>CM024606.1:8474385-9970662 GCA_014182555.1 Eucalyptus erythrocorys | reverse complement strand
AGAATGCAAACTTACTGCCATTTCCTTAGGTGGACGCATCTTCTCTCTGAGTGGTTCGATGTATCCCGCAGTTGTCCCCCGTTCTCGATAGCGTTTCTCCTCCTGTATGAATGCATATTAAATACAAATTCAGTATCAACTGAAGACTATCTAAGATTATAAGTCCCAAAGAAAGGATCAGACCTTCAAGATCCTTTTAGATGGCCCTCCCTCCCCTGCATTAAAAGACTCACTATGCTGAAGCACCAGATTAGAAGGTCTAGGTCTCACGATCTCACTGTTTTGGACAAATTCTGCATGGATATCATAGTCATTCAACCGAGACTCCCTTTTTCTGCTAGTGATTTTTGCACTGGTGGTGTGAAGATGATCAGATGCAAAATCAGATCTCATCCCTTCTGCAGCATGCTTTGATGTTAATCCACTCCTCCTTCCATTATTATAAGCATACGCATCACCTGTAGGATACTCTTGCATATGTACTGAAGAATTCCAGCCCCCAAGATCACCTATTTGACTGCTAGGAGTGTATCTTTGTTTAAATTGGTTATGCGGCCGATAGTCACTGTAATCAAGCCTATCTACAGTGCTGAAATCTTCCCCCTCTTCATAAGCTTTCTGAGGACTTAACTTCGAATTATATTCTTCGTGCTGCAGCAGGACATAATAATCAAAAGCATAAGAAACAATGTACACATCAAAAGAATGTAAACAAGTATTTCAAGTTGCTTCCACAAGAATGAGCCACAGTTTTTTGCTTGTAGAACATAGCTCTCGAATGGGAGCCAACATCACAAAAAAGGAAGGGAAATATCCAGTTTATTTTCTAGACAGAAAATGGTTTGAACTCAAATTAGATCTGTTCAGCGTGGTTTTCTAGAAGCTAAGACTAATTTTATGGCCAAACACCCCAAAGAGGTGCGCCTCCTGTCTAGAGTTGCAAAGGCCATTTCTCAGGCAATAAATTGAATGTGGTGGTTATGGAGGCAATTCTGGAGTATGAGATGAGAAAACTATAAACCAGCATAGCATAGATGGTTGCGCCTGTGCTTGTTGAGATAACAGGGGAGAGAGTAGCTTTGCATATAAGCAGAGTTTGGAACCAAGTATGACTTCCATCAAGTTTATCTGGACAACAGGCACATCAAAGGAAATCTAAACTATCAGTGTCAAAAAGGATGAACGATGAAGTACAAAATACAATCAGGATGGATTCCACCTTCCACAATTAATAGTGCCTTTGATCCCCTATAAAAACAAAATCGGCACATCATAGTGAAGTCCCTCGATGTTGTCTAAGTAGCAGGGACACATCATGCTAATCTACGGATCTCATCAACATATTGTTGACATGCCAAAATGTCAGTAACATGCCAAGGCGGCTCAAATTACTAAGTGGGAAGAGAATTCTGACAGGAGCAAGAAATACCAATCACCACAGAGTCTTACAGGGTAGAAGTCCATAACAATCTAATTTCAGTTTTGTAATGCCAAGTTGAGATAAAAGATGGCCACGTCATGAATGTTAGTCTTTTAGGACAAAAAAGGGAAAGGGGAAAAGGAAAAAAAAAAGGAAAAGGAAAAGAAAAGAGTAATGTAAACCATCTCAGCATCTGCAAATATTTAGCTGGGTCTCCCAATAATTGACTAGGGATGAAGCGTTGATGCTGAAAATAGCATGTCCCTACAGTATATGTTATTAGTCAACAATATAACCCAAAACAATCTTCATTTTTAAAGCGGACAATATTTTAGCTCCCTCAACGCCCCAGAAGGGAAAAAGACTTGTCCAACAGAATAAAGGAAGAAAAAGAAAAAGAGGAGTTTCAAATCCAGTGGTCTGAATGAGAAGATGCATATACAGCTTCGACAATTCAATTAGCTTCAGATGCATATACATGGCATGCCTCAAAGTTATACTGGTAATCCTTAACTATTGTAGTCGAGATATCATGCTTTGGTCTATGTTACTGATTAATTGAATCCATGACTGTTAATTTTAAATAACAAGGAGCTTTTTCCTCCTCAACTTCCAAAAAACGAAAATATTAGAAGTCCTGGGGGCACTTGATAAACCTCATTGAATATGCATTCGCCATGTAAATTTTTCAATATTCAAAGTGCCTCAAAACCTGTTTTCACTATTTTTATTGAGCTTAATTATCATCCTTAGGGCACTGACTGACAAGAACTTAAAGAGAACTTGAGGAAGTGCCCTTACAGTGTTCAGACTGGTTTGCCTCTGGATGCCATAAATTTCTGGAGATTGGGGCAGAGAAGGATCCTCCACATGGCGCGGTCCTGCCAAAAATTTTGAAGAGTATGTCAGATAAGTTACATTATTCTCAGTTCTGACATTGTCACATAACAGAGCAGTTTGCGTTTTTACCATTTCTTTTTACAGTTCATAAAACACCTATTGGCTGCAGAAATTATTTGTTCCTTCTTTCTAAAAGCAAGATATTGAGCTTGTCGCTTTTTCGATGTGAAAATCAGTCAACAAACTGCCATCCTTTACATGTATTGCACATATCACGCAAACCAAGCAAGTAAAATTGAATTACAGTGAGAGGAGAAAGATACAGTCAAAAACATTGTTAAAAATCACCAGGCATTTCTTGGCAACAAGATCAGTTAGGACTCCCTGAAATTCCGTCACTGCATAGAAGAGAAAAGTCTTACCATAGGTTGATTCTCCAAGCGGTGACTCGAATGCACCAGGAGGAAGAGGGTCAAACTCAATTCCAAGTAGAGGACCATCCTCCCGGTAATGCCTACCCAATTGCCTTTTGACAGCAGTAATAGCAGCATTTTCTATTTCACCTTTCACCTTTAAATATCCAGATGGCCTGTATCTCATGTCATTGGCACTCTTGCGATGAAAGGAAGAGATGCCTTCATGTTTAGCCACAGCTCTACAATTGTCGTATTTATCTGTTCCTTGAGAACCAAATCCAAATCCATCTTGTAAAGCCGAACTACTTCCTGAAGATGTATCATCCAGCGGAGCAAGATTGCCCGCATAGTGACTCTTAGGCTCAAAGGTAAGATCTGCGGAAGGAGAATTTTGGCCATAGAGCCTTCGGCTTTCAACCTCCCTAGGATCAAAAAGTCTACGATCCCCTTGCTTGGTGCTGCCACAAGAATCTTGCCTGAGTCCACTTCCACGATCTTGAACAACTCCACTCGAACGATCTTGCCGTCCATCAGCATATACGTCCTCCCTCAACAACCTTTTGTCCTTCAATCTTCTGTGGCAAAACCAACCAGATATTTGCTTTTCTGTCAATCCAATCTGCTCTGCTAGTTGTGATTTCATTTCTTCTGTGGGATATTTCTGTTCTGGAAGGAAATAAACATATTTTTTGCTCAAAGGCAATGGAAAAGAACCGCATCTAAAATGCATACTAGACTCGATATCAATTTACCATTATAGAAGCTCTCTAAAGCCGCAAGCTGTGCTGGTGTCTTGAAGCGTCTCCTGTTCTTCTCAGAAGACGCCTTCTCCTCAGCAGAATGTGCTTCGCTTGACTCTGTAAAACAAGAGACGGAGATGAGCAAAACAACTATTGCAAGATTGAAATTCTCACAACAAACCAATCCAATATTCTTCAAAGAAATGTCCAACCTGTAAAAAGCTCGATACGACCAATCTCTACAACAACAAATAAGTTGAATGCTACTTTCATCATAAAAACAAAGATCACAAGAGATCATAACACCTCTTCGAACTACAATCCAGAATAGCTTCCCATCTCTTGAACCTACAAGTTATATTTGTCTATCCTTGCACTTGTTAAAATGATTAGTCTACACACTTCAAAGATACAGTGTTCTTTGTTTTGATAAAAACAATGTAAAAACAAGTTCATTCCTATCTAATAAAATCGCACAGAACAAAAGTCTCTCCTCCCGAACCATATCGCGCGGGCAAAATGCACACTCGGTCAATGTAACCCCCTCCTCACATGCAATCGAGCAACCCAACGATGCACAAGCTCCATTGACTAATCGAGAATTTCCCTACCCCAAGGAAAGAAAAAGAGCAATATAATTTAAAAAAATGCCCGAAAAGCAAGCATTGTGGGGACGAATGCAACAAAGGGAAATGCCAGGCGTCCTGATTTCCCAGCGATTCGAGCCGAATCAACGGAAGAGCAGGCAAAAGAGGATTCAGCCGGAAACCCCCAAAAAGGAATCCCCAAAAAGAAAAAGGGAATGCATTCCCTCGTCTCCCTCGCTCTCTCCAATTTCTCGACCACTCAAACGCTCGAGACATCCATTAAACAGCGACGAGAATGCCGACGACCAGCCACCCAGATAAGAAAATGAAAATGAAAAAAAAAAAAAAAAGGCCAGCTGATCAATCGCCTCGTCCTAACTCATGAACATCTATAAAAATAAATAATAATAAAAAGAAATCGGGACCGGAGAAATCGAAGCATGAATTGGATCTGAGACGGAGACAATACCTTCCATGGCGGCGTTCGACTCCGATTAGCTCGACAAGCGAATCGCCATTTCAGCCGACGAGTCCTCCCTGGAGGTCAAACGAATCACCCCCTCCCCCCTCAACGCTCGCGGATCACAAACTCCGCCCTCGTTCCAGCTCTAGAGAACGAGAGAGAGATGGAGAGAGAGAGAGAGAGATGGAGAGACGGAGAGACGGGCAGAGAGAGAGAGAGGAAGAGAGAGAAAGGGAGGGAGGAAGGGAGGAAGGGGAGAAAGGTTTCCGTGGAGAAGAGGCGAAAAGAAAGAGATTAAAAACCTTAAGTTAGATCCAAAAAACAATTAAGCTTTTCCTTTTTTTTTTTTTTTTTGGTAATCTCTTCCTGGTTATGTGAACCTGCAGTCGTTCGTTGCTGCTGCTGCTGCTGTTGCTGTTGCTGTTGCTTCTTCTTATCGTATTCCGAATCTCCATTTAATTCTGCATTTTTCTCCCCTCTCTCTTTGCCCTACCCTCCCTTTCGAAGGGCTCCGATTCCGGTCTCAATCCCCACCTTACTACTATTTTGGCACGTCTCTTCGCGTTTATCGCTCTCTCTTCTCTGGAATATTTTCTCCTCCCCCTAAATTCAATTAAATTAAATCTACAGTAATTTCCAGAAGAGCGTGACGAGACCGGGCGACGAATTCCCCCCCACCAAATTCCCAGTCGCCAGAACGTATTTCGGTTGGCCATTAGTAGAGAGTCGCATAGGGATGTGTCCATCGAACCTATGCTTATCGCTGGGAAGCTACGAGTTCGTACCTAATAGAGACGTGAGACGACGATCTTGTCTTAATTTTCTTTTCTTCTTTTCCTGCTCTTTCCTTATTTAATTTTTGGGGTCCCCTAAACGTCAGGCGATACAAATCGAAGTTCTCGTCTGGTGAGCCCTTTGTTTAGCCAAATCTGGGAAAATTGAAATTCAGGCCCCTTTTTTAACCCCCGATTTTTCATGGAGAATATTGGAATATTTAATCCAGCTCACCGAGGAGAGCACAACCACCACCCCTATCTCGCCAGGAGATTCCGAATTATCCTTGTCCTATTTGGAGATATTCGCCCAGTTACAGAAAACCCATCTTTAATCTTTAGGAACAGCAGGCTTTGATGGGAATCCTCTAATATTAGCAGAGCAAAAGATCCTAGATCAATCGGAAAAGGTAGCAATTTGATCGCATGGAGGAGGCATGTACTTAGAGAAGAATGGTATTTCGGATTCAAGAAAACTAAAGAAGCCTCTGGGGAACTCCAGAAATTTCAATTACCAATTTGCCGGCCGATATCCTGCACTTTAGGGGGCTCGACTTCAAAACATCCTCGGTGTCTTTTTTATCTGCCCAACACAAGCATAATTCTTCCTCCAACTTTTTGACTTGATGAAACTTTATAGACCAAAAAAAATCTCAAGTAACGTTACAGCGATCGCCTGGTTAAGCGATATCGACTGATGTAGCTAGCCCAGCATTTGCAAAAACCCCTTTTCGCCGACAAAATATGACCTAATCCTTAGATTTGAAGTAATGAAGAAGCTGTGAATTTCTGTGAGATGCTAAATATTATTTCTCCTTTAATTTCAAAATCTGTTACACTTGCTGCGCAGCTGCATAAGTTAGCCAGAATAAAGCTAAAGAGGCATCTGTGTTCTCTACAAAGACAACTTGTATGCCTTCTCTATCCAGACACAGTCTGGAAACCAAAAGTTTACCCTCATTCCGCCTTCCCAGATTTTGCATCCGCATCTTCTTGCGACGATGCCGACGTCTTGGACTCGTCAAACTCCAGCAACTGCAATCACACAAGAGTGAAGCCTATATTAATTAAATTAATGATATAGAGGAAGATCATTATACACACCCAATAAAAACTCATTCCACTCCCAGCATTAGCAAATAATAAAACCTTCGCCATCGCATACACACCCAATAATACCTTACTCCACTACCAGTATTAGCAAATAATAAAAACCACAGCCATCACTTTCAGCAAGGTCTTGCAAACATCACTCGCTTCCCCACAAGATTCAGTGGATGCGAGCTCTCAAGGACCATTTCTCAGTCTCTATGAAATATAAGCCCCTCCTGACATAACTTTGCTTACACTATGAATTTAAACATTGCAATTCTAAAAGTGGCGAAACAATTTAGAGGCAGTATCCACAGAAAAAGGGCTCAAATGGAATAACAAGCTACTTAGCATGCAAGAAGGAAACATCTACATCTGTCTCTATAGGAAATTCTACAAAACATCTTCCTGTTATTCCAATTCATGGGAAAAGCAACAATCAAAACAGGTGACAATGCACAAGTACCAGGAAAATCAACTGCCATTGGAGAAGACTATAGAGTAATTATCTAACCTGTTTCACATCACCATTCCATAAGCAATGAGCAGCCAAAGATCCTATAACCGCAGGCACAATGTACAGCAATGCTGGCTGAAAGTATAGCAAGCAAAAACTTTTATTAATGAATAAAAGGAGTAAGAAATTGAAAATTGGAGGCACCATATCACTGGGCAAAGACTATCATAAAGGAGAAGAATACTGCAATAAAAATCCTCCAGCAATCACCTGAGCAGCTTGAAACCAATTCATGACAACAATGGTCAGTACCACGCCAGAGATGTATCCAAAAAATGCACTCTTAAAGTACTGGCTCTCTTTCCCTCTAGAAACATCGAATCGTAATGCTAATGCAACAAAGATACCTGCAAAGAAACAGAGCATGAAAATCTGGGTAAATTTTTAAAATAAAATAAAAAAACACTACTTTCTTAAAGAATTAGATTATATCTCCAGTTGCTATAACAAGAAGCAGCATCCATTTCAGCGGAGAAAGTTCATAGTCGTAAGAACTGATTCCTAATCCATTTATGCAAGTTCTATTTCAAGTCTAGACTCGAGAAATGGATGATCAACAGAGAAGAAGTTCATCAATATTATGAAATTGTTAATACTTCAGAATACAAACTATGGCTTTCCCAACGTGCTCAAGATGTTTCGAATGCACATACACTAGTGTCTGTTAGTATAAGTAAATCAACTGCATAAATTCCTAATTAAATGAAACAGAAAAACCGAAATCTTCACCCTTTCAAGTAGCCTAACACCATAATATCTGTTTAATGGGATAAAGGTGTAAATTACAAAATTAAACTAACCAGGAATTACAATGTCACCAAGACCAAGCATGGAAAACGGCCGTGCAGCATCAGCTGTTGGGAACAAAAGCTGCACAAAATCCAGTCAGTGATATGATGGAATAGCAGCAAAGAGCAATCATGCTATACCAATTCAACCTATAGAGGCCTAAACAGGACAGACACACCTTTATCGGAGCATCAAAAGATTTCGCAACGCTAACCATCACTGGAGTGAAGAAAACCCAAAATATATCATAGACAAAAAGCCCAGCCTGAAATGCACAGATAAGGCCAAAAATATTGAAAAGTGGTAACTTGGATAGGTTACTGAACCACAGAAAAATTAGTCAAATGGCTTCATAAGTTTCAAACTTACCAGCAGGATAGCGCCTGTTTTGAAAGATCCAAGAGAAAGCATC
The DNA here is from genome assembly GCA_014182555.1 of Eucalyptus erythrocorys. Lineage (NCBI taxonomy): Eukaryota > Viridiplantae > Streptophyta > Magnoliopsida > Myrtales > Myrtaceae > Eucalyptus > Eucalyptus erythrocorys. The sequence goes on along the minus strand of CM024606.1, from coordinate 9,962,613 downwards.
TCAATCCCCTGCAAATAAAAGATGTAGATTGCTCCATCAAAACCATCAGGGAGATGAAGTTATACAAATAAATTCATTCTAAAGAAAATCAGAGAACATTCTCATCTCAAAAGAGTGTAAAATTGAGGTCATGATTGAAAAAAACCTATGGCTGCAATAACACAGCAAGTAGTCACCACAAGTGATATCAGAGAAAAGACAATCGGCTTGTCACTTTCTCAAGCATATTTAGATGCAGCACTCAAATGTCACAATTGTCCTAATATCTTCATAGATATGGTTTCTCAATTGCACTAACTCAGTTATATACTCAGCAAACATCTCATAAATGCTTAAGTCATCAAACGAAAAACCAAACCATTAACTTGAGTAACGACCCCACATCAAAAATAAGACCTCAATCGAACAAATGGCTACAGCTGCTGATATTTCCATTGACTCCAAAACTAAAGCAAATATCGGCAACTGAATCCCTGATGAGAGCTAATTAGTTGCTACATAGTATTTTTTTAATGGTAAAAGGGGTGGTGAGAAGCGGCCAATACAGCTATACCCCTCCGTAAGGATCACCCATCCACTACGGAATGTTCGATTTGAGCCACCACCAACCCATAGGTGTATCGAACCGCAGTCCTTAGGAACTCTCTCCATATGAGGTGGCAAATGCTTAAAGCACAAGTTGGCTAGAGATTCGCTCATGACATGGCTAGATCTTGTAATCTCATGGAAAAAAGTGTGCCCCTTTACAAATGGGTTACCGTGCTAGGAGGTACTTCTATAGTATATTAACAAATTTTGCACATGCATCCCATTGGTTTTAATTAACATGTGAGCCATGGTTATAACATAATGATGCGCATCATTGATGGGACAGAGCTGCTTGTAAGGAGGAAAATTGGTTGACGTTAGCATCTTCTATTGCAGAAAAAAGGAAAGGGAAGAAGTATTAAAGCATGAAACTTGTACAAACGGAAGAAAAACAAGAATAGAGACAGCAATTCATCCAGTCAAACTGTTCATAACATGCTCAATGGTCTTTTATCTAGACCAAGGTTTTATGGATCATAGCCAAAAAGATATAACAGAAGCATCCTAATTTTCGGAAAAGTGAAAGAAATACAGAAGGAAAGAGGAGTCAGGCAGAATGGGAAAAGATAATCAGCATCTTCTTTCTTACAACAGCAGCTAAAAAGTGCAGGATATATATTTCATTTGGATGATGAACAAATGACGTAGAGGGAAAACAGACAGAAAAAGCAAACCTGAATGCAAAATGCAAGGCCCAGGATATTGTTAGCCAACCAGTGCTTCTTGGAAGCATACCAAGCACAGAAGAAAGTCCCAGGAATTGCAGCAACAATTTGAGACCTAGTGAACTCAATCTCCAAAGCTGTATAAGAAAGAAGCTATAAGGAACAAAAAAACTCTGCACAATACAAGCAAAATAGCGTCAACTGGGCCAAAAGAAACCACAGCAGCTTAAACAGTGTAAAAGCAAAAACGCCCAGCTCTAGCAATACTCCAGTTAAAGATCACAACCCAGAAAAATGGCCAAATAACATGACCTTATTGCTCAGTATACAGTTGGCTTTAAAATGAAATACCTACAAGTTCTCAGCCCAAAAAAAAAAGAGGAAAGATACAAAAGGCACCATGAACTCGTGAAAATCTTGAATGTCAATACTCCAGAGTCTATAGGAACTTAAACTATAATATAATGAAGAACGAACATACAGCGAAAATATGGAAAACGCCATGTGATGACATCCTCATTCCAGTGGTGAGGCAAGTATCTTTTAATAGCAGGTAGAAGTGTCGCCCTGTAAAGAATGGATGGAAAATGAATGAACAGAGGTGATTGAGGGCAAGTATTGGCAAATCAAACATGGGATATACAATGAGAAATTCATATGACAAGGACATACGATAGTGCAATGATCCCGAGAACAAAAAAGTAGGAGGTCAATACAGCATTAACCAAATCCTTTGAAAGAAACTTGAACAGCAAGAAAAGTGACAACAACATTGCACTTCCAACAAATGGAAAGCGCATGGCATGTTCATTGGACATCGTCTCCTGCAATTTAACCATGACAGTTATCAGGAACGGCATACCTGATGGCAGAAGAAATAAAAAAATATGAAAGGTAGGCTTTAGAACATACAGAAGGTGGGGTAGGCTTGACAGATCGATAGCAACCCACATAAACTGTGAGGCATGCAGTCAAGATGACATTTAAGTTTGGATCCACCTTGACAACAAGAGGTGCCAAAGTTAAGCCTGCAAGCAAGACGGAAACTGTGAAAAAAGATCTACCATAATCCAGAACCAATCAGAAAAAAAGTTCAGTCAAAATCATCCCAATCACGAACTAATTGTTAATTTGATAGTATGGAGAACAGAAAGGACCATTAGAACATTCCAGATGTTTTTAAGAAATCTAAATGCTTCTAATTTCCTTTTCTTTTTTGGTTACTTATGTTTTGAGGTATAGGGCAAGTTGCTAAATCTACCACGTCTTAAGTCTTTTTCACCCATCAACCATACTAAGAGATGCAGGCTAAAATTAACGATTCCAAATTTAAAAACCTGGTCATCAGATAAAATGTGAAGAAATGGAGATAAAGTTGCTAAATGATCGAGTCCAGTGCCTTTGTCAACCATCAATAATACAAGGACCACGTGCAATTTCAGTATAGCATGCAGACAAAAATAGCATTTACACCCCATCCACAATGCAGGCAGGCAGCAAAAGCAATCACAATAAGATGCTTCATGAAGAAGGTCGTCAACACAAGCAGATGGTATATCCACAGGATTAAGGGTATCTTGAAGATTTTAACCAATCCCCACTCCAATATGCATCCCTAGTAATTAGGCTATCATTCATGACCACAAAAAATAGGGACCTTGCTGAAACTAGTCGAATGAAAGTGCACAAACCCAAGTACGCGTTTTAAAATATGTGTTCAATAGGACCCCCAGTGTGCTGGAGAGGATAGCACATTTTCTTCACAAACTGAAGCAACATAAAATGTCTCCTGGCATGATATTGAAGCGCTTAGATTGACCTAATGCATTAGTGTCATGGTGTCAAAAACATTACCAACTTGAACTAACACACTTGTTAACTTTATTTCCAGCTTTCATATCAAAGGAAGGAAGCAAATTCATAATTCCACAATCGTCTTCTCACTTAAAATGTCTTGCATGAAGAAATTGCCACCAGATTAAGCAAGTCATAAGTGTTTCAACTGGTGAAGACAGCCTTAAACAAGCTCTATGATCAGGTAAAATACATGAATCACTAATAGCTAGTTGGCCTGCAATACAACTATGGATAAGAAAACCAAAGGGCTCAATCAAAAGATTGAGATCAACCCTGTTTTCAGAGCACATAACCTAAGGGGCAAGAAGACAAACCAAGATATTCATTTGTTTGAACTAATAAGTACAGAGTGGTTAACTAAAATAAATCGACTAACACCAATTACCAGCGTATATGAGTTTCAATGTCATGCACACTCCTACGGGTCAAAGAAATGCAAACAATTCGCATTGGACCACATAAAAGTACTTTCTTTTCTTTTCTCTTTTTTTTTGGCCCAACGCTCCCTGCATTCGCGGCTCCAAGAAAGTTGCCTTAAATAGCAAGGCAACTAAATTCTAAGCACATTACCAAGAAAAGAAGAAAAGACGAACCTGCTAAAGCTACATTCGCGATGCGCTCACAGTTCTTCATCTCCTTCTCCAAACACCACGCTGAGAGTCAAAATTCACGCAAATCCGCACCGCACTGACGGCTGGCTTTATCCTAAAACTCGTAGTTGAAAACAATCAAAGATAGCCTCTCGCACCGCGAAAACCCTGCAATCCAAGAGTTCAAAGGAAAATCACCCGTCACGCCAAGTACACAGGAACACATCACGCGGCAATCAACAAGCGCAACTAAATCAGTCAGTCAAGCCACTAATCCGGATCGAGCGAGCTCCTCGCGACCCCTCGTGCGGACAAAAAGATTCGGGGCAACACGAAAGCGCCCCCCCCCCCCGCACTGCGAACAACAGACAAACACGCAATCCGCAAAGCGGCGACGGGAACCATAACGCTCTCTTCCTTCGTCCCGTTCCCGCGACTTCTTTCGCGCGGCGGGGAACGACGAATCGCGAGGATCCGCACCGGCTCCTCCCGCGACGAAACCACGAGATCGCAACGGAATTCACTGAATCCATCGATCACCACTCCAAGATCAACTCGGCCGCGCCCAAAAAAGAGAATGCAGAAAAGGAAACGGATTGCGACGTACTCCGATGCGAACGAGGCAGGCGAGAGAGATCCCCTATCGCGTTCCCTCTGCGAATCCGTGCGGCCGCAGATCGGCGACGAATCCCGCCGGCGAGATAGAGAGAGAGAGAGGGAATTCGATATTTGCACAGAGTCGCGATAGGGTTTAACCTTTGGGGAAAGTCATTCTCTGGTCAAAATAAGGTTCGATCGAGCGCTTTTGCTCCCTCAGTCGCGGCTAATCGCACTGGCGGTCACGGACGGGATCGGTGAAGGCCAATCCGGAGGCCGGACCCCTCGCGGGCCGCGACGCTATTGGGCCGTCACGTGACGGGCGGGCGGTCGAGTGCGCCGGCAGCGATGGAAATGGCCTTCGGGGGATCCACGTCCTCGGGCCAATACCGTCTCGCCACGTAGGATTGGGGAAAACATCCGCCTCGCCACGCCGTCTATCTTTCCTCGCGTTTTCTTTATTTTTAGCGCGCCCGCTTTGTGGGTTAATTGCGAGAAACCCCACTCAGGCTTTACATATTTCGTAAATGTGCCCCAGAAAGCGGTGGATTTTTAACCATGTACTCCCTTTGTCTCTTACGAAATTACCCTCCATTTCGAAAGTTATAGGGAGGTAAAAGCAAATTGGAGTTGATATTCCTTTGTATTATTTGGAACGATAGAAAGCTGAGGTGGAGAAATGCAAGGAATTTGATTCTGCTTTATTCGGAAATGGAGGAACTATGAGCAAAAATGATAACTTTTTCCCCTTCGATAGATTTCGATTCATGTATAATAAATATGGAATAAAAAATGAAGGGATTTCTTGACAATTAAGTCGCTCTTTGTCTCTTGCAAATTTACCCTCCATTTCAAAAATTATTGGGAGGTGAAAGCAAATTGGAGTCGATATTCCTTTGTATTATTTGGAAGGGTAGAAAGTTGAGGTGGAGAAATGCAAGGAATTTGATTCTGCCTTATTCGAAAAGGTAGGAAATGTGCAAAAATGGTAACCTTTTCCCCTTCGATAGATTTCGACTCATGTATAATAAATATGGAATAAAAATGAAGGGATTTCTTGGCATTTAAGTTTCTCTTTGTCTCTTGCGAATTACCCTCCATTTCAAAAATTATCGGGAAGTAAAAGCAAATTAGAGTAACCATTGACGTTTGCCCCAATAACCACCATTTTAACATGGAATGAGGAGGTTATGATTCAAATCTCCACTTTCTCAGAAAAGTTGGAGTGGAGATAGTTTAATTTCAAGTGTGGGTTTCGACTTTCACGCCCTACAATGAGATATGACAAAAGTTTGAGGATTATAGTAGAAATAGAGTAGGAAAAAAAAAACAAATTGGAGTCGATATTGCTTTCTATTATTTGGAAGGGTAGAAAGCTAAGGTGGAGAAATGCAAGGAATTTTGATTGTGCTTTAGTCGGAAAGGGAGAAAATGTGAGCAAAAATGGTAACTTTTTTCCCTTCGATAGATTTCGACTCATGTATAATAAATATGGAATAAAAAGGAAGGAATTTCTTAACATTTGAGTTGCTCGAATCCGTACCGCATTCCGCTCGCTTGCAACTAGGGCTCTTTCTTCAGTCACAGAGAGAGATTTCATTGACATTTTTGGCTGAGGGCGATTGAATTATTTCCCTAATTCTCAACACCTTTGATTTTCACTCAATCAAGAAGAGCGTCCTGACCCCATCGCCCGAGTAGGGGAGATGCGTTCATGCACTTCTCGCTAATGGCGATTGCGATCATCACCCTACCCTGTCCAATTTTCCACCTTCTTTTAACTGTTACTCTTTGTCGATACGAGGTTCACACGCCCCATAAGTATCATGTATTGACTTTTTTCACACTAGCGACATCGTGTGATTTACTTATATTTTGATTTCTGTTGCACCAGCACTGTCCTAAGAAGAAATGCGAATCCATATACTTCCAACCACTTTAGATTAGCGGGATGGAAGTCGGGTGCATTGACTACATGAATTAATCGATCATGGGCAACGTCTATACCTATGATCCATAAATAAAAAAAGGGCGGATGAAATCATGGCCCTGATAAATATAGATCATCACTATTTATGTTTTAAAATCTGAATCAGAAAAAAGGAATGAAAAAAAAAAAAAAAAAAGAGGATGTAGTTAAGCATCATAAATGGGCCCTATAGACCCTAAAATAGTGGGCCTAAACACAGACCCACTAATTATTCACACTTCCAATTGGGCTTGAAAGTTCAAAACTTCTGGCCCACTAAGGAGCCCAGCAACCTCCGGTCCATGTTTGCATGCATGGCTCGTCATTGACTTTTTAACTTTTACCATTTTATTCATTGTTACGGCTCACGCATTTTTGTATTCATCTATCTATGTAGAGAACATCCGAAATCGTTTCAAATATACAAACTCAAAAGAGAAAATTGTTGCCATTTCTTGTTTGTAATCCATGGAAAGAGCGATCAAAGATTTTCACAATATTTTTCCCTAATTTCATCGCGATCTTTGGCAATATTGCGTGACATAAAGGGTCGAAACTCGTTATGCAGCCCTATAAACAGGATGCAATACAATCATCATAATTGGGCCCTATGAACCATAGTGGGCCCACACACAGACCCACTAACTATTCACACTTTCACTTGGGCTTGGAAGTGAAAAACTTACGACCCACTAAGGCTGTGCATGGCAATGCTTCTTGGCCAGGGAACAATTTTTTTTCAGAAATGGTTCTTTTCTATTTCTATTATGGGGACAATTTCGTGTAAAAACCCGTTTGGTAACTACACAAAATTTCTACTCTAGAAATAGAAAAAGAATAGAAATGCGTTTGGTAAAAAACCGTTTCTTTTTTATATTTATTTGTTTTTTTTATTTTTGTTGGCCGATCGCCGCCAGACGCCGCCGCTGCCGCCGCCGGCCGACCTCCGCCAGCTGTCGCATGTCGCTGCCGGCCGACCGCCACCGCCGCCGGTGGCACGGCCCATCGACCGCCACCTCCCGCGGCCACCTGGCCGCCGCCGTCGACGGTCGGTTGGCGGCCGGCGGTGGATCGGCCTCCGGCGACCGGGGGGTCGATTAGCCTCCGGCGACCGACGGCGATCGGCCGGCAACAATTGGTCGGCCTCCGGAACCGGCGGTAGTCGGCCGACCGCCGCCGACCGGCGACGGCGGCGGGCGGCGGTCAACGGCGGTCAATGGGCCATGCGCAAGAGAAGAATAAAAAAAAAGTTCATTTATTTCTTAAACTTGTTCCTGGGAACCGAAACAACTTTTTTTACTTCTCATTTCTATTCTCGGGCTAGCTTTTTATTCTCGGAACAAAAAACTAACTTGCGGTTATCATGCGGGTTTCTATTCTTTTTTTTGTTCCCTGAACCAAAGAATAGAAATTCCTCTTCCCGGAAGGTTGTCATGCGAGCCCTAAGAAGTCGGCAACCTCCCCGTCCATAGCATGATGCTGGCATGGCTCTTCTAATTTACTTTTTTTTTTTTAATCAGATGTCACGGCTCATGCAATTCATATTCATCTATCTACACAGAGAACATCCGAAATTTTTTCAAATATACAAACTAAAAAAAAAAAAAAAAATGGTCGCCATTTCTTATTTGTAATCCACGATAGGATTGATCAAAGATCTTCACATTATTTTCCTCCAAATTTTTTCATCGCAATCTTTAGCAGTGTTCTGTGAGATATCCTTAGAACGGGTCAAAAATTGATATACAGAACTGGCTAAGAAATTAATCGGCATTGGCATCTTTCACTAGTCAACTAAGTGTGAGAAACGTCATGCAATCTTCATCCAAGACCGAACGGTGGTGCTTTGGATAACATAAAACTCATATGGATCTAATTTGTAACATTGGACAAGTCACATCCACGGATCCTACTAAATATAATAGTTGCGAGACTATTGGTACCCAAAAGCATCACTCGTAACGTGGTAGGCATGACAACCCCATATTTTTATATACGCCGCTGCTTTTCGTTTACCCTCCTCCATCCATGAAATCATTTGTTTTCGGTCATTGCAGGCCAAAAGGAAATTCGATGCGTTTGTCTTTAGCTTCGACATATAATTAACATTTGTTTGGTGACATCACGTCGTGAATTTTATGTACCGTGACTTGGAGGGACCGCAGGTTTTATTCGGAAAAGGGTTTTGGTAAGAGATGGCAGAATTCGATCGCTGTCGAAAGCACGTCAAGCTGAAGAAAACCAGCTACGACGGTCTCCTCGTAATTAAGAAACGATAATTGTCAGATTTGAAATGATTACGGATTACTTGCTCTTTGTACTTATCTATAAGGTTGAGGACACAGTCATCATCGCCCGTACATGTACGTATGAGCTTATTATATCTTGTATATATTTGAGTCAAAAAGGTGACATTTCTCACTCGCTCTTTTTCCTTTCCAGGACTTATCCTTGCAAGAATGATAACTATTCCTCAAGGTATCAATCGCCCACTTTAGTGTTAATTCAAGAAAATTTACACTTTTGTCGATATCAAATGCCATCATGTTATATAAGACGATTTACGTTGGCTAGACTTCCACTCAACATTTTTCTAGCTTAAATTAACCGGAACTGCTATTTTGAAAAATTATGGATAATTGTTTTAAAAGTACTAAATCTATTATACGGCAACCAATTAAGTCTTAAATTTTTTATTTGCATCAATTTAATCATAAATCTTTTCAAATTTTGCCAATTTAGTAGTGAATATTTCTTCATGTCACTTTAATCCTAAATTGAATTTGTCTATTTAATCCTAAATATATTAGTTAGATATTTGGCAAAAATAACTATGCCGACAAATTATCAAAAAATTAAAATTAAATTATTACAATCAAAATGTTTAAAAGGTTTAGAACTGAATTAATCTCTGTACGATAAATTTATTATTTTTTAGATAATTTTATGTGGAAAATCATGAAAAAAGCTTGGGACTAAACAAATCAAATTGAAAATTTCATCACTGAATTGATAGTTATATAATAAATTTAGGATCCATTAAGTAAATTTCCCTCTCAAGAGTTGCATTTCATAGCACATGAGAACTAGCATATATCGAATTGAGCCATGAGTTTTGATAATCACATGCTCTATCGAGGAGAGGTTAGGGTTATGTTCACAAGATGTGAACAACCTCCTTGTTCAAAGATTTACCCTACGCACAAACAAACAACGAAAAAGTTTAAAAAACCTAACTATCTTTCGACGATAATATAATATATGCATTTTCTCCACTTAAATTGGTCGAAAAAATTATATTCAAAAATCGTGAAAATTTGTTTGATACTAAATCAATCAATTTAAATAGCTTACAATTGAACCGACAGCTATATGATAGATTCGGGATCAATTAAGTTTTTTTTTTTCCTCTCAAGAGCGGCACTCCATAGTGTAACCCGTATGTGCGTGAGAACTAGCATACATCGAATCGAGACCCGAGTTCGGACAATGACATGTTCTAATCATCTGAACCGAGTCATGTCCAAGCAATCTTAATTTTCAGCGGCAGATAAACAATGTGAAAACAATGAATAGCTGGATGTTAGGCGGAAAATTAGCCCTTGGAATTACATAAAATGAGGAAATTGTCAAAATGAGCACGTTCTTCATGCCATTCAAAACCGAAATTACATAAAAAAAAATTAGAAAGATTCGTTGATATAATCCTTCTTTCACATTAATTTCCAATAACCCGGACGAAAAATCACGCGTCGTCCGATTAGAAATTCGAGCGGGAGATACATGCACCATATTTCCAGTCAATATCTATGGGATCAACGGGGTGGGGCGGTCAAAGTAATACCATACATCGGATTAAGTGCCACGTCACCCATCGGATTAATTAATTTTCATCTGTTGAAGTCGACTTTAGGACCAAGTATTTTATTTTTTGTCTCGAATGATTTTTTTTTTTTTTTAAAGTCTTGTAAGATTCGAATTGGACGATGGATCCGGTTAAGTGTCGATGTTGGAGTGGTTAGCATAAAGAGTCGGAGCAACAAACGACCAAATTCGGACTAAATGGCCCAAATATTTAATGGAAAATCCAAGTTTGAAACTCGTGGAGTTAACTCTCTTTTGCTTTTTGGTTAATTCGAGGAAAAAAAAGCGAAAAAAAAAAAAAAAAGACGCAACGAGAATCGAACGACGAGGCATATGAGGTGGGAAACTCTCGAATAAGGTTTTAAGGGACGAAATTGACCCACCTACTCCGATCGGAGACTACAAGCCATCTGATGGAGGGGTATTGAAATCGTGGACACTTGGTGTTGATCGCTAAGTATTGGAAACAAGTCATGGTACTTATTCTTGATAATTATATTGAAAATGTGGAATTAGTTCATATCATGGGGCGTTTTGAATAAGAGTAATCCTTTTTTATTGTTTTCCAATCATGTATTTTTTATATGGAATTGATTGTTAGCTTCATCGGTCAAATAATATGAATCAATTATTATTATAATTGTTATAATTATATATGTATGTGCGCACACATATCATAAGTTGACGTGTATCCTTAGAAATAAGATTACACATAAGGGTATTTCAATTATTTTAGTCCCCGAGCTCATTGCAGTCTTAGGGGACAAGGTATAGAATACAGATTTGGTTTACTATGAAGTTTGAACCACTCTCTTCTTCTTCTTCTTCTTTTTTTGGCAATTTCTCTTCATTTAAGTATAATTTACTACCACTTAACAAAAGACTTAGAAATAACAACGTCAACCACTCTTCCCAGCACAAATTAACAGTATCAACCGTTTTCTCACACCACGTGATATTCAAAGTTCGAATTCTCAATGTGAAAAGGCAACTCTAACTTGACAAAACATGTTGCACCGTACATTCTAATTTTATCGCCTCACATCTAAAAAAAGAAAAATAGATGCACTTTGCAATTTTTAATACATTTTACTCCCATTAAGAGCGTGTTTATTTCACAAAAAAAATGATTTAAAAAACATTTTCCTAAAAATAATCATTCATGTCTTATGAAAACGAACAAACGAAAAATATTTTTATTGTTTACGGAAATGTTCATAGATGAATTACTAACGATAATGATAACATTTTTCATTAATTAATTATTTAAAATGATACAAACGACTCTTTTTAAGAAAATATATTTAAAATCATTCTTTTCCGAAGAACAAACGGGGCTTAAAATTGCATTTCGTTGGGCAAGAATCGAACACTAGACCATAGGTCAGCTCCTAAGGGCATAAACCCTAGTCATTTTTTCAACTTTCGTGCATATGTCACTACAGAGAGCTGTCCCTAAACACATAATAATCCAATCGTACTACGAACGGATTGATTTTCACGGTCAATTACATGAAATCCTGGGTGATCTCTTCATGGCCATTTCTCAATTCCCGCCCTCCATGTAGACACGAGTCGCGAGAGCAGTTCTCTTACGGCATGTCACCGCTTGCAAACAAGGCGCCAGCTGTTGCAGCACGTGATCAACGTTGCATCCGTGTCCGAAGTCCGACCTCGAACTGGAGTCGTGACGACGAGGTGCATGCATGCGCGTATGTCGATCATTTTCGGCGGCCCCCCTCCCTCGTTTCGTTCCAAAGAGCCGCGTCGTGTTTCGGCCTCCGCGAACTTCGACTGCACCACGCAATTCACGGCCGCCAAAGGAGTACGTACAAAAGTCTACGTACCGTTCAGATCTTCCGTGCACGTTCATTTTGGTCGACCTCGTTAAAGACCGGAAACGGATGGAACTAATCTCATCCGCCGGCCGGTGTCTAGGCCGAATAGAAAGCTGAGAGGTCGGGGATGAAATGCCAGAACAATTATGCAGAGTGAGGGAGGATGTGAAGAGAAATTTGGTGGGAAAGAATTAAGAAATGGAAAATGGGTCCTCCATGTAACATCCATGTCTATAACGCCGTGTCATTCTCAATACTATTCATTTGCACCGTATCTTGTTAAGCATTATCTTCTAGGATATGGTCATTTTCATTTGTATGAACAATAAACATGTCATCCACACGTGTATTGACCCTTTCGACCGGTTTATGACACGTAATGGACGACGAACAGGTTACCAAGCATAAAATGTTTAGGCACGGTTAGATTAGTTTGGTTAAACGGGTAAATTGTAACTCGTATCAGCACAACAGGCCTCGATAACATTCATTTAAACATTCTTCCCACGTTTAAAGTTGTCAAAGTGTTGTCCCATAGAGCCTATTCGATAAACACGTCGTGTATGTGTTCCTAAAACACGACACGAGCAATGATCCTAATGTGTTCGGCTTAAACCTAATCTCTGAATTACGACCCAAAGATACGGATATTACCAGCCCCACTGTCCCTGTCCGTCCGAAAAGAGGACCGCATCGAGGAGGAGTCAAAAGAGAAGGCAAGTAGAAGGAGAGTGATAAATGGCGATTTGATTTTCGGTTGAGTCCAAACGTGCCCTTTTCCACAGGCAAATAGGTGTGCGGTCAACCCCAACTAGGCTGCATCACAGACAACTTGGGTACTTTGCCCGAATCGCACGCCCCAACTTGCAATTTGCTCCACGTCAACCCACTCATCACAAATTCATATTTAGGCTTCGGGATATTCATACGGGCTCGCACCGGTACATGCATATAGACGAGATCCAAAGTGATTTTGCATTGGCAATGGTCATTATCATCGATATTCTGATTGATCGTTCATGATTTTTGTAAAACTGCACAGCTATCTCTCAATTAGATCTTGTTTTTCTTAATTTGCCCTTCTCCAATGACGAAATTATTTTCACGGGTGATTCTAAGATGTTAAATTATGGTCAAAGTAAACTTTAAAAAGGAGCTGAGATTGTCATTCCCCGTCCTAGATATCCAATTGCATCTCATTTAAACTAACATCTCTTTGCTCCGCAAATCCGCAGCGCCTGCAAACCCTTTTAATTTAGGAACAAGTACATTGGAAGTCCTAAAATTTGTTATAAAAATGCAATTAAGTCCTAAAACTTTCAAAAAGTGCAATTAAGTCCTAAAACTTGTCACAAAGTGTAATTAAGTCCTAAAACTTTCAAAAGTGCAATCAAGTCCTAAAACTTATCAAAATGGTTCAATCTAAGTCCTTCCATTGATTGCACTTTTAGAAAGTTTTAGGACTTGGTTGCACTTTCAAGATAAGTTTTAGGACTTGGTTACACTTTCGAGACAAGTTTTAGGACTTTATTGAACCTTTTGAAAGTTTTAGGACTTTATTGAACTTTCGTAATAAATTTTAGGACTTAATTGCACTTTTTGAAAGTTTTAGGACTTAATTGCATTTTCATAATAAGTTTTAGGACTTCTAATGTACTTATCCCTTTAATTTAATTCCAACGCCGAATTTGTTTTCTCAAATACATAACCTTGATTAACCAATCAGCCTCCTCCACGTACTCTAATTTTGCATTGACCGTTCCGAAGGTACAAGTGAGATCCTGGGTTGTTTATTTTCTCTGACCGGATGCCTGGGAGGCGATGACGCACACTATGACGAAACTTGTCCCTTCATCATCTCCCTCCCCCCCAACCTCCCCACCGTGCATATTAAAATTTCGTTTTTTAAGAGTCAATATTCTCGTACGAACCGATGCAAGCCTGCTTACATAAGATACGCCAAAACTTTGATTTTGTATGTCGCGGTCGGCTTTATTGATTGCATCTAAGAGAGGCTAATCTTATGCGATCGTTTTTTATGTAATTTCTTTTTGGGACTAAAAGAGAAGAAATCCTGGGTAATAAGGGTTAGGCTGGAATCTCACTGGCAAGAGTATGTTTTGGCTACTGAATAGGACGAGGAGGCACTACCTTTCTTCGTATATCTAATCTATCTATCTGCCAGAGCCGGTCAAAGCCGGCGTGTTTGACCGACAGAACCTCAAGGAAACTCAGAAGAAATAAAAGAAACCCTAATGCGAAATGAAATCAGTCTCCTTTGCTACTTGGAGAAAGTCAATGATTTGATTTGCTTCGCTTTCCGTCGTATATTTACGACCCAAAAACCCTCAAGTCCCTCGTCTCCATTCCTATCTCTTCTCTCGCAGACGCGGACGCAGGCGTGGACTCATTCGTTCCTTCGTTCCTTCGTTTTCATGGGAAATGCGGTGTCGCCATGCTGCCACCACCAAGACAGCTCCAGATCGCAGGTGAAGCTCATCTTCTGGGAGGGGATGACACGCACGCTGACGGGGAGGCACGTCGCCGGCGAGATCATGTTCGAGTTCCCGGACAAGATGGTGTGCCACGCGGGCTCCTTCTTCCTCGGCCGGCCGATCCCCGCCCTCGCCATCGACGACGACCTCATGTTAGGCGAGACGTACTTCATCCTCCCCCTCGATTGCTTCCCTGGCCACCAGGGCGGTGGCGAAGGAGGCGGCGCCACGCTCTCAACCTCCTCCCTCGCCGCGCTGGGCTCGGCGAGCCCGAGGCCCGGTCCGATGAGCTTCGGCGAGGGCGGCCCGTTCGAGTACATCAGGGGCAAGGACGGGAGGGTCCTGATCAAGGTCGTGCCGGAGTTCATCACGAGGCTGATCACAAAAGGGAAAGGGAACGACGATGCGGACGGCAAAGACAGGTCGGTCAGCCCGTGCCGCAGCACGCTCTGCAGCACGCCAGAGCTGCAGAAGCAGTACGAGCAGTTGGTCGGGGCGAGGGAGCAAGTGTGGTCGCCGAAGCTCGAGACGATATCGGAGTACAAGATTAGGTATTCGCCGTGCCGGTTCATGGGATTGGAGTGGAAGCAAAAGGAGAAGGAAGGTTAAAATGTGCATGCTTGTCTGGGTGGTATGTGTAGCAGATAATGATGATGATGATATAGGTTTTGTTTTCTTTTGCTGATGATTCCAGTGAATGTGGAAGAAATTGTCAAATTTTGCTTATAACCCAGTTTAATTTTCCCTCGAAAACAATCTGTAACAAATGAAATTAAAGAGAGACATAAGTTTCGAAACAATTATGTTAGAATTTGTAAGGTTTCTTGTTACTTGTTAGTCCATCGTGCCTTCTTGGTCAATTAGATTTTCATCGACTATATTCGTTCATTCATTGTTACATTTCATGTGATTGCTATGGTAATGTTTTTTTTTTTTTTTTTTTGGTAAAGCTGCTATGGTAATGTTTGTAAAGGGAAAAATCTATTTTTTACACCATGAATAATTACTACGTATACTAGACGCCAGTATGTGTTAATTGTAAAATTGTTCTCCGCTTCTTCCTTAAATTCAGTATCTATAATGTGTGCCAAAAAAAATTCCATGTCTATAAGTAAAATGGAAATTACAGAATAACAGTAACAAACGTAAAAGATATGGATAATATATCTAGTTAATGAGGATAAATTGGTATTAGAATATAAACATATACGGTAAGAACATTATTCTAAAACTCTTCGGAAGTAAGGATCAGTGGTATCTTACAAAAGAGAGATGTTATACTCAAATCTTATGAGTAAGAAGATATACAAATTGTGACTAAATATAGGGAAGAAAGAACAAGAACGAAATTAATAAATATCGCCCATTTAATTTTAAATGTTTCCAGCAAGAATGCATATGTGGATATCTTACTATTTTGTTTTTCTTTTGGCACAATGCATAAATATGTTAGTGTGACATCCCTAGATTAAGTCATTGAGATGTTTTCTGCTTTGACATGTCTCATGTCAAGTTTCATGGGTTTGTCCTTAGGCGTACGGGTGAGTACCTTCTCGGAAGGTCACATATTCTGGGAGTCCTCCAGGCCAAGCACGTGAGGACAAAAATGTGAGACTCGATATGGGATGAACTAAAGTGAACAAAATCTCAACGAGTTAATTTAAGGATGTCATAATATGGTATCAAAGTAGAGCCCCCTCTAATAGGTGTGTGGTTCGATGATGAATTGTACAGTAGTTGGTGGACCTATAATGACCTGATTTGACAAGAGCGAGAAGTGGTCATTGAGGCCTAAGTGCCTCGACAAGGAACAACTCCTAGTAGGCTTATAGGATAGTAAATGGAACATTAATGACCTAAATTATGCACTGAATAGGGGAAAAACAATTTTGAAATGTATATGTGAAAACTGAATTTAACTCATGGAGGCATCTTTTGACGTCACGACAATACTTAGTTTTGTAACTCCAAAGTTAAGTATGCTTAGGTAGGAGTACTCCAAGGATGAGTGATCTCTTGGGAATGTGCCCACTTGCACATTAAAGGACAAAATCACAAGGCTTAACATGAGATGGGCGAAAGCAAGCAATATCTCAATGAGTTAATCAAAGAATGTCACCGTTAGTTTCTATTTGTTTCATAAAAAATGAATGATATTAAAAATATTTTATTAAAATAATCGCTTGTTTCGTTTAAAACGGTTAGTCAATAAAATTTGTTTTGATTATCGATAACAAAATATGACTAAATAATTTCGTGGGAAAATTATCAAAAAAGTCATAAACATATTACATTTATGTCAATTCAGTTTTAAACCTTTCAATTATGCCAATTGAGTCATAAATCTTTGAAGGATTTATCAATATAGCCTATATGGCTAATTTTCGTTAGAAATCGCTGACATGAATGTCAATATCTACTAATACACCCGGTACCGACATGGATAATTTTTAAATTTCCTAAAATTTTATTGTTTTTTATTTTTCTTTTATTTTTCTTCTTTTTTTTACCTTCTATTATTTCCTTTCCTTTTTTTCCCCACCTGTGGGCAAGCAAACTAACCCCCTTTTTTTTTTTTGTCGATCCTACTCTATTCCTATTCTAACACTCACTCTCGGACTTTTGTCCCGCCTCCTTGCAGGATGTGGGAGTTGAAACTCACTTTTGAAATTAAATCGTCCCCCACCCCAACCCCCTAAGAAGGTAGGGATTCGAACCCCCCACTTCCCCCTTTCAAGTTGGAAGGGTGGTCACTGGGGCAAACCCCAGTAGTTAGCAACCCAACCCTCACTAGCCACACACAGACAGAGAGAGAGAGAGAATAGAATATTTAAAAAAAAAATTGTGAAATTTGTTAGAATTAGCGCTAGTCGTGCCACATAGAATGGCTAGCGTTCATATCAACTATTTCCAGCCCAAATTAACTGAATGGACTACATTAGCAAATTGTCTAAAAGTTTAAAATTGAATTTGAATTAATATAAGTGTTATAGGTTTAAGACTTTTTTAGTTCATTTCCCCAATTTCATGGATAATGAATACATTTCTTTATTCATTTATTTTTGCAAATGACATGAGTGAATAATTTAAAAAAAAATATATTTTCAAATCATTCAATTTTTCACAAAACGAACAAAGTCATTATGTCAATTTTAATTTATTCGACAAAATAACCTTGAAATAATAGGCAGGCGCAATAGTCTTCCTTCCAAAAAGAGGATAACATCTATAGCCGACATCATAATATCGACGCGGTCGTCCACGTGGTCGACTCACAGTTACCTTAATCAACATTAATCAATCATTACATTAACACGAAAAAGATAATGTAGACCTGTGGTATATGGTGGTTGATGGACGGACGTGACAAGTTAGCTCTTACTTGACTTCCTAGAGCTAGGTGGCCACTAAATGATTAGTCAAAAACAAGTAGTGGGCGGCCTATTTATTTCGTATTAGAAATAACAAATCTCATCGGACGTGGATTGTAACACGCATCCAACCAATTTGTCGAGTGAAATATGGTTCTCCTGATAGCACATACTAAATTGATTAGTTAATATAATTATTATATCTTTGACTTTTGGATGTTATTGGGTAAGTGAGTGTGATTGATTGAATGCGACAAGAGCGACTGGTGAGCAAGCTAGAGATTGAGGTGATAATGAAGTATAATGATATTTATTTCATTGCTAATTCCGTCCTAATATCATTTTTTTATCATTACATATTTTCTTACCTTTTTTCTGGTACTACCATAGAAAATTCATGAAGGGTTTTATGCAATTTACAATATTCTTTTAAAACTGCAAAAAACTATAGTCAAAGTTGAATATTTTGATGGTTTTGAAATATTGAAAGTCATTATTTCGTTATGGCTTTGATAGCAAAGATTGAAAGCCATTGTTTTGTAACAGTGTTGTAATGACTTGATTTTTAAACTTGGCGAACAATGGGGATGAAAACATTGATGAAGGAAAAGTTGCTTTCTCTTTCATTTACTTACAAATAGAACTTACGAACCACAATCCAAATACAAACCTTAACAAGAAAATTCTCTTTTATCCTTCCATTGCTTTCCTTAATTTGTTGGGTTTTGCATATAATTTTGTGGTTTTATTCTCTCTATTATTCAGTGCAAAGTAAAGAGAAATGTCTATTACATCATAAGAGGATGGCTATCAAACCTAGTTGCACCAAGTTTCATATTCCGAAATACAAAATTATCCTCATGGATAATACTTGCGCGCTTCGGATAGTTAATTTTGTTTCAATCGTTTCCGAAAATTTTCAAGAATCTTAAGAATTATTCAGACTCCCAATAATCAAGTCGTTTTTATTTGAATTTTTTAAATTATCCTGCTTCTAGGTGTCTTCTCAAACTAAATCGTGGGTGAGCTCTGGCTGCCGTTCACACGATAACACAAACAAGGTCGTCTCTTCTCCGATGAAAACTCTTTTATCGATTTCAATTCATTCCGAACTCGTCTTTTGACCTCTGTCATATTTTATCACCTCTCTCGGGATTGCTGATCAAACCATTGCCAAGTCGTCACGACGAGTACCCGCGAGTGACTGTATACATAAATATTCGGGTCCCTATTCGGTCAACAATAGCTGCTGTACTTGTGGCGTCATGATCCATGTGCAGGCGGCTAATCTGTACTTGTGTAAATTCATCTCATGTTGATACATTAGTAATTTCCTAGCGGTGTCCGATCAGATTTGGGAAAAGCAAAGTCGAGCATTTAGCTTTTGGTGTGTCATATTAGAGAAATAGTCTAAGTAACTCTTAGATGAACATTGTTCACTCTCTAAATTATTCATGAGACAATATGATATAAACATCCATAAACTTTGTCTCGGTGTGCAAGGTTATTCATGAATTCTTAATTTGTTCAACATGATGTATAAACTTTTGATAATTATTCAATTTAATCACTAGAATATATAAAAATAAATCAAATGTTATTATTTCATTAATTCAAGGACCGCTTTATGTGATGCATGGCATATGTTGTCGCTCGTTTCATATGTTTGAAGCTTGGTATGGTGTCTCAAACATAGTATACTTAGTTTGGCTTTATTGCTAGTGGCATTTTATTTCAAGTATAGCATTGTCGCGATCTAACATCGGGTGTACTATCTATGGTTTAGCTAGTAAGTTTAAATTTAGCTCGGACTCTCTCAAACTCATATCAGTTCATGACTTTAGTTCAGGTTTTTAGCATGCAAATAAATTTTATCAAGGAATCGCTTACTAATTAATTTAGGATAGGTCAATTAGACATTTAAGTAAAATAAGAGGAGAATTATTTTACTCCTACGAACCAGATAATTTGGGTATAAGGATTTAGTTACGCTAGATTTCTCTTATACTATTTCAATACCATTCTTTTCGTGAAAAAACATTTATCAGACAACTATTCATTTTTTCACTCCATAACATGGGAGGAGATACGTAATCCACCAATTTAACACTCAATATAATTAATAAATAAATTGCAAAATTTACTTTATAACAACGAAAACATTTGTAATGTTAGCTCAGAATTTACATTAATAACTATAGATATGATTTCTAATTAGTACGCAATCACTCAATCTTTTAGGATTTTCTCTTATTTAATGAAACTTAATCTACATGCAAGGCAATGCATTGATGTACAAAAAAATGTGTCTATACTAACATGACATGCAAAGTGCAACCTAACATGCAAACTATATATCATGTAACATTATGTGACCTAATTTAATGATGGGAAAATATTAATACAACTACCCTAATATGTCACGCATTTAAATGATCCTAAACGTGCAGTGACTAAATGATGTGCGTGACACAGGCATTACATTTTTTTATGTTTTCTTTTCTTTTTAATTAAAATTAGAAATTAAAATTACGTAGTAATTAAACATGCAATTTTAAGTAATGAAGAGGAAATCTAAAATCCTAAAGTAATGTTTTTGGCTTTTTTGTTTTAAAAATTCGAGATATATGAATAACCTAATCTAAACGTGTGATCAGGTCTCAAGTTATTGCTACATCCATCTTTTGTTAATACTTGATCGCTAGTTAAATAGAAAGATGAAAGGGATAGGGGGATCTATCTCTGCCTAAAACAAGGAATATTCTAGCAAGTATCAATCTAATTCAAAATATTTTTTTTGGGGTTTTCTTTTTCAAGGAAAGCAATTAGACAATGGATAGATATATAATTAAATAATATAATCCACAATCTGACAAGATCTGAAATAAATCGACGAGTTATGGTATTGATGGAAGATTTATCTATTCAAATCGTATAAAGATAGAAGATTTTCTGTACCCCAAGCATCGCGGGACGGTCGTCTAGGCAGTTAGGAAAGTTTCCTAACTTTATGATTTTATGAATATTACATTATCTAAGTAAGTATCTAATAGAACATACCATTGCTAACAGAATATCTCTAAAATCTAACAAAATATATCAATCAATTCAAAGAAAGCAGTAAAGTATTCCAAATTAGATAAAGATGATGAACTTAGGCTCCATGGGTGACACGGCAACGTCAAGCTCTGCGGCTTGGGGACGTCATGGGGCAGCAACTTGGTAACGAAGGAGCAACGATGATCGTCAGCAACTCACGGTGCAAGGATGGTGGTTCGTGGATCTTGGCTCTAGATCAAATCGTGGCGATGGATCCGGCACGGATGACGGCGTCGTCGTATAACTTGGCTGCGACGACGACCTGATTTGGACCTACGAGGTTGCGGCAGAGACAACTTGATGGTAGAAAAAAATCTCGAATGGTAAGTCGTCGTGGAAGCAACGGGAGCAAAACCTGTGCAACCAAGGACTTCTTCGTGAATTCCCTCCAGAGAGAGAGGAGATAAAGAGCGGGATGTTCATGGAGAATGGGCACGAATCTCCACAGTAGAAAAGAGACTTCGAAGACTTTTTGTGTGTGGTGGGACGCTCAAAGGGTGCAACTGGAAACTGCTTTGGAAGAGGTTTTGAGAGGCTAAAGGCCTTTGGGCCAAAATGGAGTTGTTTGGAAATTACTTTGCAAGGGGCTTTGGGAGGATGCCAGCATTTGTAAGGTTGAAAGCCCAAGGCAAGACCTGCCTTGAGTTTTCAGCATCCTTGAAATGCCTCATCACTGTTCAGTTGCTACTGTTCATCTTCTTCTCCCTCCGGCGACCAAATCTAGGTCACGCTAGTCGCCATGAGATCGCGCGACCTTCGGCGAAGGGCTGCCGGGGGTAATCTCACCCCAAGTGACCCTTGCCAGAGGTCGCCCGACCCTAGGCGGCCCTCACCGGTCGTCTCCGGCGGTAGCTTGCCTCTCGCCGACGAACTCTTTTATTTTTTTTATAGTTTTTTTTATTAATCATCAAGTCTTTTGTAAATGTAGTCTTTCCAAACATTATTTTTCCCAAAGCTACTTCAAAATGGACTTTCAAAGTATAATTTACCAAACACCGATTGCATTTTAGAAAACCCCTTTAACTCAAAGCTTTTTGCATTTTCTCAAAGGCCTTTTCCTCCTCCAAGTGCAAAACGTCTGCTCTTTCTCAATTCCCTTGTGGCTGTGTATCAATTGTGCAGCCTCCAAAACTTCGTGGTTGTTGATCACGGCCAGGGGAGGAGTGAATGCTGCTGCTTTATCATCAGGGAGGATCACGGCAAAGTTGGTTGTCGTCAATGCAACTGACGATTGACAGCAGGGTTGGCGTTGAGGTGTGGCCACGAACTCAACAAAGTCACTACCATGAAGGGGTCTTGATGGTGATGTGTCTTCAAATTCTAATTTGCCGACCTCTAATTTATGAGGCATAACGTGCTCTATATAGTGCGAACCTAAGTTTAAATTTGATCTCATGGACTTAATTTAGACCCTTCAAAGTAATGGGTTGAATTAAGCTTAAAACTTATTTTAATTTATTCCCATGGACTGAAATTAGATCAAATTATGTTCACTTTAGCCCATCTCCCGATGTAATTTTCGACCACTATAACCCCCTAGTGCTAGCCGAATTTTCGCTTCTTTTGTGGGCTCAACTTGTCGAATTTCAAGCTCAAAACCATCCACCGCCTGTCTATTGTAATTAATGAAAATATAAACTAAATAATAAATGCTCCTAAAATTATATGCTATATAATGTAATTCTAATATTTTTACATAGAAGTTAAAAATCAATCCATATTTTCTATATAATAAATGACTAATCGGGTCGTCAAAATTAGTATTAACAAGCACGATGTGCTAATTGTGTTAATAATATTTCTTCGCCCATAATTTTTTTTAAAGAGTTACTTTGCTTCAATTGTTCATCTTATTAGTAATGAATATCATTGCTAATCCTGGGTCTCTGACTTTTTCTATACCACTTGTACTTATATTTAAATATATTTCACAACAACTAGAGGCAAAGAGTTATTTAACCAAAAAATGGAGAGGAAATTACAATCTTACCCTCATTGATCACATTTTTAAGGGATCAGTGTATTAGAAATCCTAAAATTTGTCATGAAAATGCATTTAAGTCCTAAAACTTTCAAAAAGTACAATTAAGTCCTAAAATTTATCACAAAGTGCAATTAAATCCTAAAATTTTCAAAAAGTACAATTGTCAAAGTAGTTCAATTTAAGTCCTTCAATTAATTGTACTTTTGAAATTTTTATGACTCAGTTGCACTTTCTAAACAAGTTTTAGGACGTTATTAAACCTTTTGAAAGTTTTAGGACTTGATTGAACTTTTGCGATAAATTTTAGGACTTAATTGCACTTTTTAAAAGCTTCAGGACTCAATTGTATTTTTTTGATAAGTTTTAGGACTTCTAATATACTTATCCCCATTTTTAAAGAACACACAAGCGCAAAATTAAACGGAGGTTTTAAAAGCCTAGTAAAATGAAAGTTAAGAGAAGTTTTTCTAGCTAAGAAGTTCGAAAATATGTGTATTGCCAAGGTTTTTATGCAATCTACCTAATTCTTTTAATTTTCCAAAAACCCTATTCAAAACTCAATCGCACGGACTTACATATTCTACAATACACCCAAAACCCTATTAGAATTTTAGTGATGGTCATGTTGAGATACCGTGATTTTCTTAGTTCCTTGAAGAAAACATTAATATTGTGCTAGAAAATTTATTTGGTGATCTATTGAATCCGATCATTTCGACGCCTTAAACATTCACATCGGAGATAGGAGGGATTCATGTATCAAGATTAATTACCCTTATCAGATGCAATAGCCCATCAGATGATCATTCACGGTTCAACTCCAATTTGACGTGATATCTTAAATATCTCCTAGCTCCAGAAATTAAATTTGATCTTAGAGCGTGCTCTTCCGACTTCGACTCTTGGGCCTGAACGAGGCAACAGCCCTTTTTTCTTTTTCCTTTTTCGGTAATGAGAGAACATAAAATGGCCGGGTTGAAATTTAGTTGGAGGCCCAATTTATCAAAACCTTGGGAGCCCAATGGCAAGAGGGTCCCAATTAGAGCAACGTCGTCACGAGCCTCCGACAAGCTGGCGTTTCGGACATTCGGTATATAGGCGATGAGACTTCAAGGCTTCCGACGTGCCGACGGGGCTGTAAACGACGGCGTCTTGTACCGATGGGTGGACCGAGCAACCGAGCAATCAGGCCTAAAATCGTTTGTTCCTTGGCCGGTTTATTGAACCCCTATGATAACGCACGAGTAGGTAATTGTGTCGGTTGCCTCTCCCCCCGCTTTTAATTAACAAAGAACGCGGGACCATTCCTTTCACATTCTTTTTAGATTGAATATTTACTAATAATTCAAGAATTAAATATTTAGAGATCACGCTGCATTACTGAATCAAAATTTAGATACCATTTACGTCATTTTCTTTGGTTTTCAAAGTGGAATTCAGAATTCGTACATATCATTTTCAAGTGGAGATCAGTGCAGACGGTTGAATGGAACCGCTGGGCAGGGGACCTTACACGTTTACGAGGGGGGGGGACCACCCCTAGACCAATTTTCGGTACGGACAAAGCCTCAATTATTTTCACGAAAATCATGTCATTGGCTGTGCAGCCCAAAGACATAGCCCAACTTCCCATCCCACCACGCCCTAACTTTTTTAACCAAGACATCACGCCTAAAAGATCCCCATCAAATCCTAGTGGTGGCGGTAGTCTCCCTAGACTCATACCGCCACTTTTCCAATCTAACCTTTAGATCTCATGTCGTCCACATTTGTCATGTAGGAATCCTCTATTATTTTGGGCATTCGATAGGGACATGTCCTAAATTTCATTGACCAAATTATTGTTCAAGCCATGAATGCCCACCAGAGGTCTACTCTCTGCCAGCCTTTCTTTTAGTTGGGGGGGGCGGCGGGCTATGAAGCTCCATTCCCATTGAAACCCCTTTTTGTATTTTTACAAAAAATAATATTAATAATCTATAAATTTTGATTCAATACATAACGTGATTTTTCAATTTGAACTTAATATGTAATATCATTCATGATATTTTAATTTGTTCGGTATAATTCTAAATATTTTAATATGCGTTCAATGTAATTTTTAAATTATATAAAAATGTTCAATAGAAACATGGTCATATTGGAGGAAGCTTTGGGCGGTAGGCTCACATGGTAACCTAGTTCTTGATTTCATCGACCATTATTTTAGTCATGGAAGCCCGCGGGAAGAGGCCTACTACGGGCCGTATGGGACTCCCCCTCCATTCCATCGACCATCGAACATAAATTTTTTTGGGGACTCGGGTGGGCCTTATCGGCTTTTTATGATCCTATGAAGCTTCCCGATCGAGGGACAAGGGACGACCCAACGCTATAAACTATACATAATATAGATAAATAATACAATACGTAGCATGTCGTTATTTTCTTAGAATTTTAAACGGCACGAGCAACGTCGCCCCACGACGTTAGTAAAATAAAAAGGACACGCCATCGATTTCATCGCGCGGGGCGGGGAAAAACGGGGCGCAAAATCGACGGGCCCCGAGCCGGCGTGTGCCGACACTCATCGCGCCACGTGTCCGCCCGGAGGCGCGGGGCCCCCCTCCCAAAGCCCTCGTGCTCCCCGATCGGCGCGCGGGGCTGCAACCCCGAGCGAGCGGCAGCGGCGGTGGGGCCCCGGTTCGGGTCGGGTCGGGTCGTCTCTTCTCAGCTACTTCCCTTTGGCCAACCGAGGCGATAAAATTCGTCACCCCCAAAAAAAGCAAAAAAAAAAAAAAAAAGAAGAAGAAGAAGGCGAGGAGATAAAAGGGGAAGACAGGGAAGAGAGAAAAACGGAAAAGAAAAGGGCGGGAGCGGTACGGACGCGTCGCATTTCGCAGGGCTCGAGGACTTAAGGGCGGGTCTGGAGAAAAGCGAAGGAACCTCGGTGTCCGCGCAGCAAAACCTACTCCCCTAGACTAGATCTGCGCTGTATCACATTATCGTCAAACCTTGCTCCCCTCCCCCTGCCCCCCCACGCGCCGCCCCCGCCCGTGCCCCCACCGCCCCGGACCCAGGGTCGCCCCACCGCCGCGAGTGGAGGCGACGCGGGGGGCCGGGGGAAGGAATCCGCGGGGCGCCGCTTTCCGCGTCTTTTGCAAGGGAAGAAGGGACGGTGCGTGGTCGGGGTTTAAAATCGCGGGCTCTTTTGTCTCGTCTGTCTCTTTTTGCTTTTTTTTCGCCATCCGCATTCCGAATAATTCCAAACGCGTTAACAAATTATTCACCATAATCGACGATCGTGAAATCACGTGATTAAATTCGGAACAATCGACGGTTTTTCCGGTCCGTCCGATGAAGGAAAACGTGACCGGAAAATCCCTAGAATCTCTCTCCGTCCGTCCGGCCGGACAAGGTGGTCGGCCCAACGGAAGTGACGTTCACGGAGTTTCGTCACGGGACGGGGGGGAGATGGCCGTGGTCGGTGATATTATAATGGCGCGCGCGCGTGACGTGGCGGGGGTCGCGCGGCTTCGTTTTCCGCTTAATCCGATGGATTAAGGGGGAGCGGTTAATTAACAAACTCACGTTAATCATCGGAAATTCATCGAACCCCGAAAAGATGTGTAGAGAGAGAGAGGAATAGGAACATGGGGACAGCGTGGCACGGTGCTCGAGGAGGAGAGAGAGAGAGGGAGAGAGGAGGAGATGAGAGAGAAAGGGTAATAATGGGGGACAATCAAACCTTAATTTACGGAGGTGGCGTGATGTCTGAAGCGGCCGTACGTTCGGGTTGGGCCCCGCCCCTCATTCAATTTCTCTCCTTCGAGACCCCTTCAATAATTTCACCTCCCTCGTTGCCCGCTTTCCTTTTCCTTCTTTCCTTCTCTAGTCCTTTTTATTGTTTTTTTAATTATTTCTCCATCATTGATGCTTTCTTCCCAATCTCTCTTTCCTATTTCCCCTTTCTTTTTTCGCGACTTATTTACTTAATTTCCTTTATTTTTTTGGGGGTACACTGAATTCGTTCATTCATCTTGTGGGGGAGCGACTTTAGTCCTGTAAAGAAAGGGCGAATATGCATGCCTTTTTAACTGGGTACCCCGTATTATCGTATATTATGTAAATCTCACGTGTTGGAATCGTTGAATACGACCTCGGGGCGAGGATGATGACGTATCGATCTCGAGAAGACCGACGACATATCAAATTCGGGGTGCTAAAAAGACGCTCTCGATAAAAAACCCGTGACGTAGGATGATAAAGCTATTGTAAATCTAGTATGATTAATTTCAAATGGGACGATTTGGAATTTGATATATGCGAAGGAGTAGTTTGATTGGCCCTAGCGTTTACGGCGAGGACGGTGATGCATTGATTTCGAGAGCACTTGCCGAAACATGAAATTCGGGGTGCTAAAAGGACAATTTCGTTAAAAAAAAAATCCACGACATGATATGATAAAACTATTATAAATCTAATCCAATTAATTTCGAATGGGATGGTTTAGAGTTTGATATTTTTGAAGGAGTAGTTCAATTGGCTTAGCCTTATAAAATAGAGTTAATACTATAAAAAAAACTCTAATTTGATACATTTGCGACAAATTTACTTCAAATTAATTTTTTAACCAAAAAAAATCTCAAAGTAATACACTTTGACAAATTTATCCCAAACTGATATGGTCGTGACAAATTTACCCTCTGTTAGTTTTTATTAAATTTTATTGTTAAATTAATAATTTGAATGACACATAATAGTTAACCGGTATATCAATTTTGAATTTTATTCTCCGTTTATACGCTTATACATTTTTCATGGTATTAATCTAACTTAACGGAGGGAATATTTATTACAAATATACCAATTTGGGTTTTTTGCAATTGAATAAATTAATTTTGAGTAAATTTATTACAAATATACCAGTTTATGATTTTTTATGATCGATCGGGATAAATTTATCATTAGTGTACCAGGTTTAGAGTTTTTAATAATCAAAAAATTAGTTTTTTGTAAATTTTATTATAGGTATACTAATTTGAAGTTTTTCAGGGTATTGACCCCAGACAATAATTCTGTAATGTTGCTGGCTTTTGTCATAATTGAATATCAAACTTATGGATTTTATTTTTAAAGTCTCCCTTTGTTTTCTTTATTTCATTTTACTTGCCCTTTTCAGCAATTTTTTTATTTATTTTCAGAAAATATATTTGTGTTTTCTCCATCTTGTTCTTTGCACAAAAAAAAAAATCCTAAATTATACCAATTATATCATGAATACAAAAAAAAAAAAAAAAAAATCGTAGAAAGCCTTAGATTTACTTACTGCAATGAAAATATCTCCAATTTTGTTATGTCGTGAAAAAAAAACCCTAAAGTTATACACACATAACACATATATCTTCTATTTCAATTTCATCCGAACTATATTAGTCACATTAATATAAGTTTAGAGATTTTTATGACTTAATAAAAAATTAAAGGATGATGTTACGATTATCATAGTTTATTATTTTTGATGGTATCAACTCATATTTTTTTAGTGAAGTTCTTACACTATTTACTTGTCTAATTAACTTTTCCTTTCTATATTCACAAATTTTCTAATCTTTCCCACATCCACTGTCATCGCTACTGAGAACAGTGCCTAAGTATGAGGTCAATAAAGCTCACTCGAAGTGGAGACTACATGACTGCCGCCATGGAAAAATCAGCCAGCGCGAGTAATTTCAGGGCGTGAATAAAATTTTGCCCACTTCGGCGTTTGTCCATGCCGTAAGTCAAAGACCGCACCAGTTGAATTTGGTTAGATTTAGTATCCGAGAGATTTGATTTGAAAATTTGTGAAAGTAGAATAATTTAATCAAACAGTAAAAAACGCACAAACTCGGTTAATAAAAGCGTGAAAACACCAGCGAGAAGTGAAATTTACCCAGACAAAAACTTTAGCCAATTATCGACTTTCATCATGGTTGGTGATTATGATCGTCATGATTTCATTGCCACCTTCTTTCCCACTTGTTATCGGCAACTTGGAGACATATGATATAATATTATGGTCTTATTCACGAATGTTCGATTAATCATACATATCAAGGAAACGTTTCGATTCATTTACACAAAACATGAAAAAGATCACGCATTAAAATACACAAAGTTTCCTTAAATGAATACTTAACAAAAGCCCCGAAAGCATTCATTGATGAAATCCATTATATTGATCCGATAAGTCAAAATAAGACGATGTGGATTTAAAATCAGCGATATACATTTATAATGTTTGAAATCACCTATATGTGTGCTTTCTTAAACAACGGGTGTCGTAACAAAATTTTCAAGCTATCAAGTGGAAGACGCAAGGGGATTTGACAAAATTTAATTTTAAAGCAAATTATTGATCCTTAATAATGCAAATCACACGCAAATCATGGATTACGTGCAATCACTGCCGGTTATTCTAAAAGGTTAATTTTTTTAATAAATATGTAATTTATTATTTAAATATTCCTACACTTCCCTCGCGTTCAATATGATTTTATACACACACATATACACACACACACACATCAATACTAAGCATAGAGATTCGATTAATGAGGTAAATAAAATATGAAAAGATTCAAATTTATGAACTCCAGCTTTAATACCATATGAAATATTATATAACCATTACTAACTATTATGAAAATTTAAGATTTTAAATGAATGCGTGATTTATTATTTAAATATTTTAACGCAAACCAATTGAAAATTCTTGAGATTGATCGACACACACTAAATTGCACATGGATAATTAAATATGATGCATGTCTAAAATTTCGCTTCGATCGAAGGGTGTGGACAAACACAGTATGCGTAAGAAAGTTAAGAGAGAAAGAAAACCTAAACTTATGCTAAGAAGAGCAAGAACTAAGAAGAGCAATAATTTTAAGTACCAGAATATGCTAAACATGCATAGTTTTATGAATGGTCGCATTGCACTATTTCTTTTATTCGAATTCTTTTGTCCAAAGCGATGCATTTTCCATGCAAAATCATGGGTCGCGTCCGTCCCGATTCAACGAATATTGTCAGTGGAGTTCGTGGTGGTCGTGCTTGTTCTTGTCATGGATCCAAGGGACAATCGATTGCTCTTGTCTTTCTCTCGCGAGAGTCACATGAATTTTTGCTGTGAGCCCCGAAAGCAAAGTGCCACTCTTTGGAAATAGGAACCTCCTTTTTCCGCACTAGCCTCGGACCAATTTTTAAAAAATTATATTTATGAAAATTGTGAATGAAAATTCTTATTCAATTTATGAAAGACGAGCTAATTTAGGATTTCACAGCTCAATTCAAGTCCCATTTCTTCGATATTTGTAAAAAAAAAATGAAAAGTCAAAGCAGAAATCATCTCAAATGAGTATTCGATTCATCTCGCCGTGATTTGGGTAAATACATTAGAAAAAAAGCGGTAACCATACCTCGATAGAATTTTTGACTTGGTTTCTCGCCTGAATTTGTAAATCATGTTCTGATTTCCTTATGTTGGTTCTATACTTTATGCTGGTATAAATGCATGTGCCTCTTTAATTTGTCAATGGCTTGCGTCAATGTCATTTCACCTATCAATCCTTATCTTAATTTGACCACGCGAGGATTAAGACAACCATTAGAGAAGAAATGAATGGGACCAAAAGAGTCCTACCTTTTGGATTGAGAAAAGGGAGGCAAAAATCACATCCCAACATATAAGTCCGTTGAATTCATCGCAACCGCCTTATTTATGTTTCTCACATTTTTGCAAAAAATCCAAAGCATTTGAATGGGTCAAGCCATGTATCTAATCAAAAGAGCGGGGTGAAAAAAGGGGTAGCCACTTTTGGTCGGGAAATCGCATCACGGGTCTGTTCGGATTAGCCACGCCATTTTAATTTTTAGTGCGATTGAAACGGAGTTTGCTCGCTCATTTTTGGATTTTCGAAATTCAAGAGATTCAGAAAACTGAGCAAAATACCGAATCACAAATTCACATCTAATTTCCTCATTTTCATAGTATTTCCTTAATTTCATCCGACGAATTTCTTCCTTTCTTGGAAAAAGAGAAAAAAGAAGAAGAAGAGGAAGGCGATGGGTCGGGTCGGATCATGACAAGATCACGGGGCTTGATGGGGGTTCCACAGTTCCACTGTCGACGTTGCTGCAGTGGGGGAGGACTGGAGAGCCAGAGGGGCAAACTGTTCAGCGGTCAACGCCACGATTGGAGGGGGTGGGGTTAAAGGGTTGATTTTTTAGAACGGTGATGACAGAGTTTCCGAGGCGGAAGTGACGTGGGACGTCTGATGTGACGGGCCATTGGGGGAATAATATCAGACGCGACTCCTTCCAACCATTTCCCCTGTCCCCATCCCCGGAATGTTCCCCCCTCTCGATCCCCGCCACGTGGAGCCATCTCCTCCCCCCTCCCCTCCCTTCCCCTCCTCTCTATTTCTTCCCCCCCCCTTCACTTTTCTTGTTTCTTGTTTTTTTTTTTGTTTTTTATCATTTTCAGGATAGATTTTCGTTTCTTGAATTTTAGCCGATTTCTGCTGACCTACTCGCGTGCGTCGGGCGTTTCATCAACCAGCGATCGGTGATCAACCACCAGTCTCGCTTAAGGTTATCCTGCCAACTGACGAATCGCCAATACGAACGATAGATTTGACTCGATAGTAACGATTGAGTTTCGTTGATAATAAGTCTTAATTGCTTTTAATAAGTAAAAATCTTTTCCGTGATGCAGTTTTTATAAATAATATTTTTGTCAAATTTGTTTTTTGATGTATTTTTAAAATATATTTTATCAAATATCACTTGTATTTCGAAAAATCTTTTTAGTTCATATGTGTTTACAATTTCCTAAAGATGTCATGAAGAAAAATCGAATCAAATGCACCCTTTGATTATTATATTATTTGAATGTTAGTGAAGCAAAAGAAAGGACGACATGAATTATCAAATAAATATCCTTTTTACGTTGTTTAGAAATGGATATTAAAATCCCTCCTTATTTAGAAGGATTCTAAAGGGATTTAATATAGAATCAAAATCGACTTTACTAATTCTTTATAAGCTATCCCGATCTCCCTAATACTTTACCTCCCGTTTTCCTCAATCCAAACAAAAATGTGTTTTGAGAGTTCCTAATTTGCTTAATTATAATTTAAAATTAATAGATAGAGAGCACGAGCCTCAGAACAAATACAGAAAATAATCATTATTGGTAGGCTTTATCAATATATCCGGCAAGATTGTAATTACTATCAGATTAAGTCGATTTTTTTTACTTAGTTTAATCATTTAAATCAATTTCATTTAAGGCCATTAAGCAAGCTCAATCTCATCAAATGTTGGATTTTCAATTTTCAGCCCTTATTTAAATTATCAGACAAATCGCAGAATTAGTAAAATCGCGATTCTTTCGCTAAATGTCGTCCTATTCCTCCGCGTGCTAAGGGAATAAGAGTACAAACGGGTTTTTTTTGTCCTCTCCCTCTTGTTTTTCCAACTTAAATAGAAAACGAGGACCGTGGCCATTTTTGTCATCCCGCAAAAGGGTTCGTACCTTTTTTTGGAACATTAGGAAAAATGGGGCCAAGATTTGTCCATCGGGGCACAAGTGCATGAATACTTTTTTTGCGGTACTTTTGTCTTTTTCGAGGGTCCAAATTTCGCCTCCTTGGTTAAGTTAAATCACAAAAGAAATCACCGATAGAATCACCGATATAACTGCTCTTGTGATAAAGAGATTGCTCATCTCCCATGAAATCACAAATTCGATTCAAATTATGTTTAAACCTGTAGTTGTTACTCGTATGTAACATATCTTGTCCACACGGATTTCTTTCCCCCACTATTTTGATAGGATTGAAGGACTCTTAATAAAGAGATCATTCATTTTTCACAAGATCACAGGTTTGATTTATGTTAAGTTTGAACCTACGATTGTTGCCTAACTGCAACATATCTCGTCTAAGAAGACTTCTTACCTCAAACATCTTGCTAGGGTTGTGGTGATAGGCTTCTTAATCTCGAACTTTCGAATGGAGAATGATGCGAAATAATTATGATTCAAATCAATCATTTTCTTATTGTAATGTCCATAAGGGATCATTGGTGCTAATTGGTTTTACCACTCTTCTTTGTAGATTAAGAGTAGAGGAACTCCAAGATGACAAAGTTCTGTTAAAAAGGGAACTGGGAAATTGTTTAGTACTTGCAAGGAATTCCTGAAAGAGGGCGGACGTTTTCTTTGAGCATTAGGAAAAATGAGGCCAAGATTTGTCCGTCGGCATACAGGTGCATGAATTCTTCTTTTTGGTACTTTGTCTTTATTGGGAGTCCCAATTCTCTCTTTATTTAAGTTAAACCACGAAAGAAAACACTGATGGCACCATTAAGATAACCACTCTCTTAATAAATAGACCACTCATCTTTCACGAGATTACCGGTTCAATTCAAACAGTGTTGCCTAAATGCAACATATCTTGTCTAAAAACACTTCTTAACCCCAACGTCTTGGCAAGGTTGTGGTGATGAGCTCGATAACCTCGTGCTAAAAAGGCAAGTTCGATTCACATTGTATTTAAATCTATAATTGTTGCCTCACTATAACAGATAACTTCTTAACTCCAAATTTTTTTTTTAGATTTGTGGTGACAAGTTTACCAATATTGAACTTTTGTGTGGAGAGTGGTGTAAAATAATTATGGTTCATTTTCTTATGGATCATAGGCACTAATCGGTTTTTCCCTCTTTTTTTACGGATCACGAACAGAGGAATTTGGAGTCGACAAACTTTTGTTAAAAACGAAAGTGGAAAATTGTTTTGCACTTGCAAGGAATTTCTGAACGTCACGGCCAGAAGTCGCAAGGAAAAATCTATTTACCCCGGGTATCCACGTTTACTTTGCTTTTGGCTTCTATCATGCATAAACACATGTACATAAATTTTTTTTTTTTTTTAAATTAAGTGCGAAATGAAGAACCGGTCATATTCTCGTAATTTCAAAGGAAACTTGTTAAAATGAAGAAAACGTCAGGTGATGAATCCACATGCACGTTACACATTTAAATTGTTTTTCTTATGTTTTTAAAAATTGAGTCATACAAACCCTAATAATAATATATTAGGATATTCGATTGTGTATGAGTGTGACTACTCTCTTCCAAATGAGTCCATCGTTTCATGCATGTGTAATTTTGAAGAGGAAATGGATGAAAGCTATTCACTCTCACAGTGGCTTTGCTTTTTATTTTCTTTCCCGTTATGTTCCGACTTTGCTTCTCTCTCTCTCTCTCTTTTTTTGGTACAAAAAGGGGACAATGCTCGAAAATTACATCCTTACTCTCCTAAAAAAAATATAATATAACTTGATCTCCAAACAACAAAGGGAGTAAACCTCCGGGTCGGTTTTTTAATGCTATATTATTTTATTACATCCATTACTGGACTGAAGGACCAAATTAGGTAGCCAATTTGCACGTATATTTCCCTCCCTAAAATTATGGAGAATTCCATGAGTTTGGTGATACTCAAAAAGATTACCATCGTAAGATCTAAATATATATCATAGTTTTGCTTCGAGTGAATAGCGCACTCTCATCATTTATGGAAAACCATCAGACCAATTACCCAAGTCATCACAAATAGATTCACCTATTAAAGCTGAAATCGGGTTTGCCTTTGGTGGCCTCGTAGAAATTGAGTTTGACCCAATAGGAAGAAGGAGGGGTTCAACCCACAACTTATCGATTTTCTCATTGTGGGTAGATAATCTATTTTCTACCATCCGAGTAGACCGAACATCCTTGACATTCCTAAGATTAAAACCACACAAGGAAAAGAAAAATCCGTCTAGAATAGTCTATGATTACTCCATTTTTAAAACTGCCAACAAGTTACACTAAATACTAGTGGCCAGTCGTAATCTTTTACCAAAAGTGTTGTGAAAGACAGGTTTGTCAACAACTACTTATGCAAATCAAGGGCCAAGATATCACCTTGGAAACTTGTAGGCAAAATCTTCTGCCAAATAACCTTTACATACTTACAGCTCTAGAGTACGTGTAAGTTTGTCTCAAGGATTGTGGACAAAAAGTGAAATAAGGATCCGCTGTGATTTTATGATAGAATTTTATTGATTAGTAAGAAGACGCTGGTGCGAAATCAGCACAGAAAATTTTTGATCTTTTGTGGCCCATCCCATTTCCACACTAAATTCTCAAGTTTGGCAGTGGGCAAGTGCTGTAGTGTTAAGATTAATTCAATCCAACGTAAACTGCGAAATCCTAATCCTCCACAATTCTTTGGTTGGCAAAGTGTTTACCATCCCACTGGGAGGATCTTCTTTTTGTCTTGAAGATCGCCCCAAACAAAATTTTGACAATCATGTTCGATTTCTTCTCAAGTTATGGCAAACAACTTCGCCGATTGCATCATAGAAGTAGGAGAGAATGTAGAGATGACAAAACCTCGGTCCATGTGCATGGTGATGCCCTCAATCAATCCCCAATTTAACGCGGTAATTTTCAATTATCACATTCACAAGCTTTGCGTAAAAACATTTCTCCCAACATGAAGAGCTTGTAACTACATTCTCCTAGCCACTTCGTTTCTTCTAGATAGAAGATCCGCAGATCGCAAACCCCTTTTCTTGGAGAAGAGGCAATCACATATATGCGATCGATGTCATGTTAATTGATGTGCACAATGAATAAGTAAACCACGATTCTCTCATCTGTCGTCCATCCATTCATTCGTTTTCTCGGAGGGAATAAAAGTACAAGAGGTTTGTTGTCCTCTCCCATTTATATTCTCCAACATAGACACAAAACCTAATATTATAATACATGTTCTAGCATCGCATGAGTGCCAAGAAAAAGTCTATTTGTTCCCCGTCGACATTCATAGTTTTATATTTCCATGTTGGTTGCCACGCGGGGCCTTCGACCATGAAAAGCAAGCGAGTATAAATTAAATGAAAAAGCAGTACCTATGGACGTATGTATATAAGTTCGGAGATCATGAAACTTGTGGTGACTAGTATATGTATTTTGCCCCGAGAGAGAGAGAGAACAAAGAATGAGCACTAAATCGATCCTTTCCCTTTTCCTTTTTTCTTGCCTAAAGACACTCGACGAAATGTGATTCCGCGTGCTTGCAATAATGCTGATCAAAAGGGGAATCTTTAGACATTCATCATTAGATAAAAGCAACTTTCATCCTTGCCCCTTCCATGTAAAGAACTCCTAAATCTTTTGCTTAGTTTCCAACAAGATCATTGGAGCCAATTAATTGCAAACTCGAGACTTACGCCGTACGTGCTTTTCCAATCCATGATTAAAAAGAAAGAACCCCCACAGTCTTGCATGTCTTCACAATCTTCTCTCATTCTCTAAGTTACATGTTTAAATGTGTGCGAGCAGGCATCCACATGCCTATGATCCCCGTCTCGCATCATGATCCATAATATAGCCGGTTCAATCTGTTTTCATTTTAGGAGACCTTCTGCACAAAACGGGTCCGACTAGTCACCATAAATATATATAGATCATTGTATTTAAGTGCATTAAATATGACTTAACTTATGCTGTGGACGATATAAAGGATGAAAAGACTAAAGATATACAGTAACAACAAGAGAGATGGTTTGCTTTGATCTTGAAAAAGAGACTTTACCACATTCAAAATGACTTCTGTTTGGATAGTTTACTTTGGTGGACCCAAAAGGCCAAAGGAAGAGATGACCCCCCAAGGTCTCTTTTTGCTCTCTCTTTGTATCATTAAATCAAAAGGGAACACAAAACAACATTCAAAATCCATGGTATGCGTCCCTAGCTCCATGCTAAAAGCTAGCTTTAGAAAATTAGAACGGATGTATGTCTACGCTAGGCTTTATGCTAGGGCACCCGAAACCCTAGTTCTCTAAAGAAACGCTTTTGCCGGTGGGGCCCAGCGAAATCAATTCATTAGGGAAAAAGAACGTGGCTTAGTGCTCGTTCATCGGGGAGAATAACGTTAAAAGAAACCCAAAATGCGCATGGTGCAATCTTTTTATCGCGTTAGATTAGCACACCTCAAGTGCCCCTACAACACTCGATTTTCTCCAATGTCGCGACATGATTTGAGCTTGACTTTTCAGCCCCGTTTTCGATTACGGCGCACCGTGGCCTTGTGATTATTATGATGTGAGTGGAGTTTAAGCATAAAGTTCATTAGCTGAACTCCGGAATGATTTCACGTGGTGGCACATGCAGTCACGGGGCTGAAATTCTAGCATCTAAAAGCGTATATATACGTGCTCTCACATCAGCAAGATGACATGCACAACATCATGGCCATGGAGATGGCTAAGGAGGACAAAACAGGGTGAAGTCGGTCTGATTTCTCGAAAAACTCTCAATTTTATGTGTAATTTCAATTCGACCCCAACTTTTTTTTAACTTAAAATACAGTTCTCAACTCTCACTCTAGTCCTAAATTTGCACCAACATGTCTAAAAATTGCTACTACTTTTGTCAAAATTATCAACATTAGGGTTGGTTAGAGGTTCATTTTTAGAACATACACACGTCTTTATCAGCACCCTCATTTTTGTATGCAATGATAGTAGCCTCTCAACGATGATAATCTCGAAGAAATCGGTGGCAATTTTTGGATGCATGGGTAAATTCGAGATTAGAGTAAAAGTTGAGGATCTTCTTTGGACAAAATAAAATTTGCAATAGAATTGAGATTTGGCATATAGTGGAGGTTCTGACCAAAGTTAGTATCATACTTAATTGTTGAACTGTTAGGTTTTGGACACCATGTGATAGAAATATTAAAAAGGAGACAAATGGGTAAAAGGGAAAAAGTTTGGGAAGCCAACTCGTGAGGGTGAATTTTTCATGCGATTCTCCATCCAATGCATTGAGATTCCCCCATCGGTTAACATATGTTCTCCGACCTAAACTCAAAGAATCAAAGTTATCGGTTGAAGTTGATTTATTTTGCAATCTGATGATCCGGGGTAAGCTAGACCTAAAAATTGTTAAAATGATCGGTTGAAAAGACGCGTGGCATAACTAGACTAGGATGGATGGCGAGCATCCGATTTTAGTTAGGGTTTACAAATTATAATAGTGCCAAAAAGATTACGCTAACAATAGAAAGAGAAGAAACTAAAAAGCAATTGTATCGACCAAATCATACAATTATGTGGCACTATGTTACAACTGTCATAAAAGTTTATACAATTAAATAAGTGCGTAATTTAATTTTTAAATAATTTAAGAAAAACAACATATTTGCGCCGTGTCGATGATATTTTTAATTATTAGCACATAGAGATTAAATTTCTTGCAATGTAAGAAAAAGGATTAGGTTAATCTATCATTTTTTTTTTCCTGAAAAGTCACTATTTGGTGATTTGGCGGTATATTGTAATTTCCTTCCATTGCCTATACACGAACTTAATTAAAGAAATTCACTGAAAATAACACTTAACTCCTGCCACAACAGAGCCATGCCATTGGGCTAATTTCAATGTCTAACCAACTAATCAAAACCCAATAGTACAATCATACTCTCCTACTCAGTAACAATCGAATCCGCAACACTTCTCTATCCTGCACATTGCTCGTTTACATGCCAAGACAATTGAGATAGCACCATGAGAAGTCACGAAAGGATCTCAGCTATCTAGAACAACTATGCGCATATGTGCTTCTCGATAACACATTTAAAATGTTCAAATTTTCTATCGAAATTGAATACCAAAAGCACTGATGTCACGAGTTAACCCTAAAATGCACTCTGCAATCTGTCATTCTTCAAAGCCCCAAAAGGATCGGGCCACGGAAATAACGTGCTATTAAAGAAACGGATAATAAAAGGGACAGGTGAAGGGCGACCAACTTCTCCCGTTGATTCAGACACGATCCAAGTGCGATAGACATTTAGCGGTTGGGGGATACGGCCATGTGGGGGAGATCTCTTAACTTTCAAAATCCCAGACGGAGCAAACATGTGATGTTCGAGTACGATCATGCGCTAATTGCGCGTGTGCTTCCAGACCAATGGCGGCCGCCGATCCCTTCGTTCTACCCGGGAAAAAAATGCAACTAGGTATGTTCTTCCACGCGCCTCCCAGGAAAGGGAAAAAAAAAACACTATCGAGTGCGACCAGATAGACCGGCTTTGCAATTTTGCCACGAAGAAATTATCATATATGACACCTACACGCAAATTAATGGAAAATTTGAGTGATGACTATGTATATAATGCAATGACTACGGAAGATTTCGTAACGGTATGAGTGATTTTAGGCCTGTCAAAATGGGTTGTAGATTAATTTTCTTAATTTATATTTGATGGGTTGAGTTATTATATAAATTAGTTATATTCGATAAATGGGTTTAAAATGATATTGTCTTAAATAAAATAGATATAAAATGAGTTTATGACTTATATAGAGCAAACTCATATTTATGAATCTCTTTCGTTTTCACTTGATCTTGCCTGCTCATTTCATTATCACCTTAGTTTGGATATGAATTTTTTTAAATTTGGTTGAATATAAAAGTATTTTAACGGGTTGGGTTGGGATAGATATTGCATGGAAATAGATCAAAACAAGTTAGTTTGGGTTAAATCACTTTTGACCAGATCCAAGCCTAACTTGACACATTCATTTTACAAGTCTAGGTATTTATACAAAGGGTGAGCATGATTTTAAGGTAGAAGCTAAAACCTAATAATCTAACTAGTTAGAACTTGTCTGGTTCTAGATTTCAAAGTATGCGGAGTAGGTTATGAATTCTAAAAATTGGAGAAACTTTTTATGGGTAAGTTATAGGTTGGTAGAATCTCGAACTTGGAACTTGGGACTTGTAACCTAAAACTTTGAATAAGTTTTTGTGTTTTTTAATTTTTTATGTCTTCGTGCAATCCTACGATATTTAATGGCTTTTGATGATGAGTATATCATTTGGAACCATTAGTTCGAACTTACATTTCATGACTAAGACTTTTAGTTTGTTAATTTTTCATAATATTTCGTGTGTCTAAATATAAGTTATGATCAACGAATTATAGTAGCAAGTGATAACTATTAAATGTGATAATTGCTACAATAGTTCAATTAATAATAAAAGTTGAACTTGGGTAGACCTTGGATTTGACATTGGAATATGTAATAGGATAGGATCTAAGTTTTAGGGTATGTGAGATAGGTTCTAAGTTTTAGGAAACAATAAACTTGTTCCAATTGGTAGATTCCAAGTTCTAAGTGAAATTTGTACGGAATCTGAAACCGCTCACCCCTAATTCATATGATATACGCATCATGTTAAATGGACTATCCATGCAACACTCTTTCCCCATTCATCCATCATGCTTGCTGAACTTTGGGCCTTTGAGAATGAGCTCTTGGTGGGTGTGGATTGGTGAATTCAATGATTGAGTTTGAAGAAAGATTTAATGATGCTTCATAAGTTAGTTGAAATCTATTTATTTATAGACCATACTCATCAAAATGTTATTATTGTTATTAGATCGTAGTGGCCTAGGATTATGGGATTTCGATACAATTATGGAGAATTGAATCACTGCGTGGATTCGATAGCAAGGAGTGGAAGGGAATTGCGTGAGGGTTCTCATGATCTTTCAACAGTCGTCTCATTCTTTTTGTCGTTAATCGATTAGAAAAGACTATCCATTTTCTACCATGCTATCTCCACGAGGAGATCAAATGACCGGTGGTTGTAACATAGCAGCTGGAGACTCCTCTTCCATAAGTTCAAACTACTTATATTGGTGGTGTATGATTCTCGTGACTGAATCGATTTATATATATTTATACCGAGAATAATTACGATTCAATTTGAATTTCGTGATTGTTCATAAATGATGTTACATCAGTCGCATTTTCCGGTCTTATTGGTAGGCGGGGAAAATGATTTCTAAAATATTCACAAGGGAGATCAAAGTTAAATATTATATTATATATTGCAGTGCAGCCATGAAGAAGCTGGCCAAGCCGAAAGGAAAATGAAAGAAAGGTGTCATGTGACTTTATAGAACTTCCCCCCCCACAAAATCACCAAAAGAAAAGGAAAAAAAGAGAAGAAGCTAGAGAACAGGTCTTTATACCCATCTCTCTCTTTACCTCCCTCTTTGCCTTATATTTGTTGGGGTGATAATTGGAGAGAGAGAGAGAGAGAGAGAGAGTGAGTGAGTGGGGAGTGTGAGAGGTAGAGAGGAACCCACCTCAGCCCCCTTTCTAGGAAACCATACGAAGAGAGGAAAGAGAATAGAGAGAGAGAGAGAGAGAGAGAGAGACCGATGGAAAGAAAAGGGGTATAGCAGCAGGAGCAGGAGAAGAGAGCAGCAGATAGGGACAAAGAGGTTTTGCTCAGAGGAGATCCAAGGAGGAGATCGAAGGGAGGAGGAGGAGGTGGCGACGATGATGATGGACGAAACGAGGAACAGCAGCTGTAGCTGAGGGGTGGGGGGGAAATTCTAGCAAGAGCCAAAAAGAGAGAGGGAGAGAGAGAGATAAAAGAGAACAGAGTCGTTATTATTGCACTGTTCGGAGCTTCTCTGCTACAACTCTCTCTCTTTCTATCTCTGCAAAATCAAGAAAACCCCCCCCCCTCTTTCTCTTTTCGCAGAAACAGCCAAAGCGCGGACAGAAGTAGTAGTAGTAGTAGTAGCGTAGTCTCAGCAGCAGTCGCAGCAGCAGCAGCAGCAGCTACAGAGATCAGAAGCCCACCACAGACCTTTGCTCAGTTCTCCACCACAACAGACTCTCTCTCTCTCTCTCTCTCTCTCTCTCTCTCTATTACCAGCAAACGGCAATCAAAGATCGCTTCTTCCCTTTTTCTTTAAATTCGCTCGCTCTCTCTCTCTCTCTTCTCTCTCTGTGCGCCGTCTGATGCGATCTCAGAGAGAGACCCCACACTTCACCCACATAACACCCACATAGATGCATCCCTAGATTGAGCTTCCCTCCTTCTCTCTCACCCAACTTTCCATTTTCTCTCATTCCCCCCACTATTCTTTCTCTCCCTCAAAACCACCCACGACAGAAAAGATTCAATTTTTCGAGTACCACTTCTGAAGAGGCGGACGAGACTTTGCAAGACAGAAGAGCAAAAAAAAAAAAAAAAAAAAAAAAAAAACAGTATAGGTTCTGAGTCAGCGCGTAGTTGTGGCTTCTTCTACCAGGAGGCTGCTCTCGGACTCCGGCGCATTCGCTGACTGGGCGGCCTCCTCCTCCTCCGCCGCCGGCCGCGCCTCCGCCCCCGACGAACTCTCCCTCGGCTTCAATGCCGCCTCTCTCCCGGGTGGCGCCCCCGCCTGGCCCCCCGCCTCCTCCCGCTCCGGCGTCAACTACAGCCTCCCGCCGGATATGGGCATGGTCGGTCTCCGCGATGTCTTCGTCGTCGCGCCGGCCACCTCCTTCCACCACCCCACGAGCCACCACCACCACCACCACCACCACCACAACGACCAGGTCATCGCGGACTCCTCGAACGGATCCAACAACTCGGCCGCCACTGCACTCGGTATGGGCGTCGGCGTGGGAGTTATCCCCCTCCTCACCGCCGCCCCGTGCCTCGGCCCTCCGAACGGGGCCGAGGGCGACAACGGTAATTTGACGGCCCGGGGCGGCGGCAGAGCGGCCGCTGCTGCGGCTGAATTCCAGCTGTGGCAGAACCAGCAATCTTCCCATCATTACTTGAAGAAATCGGCTCCGATGCTCGACCATGGCAACTCCGGTGCTTTAATTCAAAGCGGCGGGGGCGGAGGGATCGGCGCGAGCTCTAGCAGCACAACGACGTGCCAAGACTGCGGGAATCAGGCCAAGAAAGACTGCAGCTTCCGGAGATGCAGGACTTGTTGCAAAAGCCGGGGTTTCGATTGCGCCACACATGTGAAGAGCACGTGGGTGCCCGCCGCCAGGCGGCGGGAGCGCCAGCTGATGACCAGTACCACCACGGCTGGCGGGACCGGCGGTTCTGTGTCCACTTCCGGAGCCAAGAAGCCGAGGCTCGTCGGCTCTCAGACGACCACCACTTCTCACACTTCGACCTCCAACACCACGCCGCCGAGGAGCTTCGACACGAGCTCGAGCCGCCAAGGTTCGGAATTCGAATCTCTACGGCTTATATCCATGCGCCCGATGCCGCGAAAAGCGGGCATGGGTCCCGTCTTCGTGAGCGTCCAGGATGTGTCTAGGGTTGTGGCAGCATGATGGGTGCGGTTTTCTTGAAATAGGGTTTTGTGTGTTGCAGATGCGAGCTTCAAGGAGTCGTTGCCGGGGCAGGTGCGCGCGCCGGCAGTCTTCAAGTGCGTGCGGGTGACGTCGGTGGACGACGGGGAGGACGAGTACGCGTACCAGGCGGTGGTGAAGATCGGCGGTCACGTGTTCAAAGGGTTCTTGTATGACCGAGGCGTCGAGGAGAGAGAAGACATTATGAACTTGTCGGATCTGCATTTGGGTGGCGGAGGCGGCGGAGATAGGAACGGGGCCTCGTCGTCGTCTCCGATCATGGATCCTTCGGATGTTTACGCTTCTGGGGGTGGATTGCTTGGAGGCTCAAGCTATGGTAACCCAATAAATTGAGACAATGCCATTTCTGGTTGAATTGAGGATTAGTTTATATATTCATCCCACTCATGGAATGACATTTGTAATATTGTTGTAATTGTTCACCTATTAATCGCTAATTAAACTCTAACCTGGGGGTTCTAGTGATTTGTTACAGGTCTATATAAAGACCTTGTTCCCTATTAACACATGTCTATCTTCATTAGTTTCACCTTAAGTTTTTGAGTAGTGCCTCCACTTGATCTTATTTCTCTGGAAGTTCCCTCTGTAATGATGGGTTTTATTTGCTTTATAAGCTTATTAAAATGTGGAAGATCAAGTGTTGTGCTTCTTTACCTAACTACAAACATATTTTTAATTAATTGGAGGGAAAGGAAATTCTCATTGTTGGCATTCTTTTTGTCATAATTGATCCTTTGCTTGGACTTTTTTCCCCTACTGTTGCTATTGTTGAATTGCCTTTTCTTATTCTGTTTTCTTCATACAGGAGATTCCTTTGGCTAAGGTAAATTCTACAGTGCATAGGATGAAAATTATGAGTTTTATTACATTTAGTATATTAACATTTGTTATATGTTCAGTGTACTCATGGTCGCACCTGTTTTGTGCTCATTTCCCATTTTAATTCTCACTTTGTCACAGCCAGTGATGTGCTGTAGTTGTAGTTGCAGCATTTTTTCTGGCGTTCTGCCTTGGTAGGTGTCATAGCTTTGACAATTTTGTTCTTGTAGGAGGTATATTAATGACAAGTTGAATTTGCAGACCTAATCCCCTTAGACTTTCTTCTTCTGTTCTTTCTCTCTCTAGTATAT
The DNA here is from genome assembly GCA_014182555.1 of Eucalyptus erythrocorys. Taxonomy (NCBI): domain Eukaryota; kingdom Viridiplantae; phylum Streptophyta; class Magnoliopsida; order Myrtales; family Myrtaceae; genus Eucalyptus; species Eucalyptus erythrocorys. The sequence goes on along the minus strand of CM024606.1, from coordinate 9,918,287 downwards.
TTATGGTCCAAGACTTCTCTTTAGGTTGGTAAAGCCCAAGCTTATGAAGTACCTTGATGACCATAAAGGCCATGTAAGGACACGGGTTTGAGCTCGGGTGGGTGGTCTAACTACGAAATTCTTTCACTAGTAGCATGGATGGTTGAACTTTGTGTTGTTTAGCATGGATAGTTGAACTTTGTGTTGTTTGCCCAGTTCACAAATCCTAGCTTTTCTTACTAAGCGAACGTATGGAGTCATTGCCTTAGGCTTTCGTCATGCACAGCATGTGAGGTGTAATGTCAACATCACTTTTGATTTTCCCCTTGCGAAGTAAAGAACATTTGATGCATATGCTCTTTCGACCCACTTTACTCTTGTTTCTGCATCCAGAAGAAAACTGATGTATGATTTTATGGAAAGTTTCGCTTTGAATTATTCTTGCCAAAAATTGTCCCTCTTATATAACATCACCGCATGGCATGGTGACTCTGGACTGTTTCAGGAATTACTTAGTAGATGATGGATTGGCACTGCTCATCCTCCCAAAGTTGCATCATGTCGTTGCCTACTATGCACAAAAAGTACTTCCTTCGGGACTAGAGTTAAGCAGTGATGGTTCCTCTCACCTTCATCCTGATTTCTTTTATTATGATACATTTACTTTATTGCAAAAAGAAAAATGTGCAAGAAAAGATATGCATGTGCTGGATCCTTATGCAATGAATCAGCCACTATACTGAAATCTTGATGTCGAGATTGAGTGGTCGCTGTCGGAGATTCCCATGGCTTGTGGTGGGGGTCTCTTTAAATTATTCTGTGAAGTTTTGAACTTACATAGGTGCCTTGTATGGAATTCTGGCCACTGTCTTTCATGCATCTGGGGACATTTAGTGAATAAACAAAAAGACATGTCAGCTTGATGCCTTTTTTAATGACATTTTGTTTGTGCCTCAACTGTCCTATTCGGATGTCTGCTTTACACATATTGATTAATTAATCATTGTAAGTGCAGTTCGATTCACTGTTTATAGTTTGTCCAGTTCAATGTATCAGGTCTGATCTTCGCAGAAACTGGCATGTAAGTTCTTTGAATATAAGGATGCCTTAGTACGGTTTCTCCCATATCTGGGATTATCTGAGTATAGCTCCGTGGTGGTTCCCATACGATAGGGAATTTGATGATGTTCTTTGGATTCACTTATTGAAGATGTGCTTAATATTTCTTTTTTGCAAATGTTTGAAACTGTGTTTCTGGAAGGATATTTTGATATGGAACAAGCTTTAACATTATTCGTTGGTAATTAATTTTGCTTCAGCGACTATAGCTATGTCATAGTGCATTATGTATATGCTGTTCTTAGTTTCATGCATTCACTTGCACGCTAGTGTGCTCAGTATTTCTTCTTCATGTTATACTATGTAGATGATATGATCCGCATCAGGCAATGAACTATCACTAGCATTTACCTATTTCTGGTGCATCGGCATAAATGGATGTTAGCAATTGGGTGTTTATCACAACTAGGTGTTTAACAATGTATGCGGACTTCCGCTTTGTTTGGTTGTGCATCCAGACGGCCCTGTGTGTAATGTAGGTCAATTGCTTTGCAATTTAGATTCCGTACATTTTTCCTTTGTGTGTACTTTAGTTTCCTGTTGTTTGATTAGGATGCTTATGAACAACTCAGCCATGCATGCGGCTAAATTGTGTGAAATTCATTGGAATAGGTGTGCTCTCCTTCCCCTATGTCTTCCACACTTATGTTAGAATTTTATTTGCTTTCCACCGCCTTTTACATTGAAGCATATTGAGCAAACTGCCTTGATGGAAAAGGCTGTTTGATACTTGAAAACTACATCAAGGTTAATTCTGAGGCTGTTCATCATCTAGTATCCGAGTTTCTATGCTCACTTTTCCCTATTGTTATACTTCCGAACAATTTAATGGTGTTCTCAAGTTTAATCGTGATCTAGCTTGCTCAGCAGTCACTCAATGGCGAAAGCTATTTCGCAAGGCAGTCTTTTGAACTTGCATTTACTTGTGTCTGTGCGCTTATTCTAGCTTTTGTTAGAATGCTTGCAGTGAGGACCCTCTAATTTGGGTCTCCAACCATGTAGTCGAATTCATTTGGTGCAAAGGCGCCTTGGAATGCCTTGAACATGTTGCGGTTCACAGGCTGAGTTACTGTTTTATTAGTTAAACCATAAGCAGAAGCATGCATCGACTTTTTTTTTTTGGGTTGAAACGTGCATCAACTTCAGGTGCTGGTGATTATGCTCGCCTACCTGGATGGTTCCTTCCTTTCATTGGTTTCATCATGTGCCATCTCAGTTATGCTTTGATGTTGCGGCTTCCTGCTGTTCTCGTTTCTTCTGTATTGTAACATTCACTGATCTTTGGAGTGCGTTGGTTACTTTGACATCATCCTCATCATTTCATGTGTGTTCATGAAAGCTCACAAATCTCGTCTCGATTGCCCATCCCTTTCGTGTCAAGACGTACATTGTGAGGAGCGCACTTTCGCACACTACCGCAAGGGTTTGGTGTGGTGATGTCAATTGTCGAAGTCGTCCTTAGATTTTCAAATGGCAGCTCCCGAGAGGATGATGGTAGTTACCCATTGTTAGGGTTATTCTAACTCGAAGCAGTGAGATTTTATGAACTGCGTGTAATGCAGTTGGGAATAATGCTGTTACTATGCCGAAGCTGTGTGTTGAGGTATGCGTTGACCGGAATCATTTAGATGAAAACGGGTTGCGATTGCTACAACCTAATGTCACTGAGCTTTGTGGTAGCTACGGCAATATCAATAGGCAAGTAGGAGGCAAAGGTGATTAGGTAAAGGTGATCTTGTTCGAATTTCATCTGTCTCTACTCATTGCAATAACTCAGGTCCGATACGGGCGGAAATTAGTCGGGTACGGATACTTTGAATTACAGAACGAAGAATTGTACGGTTGAAGAATTGTACGGTTTTGCGAGTACTGTTTTCTGATGAATATTCAAGAACCAATGTTGCTGCCTCTCTCTCTCTCTCTCTCTCCCTCATTCATATGGTCGAGCCCTCGCTCCCCTTTCTCTAGTAATGAAATCCTTTTCTCCTGTCAGAAGATTTAAGGAAACTGGAGGAAACGCAGCGTCCGTGCGAAAATGGACTGATCTTTGTTAGATTTTGCTGGACTTTCGATGAAAAACGGTTGACTTCATGGTCGACGCTGCTGCTCGTCAATGACGTGCATCATGTCAGAAGCAGCTCTCTCTCCATCGTCATCATCCTCTTGCCAGCGATACCGGAGTTCAGACTCCGAGCAGATAACTGCGTTCGGGGAAGAAAACGATGTACGTACGCAGAGCATTCCGTTCTACAGAAGAAGCTTGAGGTCAAGGTATGCGTACATACAGATAGCATGATAATGGATAGACATATGTTTGTATTACATAAATTTTTCGAAGGTTCAATTGGTTGGGCCATCTCCATTGTGATTGGACAGAATATGGGCCTCCAAAAAAGGATAAAATCTATAATGGGAGACGGTCTTGACCAACTTAACGTCCTGAAATACAATGTTTTTGCATGCATGCATAAAGAAGAGAAAAAAAAAAAAAGAGGGACGTGAGGATGCTTAATACTTTCTCATTTATGACGTCATTGGTAAACCCTAGAACTGGATTTATCTTGGAAATTGTCTGATGAGGCGCAAACGCTACTGGTTTGCCTTTACTACTAGATAAAACTTAAATCGACAATTTAGCTGTGGATGTAGTTGGGTTCTTTTCTTTTGTTTCTATTTCCTTATCCCTTTTGGAAATTTAACTTCTTGTTTGATGGGGGGAATGAGTGAGATATTCAAAACATACGACTATCAGCTTAAAAAGTTAAATTTTTAGTAATATTGAAAACTTAGAATTTTTTGGGAAAACAAAACGAATAAGAGGATATCATTTTTGGAGGTTATTTACATCATCTCCATGCAAATTAGCTAGAGTTAAACAAAGAAGAAGAAATTAGCTAAAATTAAAAGTGAATCATGTTCGTGTTTATTATCCACCGATTAAAGGCATGGTTGGTCCAGTCAAGATTCGAGATAAAGAAGTTCACTTTTGATGGACACTAGAAATAACAATACAATGAAACAAAGATGCAAATTAAAAAAAAAAAAAAAAAAAAAAGAGAAAAAATTAGACTTATGAGGTTGGCCAAGGAAAGCATTACGTTAAAAATCGTTTCCTTTACTCTCATTTCCCCTACATTTTCCTCTGTATTTAATTATTAAAAATTTCCTTCAATGATGTCTATGATTGGTGAGCTTGAATTACAAATTGAATTATGCACGTCGATCACATGCAGACTTAAATAGAAAATGATTATACATTTTTATACCTCGCCAATTAAAAATAAGGAAATTCTTTCTCAAATAAAAAAATGGAGAAAACGGTAGCACAACGAAGCAAAAAGCAAAATGCAGAACAAAAAACAAAAAACAAATGAATTAGAATCGAGAGGTCGGCAGAGAAAAGGCCTTTTGTTCCAAACGAGGCTCGTCCACCGTGATATTTTTGTTTGCGCAATAAATTAAAAAACGTGCCTATCTGAAAACGAGAGATGATGACGTCACGCGGATGGACCGACACCACTCGTTGCATGCACATGAGAAAATAAGAACAGCCACGTGATAAATTGGGTGCTTTGGACCTTCTTCTTCCCCACTTTTCTAGTTTCATCGGCCACCAAACTATTTATTAGGTCATAAATAAATGATTTATTATCTCCTTTTCCATGCCTTTCGGCGTCTCTTTTCAAACCGACCAAACTCCACCCATCTCTTTGAACTTTGAGCATTATTATTAATTGCTAACCCTACCTCTCTTTTTGACCTAAAAAAATAAAAAATAAAAACCCCGAACTCTCTTGAGTAGCACCATAAAGTTGTTACATGAATGCACGAAGGCATCTTCCTTTTAGGGATATTAACACAAATAGTTTTTGAAGTATGATAGCATGAGTTTTTAAGGTAATGTACAATGTCACTCCTAAATTTTTAATTCCTTTAATAAAATCTCTAACTTATTAATATATATTTGATTTTATCTTTATACTATATGAAAATGTTTAAATATACAAACCGCATTAAACAAATTAAAAATTTATGAATAACATTATTTATTAGATTAAAGTTCAAAGATCGCATTAAACATATTTAAAATTAATTAATCACATTATATATTGGGTTAAAGTTCAAACATTATTCATACTATTTATTCTTCCTTTTTTGGCCTTTAGTTGCCTTTTTACAATATTATTTACATTTTCGTTCATTCTATGGATCAATCGTCGGATCCTACAGGTTCTCTCTTAATCGGACGGGGCTAGCCCTTGATTTGCGCTCGTGACCCCACGTCATCCGCGGAACAACAAGAATTTTAACAAATAAAAGTACCTAAAAAAAAAAAAAGGGAAACAAAAACACATGAATGTCAAAAGCCATGAGAATCTAAGGTAATCAGTCACTAACTACCTTATGTACGACGCTAAGATTTCTCCGGCGCATCCAAAAACTATAATAACGGTCATCATAACCGGCGCACCCACAACAGAGCCAGCCTTAATTTCTACGAACGAGACGAGAGGAACAACGGTGACCGTCCGATTCGAGCACAAAAAAACAAAAGGCGACCGTTCGATCCTAATAAAACCTTAATTAAAAAACAAGATTAGGAAATCCTGCATTTAAACCAAAAAGAGCGGGGGAAGAAAAGAGAGAAAATCGCACCATAACATTCCACTTTTTTATTCGAACACAGACGCAAGTGAACGACTACAGCTACGACTACAACAACAGCATCGCTCATGCCTTAAATCCGTACATCAGATGGAGACGGTCGGCCGCCGAGTAGCCGGAGCTCCGGCGCTCTCGCTCCCCCACCCCCCCCGGCTTTCTCAGGCGTCTTTCCCGGCGACCGGCGGCTTCTTCAGCGAAGCTTGCCGAGAAGCTGCGGCGGCGGCGGCGGCTGCGGCGGATGATGCGCTCTCCTCCGCTTTCCGAGAGTCGAAGGGCTTGGCGTTCGCGGCAGCGGCGGCGGCGGGGGCGTGAGCGGCGGCGCGTTCGCCGGGCTGGCCGAGGTCGGCGAGCGCGGCCGGGTCATCTCCGGCGAGTATCTCGGGCGGGAGCACCTGCGAGGCTTGCCGTCGGTGGCGCGACATCGGTCATTTACTGTGCAGAGAGAAGTGAAGGAGGAGGAGGAGGAGGAGGAGGAGGAGGCGGAGGCGAGTGCGATGGGCTTTTAACCAGGAGAGGAGCGCGTGAGGGAAGTGGCCGACACGCGCGCATTGAGCGAGTAAAATGTCGCGTTATATTTTCTTTTTTCGCTGTTTCTTTTAATTCGGTTCTTAATATTTGATTTAAGTGACAAATGCAACGTATCATGTCATCGCTTTTGAGAAAATCTGGTTTCTTCTGCACATGGATTGTCTCTGTGCTAGGCATAAATAGACGATATAGCAATTACACATATTCAACGCATACCTAATCCCTTTAATCGGATTTGACAACGATCACGGAGATATATCTTTGCAAGAAAATTTGAATGGATAATGTCTATCAAAAAATTATCGGAGCTTTTTTTTTTGTCTAGCTAAAAAGACCCATCGGGCTAATCAATTGTAAAATCATAATTTGGCATTTTAGAAGAAATAGAAACTTTTTTTTGGTCCAAGAGGTAAATATAGCAATTGCTCATGATCTAAATTACACTAATAATGTCCTTATTTTGTGTCTAGATAATTGCCCTTTCCTTGAGAGGCAGAAGGATTATAGTGACCTCATTAATCATCCTATTAAATTGGGTAGCTCCTTTTTTTTTTTTTTATTATAAATTATTTTGTCGTTAAGGTACTTTAAAATAGTCCATATGGATAATGCCTCGATTCCTTGTCCCAAGAAATTGAATCTTAGGTAAGTAATCCTCGAAGAAATCGAGTAATATTTTTTTCCTCAAATCCCCAAGAAATCGGGCGCAATCCGATACGGGGGAAAATGTCGCGGACACGTGGCGAAATCTGGGGCGTAGGACCTCTCCGCCCACCTGTCCGACGATGGCTGGTGGACACGTGGGACTGGCGGGAGTAAATATGAGATTTGAATTTTTTTTTAATATGGTCAGAGATTTTTTTAGAAGTGGGGCTCTGATCTTTTGAGTCCACAAATCTTTTCTTGGACTTGCGTTTGCAGGATTGGGCCCACAATGTTTTTAGGGTTTTGGTCCGTCCCTCGACGACAAACAATAAATAAGGACACTGCAAATTCATAAACTTATATATTAATTTTTTTTTAATATATTAAAATATCTGTTTATCCAAAAGCTAGTCCTTCCATAGTATATCGGGACGCGATCGCCGACGTTGCGGTCCACGTCAACGCCGTGTGAGGCTAATTGTCGACATGGGATAGAGAGATTAGAGAAAGTAAAAAATTACAAGACCATAAGAGATGAGATCTGAGCATCGCCGTTAAAGGTATGTAAAGGAACTGGAAATCACTCGAATCATCTAAAATTGAACTGGACTAGACTAGAATCGATGGTTCAAAAGAGGATTGGTTCAATTCCAGATTTTAGACGTGGAATAGCCCATTCGACTGGACTTGTTATATATATTTTTAAGTTAAAAATTCAAACCCATTAACTAACTGCTCGTCTTATCTCACTCATATCTTGTTTGAGTCATCTCTTTTATTCATGACCTTAACTCTCAAGTTTAACATCTATCAATTTACGGTCTATACGGGCCTAATTATTTTACTAATTTACAATTAAGATTAGGGAAGCTCTTTTTCTTGCTTTACTTTGGCTTACTGGAAACGTTGCCCTTAGTATATGAAGCATTATGGGATTGGTTCCATAGACCTATTTGGAAACCGGACCGATGGTCTTATTCCTCGATGGATCCATGAAATCAATGGGTGGTTCTCGATTCCAATTTTTTGAAATTGGTTTCTAGTGGGCAATTCTCGGTTTTACGAGGAAATTGCCAATTCGGATCATATTTATCCCTAATGACCGCTTGATCGGCTATTTTTGGGCATTCTCTAGCCCCAGGTTTTAGCCCACTTCTCGTGAGGCCCATTAGATCACGCGGGTCCCCAAGTGATCTAATGGCTCGTGCAAAGTGGGCTGACATAAGTTTTTTTTAGTGGCTGACATAAGTTGAGAATGGCCATTATGTCCTCTTAAACGAGGAGAGGGAGGGAGAGAGAAGCGAGGTAGCAACTCCTGTCGTTGGTCGCGGAGCGATTAACCATGGATTTTAAGAGATCAACTATTCCTATTTGAATTTGAAGCATGCATTTTTTTCTTTGCACGCGTGGACGTTGATTAAGAAAATTGCAGAGCCATTCTCTGTAATCTTTTCTTTGGTCGAAAAGAGATTTATAGCATTCTTATTCAAATAAAGGTTTGGATAGTAGAAGCACTAGCTTCAGAACATAACAAGTCTAAAAGATAAGAAGGGGAATAGAAAACCCAATTAGTTGGAAGGGCATTTCTTTGGTGGGCCTCGACGACCCAATCTGTCACTTTGTTGCATTCTCATCGGCAATGCCATTCTCTATATCTTTTTTGTTTTTTTTGGTCAGTCATTCTCTATATCTTGGAAAAACATTTTGATGCTATTGCTAGGTTAGGTGATTTTAGTATGAATAATCAAATTAATTTCAATAAAATCCACAAGTGAATTAATGGCTTCTGTATTAGCATAATATGTTCGATATTTCTTCTATAAAAACTAAAGTGAATGCACCGGAAATATTATTCAAAGCCGGTAAATCAAGATACAAGCGCAAGTTAATCTCAGTTCCAATCGAATTAGATTGCTTGGATATAACAAAAAAATTCAGTAAAATTGACATGGAGGCCCAAAAAAGAAAAACAAACTTGACCGCTGCATAGCTTCTATTCTGATGAATCGATGTGGTTGGCCAAATATATTGACGAGAACATAGCCATGTATATTACCTGTCTAGTTTCTGCACTGTGATTAGTTTACTAATATATTAAATTTGAATGGTGCTCATGTCAAAACCATCTTACCCAACTGCTGCCAAACACCATCACCTCTCTCCACCCTTCACCACCATCCGTGAAGTGCCTTCTCTCCCACTCCATCTTGGGTTGGTCCAACCTCCTTCAAGCCTTTCAATCCAACCTCCTTGAACCATTCCCAACACCGCTTTAAATCCTTCAAAATGGCAGCCAATCCAGCCTCCTCCTCCTCCAAGTTCAATGGCGACTACTAGCTGCTTCCTCCACCGGCAGAGAGCCCTCGAGGACGACCAAGTCGTCCTCTTCTCCACCTCGAATTCGCCAGACGAGTCGACCAGCCCTTCCTCCTCTTCCTTCTCGCACTCGCCGCCCCGTGGGCCTCCTCCTCGGCGCCCGTCCGAGCCGGCTCGCCATGACGTGACGGTCAAGAACCTCTCTTATCGTGTCCAGCCACAGGGTTCCCTAGCCGCTCCATGGTCCTTCGGCCTGCTTCGCAATCCCAAGCCCGTTAGCATACTGAATTCGGTGTCATTTGCAGCCAGGAGCGGCGAGATCCTGGCTGTCGTGGGCCCGAGCGGCACGGGGAAGTCCACCCTCATTCGGGTCCTGGCGGGACGGGTCAAAGATCAGCAATTTGACCCGAAGTGCATCTCCATCAATCACGACCAAGTGACTAGCCCCGCTCAGCTGAGAGGGACATGTGGCTTTGTGGCTCAGGAAGATAATCTGATTCCTCTTCTCACTGTGAAGGAGACTCTGATGTATAGTGCCAAGTTCAGGCTCAGAGGAATGAGCCAAAAGAAGAGAGAGGAGAGGGTCGAGGGCTTGATGCAGGAGCTCGGGCTGACCCACGTGGCGGACACTTTTGTCGGGGACGAAGAGAACAGGGGGATATCGGGCGGGGAGAGGAAACGGGTCTCGATCGGAGTTGACATGATCCACGACCCACCGATCCTGCTCTTGGACGAGCCGACTTCGGGCCTAGACAGCAAGTCGGCGCTCCAGGTGATTGAATTGCTATCCTCGATGGCAAAAGCTCATCAAAGGACCATCATCATATCCATCCACCAACCCAGCTATCGGATTCTAGGATTCATCTCCAACTACCTGATTCTCTATCGCGGGTCAGTTGTCCATAGTGGCAGCATTGGGTTGCTCGAGGAGAGGATTGCTAGGCTAGGACTTCAGGTGCCGCTCCAATTGAACACGCTAGAGTTTGCGATGGAGATTCTAAGCCCATTGGAAACAACTTATTGCCAGGGCCATTCACCAGCCTTATTAGACAAGGAAACCCTGCCATGCTCCTATCTGATGTGGCCAGGAGTCGAAACTAGACGGGCTCGAGAAAACAGCAACGAGAAACAGGTGCACAATCACTATCTTCTGGATTTCTCTGAGATAGTTTTCCTCTGCTCGAGGTTTTGGAAGATCATATACCGAACCAAGCAACTCCTATTGGCAAGGACAATGCAGGCCCTCGTCGGGGGTTTTGGCCTAGGAAGCGTATACATAAACATGAGAAAGAACGAAGGAGGGGTCACGGAGAGGCTAGGACTCTTTGCGTTCAGCCTGAGCTTCCTGCTGTCGTCCACGGTTGAGGCCTTGCCGATTTACCTCCAAGAACGGCGCGTCCTGATGAAGGAGTCATCGAGAGGAGCTTACAGGATTTCCTCCTACATGGTTGCCAACACCATTGTGTTCCTTCCTTTCTTGTTTGCCGTGGCTTTTCTCTTCGCTGTGCCTGTTTACTGGATCGTTGGGCTCAATCCATCGATCAGTGCATTCGCATTCTTCACATTCATTGTCTGGGTCATTGTCCTGATGGCCAGCTCTCTGGTGCTTTTCCTGAGTGCCGTGTCGCCGGACTTCATTTCCGGGAACTCACTGATCTGCACTGTCCTGGGAGCATTTTTCCTGTTCTCAGGATACTTCATCCCTAAAGAGAGCATCCCAAAGTATTGGCTCTTCATGTACTATGTCTCGCTGTATCGGTACCCCCTGGATGCGCTTCTCACGAATGAGTACTGGAGCATGAGAAGTAAGTGCTTCTCTCCGCACAATCAGGATGACAAGTGCTTGCTCACTGGTGAAGATGTGTTAAAGAGCAGAGGACTTGATAAGGACACCAGATGGATCAATGTGGGGATCATGTTCGGCTTCTTCGTGCTCTACCGCGTGCTTTGCTGGTTAATTCTCGTCCGAAGGGCTTTGAAAACTACGAAATGAGAGATGGTTGAGTGTAGTATGTCTCGAACCTGCTGAACAATGATAACGATAACGATAGAGATTTCCTTTTAGCGTTATAGTTTTTCCATTAGATTCTAACAGAAAGTGCACTCTTCTAAGGTTGTATAACCAAATAAGGTTAAGAAATTAGTTTCATTTATATACTCTTCATCAGATTGCCTTGCAAAACTCTAGCACTAGATAGTTGATTTTAGCACAAAGAGCAGATTCTTCTCCATGTGACCAGTTAGTCGCAAACTTCAGATTACAGTCGTCGCGCTGTCGGATGCATGTTCATCGGTTATGCAAGAAACCGCCTTCGTCGAAATCTCGACTTCATGGGAAATTTGTTTGACTGAAGTTATCATAAGAAAAAACTAGTAAAACTGGCAACATCAACTTATATCAGAAACTGGACAAGGAATCAGAACATGGACAGATGATCCCTCAGATGATTGCGGGTCTTTTGTTTTTAAGAGCTAGTGCCCAGTCACGATATAAAAAGGAGACCTTGGAGAATGCTGCGTCCAGATACCTGTTAAGATTTTATAATAGGTCAGTGATGATCGTGTTTCAATTATGATATGACTAATGGAATCCTGTGTGTCAACATTCGGACTATCTAATGATTATAAGGCGGATATAATTGTAGGGAAGTACGCCAAAATCTCAGAAAGATAAGAACGTGAAAAGGCTCCCCCCTTTACTTTTTGTTCTTCAATTGTTGAATGACGAGACAGAGCAGGCCCTTGTGCTCGACCCTTTTCTTCATGATTTGCAGACATTTAATGACAAAAATGGCGCTTTCTCGGCTTCCACTACTGCGAAAGTAACGAAAAGAAATACGCAAAAGAGCAAAACGACGATTAGAGAGGGAGAAAAGGAGGAGGAGACGAGTCAAGAGGGCGAAAGTTGCGGTCTTTCGGTCAGCGCAGTTGCTATGCGTGCGTGATCCTTAGTGCTGGTGGCGGTTACTTGGCCGCCTCACGACAAGGGAGAGTGCTGAAATATCAACTGCGGCAGGCCGTCCTCTAGCGAGGCAGGTTCTACATATCTCTCTCTCTCTCTCTGTTTTTTTTGAACGTATCGATACACGTACCTTCACTTTTTTCTTGTCCGGTATCAGGCAATAAGGCAATATTTCTTAAAGTTTTATAGTTGGAAGGGTCAAGACGAAGTCTTTTAAGAACTGTTTTGGGTAACATCTCAGAAAATTTTACATTCTGAAAAGTCTCGGTTCTGGTCTGTTCCGTTATCAACCCTTTTAAGAATTTTGCTTAGATGGACAAAAAGACGAGTAAAAAGAGTGCGAAAGTTTGATGCTTTTCGGTCAGCTCAGTCGCTGTATATATCGTTCAGCTTCTGGCTGCTTTCGACCTGCAAGCGCAGACAAAAGCAAAATCCCTCCAGAGCCCCTTTCTCTCTCTCTCTCCAGTCTCAAGCAAGAAGCTCTGAAATTCTCTTGAGGTAAAGTGACGTGATTTGCTTTTGTATCTGAGATCTGATCTCCCATTGACTCTCTCTCTCTCTCGCGAATTTGGTCTTCCTCCTCCTCCGCTGACTTTTTCCCGGCACACTCCTCGTATAGCGTATAGTTTCGGTTAGATTTCGTTCCTGTCGAGAATGCCCACGATCGAGAGGAAACACGTGAGGCGGGTTTCGCCCCTCTTTGTGGTGTTCGGGCTCGTTTTCCTTTTCGCCGCTTATAATTTGCTGCACATGGTAATGCACAATAAGGGCCCGACCCTGGGGGCCGCCGTGACCGACGCATTGGGAATGTCCGATCCCGGCCCCCGGTCGCGTTACCATGTTGCCGTGACGGCGACCGACGCTTTTTATAGTCAGTGGCAGTGCCGAATTATGTACTATTGGTACAAGAAGGTCAGGGACATGCCCGGATCGGACATGGGCAACTTCACTCGGATTCTGCACTCGGGGAGAACTGATAACTTGATGGAGGAGATGCCCACCTTCGTGGTCGACCCTCTTCCTGATGGGCTGGATCGAGTAAGGAATTCTTGCTGAATTTTCTCGATGCATTGTCTTGTTGTGTGTGTGTGTGTGTGTGGTTTTCGTGGGGTTTTTCCAGTGCATATGCGGGGTTGTTGCTGCTCGTCCGCTTGAATTTTGCCCTCTTACTTGGTTATTAGAAGGATTAGTTTGTCCAGTTGCCTGTGCTTGATAACAGCTTTGATGATCTGGGTGCACTGGACTTCTATCTCGGGGTAATATGCTAATGGCAAAGGAACTGCTTTGCTTTGTTGATATAAGTTGTAACTAGACGTGAGAAGTAATCCTCTCTTTGGTTGGCAAGAAGAAACTAGACATTAAGAATTAATATGTGCGTGACACAGAACAATTCGTGGCTAATGGATGATGATAGCAGCTGTTTTGGAACATCACTTTGATATTTCTTGATCGTTGTTTCCCAAGATCTTGACATTTGAAGCTTTTCTAGAATTTTATGTGACATTTTGTGATTTCCTGCAGGGTTATGTTGTCTTAAACAGACCATGGGCTTTTGTACAATGGCTAGAAAGTGCAACTATTGAGGAAGAGTGAGTTCTTAAGTAGTTCTTATAGAAGAGTTCAGTTCATTCCAGTCATGAAATTTGATGGTTTTTTGCATTCCTCAAATTGTACAGGTATATTCTAATGGCAGAGCCGGACCACATATTTGTAAGTCCTTTGCCTAACTTGGCAAAGGGAAGCAACCCAGCGGGATACCCATTCTTCTACATCAAACCGGCTGAAAAAGAAAAAATCATTAGGAAGTTTTACCCCAAAGAAAAGGGTCCTATAACTGATATCGATCCCATTGGCAATTCTCCAGTAATTATTCAAAAGGTTGGCTCTAAGAAAGAGAGTTTGGTTGACTGAGAATCACTGACCATATATTACCTCCTTGCTTCTTTTTTCTTTGTCATGTGAACCAAAAGCTGTATTGATGAATTCTGTGGTATATTCCAGAAGTCAGGACATTACATATTCCTCAAATTTCATGTTCACTTAAATTTTGATCCAGTCTATTTTGGAGGAAATTGCACCTACATGGATGAATGTCTCTTTAAGAATGAAGGAAGACCCTGAAACTGATAAAGCCTTTGGATGGGTGCTAGAAATGTGAGTAACAAAAACTTGAAGAATGTTGTCTCTCTATGTACTGTGTGGTCGTTGATATTGTGCTGGCTGCTGCTTGAGAGTTCTAGTTTTTTCATTCTAGGTATGCTTATGCTGTAGCATCTGCTCTCCACAAGGTGAAGCATATTCTTCAGAAGGACTTCATGGTGCAGGTTATTGTGATGCTCAAACAGCTTGCATTTGGTCATTGTCAAACAATCAGCCAAACTGACGAGACTACTATGATTCAACCTGTTTTCAGCCACCATGGGATCTAGAAGTTGGAAAGAGCTTCATAATTCATTACACTTACGGCTGCGACTATTCTATGAAGGTGAAGGGCACTCTCTCTCTGTCTCTCTCTATCTATCTACATACATATATATGAATATATAATATTATATACACATAAATATGTATATATGTAGACATAGATATATATGTGTAACATAGATATATATGTACACATATATGTATAGATATGTATATATGCACATACATTTATGTCAGTGAGGGTAAGCGTTGGCGGTGCAGGACAGCCTGCTTATCATGTGTTACTTCCAATCACACTATGTTGCATCTCTGTAACAAGTTGAAGTCAAATATCAATAATTGGTCCTATGTATTTTTTTTTCTTGGATCCAACTTTTACTTCCAAGTTGTTGATATTTAGGGTAAGCTGACATATGGCAAGATTGGAGACTGGCACTTCGACAAGAGATCCTATCTTAATAGTCCACCTCCAAGAAATCTTTCTTTGCCTCCGCCAGGTGTTCCTGAAAGTGTGGTAAGTCTCAATTGAATTCTACCTAACAAGAGGTTATCTAGTATAGATTGTTGCTTAAACTGTGCTTCTCGAGTTTTATAATTACTCTTTAACTGTGCAACACACTTAGCAGACACTCTCGTTGATTGATGATCAACCATATGACCTCTAGGCCTGATCATGAGCATTTTCCTGGATGCATGCTTTCTAATCAAAAACCATTTATAGTTTCTTCTGCTTTCATTTGCTACTGCTAAATTTCTACTAATATTGTTGAACTTGCAATCTGTCTGTCTTCACAAAGTGCCAGAAATTGTGTTCTATATTGTTCCTAGAACTGAAGTTTGCTTAAGAAGGGGACGGAACTATAGTTTTAATTGTCTGTTTCGGTACTAGAAAATGTTCAACTATAAATGTGAAAAATAGCAACTAGTATGACTTTTCACTCTTTGAAGGGCCTTTGAATTAACTGCCGCCATTGCATACACAGTTTAATAAGCTAAAGACTTTCTGAAAAGGCTTTAAACCAAAAATAGGCAATAGATGCCATGATTGCTGTGATCGTTCATGCTTTTTAGGCTTTTGAAGTATTTTGGTGGAAGCCAATTCATTATTGCTAAATGGCCTGTGATCTTAAATATGGCAATACGGTTTATGTTGTAGGGACTTAACATGTCACTGTCTGTGTTGTCTTTTCTGGGTTGTGATCTTAAACCGCTTTGGAAGCTTGAATCATTCTCTACTTTGTGTAGACATGGTCTCCATTTCGAGCATAGGATATTAAACTTATGTGCATTGAGGTCTATATGCCACTTTTTACAACAACTGGGTGGGAAGGTGATACTCTCTCACATTTTTTCCTTATCTAATTTTCTCGCAGGTCCGACTGGTGAAGATGGTGAATGAGGCCACTGCTAATATTCCCAAGTGGGAAACGATAAATAGAAGCTAACCTGCTATGTGAGAAACATTACAGAACTGCACATATCCGCTTTTTGCTATTTTTTGCTGGTGGTCTTAAGAAACGACCCTGCGGTGATCTAACATCACAGAAAAGAATCGGCGGCTTGGACAACTAAACAAACAGCTCAAGCCACACCATAGAGCTATTTAATGCTGGGACAGTTGTACAATACTGGTTAATTTCCTTTTTCTGTATAAAACAGTTGTACCGCTTGGGTACAGCAAAAGTTTTGAGAGGTTCGTAGGGTTGTGTCAACTGAATGATCTGGTCGGACACAACGTAGAATGGTTTGGTTGGACAGGGATTAATTGATGAACATTTGTAAGTTCCTGTGCAAAATCCTAAGAACAAAAGAGGACAAGTAGCATGAAAAATATGTGCTATCACCTGTGCAATTGCGAAGCAATTGATGAACAGTAATGACCTTCCTCTGTTGCTCACTTTTTTGTTACAGGTGAACTTCAGATTTTATTTACTTTTTTTTCATAATAAAAATGCTCAAACATTTCTGCTCTGCTTTTGTGTAGCATCTGTTATTTTGGGGGTGTATGTTTCAGGGTTTTGATGGTCTTGTGGTGAGTGAGGGCCTCATCTTCACGATCTGCTCTCCATCAACACCCATTTTCTTGGCATAAAGACCTGCCTCAAAGAAGCTCTTGACTGCATCCTCCATGTACTCCTTCCCTTCTCTGACGGTCATCTCCTTCCCGAGCCTCTCGGGGTAACTTGTGAAAATGTGATCACCTTTCAGCACTGCCGCAAGCTGCAAGAGCTCCTGCTGGAATTCACTTGGCTTGGCATCTTCATTGGCCTCGCCTTTCCTGATCTTGATTGGGGTCGGGAGTTGCTCTGTCGGCATGTTAAACTTCAAATCACACATGTTTACTTAAAGGCACTAGGCTATGCATTTGTGATGTTGGTTCTGTAATCATGTGCTTATGCATAGAGAAGCAATCACCATTGTTGCATTTACATATACATGACTTGGATCTTTGTTCTGGCTATGTGGGAATAATCAGTACATTTGTCAACGAACCTGGACAGTCTGTTCTCGGTTGAGTGCGAGTTTGCACGATACCCTCGAACGTGCCGGCCCATGCATCTCGCTTAGTGAGGAAGGGCGCGCGGAGGTTGAAAAGCTTCTTGAGTGTTGCAGGGATCGAGTGCTCGTACTCGGACGTCGGATCGGGCGACCCATTGGGCCCATGGACAACTGCAATTTTTTTCTTGTCATAAGAGCATGAACAACAGTGTACTGAAAATTTTCTCGACAAAGTTCTTTGAAGTTAATGGGGGAGTGATACTGACAAAATAAAAATAAAAATGGGGGAGTGATAGGAGTACATACCAGTGCCCCTTTCGATCCAAGGCGAAACCGCAATGGTGGGGACCCTCACACCCAGCCGGTCGAACTGGAAGTTGAACGGCTGGGGCCCCACGATGCCGTCCGGGCTGGGGACCCCGCGGACCGGCGTGGGAACATGATCGAAGAACCCGCCGTGCTCATCGTACGTGATCAGTAGCAGGGTCTGGTTCCACTGCGGGCTCGCCCTGAGCGTCTCGTACACCTCCTTCACGAACATCTGCCCCTGGTACACGTCGTGCGACGGGTGGTCGTCGTTGGCGGGCTCCAGCTTGGAGTCCGTGTAGCGCTGCTCCACGACGGTGTAGTTCGGGAGTTTCCCCCGCCTAGCGTCGTTCTTAAAGGAGAGGCCGTACGGGCGGAACTTGGAGAGGTACTTGAGCTTCCGGAGGTTGCGGTAGAAGAGCGTCGTGGGGATGCTCTGGTAGTAAATCCCGAAGGAGAGACCGGCGTCGTCGAGGTTCTCGAAGATGGTGCGCTGCGGGTAGCCCTTGATGAGGAGGGCGGGGATGTTGCTGGTGGCGCCGGCCGACGTGCCGCAGTGCACGTAGAGGCGGTTCGGCTGGGTCGACGATGGCACAGACGCAAACCACCTGTACGATTTATCAGTTAAATGGTGACTTTTTTCCCGCTGAAAATGAAACATCTGGACGATACATTCGTAGAAAGCTTTGGTTCGACAAGAAGACTGATTCGAAAAGCTAGTGTTTTTCTCGAATTAACAATTAAGCTCGAGCAAAACACTCCCCAAGAATCTGACTGTGGCGATTAAAATCACTTTCTTTTTTAAGTCAACGTCCATCATTAATCAAACTTGTGAGGATTCTTGCTTGAATTTGAATTCTTGTCAGACAGTATTGGTGACCATCTCACTCTATAACTTCAATCTTAATAGTACCCGCAACTTCAACATTATGGTCGCGCATCAAACCAAGAATATCCTCTCTCTCTCAAGTCAACGTCTACCATTAATCAAACTAGAGAAGATTCTTGCTTGAACATGAATTCTTGTCAGACATTATTGATGACCATCTCATTCTATAACTTACTATTAATAATAGCTGCAACTTCAACATTATGGTCGGGACATAAACCAAGAATCCTCTCTCTCTCTCTGTGTCTAAGTTTTAAGTTTTCAATCTAACAATTACGAAATAAATTAAAAGGCGATCTTGACTTCGTTTGTTTGTTGAAAAATATACTGTAAGAAGTCATTTTCAAAAAAAATAATGTTATTTTTTGATATTTGGCCAGAACTTCGAAATACATGAGAAATATTTTCACCATTTGTTGGGGAAAATTATCATAAAAAATTATGTTTTAGTTATTTTTATTTTTTCTTTCTTTTTCTTTTTGCTTCTTTCTTGGTTGGTTGCTGGCCACGGTGATGGCCGACGATCAGCCACAAGCAAGCTCAAGTCTTGCCAGCCCACTCGTCCAAGGCCGATGTAGCCAACAATTTCAGGAAATGAACGAAGGAGAAAAAGAAAGCAAAGTCACAGCTCCATCACAAAGCTCTAGTTCCTCTTCCGATCAGCTCATGAGCTCATATCTGGCCATGGAGATATGAACAAATTTTTCGAGGATAGGCTACACGTACAAGAGGATTAGCCTTGCTCGAAGCTGGTGAGGCTTGAGCTTGCTTGTGGCTAGTTATCGGTTGTCACTATGATCGGTGACAGACCAAGGAAGAAGCAAAAAGAAAGAATAAATTAAAAATAAAAAAACAAAAATGCTTTTTAATTTTTTTATAAGAATGTACGTCTTATTAACCAATGACTCAAACCCGAGCATCGATGATTCACACATGGTGTTTGTGGACTCGGGACTAGAGCTTGAGTGTCGGGAATCTGAGCATGGCCTTTTTGGACTTGGGTTGGGTGCCAAGTAGCATGGATGAACACCAGGGGCCTCACCTTGATGGACCCTAGTTTGATTGCCAGTGACTTGGTCTTGAACTTTGGGATTTGGGAGCTAATGTTGGGTTTTTCGTGCCTAAGCGTAGAGTTGAGGGTTTAAACACTGATATCTAGTCATATTTTAAAAAATATTTGTTGATTTTTCAAAAAGAAAACCATTTTCTTAAATTTAAGCTTTCTTTACTCATTTTTTCAAGCAAACTAAATTTCAGAAAATGAGAAAAATTTTATTTAAAAAAATATTTTTCGTCAGATAAATGGAATCTGCCTATTAAATCGGTACATGTGAAACGAGCATAAATTTTCCAATTATTTACTGTCTGCGTTATTGTTTGATATCGGAAAGATTGGAAGAAAAAACAAGAGAGTGAGAGAGAAGGATTGAGGAGAAAACCTGTCGAAGACGGCGAACTCGGAGACGAGGGCCTTGTAGACGGCGACCACGTCTGGGTCGAACCCGCTCATGACGTCCCTAGACATGTTCATGGACGGGTCCATCGAGTAGGCCTGCTGGGCGAACCCGTCCATCGGGGGCGGGTCCGCCGACGTGTCGTCGGACCCAAATATCTGCTCCCGGATCGCCTGGAAGGAGTGGCCCGGGTCCGGGTCTATGTAGTGGGAGCGGTCGTCGAAGTAGAACCGGGTGGAGTTGGGGTCGGCGGTGGAGAGCAGGTTGGATTCGGAGCCGTCGACGCTGTCGATTGCCGGGTTGAGGCGCTTCATCCACCCCAGCATGTGGTCGAAGGACCGGTTCTCCATCACCAACACGACCACCGTCCGGATGGGGCTCTCGGTCGTCGCTGCATGGGCGGAGAAGGAGACGGCAGCGGTGGTGAGGAGGAGAGCGAGGAGGGAGTAGGCGGCGGTCGGAGAGAGCGAGTTGCTTTTCTTCCCGTTAGGCATTCTCGAAACAAAGGAAGCGAATTCTTCTTCAGATTGGAAGTTGAGGAGAGCGTGAGAGAAGTTCCGTGAGGTGCTTCGGGAGGCTTTTGAGCTGAGAAAATGCGGGTGACAGAGGAGACGGTTTGGGAGAAAGAGTGTGAATAGGTTGCGCGACGTGATGAAATCTCTTGATGGAATGCAATAATTTGAGAGCATGTCAATATTAGTTTAATGGACAAGTTTTGACTTCTTTTTTAACCTCACCAGATCGCCAAGAGAGCAGATATTGAAAATAATGTACTCGGATCATGTGAACTCCTTCCGTTTCCAGCCTTTAAACGCAGTGCATCTTCACCTCGTGGCCGAGACGAAGCGAATATCGAGAAAACTCCCCTAGATGTGACAAATTTTATGTGCCAAATTACGGGTTAAGGTCTGGTCCTCTTCTGCCATCGGTTTTAGCTACAGCCGAGCAGAAAAGTTTAAAGTTGAAAGGATGGACAAAGGGTTGATGACAGCACAGTTTCTTCCGGACAAGCTTTGGGTCATCTTAAGCTTTACCGAACTTGGAATATGCTGAGCTCCTCGAGGGGGATAACTGCAATTTCAAGAGTAGGAATTGTTGAGGCTTGATGAATTTGATGTGGTTTGAAATAGTTAATATATTGTAGTTGATTGTTCATAACTCATTGATTTTAAATTTTTGAGAAAAGACGAACTTGATTGGATGTGCTTGTGAATCAACATCATTGAATCTTTAACAAGGAGGTGGAATTTCATAATTAACGCACTTGCCAAGCGAAAAATGCCTTATGGCTCCTTTAATGGAAGGGTGATTGGGCATGAGGGTGAGCATCAAGGTATGGAAATACGGTCTTGAGTTGGGAATGATATTTTGTTTCGGTATTATACATATACTTGCCTTGGCTTTAGGAGTCTCCTAATTAGAAAAGTTCGAGGATCATATTAAATAAATTTAAATTTTAAATATCACATTATATATTGAGCTAAAGTTCATGGATCATTTGTGCTATTTATCCTAAGATATTAAACTTGTGTGCAATGAGGTCTATATCTCACTTTTTACAAGAGCTGGATGGGAAGGTGACACTCTCGATTTTTTCCCTTGTCTAATTTTTTGGCAAATTTGAACTAGTGAAGATGGTGAATTAGGCCACTACTTATATTCCCTAGTGGGAAAGCTAAATGGAAGCTAACCTGTCATGTGAAAATCGTTACAGAACTGCACATAGTGCAAAGACTAAATTAAACATGTATTAAAAGTTTAGGGATCGTATTAAACAAATTAAAAGTTCAGGGATTACATTAAATATTGTGCTAAAGTTTACGGACCGCATTGCATATTAGGCCAAAATTCATGAGCCATTTGTGTCAATTTCCCTATGATGAACTAATGACCATTTGGACATATAGCACGTGAAGTATGTGCTATCACCTGTGCAATTGTGATGAAGCAAGAAAACTTGCAAACAAAAGTCACCTTCCTTTATTGCCCACTTTTTCGTTGCCGGAGAGCTCTAGATTTTATTAACTTTCTGTTTCTTACAATGCTCAAACATTTCATACAATGCATTGCATCTGTATGTTGGGGAGCGTATGTTTTAGGGTTTTGATGATGGTCTTGTGGTGAGTGAAGGCCTCATCTTCACAATCTGCTCTTCATCAACACCCATTTTCTTGGCATAAAGACCCGCCTCAAAGAAGCTCTTGACTGCATCGTCCATGTACTCCTTCCCTTCTTTGACGGTCATCTCCTTCCCGAAACTCTCCAGGTTACTTGAGAAAATGTGTTCGCCCTTCAGCACCGCTGCGAGCTGCATGAGCTCCTGCTGGAATTCGCTCAGCTTGGCATCTTCCTTAGCCTCGCCTTTCCTGATCTTGACTGGAGTCGGGAGTATCTCTGTCGGCATGTTAAAATACAAATTATTTGTTTACTTGAAGGCGCTAGCCCATTCATCAAATACTAGTTATGAACTTATGATGTTGTTTACGAAATTCTGTGCTTTTGCATTGAGAAATGATCACTACTGTGCTTTTAACATATACATGACTTGATCTTTGTTCTGACCGTGTAAAAATAATCAGTGCATCTGTCACAAACCTGGACAATCAGTTCTTGGTTGAGTGCGTGTTTGCACGATGCCCTCGAATGTGCCAGCCCATGCATCTCGCTTAGTGAGGAAAGGCGCGCTGAGGTTGAAAAGGCTCTTGACTGTTGCAGGGATTGAGGCGTGCTCGTACTCGGACGTCGGAAAGGGCGACCCGTTGGGCCCATGGACAACTGCAAATTTTTTTTGTTATGAGAGCATGAACAACAGTGTACAGAAGAACGGCAAACTTTCGATAGTCGGTCTAGAAAGCTCTTTTATCATTATCAAACTGTGGGGTATAGATTGACAGAATCATCCAAATGGCCTAACCTAATGACACTAGTGATTTTCGAAGGCAGTTAAGGGACCACCCACTATTCTATTAAGTTCACTTCAGGAAGGGAAATCTCTTTCATGAAAGGATACCCAGGTTCTGTTCACATTCCAGTGATTTGTCAACAGAGGAAAAGTGACGAAACTTCAATGATGAGAAGCATTACTTTTGCGAGTTGAGCAATTGGACAGAGAGAGAACGCTAGAAAAAGAGGAGAGTTCATCAGCCAGAGTCTGAAGTGCCATCAGCTCATGTCTTTTTCCAAAGCAAAAACCAAAGGAAGAGGCTTGCGTGACTCGCACAGCATCCTTTTGCGATTAAGTATTTTTTCCTCCGCGGTCTGTGATTGGACGCTCACAGGACTAATTGCTCGGAAATTACCGTCCACACGCATTATAATAAGCTGATTCACATTCCACCACGCTTCTAAGTTAATGGAGAGTGATAGGAAAACGTACCGGTGCCCTTTTCGATCCAAGGCGAAATTGCAATGGTAGGGACCCTCACACCCAGCCGGTCGAACGTGAAGTTGAACGGCTCGGGCCCCACGATGCCGTCCGGGCTGGGGACCACGCGGACCGGCGTGGGAACATGATCGAAGTACCCGCCGTGCTCGTCGTACGTGATCAGCAGCAGCGTCTGGTTCCACTGCGGGCTCGCCCTGAGCGTCTCGTAAACCTCCTTCACGAACATCTGCCCCTGGTACACGTCGTGCGACGGGTGGTCGTCGTTGGCGGGCTCCTGCTTGGTGTCCATGTAGCGCTGCTCCACGACGGTGTAGTTCGGGAGTTTCCCCCGCTTAGCGTCATTCTTAAAGGAGAGGCCGTACGGGCGGAACTTGGTGAGGTACTTGAGCTTCCGGAGGTTGCGGTAGAAGAGCGTCGCGGGGATGTTCTGGTAGTAAATCCCGAAGGAGAGGCCGGCGTCATCGAGGTTCTCGAAGATGGTGCGCTGCGGGTAGCCCTTGATGAGGAGGGCGGGGATGTTGCTGGTGGCGCCCCCCGACGTGCCGGAGTGCACGTAGAGGCGGTTCGGTTGGGTCGACGATGGCACAGACGCGAACCACCTAGTAGCATGTGTACAATTGATCAGTCAAATGGCGAATTCTTTCCAATAAAAAAGAAAAGATCCAGATACCGACCAGCCTGTTTTATGCAAGTCATGAGCAAACTGTGGCTTTTGATCGGGAGACATATAGATTCTATGGGGGAAAGATCCCAACTTGAGGTACCGAAGATGCCAACTCCATGATTGAATAGAATCTTCAGATTAAAGTCGCTATTTCCCCAGCTGAGAACAGCTAAGGTCCGGTGTGTTGGAGATGCAGTGGATGATAGGACTTAATTCATTTTTAAGTATCTCTATTTTTTTTAAAATTTGATTTAATTCGCGAAAGATCAATGGTTGAAGAAAGTTAGTACTTTCGTCGAATTAATAATTAAGCTCCAGCCTAACACTCCACGTACACGAGTCTGATAGTGGCATTCAAACGCAATTCCTTTTTAGAGTCAAATCTATCCTTCGTCAAACGCGTGGAGATTCTTTACCATAACTCGATCTCTTTTCGGGCACCATAATCCCGCATCAAACCAAGAATATCCTCTCTCTCCCGCTTATAAAGTTTTCGTCAAAATATAAATAATCTTTAACCTAACAATACGAATTAAATTAAAAAGTAATCAAAACTACATTTATTTTACAAAAAAAATGTAATGTTTCTAAAAATATTTTCTAAGAAAATAATAATATTCTTTTATTTTTAACTGAAACCTAAAAATAAATTAAAAAAATATTTTCCGTTATTTGATATGAATTCTGGAGAGAAATTATCAAAAATTTCATTTATTTATTTATTTTTTCTTTTCTTTTGTTTTTATTTGTTTTTATTTTTTCTTGGCTGGTCACTAGCTATAGCGATGGCCGACAATTGACCATAGGCGGATCAAGCCTCGCCAAAATTTGGCGAGTTAGGGAAGGCTCAAGACTCGCCAAACTACTGGCCTGAGGCTGATTTAGCCGACAATTTCAGGAAATGGACGGAGGAGGAAAGGAAAGCAATGTTGTGGCTCATGAAGCTCCGGTTTCTCTTCCGATTGTTTCACGAGCTCACATCTGGCCATGGAGGTATGAACAAATTTCTTGAGGATATGTTTCAAGTACGAAAGGAGTAGCCTTGCCTAGCTCGCTAGCCTTGGCCAAGGCTTGAACTCGCCTGAGGCGGGGGACCAATCAAGGCAGAAGTAAAAAGAAAAAAAGAATTCGAAATTCAAAAATTTTGATAAATATTTTTATAAGAACCTAGTTTTATGAACCATTGTGCTGAGCTTGAGCACCGAGACCTGCGCACGGTGTTTTCAGGGATCGGAGTTTGAGCGGCGGGGATCCGAGCACGCCTTTTTGGATCTGGGTCGGGTGCCGGAGGCTTGGTCCTAACCACAGGACCCAGGAATGTTTTAGGTCCTAGCGCCTACCTAGTTATATTTTCGGTTTTTCATAAAGGAAATCATTTTCGTATATTAAGTTTTGGTGAGAAAGAAAATGTTTTCTATTAACTCCCTAAGTGAATGATGAGCCAAAAATATTTTTCGTGATACAAACAGACTCTTTGTATCGGAATAATCATCCCCCATTGCAGGTTTCCTGTGAGACCCGCCTCTTAAACCGGTAGATGTGAAATGAACAAAAATTTTCCAGTTATTTACGTTTTGCATTATCGTTTGATATCGGAAAGAAAGGGAAAAAAGGAAAAAAAAACAAGAGAGTGAGAGAGGAGGATTGAGGAGAAAACCTGTCGAAGACGGCAAACTCGGAGACGAGGGCCTTGTAGACGGCGACCATAGCGGGGTTGAACCCGCTCATGACGTCCCTAGACATGTTCATGGACGGGTCCATCGAGTAGGCCTGCTGGGCGAACCCGTCCATCGGGGGCGAGTCCGCCGACGTGTTGTCGGACCCGAATATCTGCTCCCGGATCGCCTGGAAGGAGTGGCCCGGGTCTGGGTCCACGTAGTGGGAGCGGTTGTCGAAGTAGAACCTGGTGGAGTTGGGGTCGGAGGTGGAGAGTGGGGTGGACTCGGTGCCGTCGACACCGTTGATGGCCGGGTTGAGGCGCTTCATCCAGCCCAGCATGTGGTCGAAGGACCGGTTCTCCATCACTAGGACGACCACCGTTTGGATGGGGCCCTATGTCGTCGCTGCATCGGCGGAGAAGGAGGCGGCGGTGGCGGCGGCGACGATGAGGAGGAAGAAGGCGGTGGTTGGAGAAAGCAAGTTGCTTCTCTTCCTGTTAGACATTCTTGGAACAAAAGAAGGGAACTCTTCTTCTGATTGGAAGTTGAAGAGGGAATGAGAGGAGTCCGTGAGCTGCTACGGGAAGCTTTGAGCTGATAAAAGCGTAGAATATTATTCACATAAACAACTAATCAGTCAAGAAGAAACGAATCCATATATGATTGTAAAATATCGATATCACTAAATACAGCGGAATTAAAGCGTACCTGTTTGAGCCATCGCTTCAAGTGAAGAAAATAAATCACTCTGATAATCAGGGATCTATTGGAATGCCGAATCTTCTTCTCTAGGACCTATTTCAGTATAGCAGCTTTCAATGGGATTAAAGCAACTGATAGGTATAACCTATCCTATTTATAGGCTAGAGAGAGGACCTAGCAAACCCTATTCAATAGCGTGTCAACTGGGCCCTTCCCATTACGGGCTTCAGTTAAACACAATTGTCTACACTTTGTTGCTCAACTAGGTCCTGTCGCGACCAAATTTTCGGGGTGTGAACCACCTAGGGTTTGGCTAATGGATTGTTAAGCCTAGACTTAACTCGGGCTCTCCCAAGCCCATACCAATTTGGAACTTAGGTTTGAGTTCTTAACATGCAAATGATTTTTATTTAGGAGTCGTCACTAATTTATTTTTGGTGGGTCGATTAGAAATCCAAGTAAAGTATTGGGAGACTTACTTTACTCCTACGAGCTAGAGATTCTAGATACGGGGACTTGGTTACGCTAGATTTCTCTAACGCCCTTTCAGTACAATTCTTTTATTTTGAAAAATGTTTGGCAGGCAGCTTAAATTGATTTTAATTATCTCCCTAACATGTGAGGTGATCATGCGGGTGCGCAAACCACCAATTTAACATCCAAGTAAAGCAGTAAATAAATTGCAGGACTTACCTCATAGCAACGAAAACATCTGCATTGTTAAATCAGAATTCACATCATCAACCCTAGATATGATTTCTAATTAACACGCAATTTATGTTTTTTTTTTTTTTGTTTTCACTTTGTTTAATGGGAACTTAATCTATATGCAATGCATGCTAATAATCTAATATGACATGGCAACATGACCTAAATGACATGGCAATATGATTTAAACTATATGACATGACTAAAGTAATTCATAAAGACATGCAATAATTAAATGCAATCAAAATGATCTAATTCTAATGACTGACAATTTCTAATTAAATGTACCTAACAAAAATCATTAAATGATGTGCATTGTATGAACCTAATTCTATATGACGTGCACATGGTTTTTATTTTCCTAATAAGCGATCTACGCAAATGACGTGCAGAGAATGCCCTGATTCTAATTTTTTTTATGAAATTCGAAATTAAAATTACCACATAATTAAACATGCAATTTAAAATTTAAAAATGAAAGTCTAACATCCTAAATTTATGTTTTTGGTATTTTTTATTTAAGAAATTCAAAATAAATAAATTTCCTATTCTAAACATGCAAAATAATCCTAGAACATGCAATATTCTAACATGAACTTAATCTAACTCTAATATATTTTTTGTTTTTTTGTTTTTGTTTTTTTACTGGAGCCATCAAAATAAGACACCAAGAACAGCATGTCAACAAATCAGGCAAGATATCATCCATGTTCATTTTGGAAATAAATTGACGAATCGCATCTCGCGCATGAGATCGGATTGGCCAAATTTCAAATAAAATCGCAAATCGTATCTCGAGCGTGAGATCGGATTGGCGATTTTTCCATGCAATTGCGAGTCGTATTTCAAGCGTGAAATCGGACTGTCAATCATATGCATGTTGCGAAATTAGGAAAATTTCCTAATTTATGAGGGATCAAGAAATCTCGTAGATGTCGCAATATCGATCAAATATTCGAACAACCTCACAATTCTACGGATAACGAATTAATCAAAATTCTTACCCGATTCATAATATTCCAAATTAGAACGTGTTGGACGGTGGCTGAATAGGACCGCGAACCACGGGACAATAGCAACTTCGATAGGAACCCGTAAACTTCAGGGAGACTCGCCGAGGACATTGGAATTCGTTAGCTGACGCTTGGGACTGGAAGACCGTGCTGCATTGAAGAGCAGCTCGTTGTGATGGATCAGCAGCAACGTCGTTAGGAAAGTGGCCCACGTCGAAACTCGAGTAGTGTTTGGCAAGGTCTCGCCAAAGGTCGATTGAGACCTTCTCTCTCTGTCTCTCGAATCCTCTCGTGTGGGTATTATGCATGGGAAGACTCTAGTTGCCGACCAAAAGAATCCGAAGTCGCTCGTTGCGGGAAACTCGCTGGATCTTCTAGTATGAGGGTCATGAGCGCTTGACTTCATTTGCAGCTCGGTCTCCTCTCCAACCTCTTCGGCGATCCACATTGAACACAGCGGGAAGACACGCCAACATAGGGTGAAAACAAAACAAAAAAGATATGGGTAGATCCAATCTTGGCAACAATGAAATTTGACTGAAATCGTAGTCAGCAATCAATATGCACTCAAAATAATCCAACAATCATAGACAAATCTATGCCAATTCAGTTTTAAGAATTTCTTGTCGAACATATGCTGGCAAATTTGATTGAAGGGCAGAACTTTGACTTCAAATACCAACGTTCAAGCTAAACCATCAAAGAAACAATAAACCAACAGAGAAACAATCCCAAATAGATCGCATCAATGGAGGATTTAATATCTGAGCTGCGGTGAGGCTAGAGGATCGAGATCAGCACGGCAGTAGCTTCGTCCATGGGGAATCTGTGGTGTTGGTGTCACGTATGAACCGACGGTGGGACTCTCAGTCAATGAACCTGCAAAAAATAGAAAGCTTGTGGAATCGACTCGGTTCGGACACGAGTGGAAATAGCGGTTGATGTCGAGGGTTCGGACGGCCACGAGCGTCGGGACTAAACCATGACCAAGAGTGCAACTAGTCACGGCTTGGCTCGGTTTGTTTCGTTGGAATTGGGATTTCTTCAAGGTCAACTATTGATCTCACGAAGACCATTCCTTTCAAGCGGTGATCAAAGTCTCCTTCACCAGATTTTCACCACTTGGTTCATGAATCACACCTGCACTTGACGATGGCTGGTATAGGGACTCCTCAGCAACAATTGGTCATCGACAGGAAGCAATGGCGCTGGGATTGCGGTGTTGAAGGAACCCGTGGACTGGGAGTCATGGTGCAGGGGATGGACTCGGCCATGCACCTCTTTTCTCTCTACTCTCAACCTAATTCTCGTATCTGTTGCCAAGAAGAGAGTCCCTTCTCTTGTTCCTGTATTTCTTGGCCGTGTATTTCTATTGCCTGGCCCTCCTCTCGTGTGTGAAAGTTCTTCCTCTTAAATAATGCAAGACCACGTGACATTCCGAGAAGGAGAAGATGATCTGCTTTAGATGCACTGAAATATATTCTTTTTATTTTTTCCGTTCAGCACTCGTACCTTCAACCATGCAAATATATTTACTTTCCTCTTGGGCTCAAGTCACGTATTTTCCTTGAAATTCTTTTGCCATCTTTTCTTTAATGAATATCATCCCTGTATTTCTTTCCTTCTTTCATTCAACCAGGTCAACGTATATTTTATTCATTGCAGGTTGCACATGACCGAATATATTATACTCAGGATGTTGCTCTTTCGTGACTAAATTTTCAAGATTATGATATTGCTCTTTATATTTCCTAACTTGAAATTTCGCACGTGCAAAGCATATGTCAATTTCGGTCTCGTTAAAGAAATGACGGGCTTATATGAGCGACGAGTTTAGCCAAATTTTCATCACCGTGGGCTTAGTCCAACTTACTAAATTAAAGCTCAAAATCACTAATTCAAACTCATCTGTCGAAAATCCAATGCAAATGTAATAATATAAACTAAATATTGGATGCTTCTAAAACTATATGTTATGCAATTAATTAATTAACAATTTTTTTTTCAGGGATGAAATTACCCCCTAATTTTTAATGCAATAAACGACTAACCGGGTCACCAAAATTTAGGTGTCAACAGGCCCGTTACCAATAGATGCCAATACTCAATTTAATCAGATCACTGTAGAGTTCAACAAATATTGGAATATCCATTAACCCGATTATTTAAAATAGGAAATCAATTAATTAATGTAAGCCCATATCATAGGAAATTTCCAACATTCTTCCACTTGGGCTACATTAATTAACTTATTTTATTTTGAAAAAGATTTTATATTGAAAACGACACTATCGGGTTAATAAATAAAAATTTTGTTTTATGTGGCCACAACTTTAAAAAATAATATTCCAATAATGGCATTTCAAAACCAATCCAATCATATATAACCTCAGTATAGGACTATGGAGATCAATGTGTTAAGAAAATACCACAACACATGATCTTCCATAATCACATATAATAAGTATTATATTTTCATGGATCATGGGCCTAGTAGTGTAGTAAGAAATAGTGCCAACATGTGATCAAAATATTCACTATTTCTTATCGGTCCTCAATGCAATTTCTCAACGATATGAAAATGCATTAACGCAATTTCTAAACAACATGAAATTGTCGCAATTTCTAAACAACATAAAATTGCACAACTATGTCACAATCCAACATGAGATCTCATAATCAGTGACATCCAATCATCTTTAAACTAAAATTTGTTTAAAGATACTGTTTTATATTTCCATTTCTCAGTCAACAGGAGAAATGATAACAATAGAATCAATAATAACAATCATTGAAAATAAATGCTTTAATAAACATCATAAAAGCATTATCAGTCTGCATATAACTATAATATCTAGAAATATAAATTATATAACTCCCACTAATGAAAGAAATCAAAAGAATCTAAGACACCCATATTCTTTACATGTTCTTTAAACAAAATGGGTCGTAAGCCTTTTGTTAGAGGATCAACCAACATGAACTCAGTTATGATATTTTCAATCACAATGTCTCCCTTTTTTGACAAAGTCCTTAACAGTATAAAAATTTCATTGTTGTTACTTATGGCAAAAGTAACTGTTTGTCTTTCACCAAAAAAAAAAAAAAAAAAAAAGTAACTGTTTGTCACACATAATGCAATAAAATCAATTATGGGCAATGAGTATTTAACAAAAATAATTAGTACATTATAAACTCCCCTTTGGACAGAGTATATAATGTACCATTATTTTTCACAGCATGAAGTTTATAAAATAACAATAAGGAAAATTACATATAATTGTCAATGATCCATCCCCTTTGGGCAGATAAATCATTTAAATTATACATCTTCATGATATCAATATATAGAGATGGTAAAGGAGAATTACATATAATCTTCAAGGATCAATTCCCTTTGGGCAGACAAATCCTTTAAATTATACATCTCCATTATCTCAACATAGAGGGGAATTACACATAACTCTAAAAAAAAATTTATCCCCTTTAGGCAGATAAACCTTTTGAGTCACACATCCCCATAATTCATTTCTAATATATCAATATAGGGGAATTACACATAACTTTCAAAAAATTTATCACCTTTGGACAGATAAATCTTTTTGAGTCATACATCCCCATCTTTTAATTTTGGAATTTATCTTCATGCAATTTTCAAATTAATATACACAATAACCCCCTTTGGGCAGGTGATTGTATATACTAATTTTTACTCCAAAAAATTTATGCCCAAAATTCATCTAACAATATGAAACACTTTACAACATGTGCATCCAAGGATTATATTGCACTTTTTCAAACAACAATTTTTGCCACAATTTTATTATTATTATTATTATTATTATTTTTTATTTTAATATCTCAAACTCATGGCAAATCAAGAATGGATATGAATGGTTACTAGAATTAAAGGGAGCCAAAAATTTTGTAGATATCAGTAATCATGAGGACAATCTTTATCTCTCACTTTCTCACTATCAACCCTTGGTTGGCATGTTTAAATTTGGCATCTTCTAAATTTGAGAAATTCCATAGTCAAGCAATAACTCAATCTCCACCTATTTGACATAATCATATCATCTGAATTTAGAAGTATCATTGCGCTTTCTAGCCAAACCTTCATGCATGTTAGCATGAAACCCACAAGAGATCAAGCAGAATCTCTGTAAAGAGAACTTCCAAATCTCGATCCTATTAAGTTAGTCCACTCTGATGACTCATGGTAAAACCACACAAGAAGACATGAAGGGTCAAAACAAACTAGACAATAATGGGAACAATTAGGTTTCAAGGTAGGCAGGACCAGCTGCCCTTCCACCTCAATTTACCGAGGCACATCCGACAATTCCCAGAAAAATAACAATAGAGAAGAAATCTCTGTTTATCAGAAACCAAAAACTCAATTACTCAAGACAGTTGTTTATTCAACTGAGAACACACATGATAAAATATCCAGTCATTCTTATCTGGCTGAAGCAAGACACCTTATCCCTTTTCCGAAACTGTTTGACCGAATAACATCATCAGGTGGGTAAAAACCCTATTCAATCATCGATGATACCAAGGTGAAAATCTCCCCAACAACGTAGACAAGAAAGCATCTCAAATCCACGATAAAACGACAAAACCCCAGAAAATCCCGAAATCGGACAGGCAACAATTACTTTCCCAGTGACAAAAAAGATATCGAATTCGCAACTAACCCCATAACTCTCTAAGACCAAGTTAGCAAAAACGGTCGAAACCCTAATCGCTCGTCAAAAGAAGAACAAACAATCAGCCACAATAATCTCCAAACCAACCGTTGCTATCGTCGAATTGAAGACAAAAACGAAGGTAACAATATAATGTAACTTAAAATTCTAGGACCTTTTCTATGTATAAACCCTAGAATTTCAAATTTAATATTCTCACTCAATTCTCAATGAAACTATATAAATTATATATGATTGGAAAGATCTCGACATGTAGAACAAAAGCCTTATGATTTCGGGATCAATCGAAAAGAAAATCCATACGGAAGGATAACGACAATATTTGGCTCAAAATAGTAAGTTTCGAATTTGTTCATAAAAAATAAAAATTTGGGTTTTACAATCATATATGATTAGCTCTGATACCACATGTAGAATATTATTCACATAAACAACTAATCAGTCAAGAAGAAACGAATTCATATATGATTGTAAAACATCGATATTACTAAATACAGCGGAATTAAAGCGTACCTGTTTGAGCCATCGTTTCAAGTAAAGAAAATAAATCACTCTGATAATCAGAGATCTATTGGAATGCCGGATCTTCCTCTCTATGACCTATTTCAGTATAGCAGCTTTTAATGGGATTAAAGCAACTAATAGGTATAACCTATCCTATTTATAGGCTAGAGAGGGGACTTAGCAAACCCTATTCAATAGCGTGTCAACTGGGCCCTTCCCATTACGGGCTTCAGTTAAACACAATTGCTTACACTTTGCTGCTCAACTAGGCCCGTTACCAATAGATGCCAATACCCAATTTAATCAGATCACTGTAGAGTTCAACAAATATTGGAATATCTATTAACCCGATTATTTAAAATAGGAAATCAATTAATTAATGTAAGCCCATATTATAGGAAATTTCCAACAAAAAGTTCTTCTTCTATCCACTTTTTATATTTTTCTTTTGGGTGCACTTTTTCTATATTATTTTTGTTTTGGGAGAAGAGTGCGAATAGGTTGCGGGACGTAACGAATTATCTTAGATGGGAATATAATAAATCGGGATCATGTCAATTTAATTGGCCAAGTCGGACCTTTTTTTATACCACAAGAGATCACTAAAAGAGCAGATATTCAAGATCACGTCCTCGGACAATGTGAACCCGCTTCGTTTCCGGCAGTAAAATGCCGTATGTCTTTGGCTCACTGCCTGTATGGTCTGTTGACTAGTAAACAATTTTTTTCTTTCTGTATTCTTATTTTCTTACAAGAATATAACGACACATATATACACCAACGTAAGCAACTCTAGAATCTCCTATAAATCGGGAAATCTCCTACAAATCACTACAAATTAGGAGATCTCCTACAAATCAGAAGATACATATATACAAAGACCTTAAATAGAAAAACTCTTATTGAGGCCCTAATTGACAGCTTATGTTAACACTCCCCCTCAAGCTGGTGAGAAAATATCTTTGATACCCAGCTTGACAAGTGAGCTGTGGAATGCTCGACTCGATACAACCTTTATAAGTATGTCTGCTAACTGGTATTCAGATTTGATAAATGAAAAACTCACCACCCTATCATCCATATTTTGCTTGATAAAATGCCTATCAATTTCAACATGTTTAGTGCAGTCATGTTGAACTGGGTTGTGGGAAATCTGAATCGCAGTCTTATTATCACAAAACAGTTGCATTCTTGACTTAGGTGAAAAATCAAGTTCTATCAACAGCTTCTTTAGCCACAAAAGCTAAGATAGTCTTTTAGCCATCCCCCAAAACTCAGCTTCAATACTTGACAAGGCTACTACTTTCTGTTTCTTGCTCCTCCATGTAACCAAGTTTCCTCCCACAAATGTGAAGTTGCCTGACGTCGATCTCCTATCCGAGGTATTATCAACCCAATCGGCATCCGTAAATCCTTCCACCTCATAGTGATTATTCTTCGCAAAGAATAGTCCTTTCCCTGGTGTTGACTTCAAGTAGCGTAAAATCCAAACTACGGCATTCATATGATCTTCACTAGGAGCGTGCATAAATTGACTTACAACTCCTACAACATATGCAATGTCAGGCCGAGTGTGCGATAGATAAATTAATCTCCCTACCAACCTTTGATATCGGTCTTTATTGGTCGATACCTGATTAGGGAAAACTCCAAGTTTATGATTATGTAATATAGGGGTATTAGCAAGTTTGCAATCTAAGATCCTCACCTCAGCTAACAAGTCCAACACATACTTTCGTTGAGATAAGAATATACCCTCCTTTGATTTGGCCACTTCAACACCAAAAAAATATTTCAGGCCCCTCAAGTTCTTCATCTTGAACTCATTTGCTAGTTTCTTTTGAAATTCTGTGAT
Organism: Eucalyptus erythrocorys; assembly: GCA_014182555.1. NCBI lineage: Eukaryota > Viridiplantae > Streptophyta > Magnoliopsida > Myrtales > Myrtaceae > Eucalyptus > Eucalyptus erythrocorys. The sequence continues at coordinate 9,883,297 of CM024606.1, read as the reverse complement.
CTCCTCAAGGTCATTCCCTGTGATGATCATGTCATCGACGTATATAATCAATGCTGTCACTTTGTCATGCTGCCGTTTCAGGATCAATGTATGGTGCGAATTATTTTGAGTGTACCCATACCTTTTCATTGCAGAGCTAAAGCGATCGAACCAAGCCAGTGGTGATTGCTTTAATCCGTACAACGACCGCTCGAGTTTACATATCACTTCCGATTTATTAGCACATGCATATCCTGGTGAAATTTCCATGTAGATCTCTTCTTCAAAATCTTCGTGTAAGAACGCATTCTTTACATCAAATTGATGTAAGGGCCACAAATTTGCTGCAAGTGATAACAATACCCACACAGTGTTCAGTTTTGCAACTGGAGAGAATGTTTCTTGGTAGTTTACGCCATAGGTTTGGGTATATCCTTTTGCTACTAGACGTGCCTTGTACCTCTCAACAAAACCATCTGCTTTATAGTTGATGGTGAAGACCCATTTAAATCCTACTGCCTTTTTTCCCTTCGGTAACTCGACAAGTCTCCAAGTCTTATTTTTCTGTAAAGCCTCTATCTCTTCTTGCATTACTTGAACCCACTTGGGATCCCTTAATGCCTCCTGTACTATACTAGGAACTCTACTTGTAGAGACATTTGAGACAAATGCCTTTAAAGGTCCTGACAACTGATTTGTTGAAACATAATTAGTGATCGGATACTTCGACCTTCGTTCTTCCACATTTGGTGAGTACCTATTAGGAGCCTTCCCACGATTATGTCTGTCAAGCAATTTATAACAAATAGATACATCAGTATCAACAGACAAATTCTGTGTGGTAGGAGAACTTACCTCAGGAGTATCCTCAGGAGAATTGTCACGTACTAAAGAGGGGCTATTTTGAAGTGGAGGGAGCTGTTCTTGAGATTGTTCGTGTGTCTCTTGCACCAAATCAACCTGATGATCAGATTCCTTAGTGTACTGCTGCTCATTTTCCAGTGTCCCACCATGATTCGTGACCACACCATTGCTGGGGTTATTTTCTTTTAAAGCAAAATCAGCTGCAACCCCTGCCATCACACCACATTCCCACCGATTTGTCCTTTCACTAGAAGTCTCCCCCTGAAAGGTACAACTGGGTGTGGGAAAAAATAATTCGGACTCGACGAAGGTGACGTCCATTGTGATGTGGGTTTTCTTGGTAGCCGGATTGTAACAGCGATAACCTTTCTGATGAGTGCCATAACCAATGAAAACACATTTCACCGTACAGGGATTGAGTTTTGTCTGTTGGTTCTTGTGGAGATGGACATATGCCACACACTCAAACACTTTGGGAGGTAGTGGCATGGTGGAAGGAAGAGGAACATAGGATGCAAGTGCTTGAAGTGGCATCTGAAAGTTCAACACACGAGAGGGCATTCAATTCATCAAATGTATTGCTATGACCACGATGGCATCCCAAAAACGAGATGGAACCTGACCACCTATGAGGAGTGCCGTGCCGTCTCGAGGATATGGCGGTTCTTCCTCTCAGCGATACCATTCTGTTGGGGTGTCCTAGTGCAAGATGTTTCGTGTATAAGCCTGTGGTCTTGAAAGTAAGCTACAAGATGCTCATTAATATATTTCCCACCATCGTCGCTACGAAGGACTCGAATTTGAGTCCCAAACTGCGTTGCAATCATCCGATGAAACATGCGGAATATTGCTGCCACTTCATCTTTATGCTTCATTAAATAAACCCAGGACATCCGGGTACAATCATCCACAAATGTTACAAACTAACAAATCCCAGATAGAGTAGTAATCGGTGAAGCGCCCCACACGTCCGAATGAACCAAAGAAAATGGCCTGGTGCTCTTATTAAAACTCAAAGGAAAAGAGACACGATGACTTTTTGCCAAAATACATGTCTCACATTGGAATTCAGTATCTGACAAAGTATGAAACAAGTCTGTAAATAAATGTTTTAAATACCCAAAAGATGGGTGTCCTAAACGACGATGCCATAATCAAATCACTTTCTCTTTATTAGTAGACCCACTACTTGTGTGATGTGCTTGGCCTACACGAAAGTCATCAACATGGTACAGCCCCCCCTAGTACCACGACCAATAATCTCCTTGGTGAGGATATCCTGAAATAAGCAAAAAGACGGATACATAAGAACACAACACTTCAAAGCATCAGTGAGTTGGCTAACAGAGAGTAAACGGTTAGACAGAGAGGGCACTAATAAAGTGTGAGACAATGATAAAGAAGGTGTAAGATCAACATTGCCAAACCTAATGACAGGATAACTAGTGCTATTCGCATTATAAATACTCTGTCTCCTCGGATTGGTGTAGCATATAATATCGTTAAGATTGGGTATCATGTGATCCGTTGCCCCAGAATCAACAATCCACCCCTCCCTGCCACATTGAGAATTACTAACAAGTGCACACCCAGTGTTACCTTCAGGAGCCGCATCAGAAGTATTAGGTGCGCCCAACGCTCCACGTCACTATGCGCCCCGCCCAATCAAAATGCGACACGTGTCGCCATGTGGAGCCAGGTCCTGCTTTTTCTTTTAGCCAAAATTTTGCCGCGTCCTTCTCTCTCTTCATTAATGACTGCGTCCTTTTCTCCTATTTGCACGCAAGCCGTCCCTTTCCCTTCCCCTCGCATTCTCTTTCAAAATTTTTTGGTATGCATTTTTCTCCATGAAATCTGCAACCCCATCTCTCTCGACCAAAAGCTCGCCAGTTGCCTCCAAGGTTGGCCGCCTCTACCGTCGCCGTCGGGAACCACTCGCTCCGAAGAACTCTTCCGGTCGTGGTTGGGTCTCGAACTCTAACCATCTTCGCCTCGGCCTCTAAGGTGAGCGCGGACACCCAAAAGCTCGCTGTTTGCCTCCAAGCTCGGCCGCCTCCACCATCGTCGCCAGGAGCCACTCGCTCCGAAGAGCCTCGCCGGTCGTGTTTGGGTCCCAAGCTTTGACTATTTCTGCCTCGGCCTCTTCGACGATCGTGTACGCTCAAAATCTAGCCGATCGCCTTCGAGCTTGGCCACCTCTGCTGGTCGCCTCCTAGCTTGGCCACCTCTGCCGTTGCCGTCAAGAACCCCACCGATCATGGTTGGGTCCCGAGCATCTCTGCCTTGGCTTCGGCGAGCGTGGACACCCAAAAGCCCACTGCTTGCCTCCAAGCTCGATCGCCTCCGCTGTCACCACCAGGTGCTACTCGGTTTGAAGAGCCCCGCCGGTCGTGGCTGCGTCCCAAGCTCTAACCTTCTCCACGTGTGCCTCCTCGGTGATCGCCGACACCCAAAAGCTCACCGGGCGTGTCCAGCAAGGATTGAGGATTGGTTTTTAAAGCATTGGGGAGGTGGAACCAACAATTCTATAAGAAGAAGCAGCAGCAGCAGCCGGCGTTGATGCAGCGAGCCCTTCTCTAGCAATAGTCACTCTACCAAACAGGCCTCTTGGCTCCTCCTCAGGTTCCTCGCCTTCCCCGTCTCCTCTCATGTTTGATGTCTTTTGCTTTGGAGCTTTGTGAGCCGTGGAAATTTCGATCATTTGAGTGGATGCGTCTTGATTGCAATGATTCTGGGCATTCCCATGGGGGTGGGGGGGTTGTTTGATCCGAAGAAGATGATGAAGTGTGAACAGTTTGGTCACAATCTAATTTTTGTCGTCTTGTGGGGTCGGGCTGTGTTGTCGGACGAGGGATTGAGGTCGCGGGAAGTGGTTTGTTTGTTTAAATTTTTTTTTGCAGCTAAGGTGTGCAGTGCTTGTCCTTGGATACCCTTGAGCGCGTGTTGTGCAATTGCTTGTTACATGTTGTGAAGACATCTTTCATAGTAGATTAGTTATCAGAAAGAAGGCAAGAATGCGGTAGAGCTTCTTGTCTTTCATTGTTTAGTTCGATTTGTTAAAAACAAATGATCTGTGCAGATTGTAGAGTTCGCCAGTTGCCGCTACCTATAAGGTACTAAGGCTAGTGCGAGTAGCTGTTGTTGTTGGCCTTTTCTTTTATCAGGAAATATATATGCATATATATATATATATATATATATATATATATATATATATATATCTACCTATACAGCAAAATTTATTGTCTAAAAATTGGAGTTCGAGACTATTGTCTCGGTAATTATATCTACCTATACATCAAAATTTGACTATCTCTCCCATGGAGTTGATAAATGATGCTTATGTGTCCATCCTTTTCGAGATTGACTATCACTAGTATAATGTTAAATGCATTAGATGGAGTTATTGGGAAGCATCTTTTGCTTCTCTTTTATGGCTGTAGTTGGCGGCTTATTGCCTGCTAGTAACTTGTAGCAAGTGGATGGGTAAGAAGTTGATAATCAAGGGCATTGCCACACGCGTGCGCGCACGCACTCTGCTAAACTGAAACTAACATATGTTCGCCTTAATTATGCGCTGTTCATTTTGCCTGATATTCCTTTTGTGGCCTGTGCAAATGTCGTTGTGGCACCTCCCTTTGTATACATTGACCAGGTTAAGAACTCATTAATGCCATAGATTGAGATAGCTTCCCAGAACTCTTGGACTGGGAAAGGTGGAGCTTTCACTGGAGAAATCAGGTAGGTTGTTGTTACTTGTTGATACACAAGACACCAAAGCCAAGGTTTTCTCTGTGTTTTTTCTTCACTTTTATTGCCTTCTCTTCATGGAAGTTTATCCTGGTTGAAAGAATTCCAGTCTGCTAGGTTCCATGATATCATATGCATAAGTGATAAAGTTGGGACATCATGTCTTGTGAGCGATTAACTTCGTTGGTGTTTGAAGATCCTGCTCTAGGAAAATAATTATAATTAACAAGCCTACCACAAGTGAACCGAGGTGTTTTCATTTTAAAAGTCAATAAGGTAATTGAAATTTCATATTTTTGCATATGTAAGGAGAGGTGAAAATAGGGAATACTTCCATAGAATGTATCCTCAAGAATGATAATTGGTTGAGGATTTTGTTTTATTCCATGTCTAGTGCATTTAGTCTAAATTTTTGGTCTTTCTTTGTCCCTGGAAACTTTCAGATTATCCTTTTTGTGAAGCTCCTTCTAGGCGCAAGGTCATTGTTTCTCAAAATTTTGTTTACCATGTTTAAGATGTTATGATGGATCATGAAGATCTCAAAAAGCTCCCTAAATTTTAAACTTTTTCTGTTAATTTTTTTTGCTGTTTCTACTATTTTTGTGGATTTTTTTTTTTAATTATTGATGGATAATTGCTTGAGTTTGGCTATTGAGTTGATAGTTTTACCCTTGAGTGTCCAGTGTTGTGATTATTTGGAGGTTTGGTTTGTTTAGGACGGCACTGAATTTCAAAATTCAATCTCTCTTCAATTCGGCAAGAACTCCAACAGGCAAAGGTTTGCTCGCGTTAGTCAATTAATCTGCACGTGTAAGATTATTCGGTGGCTGAATCGAAGGTAATTTTGAAGTCATACTATGTAAAAGATATTTACTTTTTCAAAAAATGGATGGGATGTTATTTAACTTGTAAAAGTATTGCCTTAATCATTTTTTGTTCCTTGTTTGCAACATGAAACTACTGATCTAGCACATGTTATTTGTGATTTGGAAAAAGATTTTGGGTTTACAGTAGGAATGGTTTTTGCAAGTGAACTTGAAGCATATCATAAATATGTGGCCTATGCTATAGGTAAAGGATTTGGAGTGAGGAAGTCTAAGATTAGAAAAAATGATAAAAGGAGAAATAACTTGACGCACTTTTGTGTGTAATTGTGAGGGATATTCTATCAACTCATCCGATCAAGAAAGAAGATATGAAAAACTTGAAGTTAGATGTGGTTGCCCTGCATTTATCAGATTTAAAGTTGAGAACGGCACTTATGAAGTCATAGACTATGTTCCCAAGCATAATCATAAATTTATACCGGAACATCAAAAGCATTTGATAAGATGTGGAAGAATGATTTCTGACATTTGCAAGGGTGTTTTAGTTGACATGGCAAAAGCTGGCATTGGGGGGACGACGGCATATAAGTTTTTGGCAAACGAAGCAGGAGGAAGCCAAAACTTGGGTTTCATCTTACGTGATTGTCAAAATTTTTTGCAAGGTGAAAGATTAAATTATATAGAGGGGGGAGATTGTCAAAGTCTTCTAAATCATTTCCATTGCATGCAAATGTAAAATTCAATGTTATTTTATGCACAATAGGTAGATCAAGATGGTAGATTGACCAATCTATTTTGGAGAGACAGTTTATCCAAATTTGATTATGATTGTTTTGGTGATGTGATGGTTTTTGATACCACACATATCTTACTAATAGGTATAGCTTGATATGTGCACCTTTTGTTGGAGTTAATCATCATTGGAAGAACACTTTATTTGGTTGTGCATTTTTGTTGGATGAGACTGCAAATTCATTTATCTGGCTATTTGAGGTGTTTCTGAAGTCTATGGGAAATAAGGCTCCAAAAACTATTTTCACTGATCAAGACCATGCCATGGCAAAAGCTATTCAAATAGTGTTTTCAAATACTCAACACCGCTTATGCACTTGGTACATCGAGAAAAATGCTAATAAAAATATTCCACATCTTTACCAGAAGTCGGGATTTAAGGATAAATATTTCTCAAGCCTTATGTATAAATGCAAATCAGAGGATGAATTTGAAACTACTTGGAGAAAAATGGAAGAGGAATGGGGTACTAAGAATAACAGTTGGCTTCAAAGGTTATACGACTTGAGATATAAATGGAGTTCTGCTTTTGGTCGTGATATTTTTTCTTATGGTATAAGATCAAGTCAAAGGAGCGAGAGCACTAACAATGTCTTCCAACAATTATCTAAGAAGACATCGACCCTTATACGATTTGTTCACTATTACGAAGAACGGTTGAAACATATGAGAGAAATTGAAAATCAAGATGATTATAGTTCTCGTGGGACACCCAGATTGCAGGTTTCATATAATGGGATATTGACACATGCTGCTTCGGTGTATACTCGTGCTATTTTTAGGAGGTTTTATGAAGAATTTCTTCAAAGTGTCTCCGAAAGAATTTCAGGTACCACTTTCAATGGATTCATTTATGAATATACTCTTAAGTGTGATGGGATTCAACGTGAACATGTTGTTAGATTTAATCCCACTGACTTTTCAGTTTCCTGTGAATGCAAATTATTTGAATTGAAATGGTGGTTATGTCATCATGCTTTGCACATTTTGAATGGAAACATATCGGTTTCAGCCATTCCATCTTCGTATATATTGAAAAGATGGACTAAAGGTGCGAAGCAAGGGTATGTAAATGATGAATCTCATGAAATATCACCCGGTCCATCCACATTTAATCGGTTTTCCGTTTTAATGCAAAGTGCTTTTGAAGTGATGAGTTTGGGAGCCCAAGATAAAAATACTATGAGGATAGCAAAGAAGAACTTGAAGGCAACAGTGGCTGAAATTTCATCATACAACTCAAGTGTGGCTGTGACAAATGATGCTAGTGATGACGATAACAATGAGGCTGCTTTGAGTGAGATGCCGATATTGGACACCCTTCGAAGGAAAAGGAAAGGAACCGATTTATGGAAGGCTCAAAAGCTCAAGTGAGAAAAAGAAGAAAAAATCTAAGAAAGAAACACCCCCGATGCCAATAAAAAATCAAGGTTAGTTGAGTGACATAAAATTAGTTTATTTTTATACTCACGCTATATGATTTGAATTAATATATTTTTTATTTTGTAATGTAGAGCTAGTAGTCCAAGCAATGCTTGATGAGACTCATGTGCCAAATTTTTCAATAAATCCAATTCAGATTCAATATGTCTTTTGTCCTAGCAACATTGTCGGTCCTACGGTTAGTGTAAATTTCCATAATCAGGTGTGTCCTTTTAAGTTCAACATTTTATATTTATATTCTACTAATTGGTTCAATTTTTTTTTTAATATATATAGATGCAGCCACAATACGCCATGGCACCGGGAATTATAAATGGTTTTTCATCATTCACTAGTCAGGTATTTAAAAGTTTGGGTTACTATTATAATTGGCCGAAATATGTTGCAAATTGTAATGCTTATATTTAGTGGTTTATCATTTATAGAGATTGGAGTAGCAAAATAGATTCCTTAGAAGGATTTTCTTACATTTTATTAATGATGTTTTTTTATATAGATGCAACCACCATATATCATGCGGCCTGCAAATATGGATGGATTTTCCCCATTCACAAGTCAGGTATTTAAAAGTCTGCATTACTATTTTATTGTTTGGCTGAAATTCTAATGTTTATTTTTAGTGGTTTATAGTTTATAAATGTTGGAGTAGCATAATAGATCCCATGGAAGCATTTTAGTACATTTTACTAATGAGATTGGTTTTTCATATAGATGCAAACACCATACATCATGTCACGGGGGATTATAAATAAATTTTCTCCATTCACTAATTAGGTACCTATTGTGAAAATCATTTTAGATCCTAAAATATTCTAATGCTTATTGATAATGGTTTCTTGGCAATAGATGTTGGAGTACCATAATAGATCCCCCGAAACCAATTTGAGTCAGGTACAAGTTGGCTCACTTCTTTTGACATGAGATTATTTGAGATACTATTTATGCAGTCACGTTGTTTAGCAAACCATGCCTTTTGTGAATGTATTATTTAAACCTTTGTACAGGGGTCATCAAATTCATTTCAACATCCTGAGATTAATGAATTGAACAATTCTTAAGGCATAAACAAAGCATGGTTACACCATAATGCATTGTGAGGTGAAGGATAGATAAACAAAGTTTTCAAAAATACATCCTTGACAATTGTGAGTCATGCAAGTAAATGTCATTGCTTTGATGCTTGCTTCTATTATTTCTCCCGTGATGTCTGATTGTGACTTTCTGTCCTAGGGCTAAAGTTGCTTAATACATGAAGACTAAGTGAAGAGTGCTTGCAATTTCCAGTGTTATCATATTCGTTGTCTTGCTAAGGCAATTTGCATCAGAAGATAAAGGGTTGTTCCATATTCTTATCTAGACGTTCCAGTTAGTGTTCTTTCCTGATTTTCTTCTAATTGCACTTCTCCATCCAGTGATTTATTTCATCAGATGTTGTAGGGTGACGTGGGAATCAATCCATTTTTTGTTTATGGAATTAATATGTGTCACATCCTGATTGGGCGGGTGTAATTAAATGAGGGTAATGTAATACTTAACTTTACAGGAGGCTGGACCATATAATGGCAAAACTGTAACATTACTAGAACTCCTTTCGATCATGGTTTGTCACGTCATGATGCTTCTTTCATTGCTAGAAGAGTCTATGGGAATTCTTTGGTCACGTAACCCTTTTTGCCATTTTGATTGCTCCTCTGTGTAGGAATATTTCGTCAAACAATCTTAAGGGTTCCATTCCAATTGAGCTTTCCCGAATTTGGGTATTTAGATACCCTGTAAGTTTAGAGTTCTTTAGTTTTATTTATTGCCCATGGTCAACACGCTTGGATTGTTGCTTATTTGTACTTCTACGCAGGGATCTTTCCAATAATAAGCTCAGTGGTTCTATCCCATTTTCTCTTAGTGACTTGGAACATCTGCTAAAGCTGTGAGTGTCATAAACTAGAAAACAACGGTAACATGGAGATGGGAGGTATCATCTGATCTTGTGCTAACTTCAGTGTTTTTCTCTTTGTAGGAATCTTAGCAGAAATCACTTGATAGGATTTATTCCTGCTTAGTTTGGCAATCTGAGAAGCATCATGGATATGTGTAAAACCTATTATCTTAGTTGCCGTAATTTCCTTTTGAAGACTGAGAAATTCCGGAGTCTCTAATTTAAGCCTCTATGTTGCAGAGATCTTTCAAATAATCATCTACCAGGCTTGATTCTTGAAGAACTTAGTCAACTTCAAAGCATATTCTCATTGTACTCATTCACTCCCTTTGATAGGCCTTTGATGGTTTTCATAATATTCATAAACTGGGATATATTTGGTGCTTGAGATTGTTATTCACAAATTGTTCGTTGTTTGAGCTTATTCATTTGTCTTAATTGCCTATTCTCCAACCCACATATTTGACAAATATGAATGTCAGATGCTTATTGATGTTCTAAGCTCTTTTTGCATGTTTGTTTTATTCCCCTAGTCTACAGGGATAGACTCACCTAGTGACCTATACCTATGCCCTAATGCCTTAAAACCCGGTACTATTCGGCAGAAAGCCTTATGGCTTTCACGTCACTTATGTTCACTGCTGTTTTGCTCAAAACATTTGCTAGCTCACCTTGTAATTGCTATTGTAGTTCTGAGTGGTTCATTCATGTCACCTTTTGTCATGTTGTCATGTCGGTGTCGGGTGTGATTATTGATTATCACAATTGAGATCCTCATGCTTGGATGGCTTGTGACGTAACTTCTTGGTGCCATTGAGGGGCTTTCGTATCTTCACCATGATTGTAGTCCGCGTATCATCCACAGGGACGTGAAATTGTCAAACATTTTACTTGATAAGGAATTTGAGGCGCATCTCACTGATTTTGGGATTGCCAAGAGCCTGTGCACGACGAAGTCCCATACTTCTACATACATAATGGGGACCATTGGCTACATAGACCCAGAATATGCCCGCAATTCTCGCCTCACAGAGAAGTCAGATGTCTACAGCTATGGAATTGTTTTACTGGAGTTGCTGACTGGCGGGAAAGCAGTGGACAATGAATCCAATCTCCCATCACCTGGTTTGTCTTTTGTCCAAAATCCTTGACTACCTCCTGTTTTTCTTTTAGTTCATAACTCTTCATGAACGAGACTGTTGCGAGTAACGGATAGCCGAATCTTGGCAATTGCATAATATCGGCAGTTTAGTTGCCCAACTAAAAAAATTTTAGATCTGGTCATGGTATCAAACATGTTGTTTGCACGCTCTATGAGGAAAGGCAAGGTTGTCATTCCCTGCTTAGAATTCTAGGGCTCTCTGCATGTTTGGTCAATCTTTGCAGTTTCATTGTTCACAATAATGACTACTTGCATAATGCAAAATAAGTACATCTCGAGATTTCTCTTATATAAATTGCTTTGGATTCTCATTAGATCTTATCAAAAACTACAAGCGATTCGGTAATGGAAACGATTGATCCCGATGTCATTGCCCCATGTAAAGATGTCAGAGCGTTGAAGAAGGTTTTCCAACTCACTCTCTTTTGCACTAAGAGGCAACCATCGGAACGTCTACCATGCATGAAGTGGCTAGAGTCCTCGGAAGCCTATTGCTATCCACAACCCCACTAAAGCAGTTATCTGCGGTAGGGTCCGCTCTGCTCCCGAGCACAAAGATCGCTAGTTACATGGACGAGTATGCAAATTTGAAGACTCTGCACTTGGTAAATTGCTCAGCCATGAGCACCTCGGATGCCCAACTCTTCCGTAAATTTGGTGAGGTGATCTCTCAGAACAGCAACCTAGACCTTGAAAAGTCGGCTTAAGTAAGGATGGGTAGGCTTTTAGGTGGGATGGAGGCAAAGAGGGAAAATGTATATAAATATGTGGAACTCGACTCTCTCTTGTTAGCATGCTAGTTTTTGTACTTCTCTAGTTAGTATCAGCTTTCTAGTTGAAGTGAAAAGGTTGAACAAACTCACTGATACTGATAGGTTAAATAGGGTTGTGCCCCGATTCTTACCATAAGCGTTGCGCTGTGTTGAAGTACATGATACTAATTTTTTCACATAGATGTAATCAGTTGTCAAGTACTCTTTGCTCTGATGGTACAAAGTACCAATGAATGGATGCAGTGAAAAATAGATCAAAGATCGTTTGCCAAGTGATTTTGGTACATAGTGGAATACACAGCATCTAAATCTGGTTAGAAGTACCGACTTAAGGTTAACTCAGGTTTTACCACCTCAAGAATCTTCCTTTCCAAATTTTCTAGTAAAAGTCTTGGGTTCTGATTCAGCAGAAAATACATGAACATCTGAAATGGACTACTAACTTTTATTTGATGCAAGTGAACATATATACATACTACCAGTCCATCGTCCCGCAAAATACATGGGCAATGGCTTTGCACCTCAGATGTGGCTTTGCCCTGCTCGCTTCGTAGTTTTGCAACAACCTAATATCCTCGTGGAGAAATAAATTACTTAGTACAAGTGGAAGATGTATCCAAAACATGAATAAAAACCATACACCCCCCAAACGCAAATGAACCTTGTGGGTATGAAACCGAACTAGGCCGAGCACAATCTACAGATCTCAAGCTAAATCCTCGGGGTCAGCTTTTTCAGTCATTGAGTCTTCACTCGCGGAAGTAAAACTCTCTGAGTTGCACATAGCAGCAACCTTCAAAACAATGCGCCGTTGCTCAAGGTGAGCGGTCTTCTCTTAGATATCCCCACCACGTTGCTTCCCAAGGAAAAATTGCGGCTTCTGTCCAACATGTGACAGGATGCAAAGATATTTCTACGCCTTCTGCTGTAAGCATTTTTCGATTTTATGATCTCTTTAACAGATGAAGAAATAGAAGCATTTGCTAAGCTCGTGAAAGATTTTCACTTGCCATCATAGAACTTCGATATGCCCCTCCTACAAATATTCAAAAGCAACCATAATCAATGGCACTTAAAGGACGGTATATCTTCACGGATAGTAAAGGACCATTTCAACTCAAACTTTTCCCCCGTGTTTGAGAAAATCAACTCAAGTCGAAATTTTTTTTCAGGTAAAGTAATCATTTTGACATCAAGTATGCAAAAGCAGTCGCTTATCTCAGCTCTAACCTAACAAATCCAACCATCAATGAACTCCAACTCCAACCTTTATGAGGAAAAGAGCAACCAAATCTGATAATCCCATGATAAGTGGAATTTGAAAGACATTCAACAGGTTATGAAGCAACATCATAATGCTACCTCCGGACACAGGACTTCAAGGCAAGCCATCACATTGTCCTAACTTAGTGTTCTTTCCCAGAAGATCTCTAACCCTAGTTCATGTAACGACCGATCAAAATTTGCTTCAATCAAATGAAATTGAAGCATCGCGACACGAGTATCTCCCTATGATCACGCATGAACGAGCATCCACTCCATAGATTGATCAACAACCTTTCTAAATATAACAAGAAATCAAACAGATACAGGGACAATCCAGGAAACATCCTTCCAAACAGCACCGACACAAGAATCTCAACAAGCATGAGACTCGCAGCACAAATCAATCTAGACCCCCAATCCCATCCTCGAGTAAAAAGCCCCAATAAGAGAGAACCCTTAAAGATACCAAATTTTAACTTAGGAGCTCGATCCAATGACCTCGTAGTAAGTTGGTCAGAACAAAGTCAAAGAAGCAAGCTTATGAGACTACAAGATAGAAGCAAACAATGAGATTTTCGTCTTTATAATGTAGCTAAAATGTTCACTTGGAGGTGTTGCATGTGATTAAATCCTTGTGAAACTCAATCGGAGTTCTGAAAGCACATTCCGAAGTATTCCCAACCTTCACAAACTCCTGAGGAACGACCTTTCTCACAAATTTGACCCCTGACCACTTTGTTGGGTACTACATCTATATGAGACATGGTCTTCCCCAACAAAAATTTATTGTACCTAAATGTCAGGCATCTCTCCTCTTAATAATTTCACCTGGAAGAATTTGATCTTCCATAGGTTTACCCAAACCAAAGCTGACAACAAGAAAATAAAGGCCTAATTCAATTCGGCATGACTTCGGAAAGTAAAGTTAAAAAAGAAATACCCAAATGAGAGGAAAATAAAGGGTTTGACTGTCTAAGCTGATAAGAAAACATACGGGCGGTTCGTAAAGACAGGTTTCAACCGAAGAATGTTCCATGATTTAACACGCTTGATGAGGAAACTCTTTTGGCTTGCGGGGTAGCTGTGAAGTAGTTACCAAGCTTGGGATCTTTGAACCGAAATAGCCACAAATAGATTGTCCCCGGGAGCATTTGCTTTTATACTCCAATTCCCAAGCATGTCCTGCAATTACTTTAAGCAAGATAAAGTGTAATAAGTTATTCTTCCTAAAAGATCCGAAAGATAAGAAAATATACTGAATGAGAAAGTACATGCTATTTTTCAAGAAAAAGGTTCGTACACTGTGCAGATTGCAGACACTTCTTCAAGTTTAAATTGACTTGACTATTTTTAAGATTAAGTGAGTGAGAACAATCATATAATGGGAGACAGTATCCATAATTAGAAGTTGGAAATCCTTACATAAATTTCGGCATGGATAGGTCTTCCATAAAGTTTTAAAATATTTCCAGCCAACAAAGGGTGAGGTTATATCTGGCAAGTCAGCTATTCAATATGTGTCAAGCTGGAGTGCCAAACATCTGTAAGTGGAAAACTTTTCTGATCTGCTATATTTTATTTGATATGCTAGTAGGGAGGCACATGACGGGCTTTGGAGACCACAATTATGAGAAGGGACATTATATTCACTCTCCATTAAGCACTAGAGCTTTCCTGATTCATGCACCAAATCTCATACCTACATAAATAAGCATGTGGAAGCACGATTATATCAAGACAAAACGTACACATTCGGAACACCTAACTTGAAGCTATTTACGGTGAGTAAAAAAGAAAAGAAACCTGTTCATTGTGGAGTTCAAAACTGTGACAGAAAAGTCATATCTAAATGTAGCAGTTGCATCTGAATTCACTAAATCGAAGAACTCCTCGAAACAACGAGCATACAGACCACGATCATGGCTAGATCCTTCCTGAAAAGCATCAAAAAACACCATCATGTCAACTTCCATATCAGAATTTTGTGGAATAACATGGTGGGTGAACGTGGTTCATCATAATGTTACAAAGGCCCTCGTTTAGATAACTATGATTGTCAAAGATCAAACCAATGACAATCAGATCTAAGAAATGCAAGCAGCAGAACTTTTAGCTCCTTAAATTTAGACATGACATGAGACCAATATCTGACAGAAGTATCTGCATTAATGGACCGTGCCCATAATGGCAGCCATGCATGCATAATTCACAAAACACGTCCTCATTCCAGATCAGTACCCTTTTGAATGCAATAAGAATAAAAAACAAAATATTTTATCTAAAAAGCCATACCCAAATATTTGGATATTTAGCTCATAGGGAGATAATATTCGGTGGGAGCATGTTTGAGAGAGAGAGAGAGAGACCATAGTGTGCATCTTTCCTGAGTTACTTTGTCCATAAGCAAATATTGACACATTAAATCCATCCAAAGCTGATTGAACCAATGGTTGAACATTATTAAGGGGGTGTTTGGTTGGGCATTCCCAAGGGACTTTGGAGGCCCAAAGCCCCTTGGGGGAAATTTTTGGTGTTTGGCAACAATTTTGAAATGCTACTTGACTAAATGTGAGCATCCCCAATGTTGGGGAGGACCAGCTTTGAGCATTTGGCATTTTGGAAATGCTTGTTCACTGTTCATCTACTTCTCCTCTCCATTCGTCTTCTTCATCTTCTCCCGTCTTCTCCATTCGTCTTCTTCATCTTCTTCTCCGGCAGCCGCCACTGCCGCATGGGAGTCTCGCGTCCCTGGTGACCACCGCCCGGGGTGGCAGGACTTGCGACCCAGGCGGCGTCGCCTGGAGGGCGCCGCCGCGAGCTAGGTGACGCCGCCTGGGTTCGCGCGACCTTAGGCGACGTCGCCTAGCTCACGCGCGCCAAGCGACGCCGCCTGAGGTCCGCGCGACAAGGCTGGACCTCAAGTGGCGTCGCCTGGTGCATCACTCGGACCTCAGGTGACGCCGCCTGAGGTCGAGACCTAAGGCGGCCATCTGGCGGTCTTGAGGCCAGATTTGACTTCCGCGACCTCAGGCCACCAGTTCTGGCAGTTGGCCAGCCACCGGAACTTGATTTTCTAACTTAAATAAAAATAAAAAATAGCAAAAGTCAATTCGAAAGTGAATTTTAGCAAATGGTGTTTATGCTAAGTTGCATTTCAATGCTACAATTTACCAAACGGCGTAACATTTCGGAAAACACCTTTACCTCAAAGATATTTGCATTCTCCCAAGGGCATTTTCTAAAAGCTAAACCAAACGGGCCATAAATATATTAGCTGCACATGCACCAGTCCTACTGTAAGATAACAAACCTCCACGCAAACCAGCCATGTAGCTAGTATATACCAAAATTTTTTTCAAATGATGCTTGTTATGTAACAGAATTAATCATTTTCTAGCTCACCCTGTCCAACATGAGGTCCATACACCCTATCAAATTCATAATCTTTCTTAGGATTGGTACTGGTCCCATCACCAGTGTCGACACGGATAGTAAGATCATCCGGGAATTCTACAGCAGAGGGACTTTCATCTTCAAATAATGGTCTCGAACGACAGAATACCTTTATGTTCCCCGAAATTAAAAGCATCTTCAAATCATCTCTTAGGTTGAGCAGTAAGGGTCGGAGAAGGGCAATCACTCATTCTTAAAACCAGCATTCTTAAGACCAAAGAGTCGGGCGGAAAAGGGGGGAAAAAATACCCATAAAATTTTGACCAAAAAACTTCGTACAGCCTCAAAAAGGGAGGACTGGAAATTGAAGAGGAGCTGTTGAAACAAATTATCATAGTAAGAGAAGAGAGCACACGAAGAACAAAGGAATTCCCTATCTTGATCGATTGCTGTGCGAATGGAACGTAACCAATTGAACTATACTCCCTCAGCAACTAAGTAACAAATAGCCAAACTTCTAAACCAAACAGTTCATTAACATGTGTGCACCTCCTGCAATCATAGCCAACTAAATGGCTTCAAGATGATCTGTACTTCTGACTTAAACACTATTAGTATAACTTAGGTCGACCAATCTAGTGATTGGGCAATCAATGGTGAATTAATGATGTGAAAGGAGTCCAAATGGAAATTATATCACAGGTGATGGACTTTTGTCTGAAAATCATATTTCTTGGGAGTTCTTCCATTAGTTTAATACAAAAGATTCAATTTCTATGTAACCATCAATCAAAGTATCAGACTGATCCTAAAGGAGGAGGAAGAAGATACACAGAGTAAAAAATCATTTCCGTTCTTGATATCTAGTCTCCATTTACAGATTAACAAATCTCTGAGGCATAATCAGTCCTAAACTAACAAATAGCTCAATTTTTCATGCTAAACTGGCAGCTGTTTTCTCAAGTTAATCTGCACTTCATTGCTAAAACTCTATCGGTCATATTCCAACTAGATCTTACTCGTTAAACTCAAGTTTTGTCCTCCTACTACCTACTGCAAAATTACCATACAAGCAAGCTATCTCTACCCATTCATCCGACAGGAACATCATCCCGAAAATGAATTGCAATTCAAACTAGAAATTTTCTGAATTATCAGCTCATGAATCCAAGTACTTCCGCTCCACGTGCTTCGTGTGGAAAGTGGGAGAACTCAATTAAGAAACCAAAGACTGACCTTTGGATGTCAACTCATTGAACAACTTCCTCTTCTCATTGACGAGTGGTGCTATCCTAGCCTCACCTTCAAGGGCGACTTGATCTGACACAAAGCACAGAACCTGTCAAAAACCGAAATGAGAAAGCAAACGTGCGTCGAGGCACAACAGACGCCGCACCGCCTCACCTAGTTTCGGCTTCTTGTCGACGAGAACGCCGAGGTAGCGCGTGACTGCATGACTCGATTGAGCTTCGCGTTGGGATACTCCTGCAGTTCACTCGCCTCTTGTCTCAGCTCCAAGTAATCCTGCCTCGCAAGCTACATCCGGAAATCGCTCTTCTTAGAACTTGGCAACAGAGAAGGAATCAACTGAAGCAAGAAGCAAAAATTCGAAATAGTCAAATCCCCAACTCAATCGGGAGCCAAAATAGAGAGCGAGACGATCGGAGCGTTTCAGAAAAATCTAGACATTGTCCGCGAGATGTTGGACCTTGGACGCCAGCGGGAGTTGCGAGGGTGGCGAGGAGGCGGCGGCGGCGGGGGAGATCGAGTACCGCCGGATGAGGGGGGGCGCTCGGCTAGTGCTAGTCGTTGGCGTCGAAGGAGGTGGAGGTCGACGACGACCTCCACGGCTCGAAGCCGCTTTGGACCTTGGAGGCCAGCGGGAGCTGCGAGGAGGGAGTGGCGGCGGAGATCGAGTACCGCTAGATGAGGGGGCGCTCGGCCGGTGCTAGTCGTCGGCGTCGAAGGAGGTGGAGGTCGACGATGACTTCCACGGCTCGAAGCCGCTCTGGACCTTGGAGGCCAGCGGGAGCTGCGAGGGCAGCGAGGAGGCGGCGGGGGGGCGGAGATCGAGTACCGCCGGACGAGGGGGCCCTCGGCTGGTGCTAGTCATCGGCGTCGAAGGAGGCGGAGGTCGACGACAACTTCCGCAGCTCGAAGCCACTCTGGACCTTGGAGGCCAGCGGGAGCTGCAAGGGCAGCGAGGAGGCGGCGGCGGCGGCGAAGATCGAGTATCGCCGGATGAGGGGGCGCTCGGCCGATGCTGGTCGTTGGCATCAAAGGAGGCGGAGGTCGACAACGACTTCTGCGGCTTCAAGCCTCTCTGGATCTCGGAGGCCAGCGGGAGCTGCGAGGGCGGTGAGGAGGCGGCGGTGGCGGCAGCGGAGATCGAGTACCGCCAGACGAGGAGGGCGCTCGGCCGGTGCTGATCGTCGGTGTCGAAGGAGGCAGAGAAAGATTTTTGTGAGAGAGACTTCATGCGGGAGAAGACAGAAGAGAAAGGGCACTTCAAATGCGAAGGGCGGATGTGAAGGGCGGGAGAAGGACGCAGCCATTAATGAAGAGAGAGAAGGACGCGGCAAAAATTTGACTAAAAATAAAAATGGGACCCGACTCCACATGTCGACACGTGTCGTATCCTGATTGGGCGAGGCGCATGGTGATGTGAAGCGCCGAGCGCACCTAATATTTTCTCTGTGGAAGATGGCGAACTTTGACATGAGGGCCCTGTAGACGGTGACCATGTCCGGGTCAAACCCGCTCATGACGTCCCTAGACATGTTCATGGACGGGTCCATCGAGTAGGCCTGCTGGGCGAACCCGTCCATCGAGGGCGGATCCGCTGACGTGTCGTCGGACCCGAATATCTGCTCCCGGATCGCCTGGAAGGAGTGGCCCGGGTCCGAGTCTACGTAGTGGGAGCGGTCGTTGAAGTAGAACCGGGTGGAGTTGGGGTTGGAGGTGGAGATCAGGTTGGATTCAGAGCCGTCGACGCCGTCAATTTGGGGCTCTGGGTCGTCGCTGCATGGGCAGAGAAGGAGACGGCAGCGGCGGTGAGGAGGAGAGTGAGGAGGGAGTAGGCGGCTGTCGGAGAGAGCGAGTTGCTTTTCTTCCGGTTAGACATTCTCGAAACAAAAGAAGGGAATTCTTCTTCAGATTGGAAGTTGAGGAGGAGAGAGTGAGAGAAGTTCCGTGAGGTGCTTCGAGAGGCTTTTGAGCTGAGAAAATGCGGGTGACAGGGGAGACGGTTTGGGAGAAAGAGTGTGAATAGGTTGCGCGACGTGATGAAATCTCTCGATGGGATGCAATAATTTGAGAGCGTGTCAATGTTAGTTTAATGGACAAGTTTTGACTTCTTTTTTAACCTCACCAGATCGCCAAGAGAGCAGATATTGAAAATAATGTACTCGGATCATGTGAACTCGTTCCGTTTCCAGCCTTTAAACGCAGTGCATCTTCACCTAGTGGCCGAGACGGAGCGAATATCGAGAAAACTCCCCTAGATGTGACAAATTTTATGTGCCAAATTACGGTTTAAGGTCTGGTCTTCTTCTGCCATCGGTTATAGTTACAGCCGAGCAGAAAAGTTTAAAGTTGAAAGGATGGAGAAAGGGTTGATGACAGCACAGTTTCTTCCGGACAAGCTTTGGGTCATCTTAAGCTTTACCGAACTTGGAATATACTGAGCTCCTCAAGAGTGGGACAACTGCAATTTCAAGAGTAGGAATTGTTGAGACTCGATGAATTTGATGTGGTTTGAAGTAGTTAATATATTGTAGTTGTTGTTCATAACTCATTGGTTTTAAATTTTTGAGAAAAGACGAACTTGATTGGATGTGCTTGTGGATCAACATTATGGCTTCTTTAATGGAAGGGTGATTGGGCATGAGGGTAAGCATCAAGCTATGGAAATACGGTCTTGAGTTGGGAATGGTATTTTGTTTCGGTATTATGCATATACTAGCATTGGCTTTAGGAGTCTCCTAATTAGAAAAGTTCGAAGATCATATTAAATAAATTTAAATTTTAAATATCATATTATATATTGAGCCAAAGTTCATGGATCATTTGTGCCATTTATCCTAAGATATTAAACTTGTGTGCATTGAGGTCTATATCCCACTTTTTACAAGAGTTGGATGGGAAGGTGACGCTTTCTCGATTTTTTTCCTTGTCTAATTTTCTGGCAAGTCTGAACTGGTGAAGATGGTGAATCAGGCCACTACTTATATTCCGTAGTGGGAAAGTTAAATGGAAGCTAACCCGTCACGTAAAAATTGTTACAGAACTGCACATAGTGCAAAGACTAAATTAAACATGTATTAAAAGTTTAGGGATTATATTAAACAAATTGAAAGTTCGGGGATTACATTGAATATTGTGCTAAAGTTTAGGGACCACATTGCACATTAGGCCAAAATTCATGAGCCATTTGTGTCAATTTCCCTATAATGAACTAATGAACATTTGGACATATAGCATGTGAAGTGTGTGCTATCACCTGTGCAATTGTGATGAAGCAAGAAAACTTGCAAACGATAGTCACCTTCCTCTGTTGCTCACTTTTTCGTTGCAGGAGTGCTTTAGATTTTATTGAGTTTCTGTTTCTTACGATGCTCAAACATTTCTGCTCTGCTCTTGTATGGCATCTGTATGTTGGGGAGCGTATGTTTTAGGGTTTTGATGATGGTCTTGTGGTGAGTGAAGGCCTCATCTTCACAATCTGCTCTTCATCAACACCCATTTTCTTGGCATAAAGACCCGCCTCAAAGAAGCTCTTGACTGCATCCTCCATGTACTCCTTCCCTTCTTTGACGGTCATCTCCTTCCCGAAACTCTCCAGGTTACTTGAGAAAATGTGTTCGCCCTTCAGCACCGCTGCGAGCTGCATGAGCTCCTGCTGGAATTCGCTTAGCTTGGCGTCTTCCTTAGCCTCGCCTTTCCTGATCTTGACTGGAGTCGGGAGTTTCTCTGTCGGTATGTTAAAATACAAATTATGTGTTTACTTGAAGGCGCTAGGCCATTCATCAAATACTAGTTATGAACTCATGATATTGTTTACGAAATTCTATGCTTTCGCATTGAGAAATGATCACTATGTGCTTTTAACATATACATGACTTGATCTTTGTTCTGACCGTGTAAAAATAATCAGTGCATCTGTCACCAAACCTGGACAATCAGTTCTTGGTTGAGTGCGTGTTTGCACGATGCCCTCGAATGTGCCAGCCCATGCATCTCGCTTAGTGAGGAAAGGCGCGCTGAGGTTGAAAAGCCTCTTGACTGTTGCAGGGATTGAGGAGTGCTCGTACTCGGACGTTGGAAAGGGCGATCCGTTGGGCCCATGGACAACTGCAATTTTTTGTTGTCATGAGAGCATGAACAACAGTGTACAGAAGAACGGCAAACTTACAAAGCTCTTTTATCATTATCAAACTGTGGGTTATAGATGACAGAATCATCCAAATGGCCTAACCGAATGACACTGGTGATTTTCGAAGGCAGTTAAAGGACCACCCACTATTCTATTAAGTTCACTTCAGGAAAGGATACCCAGGTTCTGTTCACATTCCAGTGATTTGTCAACAGAGGAAAAGCGAAACTTCAATGATGAGAAGCATTACTTTTGCGAGTTGAGCAATTGGACAGAGAAAGAAAAAGCTAGAAAAAGAGGAGAGTTCATCAGCCAGAGTCTGAAGTGCCATCAGCTCATGTCTTTTTCCAAAGCAAAAACCAAAGGAAGAGGCTTGCGTGACTCGCACACCATCCTTTATTTTTTCCTCCGCGGTCTGTGATTGGACGCTCACAGGACTAATTGCTGGGAAATTACCGTCCACACGCATTATAATAAGCTGATTCACATTCCACCACGCTTCAAGTTAATGGGAGAGTGATGGGAAAACGTACCGGTGCCCTTTTCGATCCAAGGCGAAATTGCGATGGTGGGGACCCTCACACCCAGCCGATCGAACGTGAAGTTGAACGGCTCGGGCCCCACGATGCCGTCCGGGCTGGGGACCCCGCGGACCGGCGTGGGAACATGATCGAAGTACCCGCCGTGCTCGTCGTACGTGATCAGCAGCAGCGTCTGGTTCCACTGCGGGCTCGCCCTGAGCGTCTCGTACACCTCCTTCACGAACATCTGCCCCTGGTACACGTCGTGCGACGGGTGGTCGTCGTTGGCGGGCGCCAGCTTGGTGTCCATGAAGCGCTGCTCCACGACGGTGTAGTTCGGGAGCTTCCCCCGCTTAGCGTCATTCTTAAAGAAGAGGCCGTACGGGCGGAACTTGGTGAGGTACTTGAGCTTCCGGAGGTTGCGGTAGAAGAGCGTCGCGGGGATGTTCTGGTAGTAAATCCCGAAGGAGAGGCCGGCGTCGTGGATGTTCTCGAAGATGGTGCGCTGCGGGTAGCCCTTGATGAGGAGGGCGGGGATGTTGCTGGTGGCGCCCCCCGACGTGCCGGAGTGCACGTAGAGGCGGTTCGGTTGGGTCGACGATGGCACAGACGCGAACCACCTAGTAGCATGTGTTACAATTTAATCAGTCAAATGGCGAATTCTTATATATTAGTAGAATATCTGTATTCTTTTAAACTCAATAATTTGATTCGTGAAAGGTGAATGATTTGAAAAAGTCAATACTTCCATCGAATTAGCAGCTAAGCTCCAGCAAAACACTCCACATACACATGATTCTGGCCGTGGCAATTAAACGAGATTCCTTCTTAAGGTCAACGCCTACCATTGGTCAAACGTGCGAAGATTCTTTAGTATAGCTCGAATTCTTTTCGGGCATCATGATCCCGTATCAAAACAAGAATATCCTCTCTCTCTCTCTCTCTCTCTCTCTCTACCGCATATAACGTTTTCGTCAAAATATAAATAAAATTTAATCTGAAAATTACGAAAAATACTTTCTAGATCCATTTATTTTACGAAAAATGTAATATTTTTAGAAAATATTTTCTAGAAAAATGACAATATTCTTTTATATTTGACTAAAACCTAAAAATAAATTAAAAAAACATTTTATGTTGTTTGGTATGGATTCTTCAGAAAAATTATCAAATTATTTATTTATTTATTTTTTCGTTTCGTTTCGTTTTTATTTTTATTTTTTCCTTTTTGGTTGGCTGGTCACCATTTCCAACTCATGGATAAACTGATGATAAATTCCAGTCTATCATCAAGAGTGTTATGGATCAAAATATTTTTCACGATACAAATTGATTCTTTGTATCAGAAAAATCATCCCCCATTGTGGGTCTCATGTGAGACCCGCCTCTTAAACCGGTAGATGTGAAATGAACAAAAATTTTCCAGTTATTTACGTTTTGCGTTATCGTTTGATATCGGAAAGAAAGGGAAAAAAGGAAAAACAAGAGAGTGAGAGAGGAGGTTCGAGGAGAAAACCTGTCGAAGACGGCGAACTCGGAGACGAGGGCCTTGTAGACGGCGACCATATCGGGGTTGAACCCGCTCATGACGTCCCTAGACATGTTCATGGACGGGTCCATCGAGTAGGCCTGCTGGGCGAACCCGTCCATCGGGGGCGGGTCTGCCGACGTGTTGTCGGACCCGAATATCTGCTCCCGGATAGCCTGGAAGGAGTGGCCTGGGTCTGGGTCCACGTAGTGGGAGCGGTCGTCGAAGTAGAACCGGGTGGAGTTGGGGTCGGCGGTGGAGAGCGGGGTGGACTCGGTGCCGTCAACACCGTTGATGGCCGGGTTGAGGCGCTTCATCCACCCCAGCATGTGGTCGAAGGACCGGTTCTCCATCACCAGGACGACCACCGTCCGGATGGGGCCCTGTGCCGTCGCTGCATCGGCGGAGAAGGAGGCGGCGGAGGCGGCGGCAACGATGAGGAGGAAGAAGGCGGTGGTTGGGGAAAGCGAGTTGCTTTTCTTCCTGTTAGACATTCTTGGAACAAAAGAAGGGAATTCTTCTTCGGATTGGAAGTTGAAGAGGGAATGAGAGGAGTCCGTGAGCTGCTACGGGAGGCTTTGAGCTGATAAAAGGAGTTCTTCTTCTGTCCAGTTTTTATATTTTTCTTTTGGGTGCATTTTTTTCTATATTATTTCTTGTTTTGGGAGAAGAGTGCGAATAGGTTGCGGGACGTAACGAATTACCTTAGATGAAAATATAATAAATTGGGATCGGGTCGATTTAATTGGCCAAGTCTGACCTTTTTTTTTTTTTTTTTGGTAAAGGTAAGATAAAGTCTGACCTTTCTTCATACCACATGAGATCACTAAAAGAGCAGATTTTCAAGATCGCATACTAGGACCATGTGAACCCGCTTCGTTTCCGGCGGTAAAATGCCGTACATCTTTGGCCCGCTGCCTGTATGGTCTAATGGTCAAGATGGAGCGAATATTGGGACAAGTCCCCTGGATGTGACGAATTTTATGTGCCAAATTACACGTTAAGGTCTCTGTCATCGTTGATTATTGTTATAGCCGAGCAGAAAAGTTTGAAGTTGTAAGGATGGAATAAAGGTTGATGACAGCATAGATTCTTCCGGACAAACTTTGGGTCATCCTAAGCTTACTGAAATTGGATTATGCTGACCTCCTCGAGAGTGGGATAATTACAATTTCTATCGTTTGAGTTGCGGAGAATTTGATGTGGTTTGGAGCAAATAATATTTTTATCTGGTGGTTCACAACTCATTAATTATAAATTTTTTAGGGAAGACGAACTTAACTGGATATGCTTGTGGATTAACGTTATTGAATCTTAAACACGGGGGTGGATTTTCATTATAATCATTTTGAGGAAGGGTGATTTGCATGATAATGGGCGTTAAAATACAGCAATGTTAAATTATGTTTCAAGTTCGAAATTTTACGGAATTTGATTCGTAGAAAGATTTTGATTTATTCAAAATCTAATATTTCATATGCAAATCAGATTTGGTTTTCTTGTTTTTGCGCCTTGGATCTCCGTAACTATTTTGAGTGAAATATTGCGTATAGGAATCCAAGTTTGACTTGGATTAGTTTTGCACTGAAGGACAAAATTAGGGACAGAGAGGACTTTTGCCAAAAGAAAGAAGTTTTTTTTTTTTTTTTGAACTTCAAAAGAAAGAAGTTAACTTCTCTCTGTCTCATGCAGAAGCCGTACAAAAGGGAAAAAAGAATCCTTTTGGGTTTCTTTAAGCTGAAGAAGAGCCGCACACATGATGACGTCCTTGGAGCTGCACACTAAAAAGCGAGTTGTCGTACGAGCACAGAAGAAAGAGCGCAGTTCTTATTTTTCACCATATGTGAGCCTAAGCATGTGTTGATCTTGTACCGTGAGTTTACTTCTTTATTTGTAAGTACTTTTAAATTTAGTCTTAAATTCAAGTGTGAAAAATACTTGAGTCTATAAGTGACTATAACTCTAATTTTTCGATTATAATTGATTATTCGCTGTTTGCTCTTTCCGTAAATGTATGTATTGATATTCGAGCTTAATTATGTAAATTTCGATGTCCTAATATTCCTTATTTATTTATTTTTTGATGTTTTCGCATTGACTTAATTTGCAAGATCCTGTTGCTTTCGTATATTATACTACAACAATTGGTATTAGAGCTTGAAATCAAATTTTCTGATTATGACTTGGGGCTTTTGCTTGTTTGATTATTATCTGAAAATTATGTTATTGCAATTACGTTTGACATGAAAGCTGAAATTGAGAAGTTTAATGGGATGAATAACTTTGGATTATGGAGCATCAGGATGCATATGCTATTGACAACTCAAGGTTTGGTCAAAGCACTGGATTATGAAGACGAGTTATCGATTATAATAAAAGCCTCGAGAGGGTAAAACTAATTGAAAGAGCAAATAGCACAATTCATTGAATTTATCGAATGAGGTGTTAATAGAGGTGGCTAAGGAGAAGGATGCTACAGCATTATGAGTAAACTTTTTAACACTCTATGTAAATAAGGGTTTGAATAATCGCTTGTATATATTGAAGAGATATTTTACTTTAGATATAATAAAGGTACATCTATCAACTCACACTTGGATGAATTTAATAAACTTATAATGGATATGAGGAACGTCAGTAAAATACTTGATGATGAAGAACAAGGCATGATGTCGTTAGCTTCTTTACTAGAGTCGTGAGAACGCTTTACTGATTCACTATTGCAAGGGCATATTACGATTATTTCGGAAGAGGTAAAGTTCGCTTTGTTCTCTGAGGAGTGACAGAGAAAGTTACAAAATGACAGTCTAGCGTAGGGAGTAGTGTAAGCACTAATGATTCGGGATAAAGAACAACATTGAAGGTTTAGTGGTAGTGGAGATAAAAGTAGGTCGAAATCACACCATAAAAAGTTCAAGGGATGCGTGAAGTGCTTTAAGTGTCATGTGAAAGTGCTAGTAATAACACCTAGAGGGGGTGAATAAGTGTTTAAAATAAACTTTGGCAGATATATGCTGAATAAAATAAATTTCGAGCAAAGTCTGAATAAAGATCAGATTTTGAAACTGAGTCTGATGAACAACATACTTTGAGCGAGTTTAGACTTTAACAGTTTAATAAAACTACGAACAAAATAAAGTTGAAACTGAGTCTGAAGAATAACAAACTTTGAGCGAGTTCAGACTTTAGTAGTTAAATAAAACTACGAACAAAATAAAGGAGTTGAGGGAAGAGAATAAGAACACAAGGTTTATAGTGGTTCGGTTTAGATCAAGCCTACATCCACTATCCCACGCTAACAACCTTCTGTTGGATTCCACTATACAATCAACAAGAGATTACAACTTTGAGTGCAAATACTTAGTAGTAGATTACACTATCTCACTAAGTCACTCTTTTGGTATTTCTCTCTCGATCACAAACGTTTAAGCTCATAAGAGACAAGTGTATAATCGAAGATCACTTAGACTTTGGAATTATAAAATCTACACTTCGTCTCTTACTTGCTCATCGGTTATTGATCTCCTTAAATACTCCTCCACTTCCAAACTAGTTGTTAGACAATATCTTGAGGATCGTCTTCTAATCAACCCATTGGACAGATCTGTATCTAGAAGATTTGGTAACTGTTCAGTGACAAAAGTAGAATCCCAAATTAATTATGATTGCCCATACAAACAGAATCTTGGTTTCCATAAGTAAAGCTTCTTCGTATAGAAAGTTCTTGTCTTCATGATCCAATTATCAATCAATTACATTGAGCCAATCAAATCAATCTTGATATAAAATCCAAACCAAATCACTGGCCATTATACAACCTATAATAAACCAAGGTTTTGAAGAATTGAAGATAAACTTAAATCTGTCTTCATCTTCATCTTCATTCTTCATCGCATTCAGTCTGGAATTCGTTAGCGTTGGCAGACTTTAAATCTAAAGTCTGGCGGTCTTCAGACTTTGATAGTAGAGTATGGAAGTCTTCAAACTAGACTTTACAATCTAAACAGATTTAACTTTAAGGTCTAGATGCAGTTTGAATAAGTTCAGTTTTCGTATAGAATCTGTCTTCTGGTTCTTTCAAGTATAGACTTTGATAATATTATTTACATGTTCTATCATCTGCATAGTCTATTACTCAACAATTGAACACGTTAGTAGCCTTTGATTTATTTTGTCATCTTCAAAACATCATAAGGGATTTCCCTAACATCATGAAGAGAGGCATATCAAGAGAGATTGTTCGAAATGGAAGAATAAATGTGATAAGTAAAATGTCATAAGTAGTGTGGCAAACGTTGCCGAAGGGAGCACTGATGTAGAAACTATTTTATGTGCGACTACTAGTTTTTCAAGAGACGAATGGGTGCCGGATTCATGATGTTTTTATCATATAACACTTCATAAGAATTAGTTTGCTACATACCATAATGTAGATGTTGCTAGAGTTCTTTTGGCGAATATCGTAGCCTGTAAGGCTATAAGGATAGAGAAAATTCGGATTTGGATGCACGATGGGGTGCTATGCACATTTACAGACATAAGGCATGTACCGGAGCGCAAGAATAATCTTATTTATCTGGGGACTACTTGATAACATCGGGTATAGGCACACTTGCTGAAGGTAGAATACGAGATATTATTATAATGATGAAAAAAAAATAGTGAATACTCTATCATCTACTGGAAGAGACTGTGACCAGACTGCTACAATTTCATCAGGTGAGTTAGACTTCAACCTAGCTTGGTTATGGCATTTGTTTTAGGGCACGTGAGTAAGGTAGATATGACGATACTTAGTGAAATGGGTTGTTGAAGGGTCAAAAGATAGGGATGCTGGACTTATGTGAGTACGACATCTTTGGGAAGCAATGCCGAATTAAGTTTACTACAGCTGTTCATTCGACCAAACGACCAGTTGAATACATTCATTTGGACTTCTAAGGCCTATCTTCGACTCTTTCAAAAGGAAGTGCTCAATATACACTAACATTTATCGACGATTATTCGATGAAGATATGGATATACTTTATGAAGCACAAATATGATGTATTCGATCGATTCAATAAATTTAAGGCATTAATTGAGAAGCAATTAGATATACAAATAAAGTGCCTAAGAATCGATAATGACATGGAGTTTTGTGATAGAGATTTTACTAAGTTTTGCGAGAAAGAAGGGATTGTGAAACATTGTATAGTATATGTGACACCATGGTAGAATGGCATAGCAAAATGAAGGATAGAACTTTGCTTGCGCAAGCTCGATGCATGCTTTCGCATGTAGAACTTTGCAAGGAATTTTGGGCCAAAGCAATGAACATAACATGTTACCTAGTTAATTGATCTCCATCATCTACAATCAAGTAGAAGATTCCTGAGGAAATATAGTTTGGAAAATCTATTGATTACTCCGGATTATTGTATATTCGAATGTTCTATGTATGCTCATGCGAGTGATGGTAAGTTTGAACCGAGGGCAAAGAAGTACATATTTCTAGGCTATGCATATGGGATGAAAGGTTACTAGTTGTGGTGCACTAATCTCAAATCACCTGATTTTCTAATCAATAGAGATGTGATCTTCGACGAGATTACAATGCTTCAACAGAGGAGTTCTAAGACACAACTAGTAAAGAAGAAAGACCATGGTGTCATTAGTGAGGTGGAGTTTCAGGTGGAGACTCTAGAGACCTTGAAGGCAATAGAAGTTGAGACAACAGATGAGGTCGCAATTCCTGAAGTCGGTGATAATAAACAACTAGTAAAGTCTCAGCACATAATAACCATAGATTGATAGAGAAGCAAGTTAAATTACCGGTACATTATGGTTATACAAATATTGCTTGTGCATTGACCGTAGGTGAGGAGATAGAGATAGATGAGCTTTTATCTTATGTTGAGGCGATGGCTAATAGGGAGTCATCACACTCCATTAAAATCAGATATGGGAGCTGATCAAAATACCCGAGAGTCAGAAGTTTGTCGGAAGTAAATGGGTCTTTAAACGGAATGAGCTCATTACTAATGTCAAAGCAGTGAGATATAAGGTGAGACTTGTGGCGAAGGGATATACACAACGTAAGAGCATTGACTACAATGTGTTCTTTCTTATGATAAGACATACTTCTTTTTATGTTTTACTTACCTTAGTCGCTTCACAAAATCTCGAGTTAGAACAGTTAGATGTGAAAGCCATGTTTCTTCATGATGAGTTAGAGGAGCGGATTTACATGAGAGAGCTAGAGAGATTTGTTATTTTAGGTAAGAAAGATCATGTTTATTTGTTAAAGAAATCTTTGTATGGGCTAAAACAATCTTCTAGGTCATATAAGCATTTTGATACTTTCATGTCTAGTCAAGACTACTTGAAAAGTCAAATGAATATCTGTGTTTATTTTAAGAGATTGGAGAATAGTTCTTTGATTTATCTACTTTTATGTCGATAACATGATGATAGCAGTTAAAAATATGTATGATATTGATATGTTGAAGAGACGATTAAATGCCGAGTTTGAGATGAAAGATTTAAGCACTGTAAAGAAAATATTGGGTATGGAGATTTTGTGTGATAGGGTTACCGGAGTTTTACGTTTGTCTCAAAAGAAATACATTGAGAAAATCATAACATGTTTTAATATGCAGTCAGGGAAATCTATAAGTACACTTTTAGCGAAACACTTTAAACTCTCAGATAAATTATCACCATGATTAAAGAGAAGGAGGAGTATATGTTCTGTGTTCCTTATTCTAGTGATGTGAATAGTATTACGTATGTTATGATATACACTAGGCATGATATTTCACAAGTAATGAGCGTGGTTAATTAGTATATGAAGCGTGTTGGTAAGGCTCATTGGAAAGCTATGAAATGGATCCTCAAATATTTGAGGGGAGACTATAGATGTAGGTATAAGACCTTTAGTTTTGTGGATTCAAATTACGTCGGTAACTTGGATCATTGCAGGTTTTTAGCGAGGTACGTGTTTATGTTAGCAAATTGTGCAGTTAGTTGTAAAGCATCCTTATAGAATCACATTATCTTGTTTTTTACTTAGGCAAAGTACATGGTATTAACCTTTGTAGCGAATAAGGTGATATGGTTACGAAGTTTGCTTTCACATTTTGGGTTAGATGCGAGAAGTGTTGACATACACTGCAATAACCAATGTGCGATATATTTGACATATAATCCGATTTATCATGAATGGAAAAAGCATATCAATATCAAGTACCATTTCATTCGACATGTCTTATCTAAATGTAATGTTATTGTGAAAAAAATTGTTACAGCAAATAACCCAATAGACATAATGACTAAGTATATTTCTTTGGCGAAATTCAAGCTTTATTTTTTTATTTTTTTATTTCTTTTTTAAGTTCAAGCTTTATTGCGGTTTGTGGAAAGTGAGCTCAGTTGGGGCGATGGAAAAGCAACATGGATGATAAGTACTATAACTTGATTTTAGACGTCGAGCCAATATGAAAAATTGTTAAATTATGTCTCTAATTTGAATTTTTACGGAACTCAATCCGTAGAAAGATTTTGATTTATTCAAGATTTGTTATTTCCTATCCAAGTCAGATTTAGTTTTCTTGTTCTTGAGTGTTGGATTTCCATAACTCTCATGAATAAAATATTGAATATATGAATCCAAGTTTGACTTGGATTTGTGTTGCACTAAAGGATAAAATAAGGGACAGAGAAGACTTCGCCAAGAAAGAAGTTTTCTTCTCCCCGTATCTTACAAAAGCCGTATAAAAGGGGAAAAAGGAATCCTCTAGGGTTCCTTTAAGCCGAAGAGGAGCCACACACACTGTGACGTCTTGGAGCCGCACATTAAGAATGTGGATGATAACTATTCTGATCAGGAATTAATTTCTCGAAAAAAATAGATTTTATTATTTCTATTTTTTGGATGAGTTTTTAAGTAAAAATATGTATTTTATAGTGACACAAAATTTCTCTCTTCTGGCAACGGCGGTGGCGGCCGAGGACTGGTGACCGATGGGGCTAGCGGTTGGCTGCCGACGGCAGCCAACGACCGGTGACGACAACGGCCGGTGACCAGTGGCGGCTGACAACCAATGGCAGCCACCGGTGGGGAGTTGTGACAACGGACGACAAACAGCAGCTGACGACAACGGATGAACAACCAATTAATAGTGAGAACAAATATTGATAAGAGTTTTCATTTCTCATTTTCATTCTAGAAATAGATTGGTGAAAAAAATTTATTTATGATTTTTGTTCCAAACCTATTTCTAAAGTAGAAATCTATTCTAGAAATAGAAAAATAAAATAGTTTTACCAAATGGATTTATGTTCCAAAAACAAGTCTCAAATAGAAAAATAGTTCTTGAGCAAAAATAAAATGATTATCATGCTCGCCCTTAAAAACAAGTTGCCATACGAGCATAGAAGAAAGAACGCAGCTCTTGTTTTTCACCATACGCAAGCATATTGGTTGAACTTGAGCACATGTTGATTTTATGGCATGAGTTTGCATCTTTATTTATTTTTAAATACTTTTGGGTTTGGGCTTAAATTTAAGTATAGGAAACACTCAAGCATGTAAATAATTGTAACCCTAATCCTCTGATTATAGTGGATTATTTATTGCTAGCTCTTCCTATGGATATAGGTACTGATATTCGGACGGAACCACGTAAATTTTTGGTGTCCTATTATTTCTGGTTTATGTCTCTAGTAATTTTGCATTGACTTAATTTGTAAGATCCCATCGTCTCTCGAGTATTATATTACAACAAGTGATACGATCCTGAGTTGAGAATGATGATTTATTTTGGTATGATGCATATGTTAGTGTCGGCTTTGGGAGTGTCCTAATTAGAAAAGTTGCCATAACCATTTCTAGACTAACTGGTGAAAGATCAAAGTATTTGTTGGCAACACAGGAAAGCGAGATGTCAAATTGAGTAAGAGAAATTGTACCAAAGTATATTTTATGCTCTAGCTCACAAAAATTTCGAAAAGTGCCGATGTAACATCGAAATTCATTTACTTGTGATCTACCATCTCTGATATTTTAGAATTCAATCCAAGAGGATTGTAGAAATCCCCTTCATAAGAATATTCGTTCCATATACTTTGACGATCCTTACGGTATCGAAATTAGTGAAGCGTGACAATAAAGAAATGTCCATTCTCTCTAGCGTACAACACGTACATGTAGACGTCGATGAAAGGGAAAGTCATATCCTTCCCAAAGGCAAAGTGAGTGAGACGAGTTATATAAGGATTAGGACCACCCAATTTTATTATATTTTGTAAGATTCGAAAAGTTAACTCAAGGGTAGAAATCATTTTCGAGCATAATTCTACTGGCCTGCGCTATAATATTTTTTTTATAACGATAAATTTCAGTCAGTTTGGAAAAGTGTCAAAGAATTGTTGGTAATATTTAAAAAAAAAAAAAAAAAAAAAAACTAAACTGGACAGAACAAGAATCCTTTTTATCCTATGGAACTACTAACTTTCTTAACATTTTGTTATTTATTATTATATAACTTATAAATATTTCGAATTTACATACTCACAAAAAAAAGGGCTTTGCCAAGATTTTACTAGGTGTGTGTGTTGAGCCATCCAAAACAATGGTTTCTTTTTGTTGGGTTTTGGAGAAGTATTTTATCTTTTATTCATTTTACTTGACTCTTTGTGCATGGAATGGAATTGAGTTCTAAACATTTGATTATTTCAATAAAATCCTAAACCTGTATATAAAAAAATACTATCAACTGGCAAACCTTTCAATTAGTTTGATTAAATGAATCTTTATTTAAAAAAATTCTATTAAATTTAAAACTATGTTCAAAAGTGCAACAGAAAAATTCCATGTAAGTACTTTTTGAGTGACATGTAAACAATTTTTGGTATCCTTAATCAAAAGGACTTGACTACATATTTCAAAAAAAGGTATATAACTTCTCCGACCTAATTGAAAGATTTAAGATTTGATTTATACACAAAATTTATGATTCCAAGAGAATGTATGTTGTCCTCCATCGTGGTCAAAGTGTACTTAGGAGCTTAAAAGAAAATGCGCAAACCCGGACGCCCTTCCGATTTCTATCAGGTGTTCTCTTCGGGTGCGGACTGAAAAATCGATCTCAGACTTCATTTTCACCTTATGCTTCGGCGAAACAAACCCAGGATTCACAGAACGAGACAACGAAAACGACAAACGCATTTCCTGTTTTGGGTTAAATCAAAGGCTACATCATCACTAGAGGAAGACAGATCAAACATCCTAATGGATGACTTGACGGCTTCTAGCTCTTCTAGTCCGACCTTCTTCCACACTACACCCATCATCAAGGAGCCACCGGCACCTCCGGACACAACCACATCTTTGATTCTATTGACACCCAAAAATATCCCTGCAATCACATGTTTGTTACGAGAGACAGAAACCTTTAAAATCACCCTCGATGTCACATGTGGGCCGTGATTTGCATCAGCCCAGCCCAAAGTGGTCATGAAGACGAAAGTTAGCCAAGGATTTTGAGAACCCTTTGGTTAGGTTTTGTTGGACCTACAAGTAGAGATAATGATGAAGTAGTTGATTGTCACGAGTCCAAATCAAGAAATGATGGTGAAGACATAACAGTGATGACAAATTTGGGCGGGAACGGATAATACTTGAAAGGGCGCCAAACTCAAGAGGAACAATTAATATTTGGTGGATAAGTCATAAGAGTATTGTCGAACAAGTTAGAAAGTAACAAGATGTGAATAAGGTGATTCAGTATAGAACGTGGAACAACTCTTGAAGAGGAAGCAACTGACCAGCGATGATTACCAAATTAGCTTATAGATACCACAAGTGATCCAATAGAGAGACCCCCAAACAATACAAAACTACTTTATTTTACATTTTATCTTTGCTTAGTCTAGCCAAGCCGTAACTTAAGATTCTTGTCATAGATTCAATTCCGATGAGTGCCTATATCCCATACAGTGTGAGACCTTATTGTAGCCCATGCTACTTAATTAACTGCTTTATTCTTGGTACCAATGAGTAGATTCTAGTGTTAACTCACCGTCCAGCATCATCGATTAGATTCCGGCGTTGTGTCCTTTTATCCATGTAAGAGCAGTGTTCACTAAGTATTGTCAACACTATCCAGTGTTGCCATTTAGATTTAAGCGTTGTGTCTTTATATCTATCTAGGAGCAGTATTCATCACTATCTAGCACCGTCAATTAGATTCCGGCATTATGTCATTATTTCCATCAAGGAGCAGTGTTTATTAGATGTTATCATCATTGTCTAGCGTTGGCAATTTAATTCCGACAATGTATCCTCATATCCACCTAGGAATAGTGTCTACTAGGTGTCATTCTAGGCTCTAGCTATCCGGCATCATTGATTGAGCTCCAACATTGTGTCCTCGAATTTATTTGAAAGTAGTGCTTTCCGAGCACTTCAGTTAATACCCATTCGTTGTCGAATCATCTTCGATATAACGTAAACCATTTTAATTTTAATGGGCTTTCATTATTATGTTAGAGTGAGTTTGGATTAAATCGTTGATTAGATTTCGATATTGATTATCATTGGTTTTGAGCTCGTGTTAAGTGTTTCAAGCGACTTCTTTAAATTTAAGATTATATAATATCTATAGTCTCGTCACATTTGATCCTCTCTATTCAAAACTAATGCAAAACCTGAGTTTCCCCTAATGAAAATCAAAATATAACACTTGGTGAAAGATATTTTGTTGCGGGATCCAAAACCGATGGAACAAATTCACAATCCGCCACCAGCTCTCTCACTACCCGCACACCTCAACCCCCAACTGGGGAGATTGTTTTTCCTTCTCTCTTCCCAAGAAATACCTCCGAATTTTACGTTTCGAAGTTCAAACGTAGTAGTTTCACGTTATACAAAGGACGTATTCTTTTTTTCTTTGTTTATGTGAACCAAAATATGTATCGATACATTGTGTGATATTGCCCGGAAACTCCATATTCCTCAGATTTCATGTTCACTTAAATTTTGATCCAGTCTATTTCTGTGGAAGTTGCACCTACATGGATGAATGTCTCTTTAAGAATGACGAACGACCCCGAAACCGGTAAGGCCTATGCAAGTGTGCTAGAGATGCGAGTAACAAAAAACTTGGAAGAATTTTGTCTCTCTATGTACAGCGGGGTCGTTGATCTTTGTGCTGGCTACAACCCACTTTTTACAACAACCAGATGGGAAGGCGATACTCTCTCACGTTTTTTCCTCGTCTAATTTTCTTGCAGGCTGGTGAAGATGGTGAATGAGGCCACCGCTAATATTCCTCGATGGGAAACGCTAAATAGAGGCTAACCTGCCATGTGCAAATCATTGCAGAACTGCGCATATCCTCTTTTTGCAGTTATTTGGCGGTTCTCTTGACATTGTGTGATATTGCCCGGAAACTCCATATTCCTCAGATTTCATGTTCACTTAAATTTTGATCCAGTCTATTTCTGTGGAAGTTGCACCTACATGGATGAATGTCTCTTTAAGAATGACGATCGGCCAGCTAAACAAGCTCAAGCCGCACAATAGACTTATTGAAAATGCTGGGACAGTTATGCAATACCGGTTATTATCCTTATTCTGTATAAAACCAGTTGTAGCACCCGTCGCGGCAAAAGTTTTGAGAGGCTCGAAGGGTTGTGTCGACCGAATGTTCTCGATTGACAGAACGTAGTATGGATTGGCTGAACAGGGATGAACTGCTGAACATTCGTAAGTTCCTGTGCGAAGCCTAAGAACAAAAAGATAATGACAAATAGCAAGTCAAATATTTGCCATCACACGTGGAATTGTGATGAACAAAGAAAACTTGCAAACAAAAATCACCTTCCTCTGTTGCTCACTTTTTTGTTGCGGGTGAACCTTAGATTTTTCTGACCTTAAAAAAACTTAGGATTTTATTCAGTTTTTCGGTTTTTTACAACGCTTAAACAATTCTGCTAGGCTTTTGTATAGCATCTGCGGGGGTGTGTGTGGGTTTCAGGGTTTTGATGGTCTTGTGGTGAGTGAAGGCCTCATCTTCACAATCTGCTCTCCATCAACACCCATTTTCTTGGCATAAAGACTCGCCTCAAAGAAACTCTTGACTGCGTCCTCCATGTACTCCTTCCCTTCTTTGACGGTCATCTCCTTCCCGAACCTCTCCGGGTAACTTGTGAAAATGTGATCACCCTTCAGCACCGCTGCGAGCTGCAAGAGCTCCTGCTGGAATTCGCTTGGCTTGGCATCTTCATTAGCCTCGCCTTGCCTGATCTTGACTGGAGTCGGGAGTTGCTCTGTCGGCACGTTCAAATACAAATTACGCGTGTTCACTTTAAGGCGCTAGGCCAATTCATCAAATACTAGTTATGATGTTGTTTCTGAAATTCTGTGCTTATGCATCGGCAAATGACAACTATTGTGCATTTAACATATACATGAATTGATCTGTGTTCTGACTCTGGAAATAATCAGTGCATGTGTCACCAAACCTGGACAATCAGTTCTCGGTTCAGTGCGTGTTTGCACGATGCCCTCGAACGTGCCAGCCCATGCGTCTCGCTTAGTGAGGAAAGGCACGCTGAGGTTGAAAAGCTTCTTGACTGTTGCAGGGATTGAGGAGTGCTCGTACTCGGACGTCGGAAAGGGTGAGCCGTTGGGCCCATGGACAACTGCAATTTTTTCTTTTCATGAGAGCATGAACAACAGTGTATACAGAACTGCAAACTCTGGTTATTCAGTCGACGAAGTTCTTCTATCATTATCAAAATGTGTGGTATAGATGGCAGAATCATCCAAATGACCAAAGTGATTTTAAAGGCAGTTAAAGGACCACTAGTGAATTTAAAGGCAGTTAAAGGACCACCCACTTTTTTATCAAGTTCACTACAGGAAGGAAAATCTCTTTAATGAAAGTAAACCCAAGTTCTGTTCACATTCCAGTGATTTGTCGGCAGAGATAAAGTGACAAAACGTCAATAACGAGCATTACTTTTGCAAGTAGAGCAAATGGACAAAGAAAGAAAGAGCTGGAAAAGGGGAGGACGGTTCACCGACCAGGGCCCAAAGGACCATCAGCTCGCTGTTTTTAACAAAGCAAAACCGGAAGGAAAAAGCTTTGCGTTACTTGCACGCCATTCTTTTGTTATTTGTGTATTTTAGTGACCCATTTCATGAGGTCAATCTCTTTCTCACATCTGTCCTCCTGGTTTAAAGGCTAAATATGATGACAAGACTAGGTGAAAGAAAGAAGAGGAAAAAAGAAAAACTAAAGAAGCCATTGATCACTAGAAAATATGTGGCCTGGCACCTTCACCGGCGCATTATTAGGAAACTGGAACAGGTGGTCCATGGAGAAATTATCATCCGACACGCTGATCACACGCTAAGAAGTAGCTGGATTC
Organism: Eucalyptus erythrocorys; assembly: GCA_014182555.1. Classification (NCBI taxonomy): domain Eukaryota; kingdom Viridiplantae; phylum Streptophyta; class Magnoliopsida; order Myrtales; family Myrtaceae; genus Eucalyptus; species Eucalyptus erythrocorys. The sequence continues at coordinate 9,845,271 of CM024606.1, read as the reverse complement.
ACATTGAACTCCACCAACCACTATATATATTTTCACCGTGATCTGCCACTGGATACTTACAGAGCTTATTGCTCGGAAATTACTATCCACGCACATTCCGATAGGGCTCATTCATATTCAATCACACTTCTAAGTAAACGGGAGAGTGATAGGAATACGTACCGGTGCCCTTTTCGATCCAAGGCGAAACCGCGATGGTGGGGACCCTCACACCCAGCCGGTCGAATTTGAAGTTGAAAGGCTCGGGCCCCACGATGCCGTCCGGGCTGGGGACCCCGCGGACCGGCGTGGGCACATGATCGAAGAACCCGCCGTGCTCGTCGTACGTGATCAGCAGCAGCGTCTGGTTCCACTGCGGGCTCGCCCTGAGCGTCTCGTACACCTCCTTCACGAACATCTGCCCCTGGTACACGTCGTGCGACGGGTGGTCATCCGTGGCGGGCTCCTTCTTGGTGTCCATGTAGCGCTGCTCGATGACGGCGTAGTTCGGGAGGTTCCCCTGCCTCGCGTCCTCCGCGAATGAGGCGCCGTACGACCGGAACTTGGGGATGTACTTGAGCTTCCGGAGGTTGCGGTAGAAGAGCGTCGCGGGGATGTTCTGGTAGTAAATCCTGAAGGAGAGGCCGGCGTCCTCGAGGTTCTCGAAGATGGTGCGCTGCGGGTAGCCCAGGGCGAGTAGGGCAGGGATGTTGCTGGTGGCACCGGCCGACGTGCCGGAGTGCACGTAGAGGCGGTTCGGCTGGGTCGACGACGGCACGGACGCGAACCACCTAGTAGCATGTGTGCAATTAATCAATCAGGCTGTGAATTTTCGAAATATAAATGATTCGGAAAATGTTCATACTCTTTTTGAATCAACAATTTAAATTCGAGCAAAACACTTCCTCACGGATCTGACGGTGGCAATTAAAAGCACTTCCTTTTCTCTGTCAATGTCTAGCATCAATCAAACGTGCGAAGATTCTTTGCTAATGCGACTTGAATTCTCGTCGGACATTACTAGTGACCATCTCATTCTACAGCTCTAATCTTAAAAAAGTAACTGCAACTTTCTACGCTATGATCCCGCATCAAACCAAGAATATCCTCTCTCTCTCTCTCTCCTCTCCCACTTCAAGTTTTCTTCGAGATATAAATACCATTTTAATCTCAAAAAACAGTTACGAAATAAATTTAAGAAAAAAGGGCGACTTCATGAGATGGTTCCACGTGAGGCCCGCCTTCTGCAGGGGCGCATGTGAATCGAGCTAAGATTTTTTCGTAGGTGGGTACGCTCGCGCCAACAAGAGAAGAATGCCCCGCCTGTCTTGTCTCGGGATGTGTGACGACAAATCGCACTCGATTTGGTTGAACTAATTTCAGACTTGTCCGTCGAATATAGAGAGAGACATGTAATATATTCGAATTTCTTCGAATTCTAAATAATATTTTCAATCTCGACGAGGAAATGAAGGAGAAAAATATCGTTTTTGCGGACCATCGGAATGATTTTTGGGTTGTGCAAAAACCAAATAGAAAGATGAACTTGGGTTGTACCACGTCTGTTGAAACGGACGGATTATTCGTGGGACTGCATTAGCATCTGATGTCGGAAAGAGAGAGAGAGAGAGAGAGAGCAAAACCTGTCGAAGACGGCGAACTCGGAGACGAGGGCCTTGTAGACGGCGACCATGTCGGGGTGGAACCCGCTCATCACGCTCCGCGACATGTTCATGGACGGGTCCATGGAGTAGGCCTGCTGCGCGAACCCCTGCATCCGCGGGTCCGCCGACGTGTCGTTCGACCCGAATATCTGCTCCCGGATCGCCTGGAACGAGTGGCCCGGGTCCGGGTCCACGTAGTGGGAGCGGTCGTCGAAGTGGAACCGGGTGGAGTTGGGGTCGGAGGTGGAGAGCGGGTTGGATTCGGAGCCGTCGACGCCGTTGATGGCCGGGTTGAGGCGCTTCATCCACCCCAGCATGTGGTCGAAGGACCGGTTCTCCATCACCAGGACGACCACCGTCTTGATGGGGCTCTGGGCCGACGCCGCCGCGGCGCGGGAGGAGAAGGCGGCGGCGGCGAGGAGGAGGAGGAGGAGGAGGGCGGCGGCGGCCGGAGAGAGCGAGCTTCTTTTCTTCCGGTCAGACATTCTTGAAATGAAACAGACAGGATTTTTCTGCAGATTTCGAAGCTCGAGGAGAGACTGAGAGGAAGGGCGTGAGCCGGTGGAAATGAAAAGGGGGGGGACGAAGGGGGACATGTTTGGTAATGCCTTTTCTGTCGTTTTATGTCCAAATTATTTTTTTCCTTTTTTGGGGGAGAGAAGAATCCAAATAGGACAGCTTGATTGGGAATGAGGTAATTGAGGTGGTGTCGTACTAAATGGATAAAGTTTGAGCTTTTCAGTATATCAACTGAGCTCAATCGTTACGGCGAGTGAGAGAGAGAGCCTGGGTGAATTCGAAAGATTGGCGTAAGTGCTAGGATTGTGTAAACACTTACATGAGAATTATGTGATTTAATGGTCGAAAGAGAGTGAGATCACTCGAGTCGGATGTGCGCGAGACTTGCTTTTCGGCGAGGAAAAGGCTGGGAATGGAGTAGCTTTTGTTATGAAATTTCCCCAATTGATTGGCAATGTAATAATTGAGGTGGTACCAATCTAATTTAAATGGACAGAGTTTGACCTTTTTAGTACACCAGAGCTTGATTGCTATGGCAAGCGAGAGAGCATGAATTTGGAAGGTTCGCGTGAGCACTTGGATTGTGCGAACCCTCACGTGCTATTTAGGTACGAATTATGTGATCTAATGGTCAAGATGGAGCAAGATCACCTTAATGGATGCGTGTGAGACTTGCTTTTCAGTGGGGAGAAGGGTGGGAATAGGATAGTGTTACCTTATAAAATCTCCTCTATTGATTGGTAATGTAATAATTGAGACCGTGTCAATCTAATTTAAATGGACAAAGTTTGACGTTTTTAGTACACCACTTGAACTCAATTGCTATGGTAAGTGAAAGAGCGCGAATTAGAAAGGTTCACACACATGCTCGGATTGTGCGAACCCACCTTCGTTATGGTCATGAAATGTTGGGTGCCATTTACGTGCAACTTATATAATCTAGTGGTCGAGACAAAGTGCCGTGCGAGAATTGCTATTCGGGGTCGTGAATATGATTGAAATTTTGATAGGAGAGGGTTTTTGTGACATACTCGATTTACCGAACAAACTTAGGGCGGGAATCAAATAGCTGGCCAATCAGAAATGAGAACATTCACTATACATTGTCTTGACGAGGAAATCTTCCATGCTTTCTTTGTCTGGAGAAACGTTTTGAGTTGACAGGATGGAGAAAAGGCTGATGACAGCCCAGTTTCTTCCGGACAAACTTCAGATCATCCTAAGCTTAAAGAAATGGGATGATGCTGAGCTCCTCTGGAGTAGGAAAATTACGATTCATCGAGTTTCGAAAAATTGATGTGTTTCTAAGTGGTTAATATATCTTAGTTAATTGTTCACAGCTCATTGATTTGAAATTTTAAGAAAAAATCATCGGAATTGGATGTGCTTATGGATTGAATCTTAAACTAGGGAATGGAATCCCATGATCAGCGCGCTTGCCAAGGGGGATGGCCATCACAGTTGTTCTAACGCAAGGGCGATCGTGTGTGAAGATGCGAGTTACTATATAGCAATATGGCCATAAGTCAGAGAATGATGATTTGTTCCAGTACAAATGCAAAGAGCCAGCGTCAAATTTAGGTGTGCCCTAATTGGAAAAGATGGCATTAATCGCTTATTAATTAACTGGTGAAACACCAAGACATTTGTTGGTAACAGAGAGAGACACAATGAAAATTAATTAGGAGGGATGTTAAAATGAGCGCAATAAATTGTACTAAAGTGCATGTTATTGTACCGCCACGTAAAATGTGCTAGCCCAAAAATACTTCAAGAGTTTTCGATGTATTATCGAATCAGATCCTCGAGGATACGTAGAAGTGCAAGAGAAGTACATCAGAAATGCCAAAAATTGTGTACGGTGATTAAATTAGTGTCAAAAGTTTTCGTCGGTTCATTTAAGTGTCAAATTAGAGAAAAACGATTACTTAAGTGCCTTTGGCCAAAATTTCTATTAAAACATGACTGATTTTTATAAATAAAAATTTCATATGACTTGGCATTTTTTTTTTTTTTTTTGAAAATCAGTCCATGTGGACTTTCTTGGCTGCTGTCCAACGTAGAAGAAAGAAAATATTGGCATTTTTTTTTTTTTTTTGATCTCTCATCAGCCTCACCCGAACACCTGTGATCCCACTCGCTTGAAAAACCCATCTACTCATCTCCTTTCTCCAAGTTCGACCTCCACCTCTCCTCCATCGTTGCCACCAATTGTCACCACCAAATTTGGTCGAGCAATACCAACGCCGGCGAACCACTCATCCATGGACAAGTGCCGATGTCACCAGTTGTCGCCACTAGATCTGGTCGAGCAATATGGCATTGATAACTAAACTTTCTGTCCTTGGTCTAATCACCAATTGCAACTCCATCATCGTCCATAGACTAGACAGTGTTTGACTCCCTATTTTGTTCTCTCGAGACCAAAAATTTGATCTTCTCTCTATTGGGTGGGACAAACATTCATGACAGCGGAGGTTGGGATGACTAGGTAGAGCAGCTTCTTCATGGATTGCCATCAGCAAGTTGCCAAAGCATGGCCGATCAAGTAGTGAGGATTCATTTAATGGCTGCTTAGGGTTTAAAATTGTGGATTTCTTTCAATTTAGCAAATTAGGGTTTTTATTTGGGGAGAAATGCAACACTGTCATTTCTTACTTTAGATGTTAACTGGACTCTCCAACGAGCCACGTCAACTTAAGAAATTAATAAAAAAAAGTCACATCCGATTTCCGATTAATTAGATCAATATTAGTATTAAAATAATCATTTTTCAAAATTTTTGACACTTATGATCAAAAATAAATTTTTTGCATTAAAGTAAACGTCATATATAATTTTTGACGCTTCTTATGTACTTATCTATAGAAGGCCTTTTAAGGATATCCCTTCCTAAGACCAAAAAATAAAAACTAAAAGATCTCACTCGCGTGCCCGTAGACATCGATGAAAGGGAAAGGCACGCACTTCCCAAAAGGCAAAGTGATTGTAACGAATTATTTAAGGATTAGGACCGCACGGAAAGTTTTTTTTCTTTTTCTTTTTCTTTTTTTGTTTTGTTTTGTAGTATCCGATAACTTAACTCAAGATTAAAAATCATTTTCGAGCACAATAATGGCCCACAACGAAAAAATATGGATTTTTTAAACTATAATAATAAATTTCAATTAGTACAGAGAAATGTGAAACAACCGTTAGTTAATTAAAATGACTGGTGGCTTTATTTTCAGGTAATTTATTGATGATAACTTACCGAAACTTTAATGAAATTACTAACTTTTTTAATAATTTACAATGAAAATTTAGGACCAACTTAATTGTTTTTATTTATACAACATATAAATATTTCGAATTTACAGACTCACAAATAAAAAGACTTTGCTGAAATCTTACCAGGTGTGAGTGTTTAGCCGTTTAAAAACAAGGGTTTCTCCGTTGGGGTTTTGGAAAATTATTTCACATTACTCAATGTATCCAATGCTTTATGTACGAAAACGCAGTTTGTTTGTAAACACTTCAAATGTTTATAATTGAAGAATGGACCTTTCAATTTGTTTAATTAAATCAACTTTTATATATAAAAAATGCAATTGAAGCTAAGATTACGTGGAAAAGTGCAACGTAAAAATATAAGTCCTTTCTTAGTAAATCATAATCAATTTTAGGTACTATTCATAAAATGTACATGATTGTTGCCAAAGTTAAGACTTCATCAATCTCATGGAAAATTTAAGCCTCGATTACATTCTATATACAGAATTTGGGATTTCTCGTATAATCTTTTCTAAAACTCCACTAAAGATTCGACGGTCGGTCGAAGTGTATTCAGGAGCTGTCAAAGAAAATGCACAGACATGGATGCCCCTGCAATTTCTCTCGGATGTTCTCCTACGGTGTGGATTGAAAAATTGATCTTATACTTCATTTTCATCTTACCCAGGATTCCACAGACAAAACAATACAAACTGTAAAAAGCTTTTCCTGTTTTTCAAGTCCGTTAAATTACGGTTACGTCATCAACAAAAGAATTACAGATCAAACCAAAATCCTAATGGATGACTTGATGGCTTCTAGCTCTTCTAACCCAACTTTCTTCCACACTCCACCCATCATCAAACAGCCACCAGCACCTCCGGACGCACCTTCATCTTCCAATCCACAATCCGCCACCACCTCCCTCATTTTCTTATTCCCTGAATCGCGCAGTGAATCAGCATCACAGGTGGCTTCTCTCTTCCCAGGACACTGACTCAGTTCCCTTGTTGAGCTTCTTTCTAAGGCTTCCGGTTCTTTGCCCGTTTTACAATCAAGAATAGGAAGACGACCAGAGAACCCGAAGTCGAGTGGCAACATGCCTATTGGACATGGGTTCCACGATTTGGCAATGGCCCATCTGCAGTTATTGTGTCCATCAGTGCTTGTCAGGCTCGAAGCTTTGTTCTTCACTCGACTAAGTCTCACCAATTCGAGCTTCTGAGCAGCTTGACGGAGGCAGTCTTCTTGCTCAGCAAATGTCGCAGAACTCGTCTCACAAGAGCTTCCATTAATGACATCCAAAGTTGTGATCGAAACTGAACTGAGTTTGTTAAGTTTGTTCACCAAAGAATTGTTCCCGATGACCTCAGAAATCTGAAAGGCAGAGTCCATGAGCTGTTTGTTCCCCAGCGCTCCAATCCGAAGACATTTACGTAGGATACTCATCAGCATTTCCCTGGATGTACTTCTCCGTGCAACAGGAACTTCAGTTTCAGAAGAAGAATCTAAATCTCGGAAAGACTTCAGTTCCTTCAATATGGCAACAAGCCATGCAAACAAAGAGGAGAGGGGTGCAATTTCATAGGTCTTTACTCTATGTCGGGATGGCATCAAATGTTGCGCTCCTGAAAGAGGGAAAAATTAGAGGAGAAACAAACAAAAGAAGTTGGCAGATATCTTTATGATGTAGTGAAAGACCAGGAGTTGAAGTTTTGAACAGTATGTAAAGAGATGAATTCTTCCTATAGCAGAAGAATTATGCAGATGCAGCCCGCAGTGAGAGTTCGTAAACAAGTAATCCTGAATTCAATATTTTGCAGTCATACCAACTAGGTTATTTTGATGTTCCAACTTGAGCAAAGAACTAGATCAGCAACCAGAAAAGATGAAATGCTTGTGAATAAGCAGTTGAGGTTTCACCAGGAAAAACAAATAAGTAATCTAGAGATATTGAAAAGATGTGCAATGAAAACTGGGAGGAAAACTACAGCTGTATCAGCAGATTAAAGATGAAAGTCATAGACTCATAGGCAAACGCAATATTCTTGGTACGCAAAATTTATTAAAAAAAAAAATGAATTTCATTGTGTTAATAAGGGAAGGATCGAGAAGAACAGTCAAGCAGCAAGACCAAAGTCCCCACCCCTGCATTCTAAAGGGTAAGTAGGGGAAGCCGAAGGTCAGTATCATATCACGACCTTCTAGTTCTGGGTTGGCATGAACCATGGGAGAAGGGTAAGAACAGTAATTCGACTGCTAATCCTAAACCATATACCTCTAAGAAAAAAATCACAGAAAAGGCAAAATAAAAACTTTTTCACAGACAGCAAGGTATGTTTGCCGGTCAACACTTACCAGTTTCACTGTTGCTTGCTTCTTCTGTTTCAATCATATCAAGGACTGCCTTGAGAAGGTCCAGAAGTATTTTTGGTTCCTTACTTGTTAATTTTGTCATCAAAAGCATCCAGTCATCCAGCAAAGTCCGATTACCATGTGGATAATGGATTTCTTGTGGAAGCTCCAATGTGTCAGAAGAGTTAACAACCTTAAGAAGAAACTCCAACAATACAGAGATTACTTCTGCGGAGAAGGATGCATATAACTGCACCAAACTTTTCGAGATCTTGCTCATTGTCTTTTTGGATCCTGGAAAATAAAGTGCATCCACATAAGAATAAACATGCAGATTTCTATGCTGCTGCTGCTTTCTACTGTTTCCTCTTGGACAAGATATTAAAAATTTTTAACTTCTCAATTTCTATTTCAGAAATTGATTTCTCAATTTCTGGCCAGAAATCAATTTCTGTTCCAGAAATTTTATCATACGCACCCTTAGATCAAATCGTATGTGCTTTACAACACGAAGAATGAAAATAATATAGCTAATTACAATCATGATAAACATGGAGCTCTCGCTGTGCATGCGACTGCTGAAACACCAAGGCACCTCAAAATTACTATTTACTGATGCTGGGGAAGATTTTCATGGTTGACTTAAAAAGAAGTAAGTCCGCGAGCTTTGAAAACTATGAAGTCAGTTATCAGCAATTTTACACGACAGAAAATTTGTTGTGACTCACTGCTACCCACTATGCTAAAACTCTGCAAGTTGTGTGTCTAGATACCAGAGTAACAGCAATAAGTACTTATAGGAGCGGTAGAGCCCACATTAGCTAAAGAGATTACTACTCGGCCTCCTTGATCAGCCCAGAAGAATTAATGATTAATAAGTCTCAAACACTCTTCAGTGTTTATCAGGACCCAATTCTTGATGTGGGGGTTGCAGATTGTTCCTCAAAGCAAAGAAGGTAATGATGATAGGTCCAAGAACTCAAAAAACACAGCAAGTTAAACATATTAGCTTTTTGACCAACAGATAGAGTTGCAGAGTGGATGTTTTCACTTACAGATTCTCAGTGGATTTTTCCCGAGTGGACAAAGAATCAGGAATCTATATATTCTCGGTAAATCTAGAAGTATCGACAAAATTAGGAAAGATAAATATCCAGGGGATTTGGGAAAAGTAAACCTGAAAAAAATTCTTACCTCCAGATTTAGATGTATGAAGCCTTCCAGCCATGAGCAACAAAACCTTACCACGGCCACAATGTTTCATGCCTATAAAAAAAAGTGACAAAAAAAAAGAAAAAGAAAGATCAAGCCAATGAAAAATAACAAATAAAATCAAATCATCATGTCTAGTGAGAATATATGAAAGAGTTTAAGCCAATGTCCCCAATGAAACTGATAAAGAAAAGGTCTCTTGAACACATGGGATACTAAGCCAATGTCCTATCGGTGTAATTTTTTACATGCTACCATTAAAGTTTACGATCCCGTGATCCCTCCTTCGGCAATTCAATCAACATTACAATGCTTTTCTTTAAAAATAAATATCACAAAGCCATTGGGAGGCCTAGAGGCTCTTGCATCAAAGGCGCATCTTTCTTATTTGGAAAGAGAGAGGTCTAAGGGTTTGAACCTTCGAATTAGGGAGAGGAAGGGGGGGGACATTCTGCTACATAAAAGAAGTGGAAAAAAGGATGTCAAATCAAACGCACTTTTTTCCTTCACCAGTGATGTTGATGGTGGACCGTGCTTATTTCTCAAGTAAATAGTCAATTCATGAAGTTTAGACTTGACTTCTTTTCTGGCTCGAATACTCCCAAATCTTTTACATGGCATTGCTTTCTTCTGAGGTTCCCAGTAGTAAAACTTTAGCCAACTAAGGGCCTGTGTGAAAAGAAATAACTTAGAAGTCCAGACCATCAATGTCATAGCAAACACACAAGCTCAGGAGGAAAAAAAAAATGATCATAAAGCAACGAGAGCTAGGTTCTGAAGTAATGAGATCTTCTGTAGAAATAAAAGAAATGTCAAATCTGCTAATACTATTTTGTTTGACAAGTTTGCAAGAAAGCCAAACCTTTGCCCAGTCAAAATCAATGGCATCATCTTTATGAGGCCAAACTTCTTAAGTTTTTTTATTCATCAGAAGGAAATCGAGAAAATGCATAACTTTATGCTCAAAAGGCCAGAGATGAAACTTTTATGCAATTGTCATGAGAAAAGACAAGGCTTTCCTCACTAATTTACAAGCTTAACACATTCCCAAATGAAAAAAATTTATTGCCAACTCTTGATGGGTTAGCAACTATGATTCTATGAATATGAAGTGTTACTTTAATCTTCATCTTTATATAATAAAAAAAGTTGGGTTGGAACAACTATGACAGGAAAGAGACTTATACTACATCTTGTCAGCGCTTTGCCTAGAGAGGTTATGATCTCATGCAGAGGAATTTACATTCATTCGAACAAAAAATGCTGAGAGTCCACTTAATGTTTTATTCAAGCTGCAAAAAACAAGCAAAATCCAGAAGCGATGGAAGTTTGTCACTTATTACAGCGACAGATAGTAGAAAAGGTTGAGAATGCAGACCTGAAGTGAGGCATCACGAACTAAGGGAAGCGCAGGTAGTTCACGATGAGAACCCTCTGCAACAACAGCACATAAAAGAACCAAACACTGTATATTAAAATCCTAGACCAGAAGATCTCAAAAATTAGATTGTCATTAGTAAAGGGGAGGCCAAAATTACAAGCTTGGCTCTCCCTATGTTTTGAGACCGGAAAGATACGCAATCTCTAGAACATCAGCAATTGATCCCTTACCGTGACGAATATCAATCAGCATGCGCGGAATACCAATTGCATTAGCAGCCTCTGCAATTGACACCTCTGTTTTCTTCCGTGTCTTCTCTATAACACCATTCACGAGCCTTGAGATGTAAGAAAAAAAGATTGCTTATTTAGAGCATTGCAGATTGGTTGTTTGAAAAAAAAGAAATTACAGTTTCTTGCGATTGCAAAGCAATGTAATAAATTAGGACAGAGGTAGCACACATCCACAGGTCCTATAGGAGTTTGAAAACGTAATTTGAGGTTAACATACAAAGTGGAATTCACTGCATTTAGCTAAGCAAGAAGCCAAAAGCGACTGCACATGGGGACACATCTGATATTAATTAGTGATGCTTTCATATTCAAACATTAGAAACTTAGGAGTCGCAACCTGTACAAAATTGTTTTACATCCAAAAGAATGATTCTCAGATTACAATAGCTGGGAAAAAGACCACTTAAAATCTCAAGTGAATGTCATTAGATGAGTTCAAACAACTTGACTAAAACCTTCTAAATCAGCAAAGATGAATGATTACTCGTTGAAATACTTAGCTGGCAGGTAATACTTTAAGTAAATCCCCAGGCAAGGATGCTGAGACTTTGAAGTAAGAAATATTCAAACAAACTGTGTACTTTATTACTGTGAGCAGAAATAAGACTACACATGAATTTCCAGAAAGATGGCCCTCAGAGTTCAATATCTAACTTTCGCAACGTATCACCTCAAAGTTTTCAAAATTCAAATGAAAAAGCAATATAAGCCTATCACAGAACAACACTTGAAGCCCACATCCTGCTGCTACTTGCATGCAGATGGCAGTCATGCACAGAAATTGTTAAATGCAGACACGATCAATGCTTCCAGTATTGCAAGATAAGACGCTGTGGAAACAACATGATGCATGCTTTAAAGAGACAAAACTCACTATTTCCACCTCAAACTTTTTGAGCTCAGCTGAAGATAATGCAAAAAGACCGAACTGAGCATCACACAAGCTAATTTAGAAGGCCTCACTCTCACCTCATAATCGCCATGCAATAGAGCATAGTCAGGATCTCATCAGAATCTGAGAAAGCATTGGGAGGCAGGTCTCTTCTGCAATAAATAAATTAAATTTAATTAAATTTAAAAAAGAAAAAACAAAACCGCGTGGATGAATCGCGGTGGCATAACACAGCCAATAATCTCACGGAAAATGAACCAAATCTCAAAAAGCAAACATGTCATGCAAGATCAAAATAACTCTAATAGGAAACTAAACACTCCCCCCCAAAGAAAAAAAAAAACAAACATGGCGAGGCGGAATGCGAATTTAGTACCTGAAGAAAGGATCTTTCTGCTGAATTTCGACGATCGAAGCAGTGACTTCGACTGCCACGGGAAGACATCCTCTGCTTCTCCACGCTGTTATCTGCAAACCGAAGATCTTCTAAGGGGACCAAAAAAAAAAAAAAGCTACAACGAAGAAGCACAATGTCTGCAGTCAATAGCCGCCCGGCAATCAAACCGACCCTCAAACTACTCCCACGAACGCCAGTATATCCCCCCTCGTCCCCAGCAACAAGCGATCCGCCCGAAAGCATCGTCGAACCAATCCTCCACCGTCAGTTCAGGCGACTACTCCCGGACACGAGAACCTACTTCGGACTAGCTTTTGCAGATACCGAGAACAGGAAAAAGCGACGATGGATGGCGATAGGGCCTGAAGAGAACGGTGCTCGAGGTTGCTTACCCTTCGGAGAGCGGCGGCGACGGAGTCCGGAGAAGGAGAGAAGAGAGAGGCTCGGACGGAGTCCCACTCGTCCCAGCTCAGCCACGGGACCAATTTGTAGGTGACCGACGGCGACGACGGCGACGGCGGCGCCGGCGACGGCGGCTCCTCCTGCTCGACTTCTCGAGGCGCTTCTCCTTCCATTGAGCTCTGCTCTGTTGAGCGACAACCTTTTGGCGACGGCGGGGGAAGAAGTTTTTATATTTCGTTTCGGGCCACACTATTTTCACTAAATTCAACCCCTTTTTTAATTACTATCACTCATTTAATTACGATTTAAAATTGTAGTCCACTTATTTATTTTCCTTATCTTTTTTTTTCTATCTTTATTTAAAATTTAACTGTCATGGTTATATCATGTATATAAAAAGTAGGATTGATATCATGAAAACCTCTAAGTTAGTATATTTATAATAAATTTATCATAAATTAATTTTTTTAAATACTCAAAATTCCAAATTTATAGACCAGTCAATTATTACATATCATCTAACTTGGCAATTTGATCGGAAAATTTAACAAAGACTAACAAAAGATAAATTTTATCATAGGTGTATTAGTTTCGGATTTTTGTAGTCAAAAAATTAGATTATGATAAATTTATTATAAATATATCAATTTAGGATTTTTTATGATATTAATCCTAAAAAATCTAATTTATTTATTAAGCATTAGGAGGATTTTTCTATCTGAGTGCAAAACATACACCATTGATATCTATTGTCACACGCAAGTTCTAAAGGTTCAAGGTGATGATGACTTTTGCCACATGATGCAAGAGCAAATCACTAACGCGACAGGCACTGAAATTTCACAACTTCATATCATACACAAATTTGGGAAAATGCCACTAAAAATCCCAAAGTTTGCCCAAAGTGATAAAAATACCATAAACTTTTTTTTGTACCACCAAAAACCCTAAACTTTGCAAACCGTGACACATTTACCTCAAACTATTTTTTGTGACACAAAAAACCTCGAACTTTCATTTGTGTGACACATTTACCCTAAATCTCATGGGCATTTTGGTCATTTTACTTTTAAAAATATTTTTCTTTTTATTTTCTTTTTTCTTCCCTCCGTCGGCCGGCGAAGGGAAGCCGGCGTCCGGCGAGGCGGCCCTCGCCGGTGTCGGCCTGCAAGGGCGACCCTTGCTCGACACCGGCGAGGGTGCCCTCGCCCGACGCCGGCGAGGGTTGCCCTCGCCGGACGTTGGCCGGCGGAGGGAAGAGAAAAGAAATAAAAAGACGAAAATGCCCTTAATTGAGTAAATGTATCACGGTTTGCAAAGTTTGAGATTTTTGGTAGTGTAAAAAAAAGTTTGAGGTATTTTTGTCACTTTGAGCAAACTTTAGAGTTTTTGGTGGCATTTTCCCCAAAAATTTCAATAGCTTGTGTTATAGCATATATTGGAAGGGAATGGTGAAAAGACTTTGCAAGTGCTTGAATGAGCTATAATTATATACTTTTTTCAATTAATATAAAACTAGTATTACCAAAAATCCAAAATCAGTACGTCCCTGCGACATTTATTATAAACTGATAAATTGACATGACGTTAATCCCAAAATTTAAGGTAAATCCAGAATTTTTCTCGAGGTCAATATAGCACAAGTAAACCAATTTAAGATTAATATGATCGTACCAATTTAGGATTTTCTGTCGCATAAAAAGTAGTTGAAATAAAAACAACACGGATGCACTAGCCTGAGAAATTTTATGACACAAAAATTAATTTAGAATAAATACACCAGTTTCAAAAAGATACGATACTACAGCATTAATATATAAACGCCACATTGTACCCTCTAACCTAACGAGATCATCTACATTTGACCCAAAAAATAAAAATAAAAATAAACAAACAAAATAAAAAACAAATCGTCTAGCTCTTCGACCCAAAAAAAAAAAAAATTCGTCCTACCCCAGTTCATGTGGCGTTGACGGACACTAGGTGGAAACATACGACTGTACCATGAGATCTAAATCGAAGTTAGTCCCTTAGCTTTCAACGAGGATCGGCCGCTCATCGTACGGCGGTAGAAGCGCAGGATGCGTCCTCGTCCTAGTCCCGGGTCCATAAGATTCGGATAAATCACAGCGGATCAAATGTAGATTTCCACAAGAACCGCCAGCCTAGATCGCACACTTTGACCAGCGAACCACGGTCCGGCCGTGGGCACAAACAACAAAAGAATACCGCCTGTCTTAACTAAAAAAATAAAACAAAATAAAAAATTCCTAGCAGCACACAAATCTTTTGAATTCCAACTCAGTGCATAAGAGTGTTACTAAATATCAATTTTTAAAATTTTTTTTGTGATATTACTCCATGTTTCAAAGCATTTTCCAAACATCACCTGTGTATTGAAAATAAAGGAAAACACCAAACTATGATTCAGAAAACTTGGGTGGCTCGGGTCGATGTCGATAAATAAATCAGCACTGCCATAAGAATACTAGTCTGAATTTGACTGAGCATGCTCCAAGTTGGGGCCGATCCGATCTTCATGTGGAGGGAGGACCGCCGGTAGAACTAATAACTCCTGCCCCAGTAGCTCCACCTTTTAGCGGGCTTTCCGGAAGCAAAGCATTTAGTACCTGCATGAACCACAATGAAGAAGTGACATGAAGTACGCCCCGCGGCAAGACTTCCTGAATAACATAAGAACACCGACCAGACCTCATAACACTGACAAGAAAAATAGAATCTTATCCCAGCACGTTAACGCAACTTCAGATTTTCAAACTCTTGAAATGGTCGGAGACAATTGAAAAACAAGACATTTGTCCAGCTTCCACCCTTGCTGAGAGATTGGCTTCTCCCATGGACAGACATCATGAACTCAAGTGGCAAAGATCAATATGTCCTAGTTATGAAAATGAATCGAGGTACCTTCAGGAAGCTCTGGCTGTTCAAATGGGGAACAAAGTGTCTTACATGCTCCCATCTCACCCTTTGTCCGTGCTTTTACTTCTTTCTCCACCTCCTAAAGTAAGGAAAGCAAAAGCTTTCAGGTAAAAAAAAAATAAGAAAAAGATAGTGCCACACTAAATGGAAATGTATGCCACGAAGATTGCAAGCTATTTTATAGCAAGCTATATTTACATTAAAGGACAAATTCACATTTTTGCTGCAATGCAACGAAAGCACACTGCAGATTAAATAATTAACCCAGAGTACAGCAAAAGCTATGTCTAAAGCTTTCCATTAGAGGTTCCTAAAGCTATTGAGTTTCTCTCACCAGAAAGCCATATAAATACGAATGCAAATGAAAGGTAAGCCCTTTTTCTCTTACCGAAAAAACAACCGCCACACAGGCTTTAGAGCTAAAAAAATTAAAATGGTGACAGAAAGCATCAAATAACATATATAAGTAAATGCCAACCAAATGAAGAAAGAACTCTCGGCACAAGATAATCACGAATGGAAAGCAATGTACTGGAAACATACTTCCTCATCACACCAAGGAGCCAAAACCATCTTCTTTTGGCCCAGTGCTTCCACGAATTCATCCCATGTTTTCACAACTTGAATGCAAGCATCCCGTTTTTGTTTCGCAGCATCAAACAGGCTCTGTTGAATGTTGGCCAACAATTCTTTCACCTGCTCAACTAAGTCAGCCCTTGGTATATCTTTTTTAGCAGAATTATCACGCCGAACAGCTCGGACCTGTTTGTTAATGCCAAGGTGTCACTTTTATCTCCAACAAGAATAAAGAGGTTGTGAAGAAAAAAATGCAATCAGCACATGATTATGCCACAACCAAATGAATAGTCGAGAAGCAAGTTGCTTCTCACCTGATTATTTGCCAAGTCCTTTGGTCCAATTTCAATTCTAAGAGGAACGCCTTTCATTTCCCAATGTGAGTACTTCCAACCAGGTGAATAGTTATCTCTGAGGTCTGCCTCCGCACGAATACCTGCTTCACACAGGGTATTAACGGTGGCTGTGCAGGCATCAAAAATACCTTGAGTATCAGCATCTTTATATGGAACAGGTACAATGATAACTTGAACTGATGCCACTTTGGGAGGGAGAACCAACCCCTTATCATCCCCATGAACCATCACCATGACCCCAATCTGCAAAGAATTTGGAAAATGGCAGCAATTTTTTACAGCCAGTCTCACAAGGATGATGCAAATGGTTAAATTTCATTTATCCAAAATGATGATAGGTGACAAAAAGTTTTCCACCCATCTCCATGTTGATGCTTCAGACCACCCCAAAAAAAATAAAAATAATAATAATACTCATGTAGATACTTAAGAAAACATGGAAAGGGCATATGTCAGACATATTTAAGAACATCCTAAAATGAGTTGTAGAAACTAGAAACAAGTTCGTAGGAAAAAATACCGTTCTGGTGGTATAGGCCCACGAGTTCTGCCAGACCATGGCTTTCTCTCTCTTTTCATTCTCGAAGAATATTTCGAACATTTCTGCAAAATTCTGACCCAGACAGTGTGATGTTGCCCCTTGAATTCCACGCCCAGTGTTAGGAACAAATGCCTGGCACATAATATATAAGCAACTATGATGATAGAGTTACACATATGGGAACAATTGTACATTAATTAATCACCGTGAATGGCTTTAGAATACACAAAAAATGGTGTATGCACTTCCATTTTAAGCATTTACCTCTACAGTAGTTGTATAAAAACCACCAGCAAACTTCTCCAACTCACTCTTCTTGCCCTTTATTACTGGAACAGCTAAGTACTCTTCGTATATACGTCTATATAGTTCCAGTATATCAAGAACCTGAAACAAAATCATTGTCAGATACTTCAACATCTGCTTCCTGCAATATAACAAGACTTAGAACATAAAGACAAGCCAAATGATAGCCGTCGAACACCATTTCTTATGGAAAAGGTGTTCTAACTCTATTTATTAAGTTAGTATTGCGATGCTCTATTTTAGATTTTGGACTCTCTTACTGTTTGTGACATGATAGACAGCACTTGATAGAATTAAAGGCATGAAAAAACACTACTTGCAGTGAGATTAACTAAATGATCATAAATAAGTCCACCAAGTTGAATGAAAAACTACACGGCCTCAGAGAAATGGATAGTACTTGATTTGAAATTGAAAACTAGTTGAGTGTCAAGGATTAAAAGAAATAAAAAGAAATGTTGAAGGACCTATAAGTTATCCTGCCTTGCAGTCAAGGTAGGAGAAGGGCGAATAACAACATAGAACTCTGTTCAAAACCAACCACTGAGAAAAATATTATACAACATCCATTCACAAATTCGCATTCAGCTACATGATCTAAACTCAAATAGAAAATAAGCGGGAAAAGGAACCTCTGCATCTGCTTCTTCTTTTGTAGCAAAAGCTGTATGTCCTTCCTGCCAAAGAAACTCACGACTCCTGCAGTAAATAGGGGGTGAAAAGGCATAAACAAGAGATGCTGATCCAAACACCACGAAATTCATAAACATGTCGTTCTTCCGGAAACTATTCCACATATATATAGTCAGGCAAGATTAAGCTTCTAAGTGTTAAAAAACTTGCGGCATTTTAAGCGCTGACCCAATTTATAAAAGCCAGTCTAGTCTCTTGGCTATACAATAAGTTGAAAACAAACAGCAATCAAGATTTCTCCATGACAAAACATATGAATACTTAATGCCACAACGTTTATCTCTCGTCAGATCCTATCAATGTAAATCGGAGGATCATCTCTGTTGTGCGTACGCGCACGCGCACGCGCGTGCGCTTGCATGTGTGAGAGAGAGAAGGGTTTGGGGGAGGGGGGAAGAAATCAAAATTAACCTGTGAGAACAAGCACACTGAAAGATGGAAGAATATGAATACCTGATAAAGGGTGTAGGATTGCTAAACTCCCATCTAACGACATTGCACCACTGATTAAGTCTCAAAGGCAAGTCTCTGTGTCCCCTTATCCACTTAGAAAAGTAAGGATACATCACTGTCTCACTTGTTGGTCGGATTGCAATGGGCACTTCCAAATCAGATTCCCCAGATTTTGTCACCCAAGCAACCTGAAAGACCCAAGTCCCAATGATAACACTAATGAATACATTGATAGTAACCAAGCCAGGCAGCAGTAATGCATACAAACATTTTGACTAAAACATTTGAAACAATGTCACCTATTGGTAAATTCCTCTCCATAGGTCCTTTTAAAAAGATTCCATAATAATAAAATGCCCCAAGAATCATGCCTGTGATAAGCATTTGGTATCCCAAACCTAGCTATTGAAATTGAACTCACACGAGCCACATGCCTCACTCCCAAGGCCTTCAATATTAGAAATTTCTTCCCAATCAACATAAACAAATTACAAAACTCTGCATACAAGTTGACCTGCCTATTCGGCAAGTTGTCTGATTGGTTAGAAGTTGGCAATTGCCTTTATCTAGTTCTACTGAATGTCACTCTTAGTGGTGTGTATAGCTCCACACTTCGTGATTCCATGCTTAGCTACTTGGAAGCTGTTGGAAAAGGCCTATTAAAATTTAATGGAATCATCCATATTCCAGGTAAGATTATTCAGATCCGCACGTTGCCCTGAAGAAAAGTAAACTGCCTTTCTACTTATAGGTCAGACAACTTTGAGATGCAAAAAAAGATATTCTAAGCTCACCAAATGAGCAATAGCACCAACAACCCTCTTTCCAATTTTGTAATGCTTCAATTTGTTCATAGCTGGTCTACCAAGTTGAGAACAAGACCAACTCATCAAACGGTTCGAATATGTACTGTCCACAAACATGAAATTTTTTTCTTGATAACCATCTCAACTACACTAATAACTAGCAACTTTTTGAACACGATGATACCTTTCGTCATGCTGTAAAGAAAGGGAAAAGGAACAAGCTCAAACAAGCTATCAATTAGATGCTGTCTCACCTCTGGAGCAAAACCCTCTATATGGTCCTTTTCGCGTTGCAGAACCCCAGGAGATACGAAAAGAGGGAAATAACAGTTCTTAATTTTCATCTTCTTTATTTCAGCATCAAAGAACTCCTGTAGATTAACATAGCCAACATAACAATTATGCTTTTGCCACAAAGAAATTTGAAAAAGCAACAAATTGGTGTCAACCCCTGAAAAACATTCAACAAACAGAAGCCAGAGAATATAATGATTGGCTAGCGAGGACATTAATTGCAGTTTGTGAACATAGGTTGAAGCCATACTTTTCTTCCAACTGGCCTCTAAGTGGAGGATTACATGCTTCAATGTGAATCCCATTTGACATTGACAAAATACTTTAAACAACTTTGCTTCTAACCTACCAATCAAATGCATATTAATTTTCTTATAGTTATTACCAAAGTCAGATGAGGGGTCAATGTGTCACCCACTAATTAAAGGCCAGTTTAGAGGCAAGTATAGCTCTAAGGTACATATGTTGTGCATGCAAGAGGGAAGAGAGAGTAGCAACACTTATTGCATCTGAATTGGACCGTTCAACCTGTTTTATCATCAAACAACTGGACAATCCGAATTTAGTCACATCACAGAATCAAAATAGATAATCCGTTCTCAAGCCACCTGATTTCACAATAACACCAGAAACGATTTTGATACACATCTTTGTCCCAAGGGATGTTTGATTACAGAATCATTCTAAACCATTGTATCGGTATAGTTATAGTGAAATGATGCATTTGCAGAGCTGGAATAGCCCAAGAATAAGTAGCACAACTACTAGTGAAGATCCATCTAGTGTGAATGACAAGCTATCTTGAAGCAGAGCATCCAACAGACACAATCATACCATTGAACTAGCTTGCTAGAATAAAAGGCTGCAGCAGCAAGAACTCTATGTCAATTAGAACATGACAAATGTTTCCACCATTTTCAAAAAAAGTTAGCAGAGGCGAGTAGGCCATAAGAAGCACAGAGACAGAAGGTGAATTTACTTCAGAAAAGGATTCGAACTCACTTGCATAATCTCCCAGATCGACATCGCCCATGGCCGTAGAATGTAACAGCCAGAGATATCATAATACTCTATCATTTCACCGCTGACAACAACCTATGTCAACCAAAAGAAACCAAATATAATCAGAGAAGACGATTTCATTTCTTGATGCAACTTCTAACGCGAACAAGATTCAGTGCCAACTGGAATTAACCAGCTAGTAACTACTTGGATGTACCTATTATTCCTTGGTTGGATAAGGGCCACGTTCAATTATCTTTCCTAATTCAATCATATCCAGTTTGACAATAACGGACATTAGCTTTCAAAATCACGTCAGACATATATCGACTCCAAATTGTACCGATCTTTTTTAGCTTAATTTCTGCAAATGCGACCGAAACAAACGACAACCCTCGAAAATAGACACTCCCCTTCACGAGACAGGACCCTTAACAGGAGCAGCCTCGCTACGGAGTACCAAGAAACGTACCTCGGAATACCACTCCCCGAAGTTCTCATCCTTCTTGTTGGAGAGACCCAGCCCCGTCTCCTTCTTCACCTCCTTCTTCTTCCCCGCGCCGGCATTGGGTTTACTGGACTTCTTCGGCTCTCCACTGGCCATCCCCCTGATCTGCGGCCGACCGACGTCGACAAACGCCGCCGAAATTTCCAAATCAATCCGTGGAATAAACGCAATGGAAAAAACACTAACTATCGCAGGCAAACACGATGACAATCCGCCGCCGAATTCGTTCGCATCATCAGCTCTCAAAAGCCGAGAGGAACGGGCTCGATTCGAAACGTCACTGAATTTCGACCAAAAAAAAAAATAATAATAATAATAACAATACCGGACGAGTCCGTGAATGAAGCTCGCCGTCGTCGTTCGGCTTACTTTTTTGTCTTCGCTGACGAGTCGATGAGGTCGCGCGAGGCGGCGGCGGCGGCGGCGGCAGAGAGAGCGCTCCGGCGGCGGAAACCAACGGACGCGAGGGAAAGCCGGCACAGGCGAGGAAACCCTAACTGGAGACGAGCGGATTTAAGGGAGGAAGTCAAAAGGGAGAGTGTGGTGCTGTGATTCCCGTCCGATCCAACCACGTTCGGCGAGGATCAGATCCACGAATAGCCTGTCCGGAGCGCGTCGGGAGATGCACGCTGACTTGTGCGCATTGATTAATATGTCGAGGATTCCGCCTATTTTTTTTTGTACCCAAGAACCCCTCCTCATACCAACGCGGACAGCCCGACAGGCCCAGGGTGACGTTGAGGGTAAACCCTAGAGGGTTGCGTAAGCAGGGGGACCCACCATCCCTGACAACCCACTTAAGTCCCCGTGCGGCCAGCGGGATTCGAACCCCTCCCCTTCCGCTTAAGATCATGGGAGCTCTTATCTAGCCAGGTGGTGGTAGGATTCCGCCTATTTCTAATACTCAAAACATATAAATTTTACTATCCACCTGAATGGCGCAGTTGGCTTTGCACCTCCTTCTCCTCACGAAGGGGAGGGGTTCCAAACCTCAGCGCGTCGCAGGGTGATTTACCCTGTGGCACGTGTGTGGTGGCTAGCACGTGACGTGTCGCCTGGTGGTTTACTCCCATTACCCGCGTGCGGGGTTCCCTGAGTCAACAAAAAATAAAAAATAAAATAGCCAAATGTTAGCATGTAAATTTACATATATCTATATCAATATACGATTAAAGTCAAAATTGAGAGGATGTTCACTTTCGTGATAGTTAAGAGGATGTTCATCTCTTCCACACTCATCCCAAATTCCCCAGAAAAAGAAATAGTACTTTTATCTGATTGTCGGATGTTAGTGGAAAGTGTCCTTTTTTCTAGAAACTTAAGCTGGAGGGCCAAGCACAAGTTGGAGAATATTTCGGGATTGACTCTCGCACACTGCAGTCGAAAGACTAATAGAGTGGCTGATTGGGTAGCTAAAGCTCATCGTTTGCGTTTTCTTCCTAAGAATTGGGTCTCTAACCCTCCCTCTTCTCTTTTGGATTTACTTTGTACTGATACTTATGTTGTACCTGCTCAGTCGTTTAAATAGTAATGAAATCCTGCTTTCTCATCAAAAAAAAAAAAAAAAAAAGTGACACTTTATATATCTTTGTGATTATTACATGACAATGTATAAAGAACATAATTTTGCCATGTGATTTACATAATTTTAGATTTTCTTTGTCATTTTCAAGTTTTTGTCATTTATTGAGTATGAAATTTAAAAGACAAAACCATCCGTTGCGGTAGCTCAGCTGGGTAGGCGTTCTCTCTCTGTCAGAGAGGTCGAACGTTCAAAGCCCTTGCGACGCAAGTGACAAGGAGGCTGGCTGAGAAACTAGGTAACTTATCAGATGGTATGTGTGTGGTGGCTAACACGTGTCGCTCAGGGAGTTTACGGTGTCTATCGGCTAAGCCAGTTCCTCCTATAAGTTCATCCATCGATCATGCTTCGAAGCAGAGGTCGTGCGACCATGGCAACAAAGCTCGACCTTTGCCACAAAGCTCTCGTTGCGATGGCCGAGCTCGGCGATGGAGCGTGTGAAACCTAATGTGGCCCTTCTAAACATGAGGACAATCTCACACAATTTGTCATGATTGAGGGCCAATTATAAGTAATTAAGTGGGGAAATTAGGCTAGCCAAGCGGTCCAATGGCTCGAGGGCTGGTTCCGAAGTTTCTTTTGGGATAATTCCTCAAATTCCTCGGACTCTGTTTATCATTGTGCATCAATCGTCAGAATTCGAAAATTACGGACCACCCCTCCCGAACTTTGTCATCATCACACAGTAGCCCTCGAATTTTGAAAAATTACAGTTCGGTCCCCTTGGACTTAGATTTTCATTGCAACCGCTTTCAATTCCTTCTATGTAATCATAACGCTTTATATAAAATGGACTAATTCATCTTTTTTTGACCAATATATTCTCCATTACATGGTTAATAATGTCAACTATGCAGAGAGTAATGCATGGCTAATGAAGTTGAGAAAACTCGGTGGAGATTATTTTGGTCCGATGAATGAGCTAGGCGACATTCAAGTAACCAGTTATTGTTCATGCAGGCGCAAGATTGAGTAGATACACCAAATTCAAAGCACAGGTCCAAGGGGCTATTTTGCAACAGTGATGAATTTATGGGAGTAATTTGCAACTTTTCAAGGCTTAGGGGTATAATCCGGAGGGAATTTTTGAACCATTATTCCTATTCTGTTTTGACACTAGAAAAGGAGTTTAGGCTATTCCTTCCTTGGCGTAAACGCTAGGCTCGGGTGAGATTGAGACAGACAGTCCCCTTTTGCTCCTCATCCTTGATAGTAATAGGTTGTCCTTTGGAATATATCGTCTATAACTCTTTAATAGTAAAAAACGAATAAGGTAGGATTCATCACTTCCTATGTTATTCATTTCCTCTGGCTTATCTGGAAAGCCAGGAACAACTACATTTTTCGAGGTCGACAGCCCAACACTGCAGATCTGGTCAATCAGGCACATGAAAAGTATATATGGGTCAGTCAAAAAAGAAATGAAGAAGAACGGACACAGAATCTACCTCCAACACCATATCAGTGGTCCCCTAGCTCCAAGACCCACCTAACCAGAGCCGAGGCCGCTCCTCCTCCCAACCCTCAGATTTGGCCGAAACAAAAGAGTTTGAGAGGGAAAGCGCTGCTGGCCTCCCCTGATCCGACCCCTGAAACAGCGTATGGAGCAGGAAGGAAGACGACAATTAGTAAAAATCAGCGATGGGTAAAGATCAAACCACAAACGAGCACGTAACCTTCGCCGAGCCGTACCGAGCAATAGAAACAAAGAAATCTTTCTCCAAGATATGCCGATCCCGAACAAAGAACACCGATCAATGAGATCTATGACAAAAAAAAAGAAGATGAAATAGAAAACCCGAAATACAGAAATCCGAGGGAAGAAGAAGCCCCCGCTCGAGCCGTAATACGACGTCACGCCTCCCGGAAGCCACCGGCCGCACCAACCCTTAAGCCGAACGTAGATGCGGCTTGGAACGAGGGCGAGTTTCTCGGATCGATGGGCCGGAGTGGTGAGAGATGCCACATGGAAAGTGCTCGAAGGCTTCGCTCTGGCTGCTAGGGTTTCATCAGCAGTTGAAGCCGAATTGGAAGCGATCCGGATGGGGCTTGCTTTTATATCCGAGTTCAGATCTCGCCACGTGGACGACCCAACGAAGTATTCAATTCATGTGGAGATTGAAAGTGACTGTTTGGTCGCAGTAGCTTCTGTCTTGGGCCGGGCCGCGCCAGCATGGGATACGGAAGTCACCATCCAAAAATGCAAAGATCAACTGGCCCAAACTGAAGATGTGTCACTGATTCAAGGCCCACGGGAGGCAAATGCAGTAGCGGATTGGGTGGTGTGTCAACACAAAAAACGTAAACTTCCTCTCTTTTGGTGGCTCACTCCCCCTGCCCCTTTATTTTCTATACTATGCTCCGACCTTCATGGGGTCGTCTTTTGTAAGCGCTGACTTGTGCCTATCAATATATATTATCCTTCGACCAAAAAAAAAAAAAGAAATTCTTAAAATTTTTTTCCTAGGCCATTTATCTTTTATTGGATCTACACACAGTTCTTTTCCCATTTGTTCAATTTATCATTTTATCATTTTCTAAATATAAAATATTTAAAAAAATCGTCTGCAACCTTCGAACTCAGCCTAGATGGTCTATACAATTGACCGAGCCAATGAGTTCACGCTTGGGTGGGTCGTTCAAAGTTCTAGCGTAGTTGAGCCGAGTCTTGAGTTTGCAAGCATGAGTGCACACTTTATGCCTATTTATTACAGGACCATAAGAATCATCCATATATCCACAATTTTATTTCATCTGTGCAATCAAATTCTCCGTGACTTATAATTATTTATAATATTAAAAATACATATAAAGAAAAAAAAAGGAGACCTTCAATGTCTTGATTTTCATTTTGTCTCTTTTTTATTTTTGGTGTAATGTAATTAGAGCGAGGCTAGCTTCATAAGTAAAAAGCTGCTTCCATCAAATCACATTAGCATCACGGCAATTCAATCAATAACAATTGGAGACAAAACAAGTGATATGATATAGATTGAGTGCAGTTTGAAAAGATTTTGAAAGCAATTGTGGACTCGTGACTACAATAAATTATTGCCTCGACTCGATTCATAGGACCGAGTCCATTATGACATTTGGTTTTGGGGTCCCCATAGTGAAGATCAATAGGATCAGTGAAATCAAGTCAAGGAAAGAAATTCCCCTAAACCTTTTAGAATAGGGGTGTGCAAAAGAACCATTAATCATTTGGCTTGCCCAGAACCAGACTGGAATCAACGGTTCTCATTGAGGTTAGTTAGGTTCCCGATTTCAATTAAGTGAGATTGGTGAGTATTGGTTTGACTCCTAATACCTACCCACCTATCTAGACCAGATTGATATATATATTTACAAAAAGAAATATTATCTCAATTACTTAATTATTTTGTAATTTATAAACCAAATATATATGTAAATATATGTTTATGCATAGTTATTGGACATTATTGACTAATTTTATCCCTTGGGTATGTAATAGGATTAACCCCCTCCTTTTTTTTTTTATTCTAACAAACATTTACTTGCTTTCTCAACCAAAACAAAATAAACAAAGTAGAGAAATGAGAGAACTGATTGGAGATCTCTATAAATATTGAGGTGCTTTATCATCATGATACAAAATTAGGAGGCAATGGGTCGTTTTAGCCATTCCCATGATTAGATTAAATTGACATTAAAAAAAGATAGATCAAGGGATAAATATTTTAACTTCCGTGGAGATTAAGATTTTTAATATAGAGTTTAATTCTCCACCTGTTTTCGGCTGAACAAGCTTTGGTGCTTTAAATAGAAGCTGGGTTCACCGTGAAAATTATTTATTGAATGCAATTTTGTAAGGATTGAGAATCGATTCTATGAACCCACCAAAGAATCGAATTGAATTGGTGATCTAGTTCCCGAATGGATCTATGGAACGAATGGGCGGGTCTCAATTTTAATTTTTCGAAATTGATTCTTTGTGAGTTGTTCTTGCTTTCAAAATGGGAATCATCTATTCGAATTACGTTCATCCTTGCTTTGGAGGTGGAGAGAAGTCCATATGCTCGATGGAACTACTTATTGATAGATCCAAGACATCTCTACCCACTCGAATCTTGATAAGTGAAAGCGGGCGACGTTTACTTTTCCTCGTGGCTGGGCGTGTCCGTGGGAGCGGGAAAGAAAGATGGGAGGGAAGAGAAGGGAGAGCGCTGGCGCGTGGGTGGGAGGGAGCGAACAGGGAGCGTGCGGTGGCACGCGCTCGTGCGCGTGCACGTGCGCGCGCGCGCGAGAGAGTGAATGGACCCGCAAAAGAGGGATTCCGGGCGAGTCAAGAGGCCGGCCCACCTTCTTGTGAGGCCCACTGTGATAAAAGCTTTATTTTCTTTTTTCAAAGAGAAAAAGTCACGAAAAATTTTAAATTTTGCTTCGAATAACACATTTACCTCAAACTTTTTTTTAATGTGAAAACCCCAAACTTTTTAAACATTGATATATTTACCCCATTAAGGACATTTTTGTCTTTTCAGTTTTTTTTTTTTCTTCTTCTTCCCTCTACTAGTCATGGCGTAATCGGCCGAGGGCACCCCCTCGCTCGACGCAAGAGGATGGCCCTCGCCGGTGTCGGGCGAGGGCACGAGGGAAGCCCTCGCTTGACCTAGCCGAGGGCCGTCCTCGCTCGACGCCGGCGAGGGCGACCCTCGCCAGACGCCGGCTTCCCCCCGTCGGCTAGCAAGCGGAGGGAAGAGAGAAGAAAAAAAATTCAAAAAATGAAAAGATCAAAATGCCCTCTAATTTTGGGGTAAATGTGTCACACGATAAATGTTTAGGATTTTTGGTGTCACAAAAAAAATTTGGGATAAATGTGTCATGATTTGGAAAGTTTGAGGTTTTTCACATTACAAAAAAAAGTTTGGGGTAAATGTGTCATTCGGGACAAAGTTCAGGATTTTTCATGGCTTTTTCTCCTTTTCAAATTAGTTAAGTTTCTTTACCATGCGTAACTATCAAGTCTTCTTTGTTTTTTTTTTTTTTTGGGTCATTAACTATCAAGTCTTCGAAGTTTGAGTATTACCGGGAAATTACATCGATCTAGTTGTCCAAATAACAAATTACTATAATGAATCGTTTCCGTGGGATAGCATAGAGAATATTTTATTGCAATGATGTTTTTAAAAGTCACTCAATAAATTAATAGCACGATGGCATTGGGAGTAGAAGGATATTACGTGTTTTGTATATTTAATTCTCAATAATATTAGATACAATCCACATGTTGATTATAAAGCATCGTGAAATCATCTTTTCATCAAAAAAAGATAATAGTGAAGCTAAATGATATGGGAGTCAAAAATTAATCAAGTGACCCTATAGTTATTTACACATGATAGTATCGAGACTCAAATGTGTATTATACATTTAATCCAACGTTAATTTTTTTTATCTTAACCACTCTACTAAAAAAGCAATAGAATTAAGCCCAACATATATTACTATGTTCACGTGGATGAAGGCCGATATATTTATAACTCGGCATTTTCTCTTTTGGATTACGAATGATCCATGAATTTTGACATAATATTCAAGAGCAATACTAAATGTAGCCTTTGAACGAATTCAACACGTAACACGATCTCTATTTTTTATTTTTTATCTGATGTGGCTATTTAATTTTCGGAATGTGTTCAATTTAGCTCTTAAATGGTATCATAGGTACCACATCGCATATTAAGTAAAAGCTTTTGAATCAACCGTAGAAAATTTAGCAAATTGCCAAAGAGGACAAATTCAGAGGACAAAATTGCATAATCAAAATCCACGAGAACTTTCTAGTGCAAAAAAAAAAAAAAATCCACGAGAACTTTCGCTGGATGCAGAAGGGCAGCTTCCTCCATCTCTCCCTCTCCCAATGGAGTAGAAGAACGAAAAACTCATGCAGTTTCCTTCCTCTCTCGCGCGATGTTGACCGGGGGAAAGCGACAGCCAATCCGATTCCGACACGTTTTTTCTTCCACTACGTTTGACCCCTCCCGATCGCCACTCAATTTAACTTTTTTCTATTTTTTATAATTGTTTTGTTTTTTTTTTGGGCCCCGGGGAGGGGGTGGTAAAAAAAGGCAATTCAAATTATTTTATCCCCCAACCAACAATACTCATTACTCTCAGTCACTCAGCAGCCAAAAATTAATAAATAAAAAAGAAAATTCCCTCTCATTGCCCCCGAAAAAACCATGAAAGATATATATCTGCATCGAGCTCTTAAAATCGGACAGTACAATCGATCTGTTTCTGTACACCTCCGTCTCTGTCTCTGTCTCTCTCTCTCTCTCTCCCTCTTCATAACTCGACAGTCGACATCTCGCGAGCGCGACACAACTCCACGGGGGCCGAACCATGTCGTCGTCGTGTTACAGGCGGCTACCCTCCTCCTCCGCCGCCGGCGCCGGCTCCTCGAAGAGCCTCGCCGCGCCGTCCACCTCCTCGTGGCGCCACGCGACGGAGGCCCCCCCGTGGCTGCGTCCCCGCCGCACGGATCGGTGGCCGAGGATCGCCCTGCGATCGCCGAGCCGGTCCCGGTCCGATTCGTGGCTCGCGGCGGCGGTCGCGCGGCGGGAGGGGGAGGGATCGTGCGGCGCCCGGGACGGCGACGGGAGGATCGGGAAGGAGAGGCCGAGGGCGGCGGGGCCGTGCCGCTACGCGGTGGGGGAGAGCGAGGGGGCGGGAGCGGCGGCGTGGATCGGGCGGTCGGGGTGGGGAGCCTGTGGAGGTGGGGGTGGACAGGAGGAAGGCGGAGGTGGCGGCGGCGGCGGCGGCGACGGTGGTGCTGGGGGTGGGGAACCGCGTCCTGTACAAGCTGGCCCTGGTGCCTCTCAAGCATTACCCCTTCTTCCTCGCGCAGCTTGCGACCGTCGGGTCAGTCTCTCTCTCTTTCTCTCTCTGTTTGGCGATCGCTCTCTGCGGCGATTAACGAGCGTGTGGAAATAGTGAAATCTGAAAGGCCAATGCCTCCATTTGCTATTGCCACGCCAATTCCTTTCTGGAATCAAGCACATGCATGGCCGAGCTGTCGCGTTTATCCGCTGTCGATTTTCCATTTCCGGTCGCCGCCGACATTTTCTTGTGCCCTTGTTCTCGGGGATTTTGTTATCGCACTTGCATTCACTCTTCTTCTTCTCTTTATTATGCTAGGAAAAAAAAAATTCGGCGTCCAAAAATCAGAAATTGTCCTATTAACAATTTCTTCTTTTCAATTTTCAATCTTAAAAAAAGGCTTTTTTTTTTCTTTGGGCAAATTATTAAAATAATGTCGACTCGAGCAGAAGTGCATGCTTTTTTATGGGTATCTTGCTTTTTAATTTTCGAATTCTTTCTTCCACCAATCTCAAAATCTTAAAATAAGAGATTTTGATTTTAACTGTTCTCGAATCGGTGCTTTTCAAAGGGTACTTCTAACCTTTTCTTAATCGGGCATTCTTTTTAATAAGTATAGCGAACTTGTATGCGCAGAACGTGACCCTTTTTCGAAACGGGATTCTGTTTTCCGAAAAAGTACTAATCGGACATAAAGAAAAATTGAATTTTCCAACATATTATTATCGACCATTCAGGGTCTTTATTTTTTTTTTTTTTTTTTTTTTTTTACATTTCCGTACTCCCCGGAATTTTTTAAACAGTCGATTGGATCCGGATTTGGGTTTTTAGGAACAAACGGACAAAGGAAACAATTTGCCATTTTTTTCTTTTTTGGCCCCCTAGCGGTGGCGCTGGTCGGGTCTTTTGTCGTTTCATCGGCGGGAGACGTGGACGGGCGCACCTCTTCGAAAATGAGCAGACCGCTGAGTCGCTGACGCGAGCGCTGAGAAACACCGCGCCCCTCTTCGCTGGAAAAATAGACGAGAGGGATGGCCAAATGAAGAAGAAAGCATGGATAACTACGAGGCCCAAGGATGGCAAAATTTTATAATACCGGTGACTTTTCCAGGATTTTGTTAGCAAGTATCGCGGGATATATCGTCGATTTCTACTTGAGGAAATAACGTAATTTTTTAATTGTACAGTCCCTATCGATCAACAAAATCCAAATCTTTTTTTTTTTTTAATCGTTGAGTGCTCTTGACAAGCGTTTCAAGAAACGCTCCGTCTGCCGAAGAAGAAAAAGAGCGAGTTGGTCTTTTCCTCCGTCGAGCCGCCAGACCTACCGGGACACTTTCCTTCCGTCCCGGCTGACGTCAGCGGGGCTGCGCCGGCTTGGTGCATGCGGACGAGGATGACGGCAGCGTTAATCGTTCTTCACTAGTTTGTAGCTAGTGGTGAGAGAGGAGGAGCACGGCTGGCGTTGGAGTGCCGGAAACGGAAGGGCGGGAATCCAATCCACCCGACAGGGCGACGGTCGTGACGGGACGGATCATTTCAACGTTGCGGCACACGTGTTCGGACATCTCCCTTTGTCCGAAGCACACGGGGGACTTACTTCGACACGTAATTTCGCGTGCAATTCTTTGGTATTATAATATTATAAGGGAGCATTAGTTAATTGTGTTGAGCGGAGAAAGAAAGATGGGGAATCGGCAAAAGGTGGAGAAGTTCGACAAGGAGGCCAAGATGGATTTGTCGACATAAGGTGGCCGGTGGGGGCCATTTTTGAAAGGGAGAACGACGGCGAGAATGCACAGAAGTTCAGGGTCCGGGGCCCCACTCGCCTGTGGACCGAGAGCTTTAGATTTAGCTTTTGCTATGATGGTCGACGGAGGATTTCCGTGCGGCGGAGCGTGGGGCCGAGCAACAGCCGTTCGCGGCGCGCCACCACGCACCATAGATTCTCTTTCTTTCTCCTCCTGTTTTTCCTTTTTCCGTCGTGCCCTCTTTGGAACGGTCTTTTCATGATCATTTTCGTGGTGCGGCGAATCATTGCTTCCCGAATTTATTATAAAGTTTTCTCCTTTACTGTATAGTCTCACGATATTCGCCCGTTCGCCAATTTCCTTTTCTTTTACTTTTTTCCCGGGGTGGGCCAGGTGGGGAATTATTACACTCAATGATTGGGGTTGTTTTTGTGGGGGGGGGGGTGTGGGAGAAGTTGTCCTGGATTTTTCTCTTATATTTTTGGTCCCACCCGAGAAATGCATTGGAACCGAGCGAAGTTAGGCGTTCGTTACACTTGCTCAGGATTTTTTTGGACGTAAAACGAAGTTGGGGTTATGCTGTGCACGAGGATGGACGACAGAGAGATGTCTCTGGGTAAAAGTTGGAGCTGGGGGGTGTTAAGGGGGAGTCTTGTTTATGTGTTAGACCTTGGACAGGAAGAATTCTTTGTACTGCCAAAAGACGCGCGTGTTATCATCGTCAAGCTTGTAAGATGTAAAGAAATAAGTTATATACTGCGAACCAATCCTAGTGCGGCGTTGATTTACTGATCAATTGATTTGATATAAAACTGTAATCTTGTCTGTTTAGGATGTTATCATGTCTCTTCCAATGCGGTTGCCTTTGCGCAATGAGATCTCATTGTATCTTGCATTTAATTGTTTATTTTCCAGGTATGTAGTTGTCTACTTCTCTATCTTGTATCTGCGGTACCATGCTGGCATTGTCACAGATGAGATGCTTTCGATGCCGAAAGGTCCTTTTGTTGCAGTTGGCATCTTGGAGGCTCTGGGTGCTGCTACCGGAATGGCAGCTGGAGGTAGATACCCATTTTAATTAGAAATCCTCTCTACGCATAATGACCTCGAGTATGATCTCACATGCTCATTTTTTTCTCTTCTATCTCTTGAACCAGCAATTCTTTCTGGAGCATCGATTCCGGTTTTGTCTCAGGTGATAATTGCTCTATAGTATTCTTTTGCCTTGCGATGCATTTTCGCTCGAAATAGATGAATAGTCATTTGAGTGTACTTTCGCACTCTCATTTGGTATTGTCCACTGGATTGCTATGTAATTGTATTGGTATCTGAGGCGTGCTCTTATTCTTATTGTCCTTATAATCAAGGAGCTTGCGTGGCTTGGTTTTTAAAGCAACAGGCTTGGACCCTGGTATTTCGTGGTGTTTGTTGAAAATAATTGGACCAGTTGATTCTCAATAAACTGATCCATTTCAAAGAGTGGTCTGAGCAAACATAATTCAAGCAAGCTTGATTTTTCCTGATAACTTCTCTTTGAAAGCTGCGTGATCAATGTCTAATGTATTAGTATGATGCCGATCTGAGCTCTAACAATATTTGCAGACATTTCTGGTGTGGCAAATTCTCCTGTCCACTATTTTTCTTGGGAGGAGATACAAAGCCAATCAAATATTTGGGTGCTTCCTTGTAGCTGTTGGTGTGATCATTACCGTAGCAAGGTAAGTCACTAAACTTTTATGTAAACACCTTTTTATACTTTGACGAGCTATTGAGAGAATTTTGATTGTTCCTTTTCTCTTGGCGTATTAGATGCTCTGACATTTCTTCAAATGAATTCGGAAGCAATGAAAACTTATGTATGGGTTGATTCACTCTTCTTTAAATTTAGTCATTCTCTGGTGAGCAAACACCATGCCTTCTTACTATAACCTGCATCAGAAACATAAGCGGTAGGAGGGCTACGAGACTTTCTAGGACAGGTTTTGATGATGGTTGTTAGGATTTGAAACACACAGCATGGGCTTTTGTTGTTTACTTTCGTTTGTCTGTTTTTTCCTTTGCTAGCTTTAGTCCTGCTAGATAAGGATCATCTCTCCACTTCTCCTGTGTTATTAAGAAGGTCTTTATTGCAATGGATTTTCCTCGATAAGATGCTTGTCGTGGAAGTTACCAATTCAGTCTCAACCCTAGTAGTCTTCAAAAGAGAACTGACTTTCTTTCTCGCAGATTAGTTGTATTTATTGAGTCCATTAGGTATTATAAAGTGATATACTTTTCATTCCGCAGTGGATCTAGTCCTGGTCATTCACTGAAGGAAGCCGGTATATTTTGGAGTCTTTTAATGATCGCTTCTTTTCTGTTTCAAGCTGCTGATACTGTATTAAAGGTTGGCTGCACTCTGAAGTCTTGTTTGTTCCTGAGTTTTCCATTAAACTTTTTTGATTCTTGTGGTGCTTATTTTATGTAACAGCTATTTTTTCTCTACTCTGTAGGAAATAATTTTCTTGGATGCTGCTAAGGATTTAAAGGTATGTCTGATGAAAGACTGCTCAATTGTACTTTTCAAAGCTTGCAAAATAACCATGAATTTAAGTAGGCAGAGTACGGTAGTTTCTGAAGATTATTTGGGGCTGGGTGGATTCCTTCTTCCTGTTAGTCCTTTCGCCATAAAAATTTCAAGTTGTCATGCTTTTGTAGCAAACCTAAGTTAAAACTCTCACACTCCTATCACGATGCCTAGTCGTTACCTAAGTTGACTTATAAAAGCAGGGCTTGAGCTCTACTGAGAGTTAACCGGTGCTTCTTCTGCTGTAAGGGTTATTAAATATGTCGATGGTGTCATTCAGGATAGATGTTATAACAACTAGTGACACTCAGATGCATTTGAAACTTAGCATAGCATAATTAGTACTTGGCGATTGAGTTTGGCTCCCTCTAATTAGCGTTTTGATCTGGGAATGAGTTAAGTGGAAGGTCTAGAAACTCTCTTGCAATGGGTCTTCAGCAGATGCTAGGAACATATAATTGATTATTTTCTCAAATATAATATGTCATGATGCTGAGATTACTGAATTGCATCCTGTGCAGGGCGGGTCTGTTGATCTGTTTGTTGTAAATTCTTATGGATCTGCTTTCCAGGTAAATACCCTACACTGAGCTAGGTATGCTTTTTGGTGTATAAGTAGACATTTGATATCTCAGTTGATTGTTCTTATCTTTGTGTAGCACAGGCCTTGTTCATATTCCTCCTCCTTCCTTTCTTGTCAAAATTATGGGGTGTTCCTTTTGGTCAGCTGCCAAATTATATTAGAGATGGCACGGCCTGTTTTTTGAACATTGGCCAATTATCAAGTGGTGAGTGCTACTTTACTTCAATTTTATTACTTTAGAAGATGTTAGATCTCAGAAAATGAATGTAGATGGTGTCTCTGGCCAAGCAGATTGGTATTGGACCAGCGAAATTCTAACATGGCCAAGACGAAGTTCTGTGCAATTTCTTTTTCTTTTTTGAGCATGTTACCCTTTGTCAAATGTCTGTAGCCCCCGCTGGCTGTGCGTAGAGGTGAATGCATGCATGAGTGTGCATCCTTGTGTGCTCATGGAAGCGCTAGTGGGCGGGCAGTCATGTCTGTATGCATTTAATCACTCAGAAAATTATATTGGTTTGAACATGTGGATGCTTGTGTGTAAATTGATGTCATTGTGATATGGGGTTTCCTATGCAATTTCCATTCCTCTATTAAAAGATGCCCTCTTATGAAAGTTTGTACTGTCGCATTGCTTCGTTTGGAGGATCTCTTATGGTAAAGTGAATTATTTACTTGATTGGTCCCCAGGATGTGATGGAGCTCCACTGCTACCTTTACTCTTTGTTGTTGTGAACATGGGGTTTAACATATCGTTGTTGCATCTTCTGAAGATCTCGTCTGCTCTGGTATCTTCGCTGGCCTCTACCTTTTCAGGTATGCTGTTTTACTTCCTTAAATGTCAATGTAGAGAGACCTCCCGGTTAAAGCCTCGCAAAGGAGCATGAAAGACGATGCAATGGGACAGTATAGCAGTGGTCATGAAGGAATGCACTGTTTACTACCGCTACCTAGCATCACACTGTGAGGGGTTTTAGTTGAAGGATTTATATGGAAACATAACCATGAAGTCCACATCAGTCGAAATTTCTCTCTCCTGTTTTTGTTAGCTTTGGAGTGTACAGCAGGTTATAGCTTCATCAGCCTACCTGTTACTGTTAATTTGCCCGATGGTCTCCACCATATGGTCCATTAATTTAGCATGAAATCCGCAAAGGGAAGCCTCATGATTCTGAATGATATGCATCATGTACACTGTCATTAGTAAATAGAAGCCCGTTCACTATTCTTCATGACTTACTGGTTCATTGCAGTTATTAATTACTCTATCTTCTTGGTCTACTACATGGCAGTGCCCATATCCGTGTATGTCTTCACATTGCCATTGCCGTACCTGGGGGTCGCGTCCTCGCTCCCACCGGGTTTTGTTGCTGGAGCCATCATCCTTGTGTTGGGCTTACTCATTTACGCATGGACACCATCAACGACGCCTGCTAGCCCTTGACTATTCCTATCCTATCTATAATTCGACGACATGCCACCAGCCATCTTCATCAGCAGTGTGGGCACTAATCAAGAGTGGTTGATTTAGCTGACCAACTGCGGCAAATAACGGAGACGAAAATTGCCAATTGCCATTGCAAGCGCAAAATGTGTCAAAAGCAATGGATTTCATGTTCTAGGTAGATGGGGAAAGAAGAGCCGTTCCCCGTGCATCCGAGTCGCTGTTGAACAGGACTTCACCTCGAAGTCTGATTCAGTGAGTTCTCTGGGCACGGGCTCGCTCATGCGTCTCGCTAGGCGAGGCTTAATAGTCTAATTGTACATTGTACTGTGTCCATGTTGTTTGGATCCGCCGAAATGGGGTTTTATCTATCAGCTTACGTTGTAAGAAATTGGGATGATGCTGTGGACGAGACAGCAATTTCTGGTCCTGCCGCAGCAGACTATGAATTTCGTGTCCTGAGGACAGCTCTCTCTCTCTGTCTCTGTCTCTCTGTCTCTCTCTCTCTGTCTCTCAAGTTGGCCTTCGTGCAAAACCAGTGGACACCAATGCCATCAGTAAGGAAAAACGACATGTTAACTAGTTCAGCCTCGCGTGTGACTTCAGATCCAACCGCCATTCTCGTGCGTTCTCTTCCTCTTACGCTGAGCACAGATGCGACATATAATTTTTGAACTTTGACCCAATATGTAATTTGGTCCATAAATTTTTAATTTGTTTAATATAATTTTTAAATTTTTGGTCCATAAATTTTTAATCTGTTTAATATAAATTTTGAATTTTAGCCAAATATGTAACGTGGTCCTTGAAATTTTAATTTGTTCAATATAATTTATATACTTTTGTTACATGTTGAATAAAGTTCTTGAATTGTATGAAAATATCGAATGTAGAATTGTATGAAAATGTTTCATGTAATTTATATCAAATATTTTCATACAATTCAAGGACTATTGAACTTATATCAAAAGTTTAGAGATTATATTGAACAAATTAATGATCAACAAATTAAAAGTTTGAGGTGCGTTTAGTAACTATTTTGTTCCCGAAAATAATTTTTACTTATTTTGTTATTGGAAACAATTTTTGAGTTTTTAAAAACGCTTCGTAATTATCCAAAATTTTTATTCCTGGAGTAAAAATGTGTTGGTAGGATTCTTAAAAATTATTATTTTTTCATTTTTAATAATTTTAATATATTTTCCTTATTTTTCTCTTATTTTTCTTCTTCTTTATAGCCAAGGTGAGGCCGAGCCTTGTCATGGCTCGGTGTCACCGGGAGATGGCAACGCTTCGGTAAGGTTATCGCCCTTTGTTGGCGACCAATCAAAAGGAGGAAGAAAAATAAGAAGACGAAAAGGAAAGAGAAGAAGAGGAGAGAAGAAAAATTAGACTTGATTCTAAAAATTGTTTTTAAGAACAATAAATAACTTTTTTTTTTTTTTTACATTTTAATTCTGTTTTAAATCTATTCCTAAAAGAAAAAAATTAAAAAAGAAGAAAGAACGAAAACGACTAAATGGAGCGACTCCTAGACGGGCCTAGACAAAGGGCCCGTTAGTTATAAGCCCCGGCCCGCCCAATCGGCACAGGCGCCGCGTCGACGGCCCGATTCGGAGCTCCGGCCCGGGCCCGCCCACCGAGCTCTGACAGCTTCTCCATGGTCGAAGCTAGCTAGCAAGTAGCTTCTCTCTCTCTCTTCGCTGGGGGGGCGAGGAAGAAGGGGAAGAAGCGATGCTAAGAAGAGCTCCGCACTTCCCACCAATGGCGTCCACCGCGCTCCGCCTCTCTCTGGTCCCCGCCCTCAGCTTCTCTTCTTCTTCTCCTCCTCCTTCACAGTTTCGCTGCATCTCCACTCCTCCTCCGCCGCTTTCTCCGCATCATCTCCTCCCTCCTCCTCTCGGCGGCCAGAAGCTGCGGCCGGTCCGGCCGGCGTCGCCCCATCCCCGCCTCCGAGGCGCAGGTAAAGCGCGCGGAGGCGCTCCCCGGCGAAGCGCCCCGCGGTTTTCTTTTTTTCTTTTTTTTAGGCTTTTCTGTTATTCCGAAGTGAAGCGGTGTGGGAAGAACGAGAATGGAAATGAGCGGGCGAATCGGGGCGCGAAAGATTTCGAGGAAAAGAACGAGCTTTGACGATTTGATGGAGTTCGGTCGAGCGCAAAAAATCATACCCATGATTGGTTTCTTAGCGACGACGACTCTTTCGCTGTTACGAAACGTATTCGAAGTCGTTGCGTTGCGTTGCGTCCTTCTAGTGAAGTGAAATAGCCGTTGATCGTTGAGGAGCAGGTGGAATTTAGGGTGTGTTTGAATTGGTGGTGAGGCAGTGGGAGGCTGTAAAAAACGTGGTAAGATACTGTCGTTGTTGCTCTGGTGCGACGGCTCATCGGATAAGGAGAGTCCGACCACTGTTTTCAGTGAAAAGAATTGTCCTTTCTCGGTAGTCTTTCTGTCTCCTCGGGATCTGATGTCAGTTGGAGACTCGAAGTAGTGAGGGGATAGATTAGTCGTATGCCGGATGACATTCAACAGCTCGAGATGCGATCCCAGCCGGTGGGAAAGGGGGAGACGAAGGGCTTAGTAGTGGTTGTTGTCATTGTGTCGTGTGCAGATCTCATTTGCTTACTGCATTTTTGAACTTCCGGATACTTGTTGATGTATTTTGCTTAGATTCGTCGATTGTATATCAGAATTTTTTAAGACCAGTGCTTTCCCCTGGTGTTCGAAACAAATATACAGGGCCTTGTGAAGTAGTCTGCCTTGTGCCTGTTTTTAGAGTGACTAATTTCAGAATTCTGTCTATTAATTGGTAGAAGTCCTCTAGTAGATTTTTTTCGATGAATGTACTGAGTATGAGAAGTATTTCTGTAGGTATTTTGGCTTCATTTAGTTCTCAGTCAAGTTCTGGCAATGGGAGGGAATTACTAGTGCAGCACTTGCTTATCAAGGAAAATGACCTCAATCTCCTGCTTGAGCTTCAGCAAAGGATTTCAGCAGGTCCATTTTCAAGCATGAACTTTTCTAAAACTTTCTTTCTTTATTGTTATCTCATACATGCAGAAAGAAAAAGAGAGTGTGTTTATGTGACATAAAAATGTTCCGTAGTTTCATTGCTTGAATCACAAGCATGTTGCGAACCAATTGGACAGAGATAATACTCTGCAAACCTGATGCTATGTCATTGCTGTTGATTCTTATTGTTCCAGGAGAGGATCTGAGTGACCTTGCAGTTGAACACTCGATTTGTCCATCAAAAGAACAGGGTGGAATGCTAGGGTGGGTGAGAATGGGGCAGATGGTATGCTGAAGCTTTTATCCTCGATGGGTTTTAGGAATATGTTCTGTTCCTTATGGGGTATCTGTTCTGGCTTTCTCAACCTATTAATTAACGAGAGCTTGTACTTTCAAGAAAAAGAAATTGACTAATCGTTTTGCACATATTACAAGAAACTAAATGTGAAAAAATAACTTCTCTACATTTTCAAAACACATTGATTATAGCTTTACCATTACTCTGGGGCAACTTCTTAATGTATCCCTGTAAGAAGCTGTTAGAATGTTTAAATAATAAACCATGCCTTCCTCTAACAGCTTAAGCTTTTAGAACAGTTGGCAGTGGTCTCACAAAATCTCACATGGTATCAGAGCCTAGTTTTCTGATCTGTCTTTCCTGCCTCTGTTTCTTTTCTTTTACCGCTGCTTGATTGCAGCCTTTTTTCTTCAGCCTTATCGCTGCTGTTCTGTTTCAGCCTTATTGCTGACCTAACCAGCCTTATTGCTGGCCCTTCAATTGTGTGATAACCACCCTTGTCTCTCGATCCCTTCTTAGTCTCCTCCTATAATCTGTCCTTAAAGTTGCTGGAATGGAAGATTTAGGGAAGGCTATCTCTAGCCAAACCGGCTCCTCTATTCAGAATTAATCCAACTCATCGGTTGGAGATTTTCCCAACATGAAGGAGTATCGATTGGATGGAAAAAATTATCTTCAAGTGGGCACGAGAGTGAGGACATTTCTTAAAGGAAAAGGGAAGCTCGAGTCACCTAGAAGGCACTTTGGTCCAAGACAAGGTGATCCCAAGTTTCAGACATGGGATGAAGAAGATTCCTCAATTATGTCATGGTTGTGGAGCTCAATGCAACCTGAAATCAGCAAAAACTACATGTTTCTCCCTACTGCCAATGAGATATGGGAAGCTGTTCGTCAATCTTATTCGAAAGTCCAAGATGCAGCAAGAATATATGAACTCAAGACAAAGGCTTCAACAACAAAACAAGGTAATCGTTCCATTACGAATACTACAATCTGATGAGAGGTCTTTGGCTTGAAATAGATCACAATCTGAATATCCGGATGAGGTGTCCCGAAGACACTAATACTCTCCAAAACTATATGGAGAGAGATAGGATCTTTGAGTTTTTGGCAGGTC
Source organism: Eucalyptus erythrocorys (assembly GCA_014182555.1). Taxonomy (NCBI): domain Eukaryota; kingdom Viridiplantae; phylum Streptophyta; class Magnoliopsida; order Myrtales; family Myrtaceae; genus Eucalyptus; species Eucalyptus erythrocorys. Next base: position 9,805,257 of record CM024606.1, on the reverse strand, counting down.
TAAATGCAAACTTTGACCAGATTCGAGTTCAGATTCTCGGAAAGAAGCGGCTGCCATCCTTAAATAAAGTTTTTTCTACTGTAAGGGAGAAGAAAGCCGAAGAACCGTAATGCTTGAAGACCAACACAGTGAAGGATCCGCCATGAAAGCAAGTAAGGAGGAAACAAATCCTTACAAAAACAAGAGACTGGATCCAATTAAGACGACAGGCAATGAAGGTTTATGGTGTAGTTTTTGCAAGAAACCACGCCATACAAGAGAAAATTGCTTCAAGCTTCATGGAAGAACGCAGGTGCTCAACAAAGCTAAAAGACAGCCGCAAGCACACATGACCAAAGTGAAGGTGAAGCTGCTCCGATGGTCCAATACAAACCCGTTAATGAGGAGATATTTAACAGAGAAGAAGTCGGTAAAATCGGGGCTCTCCTTGACTCCCTATCTAAGTCTTCGATATGTGTTCATTGGTTCGATCGGTGCGTGTCTAATTTCCGAAAACTCAACAGCTTCTCGGTACCTAATTCATGAATTCTTGATTCAGGAGCAACCAATCATATGACACATGATCCCACTAAATTTGAAACTTATAAACCATTACCAGGAAATAGGAGTATTACCATAGCAGATGGATCTCCTGTTACTGTAGCTGGCCAAGGAACCATAATTCTAAATCCCTCACTCAAACTTAATAATGTCCTTCATGTTCCTAAGCTGTCCACCAATCTCCTTTCCATTCATCAACTTACCAAAAATCTGAATTGTAAGGTTCTTTTCTCTACTGATCATTGCATTTTGCAGGACTTGAAAACGGGGAGGATGATTGGATTTGCTAAGGAACGGAATGGGCTTTACCACCTTGAGGATTCGAGCAAAAGTGGTTGGTCTCTTGTGGGATATAAGACCTCTTACAACTCTTGTAATTCTATCCACTTATCTCAGATTTGGCTTCACCATTTTCGATTAGGACATCCACCTTTTAGTCTTCTTAAGACGATGTTTCCTTCTATCTTTAAAGACGTTGCTGTTAAAAATCTTCATTGTGAAGTTTGTGAACTTGCAAAACATCATCGTGTTTCATTTCCTTTGAATAACAATGCTAGAGTTTCAACACCATTCTCTCTTATTCATACCGATGTATGGGGTCCATCTAGAACTGTAATTTGACAGAGCTAAGTGGTTTGTCTCTTTTATTGATGATTGTACTTGAACTACATGGCTATATCTTATGAAAGACAAATCTAATGTTCAATATATATTTCAAAACTTTCATAAGATGATAGTTAATCAATTTGGGGTGTCAATTAAGAGACTTAGATCGATAATGGGAAAGAATATTTCAATAAGTATCTTGATCATTTTTTCCAAACTCAAGGTATTATTCATGAGTCTTCTTGTGTTGATACTCCTCAACAAAATGGAGTAGCCGAAAGGAAAACAGGCACCTCCTAAATGTTACTCGGCTCTCCTCTTTCAAATGTCTGTTCCAAAACATTTTTGGGGGAAGCTGTTTTAACTTCAGCATATCTTATTAATCGGGTTCCTTCCAAAACCTTAGGAAATAAAAGTCCCTTACAGCTCCCCGTCTACATTTTATCCCGATGTCTCCCATAAATATCACATTTCTCCTCGAGTCTTTGGCTGTGTTGCATTTGTCCATATTCATAATCACAACAGAAACAAACTCGACCCTCGTGCTTTAAAGTGTGTCTTTATTGGGTATTCTAATACTCAAAAAGGGTTATAAATGTTATGACCCTTTAACACGTCGAGTTCTTATCTCTATGGATGTCACTTTTAATGAAAATCAATCATTTTTTACTTCCCACCACTATCTTCAGGGGGAGACTCCTATGAAGATAGTGGGTTTGATGAAGATAGTGGATTTGAACCATTGCCTTCACTACCTAGTTTGCCTTCACTACCTAGTGCGTCAATCAATCCATCTTCGTCTCCTTCACCATTTCTATCAAGTCCTAATCCTCTTAGTCCATCTAGTCCTTCATCAAGTCCATTGAATCCTTTGGTCGCTCCTAGTTCCCCATCAAGTCCTCTACTTAGTTCATCATCATTTTCATCTAGTCCTCCCAAGAATGAACCAACCGAACTGCAAGTTTACTCAAGAAGGACAAAGCTCAATCCGGAACTAAATCAAGTTCCGTTATCCGAACCGTTATCAGGTAATGAAATCACTCACCCTTATCCTTCTTCTAATGAACTTGAGTCAAATGATTTAGATTTACCTATTGCCTTGAGAAAAGCTACCAGGAAATGTACCCAACACCCTATCTCTCAATTTGTGTCATACCATAGACTATCTACTCAACACAAAGCCTTTATTACTGCTCTTGATTCAATTACTGTTCCTAACTCGGTACATGAAGCTTTTGAGGATAGGAATTGGATACAAGCTATGACAGAGGAAATGAATGCATTGAAGAAGAATGATACATGGGAAGTTGTGACTTTACCCAAAGGCAAGCAACCAGTGGGATGTAAATGGGTTTATACCCTTAAATACAAGGCTGATGGCACCTTGGAGAGGTATAAAGTAAGGTTGGTTGCAAAGGGATATACCCAAACCTATGGGGTGGACTATCAGGAGACCTTTGCACCAGTAGCAAAGATGAACACAAGTACGGATACTACTTTCTCTTGCAGCTAATTTTGGTTGGTCTTTGCAGCAATTTGATGTGAAGAACGCGTTTCTACATGGAGACTTGGAGGAGGAAGTCTTTATGGAGCCTCCGCCAGCTTTGATAAAGATTTTGGAAACAATCAAGTGTGTCGACTTAAAAGGCTCTATATGGTCTCAAACAGTCCCCAAGAGCTTGGTTTGGAAGGTTCACGAAGGCAATGCTTGAGATGGGTTACAAGCGAGTAGAGGGGATCACACCCTCTTCATCAAACATTCGAGAGAAGGTATGGTCACAACTCTACTTGTTTATGTAGATGATATAGTTGTGACTGGTAATGATGAAGCTGGACAAAATTCTCTTAAGAGTAATCTTGCTCAATAGTTCAAGATCAAGGACCTTGGAAAGTTGAAATACTTCCTTGGTATTGAGGTGGCCTATTCTAATAAAGGTATTTTTATATCCCAAAGGAAGTATGTTCTTGATCTTCTCAAGGAAACAGGATGTCTCAATAGCAAGGCGGTGAGCACTCCTATTGATGCAAATCATAAAATGGATGGACATGGAGAGAGTGGCATTGTTGATAGAGGGAGATATCAAAGGTTAGTAGGAAGACTTATTTATCTATCTCATACTAGGCCAGACATAGCCTATGTTGTGGGAGTTGCAAGTCAGTTCATGCATGATCCTAAAGAAGAACATATGCAAGCTGTCTACCGGATTCTTCACTACCTCAAAGCTACTCCTGGAAAAGGTATTCTGTTTAAACGAGGTGACAAGTTGAATCTTGAAGTCTATACTAATGCAGATTATGCTGGGTCACCAATAGATAGAAGGTCCACATCTGGCTATTGCACTTTTCTAGGGGGAAATCTTGTCACTTGGAGGAGTAAAAAACAAAATGTGGTTGCTAAATCAAGTGCTGAAGCTGAATTCAGGGCGATGGCAAATGGGATATGCGGACTTTTGTGGCTCAGGATTGTCATTAAAGACCTCAAAGTGAAACATGAAGGAACTATGAGACTTTATTGTGATAATAAATCAGCAATCAACATTGCTCACAATCCAGTTCAGCATGATCGAACCAAGCATATTGAGATAGACAGGCATTTTATAAAGGAGAAGCTTGAATCTGGTTTGATTAGCACTCCCTACACTCCTAGCAAAGATCAGCTAGCGATGTACTGACCAAAGGTCTACCGGTGTCGAGATTTCAAGAGATTATCAGCAAGTTGGGCATGGAAGATATTCACTCACCAACTTGAGGGGGAGTGTTGGAAAATCTCCTATAATCTCTCCCAAATCATTTAGGATATCGTGGGATATTATTTGATTTGATTTGATTTGATTATGTGATTTGATTTGATTCCGTTAGCTGTAAATTAACTACTAATTGAGATTAGGTCCTCCATTCTTGATTTTCTGACCTAATTTAGATCTTCTACTCTTGTATATAAATACCATGTAATCACTTGATAAATGTATGTGAAAATACAGATTCTCTTCTTTTCCCCATGGTATCAGAGCTAAGAGGTCCTGAGTTCGAATCTTCCAGGCCCCTATTTGCCTCCCCAATTAAATTTCCACACTTAGTACTAGGCAAAAGACCAGACTAAGTGTGAGGGGGAGTGTTAGAATGTTTAAATAATAAACCATGCCTTCCTCTAACAGCTTAAGCTTTTAGAACAGTTGGCAGTGGTCTCACAAAATCTCACAGAAGCAAATAAGTTGTCAACTATTTGTTTGATCTAATTCTTAATGGTTTTATGTAAATATGGCGTTCGCACTGGATTTGATGGATATGAGCGGTGATCATTCCAAAATTGCAGCATTCTTGTGCTGCTTTATGAGGAGACATGTTCTATAGTGATTTTAAAAGATATCAAAGAAGTGAACGAGTTGAAAGCATCTCTTGCCCTTTCCTTATTTGATTGAAATATCTTCAATATGGCGCTGCAGGTGCCAGAATTTGAGGAGGCAGCTTTTAGTGCGCCTATGAACAAAGTTGTAAAATGCAAGACTAAATTTGGATGGCATTTATTGCAAGTTCTTTCAGAGAGGTGGCCTGGACTTCTCTCTCAATTACCTTTTTTATTAATTAAAGTGGGAGGCTCAGGATTATTTCTGATTCAGTTGTGATTTCTGCAAATAGGGAAGGGTCAGCTCTTCAAGACATACAGCCTGATGAGCTTCATGCCAAAATGCAAGACCCCAATTTCCTTGAAGAAGCTCAACTCATTGATGTTAGAGAGCCTGAGGAAGTGTATGTTCTCATCTTCTAATAACTTTTAGTAACATGGACAAAATTATCATCTCGCCTTTTTGAGTGGATAAATGACTGGTGTGTTGATAAAGTTGGGCTATTGATGGTCGGAAGTAAAAGAAAAAACAATATAGGAAAAGAAGGTGAACTTATTCAGTGGATGGTGAAGCAACCAATTTGGGGAGTTAATTTTTTTGAGTAGGTGCTGTGAGATAGCATATAGGGTTGCAAACTTCTGTAATTCAGGCAATCAGTGATTTTTAATTTATTGTCGGCTTTCAGAATTTCCTTTCAAAAATTAGATTCTCCCCATATCACAATCGCCATTAACCTGCTGTGCCAAAGCAGAGACATGAATAATCATGCTCTCCAAGTTGGAAGTCATTCTCTGCTGTTACCCTTCTTGAATTTTTTCTCTTGAATTACATGTTCAACTGTCATTGTTCAGTTTTTCTTGCACTTGTGAACTTTTCTTCTCATTTTAGTCCTCATTATTATTTCATTTTCTTTTAACCCCCTGCTTGTAAGTGATTGGTCACTCATTGGTGGCAGGGCCAAGGCTTCTTTGCCTGGTTTTCAAGTTCTTCCACTTCGTCAGTTTGGCAGTTGGGGACCAGAAATTACTACAAAGTTAGATACTGAGAAGGATACTTATGTGATGGTCAGTTCAATCTTTGCTTCTGCCAACTGTTAGTATTTGTGTACTCCAGTGAAGATGCTAACAGTGTAGTAATTAGAGTAATGGTGTCTCATTTATTTTTTAAAATATATTATGTATCTTTGTCCTTCTGTGACTAGTGTATATAGATTTACCGACTGGCTAGTGATGAGGCAATAGCCTCTCATATGGTGGAGATGTTCATTTGTGTGTATTCAGTTGCTAGTTTATATAGACTTACTCTTTCAAAATTCTTCAGCCAGGTCAATCTGTTCTGTAAGATCTTCCTGCTCTTGCTCCTCCTCAACCTCCCCCCTAATATGGAATGGTTAATCTCAAAGAAAAAAGTTAGCAAAAATTTTCTCTTTTGCTAATCTGCTTGATGACAAAATCAATCTTGTTAATTGTCTAGGTTTGTTTTGCTTCGTAAAATCATACTAGCCTTTTCTGGTAAATTGGATAGTGTTTGAAATTATTCACTTTAATTTAATGTTGATGGAATGGTATTGGCCACATTGCCTTTGACAAGATCTTGGAGGGCCCAATTGATTTTCTTGCTTCACTATGCGTTTGTATAGCTGGATGTCATGTAATGCCTCCACTTATAGAAATTTGAACTGCCCTATCCTTCTCCATTGAGTTAAGATGTTCTAATAATGCAGTGTCACCATGGAATGCGATCGTTACAAGTTGCCAAGTGGTTGCAGACACAGGTAAAACTTAAAATCCCTTCCCTCTGATGTTTATTTACTTTTATATATGCACGTGTTTATGGCGTGTGGTGTAGAAAGCTATATTGAGCCATACGAATTTGTGGTGCCTGTCCAGCATAGCATTGAGTCAAGGAAAAAATTAAACATATTCTCATTATTTCGAGCTAAAAAATTTTCAGGGTTTTAAGAGAGTATTCAACTTGTCTGGGGGAATTCATGAATATGCTGTCAAGGCTGATCCGTCAATCCCAACTTACTGAAATTGCCGTCAGTGGAATGTTGTAGCGCCTAGACCGGGTTTTCTGAGGTTTCTCCATCTTCCTTTTCAGCTGTGGTACGGTTCTCTTGTCTGAGATTTGGCCATCACAATGTTCTACTAGTTTGTTCAGGCAAAAACTTTGGTATATTCAGCCGCAGCAATATACCCTCTTTTGGCCTTCTGTGTAGAATCTCTTATATACCAAGGCGGCTTGAAAAGCTATACGCTTTTTACTATACGAATTTCATGTAAGATTTTCCTCTTTTTGTTTGGACTGGTGTATATTGAGACTCTTCTCAGGTATTTTATTCGAATGAGACATGCAGTGGATGTAATGACGTGAAATTCTATCCAGCATAATGTGCGCGAGTCAATTGGTCATGTTTTCAGTTCCAAAAAAAAAAAAAAAAAAAAAAATTGGTCATGTTTGAAAGCTAGAACCATATCTACATATGACTCATAAGGAAACAGGAAGCATTCCTGTTTTACCAATGTTGTGGGTAAAACCAGGGAACATTTTCGTTTTCGATTTATCAAAGAAAAGGAAAGAGAGAGAGAAAAATGTGATGAGGCCAACGGTCTGTAACAGGAACGAAAAAAAACCGTTTGCTTTTCCCGCGGAATCCTCGGTCCAAAACAAGAGTCGGTCCCTCCCCAAAAAACTTAAAAACCGAACATCCCCAATTTGGAGAGGGTCCTTTCGATCACACAACACGTCCGTACATTGCACGTTCATCTTCCCTCCTCGACATTCCAAGCTGTCTCCTATCTTGTCCCTCCTTTCTCTCTCTCTCTCTCTCTCTCTCTCTCTCTCTCTCTCTCCTCCCTCCTCTCCATCTCTCCCTCTCCTTCTCCCTCTCTCTGGTACATGTTTCTCCCTTTCGGGATAGCCCTCCTCTTCACCCCTCCACGCCCAAGCAACTCCACCACCACCACCACCACTTCTTCCTCCTCCTCCTCCCCCCAATTGCTCCACCGCTGCCGCCACCATGGGCAATTGTTGCTTCCGCGGTGGCCCTGCCAATCCCCTGAGCACCAAGGCCTTGTCCATGGCCGCAAGCCGGAACAACCATTCTCCAGATGGTGCTGCCCCAGCAGGGAACCCCACTGCCCCACCTAAGAGCCCTACCCCGTCATCGACCCCGCCCGGGGCCGGCTCCAAGGCCTCCAAGCCGAGCCCCATTGGCCCGGTCCTTGGCCGCCCCATGGAGGAGGTCAAGTCGATGTACACGATCGGGAAGGAGCTCGGCCGGGGGCAGTTTGGGGTCACCCACCTCTGCACCCACAAGCAGACCGGCCAGCAGTTCGCCTGCAAGACGATCGCCAAGCGAAAGCTGGTGAATAAGGAGGACATTGAGGACGTCAGGAGGGAGGTCCAGATCATGTACCATCTGACCGGCCAGCCCAATATCGTGGAGCTCAAGGGTGCCTACGAGGACAAGCACTCGGTGCATCTGGTGATGGAGCTGTGTGCCGGGGGAGAGCTGTTCGACCGGATCATCTCCAAGGGGCATTACACGGAGCGGGCCGCGGCCTCATTGCTCAGGACGATCGTCCAGATCGTGCACACTTGCCATTCCATGGGGGTCATACACAGGGACCTCAAACCCGAGAACTTTCTTCTGCTCAACAAGGAAGAGAACTCGCCGCTCAAGGCCACTGATTTCGGGCTGTCCGTTTTCTTCAAGCAAGGTCAATACTTAATTTCTCGTTAATGTATCTCTTAAATGGGACTGTTTCGAGGATTTTGTTTTGCATAGCTGATAATGTCTGCCAGGCTTTGAATTTGGATCTCGATTAAGTTTCAGTGCAAAAACTTCCTGCTGACGCATTACATAAATGCGATTGAGCCGACCGACAAGACGAGTTCCGATCATGAAAAATGATAGAACAATATGCCTGTCTCTTTGTTGTTTTTCATTATCAAATAGACCATCATGAGATAAGAATTTCCAAAATAGGCTATCTTTGAGTTTCATCACAATGATCGTGAAAACTAGACGAGAGTACACGACATCATAAAGCTTGCAAGTCTTGGTCTAATCAATAAGAGTTCATACTGTTCGTTTAGTTCCATCTGCAAATCAGTAGTGATGGTTTTACTCCATCCGCAGGAGACGTGTTCAAGGAAATCGTCGGTAGCGCATATTATATTGCGCCAGAGGTCCTGAAGAGGAAATATGGACCAGAGGCTGACATTTGGAGTATCGGGGTCATGCTATATATTCTCCTCTCTGGAGTTCCTCCCTTCTGGGCAGGTTCTGCCTTTCTCTCGAGCAACGTCGCTTTCTTTAAATACGTTTCCAGATGAATGCTTGGAAATAGGTCTTGCTTTGAGTCTAAAATATGATAATGCTGGTCGACAGAGTCCGAAAACGGGATTTTCAATGCGATCCTACGTGGTCAACTCGACTTTACGAGCGATCCATGGCCTTCGATTTCGCCAGTAGCAAAGGACCTTGTGAGGAAGATGTTGAATTCTGACCCCAAGCAGAGGCTGACCGCCTTCCAAGTTCTCAGTAACTATTTGCCCAATGAAGTTTCCATTCAAACGTCTAGAGCATTTTCTGACACACCATCCTTCTCGTTCTTATCTCATCAGGTCATCCTTGGATTAAGGAGGATGGAGAAGCACCAGATACACCTCTTGACAATGCAGTTTTGACCCGGCTCAAACAGTTCAGAGCCATGAACAAGTTCAAGAAAGCTGCTCTTCGGGTATCCCATCTTCACCATTGCCAAATGAAGCTAGTACACCTAAGTCTAGATTATTATACTATGCATATAAGCTTTATTACAAACCACTGGCTGAATCTTCATGACGGCACATCTTTCACATGTATGTAGTGCAAAATGATATGATTGTATGCCACTTTCGAATGGCCATTGAAGGTCAAGTTTTCTCTTGAAATGTCAAGGTCATTGCCGGTTGTCTGTCAGAGGAGGAGATAATGGGGTTGAAGGAGATGTTCAGAGGCATGGACACTGATAACAGTGGCACAATCACACTTGAGGAGCTGAAGCAAGGGCTTTCAAAGCAAGGGACAAGGCTATCGGAGTATGAAGTCAAACAGCTTATGGAAGCGGTAAGTGTTTTGTATACTTAACGAGGAAATAATCAGCCAAGCAGGTTGATTTTTTTCTTTGAGATGCTACAGAAGTATTTCTTGAGATTGTTTTTTAATACTGCCACTCCTAAACTTTTTTCTTGCTCCTTCAAACTACTGGGAATGACGAATAGGCCGATGCTGATGGTAATGGGACAATAGACTACGATGAGTTCATCGCCGCGACTATGCACATGAACCGGATGGACAGAGAGGAGCATCTCTACACTGCTTTTCAGTACTTCGATAAAGATAACAGCGGGTATTGTTTCGGTTACCATCATCTGTTGCACCTTTTAGTCGGAATCTTTTATTCATGATTAGCCCTCTCATCTCCGTACATAGAAATCAATGTTACCTGTGGCCGTAGTTATCTTGTGAGCTATGTAAATCAGTTTCTCATAACTATCTGATTATTTTCAGGTTCATTACAACTGAAGAACTAGAGCAAGCTCTTCGAGAATTCGGCATGCATGACGGAAGGGACAACAAGGAAATTCTCTCTGAAGTTGACGCCGACAATGTGAGTAACATAAAGAAGTCATTTATGCAGCATTAGGGTAGAAGTCATTTAAATCAGTTTCTCATAACTACTGTCAATGCTTTTTGTCTCGCAGGATGGTCGGATCAACTATGATGAGTTCGTGGCAATGATGAGAAAAGGAAATCCGGACCCAAACCCGAAGAAGAGGCGCGATGTCTTTGTTTGATCCTGTAAAATGGGTGCTTGGGAAGGGGAAAGCAGGAAACGATTATTTTTAGTCGACTGTGCGTGTATCGTCAGTTTTTGGCAACTGTATACCGGCACATAGATATAAGAAATCGATGCTGATAGGTTTGGTGATAGAAGAGCGTTGCACTTGTATATTATTCTTGAAGTGATGAAATTGAATGAGATTTGGTTGGGGAGAACGATGGAGACGACGGAGGTTCTCGGTGTTTTATAGAATCGGAAGTTGCTCTCTGTCTTGGTTCTTCTCAACGTCAAATTGTAATTAACCTGCACAAACTTCTTTTGTCTATAGATTTCTTTGGAATTACGTTGAATGTTTCTTTTTCTGTTTCATTCCATCTGTTAGATCAGAGACCGTGACGCAAGTAAGAGCTTGGGACAGATCTGATGGGTACGACATGCCTCTCGACTCGTTCAGCACGTCGAAGGCAGGATAGATCCCCGACAAAGGCGGCTTTGTAATCAAATCGAGCCAAGTCGACGTCGATGGACGATATGACTTTCTCCAATGACAACTCCCATTGCAATAAGAGGTCGTGCAGAAGTATCCTTTGAACGCCTAGAATAACAAAAATGACAAAAGCAATGCAAAGAGGACAATTCAAGGAGGCCTTGTCAAGTCATAGTCTACGACGTGCTGCGTCGTCGTTAAAAGGTTCAATGTTTCACCTCTCCTGACGAGGATATGCAAGGAATTTCAACTTTCCATGCATTATTTCGACATTGGATCGTGCAATTTGTTGGGTTAAATAATTTACCAAATTTATTTTCCCGTCGATCTTATTAATAATCAATACGCATTGAACATTGTAATTCGGACATATTTGAATATAAATTGACAGAACCGATAACTCTCGAAAGATAAGATAAACTAATTTTTTGGTGAATTTATAGGTATATTGGATATATCAGCCATTTCTGTTCAAAACATTTAAATTCAAATCTTTTGTACCTTGTAGTATTAAATACCTCGTACGACCATTTATATGGGTACATGTGTTGGATAAACTTCACGTTACCCTTGGTGCATACTGGAACATAGTACAAAACCTACTTTATTATCAAAATTACATTGAAAAAGATGAAGATAAAACAGAAAGCTCATATGCAAACATAAGTAATTTAGCCTTAGTAATTAAGCATATGCACTGGGCAAGAGTCTAGGGCTAACAAGAGCCGAGAGCGGCACAGATTTTTGCAGTGCTAGACCAAAAGTCTCGTCCATGTTTAGCTCGTCCACTCCATTCGGTAGTCCCCATTCAAAGGAGTGCACCAAGGTCCCCAAAATGTACTCAACCATCACCACTCCCATCCTCGCCCCGGCGCAAACCCTTCGTCCGGCCCCGAACGGCATCAGCTCGAAGCTGCTCCCGTGCGCGTCGACCTTCGCGTGCTTCTCCGAGAGGAACCTCTCGGGGACGAACTCGAGAGGGTCCTCCCACACATCGGGGTCTCTCCCGATCGCCCATATGTTCACGCTGAGCCTGGTGTTCCTGGGTATGTAGTACCCGTTCACTAGGCACGGCTCAGCCGAGACGCGGGGCAGGTTCAGGGGCGTCGATGGATGCTTCCGGAAGGATTCCTTGCAGATGGCTCGCAGGTACGGGAGTCCTGGAAGGTCGGACTCTTGAAGCCGCCGTTGCCTGCCGATGACTCGATCCATCTCCTCGTGCGCCCGTCGAAAGATGCTAGGGTTCTTCAGCATCTCGGCAAGCGCCCATTCTATCACGCTAGACGAAGTGTCCGTGCCCGCCGTGAACAAATTCTGCTCGAAGGACCAAAGAGAGATTCAATTAACTCGCAAGTACCCGAGAACAAGTAAAAGTACAACGACCATATTTTCCTCCATCTCTGGTTGGATAACGCTCTCGGAAAATTAGTCATAGAAACTTACCAATAGAAGAGCCTTAACATTAGTCAAACTCAGTGTCTCGCTTCCGGTATTGTTCTCTTGACAACTAGTCATCAAAATGTCGAGGAAATCTGGCTTGCCTTCACGTTCATGAGCCGTGGCCATATGTTCCTCGATCATCCTCGTTAACAAGGCATCGAATTTCTTGTGCAGCCGCTTCATTCCTCCTTCAATCCCTTGCAAATCCATCCAGGCGATCGACGGTACGAAGTCGCCGATGTTGAAGTAGCCTCCGGAGGTCATGAGTTCCACCACCATGTCCTTGAACTCGTTCGACTCGGACCCTTTCGTCACAAACACACGGCGGCTCAGTATCACTTGGCCGATCATGTTGGCCATGGCATAGGTCAACATCTCTGGCACCACCACCGGCTGGCCCTGCCCGCTCGATTCGTGCATCGCTCGGAGCATGTGGCCTAGCTCGGCCGCCCGGACGTCAGTCCACTCTTCGAGGGCCTTGCCACCAAGCATGTGGAGGCTGCTCAGCTTCCTAAGCAACTTCCATCTTGGCCCGTAATCGGCAAAAACCATGTCTTGAGCATTATACGCCATGTGGGTTGCGCCGGCGTTCGGTGGGCGGTTTGAGAAATTCATGTCTAGGGTTTTCAGGAATGCCCGAGCTGCATCCGGGGTCGACGCCACCACCATGTCGCAGGTGCCCATCTTCAGGTACATAACCGGCCCGTACCTTTTGGCCATTTTTGCTAGGGTCACATGGGGCATGGTTCCTAGAAGAGGCAGCGCCCCGATGATCGGCCACCCTCTCGGCCCTGGGGGGAGCTTCCGAGAGAGGCTTCTCAGGAATGAGCGGATGAAAAGCCAGGCGACGATGCCGACCAACGTGGCCGAGACGATCTCGCGGACAAGGAATTCGTCGATAATCATCATTTTATCAACTGGGTATGGTGTTGCAACTATGGACAACAATGCATGAATACGAGAGGATTTTTTCTAAGAAAATAATGATCGGAATTAGTAGACCTCAACCTTATTATATACAACTTCATATGCGTTGAATCCCAAAATGAATGCGAGATTTCGTAATCTCACAAATTCGTCATGTTTCAAACTATTAATTTTTGGCCAACATTATTTCCCTAACCATTTAGATCTGGCTAGCAATCAACTTTATGAGCCATTGCACACTCAGAGCAACGTACGCATGAGAACTGCACAAATTAAGTTCTCACAATTCCGTTGTCTATGTAAAGAAAAAGGACTGGCGACTTTTTTTTTTTTTTCCTTTTTCAGGTAAAGTATTGTTAATTCACCGATATTTTTGAGGAATTACCAAATTTTTCTTGATATTTTGCAAATTAGTGACTTTCATTTAAACAACGTATTAACACTTCAAGTATATCATATTGTATGAAATTAACAACCTAAAATAGAGCGACTTACCAATTTTTGTTAGATTATATTACCCACAGCCACAGGAAAAACACACTACAATTTTCATAACATTTTTTTTGATTGCTTGAGTGTTACAACTTATATACGGTGTTCATTTGAGTGTCATAATTTTTTTCCGATCACTTGAATGTTGTATAATTTTTCAATCGATCACTTAAGTGTCATAACTTTTTTAAAACATTCATCATAAATGTTATGCCATGTCTAATTTCTAGCACTTGAGTGAACATTTTTAAAAGTTTTGATACTTAAATGATCAATTGAAAGTTATGACATGTGAATGTTTTTTAGAAGTTAAAAAAGTCAGATTCTCAAGTGAGCGTTATGCGAAAGTTATGGTACTTGTGGTATTCTTATCCCTATTATCACCTATATCTTGATTATCAATTATCATTTAAAATACTTCTTCTTCTTCTTCTTCTTCTTCTTCTTCTTCTTTTTTCTTTCTTGTATCTTATCGTCAATTTTTATTTGCTTTGGTTAGCAACCCCCCCGGCTAAAAAGCAATCCTTTTTATTTACTAACTCCAAAACGTGAACCCCCTTGGTTGCCCTTTCCAAAGAAAAAGACCAACATAATGATGAGGAAAAACAATATTGATTTTTTTGTTGCAGGTGGAATGGTAAGGTTACGAGAAAAGAGAAAAAAGAAGATACACAAAGCCATTAATGACCGTGTATCTAAGCTTTCGTCGATGGTGCATTTTGTTTAATGAAACTTCCCTATTTCATCAAGCTTCATTAATCAACAGGGAAACGTTCATGTCAAGACCTGATCTCATTAGGATTTTGGCCCTGGTTTTCCCTTTAGATAAAGCTTACTCCAACGAGGTAATGGAGAGGACGTGACAAGGGAATTTCACCATAGAGAACTACTGCACAATTGGCCCCATGTTTGTACAACTCTATCCAATATGGTCCTCAAACTTTATACTTTGTCTGTAACTTGCAAAACAACGTTATCTTGGATTTTTACACATAACGAAAATCTTAGGTACTAGGCAATTGTCCCTGCATTATGGTCAGTGCAAATCGAAAATCCACGTCGCCAAGGATTTTTAACTCGTCGAGCTTTTTTGGCCAGCATAGATCGACAAGTCAACTTTCATTTGCATGAATCGGGAACCAAGAGGTTCGACTGGAAAAAATCAAGAGGGACATCACACTAAAAAGTCATGAGTTCAGGATCAAATTGTGTTGTTGCTCCTTTCACCCTTTTAAGGAGAAAGCCGTCTAAAATATTTTAAATCCATTGTACTTTTATCAAGTTAGTCATAAATATTAATTTTAGAGAAAATTGCTAATGTGGATGCCAGTTGTTTTACATGACATGGTTGGCACTAATTTTGACAAATTTTAATAATATTTTAATATTTTTAATATTTTTGATTTTTTTTTTTATTTTTTTTTTCTCTTTTATTTATTTTTACTGTGGCCGGCGAGACCCTCACCGGCCATGGGTGAGTACTGTTAGTTCTTTAATCCTCCATGGCCAGCTGCTCAAGCTTGAAGCTCACAGCTACCATGGCTTCGAAGATCGCTTCGTGGCCGTTTGAGCTCAAAGCTTGCAGCCACCATGGCCAAATCTGTTCCAAAGGTCGCGGCTATTAGGAGTGAGCAAAAGGAAGGAACCACCCAAACCAAAAACTGCGGATGTCCATAAAGTTGTGTACATGACAATGGATGTGGCACGCGGTGGTTACACGTCAATGTACGTCTAAATGCCGAATTTATTGAAAAGCCATTATAGTGAAACAATACTACATCACCAACACGATACCGATAGATGCCATGCATAGAGTAATCAAAATGGATTCGTCTTGTTCACTGTGGACTCTCTGCCAATTGACAGATTAACAATTGTTGCATTGCGCAAGTATACGCCTCTTTCGGCATGTTTGGACCAAAATTGTTGCTTTGGCATAAGCTTATGTCTTTCTTTAGGACATTTCGAAGTTTTGGGATTGGTTCTATCGACCACATTAATCACATTGCACGCGCAATTTGTATGCCAGCCAATGAGTTGGCTTGATGATCGATGAATAGACTCGATTGGTTTTATACGCACGGCCTGGCCAGGTTGGTTCGCTCGCGGTAGCCGAGCGCAAGTGAATTCGGGTTCGGGTCATGTAGTCGGACTCCCACCCGTTCCTTATCTAAGTTATGGAAAAGCTCGCGGACGATATCTTCTTCCATTCCTGGCCGAAGGAAACTACCCACCCGAATTCTTCTGATTAAGTGGATAAGACTGTCTATTTTATGCTGATTTTAGGTGATCTTGGTTGCACTAAACTGGTAGCGGATGCTTTCTCTCTCTCTCTCTCTCTCTCTCTCTCTCTCTCTCTAGGAGACAAACACCGAGAATCCATAACGGAAAAGCGGTTAATTCCGTTGCTTGACAACCTCGGAAAAGCTGGCACATAAAAAAAGGGCCGAGATGATGTTTTTAGCATGCGTTTTGTCCGTGAGAAAATGCCAACTTTGTCACCTTCCTATTCTTGTTGTTCAAGGATAGTTTCTCTTCTATATATCCCGTGTTTATGAAGACAGAAGAACCAGAGCTGCTTTTGCTCTCTAGACTCTTCTCTCTCTCTCTCTCTCTCTCTCTCTCTCTCTCTCTCTCTCTCTCTCTCTCTCGGGGGCTTTTGTCACCGTGGAAGCTCGAATGGAGGTAAGGCCAGAGCTGGATCGGATATTCATTGAATACGAATTGTTTCATGTGATCATTTAGCTATGACTTGCACGTCATTGAATCCCAGCAGTTAGCTATGAATGTTTATTCGACTTGCTTGGTCCGATGGCATCTCTGACTGTTGCTCTCTTTGTTTAATTTTTCACACGTTCGGTGCCGCTGGTATTGTGCTGCTTCTGCTTTCCGGAACTTCTAAGGCAAATTCGTGAGTCAATTGTCCTTTGGCTGAGGGATGTTACAATCCTGACCGGTAGAAATGCGAGGGTTGGCCATTAGATCTATCTGGGTTTATTTCAGTGAACAAAATTACTGCCATTGGCGGTTTTGGATGATCGGCTTGAATTGCAGAGTCCTTGCGATGCTCGAATAACGGCTTAAGAGCTGATTATGTATATCTCAGTGATTTTGCAATCTCTTAATGATAAGAGTAGTTTTGTTTTGTTTTGCTCTTGAAACGGTTTACTGAATCTGTCATGTCAAGCTTGTCAATGTGCTCGATATTAGATCCAATAGGTGATAGTAAAAAGATCATATTAACTTGTAGACATGGTTCTGCATAGAATTAATCTCAGTGATGTAATGAGCAAGCGTAGCATTTTGCTTGATTGTGTCTTTAGTTTTGGTTAAAAAGGATACACTTCTGTCCCGGAGCATGCATTAGTTACTTGTGAGAGCGGGACTCATGGTTGGGGATTGGTGAATGTGCATCCACCGAGGGGGCCTTAACCAAGAAATGGACAAGAATGACCAAAACTCGATATGGTGAAGATGACCATGGACTGAAACGACCGTGAAAGTTTTTATGTTTGCTTGAATATACTGCTATAATCTCCTGAGGATGGACATACTGACTCGACGAACGGTCTTGTTAACAGAAAACTGGCTATTTGTCCGTCCCTCAGTTCGGGGGGTGGGATCATAAGGCCCCTGAAGCAACTGATTATTCCATGGTGTTCACTCGCGCCCGTGCAAACAGGAAGCAACACAAGAGCGAGATCAGCCGTGCGAGCCTTGGGAACGAGAAAGAGTTGATGGCCACCTGTGATCAGGACGACCCGGTCATGGTAAGACACCATCCCATTCCAAACTATGCAAAACTCTGTTCCCGTCGCTGCTTTTAGCTTACTAACTAGTACTGTACCATCGATGCTCTTTGGGAAAGTGATCTTCATTCAGTGAAAAGGGAACTCCATCTCGTTTCATGTTCATTTTCCCCCGGTCAAATGCACACTAACCTTGACAGAAGCGGCGGCACTTTGCCTAGCAATGATTACTTGCAATCCGATTTCCAGATGATGCATGGAGAAATATTTTTTCAAAGAGAAACAGATGTGATTACACGCTTCTAATGTTCCATGTTTACTGCGTGCAGAGGAAAAAGAAGATCCTGACCTACATCAACTGCTGCATAAAGCCGTGATTCCCAGTTCGAACCTTTAACCGTCTCCAGTCTTTAAGAACGGACTGCTCTCTCTTGTAGCGAGTAATCCATGTAAAACATTAGAGTGAGACTGTGTCCATCTGTAGGGACGCATCAGAGGTTTCCGTAATCTCTGACAAAGTTTTATGTACCTTATTTCATTTAGAAAGGAATTTTTGTATTACTACAAAATTTCCCCGATAGTCATCAATTTCAAACACAAGTTCCGCTCTGCATATTAGCAATCTGAAGTTTCAAAACATACATCGTTTGCTGCATTACATCATAAGGCATACCCAAGTGATGCCATACTCGAACACATTAATTACTCGTTCAGGCACTCGATACACATGCTACAGTAATGAGTGCTCCAGGAAACCTAGTGTTTCAGCACTATTTTGACATGTCAAGCCATGTGATAACTAAGCAGTTTCAGTCGCTCTGCGCCTGATAGCAAATTCACATATGTAAAAGACATTTGTGCCACGGCTGAAACCTGCACATTGTTCACGCTCACTCATTGTTTAAATATCATGTTTGTCTCTCAAGAGCTCAGAGTACTTGCTGGTATGCACCCGATCATTGTCTCTTTACTGGAGCTTGAAGGGACGAGAAATATCTAGCATCTTCCTTCTCCATTCCCCCAAAAAGATAACCAAAAGGTGGCATCTCTACAAACTTGCCAGAACCACAGGTGACCTTGAGCTGACCATCCATCCAAACAATCCTTCCTCCTGCAATTGTCACTTCGACCTTTCCCTGGAAAAGGAAAACACAATTTTGTTGCACTTCACCTCGTAATGGTCACAATATCTAAGAACGGGCAGAAGGAGAAATGGGTGGGAGGAGAAAATGTTTCAGGATATGGACAGAAAGATATGGAACGTGTTAGTAGTAAATAAAGAGAGATCCTAGCAGAAATAAAACTTACTTTCCCTCTCCTTCCCTCATAGATATTTGTATCTGATCTAGAGTGGTGGTTCCTGGCACTGATCTCAAAACTCGAATTTGGGTTGAGAATGATTATGTCAGCATCAGACCCCGCAAGAATCGCTCCCTTTCTCGGGTAAATGTTGAAGATCCTAGCACTGGTCATGTTCAAAGAACATATGTTATCTCAGATAGCAATCGATATGTCTGGGAACTCTTTCATCAGAAAAAGAAGCATAACAAAAACATACCACTCGGTGCTCATTATCCGGACATAATCAGAGACAGAAATTTGTCCAGATTCCTACAAACATTAATGAACAGTATTTGGGTTGGAAGGGTTTGCAGTTGAGTAGATAAATGCAAATAGCAGTAGCTGCTTACCACCATTGTGTCCCAAACAAGATGCATCCTCTCCTCGATACCTCCAAAAACCACAAATCAAGATGTGAGACAGAACAATAAACAGCTTAGCTGGATCAGTTTTTTTTAAAAAAATTGGAGAAGACATCCTATGATTACCATTAACGCCGTTTGGGATTTTGCGAAAATCATCAATTCCTAGAGCTTTTTGTGTAGAATTGAAGGCGCAATGATCAGTTCCTACGAGCTGCATATGTCAAAAGAAAATTCACAATCAGGAAGAAAAATCCACATCATAAGTTGAATATTTTCTGACGGTTGGCTTAATTTAGAGAGGAACCTGCAGAATTCCTGTTGAAAGAGCTGCTTGAAGAGCTTTGCCATGCTCTGCTGACCTAATCGGTGGGCTCATGACATAACTAAAATTCCAAGAGCGTAATTCAATAACACGGCTAAATAAAAGCCCTTTGGGACCAAAAAAGAATTGAAAAAAGTGAGCATATGGAAATGAGAGAACAGAAACTTTCTTTGCCGCGGTGATGAAATCGGGATCCCAAAGCTTAGAATCATCCAGGACCAATCCAGAAACCACTGGCTCTCCAATAACCCTCTGCCCTGCAGTTTACAGTTATCCTGTGACTGCTTGAATGTAGATTTCTCTATTCAAGGTTGTAAAAGTGGGAGATCAGGGAAAAGGATCAGATTATTTTTTTCTAAAAGAGACGAAAAATGAGAAATTTGAAGAGCATCTAAAAAGAAAAGAGGGGCCTCTAAAACAGGAAGCAGTGGGACCAAGATTCTTTGGCGTGATGATTGTTTGAAAACTTAGTGAACGTCAGATCACTGAGAAAGAAAGAGGAATCGATATTGTTGCCAACATACTAATGCCATAAAGATGTCGTCGTCCTGAAATTTTGAAGTACCTGACTGACGAGCTTTTGCTATTTCTTCCATGGCATCGATACTCATTACATGCACGACATAAAGAGGCGTGTTCACAAAACCAGCCAAACGCACCGCACGAGCAGTTGCCTCTCCTTCAAGCTGCAAATGCAAGAGATAATGATACACACATGCGACGTATCTTGTTCCATTTCCACAAGTGCTGAAATTCTCTTCACAGAAGTTTAAGTGCGATTTAGGAGTTAAAGTTGAGATACCATTGCATTTGAGAGATCCAGAGGTTCCTCATATCCAAGGCCGAGCTTACATGAGCATGAATTTTTATTCCTTATTAAAGAAGACCATCATCATGATAAACAGCATCCCAGGGAGCGGCATGCCACCGTGTTTATACCATATTTAGTAGTTAGACTTGAACTGTTGTACTTAACTAAAAGGCAGGGCTTTTAGGTAGAACTATTGACGGAAGCCTGCGGATTATTTTACTTGAGACCTTCAGGCAAGACTAGCATTCAAGGAGACAACTATATTAGAAAACACTGGTTTCCAGGATGAATTGTATATAATTATGAGTCGATTTGCTAGGATAACTCAATCCAACTTCCTGAGTTTGTAACACTGCGATTTGATTTCTTTGTTTGCAGAAGGAGCCATACTAAAAAAGAAACGGCAATAGAATGTATTGCCGTTGTTAGCAGATTATCAGAAAATGTCTAGTTGCATTCCATTATTAAAGAACTTAATTGTACAGAAAAGATGCGGAAATTTTACCACTGGGGGCCTGGAAAGAGCGTGTCCCTCTGGTCCAGTAATACCGAGTTCGATCATTCTGTTCTGGCCTTCGAAAACCGCATCGCCGTTTTCAGCATGGACCATCGCCAATGCACCCAGGGACTTGCACTTTTTCAGTCCTTGCAACAGAACCTCATCGTTGACCATCTGGTACCCTTTATAGGCCATGAAGAACTTAAAAGAATTGATACCTGCAATTTTTCTTTGGAAGCATAAGAAAAGGCGTATCGACAATTGAGAACCACGTTCGTGCAAGCACCAGCAGCCTCGCCACTCACCTTTCTCATTTACCACGACTTCCATCTCTCGAGAGACGACTTCATCCCACTTGTGAATCACCATGTGGAAACCGTAATCCATACAAGACTTCTGTGCTTTCTTCTTGTATACTTCGACACCTGCGATTAAGCTCCCATTGGAGGGTTTCACAAAGTCGATGTGCATTGTTGTCCCGCCAGCTAAAGCTGCAGCCTGACCACTGAAGAAGTCATCGACCGCTTTGATTCCCGTTGAATCCACATCAAGGTGAGTGTGCGGATCAATTCCTCCTGAGACATGGTTAAGATAGTAGATGACCATCATGATTGTCGCAAAAAATTACGAGTGAAATCGCATGCCTGATATTGGGACAACCTAAAAACATCGACGAAACAGCAATAAAAAAGCCACGATGTGCAATCCATCGACCGAGATGTGAAATACACTCAAAAAAACTTCTGTAAGCAGAACTAGGCCATCATGAGCGGAATGCAGTGGGATACAAGGTCAATCAGTGCATAATTCTTCTTCAGTACGCATTGTTCTACGGACTTCAAATATACAACGCATTGAAGAACTTCTGCATACGAATTATGCAGGAAAAAAAAAATTATGCAGAGTCGCTATAAACTCTACCTGGCATCACATACTTCCCCGTAGCATCGAGGATGGTCACATCATCACCCACCTGCTCATAGTTTTTGACAGATACATCAGCTTCCATTTGCCGAAATCAGCGATCCAGTGACTCGATTGAATAAATTCTACGGAGTAAAGACTTGAATACATGAACTATAAGTTCAAAGACCACATTGGAAATAACTGCAAGTTCATGGACCAAATGCATATATTTCGAAAAATTTAACAGTATCCTGGGAAAAGAAACAAAAGAAACTGGCGTTAGTACCTGTGCTATGCACCAGCTCTATAGTTCGGTATCCCATATTTACATTCATCAATGTATTTAGCTGACATTGTACAATTGTTCCAACTGTTTGCATGAAGGAATTAGTACAATTTTACCTCTATAAGTTTCTAAAAAAGGAAAAAAAAAAGAAAAACAAAGCTGACTCTGATATTCTCTATTGTTAATATTTGCTTAGTCTCACAATGCGCATGCCTTAAAAATTAAAACCTGCATAAATCACACACCTATTTTCTTGACCAGACATGTATCCACATTTCATAGGTAAAATTATCAGAAAAGTCTTAAACTTGCTGCACAGATGTCAATTGCGGTCACAAGTGAGGGCCAGCCGACTCCTATGGAACTTGTTAGGGTTAAAAAAAAAAAAAGAAAGAAAAGAAAGAAAGAAAGAAAGAGAAAAAAGAAATAAAAAAATTTACAGAAAATTATAGCGATTATCCACTTTAACGTCGGTTGTGCCACGTCAACAATTTATAGCCAAAATTGATTGAAAGATTATTTTGGCAAATCATCAAAAGATTTAAGATTCAATTGACAAAATTGAAAAATTTAGAATTGAATTAACATCTCTATAGTAAGTTTATGACCTTTTTAGTAATTATCCGAATATCTTGCACGCAGCATCTGTGATCAAGTTACAAATTCGTGAGTCTCCAAATCTCTCAAAATCTATTCTACGCCAATAGATGCTTCCATAAGTTCTGCTCAAATCTCTGTATGCATAGAGGCGTCATGTCTTTATCTTTGTCTCGTCCTATCTTGTAATAGAGGGAAAAGACTAATTCACTGAGAAGTAAGAAATACTAACGAAGCCGGAAACTCGAAATCACCTGCTCGATATGAGGCTCCACGGCGACGATGATCCCGTCCTCCACATAAACATCGGCAACCTCCGCCCCGTGAGCGTTCACCACCGTCCCTCCCTTTATCAAGATCTTCAGCGGCGACCCCTCCGAGGAAACCCCGTGCCGGGGCTCTCCGAACCCGTTTCCGGCATCGCAGTACTGCACGGCACACGGTGACCATAATACTTGTGTATATACTAAATCTTAATGGCTAGCACTATCCTAAGATGAAAACGGTTGCGGTCGTGGTCGCGGTCTCGGTCGCATGATAACATCGGTTTCCTTATTTCTCGTCCTAAGGTACTCACCGAACCGAATCAAACAGTTATTCCTTAGACAAGGCGCTCTCGCGAGTGTCCGAACCAATTCTCGAACCGTTCATATTAATGTGAGAAAACGGTACTCTACTATACAGCATCTAACGTCCTAAGTGTACGTGCCGACTTAGAAGATGATCGAGGCGGACGACGGTAGTGGCATGCACGCACCTGGCTCGACTCCGACGAGGCGGCGGCCGGAGCCGTGGCAAGCAATGTTGCGAGAAGCAGCACAGCGAGGGGCGACTCCATACCAGTCATCACCATGCTCTTTTTGGCCCTGCAAGTGGGACGGGCAGCTGCAGGGGGGCGTTGTGAGGGATATTTGGTCGCAGCCTCGAGGACTAATCCGCTGCATCGTTCAGTGCTGCGCTTGCCTGATGCTCCTGCTCGGATGGCCGTCCGCATGATCGGGGACCAGGCCAGAGCAGGCCTCATTTTCTGGGACGTCACGTCACGGGCCACAGATATTTTCTTGTCGCCGTTCTTTCTTTGCTGGTTCACTGAATGATGATCGCGCTACTTGTCACTTCCTCATCGAGTAGGAAATGGTGGAGCACCGGGACAATCTGTCGATATCCACAGGCTCATTCGAACACCCGTTAAGTACCTCGTCGATATAAGAATTCAATAGATTAATGGTAACGCGTCGAGCGTCTTTTTTCCTTAGATGTCACAATTAATCAGGAGATGCGATCCGCGCTTTTCCTCTGCCTTTGGTATTTTACCATGTGACGGATGGTGAGACTCGACCTAGGGGAAATTATTAAATGAATCAAACATATGTACTCAATTGAATACAGGCCGTCGCATTTGATCGCGTGAGGTCCACGTAAGACCCACCATTTTTTAATGGTAAGAAATTTGATTTAGTATGTATCCCGGACTGGGCTTAGCTCATGTAGATTATCCCCTGTAATGAATCAAAAAGCATAAGGAAAGGCTGCCCTGCCACACGATCGCAATAATTATATGTCTATTCTTTTGCTCCCAAAATAGGAAAAAAAAACATAAATCCATTTAATTTTTCTATTTTCCGAAATAGACTAGTGGCCAACGAATAGATTTTAAATAAAAATAAGAAGTTCAAAAAAAAAAAAAAAAAAACATTTTGTTTTTGAGAGATAACACAGGAAACCAGTGAGAGCAGCCATGGAGACGGGCATAATAAAAAGTTCACCACATATAAGTACAATAATTGTACCATTACATTGCTCAAATCTTAAACATACTTTGAAGAAAAGCTGCTAATTCGTCAGGGATCCATTCGCAACGCGGCCTTTATTACTTCATCGGGATGCATCATCGTCCAACTATGAAATTTACAGAAGCCTGCGAAATGGTACTGCATATAGATACAAGTCATATCTCGGCCCGTTTTTTTTTTTTTTTTTTTTTTGGTTCCATCCTTCCGGTAACTTTTTAGTCGAGTACTTGCGTGAGGTAATGAGCATGATGACAACTAAGCAGCTTCAGTCACCGATACCTTATATAGAGTCTCTCCATAGATTGCCCGATAAGTAGTAGCGAGTTACTCTGTAGATATTTGTCTCTTTACTGGAGCTCGAAGGGATGAGAGATACGCAGCATCCGCCTTGTCCATTCCCTGGAAAAGATAACTGAAAGGTGGCATTGATACATACTTGCCTGTGCCAGGAGCAACCTTGAGCTCACCGTTAATCCAAACAATCCTTCCTCCTGCAATGGTAACTTCAACCTTTCCCTAGAAAAACACAATATCACATGCTTAAGCTCATACATGGTCTGACAAGGTTTAGATGTCATGAAGACAAACTCAACTACGATCACAGATTCAGGATGCCAATATACAGCAGACATGGGTGAAGGAGAAAAAAAAGCACACAAAAACACTTTAACATAGCAGTGAATGGAGAGAAAATCCAGCAAAGAGAATACTTACTTTCCCTTTCTTTCCCTCAAAGACATTTGTATCCAATCTAGAGTGGTGGGTCTTTGCACTAATTTCAAAGCTTGAATTTGGATTGAGAATGATTATATCGGCATCAGACCCCGCAAGAATCGCTCCCTTTCTGGGGTATATATTGAAGATCCTAGCGCTGGTCGCGTTACAAAGACAATATACATCTCAGATAGCCATTGACATGTCTGAATTTGTCCATGCTTTTAAACAGGAGAATAAAAGCATACCATTCAGTGCTTGTTATCCGAACGTAATCAGAGGCAGAAATTTTTCCAGATTCCTACAACCATCATAAACAGTCTATTTGTTGGAAAGGTTTAAGTATGAGTAAAGAAGGCAGGTGGCAATTGCTGCTTACCACCATCGTGTCCCAGACAAGATGCATCCTCTCCTCAATACCTTTAAAAAAACCAAATTGAGATATGAGACAGAAGAACAGTTTAGTGGACAAGCTTGAACGAACTTAAGAGAGAAGACTTATGAATATTACCATTGACGCCATTTGGGATATTTCGAAAATCATTGATTCCTTGAGCTTTTTGAGTAGAATTGAAAGCACAATGATCAGTCCCTACGAGCTGCATATTGTCAAAACAATTCCAAATATCAGAAAATATTTTGTGCCTTATTCCAGCATCAATATCTTGAAAGCCTCTTTCCAATTAAGAGCGTAACCTGCAGGACTCCCGTGGATAGAGCTGCTTGAAGAGCTTTGTCGTGCCCTGCTTCTCTAATGGGTGGGCTCATGACATATCTAAAATTCAAAGAGCATCATTCAATGATATGGCTAGATAACTGGCAAGTACATGCAGAAAAGAACTACTAAGCATATAAAATGAAAGAAAGGAAACTTGCTTTGCAGCAGTTATGAAATCGGGATCCCAAAGCTTAGAATCATCCAGGACCAATCCAGAAACCACTGGCTCTCCAATAACCCTCTGCCCTGCAGTTTACAAATATCCTGTGACTCCCATAGTAGACTACAAAGTTCATCAAGGATTAAAAGGGAGAGAATAGTTTTGAAGGAAAAAAAAAAATAATAATAAATTAGGTGATTTCGTTTTCAAGTAGGGTGAGAAAAAATTAGTGTGTATGAAGTGTATTAAAAGAAAAAACAAAAGAGGACCGAAAATCTATTGAAGGAAAACTTTTTTCTCAGTAATATTTGAGTAGAATGTCTACTCATCTCTTTATTAATCTGTGCACTAGCACTTTATCTTCTTTATTAAATGGAGATGTTCACATTTCACAAAGTAGGGACAAATGTTCCACCTCAATCATAGAAAGAGAACCATAAGAAATGTGGGTAATCAAAGAGAAGTTCAATAATTGTGTGACCCTATATTACGATCAACAACGCCTTATCTTGCAAATTCAGTGCTCTCGGAAGTCTGCTGAGGACAATAATGTATACAAGAAGAAACAATTTTCATCCCTTGTGTGTAACCTGATAAACAGGAAGGAATTGGAAGCAAAGACAAACTTTGATGCAGTAAGGAGGAACGTGGAACTTCTTCCTCTATAAACTCTTTAAGATCTTCAAGGAATGTCTCCAGAAAGAGAGCATAGCTCAATTGCTTAGATTGAATTTCCCACAGAATACAAAAATTAAGAACTTGAATAACATCGCGAGAAATATTGGCATAATGATTGTTTGGTAAACCATCATATTATGTCACATCAGATTACTGCATCTTAGAGAAAGAGGAATTGATAATGCTGCTGCCAGATCTATGCAAGCACAGTATTGTGGTGCTAAAAATTATTAATCACCTGACTGACGAGCTTTTGCTATTTCTTCCATGGCATCAATGCTCATTACATGAACTACGTAGAGAGGTGTGTTCACAAAAGCAGCCAAACGAATAGCGCGAGCAGTTGCCTCTCCTTCAAGCTGCATGTGCAAAGGATGAAAAAGTACATTGAGTGATATATCTTGTTCCAAAGTGCCGACACTTTTTTCATTTTTGATATGCAAGCATGATATAGGACTAAATTTAAGAAGATTCCATTACATCTGGGAGAACAGACAATTCCCTATACTCCAGACCAATTTTACAAGCATACAACATCCCTCTTCTTTATTGGAGAAGACCTTGAAGTATAAGCAGCACACGGAGAAAAGGATATGAGAACAATTTGCAACACCATGTATCCCATAAGACATGAGTGGTTAAGTCAAAACACTCGCATGCAAACTCAAAAGCAGGATTCATTGGTACAAAGATAAACAGGACTCCTGCAAATAAAAATTAATTGAGAATCTGAAGGAAAGAAATCAAGGATTAAGAAAACAAAAATACAGGTCAAAATTACCAGTTTCCAGGATGATCTAAAAATTAAATACCATTGGTCTACTTGCCAGGATGACTTTAATCTGACTTTGAAAAAGTTATTTCATGTTTTACTTTTTTGCTTACAGAGGCAGCCACACCAGAAAATAAATTGGAAAAGAATGTGCTGATGTGGTTAAAAATTCACTCTGTTCACTCAGCGAAAACAGATGCCAGCATTTACCACTGCAGGCCTTGAGAGGGCATGCCCTTCTGGTCCAGTAATACCAAGTTCGATCATTCTATTCTGACCTTCGGAAACAGCATCCCCATTTTCTGCATGAACCATTGCCAATGCACCAAGAGACTTGCATTTCTTCAATCCTTGTAATAGAAGCTCATCGTTTATCATAAGAGCCCCCTTGTAGGCCATGAAGAACTTGAAAGAGTTGATACCTGCAATTACTCAGAAGAGTTAAAAGAACATATCAACATTCAAGAACCATGTGCACGAAGCACCAGCAGCCACTGCTCACCTTTCTCATTAACCATAACTTCCATCTCTCTAGAAACGTCATCATCCCACTTTGTGATTGCCATGTGAAAACCATAATCCATACAAGATTTCGATGCTTTCTTCTCATATGCTTCAATGCCTGCAATTAAGCTCCCTTTGACTGGTATTACAAAGTCAATGTGCATTGTTGTTCCACCAGCTAATGCTGCAGCCTGACCACTGAAGAAGTCATCTAATGTTTGACTCGCCATAAAATCCATAGCAAGATGAGTGTGTGGATCGATTCCTCCTGACAAGATTATATGGGAGTTAAACATTCTGAATGAATGGTTCCAATCTCATATTTATGCCAAAATATACACTTGGGCAGGTACCACTAACTGCCGATGAAACATCAATAGAAAAGCTACAATAAAAAATTCATCGACAAAGATGGACAGACTTTCGAGGATGAATATAAAAAATCCAAGTTCATGAGTGTGTGTGAGAGCGCATGTCCATAAGAAAAGGCCAGAAATTGAACAGTATCCGAAGCCAAAGACGAGGGGCATTTTATAAACTTAATTACCGAAGGTATTGTTTGCAATCAACATGAAGGATCACCATTCAAGGAAACTGTTAGGCTGGCATAGCAGAAGTGTTTAGCCGTCGTGGAGGAGAGAATTCATTACTGTAGATTTTTTGGGAACTTTACAACTGCTGTCATATTGCTGCTTCAAATCTTTGAAGAATAGAGCCATGTGGTAGACCAGCCTAGATAGTGATTATCCTAGCAGATTGAACAGATAGACATTGACTGAACAGCTCATCAGATTATTCCAGGTACTTTGGCATCAGAACCGCTGCCTACTCCTAGAAACTAGGAAAGTTTCTGCAAGTGGAGCCAGGTCATCACGGGTGCAGTGCAATGACAAACAAAGTGAACAGTCCATGTTCTTAAGGCCATGCTTTTTTCTGGACTTCAGAGAGGAAAACCATGAGTGTGAGAGCTTGATATGGGCAAAAGGAAGAATAATTAGAGAGACTTGAGGTGTATAAATAAGAAAACCATATAATTGTGAACGGAAAGTTCGAGGAATTGAAAACGTTAAGCTCAAGAATTCTCTCCAATGCCGTGTTAAGGGTTTTTTTGGTTGGAATACCACATTAAGTTGAGAGACCAGTTATTTGTTCTAAAGTTCAAGCTTCTACAAAATAAACTGCTTAGATTGTATAAAATGATATAAATATTATGCTTAAAAGAATGAAAAGATTTCTACAAACAAATTTTGTAAAATAGTGAAGTAGACACACAATGAGCTATACCTGGCATGACATATTTACCAGTAGCATCAAGCACGGTGACATCATCACCCACCTGCTCATGGAAATTTCAGAAATTAGATGCCTTGTATTCCAAATTGTATGAAATTCTTCCATGGATATCAAGAAAGAAAGAGAAATTCAACTTCCCAATCATTGGAGGAGAAAAGAAAAGCTAACCAACCATCTTTGAATACTCAAAAATTTGACAATACTTAACAAATTTCTGCTTTATAATTTATCCAGACAATTCTGATTCAGTTCACGCAGAAATAAAAAGATGTTTCACCATGATCTGCAAAAACGTCACCACCAGTTACATAACCAAACACCCTTCCCACTAACTCTTCAATTTTCAACAGCACACGCCAATCCTCCAACTATAGAAATAATAAACCAAACATCACTCTTCTCATTTCAATTTCAACATCAATCAACAGAGACGAAAATAAGCACCTTGATATTAGGCTTCACAGCAACAATCTTCCCGTCCTCCACATAAACATCAGCAACTTCCTGATGATGAGCGTTGACCACAGTCCCTCCCTTGATCAAAATCTTCGACGAGCCCTCCGAAACCCCGCACGCGGACTCTCCATATCCGACCCCAGCATCACAAAACTGCACGCAGAGCGCACTAATCACTCAAACAACGACCCCGAAATCCACTCGTTGACCACGCGAGAGCAAACGAGCCGAACACTTTCATCGAAACAAAAACACGGGCAAGAGACGAAACGATCCGGCACGGCCGCAGGAACCGTGACGGGAGCGAAAGCCGGCTCCTTTCCCTCTCGCACGAGCCGGAAACGGCGCCGGCGACGGTCGGGGCGAGCCGACGAGCGGGGAAACCCAGTACCTACCTGGCCAAACTCCGAGGCGGAAGGCGAGACGAGGATCGACAGGTGGAGGAGGAGAAGCGTCAGCGAGAGGTTGACGGCGCGGTGCGACGCCATGGATCGGTTTTCCGGCTTCGGACGGCGACGAGCGTGCAGCGACGGAGCTAAGCAAGCATGGAGCTTCCGAGCGTGGCAGAAAAATGGATATATATAAAACGAGAATTCGGAGAAGAGGGGACTGAGGGCATCTCTACAGTGCGCGCCCGCGTACGCATCCGCATGCTGCTCCCTACTTCGCGCGCCGTCCAGATCGTTGACCGGACTCGTTCATCTGAACGGTGCGGAAAACGCGGGGCTCACTCCGTGCGAGAGTATTAGATTGCTATGGTTCGCGCCACATGGAAAGAGTTGTCGGGTTAAGTTCGGAAGAAAATATCAAAAAAATCCTAAAACCATTGAGGTGAACGCCGGTCGGTACTCGTCAGCAAAAAAAAAAGTAAAGAAAAATAAAAGAAATTACAAAAATCATCAATATCAGTATCGATAGTGCAATTTAAGATAATCAGTGTCATCATCAATGATTAAATTAGTAGAATAAATTCAATCGGCAATTTATCAAAATATTTAAGATTAAATTAATAAAATAAAAAAATTTATGAATAAATTAATTGAAGTGTAATAAATTTATGACTTTTTTCGATAATTTTTTTGTTAAGCTTGTGATGCCCGAATCAAAAATTGGTGTTCTAAATCGACAATTTCAAATAACTTCGTCAATTTACGAGGATGGAAAATCTAAAAAACGCGAATATAATATCTCTCTAAGTGAAAGTTGATGCATTTTTTATATTTCAAATCTTGGAAAATTGAGATATTTTTCAATTCACGATTCACGCAAATTAGTCGAGGATAAGGATACACGTAGGACATAGAAATGGGGAATCAGTCGAATATTCAGTTTGACGAGACCATTTCGTGGATGAGCAAACATGGGTACGTCCTTCGATGCTTGAGAGATTATCTTTTGTACTACTTTCTTGTCCGAAATTGACGTTCGCTGGTCCCAGCCGCGGTCCTTTCTTTCTCCGTCCTTTTCAACGACTTGGAAAAATCTTGGCGCCTGATTCTCCCCGTCATCTATTTTCTTTTTCCTTTTCATT
Source organism: Eucalyptus erythrocorys (assembly GCA_014182555.1). Taxonomy (NCBI): domain Eukaryota; kingdom Viridiplantae; phylum Streptophyta; class Magnoliopsida; order Myrtales; family Myrtaceae; genus Eucalyptus; species Eucalyptus erythrocorys. The sequence goes on along the minus strand of CM024606.1, from coordinate 9,774,089 downwards.
TTTCGATCTCCTTTTTGTAATATTTCCTAGGGAAAATGGCGATGACAGATGCATGCACCAGAGTTTGGTTTCAGTACGCACATTTATGAAGTCGTACGTTGTCAATTATGTTGACATTCGACGGGCTTGCTCTCGTCAGGTCGGATAAATTTTTCATAAAGCATCTCATAAAATTTTGTAAACAAGGGCATCGCCACTTTTTGGTAGCAAAAAGTCGATTCGAAAAGATGGTGGACAGCCTGCACGATCGTTGAAATCTCTAAAAAAAATCGGGAATTCACAGAAAACGCCAACTTTTTACTGATTTAAAACGGTGACGAGACCGTCCGTCAAGATGGGATTTAAGTTGAATGATTCAATGGCATCGACACGACCCATCCGGGCCATCCCGACATGACATGATAACAAGGCTCGAACTTCTCGAGAGAAACAGTAATCCGACACGAAACATAAGCAAATCCAATCAGAACTCACGAGACTGGGACGCATTTCAAACTCATCTTTAATAAAAGAAAATGTTACCGTCGCATGGAATTGCGAGGTAATGTGTAACGAAAAAGATCATCTACCCAGAACTGGATGACATGACACGTCAATTAACAACTCTATTTTCAGTGAAAGAGGGACCCAGAAGGCTCAAAAGTTCTTCCCATAGAAAGAAATTGAAACTCACTTACCTGACACTGATGAACAGGAACCGAAGTGCTTCCATGAACAATTATCACAAACTGCTATGAATCAAATGCCACCACCAGAATCAACTCGTCCACACCCGGTTCTAATGGTAACTTCTTTCATATACATGATTTATGAGGTTAGCGGGGCATGACCCGGGCCATTTAAATGATAAAATTCGAATTTTGATCTTGAAAACTCTGGAACTTAAGTGAAATCATCAAATGAAAAGTTGGAGGAAAACTATAGTAAACTCAAACTGCAGGAGAAGCTGCACCTTGACTCATCACCCATGCACCAGAATTACTCGGTTCCGGTTTGGTTTAATATGATAATATGTCACAGATACTGTACAGACCTGCATTGCACAATCCCGACAAGAAAAGGCAAGCGCACGATGACAACACAACGCAATCACGAATCAATCATCTCCATCCAAACACGATAAATGAAGTTCGTTCCCTTATCACTGGTTATTCATAATAATTAAAAATCGCGTCCCTGCACGTAAAACCACTCTCCTATGCAAAGCATTTTTCTAAATTCCTCCTCCACCCTCCTCTATTGAAAGAAGTCCCAACTATACAAGGTCATACTCAGACTTCTTCAAAGGTCGCCTAGTGGAGGCTGACTATTTGTGGCGAAAGGTAAAAGTTACCTCTTGAGACCGCTGAAGGCAAACTTGCTTTCCCAGGAGACTGCCTGTCTCTTTTTGCTCTTTTCTTCACAGAATTATCGAGTATCTTCTGATTCTGCTTCTGATGGATAGAATTCCCTCCTTTTAACTTATTAGGGAGTAGCCCATTCAAAGTAAGGGCAAATGGCCCCTCTCGCGGAGGTCCAATTACCACACCCAAAGAAGAAACTCCCATGCTTTGGTCCTGGCTTCCGGACCATCCGCTTGTTACTTTTCACCCCACAGTAGCAGTAATTGTGGTGGTCTTTCGTGGGGTCAGTTTGCAGCGGTTGGAAATGTAGCAACGGCATCAGAGGTTGCTTCACTTTTGGCAACTGCGGGATCGAGCTTGAGCGGCTGTCCAGGAACTGCCGCATCGCCAGAGGACATTCAGCAGATGCCCACATCAGCGTGTTGGTTATGGTGAACTTGAATCCCCGGTGCATGAGATGGGTAAGAAGGCGGGCAGTGTTTTTGGCATCGTCTAACCCACAGTGTGCACGACCTTCCCAGACCAGGCCCGCTAGCTGGACGGCTTCCTTTAAGTTGCATCTACCAGCACCAAATACTTCATGGAATGGAACTTTTAGGTTTATCCATCTAGCAGAGTTCGAAATGACAATAGTCAACATAAAACATCAAATCATGTCCTTATACTGATCAAGTAACACTGCAGAGCCAGCTTTTAGTGGCTAAAAAGTGCGCTCTCATGTAATTTTAGCCAGCTATTCAGTGATGTAACAAACAGAACAAACTTCCAGAGACAGCTCAAACTCCATAAACAGTAATTCAGATGATACTGCAACAATGAGACTTGATCTTATTCATGTACAGTTCAAAGAAAAAGTGAGGAAAGAAAAAATCCATCAAAAGAAACTACAGAAGCTTCTACCATATATGCTATTCTGCAGTACACCTTCGTTAAACCGCTGCTTTATTAATGAATACTGCCAAGCAAACAAAATGAAAATTAATTATTGAGTGCAGACGCCACAGTGCACTCTCTAGTCTCTACAATGAAAAGCATCAAGAGACATTTTCAATTTTGAAAAGTATATTTCTCAAAATCAATGGTCACATACCTATTAAAATATGGGGGTTTCCTAATCTTCTTAAACCGGCACTCTGATTCCAACATAACTCTACAGTCCCAATTTGACCATGTCACCACTGCAAAGTTAGTGTGTTTAATCCCCTTCTCTTCAAGCCACTTATCATGCATAAGTAGGGCTTCACTTAAGAGAACGCCTCTGTCTACCTGCAGCAATAAAGGTCTGTCATATGGTCTTGCTTCATAACCATGACAATTAAAACAGTTGCACTGACATGTACACTGCCATTTGAGCATGCGAACATGGAGGCAGTCAACAAAAACACACATTTGCAATTAGATTTGTGGAAATTTATCGGCCCTGCTTCAAATAATGTGAGAAGCTCAGGGCTTTACTTTCTCTCAATGCCTCCCTCCCTCCCTTTCCCTAAAACAGTACAGAAATTTTTTGCAAAAAAAGAGCTGAGATTCATTCATCCTCTGTAAGATAGAGGATTCTCCACTAAGCATGGCAGTGGATATGTATGTTGGGTTAGCATGATAGAATTTATATAAGACTCTTTTTCTCTTGGCCAGAAAGTTAATCCATAGAAAGTTTTTCAATTTGAAAGGACAATACTTTAGGTACAAAAAACTATCTTATGCAGGTGTGCAATGGCTACAGTTGGGGATAGTCCTACTAAATAAGAAACCTCCCTTTTGGGATTAAAACAATGGAAAATGGCCAAAAACTATTATAAATAGCAACAAATGAACAAGAGAGAATCGAAATAGAAAAGCACAAAAGAAATCTCTTTACAAAGTCAATATGTCATATGATTACCTTATGTTTTCAAAAATAAATAGAATAATCAAGTAAAGTTAAATAAATTTCTTTTATTGATTGTAGAGATGACCTTCTAGCTGTTATGTAAAGCTTTCATTGTCAGAAGTCGGGGGACAAAAGCCTAACCACACATGCAATATATATTCAGTCCAGTGATGCACGAAATTGCCTACTCTGATTGAAGTTATCAGATATAAGGCATCTAAACTGCGCAATTAGAAATAGAGATGACAAATTAAGAAATGATGCATCATATTCAAATTCACAACTTTGAACAGACTTCTTGATATAAAAAGAATCACTGATAAGTTCAAAAAATCTATATAAATCTATATAGACATATCTGAACTATTCATACTTAAAATCATTTCCTAATTAATCATAAGGGCAAATAATAAACAAAAAATGTTCACTTTTCATAAATTACTTCTATGCAACTTAATATGAAGGTGAACTTCTTACTAACTTTTTCTAACTCTCATGCGAAACACACAAAAATATAGCTAGTTACTAATATGATTTTCGAATAAATGATCATGCTATGTGATGAATTCAAAATGACCACCTCTTATAACACAAATTTTATGCGTAAGAAACAAGTTAGGTCCATAATTTGTGTCAAATACTCTAAAATAGAAGGCATTTAGAAATTTAAGGGTTAATTACAGATTTAGTCCTTTAAGTTTTTGCATTTGTGCAATTGCTCCCTCTTAACTTGTATGTTGTGAAATCAAGTCCTTGAACTTTCTGGATTTGAGCAATTTTGTCCTCTAAGTTTTGTCTTGGGCAATAAAATCATCTAACTTTCATGATTTGTGGAATCAAGTGCTTTGTTTACCCACTATAACTAATACAGTTAAATTACGATTTCTTTTTTCTTGTTTTCTCATTTGTTTTTTGCTCATTTGGCACCAAATTAGCATCATGTGTCATTTTTTGACACATAAGCAGTGCCAAGTCTTTAATTAATTTCACAAGTTAATTAGAGTGGTTGATCAGAGGATTCGTTAGCACAGACTGGAAAGTAAGAGGACTTGATTGGACAATTAAAACTTAGAGGAACATATCGCACAACCCACAAAATTAAAGGACTTGATTTAACCAAATAAAAGTTAAGTGGATCAAATCGCACAGATGTAGAAGCTTAAGAGACTAAAGCTGTACTTAACCAGAAATTTAACATGCATGTATAGTATAAGTTTGTGATGAAGATTAATACATGTGTATAGCTTAAAAATGTTACACGGGTATAAGTTACATTAAGAATTTGTCGAACTAACAAAAGGAAAGGCTAAATTGAAAACATAAACATTTTTTCATAATAAAAAACTACAGGCACATGGACTATAATTAGGTTTGTCAAAACATTTAAAGTAAAAGAAAAAAAAAGGGTAATTTTTAGGCCCTATACGTTGGGACTTCGTCCAATTGAAAAACCATAATGCAAAAACTATATAGGCAATCTCTTATTATGTGATACTACTTGTTAATATAGAAAATTCGTCACACGCATGTGGGTGATAGTTTCAATTACCTTATTGGTGGGAGGTATTTGAAAATATCTCAATTAATGCCAATGTGCTCGTGCAAGAGCATCAATATATATACATAAAATATCTCCAGGGAAAAATTACTAGATAAAATGCATGAGGAGATGGCTTCTTTTAGTTTTCCATAAATATCCATCACTATGACAGATAAGGTGATCATTTCAGAATATAATCCATAAGATAAATAGCTTGTTCAATTAATTTAAATGTTGTAACATCACCCATCACGACAACATATATGATGAGGATGTTTCATATTTATCATTTCCATCGTAAAATATAAAAAATGATAATTACTTCTAATTTGGTACTATATACAAAATTTGAGCCAACAACTAATAATTTTACACCAGTGTGTCAAATGGGCCATCCACTAGTTTACTATGAAAGTGAACCTCAACACTACCCAAGGGACAAAAGGTTAAAGGCCTCTGTACCTATGTCAATTCTCCCATCAACATTTGCCCTAAATCAAAACCCAATTAGCATCAACCGCACAACTTGATTCAGGACGTAATCAGGGTATAGAATCGAGATGTTTTCCACTAGGGGCAGTGATTCTGATTAATAATCAAACCAGCCAATGAACAATGCCTTCCTTAGAAAACCATATAGTTCACTTCAATTATGAGATAATCCTATAGATACAACAAAGGCAATACACTTTGTGGACAAGGAAGCTTTTGACAATCTAACTCGATAAGACCAATATCCTACAGGGCTCGGTCAGGATGGAAGACCAATAAGCCTGCCACCAGTGAAGTCAAAGGCAAAAGGTGCACCTAAAGCATTGGGACACCAATGAGCTTGACACAAGGCACAGGGACTGAAAATAAGTAGTAAGTATCTTAAAACAAATCCAATCACAGATGATACGCCAGTAACTGCTGCTGCATTTCTCATACTTTTCATTGCAAGCTATTCTCGATTAAATCTTTTATAGTGTCCAAGTAAAAACAAATCCAAAAAAATAGTAACGAGCTTGACGCACTACTGTAACAAAAGTTCGGAAAACCCCTCAACTTTCTACTTCAAAAGTATAGACGATGTTTCGGTCCTGAAACTTTCTTTTTTGGTGTGACACTATGGCTAAATATTTTCAACTAAATTGACAGGAGGGCCGACTTGAAAGAGAGATTATTTTCTCAAGCCCATCGAAATGATCATGCGATTGCCTTGGTGCTTTGCGACTAATAGCCTCAATGCAAAGCACGCGCCTGGCTAAACATGCTTAACCATGATTCCCTGGAAAAGAGAAGTCACAGCCTAGAATTTTTTACCACACTGCCGGCCGCCTACCCTATGAAATAGAAGCCTCACTCTTTAATGTCTGGTTATGCCCTTGTAATTAGCCAAGCATTTTTACTATCAACAACCCTACATAGGCCAAGATTTCCCAGAATTAACTCAAAGTAACAATTATGTGGACTAGGAAATTCAAAACAGCAAATGTAAGGACTCGTCCTTTCAAGTGTAAAGTCTATCTTGACTTATTTTCCTTATCTTTTCCTTGTCAAGATAACAAGAACAATAGTAATTACAGTAACAATCCTACAGTATCATATGAACTATCTGTATGGATAGATGGAAAGATCTTCCAAAATAGCAACATAAGCATCTCCTTAAGGAATGCTAACTTGAACCCGAACAAGAACAACTTGAAAAGAAGAAGAAGAAGAAGAATTACTAGACCAGAATTGTGCAGCTAACCTAAATGACCTCCATGTTAATGACAAGTTTCAAACAATTTCTGCTCATGAATGAGATCAGATTGAATATTCAAAGTCAGGATGCTACTTCATAAGAATAGAAACCACCAAATAAATGTCTAGCTCCTAGTGTATCTGAAAAACCTTCCTCATATTAAATTGTTCATCTAAGATATGGAATATCTGGCCAAGGCAGCATAATCCTAAACAGTCTCCCTAGGGGATCAAAGTGATGAGCCCTAGAACTTGTAATAAAGATGAAAAAAACTGCGCTATCCCAACCATTCCCCACAAAGCAGATGATACACATATGAAAAGTAATGCAGCAATTGAGCATGTGATCAACTAGCTAAACATTAACAATTTGTGCATAGGAACACGAATAGAGACAGCTGAATCCACCGTGTACCTGGGTTTGCTGGATGCCTGTAAGCTCTTTGCAGAAATCACTCAGAAGTTGGTTGTAAGTAGGACGCACATATATCTGGAAACAGTCTTCCAGTTCGCCTGTCATGCTGTTCACTAAAACAGAAGGGAACTCAATGATCTCTTGGGGGTGAGGATTCTTATCTCTGTCACAGGTAGCCTCAAAATCTATAACCACGAAATACTGGAACTCTTGCGACCGAGCATCTGGTAGATAACTTTGTGATGACGTCCTAAAGGGTACATACTGAAACCGGTTGTCAGTAGGAAAACCATACTCATAATTGAGGGGATAATGTTGAGCTTCAAGTGCATATAACTGGTTCTGATGTGCCTTATGAAATTCAGGATGAAAAGCTGGCCAAGTCTCAAAATCTTGGTGATGCATTGGACTTCTATAACCTTCAACTGGAAGGGTAAAGGACGTCTGGCTGAATTTGTCTTTAGGGTCCATATTACCACTTCCAGAATGGGTAGTTATTCCATCTATTCTCTGAAAAAATCCATGGATACGATTCCCTTGGTAATGCAAATTACCAGGGAATACATTATTTTGGAGGCATCCTGCAGATGCCTCACAATATTTTTGCATGTTTCCTGCTAAAATAAGGGCACAGATTAGCCATTACTCCAAAAGATTGACAACTTCCGACTCCAGAAAAAAATTGAAGCAATAATCAGAAGCTAAAAACCATTTGTACCATAGTAAGCAGCCAAAACATAGCAGAAGAGAGGTTTCCTTGTCACAAGTATAGTTGCAAATGTATGTCTGACATTGATAATTACAAGTAAAAGGCTTCATGTCTATGGAATCATGTCAAGTTAAAACATCAAACTAGACATAGGAAAAATCTATTTACAAGCCATGATATGCACAATCCATAGAAGGAAGCAAATTGTTAAATGCAACATATTGAGGATGAGTTTGGAAAGACTTTGCATAACAACGTTGGACTTTGAGTGAAAGTGGCTGGGTAACTGTTCTGCGTTTGGGCTTTGAAAAGATAGAATTTGGGCTCTCAGAGTCAGAATAATTTTACGAAACAACAAAACTTTCAGTCAAAGGATTTAGGAGTCCAAAACTGCTTCAAAGGTTTCCTAAACTCACCCTACATCTCCAAAGTAGTATGCAGTCTATACCTAACAATGGATGCAGTTCTCTCCTTGAAAAAATATCTCATTCTGTTCCCTTAAGAAGCACTATTAAGGAAAATGACGTGTGAACACCAACTCTAGATAAGTGTGTACACCACTGCAAGCACCTAGATAATCTCCAATAATTCCACAACTCGAAAGCAGATCCCACCCAAGCACATCAAGAGAAGATAAATTACCTACTTGGGCAAATAATAAAGAAAGATATTGCTACCAGTAGGTTGAGATTATTGTGGGTCATGATCTTCCTGCACGTAGCTTTCTAAGCTAACCAGAAACTCTCTCTCACGTAGAAAGATATGTTGCTCACCAACTCCAGAAGCACAATCTCCTGCCTGACACACAGTCCAACTCCAACGTACACAAAAGCGCTCGGTTAACATGCATTCAAGATACAGCTTTAAACCCCAATTAACCATTATTGTCACAAACAAATTCCACAAGCACAAGAACTGTCCCATTCGCAAAACTGCCCCATCCTAATTGCTAATCCAGATCTTGATTACAGGAGTCTATCTCTCTATGTTACTCTTAATCACAGCACCTTTCAGTAGCAAGCGACAAGGAGCAAGTCTAGCTAGAGCTTTACCACCGCAAGCCCTCTGAAACCACGAACTTGCAATTAACAGCCCCGAAAAGATCGTATTTTTACACCGCCTCAAGCGAATCGCCAAGCAATGGCACAGAGACAGAACGAAAAGAGCCCGAAATTCAGCAAGCAAACTACACCAAGCACACACCCATCGCCAACCGAACCCTGTACGAAATTCAAGAACCGCAAAACCGCAATGCTCCGAGATCAATCGAATTCCAAACGCACCGACAACGCCGGCGCGACCCCGATCACGGGGTTCCGGCGCAGACCCAAGAAAAACAGAATCATACCCACGAATCGAAACCAAACAAACACCCGAACGGACGAACAAGAACAGGGGGGAAGAGAGAGAAAGAGGGATCGGGGGCGCGCGCGAGAGAGAGAGAGAGAGAGAGAGAGAGAGGGAACCGCACCTTTATTATTATCGAGGGCCATCAGGACCTCCGACCGCCAGGCGCATCAGATCTCCCTCCGCGAAGCCCCACCTGAAATCCGCCGGAACCGGACCGAACCCACCAAGCGTAAAACACGCGCACACAAAAGAAATGGTCATCGCCCATCATGGGTTACACGCTTTTCTACTCGAGCGCGGCAGGCGTTACGGGAAGAGAAGAAGCAAAAGAAGAAAAAACAGACGGAAAGCGAGGGGACCGCAGGAGATCGGGGAATTGAAGAGCCAGACGACAAAAAAGAAGACGGAAGCGGAGGAAGAGGAGGAGGGAGAAGAGGTCGGAGGAGATTTTTGCTTACATGGTGCGGTGGCGGAGGAGGAGGAGGAGGAGGAGGATTCGGCCGGTGGATCGACTTGCGGCTGATCGCGTGAATAGTCGGAAGCAAACAGGGAAGAAGAAAAGGAGGAAAAATAAAAAAAAAAAGGGAAGAATAAGAAGGGGGAATTAGTTAATAGCGGAAGAAATTGGGGAAATAAATGCAATAAATAAAATATTATTAATTTGGGGGAGGAGGAAGAGTAGACCCCACGTCACTGGCTTTATTATTGTTTTTCTTTTTAAATATGATGCTGCGGGACAATTGAGATTTTTTGCGGCCGCCACGCGCCTAACCCTCGCGTGACCTCACGCGCGCCTCTCTTGCTCTTTTTTCCTTCCCCTTTTAAATGGTTAATACCTTAAAAAAACCTCAAACTAATATATTATGATAAATTTATCCTAAATTATTTTTTTATTATAAAAAACATCAAACTAATTATGAAAAATTTATCCTAACTGGTTTAAAAAACCTCAAATTAATTTATTTACCCAAATTAATAAATTTATGACAAATATACTCTCATCTAAATTTAATTAGTACCACAAAAAAATAAAAAAATTATAAATTATGACAAACGGAGCATAAAATCTCAAATTAGTATACCAGTTAACTCTCAGGTATTATTTAATTTAATAATTTGATAGTAAAATTTAACGAAAACTAACATACGGTAAATTTGTCACAAGTGTATTAATTTAGGGTAAATTTGTCATAAATCTATCAATTTAGAATTTGTTATGGTATTAATTATTTTTTTTTAAAACGTACTTTTCACCTTTGCCCTTGTTATAACCCTCTAAGCAATCTTTACTTCGAATAATATTTTTTGTGAGATCGTTAATTTGATTTAGTTTAATTTAATACGAGCGACCATCACCCACTTCCTATGTCGCCCCCCCTTCCTTTTATCCTCCCTCGATCTCCTTTTACTAATCGCCCGATCGCCTTTTTTTCTTATATTGTTACTTGATCATAGATCAATATCTTAAATCTTTCAGGAATTTCGGACTCTTTTCAAATACTTCTTTTTTTGCTACGTACGACGTACCTTGCCTAAATTATGGCATTGAATGGGGGAAAAGTCCGTGATATCAGACTCTTTCCTCGCCCTCTCTACTTGGCGAGCATGCCGGAGGTGGAGAAAAGTACAAGATAACAGCCTTTAAAACGTAAGCCCGCATTTTCTGCCTCCTTCCTTGACTCCCTCACGAGGCGGGTTCGCTCTCGTGGTTATCGTGTTTTTCTTTCCATTGGTGTGTTAATTTATTGATTTAAGTATATCTCGAAGTTCCGGAGGTGAGCCCCGAACGCTTTCCTCGCTTCTAATCGAAGTTCACGAAGAATTCGAGCCAGCCTGAGACGTGTAGAGAAAAATCACGAATCAACAACGCCCCTTTCACAAGTATAGACCTTCCCTATTTGTACTTAATTTACTTTTCATAAGAGAAATATAATGAGCACTACCACCCGCCGCGACCTGATAACTCACGTTGAGTGTCGGTTTCCCCACGCACGATCACGACTCGCCCGTGGACTTTCGTTGAGATAGACGGTAGTTGATATTTATGTTGATTGTTGAGGCGGTGCGATCTCGCCCGTCGGATGAAAAGTAGATCAACGGTTGTAAGCCGAGGCCCTCAACTATAAAAGGGGTATCCTCCCTCATTTGTAATCATCTAATATTTCAGTAATCCAAGTTCACTTTCCTTCCAGAGCTCCTCTCTCTAAACTTTCTCTCTCTAAAAGATCCCGGTTGTGCAAGCGAGTTGAGTGATTGATCGAGTAAGACTTGGCTTGGGTGATCCAAAGTTGCCCGAGTCGCCGCACGGTTCGATCCCAAATCGATCGGCCCGTAACAAGTGGTATCAGAGCAAAGGAGAGTTCCGTTTGGAGAAGGAGTGCCAACTGTTCGAAGGAATGTCGAGCCAAGAAGCTGTCATGGATGGAGAGGCGGCGCAAGTCAAGGAGACCCGTGGCCGAGCAAAGAAAAGAGACGCCTCGATGGAAGCCGTAGCTGCGTTCGATGAGAAGATCGGGAAGGTTCGGAGTGCCGTGCTCGAACTCATGGAAGGTCTTGACGATGTGCGAGACCGGATCATGGAGGTTGAGACCTCGCTCCGTGAAGACTTCACGATCGGCCTCAATGAAGCTACCGCTCCTTTGCACGAGAAAGATGAAGCCCTTGAAGCATCGATCAATGTCTTGAAGGAGCCCGTCTGAGTGATCGAGGAAGAAAGTCCACGTAGGGACGAGGTCGAAGCCATGAAGGCGGAGATCCAAGAGCTCAAGACCGAACTTGCCCTATGCAAGATGAGCATTGCCAATGGAGCGATGCCTACCCAAGCGGTGCCCAAAATCGAGGTGCCGAAACCCAAAGAATTCAAAGGCGAACGATCCGACAAAGAGGTGGACAACTTTGTCTGGAGCATGGAGCAATACTTTGGCGCTGCCAACATCCAAGACGAGGCGATCAAGGTACGAACCGCTTCCATGTTCCTTACCGATACCGCAATGCTTTGGTGGCGTAATAGGTGCGACGAGACTAGACGCGGTGCCAATCCCGTGGAGACATGGGATGACTTCGTAAAAGAGTTCCGCAACTACTTTTTCCCCGAGTTTGCTCATCAAGAAGCCCGTAGCAAGCTCCATCGCCTCGAGCAAAGAGGTGCGATCCGAGAATACGTGAAAGAATTCACGGAGCTCAAACTCCAAATTCGCAACATAAGCGAAGAGGAGGCTCTCAGAGCGTTCATGGATGGGTTGAAGCCATGGGCACTTCTCGAGCTCAAGCGTCGGGGACGTGAGTAGTTTTGCGCGAGCGCTAAGCGTGGCTGAGTCGCTCGTCGACCTCACCAAGACCGAACCAAGGAGTCGATCGTGGAGGTCGGATCGATCCGAGGACGAAGGAAGAAACACTCTCCGAGGCGCGCACGATCAAGGCGGCCGAGCCAAAGCATGGGGAGAAGGGTCTTCCAAGCCGTCCTTCCAAAGGGGTCGACCGCAATCGGACCGCACGACAAGTAAGTTCGATCAACCCCGCCTTCTCCTTGCTTCATTTGCCAAGGTCCACATTGGACCCAAAAGTGCCCGAAGAAGGGCCGAATCAACGCCCTCCTTGCCATCGAGGAAGAAAAGGAGGAGCCTAAAGAAGATAAGTGGCAGATCCGGATTGGAGCTGTAAGGATGGTCAACTCGATCCAAGCCCGATCGCCATCGAAAGAAGAAGCTGCACCAAACACAGACATGTTCTTCGTAGAAGTCGAAGTGTGTGGCCGAATGCTCTATGCCTTGGTCGACACCGGCGCGTCGAACATGTTCATGTCGACCGAAGTAGCCAAAGCCTTGGGACTTCGTGTGGAACCATCCACGAAGTCATACAAGCCCATCAATTCGGACGACTTCCATGGCGTAGGAGCAACTCCCGACGTGGATGTCAAGATCGGCGGATGGAAAGGAAAGGTTACGTTCGAGGTACTCCCTCTTGACGATTATGATCTCATCCTTGGTATGCAATTCTTTGAAAGCGTAGGAGCCATGATCGACATGAGGACCAAGTGTCTCATGATCCTCGATCAAAAATGCCCGTCGATGATCCCCATGATCAAGGGGTGGTCGATACCAAGACTATCGCGTCAATCCGACGCCTCGACAAGAGCTTGAAGGCCGTGATGCGCATCAATAAGCTGTCCGAGGTGAAGCTGAAAGTCGAGTTGGATCCTACTCCAACAAATGCCATACCGATTCAAGTGCTCTTCCCCGAGGTCGAGTGCTCACCGCATGTCACGCCAAAGCCGAAGGAGGAGTCGCATGCTAAGCCCGAGCTGACCATAGAAGGATATGGTCCTTCGTTCGTGAGCATCCGAGCGAAACGAAACAAGAACAAGAGAGCCCGTGCCAAAGTCCATACTCGTGCCAAGAAGGCCGACCGTCAAGCTGAGAGCGACAAGGACGTCGCTCGATTGAGTGGGGAAGAATGTCACGGGCCGAAAGAGTGTCGACCCGAGAGGTTCCCAGCGCACGATCACGACTCACCCGTGGACTTCCTGCTCTCGCTCGGATTTCCACCAAGTCTACTTCCCGAAGTTTCTAAGGGCGGGCGAAACCGTCATTCCGCATGATTCTAGAAATCCCTCATTTATGTCGGTGGATGGTTGTTTCCGTTATTTATGTCGGTAGACGGTAGTTGATATTTATGTCGATTGTTGAGGCGGTGCGATCTCGCCCGTCGGATGAAAAGTAGATCAACGGTTGTAAGCCGAAGCCCTCAACTATAAAAGAGGTATCCTCCCTCATTTGTAATCATCCAACATTTCAAGAATCCAAGTTCACTTTCCTTCCGAGCTCCTCTCTCTAAACTTTCTCTCTCTAAAAGATCCCGGTTGTGCAAGCGAGTTGAGCGATTGATCGAGTAAGGCTTGGCTTGGGTGATCCAAAGTTGCCCGAGTCGCCGCACGGTTCGATCCCAAATCGATCGGCCCGTGACACTAGCGTGAGACATTGGCGACTTATCCGGTGGCATGTGTGTGGTGGCTAGCACATGTCGCCCCCAGTGATTTATCTCCGATAGCCGGTTATGCGGGGTTTCCTGGGTCATCAATATATATAATGAGCACTCTTTACTTTGGTGGAAATTCACTAGAATATATGCGAAAATTCAATAAAGTTTAATGTGCATGTCTTGCTTTTCAATATTGCTATGTTCACACGCACTAAGATGTAACTTTAGGAACGGCACTTAAAAGAAAATGTTACGGACATCAACTTCCAGCAGAGAGTCAAATGAGATTTATAAAAAGATTTGGTTTTTCTTATGAAGAGGGAAACGATTTAGTAAGTTTTCCAAACCACACAAAATATTCCAATTTGATGGACCATATAAGATGAAAGTCGAAAACTTAAGCGGATGACATAATACGGTGTTGCTTTGTATCAACCGGTATGAGAATCAAACTTGTTTCATTAGGGTCATCCTTACAAGCATGTTCCTTTCTTGTCTATAAAACAAAACCCATGACATTAGACAAGGGTTTTAGAATGTCCGTGAATTTACATTATTATTTAACATTTACAGTTTTCTACATACACTCTTTTCATTTCGAAATTATGGAATTGTGAATAATATTAATGACTTTCATCACGGATAGAACAGTCTATTCTCGATCTTCCCCCTTTTTTTCTTTATTTATCTCGTCTAGTCCTTGCGGTTTTACGATTGAAAGAAAGAAACAAAATAAATCCTAAATTGTGTTTCCATCTATGCACATTCTATATTCTTTTCTTTTCTTTTGCCTTTCCCAAGACGAGAACGTAACAATTCATGGACTGTAGCCGCCCAAAAATGCGTTTATTAAGTGCATGCTTAACCTCTGAGCAAAGAGAAAAGTACATGCTTAGGAATTGAAGGCCTATCTTGGTCAACCAACTAAAAAGGAGGTGCATTTTTTTAACCAAAAAAGCCCATACGTATATTTAATATATCGAAGGGTTGCTTTTGCCTATTTTAATAGCCAAACAGGAGCAACAGCTCTTTCGCCACTCACTTCATTAATCACTTTTTAACTTAAAAATCTAAATTAACCTCGAATTAGCATGAAAACAAACAATGTCTAGATAAGCAACATCCCACGGCCATAAAAACACTAACATCGAGCATCACTCTCTAGACACAAGCTATCATCAATAAACAGAGATAAACATATTTTTTCCCTCTCGATTAAGCAACAAAGGCGATATCAGAAATATGGATAATATCATATGAAAACATCGGAGTTACATGGGCTCCTCGATACTCGACATGGCGCACCGAGTCCAAGGGCCGACAATTTTGGGCCTTGAGAGCAATTGGCCCATCCCAGCAGCAACATGTTGGGCTAAGCCCAATCTTGCTAAATCCCGGCCTGGCCCACCTCACCTCTACATTTTCTAATTTTTCCATGGAAATAAAAGTGATGCTTGCATGAAATTAGAGCCTTTGATCGTTATAAAGAATGGAAAAGAAACATTCTGGAAATACTGACCTCAAATTAATAATCTTAGGAGTCTGATCACCTGGAAAAACTGTTTATACAAGGAGTCTATTTCAATTGCATCGCCAATTCAAGGCTTCCTTTCTTCTCTAAAGGAGAGTCACAATCATGCTGTCGATGTAAATGTCTGTGAAATAGGGCTTTTCTCCGACTTCTCTAAATAAATAGAACCTCAGCCTTACAATGCCCGAATCTACAAATTGGACCGGGCCGAACATGTGTAATTGCTCTTCGACCCACTAAGCCAACTCCCTAGGCTGGCAATGCAGGAGGGCCTTAGCTTTATTATGGGCCTTTTCAAATTGGGCCACAATCTGCTAAAGGGGTAATGTTTTCAAGAACTTGCGAGATTTACGTCGTCTTGAAATTAATCGGGAGCCGTGTTTGATTCGCGCTTAATTACATGAAGGGTTTTTCTCGAAAAATATAAGTTTTTTCGTGGCTTCACGGTAAGATTTATCCAAAGGATAGTCAATCACGAGGCTTTTAGGTTTTAGTTTTTGATCGATTTGGCTGACCCCGATACGATTGGTGAGAGATGGATTGATGAGCAATGCTAAGTTAACCAAGTTTGGTTTAAGCAATTGGGGTATTGAAGATCCATACCAGCCCACATCATTCGGTATCTCAATATAGGGAAAGTAACACAAATAGTTCCTAAAATTTGATTTTATGTGCAATGCGATCCCTCAACTTTAATTCAATATGTAATGTCATTCCTGAACTTATGATTTGTTCAATTTAATCCCTGAAATTTTGGTACATTAAGGACTATATGTAAAATGTTCGATATGATCATTGAACTTGACCTAATGGAAAAATGATATTGGATATTTTTATATAATTCAGAGACTTAACTAAATATTTACCAAAAGTTTTAAGAACCACATTGCACATTGGGTTAAGTTAATGGGTCATATTGAATAAATTAAATGTTCAAAAACTAAATTGCACATCGGGCCAAAGTTCAGAGGTCATTTTGTAATTATGCCACCATAGAATATCTCTTTGGATAAAATTGCTTAGGGTTTCTACATATATGTAGACAGATAGATAGAGAGGAACTTGGACCTTTTTACCATGAAAAGGACATGCATGCATGTATTGAGAAAAGATAGATATGTATGTAACTTGCCACAATGAAAAGGACATAATCAGATGGACATCTGAAAAAGAAGAAAGGAGGAAAGAGAGAGGCCCTTCCTCGACAGCATGCGGGGAGCTTGTGATTGGTCGAAGAGAGCAACTTTTTTGGAGCATATCGCATAAATGATTGGTCTTTAGGGGGCTTTCAACAATCTTCAAGTGCAAAGTGGAGACTGGATCTACCGAGAGGGGGGAGAAGAGTCCAAGGTAGGAACTCAAATAATGGGGAAGATTCTATTCCAAACACGACCGACTGCTGCAGGGAGCTCGGACAACTGGTGCAGTGGACATTTTCATGCACATACCCACATCACATGATCTTTCTCAGACTCCATGTGAACCCTCTGCAGACGCACAGAGAGAGAGAGAGAGAGAGAGGACAATCTATGGACTTTAGCAACCAGAAGGAAGAAGGTGATATCTTGAAACCCATTTTTAGGGACTAGACTTCTGATATATTTGTTTGAGTTGACATTGTCACCAAATGAAGTAGTCTCCAGAACCCGATTTCCCGCACCATTAGTCCTCAGTATTTCGTAAGCTCTTGCTCGCTCTATCGGCTTGATTGAGTTTTGACGCAATCAAAAAAAGCAATTTCGGGAAGCCAAAAAAAAAAAAAAAACCTGTGGTTTGCATGAGCAGAAAGAATAACTTTATCAGTGCCAAAGCCGGAAAAAAAGGCGGGAAAAGAAGGAAAAAGGGTTACTTCCTTCACTTGAATGTGTCACGGCAATGAAATCAACCGAAAGTAAGGAAATTGTCGCATGCAAATTTTTGATTTTTTCTTTTCTTTTGCTGTTTTAATGATGTGGTAAACGGATCTCGGGGATATTCCTTTTCATCTATCACGGAAGATCAGAGGATACCGCAAACGTTATATTTAATTTGATTATTTTTACAATGTGTTGTTCCCTAGCTGGCTCTTTGATGCCTGTGGCATCGGTTGTTATTTTTGTCGACACCCTTCTGCTTGTTCTAACTATTTGTCTATTTGAATGTAAGTTTTTGGTGTCGGACCGTTTTGTATAGTTTTGGTTTAAGCTCAATATATATTTACTTTACCAAAAAAAACGATAAGGAAATTCGCTCATCACCTTGTGGTCTTGGGTTCATATCTTACTAGGAGCACTCTATAAATAAAATGATAGTTGCATCCGGTCGATTGGGATGAGTGCGCTTTCAAGATGACCCAAGTGAGTAGACAAGTGAAGCTGCATGAAACCTGACATGGACAACCATCTGACTGCAAAACCAAAAAAATGTATTGCGACATTTTTTTTTTCCCAAATCTTAAGATTCTCGTAATTTTTTCTTTTTGTTGAAAATAAACATGAAAATTACAAAAAAAAAAGTCCTAAACATATTGTACCGTGACCAATTCAATAATAAATCTTACAATTATGCCAATTAGTCTTAAACCTTTTAAGGATGGGTTAATACCTTGAAAAACCCCAAACTGGTACACTTGTGACAAATTTACCCCAAACTATTTTTTTGACCATGAAAAACCTCAAACTGGTACACCTGTGACAAATTTACCCCGACTAACTATAAAAAACCTTAAACTGGTACATTTATGACAAATTTACCCCAAGCTAATTTATTTGACCACAAAAAACCCCCAAAGCGGTAAATTTATGACTAATATACCCCCTAAATTAGATTAATACCACAAAAAAATCACAAAAATTGTAAATTGTGAAAAATAGAGTGTAAAATCCCAAATTGGTATACCGGTCAACTGTCACGTGTCATTTAATTTTATAATTTAACAAGAAAATTTAACTAAAACTAACATAGGGTAAATTTTTCACAAGTATACCAGTTTAGAGTAAATTTGTCAAAGGTATACAAGTTTGGGGTTTTTGGTGGTCAAAAAAATAGTTTGGGGTAAATTTGTCACAGGCGTACCAGTTTGGGGTTTTTCAGGGTATTAACCCTTTAAGGATTTGCCAATTTAATTATTTCAATCAATTTTGATTTGAAATTGATAGTGTGAATTCTCACTGTTCTAAATGGCACGATCACTATTGATGTGGATAATTCCTTGAACTTATAATAATAATTATTTAATTTTCTTTTCTTTTCTTTTTTTTTCTCTTTTTTTTTTAATTATGTCGGCAAGGGCAACTTTCGTCAAGTCACCCTCACTTGCATATATGGTGAAGGCCGCCCTTATGACGGCGATGGCTTGCTTATAGCCATAATGAAAATATGAATATTAAAAATTTTAGATTTTTTTAAAATTGCATGTCAGCGTTGATTATACTATATAATATAATCAGCATTCACATTAGTTTTTTTTCAATCAATAACTAAATTGACAAATCGCTAATATGTTTAGAATTAAATTGACAAATTAAAAAGTTTGGAATTAAATTGACCGTCATATAATAAGTTTATAATTTTTTGAACAACTTTCCCAAATGAAAAACATTAGCACACCTTTTTAAATGTATAAAATGTTGGCATAAACCTTTGAAAAAATTGAAAAGTTAATAATTTTATGGTTGAATTATTTTTTCTAAAGTCTGCAATCTCTTCTTGTAACTATTCAAGGGGCCCCACCCTAAATGTGTGGTGGTGCGGTCAGACATGATGTTTGTCTTTTCCCTCCTTTTCTTTATGCTTTTCTGAAAGTGAGTTTCGGAGATGCTTTAGAATTTCGAAGAAGTGTCAGAGAAGAAGGAAGCATCACTGACCACTTTCTTTTAAATTGACTCTAAAAAAAAAAAAAAAAAAAAATTAGGGCACAAAGATCCCCAAATCATGTGTGGATTCGATTGGGACTTTCAATTAGAAAGATCAATCTATTATACTTTAGAGAGGACACATCATGATCTTCTTTTCCCTGTAGATTTTTCAATTTGATTCCATACGAAAGACAACATGGGTCAAGCTGTACACATCATTATAAAATCCGTCGATGGGTATGCGTTTGTGTAATTAAAAAGAAAAGAGGGTGGTAACATAAGGAAGATTTCACTAGCGCTTTTGTCTCGCTCTGTCTCTCTTTCCAATTTTTTTTTTCAAGCTTTGGGCAAAAGTATTTTGTTTGTTTGCAATTGCATCCATGTGCGCACGAGCTCCTAAACCTACAAGCTTTGCTTTTGGAAACATTAGTGGAAAAGCTAAAAGTTGATGGCAAAACACACTAGTAAGTTACAACCTTAGATGACTCAAAGCAGCGAGTTTTTCACATGGCTCGTTTCTCGACTCGATCGAACTCTAACGGAACAAACTCGGTTTCCAAATAACCAGATCCGTCGCAAAACATGTCGAGGAAAAACCAACAGTAAGGAAATCAAATTACATTTCCAATTTCTTCGTAATTAAGAGGGGCGGGCCGATTCCGTTTTCTCGGTCCGACAATGTAACCATGCCATCATTTGACAACTCATATATAGAACTCTTCGAGTCTCGATCTGTAGCCCCTCCAACCTTCTCAAGCCCGTCCCTCTGCCAACCCTATTCGTTTGCGCAATGGACGCACGTGCTACCTTCAGGGGAATCTCTAGCCTAGCCATGCACAAGGTCCCCCTCTCATCCCTTTTTCTCCTCTCATGGGGAAGCCAGCTTTGAGTATTGAAATCGAAACACTCGGCCCCAGACGGATGACAGTAAGATAGGTTGCTCATAAAAAAAAAATGATTACTCTCACTTAAACAAGGCCAAGTACTTTCAACAGGAGAAACAACAGTATATCGTTCTCCATCATGATGTGACTGAACTGAGCTGCCCCCAGAGACTATGTTAGTCACGGGCACGCATCGGAATGCACGAGGACAAATATTGAACAGAATAAAACATCAGAATGTTCCTACCATCATCCAGTTTATCGAAACATATTCCCCCGAGAAAAAAAGGTCCATACTTCTATGCTGGATCTGGTCCATTAGGAGCCAAGTGATCTCCCCCTTAGTAGATTAAATCGACACCCATTTCTTCCACTAGCAGGATTCATCCTATCCATCACAATGAACTGGATCCAAGTGAGAATTTTAATTAAAAAAAAAAAAAAGAAAATGGTGTAAGGGATTTTTGAAATTTGGCTTAGATGTAATGTGGTTCTAGAAATTTTAATTTATTCAATATAATTTCTAAACAATCAGTAAATATTTGATATTTCATGTACTTAAACGAGAAATTAGACGTTATTTGATTACGTTACGTACTATATACTAAGTTAGAGTATTAAAAATGACGAGACAATAGGGTGTTAATATCCATCATTATTTGATGAGTGGATTATATATCCTGATATGGGATAAATATTTTACTTGGATAATTCACACGCAATTTTTCTTTTTTGTTATCCACCATTTAAATTTAACGGATTGGGAGTCACATTAGCATATTTCATTACCTTGAAATCTCATAACAATGACATTGAACATTTTCATACAGTTTAAGAATTATCTCGAATATTTATCGATAGTTCATGAGATAAATTGAATGATTTAAAGTTTACAGACCATATTACACAGTGAACTAAAGTTTGATAATCATTCATGACAATTTCCCTGAAGAAAAGAAAAGAAAAATCTAGAAGAAACGGAACCTTTTACAACTCTCAATCCAAAGTCGTTCTACATTAAATTTTGGAAAGTATTTGAGCTTAATTTAGATGATTACACAAATTAGTCCTAGTTGATAAGTGTAACAATATTTTCCTCATAAGTTGCTCTTGTGTGGAAGCCTAAATAAGCATGAAGCTGTGTTGATTCCTTTCATATTATCATGCGTGCCTATACTTTACATCTAGCAAATCATTAATTAATTCATAATGAAAAAAGGTTTTCATTTGCACACTAGTCCTCTTTTATTAAATAATTCGTAGATTGGATGCTATGGTTTTAATGAACAAACATGCAACAAGTAGAATCGGAAAAAAAAAAAAAGGGTCGAAAGAGTAGAAAAATACTTTGTTTAGATTCAGTCCATCTAAGTCATTGATCACGTATGTCTCATGTGTTGCCTATGCGAAACCTACGTGTATAGCTAACCAGGCGCATAATGAAATCAATCTAATGGATTGACATCCGAGCAAAGATAAGAGAAAACTATATAACAAAGGATGATATATACCTTTTGTATAGCGCAAGACATTTGAGATCGGTCGGCTAGATGGTTCGATGTATCAAGATATTTTCCTTTTATTGAACATGGTTCAACGTATCTAAATACGTACGTTTTATTGAACATGTCATAAATCAAACTTGAGTTATCAAACCCATCAAAGCGAATTTCAAAGTAGAATAACTCATAAAAACACTTTGTGTTAATATTATGAAAAATCAAAAACTGTTAAACTTATAACAATTTACCAAAAAATAATTTTTTGACTATCAAAAATTCCAAATTAATATACCTTTAACAAATTTACCTCAAATTGGTATTATTGTGACAATTTTACTTTAGGTTAGTTTTCATTAAATTTTATTGTTAAATTGTTAAGTTTGATGACACACGACAAGTTGACTAATATACTTATTTGGGATTTGCTCTCTACTTGTCACATTGTACCAAATTTGTGATTTTTTTATAATATTAATCCAATTTTACAGGTGATATATTTATTATAAATGTATCAGTTTTGGATTTCTAATGATAAAAAATTTGTTATTAATAAATTTGTCACAAATATATTATTTTGAATTTGTTATGATCATTTTGAGTAAATTTATATAGATGCACCGGTTTAAGTTTTTTGTGATCAAAAAATTAATTTAAAGTATACTTATTATAAATATATTAATTTAAGATTTTTCTTGGTATTAACTAAAATACTCTCACATGCGTGATCTACACGCGTGCATGTACTCCAGGTATCAATCCAGTCCTCTCCCTAAAGAATTGCGTGGTCGAACTACAAGGGGTTTCGTACGTTTCTCTTTTGGAAGGACGTTTGCCTGAAGGGTTTCCCACGTGACGTCAAAGGAGTCCTGTGCGGGGTCAAAACCCTAGGGAAAGAGCGAGGAATTGCGAGGCCTATGATGAGAAACTTCACCGATCTCAGTTGTCGTCCATCACCATGCCAACTCATTCGTCTGATTCTTCGATAGAGAGAGAGAGAGAGAGAGAGAGAGAGAGAGATCAGTTCTTGGAGAGGACGTGGGAATCTTGGTGCTGGATTTCAAGCACTGATCGAAAACAGTAGTATGACGCGACATGAAATGTGTTGTCAGGGTTCGATGGATGTCGCGGTCCGATACGTGTCGAGCGTTAATGTTATTCCATGTAGGATCGACGTCTAATGTCATCGCTACCTTCCAAGGTTCCCCACCTTCGGAATCGGAATATGATGTCGGTTCGGAGGGGAGGGACAGAACGAAGAACCGAGAATCGCTCGTCAGCCGCATCGCCAGCGCGAGGAAAGAAAGATCTTCGCATCATATGCTGGAAAAGCAGAAGGATCTTCGAACCGAACGAGCCCAATTAGTGGGGGGAAAATCCTGCATTGGAGAAGCCTCGTGCATCGTCTTACCCTCATCATGTTCCTCCTCGAGCAGTTGGAGGATTATTACAGAAAGTGGGGTACTCAAAACTTTTAGGAGACATCGGTTTCTGCATTCACGAAATTCTTCTTTTATCTGTTTTTTGGGAGTAGTTTAGTACCTTCAATCCACGGTTCACGAAAAAACGAAAACCCATTAACTCATTAAAAATGATGATGGAGAGTTTTCCCAAATATACTTACCATCCAAAACCCTAACCATCATCGAACAGTTGGTTGGCTGGGTTTTTTTGGGTCATAAGTTCTTGTATCACCTCTGATTTTTCTCAATGAAAATGGGTACCTAGTTAACGTAATGAGTCAGAGTAATCTATCCAAAAAACACACTTAGATCCCATCTCCGTCATGATTAAACCAACAAAATTAAGTCAAATTTCATTGTGAGGAAGTACATTTTGCCTTCTCTCTCTCTCTTTGTTTTTTTCTTTTCTTTTCTTAGGAGTTTGTTGGTCCCAATGAGATAATTATATAATAACTATGCACTTCTAAGTATATCCGGAGGAACTCGAGATGCATCCACACCTACCATTTTCCAATTGCCGAGAGAACAATCGAATAAACTAATTTATTATTCGTTGGATCTTATGGTAATAATTAATTTCTAGGGGAACTCGAAAAGACATTACCCTGACAAGGTCATATGCTTCTTAAAGTTAGAGATGACCCTAAAAGAAAAACACCCCACAAAGATACCTTTCATAATGACACAAATACCTCTGTCTTTCTCTTTTTTACCACCCCGAAATAAAAAATAATTATTGTGTGGACATTTTGGATTTGTTAAGATGTAATTGCACGATTCTCTAGCAACTTTGTTTTACTATGATATTATTTATTGAAATTGAATTTGAAATCGTCTTCTCTGAGATCTCAAAATGGTAGAGAACAGCCGGTATGTATTTTCCATCCTGACAAGATGCATAATATAAATAATCAAGGGGTTCTAAGAATGTGGAAACACAAAATTTGAAAGGAGTTTAATTTTAACAAGCACTTCGGGGACCTTTAGTATCAAGGAAGCTTTAGAGCTTCCGATATATTGCTTGTCTTGAATTATGCATACCGTTGTTTTGAAATATGAATTTTTAATTGTGTAGTATACATAATAAGCATCTTAGAGGCACTCATTGACATCCAAATTCAAATGTAGATTTTCCCATGTAACTTTGTTTGGGCAGAAATAGTCCAAAAAAATTTTGTTATTTCAATTTCATTTTTTGGGCGAAGTTAATTGCATTTTAGGAGATATTGATCAACTTGCAATGCATATGATATAGCAATATACGTTTTTACTCATTTATATGCAATGAAATTAGATCCGTCAATACATTGCGTTATCTCATCTATCTTTGAGACATTCTTAGAAATTCTTATTGAGTAATACGTTTTGGTATACCTTGACTAATCACTGTATTGGAAGTGTTATGAATGTGAAAGACAATGAGGAAACTCGTGATTCATTGACTCACTGTAATTGATTAGGGTGGATAAGAACGTTGCATTTGGAATATACTTAAAAGTTTTGCTATATTCATCGCGTTGCCTTTATAAAAAAGTTTTATTTCCCACATATAAATCTAGCTCATTTTCCTAGATGAAGACAGAGGGAGAGAGAAAGACCTCATAACCTGAAAAGAAGCAAAGGCATGCCCAGAAGGAAGGCGTGAGAGAGATCATGGCATTCACATTGGAGATGGAGACCAGTAGCAACGGCAGCCGAGGCTGTGGAAGTGAAGAGCATGAGCACCACCACCACCGCCACCACCATTCCCGGCACCAGGCGGCGTTGTCCGTCGAGTCGCAGAAGGCGGTGCCGGCGCCGTTCCTGACCAAGACGTACCAGCTGGTGGACGACCCGCGCACCAACCACATTGTGTCGTGGGGAGAAGAAGAAGCCACCTTCGTCGTCTGGCGGCCGCCCGAGTTCGCCCGCGACCTCCTCCCCAACTACTTCAAGCACAACAACTTCTCCAGCTTCGTCCGCCAGCTCAACACCTATGTAAACCCTCCTTCTCTCTCTCGATCGATCTATTAACCATCACATACACCGTCGGTCCAAAGAAAATTCTTCGCACAAGCGTGCATTATTACGATCGCCACAAATATCATAGTTTTTCAGATCTTTTTTGGTCGGAATGCATCCCTCGGAGAAATGACACCAATTCTTATAAATCTTGATTTTTCTGCAATTATTCATTCAACGTATTTAATTTCCCCAAGATGCAAAGATCAGTTTATGAAAGATATATACTGTGGAATGCTTATACATATCTTTATACATATCTGCAGTTGTTCATTGGCATCGATGCATGAGATGATTTTTGGGATTTTATCTAAATTACTGGCTTAAATTCTTGAATTATTGGCAGGGATTCAAGAAGATAGTGGCGGATAGATGGGAGTTTGCGAACGAGTACTTCAGAAAAGGAGCGAAGCACCTCTTATGCGAGATCCACCGCAGGAAAACCCCACAGCACCAAAGCCACGACCACCCTCCTCCGCCGCCGCTGCCCCATTTCTTCCAACCGGTCGATGAGAACCTCTGCTGGCCGCCGGCCGACCCGCTGTTCCTGCCGCAGCCGAAGCCACTCCCTCACGGCGACGTCCTCGCCGCGCTGACCGAAGACAACCAGAGGCTGCGGAGGAAGAACCTGACGCTCCTCTCGGAGCTCACCCACATGAAGAGTCTCTACAACGACATCATCTACTTCATCCAAAACCACGTCAAGCCACTGCCTCACGATCCGGCGAACAACCACAACGACTACCTCGACAGCATCAGAGTCCCCAAGCTCATCGAGCTGGATTCGGATCAAGAAGGCGACACCTGCTCGCGGACGGCGAGGTTCAAGAAGGCCGGGCGCTCGGGCGAGGAGGCCGGCAGAGGCAGTAACTTCAAGCTCTTCGGGGTGTCCCTGAGCGGCAAGAAGAGGCTGCACCCGGAAAAGATCGATCGACAAGAGCTACAACTGTAATAATTCATGAGCTAGGGAAAAATAACGGTAGTCATCTCAAAGTTTAGTTTTCATTGTCGGATTAGGGATGCACTAACTTATTAGAGCGAGATCAATTGAAGTTGAGAAGGACCAACTTCATGATCGATCGAATATGTAACGTTTGGACCTTTTGAGTTATCATATGCTCGCTTAGGCTATCTTGCTCTGTGAAATTATCAGGTAAACTTCGTCTTTGGTGATTGGATAATAATATATAGATCGGTGCTATTTTTGTACTCGATTTCACTCGCCAAATCGGTCATGAAATGATTCAGTCTACAACTAAAATAGAGGATTTCTATAAGGCGAACTGGAGCAAGATTGAGTCAGAAAACATGCTTAATTCCACATCAACCTGAAAATCGAGGGCGAAGTTGTAACTCTTATGCATTCAGTCTAGTGTTAACCAAGTTTAGTACTCCTCAAAACTCTTCACGTTAGTCAACCTTATAAAAATTTTCTTTTTCTTGGAAATTATGGGGAACGAAGTCGATGTCCAAGCATTTTGATTTTTCCTTTTTCGTGAAATTTGAATTTGCCAAGTGCTATCTCAGAAGAATTACTTCCCCATGAATTTCAAACGCGGATTTTGACAAACGACACGTATTGACCTTTGTGAAGACTATTACAGTTCAAATGAGCCCAATATTGTCTTGGGCTGAATCTAGTTCTGACCAGTTCATGTTTGGGAACATGAATGGTTCAATCGAATATCCTTTACATGTCCCAATTCTCGAAAGAATGCATATCTTGATGATAAAGCCCCCTTTAATTTTTTTATGAACTCTTTAGAATAATATTATCTCCTAATTGAAAAATGAAGTAGATCTCGATAACCCATTTCACTGATCGTGGCGAGGAAATTTGGGTTCGTGAACTATGTTAGGCAAGGTTATGCCAAGAGCTAGGCCAGTAATTTCTAACGCGAATGGGTACCAACTAATGTTAATAAATTCTATAGCATAACTAATGAGAATATTATTTCTCTTAGATTGCGCGTCCCGACACGGTTATAAAATCCGATTATGAATAGTGAGCAACGAATTTGAACGGTCAACACTATCGAGATGTTTTAATGATCAATCAGCCTTTTTTTGTCCATTTCTCCTTAGCCAGAAAAGAAATCTGGGTAATCGAGGGCAGTGAAGAAAAAGTTGAGAGAAATGAGACGATGGAGAATAGGAAATGGCATTGTTATACCGAACGGGCCGATAGAACAACGAAATACAATTTTATTATATAAAAAAAAGATTAAATCGGACTTATAGGTTTTATTACCTACGATGTGAAATTAAAACACAAGTAAACCTGGAAAGAAGAACTGGAAATGCTACGCAGTATAAAATTTCAGCCCAAAAGAAGAGGAAAAAGGTCCAAAATCATGTCCCTAATTGAACATTCACTCAGGCCCAATCCAATCGAGTCATGAGAAATCAATTTTTCTTGGGCTCTCTCTCTCTCTCTCTCTCTCTCTCTCTGCGCTCTTTACATAATAAAAAAGCCTCTCAGCTCTCTTTACATAATAAAAAAGAGAGCACAAAATCGAATATCCATATATTTACATAAAAACACAAAAAGTGAAAAAAGAAATTGCGTAATGCTCACTTTGATGCCAAATATTTCCACTTATGTGAGTGTCAAATCAGGAAAAAACGATATTTACATGCCTTTAATCATAAATTCGAGCCAAGAGTCCTGCATGAATCTAAAGAATGAGTGAGAAAGGGACTTGTTCGTCCACCCTGGAGGAGGAAGAGGAGGCCTTGCAATCAAACCCGTGGCACTTCGCTTTTTCCGGTTAAGATCAAGTTCAGTGACAGCGCCTGAACCGAGATGGAAGCTTTTCAAGCTTCACAGTCAGAAAACGAAGAGAAACAAAGCATTCGCCACGCTTTCTCAAACGCAGCGGTAGTGATGGTGAATGACGACGAGCAGTAAAGAGTAGTGACAAGTAGAGCAAAATTCGAAGTCTAGTTCCAGCCGTGTTCTGTTCTCACTAAAATCTGTACGTTCCTCTCACTAAGAAAACCCAATGCCCCCCTTGTCAACAACGTTCACCAAATCTGAAATTTGGTTGAAACAAATTTGAGCCGCTTGTCATGATCCTGCTCTCCATTGCAAGCTTCAGCTGTTAATTTTGGGGCTGTTTATAGCAAGAATTTGCCGCAAAAACAATCAAGTGAATTGAGGTTTCAAATTTGGGAAAATGCTTGATTGTTTGATTTAAGGTTTATATTTGAGGCAAAACGTATAGATAATGTTGTTTATGAGTATATATGCCAGCTGAACATGCTCGTGAGCCATGCCGATTGGAGAAATTAATAAAATATGGTCATGTTGGATTTTAGGTGATTTAATTACTATAAGTGTCAATTCCGAATGAAATCGTTTTTAGCACTAAGTGCTATGAAAAAAACTTATAGTATTAAAGTGAGCGCTGTACGAAATTTTTGGTAATTTTAATGTCCTTATTCCCTCATAAAGTATTAGTAAAATGAAAAGAAAATATCATCTGGATTCGTTTTGGCCAATTAATTGCATCTTGACAAATTCTATAAATAGAAACATAAATCCCCCGATCAAGGGCTCGTTCTGCCAAACTACTCTAGATTTTTTTGGGTAGGCGTGGGGTCCAATTAAGTACCATTATTACTTGTGCATGTGAACCACTAGAGAAGAGACGAATGAGTTCCCTTCCTCATTGAATTATTAAAATTTCACTCAAATCGATTTGTGGGGAACTCTATCAAAGTTTGGACACCAAAATGTTCAAACTTTAGGAGACATTACTCGTTTAAATTAGCCGACCCAATCATGGACCTTATCTCTTTTAAGTACCAATACATTTTTCGAGAATTTAAATATGCTGATATTTTGTGCTAATTAGGTGTCCTACTGCGAATGAGACAATTCATTTAAAAAATAGATAATAAAAGGATACGGGAGATATTGCAATTATTAAGAGCCCAATTAATAAAACTCCTATCTGTGGGCGACCTACGACGTAGCCGTGGCGTAAGACGAGTTTCCACAGGAATTGATATTGTTAGAAATTGTTTGTAGAAGTGAATTTTCATAAAGCCAAGGAGTGAAACGAAATGGCATGAACTTGAATGATGCTTTTTAATATCTTGAATATAGTTATAATATTCTTTCGCATTAATATATATATGTATATATATCTTGTATCTCTGAGTAAATAATAATAACCCATAAACGAACTGAGTTTTATAAATTTTTCTTAATTATTTTTTTTTCTAATGTGAAATTCAAAACATCCATGGCAGTAACGGCCATTGTATAAAAAACACTCAATGTGCAAAAGTCAATTTTACTTGATAACAATATTACCCGATTGATATAAGAGGCCACCAAGTATTGTTTATGTAAAAATTTTCTCTATCCACGCATAAACTTGTTCAAGGTCTTGACTAGAGATTAAGGATCGTCATAACATACTAAACATAACTCACGAAAATTTCAAAATCTCATTAGTAGCGTGATTAAATGCCCGTCGAAGTAAATCATGGATTCAAATCACTCATCCACGGTTCTCTTTAGGCTTGCGATCTTTTGGGAGGAGCATTACTAGATGGATGCGGACCAGGCAATTTAATTGAATCAACCGTTTGGACAAATTTAAGAAAAAATAAATAAAATAATTGTCGAAGAACTCATGACTACAACTTTTCTTTTGCTTTTCCTTCGAAAGTGGTGTCCCACCTTTTTCGAGTCAATCAAGCCACGTTGCTCTACTATCCATTTGCAAAGTCTGGGAACGCGTGCCAAAAGACTACTTAAGATTTAATTATATGTGCTAATGAAAAATCACGTTCACACCTAAAAAAAATAAAAATAAAATAAAAATCAATAACAATAATCAAATCAGGAATCTACTTCATCATTGGGACCAGGTATTAGGTCAAGAGATACGCGCTAATACTAAATCAATATGACATATCATGACAAGTATAAACGGGATACAATACCATCATAATTTATTAAAAGTAGTTTTGTGTTAAGAGTTTATTCGACACGGACAATGATGATACGATGTTGATCAAGTAAACCATTAGTTGTCGATCCGCGTATCTACATATGATAATCGAAATACTATGTGTAGGACCTGGTCTCATTCGAACCTCCACGAGGTACATTTGGAAACGAAAAGTATAGGAAATTGATAATTTGGAGGTCAATTAAATAGAATAAAAAAAGAGGGAAATAAAGAAATGAAAAGTACTCGACCTGCCGACCTCGACAGAATTGATCCGTTCGAAGCAACCGAAAGAGAGATTTCTGCAACAAGTCAGTAATCAGTCGGCAGCATTCATTTCATTTTTTTATTCCATTTTCTATTTAATTTTTAAATTTCGCTTTCGTTTCCAGGACGGCCATGGTGTTTTTATTTTAGTTTTAATTTTTGATATATTTTATTTTCCGACAAGTCAATAATTCATTTCATTAAAGACAGAAATTAAGAATATCGTCATTAGTGATAATCCGTTCATTTTGCAGAGGCCTTTTTTTTTTTTTTTTTTTTTTTGGCACGACAACAACATATAGGAAAGGAAAAATTACAAGTAATACAAGAAACATGAAGTTCTCCCATGCATCCAAGTAGTTTTAGGCAACCAACCAAAAAAAGAAAAAAAGAAGTAGTTTTAGGCATACATCATATCTTAAAGAAGAAGAAGCTATTTTACACTAATAAAAATGCATGATTGCAAGATCTGTCGTGGGAAAGCTAGCTAATTATTAAAGGGAACTTTGAATTTAGTGTCCATAACCAAATGATTTGCATTTGGTAGGATATCCGTTATTATAATTAAATCCCTAATCTATTCTGGCATTTGGTAAATCTCTCGAGATTTGAATCTCGTAAACAACACTAGAAAGACATTATGGATTGCCGACTTCATGATTTGTTCTTAAAAAAGAGACATGAATTAAAAGATAGTAGATCTAACACTAAATTCAGAGATACGATGAAATCATTAAGATACAGATGGTATGAAGTGATTAATATATTTTAATTAATCAATAACTTATCTGATTAAATTCATAATTAAAAATGAATCCAATGAGATATGTCGATGGATTCGATTTGGATTCCCTCTCCTTGACGATATCTCCCGAGTAAAAAGTACCCGGACTTCCGTCTCGCCGTATTATATATTAAAAGTCAATTTCAGGATGACAAGCGACACCATGCACGGTCGAGCCGACTCGTTTTCCCGCCTCGCTCGGCGCGGAACAGGACACGACTTTCGACCATTCCTTAACGACCTCTTTCTCTCCTGCGCCTGCGCGTTAACGTTAGCGGTTTCCACTTCTGGTTTTGCTGATTTCACGCCGCATCGTTAAAGCCCAAAAGAAAAGGAGAAACCTTTTTTAGGGGGGTAGGCAAAAAAAAGATTTCACATTTAGAAAGAAAGAGAGAGAGAGAGAGAGAGGGAGGCAGAGAGAGAGAGGGCGAGGTGGGTGGGAAGTATGGGGATAAAAGTGGTTGGGGCGTCCTGCCCAATCCCCACATCCGAATCATCTCCCCTTTTTCTCAGAACAAGGCCAAAACGTTACCCTCTCTTTCCCTCTTTCTCTGTGCAGCCTATTCCTCCTGTCTGTCCACAAACTGTTTGTTGTTTTTGCCGAGAGAAAGGAAAAACAGAGAGTTTGGGGAACCTTGTGATTGGAGGAGGAGGAGGAGGAGGAGAGGAATTTTCCGGTCTGGGGGTTCGTGAGGGGACTCCCAGACTTTCGAAAGCACCCCATCTCCCTCATTTTTTGGCTATTCTCTCTTTCACCATCCTTGATTTTATTTTTTTTTCCCACCATTTTGATTGGTTAGATTGTTGGGTTCTCCTTCTTGAGCTTGAAGCTCAACTACCCAGATCTGCTTTGTGATATTTTTTGGCTATTTGGGCCTCTGTATCTAGACTTTGCTCTCATTTGATTGCATTGGAACATTTATTTGCTGTCATCAGCAGCTCATATAGTAGCTGAAAGAAGCCAATCGTTTTTTTTCCTTTTCATTTAACCCCGTTGAGCGTCGACTGCGCCTTCGTATGTTTCATTATTGGCTGCTTTTCTTGAGACCCTTTACACAGAGGGAGAACAAGAAGCAATTGCTGTGAGCATCTTGTGATTCTAGATTGGCTAAGTCAAACTACCCACAGAATAAAGTTTTGTCCCTTGGGGTGTCAACAGATAGAAAAGGAGCTGTCTTTTTTATTCTTGTTAGACTTTCAACGGCGAGGCCCACTGGTGGGTTCGGTGGGCTTCATCAGACGACAAGAACCCACAAATTTGAAGATCCCTCTTGGCCATTCTTTCATGAAATCATTGTGCGCTGAAGAAAGAGAAGATAATTCTGCTTCCTCTTGCTAAATACCGTTCCTTTCCCACTATAGGGTCTTCAACTCACCCTGCCTTTCGCACCTATTATACCGAAATTGAATTTGACTAAGCCGGAAATTTCACCTTTTCTGATGCTACTTTACTTCTTGTTCACTTGCCTCCCCTTCATCCTCTTTTTGAAGTCTCTCCCTCTCAAATCTCTCCCTTTATGGGCAAGTGAGATGACATTGTTGTCACTCTGGAGCCATCGGGAGTTCTCTGCTTTCCGCATTTCTAGTTTGATGAATAGCTTTTGTAGAAGCCTTATTCCTCGAACATGCTCTAAGATGTCCATCAAGAAGATTAATCTTTCTTCCAGAGTAGATAATGTAGAGATAGGAGAGATGTCGGTATTAGATTTACCAGAATTGGTCTTAGAATGCATCCTGGAGAAGCTTCCGCCGGCCGAACTTTTTAGCATGGCTGGTGTGTGTAGTTCTTTGAGGAATAGGTGCGTAAGTGATCACCTTTGGGAAAGGCACCTGAGGCAAAAATGGGGCAGAGTCATTGGTCCAGCTGCATATCGGCAGTGGAAGTGGTATATTGCTACTAGGAGGGGGATTTGCAATCTCAAACAAGGCAAACAAAGCGGGCTTGCGAGGTTCCTATTTGCTGTATGGCCTTTATCATGGACTAACTCAAAACTCGATAACAGTGAAAAGCAGAGGATTCCCCTTCCAACCGATTCAATCATGTCTTGGTATCTTGCTCTTGAGACTGGCAAGTTCTGTTTCCCTGCTCAGGTCTACAACCGTGAGGTACATAAAAACAAATACTTTCCAGCTATACAATTTCATTAGTTTCTCTTAAATTCATTTCATTTCTTTTTGTTCATGGATTTTGCCTGTATTTCAAGGATATTTAGCTTCTGATTTAATTATATGTTATTTTTTACCGTGACAAAGTATGTCTTGTGCATTCTGCAGAATGGTCATGTAGGATTTATGTTGTCCTGCTATGATGCTGAGCTTAGTTATGACTCTCAAACCGACACCTTCCAAGCCAGGCAAGTGAATTTGCCTCCCCTGAAGCACGCTTATCAATTTAACTCATGTATTAACAAGATATGTATTCAGCTTATGCTCCTGATTATAATCTGAATCAAATAGCAATCTGTCTGAGGAGGATCGGCATGTGCATCTTGATCTTTTCTCATCTAATGTCTAATTGTCTGACTGTGCAGGTACCCACCTCATGGAAGGAGAGCAGGTGCAATAGAAAGTAACGTTACGTGGGATAGAATAAGAGCACAACCTGTTGATGCTCCTCCACATGATCTTCATATTTCCGACTGTCTGAATGACCTACAGCCTGGTGACCACATCGAAATCCAGTGGAGGAGAAATAAAGAATTTCCTTATGGTATGTCTGGTTAGATAATTCCCTTGTTTTTACTTAATTTCTGTGATCCATTCTCTTCTTCCATTTCTTGCTCGTGCTCGTCCAAGTAATTTCCATTTCAAAATGCAAGTAAATGGAAGCAATCGCTAAGTACACTCAGAAATGTTCTAAAATGTCCCTTTCTATCTTTGATATGTCATTTTTTTCATTCTATTGAGATAAAAGCCAGAATTATTGTTGCTGCTGATATGATTTTCATCAACGGATGACCTGTTCAGTATCTCATGACCATTAACTTACAGAGAGAGCTGCGCCTAATTTGGTAACTTAGGTTCCTCAACTCCAGTAACGGCTGGCTGGTTGAACTACATAGTTAGCCTGTTAGAGGTGGACAAAGGCTTGTTAGTCACCTGTATAAGCATGAAACTGTTTTTAGAACGGCGGCTGCTTGGCATGACTTACATTTAAAACTTACTTGAACTTGCTAATGTAGAATGACCGTTTGTTCTGATGTATTATGGCTATTTCAGGTTGGTGGTATGGTGTTGTTGGTCACTTGGAATCATGCGACGGCAACGTGAACTACTGCCGATGTCACAATAGTGGTGAGTTATTGATTTCATTTACAAATCAGTCAGATGAAAATATTCAAATTATGGAGTTCGATGCCTGTAAATGTGAGCAAAATATGACCAAATAGGGGAATCAAATTCTGATTGGTGATGGATGCATCTTTTCTTTTGAATGGTCACAACCATTGGAGAAGCATGTAGAGGACCTACTTCTTGGCTAATTAGCCAACTAGCATCATGTACAAATTTGACGTGTTCACTCTTGAAACACAAAGTTAACACCTTTTGAAACATGGATTTTAAGAAAGTCCATTTTCCTTTCAGTTAATAGACGTCTGCTTTGTCTTTGATCCTTGGTAAGACCATTTTTCCACCGTAGGGACCACCTCTTGTTTCATTTTCTATGGTCCCCAGGACAAATCATTGTCAAGATGCTATGCTTTTCACCAACAACGTGATAAGCTTTGTCTGGGAGGAATAATTAAGGCCGGCCATATTGAAGTTGCTCGATATTCCCTTTTGGCTCTTTCTCTAGCCAAGTTTGGACTCTTATGGCATTGTGGGGCTCCAATATCTATTCTAAGCTTAGCGAATCATTTTAAATGTTTTTTTCCCTGCTCTTCTGAGCTACCCACCATTGTGTTGCTTCACCTATTCTGTATCCTAGATGTGCCCCATGATAATGGAAAAGCAAAATGGTCCCTCTTTCCTTTGCCACATCCATAGTTGACATGCATAGATGGTGGACAAGAAACAAGCGAAGCACTTTAAGTGGCTCACATGCCTCTAGAAGAGGGACCTTTTTTCGGTTTATATCGTAATTGAGCAAAAGAAACTTAGCCTTTGTCTACAGCTTTAAGTTACATAGAGTTTTCCAGTAATGTTGACGTCATAATTTTTTATTTGTCATATTGAAATTCAAGTGCTTTGGCGAATAGCATAGGTGTCACACTTTGAATATTTTTCAAAGCAAATTATTTTTCTTTGACTTTCCCACCACAGCTTAAAATATTATTTACTTATGAAGTGACAAAAAAAAATTATATATAGCTCTACAGGAATGTATACGTTTTCTAAGTTATCAAGTATTCTGCATCAAATAAAAGTCAAATTAGAGCCACGACAAAGGAAAAAAGTTAAAAAGTACAAGTCACTCTAAACAAACTGATTATGCAAGAAGCCATATTTTGCGAACATCAATTTGCTTTGATGGCTGATTCTGATTTAATTGTGCTCTTTTTTCATTGGCATGCATCTGTCAAGTCTCGTGTCCAATAGCCTATTCACCTTCTTTTGGCTGTGAAAAAGAAATTTCCTGTACCTTTATGCATTGCATACATTGATCCCACCTTGTCAAGGCATCTGAAAATTTATTTTTTTCTCAAATTTGAGTGCCTCTAGGGAATTTAGAAGGTTTGTCATTAAATCTCCGAAAACAGGTACTTTCATGCAATTTTTCCCAATACCAGAGTGGAATTAATTGTCAACATAGATGATCTATCTTTTTCAGGTGCTTGGTGATTAACACTTCCTAAACCGTTCTTTACCAAAAAAAAAAGAAAACACTTCTTAAACCGTCCCAACAATTAGATGGAAATTGTTTCTGGTTGGATGTAGCTATCTAAAGCATGAATAGAACCTGTTGCTTATTTGCATTCAAGCCTTCGTTTGACTGCAGCTTGGGGATGTAGTTGTAGATTACTTTTATCTGTCAAAAGCCCATGGATACTGACTAGGTTCTTGGGTTTTACTGCTTTTTTTCCCCCCTCCTTGTACTAGCTGAAGGTAGAAGCCTCATGCATGATGGGCTATGGTGGATTATGCTCACTTATTTTGTCAGAATAGGCCAATAACAAAATGAAATTTTTTGTTGACAGACACGGTGATGCTGGAGTTCAGACAGTATGCCCCAGGATCGCGGTGGAGACATACAGCCATAAATAGGAGAAACCATAGGGAGGAGGGAAATGAAGCAGATGGTTTTTATGGAGGAATCAGAAAGCTTAAAACCGAGACAGAGATTTCAATGTGGAAGAGTCTGTGGCCAACGGAGGTACTGGAGTAGGTTCTCCTAGTGCAGCTAGTGAATCTGAAGACTCCCCAATTTGAAAGTCAGAACATCAATTACGAGTATAATTATTTTCTGCTTGGTCGAAGCGACTTGCACAGACTCCGACAAGCTTTTGACTGTGTTATGCGTGGTGGCCTCCAAAATTCCATTCATATATTCTTCCTTTGGTCTAATTTTTTGTGGGAGGATCAGTCTGTGGTCCAAATGATAATTCATGTGAATTGCCTTCCATTGATTGAAATTTGATGTACCATAATTAAGATAGTGTAAACAACATAGCTGATTAATTGAAAGCTGCTGTAGTTTGATCGGTACCTCTGGTTGTATATATTTGGTCAATGCAGCACATTATCAGTTGCTATGGTGCAAAACTTCTGGTTGCATCGTGGCACACAACTATAAATTCGCGCCCATACTGTGAAAATTGAAGGAAGTGGGTTGGTAATTACTAATGGGGTACGATGTGATTGGTATGTATATACCATGTTCCTGCTATGTGAATGCCATGCGAGTTTTGAGTGTAATAAACAGTTCCGCTCAAGATTCAAGAGCTTCTTTGAAATTTTGAATACCGCATCAATTTGCAAATTTTGGAGTCTTTGGACAACCTGGAAAAAATATCCTTCCATTCAAACTTTTTTTACATCAACAAAGATGGATACAGTAATGAAATCAATATAAATATTTAGTGTCTAGAACTGTGGGCAAGTTGACAAGATCATCCATATTCCAAAGTGTACAAAAACTGCAAGATCTTACCATGAATTCCTCCCAATTTGCGCCAACTGCAACTCAAGCAACTACATATACCTTGACCTTCTTTTCAGATCATAACCCAAGCAAAGAAACAGCCTTGGCCTGTACTGTACGAGTGTCATCTTAGTCACTGTTGACACTCTTCTGTGCTCATCTTTCTGAGTAGTTGCTCCACCATTTCCAGTTGACTTGAAGCTCAATCTTTTCAGGATATTGACATTGGGCCTCCAGATAGATCTTACCTTCTCATCACCTACTTTTCTTCCGGTGGATGATGACGATGTACTCCTCAGCAGAAACTTCCTGATCCTTTGCCTCTTACTCTCCCTCACAATGCACTCTCCATTTTCCCTCTTGCCCTCCTCAACTTTGCCATGTGGTTCTCGTTGTTTTGGGCTCTGTAATATATTTTGATCATGCAGTTGAAGACTGGTTTGTTTTCTTCGGTTAGGCGCCCATTTGGGAAAGGACGGATTGGCCTGGTCCATTGGCTCGACCGCCGGTTTTACAGGTGTTTGAGATGTTTCTCGCTCATATTCCTGGTGGTTCCTCCCCCTCGAGTCAGTGGACCTCCGTGGACTCTTGGCTTTGAAGCCCTGCAAATCGTATGGGAAATTCATGATGAGAATCGAATTGCTACTAAAACTTCAATTACAACTCTATTCATTTAGACTTATCAAGGGAATCCTAAGATTGTAATTTCATCAGATGTCTCAAAATCTCACAATGTCAAGAACCTATCAACTCAACAACTCTAAATTTTCAGTGGGAAGATTGAATGTCGACTGAATGATGTAGTGGCTGGTTACTGATGTTACAGCTCCCTGCATATTGTACCACTTCACTATATTTCGTTCACAGCTGCGTTAGAACAAGGACAAGTCCTATGAGGAGCTCGCCTCAGTGTTTTGCCAGTTTCTTTGAAGTTTCTGGTAACTTTAGTAATTCAAGATCCGAATAAAACAAACTAACCCTGAATGGTGAGAGCGACTGAGTCCGCCTGTGATCGTTAGCCTGTGTCGTCCTTCTTGCCTGGCTGTCTCCCTTGACATTCTCCAGTGCCACCATGAACGGGTCGAAGTCGTCGTTCCACAGAGTCCTGCGCTGGAACGAGACCTTAAAGCCTGATCTCGGGGACCTCGGTGAAGGTGAACCTATAGGACTTTGATTTCCACTCTTGCTCTCATAATAGGGACAAGGTGGAGGTGTCAGAGGCATCACTTTCCCATCACAGAAGAGCTCATCAGCAAAAGCCATTGAAGGGAGTGAGTCACCCCTTGGCCTCGATTTCTTATGGAGTGGGGACTCGAGTTCTGGGCTTGTGATAAACTCACCCGCATCGAGAACATACCTCCAACTTGTGTTGAACTCGAAGTCTAGATCAGAATCAGAGCTCATCTGCTCACATGATCCAATCGGGTCTAATTTACCAGCATCAAGATTGTATGGAGGATATGCATTCTCTCTGCAGGGACTAGCCGGTGCACTGTATAACGAGGCATTGCTCATTCTCAGTGCATCAGGACTAG
Source organism: Eucalyptus erythrocorys (assembly GCA_014182555.1). Lineage (NCBI taxonomy): Eukaryota > Viridiplantae > Streptophyta > Magnoliopsida > Myrtales > Myrtaceae > Eucalyptus > Eucalyptus erythrocorys. The sequence continues at coordinate 9,735,305 of CM024606.1, read as the reverse complement.
AGGGTGCACTCACATAGGAAAAATCTGAACCATAAGATGAAAAAGAGGCCATTGATATCGAGAGTTCTCAGGAATGCCTTTTCCTCCTGAAAGTAAAGAAAATGTTGCAGGGACATATAAGGATTATTTCTTGCATTTACTGACAATACAATGTTCAAGGCTTAGGCCTAATTGACAGCTAAAGAAGTTGGTAGTTTCAAGTCAATTTGCAGGACTTGGAAGCCGAAGATTTATCGTTATTCACTTTCTTCAATGGCTGAATATTTGTCTCATTCTGTTGGTTGGTCAGTTTGATTATTGTATATGCGACACTACTCCTTTGATGCCCAACTTTGTAGTATTCAGCCAAGGAGCAGAAGAATGGTTCCTCAGTCAGTGAAATGTTCTTTTTCTAGACTATTACTATGATCAGGTCAACCGTCCACAGAACCAGACAGCACAAAGACTCTTCTGATGGGCGACTCTTCTGATGGGCTTCCTTTATTGTTTTAATTTAGAAAGTTACAAATCTGTTGGTTGTCAGCTTATTCCGAGGGTACTTAGCATGTCTTAATAGCACTTGTTTAGCATACAACGACATAGACATCAAATAAAGTTCAATGATATTTACCCATCAAAAGAACGTTAATCATGCACAAATCCCCTTCACGTTGCCAAATCACGTTTACACAAGTGCCTGAAAAGCACATATCCTTATTTCCATAATCAAATTAGTTTGCTAACCCCAGAATTATCAACATTATAATTACTGGGATTAACGTTCTTTAGGTTGACATACCAGGCCTTTGTGGATTTGCCAAGTTATATCTCTTATGAGCCGTCTTTTTCTATGCTTGTATGACTTTTACCGTACTTAACCGCGTGAGGCATGACCAAATTGACTGCCGCTCCTTTTTCTCCAACAAATGCCCACGACTTGCTTGATAAATTTTTACGTAAAAATCATAAATGAATTCATCATATAAAAAAGTAAAGGATATTACCGCATCATATAAAAGCCCTTACATTTCTTATGCTATGATTAAAATATGCCTGCCACATTGTCCATAAAATACATACAGGAGCAGCTTCAGATTCTTCGCCCAGACAGGAACTGGGTACAAAGGAACGAACTGATGCAATTCGAGGACCGGGATCGTCGCATCTCTTCTTCCTAGCACCAATTTTCCCATCTCATTATCATCAGGATCAGGAATTACCTCCAGCGGAGGATGTGATATCATCAATGGATAAGTATTGTTTTACACTTTGGCTTCACTCTCATCTTCTTGGATAGGAGGAAGCCGCGTTTCCTGCTCAAGAAGTGTATACAATAGCTTAAAGACACATCACAACCACCAAAGGGTTTGTCTTGAGTCTTTTGATCTCTTGGAACATTAATCTCACTGGCACTAAGATTACCCGAAATTCAATGAGAAATACAAAAAAAGTGTTCCTGCATCTGAAACAAAATAACCAAGTCTAATCCACTTCAATTATAGCACAAACCCTTTCAAAATTTCTAATATACCTTCCCAGGAAGAACTAGAAAGGAAAGTACACCAAACTAGTAGCCTGTCCTGGGATAGTCGTCTCTTCACAGAATATTCACCAGGTTCTTGTCTCTGATGTTAAAATATCTTGTATTTTTCACCTAATTATCAGGGATTGCTTCGCTTAGCAAGCTTTTTTCACATTGAATATCCTGCAAGCACTGAGTGCATCTGTCACAGAATGACTTCATAAATAGTCCCTTCTAGATTCCCCACAACAGACCGAGTCCCAGGTACTTCAGCAATCTTCATTCCATGTCGTGTAGCTTCATTTATCACCATAGAGTCCATCCTGCAAGGAAGGAGCACAAAATCAGTACTCGATTCACTCTCCCAGTAAGTTATGAGATCCGAGAAAAAATAATTCCTATTTGGTAAGCACTTTCATTCAGGTATTCTAGAAAGAAAACGGATTTTACTAGGAAGGACTTAGGAAACTGGGAACAAGCTCCAAGAACATCTAAAAAGATATAATGATGGGCAAGACTTCATAGTTATGGAATTATATCTACGTAGAAAGGAACAAATCAAAAGCTCAGATAAAAATAACTTAGAAGCATGCATCCCCATATCAAATCTCAGAACTGTCTTATTGAACAGAAGACACAGTGAGTTCATCTTGCATGCAGTTTTAGTAAACAAACGTAAAGAATGAAATAACACCAATTCTACTCCATGATTTTTTGAAGAGATCAATTTGTGAATGTTCTTGTGAGCTTCTAGAAAACACTTAATAATAAAATTACATTTTAGCTCGAGACACATAGGCCAGTATGAATTTGCAGCGTCCTTTTCCCCGTATTTGCAATAGTAGCCTCACTGTCTCAAAAAGCAAAGGAACGCTTGCTTGTTGAAAGCGTATACATGGTCAAGGCTTTAGCTAGTAGGTTTTACAACATTGGCCATGAAACAGAAGTGAACAGACTAATATAAAAATTATCTGCCTTCTACTGTAAGAAAGTAATTGTAGCTTTTGTGAACAGACTAATATAAAGATTATCTGCCTTCTACTGTAAGAAAGTAATTTTAGCTTTTGAGTACTATGGACATCACTGATGGAGCAAGTATCCAAGACTTAGGCGAAGTCTGAAGTCTAATAGCAAAAAGGACAATGACAACGACATAAACATCAGCACGCAAGTATACTGTTTAGCATCCATCATCTCCTTAACATGTCTAAAGTGAAAATCCAATTGACGTAAAATCCTGGCTTGCTCAACTCATTGGGCTTTAAAACTGATTATTCCTCAGAGAATAGATAAGCAGGTTTTTTCTTAATTTTTGTGAATATAGGATATATATGTCCGCTCCAAGAACAAGATCAAATCCTCCTGAGTGACTTTCCAAAATTTGCTTGATCTGATCAGCATTTCCCCATTCTAGCTTCTCAGCCACTAATCCTGAACACAAGAAATCAGAAAAAGAACATATCGGCCTTCCAAACAACTAAATTTCTAAACAATAATTTCTCTCACCTGTGCAATTACTGCAACTCTTCGAAGAAGAATGCAGGTCTATGTTTTTCTGCAAAATCTGAGCATGTAGGAATGCGCAAAATGTCCAATATCAGAACTCAATGACAGAACTCCACAAGCTCTATAATCAGAATTCACTCTCGGGTCCTTGCCTTAAGAACTTCATCATTATGGTCAGTCAACACGACTTCACGACAAAATCTACTGCAAAGGATTCCTGTTATACCTGATTTTCATAAGGCGGCAATTAGCTTACATAACTGGTTATCTTCCCTCTAACCAAGGGAAAAAAAGGAGACTGATTTCAAAGATCACTCACCGACACCAGAGCCTAGTTCAATAACAGAACAACCTTGGAGCAAGTCAACGTTCTTCGAGAGGTACTCATTCAAAAGCATAGCTCCAGGCCATACCAGCTGCCCCGTCAGATCAAAATCAGCTGCCCCATAAGCGGTCAGCATACAAAATTAAAAATCACGACAAGGAAATATCATCCACTGGGTTGACCCCAAAATGCTCTCTAGTCGCATTAATCACCTTGAGCATGTTATGCAAATGGTATATTCTGCGTGCTCATGTGTGCAATGCATTGAGCTGAATTACCCAATTAAAAGTTCACCCACAATTTATTTCCCTAAATCCTACCCTCTTACTTCTTCTTCTTCTTCTTCTTCCATATTCATTTACTATCTCTTGCATAATTGCAGATGGTACTATATCATAGCTAAGTTCCCACGGGTTTACACAGCCAACGAATCGAACGGAACTTCTCTTGTCCATTGAACAAACAAGGCATTATCCACCACCATCCTCAGAGATTCCCGAGTCAACCTTCGCTATCGAAAGCACGGAAAAATCGGAATTCCGCCAGTACATGATGCTACAAAATGAACAAAACCAAATTGGCCAGCTCCAAGATTGGTTCTTGCGGTCGGAGCAAAAGACTCACTTGAGGCGGACTGGAGACAATAGAGCTCGAGAACTTGCGACCCAAATGTGAATTTGGTCAGCTGGTAGCTGCACCAAGCAAGCACCATTCCAGGATCATCGTCGGCAAAACAAAGGGAAAGAAGAGCACACATACACCCGTACATGCATACCGGTGAAGGCATATCTATACAGAGAAAGGGGCGTACTCGTCGTTGATGAAGAAAGACCCGTCCAAGCAAACTACGTCTTCCTCGTCTCCTTCGCGGTCTCCGGCCATGGCCTTGCGCTCTGTAAGCTCCGATGGGGAAGCGTTTCAGGGGAGTCGCGAGGACGGCGGTGGACGGAGGCAGAAAGAGAAGCAAGCGGGTCAGTTTACTGGGCCCAAAAGAGCTGTACTACGGCCCATCAAGAACTCCATTGCATGGGCCCAAATCATAGTCAAGTGGAATTTGTTGCTTACTTTTTTTTTTTTTTTTTTTTTTGGTCTAAAATATGAGTGATATTAATTAGAATATGTTGCATACTTTGGAAGTAAAAATTTTGTTGAGTTCCTCTGGGCTTTATTAAGGTTTTCGCGCATGAAAGTTGAAATCCTAAATCCTCATTTTGAAGAGTTTATAAGTACTGCCTCGGATAGTAGGAATGAATCAGAAATCTCCTTGTAGCCGCAATGTGACGTGCTGGTCGAGCGGTCGAATGATCAAGGTCGAATGATCTCATCATGCTTGCTCACCTCCCTATATCTTGTTCACTTTGATTCGAGTAGTTGGCGTATGTTGGATTAGTATTGAATTGGATAGCCAGCTTGATGAGATCATTTCACCGCATCTCTTTCTCGGATTCAATTCCAACATCAATTTAGGGATGCAAAGATGACCAATATTGATATGGTACAAAGCAGCTGCTTGGACAGTCATTTGGAGCTCCTTTGCTCAGCAACCCTGCAGCTGCCAATTCTGGTCTCTATCCTTCCGCTGGGCAATCCCAAATGGTTGTTCATGGATATTTTTCTTTCAACTAGCACCATATCCTCAAAGATAAGAAGAGAAACGGTATAAAAGCGGCCCAGAGTGCTATTGGAGGAAGCCGGGACGTAAATATAACGTAAGACTGATCGAGTTCCGGGTGTCTGAAACGCTTCACATAGCCAGGACAATAGAGAACTGCATGGCTCATATAGAAAGTAGATGACCCTACATGATCAATGGCACTCGTGGCCACACACACACACCCACCCCCCACCAGAGAGAAAGATCTGTCCCAACAATCATCTGTTCAATGTGCAGTCGCCTACCTTCAATAAAACTATGCATTTCTGTTCCAAAACTCTGGGAAATGATTGTAGACAAGAACAGCTAAGCTGAAGATAAAGAAGGAAACATGAACAACTTGAGTACAAGGTCCGGATCTCAATGAGAACAACCCGGAAAGGAGCTATTCACTCTGAAGATAAAGAAGGAAACATGAACAACTTGAGTACAAGGTCCGGATCTCAATGAGAACAACCCGGAAAGGAGCTATTCACTCTGACTTTTTGACGAGTCTATGAATTTTTGAGCAGCATCTAACGTCAGTTCTTCGTACACCTAAATTATTATCAAGGGATAGTGAGATCAATACAACAATTCAAAAAGTGGTAAAGTGACTACAACTGAAACAGGACCGGATCTCTGCATACCAGTTTCCTATGAACTTGTCGAAAAGCCTCACAAAACCACTCTGCCTCAGCAGCGCCCACCTGAAAAACAATGGCCCATAGTTAGATTTTTGTTGGTGATATATCCCTCGTAGATTTCACTTTACATTCCCTCAGAAGTAACTCTCTAGGTAGCAAACAGATCATCATCCATTGCTCCCAGAAGCATGTATCACTCTATTGCTACAGGCCAAAAGTGCATACATATTTGACTTGACGTATATCCACGCTAAACTATCTTTCCCATAAACAAAGTCTTTGGAACACTAAGCTGAAGTCTACTTTGAAAAAGGGTAAGCACACCTGCATATAAAGTTTGAGTGAACTACCGGTCAGATACTAATTTTCATTTCTTTACGCATACAGCTACCTTTAGACAGATATTCAACATGCCATACCTCATTCTATTCTAACAACATTTGAGCAAAGAAAATGAAGGTTCAATTAGCAAAGATATCCTTGATATCAATATCACGCCTTCCAATGTCCCTCAACTCTTGACTGTTTGAGCAACCACCTGTAGTACTTCGTGCATGTGCAGTGCAATCAAACATATTCATTCCAGTAAATGAATTGGGCAGCTAATAAAGTCACACAGAAGGACAAAAAAGGCATGAAGTGCAGTGTGCCACCGAATGAGCAGTTGCTCTAACACAACTCTATTTACTATCAGAGTAAGCTATTGATGGATCTTGATGTACCTTCCTCTCAGCAGCCAATCGAAGTTTCCCCCAAAATGCATCTGCCAAAACATAGGCCAAAGGGATGAGTAAGATTTCTTATCACAGAAATGCCTTCCAGGCAAAACTATGTCTCAGAAACTGAAACATATGCATGCCATCCACTTATTAGCCACCTAGCTTCATATGGCAATTTATTGCAGGACAGACGCAGTAATGAAGTTAATGTAGAAAACACCTTTATCAGCCCAAATCAAGGTGGCTCATGATTAAGTCAAAAGCTTAGAATGAATCAACCTTTTGAACATAGCCAAGGATTGAATAAAAAGGCCAAATCTTTGAAGAAGGCATACTTAATACTCTCGAAGCCACTTGTGACATCATTTTACCAAGATTCTCAGATGATCGAAGTAGCTTATTGTTTGCTGACAAACAAAGATATTTCTTAAAAGGATGGAATTTCAGATTATATATCTTATTAAGTGTTTGCAGAACCAAAGGTTATCAGTCATTTTACAATTGAATGGTTTTCTAAAACTTAGAGCAAACCATAAAGCATTATCCAACTATCATTTTGCCTTCAATCATCAACTAAACCATTGAGGAGCGGTGCCACCCCAAGGGCCAATTTAAATCCATCCTTAATCATATATTAACGGAGAAAGAGTCATAGAAGCTGCATCAAGCTCCTTCAGCCTCGGTCTCGCCGATTGCAACAAATGAGAAAACAGAGAAGAAGAAGAAGCAATGCAATGTTGCCTTAGAGATGCGGGGAAACAGGTTAAGGATTCTGCTATAGACACATTGCAAGAAAAAGCTGATAATTTTCTCCTAGAGATGGAAAAATCATATGCCCCAGCTCCTTATGATGATGACAAATCAAATGCAGGGTCTCAAGGGTTGTAGCTTACCAGACTGTTCCACTACATTCCTTGATTCACTGTCCTCGACCTCAGCCAATGCACCTTGCAATTCCTTCACCTGTTGTGTATGACAAAACAGGTTGACCTCAGCAACCAAATGAATGAACATAAACATGTAACACTGTATCACAAATATAAATATTTCCGCAGCTATACATACCAAACTATCTCTTGATGACTGAGAGGTTGACTGTCCTGAAGAATCTTCATCAGCCTGAGAGCAGAGCAAACAAGTGATCATGGGTGCAGAAAAAGATTTTCCATACTAAGAGCATTGGAATGTTCATCTTGAGCGATGTGGACTGTAAGCATCAAAGACACAGAAAGAGAACCCCCCAAAATGAACAAGAGACAAGGATTGCTTCCAGGCACAAGCAATTCAAATGGTTCCTTTTGCGGCCCACCATATGTATTTAAGGATATGCTGGATTCATCGATGGGTCTAGTAGAAAGAATCTTTACCCTGATCGTTTCAGGTTCCCGCGACCCACCGTGACTCATTGCTGCTTTATTTTTTGGGAAAGAAAGCTGCAACCTATTGAGTAGGCTACAGATTAAGCCACGGTAGTATGACCGTGCTTGGCAAATTTAATTTGAGCAGACACATCTTAAATTCAAATGGGTTCCCACTGAATGTCTCTTCCTTCACAATTTTGCATAAACCCTTCCATATCTGAAAAATCCTCAAAAGGGTAGGTGTCTAGTCATGAGGCTAACCATAGGCAATAACTCTTAACAACTAAAACAAAATCAAACAAGCAACTTCACCGGCTCAAAACACTTCAAAAAAGTCATCTTTTTTCCCCGGAAGAAATCACAGGAAATGCTTCTTTAATCCATCTTCCTCACCGTACTAACATAAAGCTACAGCAAAACCACCGAATTCAAACAGGGACACCCGCAAAACCAATTACATGGAAAGAGAGAGAGAGAGAGAGGGACCGACAGAGTAGTCGCGGGATCGGACGGGAGGGAAGAGATCAAGGAGGCGCTTGAATTCTTGCTCGTCCATCCTCTCTCCGATGCAGACGCAAACGCAAAACCTCTCTCTCTCTCTCTCTCTCTCTCTAATAAGAGAGATGAAGGAAGAGAGAGAAAGATAAAAGGAACGTGCTCCCCCTTCGGACCAATATATTAATTTCCCTCAAATTGGAAAGTAATTCATTTCTTTTCTTTTCTTATGTTTCCTTATTATTCACACAAGTAAAAAAATGACTTCTCTAATTTGACCAAAATGCTCTCGTAGTACTACGGAGTCTGTATTTTCAATGCTAGAGGGACATTATACTATCTAATTTGCAGATGATATAGTAAAATTATATTTTCACTGTAAAAAAAAAACATAAACCTAATAGATTATAAACATCTAGTTTCATATTAGATCGTGACGAGCAATTCAAATAAAAAATGAAATTGGTATGTTGTAATTTTATACATATGTTTGATCATAAGAAAGTAGGATATCATGGCAAATTAAGAATTATTTGGCCAAATTTTTGTTTATGCTTGAAAAACTGCAAAAAAAAAAAAACCCTTTTCTAAACATGTAAATATAAAATTAGGTTGACCCCAAAATTAATAATATACAACTAGGGGCTTTAAAATGAATAGAGGTCAACATAAAAAACTAATTAATAAGGGTCATCATAAAATAAAACTAAGGAATGTTCCAAGTGCTTTTTGGTTTTATTTTTGTGTTTTTAGTTTTTGATGATTTTTAATTAGTAAAATTTATAATTTGGGTGAAATTCCCCGTTGATTAGACGGTCATACATGCACATGAGATGATAGATAATTACGTTTTATCGTGGAATGATTAACATAAATCTAATGCTCATCAAACATAGGAAAAAAATAACTTTTTCCTTTTTCTTCCCTTTCCGTCGATTTCCCCGTCTTCTTTTATCACAGTTCTGCTTTAACCCGAGTTAACAAAGCCAAAATCCAAGCGCATTTGACTTAGCAAAGCGAAGATTTGTAGCCTTAACAAGTTATAACGTTAAACAAACCAAATGCTTTGCTATCCACATCATCAGCTCGATTGGATTCAAATTGCTAATGTCCAATACATTAGAATAAGAAGCTTAACATTAGACTTTTTCGGATCCTCTTTCTTAAAACACGCTGTCCGGAAAAATTCAGGTTCTTTTACTCGCAGATGTTCCCCCAGGAGTCGAACTTCCCCAAATTCGACAAAACGTTTCCAACAAATCTAACCTTATACAATAACACCAAAAATGTCGATCAAGTTTTTGAGGCACTTGAGCAGCCAAAAAATATAAAGGGTATCTCCAAAAGTAGAAAGGAAGGATCGAGGTAAAGATCATCTCAAAAGCAAAGAAGAACGAAAGAATCACCATGATATTATTCATTTAAATGTCAGAATAAATATAGGGTTGTTCATGGCATCACACCACAATTAATCTCAGTTAAGGCGGGCGGACAGTTTATGTAAAAGATCGTACGCCAAGAGCGTTGCTTTTTGCAATCAAATTTTCCAAATGTGAACTAACTTTCTAAAATGTGAGACAGCCTGCACTGCGTCTTTGTCTATGCTGAGGCTTCAATGTCCCTCCATTCATGGTGAACTTACTAGTGAGGCATAGCAAGCTGCATCAAATCACCAATCATCAGATGAATCATGATTCCTGCTCCCAAGAATTCATCCTAACTTAATAAAAGAAAAGAAAAACAAAAACAATAGCATGTTTGTTTTCAAACAGGAAAAAGAAGAAGAAAATTATCTTATGCACAGAAGATCGGATTGGTTAGTTCAGAATTATTCGGCGTTTGCTAATAAGAACATACAGAGCTAAATGAGAGTAAAGTAGTCGGCTCCTTCAGTTTGAAGATATCAAGCCTGTGCGAAATCTATTTAAATCTGTAATTACCATGTGCTTGAGATATGCAGGGCCAACGTGCATGTCCCTAAAGCATGTCTAGCTAAGCTCTGCTTTTGCTTTGCTTAATTCTTGCTTCTGCCTTGATTCAAACATTTTAGTTTATCCAAAAGGTTACTAAGGCGGCGTCAGCCTTGATTCACAAACAGTCGAGATCGATCATTACACATTTGGAATTTACGTCCTCACTCCAGCTCTTTTACTGATTTTACCCATTTATCATGCTTCACCTACAGTGGCCAGAACTCTCTTCTCACCTTTCTTTGAAACCATTTCGCTTTCACATTTTCCTCTATGAAGTCTCTAGTAAATGGATGCATCTCTTAAGCAAGGACTTGGCTTGTTCATTCTTTTCCACCTCATGTAGATGGGCCAGCAAATCCTTCAAACCTGCATCTGTCCTGAACGTTGAAGGAAGCTCCCTACAAAGGGTGATCATCTCCAAAGGCACTCTGAAGCACTGACGTGAACCTAAATTTGAAAATGTATCAAATAGATTATTGATCCACTGTGCAAGATGAACATCTAAATTGCATTTGCAGGAATGATCTAAGACAATCTAGAACTCTTAAGTGGTCCACCTACCATGTCAACTAATCCATGCCAAATATAAACTTACTCTTGCTCGCACATACAAGAAATGACTATGTTGACTAGAATATAAAAATCATTGGGATGGTATCAACTGATATCTCTGGTTTGGCTGATCTACTTAAGGAACCACATAAAAAATTGCAAACCAAGTTAAAGGTAATCCTCAGTGCCTTGAGTCAGAATGGAATTGAATCCAAGAAAAACATCATCTGAACGCAACAGTCTGATTAATACAGAGCCCACACCAGGAGAACCATCGAAACTTGAAAGATTAAGGAAAAGAAAAATTCTGCTTCTTCACATTGCAAAAGCAATGCATGCTAATCTAAACTCTGGAACTCTTAATGGATAACTTAATGAAACTCTTATTTACTGGAGTAATGTCACCTAGATATGCATGGGACTTAATAATGGTACAATCCTACATCTAGTGAAAGCCACACAAGATCAGATTGTTTTGAAGAAAATGAAGGCGATTTCCACCACAAAGGGGAAAGTGAAGACATACCTGCGCTATCTTAACTGTGGCTATGCATTCCGCCACTTTGGGTAACACCGAAGAAAACAGCTTAAAATTGCAAAGGAAAAATAGATGATCAGAATCCACATAAGCAATTTGGAGAACAGAATGACAACTGATTCTAAAGCTAGTAAGTGCAACATGTCCATCATAATAAAGGAAAGCTATTATCCTTAACCAAAGTTAGAGATATCATCCCTTAGTTACCCTGTTTCTCAGCAATATTATAGAAAGTGGATACTAATTACCTCATGAAACAAAGATGCTGTATTTGCATGTTGAGAAGCTAGCTGAGAATCAAGCAAAATGTCATGAATCCTTGAGCAGAGTCCCTTAATTGATAGAAAAGCCGATATGTTTGACTGCATGATGAAACAGTTATTAGAAACACTTTTCATGCAGCAATCACCTAAGAAAAATTTGGTTATGAAGATACCAGTCCATGACAACTCAGGTGAGAGGGAGACAATCCAGAGGTGCTTCAAGTTATTTTTCTCTTCGAGAATATCATCAATATATGCCACATGGATACAAGATGTGACACAGTCCAGTACTTTTTCTAGTGGAACAGAAGAATCTTCTTTTCCATCATTTGTCTGCACATATCAACCATGCCGTGTAAAATGCACAGTTTAACAACGAGAGAAATTTATGATATGGAATTCAAAGGTTACAATGCAGGAACAACTCAAAATCCTGAAAGCTGGACAGTCACAAGCTAGAAATATGGATGAACCTGATTTAGCAGAATCATTTGCTGAATGTGCTTGTCCAGACTTCTCAGAAGTGGCTGAACTGCACATGTCAAACAATAATGGAAAAACCATTTTGAAGAACTCATGATTGCCAAATGCTTTTATAACCTGAAAAACCATGAAAAGTTCAAGATCTTCATTAGAGAGGAAGGTAGATGATCAGGGGCAGATTTTAGCTGGGAATTAAGAAAATGAAAACAACCTGAAACAGCACTTTCCAAACAATGTACTGCTGAAAAGTTTCTTGATGTGAGAGCTCCTAAAAGCCCTACATTTTCTAAATGAAGACAATTGCATTGGGGAACACACAATAATCTGGAATTACCTGATTAAGGCTTAAAAGTGCCGCTTCCCGGTATTTCTTGACCTTTTTTGTGCATGCAGAGGATAGCAAATCCAGAATAGCACCAGCAGCGTTGGGATCTTCCTTGCGATGGCTTGATGGCAAGACTTTGAAAGAGCACCCAAGGCATACAAAAGAGCCTTCCTTCCCCTAGAATATTATAGGAAGAAATTGACACATTAACATCTGAGAAGGCAAGGAAGTTTAAATGGTATAGTATGTGATATAATTCAGCCTTTATTCCTGCTATTCTTGTATCATGCCTTTGCGTTAGTACTTTAGAACACAAACTAAACATATCACCTCTCCCATTAACAAAGTCCATGACATTTTTTACCTCCCATAATCGACCTGGAAGTTCTTTCATAAGAGACGTGAGCAAAACTTGATGACAAGGGACAGGGATTCACCCAATACTTCACCAAGCTTGCAGATTGCCTGGGCAGCCTGCAAATTCATTCACAGAAACAATCAGGCATTTGGATTTCATATGCATAAGAGATGACAAACTTATGATCTTTAAGACAGACATATCTCAGAAGTATGATTTTTTTTTTTTGGTATTAAACAGTGTCTATAAAGATCAATATGCAATATATACATTATGAACTTGCTTGTTTCCAGTTTAAGCTTTTGGACAAAAATGGGTGATAAATATGGTACCATAATGCATGTTAGGATTTTAAATCCTGGCACTCACTCTTTTTTTTCCCCCCTACCCTGTTACCTCTGTTAAAATGCATTTGTTCCTGCCTCTAGTTGTCGTCCAGCTTATGTGCTTCATATGTAAGGATTGGCTTGCATATGAGGCATTGTGGAATCTTTTTCTCATGGATTTTGTTAAGAGTGCCCCCAGGGCACTTGTTCAGTAACTCAATTTATTTTTTCTTTCATCATATTCAAGAAAATTTTGTGAGCTGTCTTATGATTTTGTCTCTCAATTTGACCTCACAATAAGAAAACATTAAAAATAAAATAAAAAGAGAGTAAAAAATATTGCAAATTTCCTGTGCATTGTTTTTCTTATTTTACATAATCAATACTTGGAAATGAAAACTTTCCTTCTTAAGCGTGCTTAACAAGTGCCCTGGACATTCATTAACAAGAACCTTTCCTTATAACTTACGGTTTTGGGAGAAACACTAATTTCAAAATATAGAAAACCAAAAGCAAAAGCCTACCTTTTTCTTACTTCCCCATGATGAAGATGAAATGTTGTCACAATAAGAGAAACTATTTCTCCATGTACAACTGAAGGGTAATTTGATCACCGCTTGTATTTTCTTCCCATAGTTCCTCAAATATGCCAGAAAGATTCTTGTCATCCTCAAATCTGCAGAATGATGAACATGTTCTGAAACTCTAAAAGTTGGCAGAGGAATAGCTCATCACATGTTCACTATTGAAAGTTCTCGCTCTTTCCAGACAAAACACAATCTTAGAACCACTAAATTCAAAGAGTTAATTGGTGTCTACTTCAGATTTTCTGCAAAATGCGTTTTCTCCTTTTCCTTCTATCTTTACTACAATTCATCATGCAGCTGCACTAGATGCTGGCATGTAACTTATGACTCAATGATGCCAGCATCTTCTAATGGTGGGTCCACATTTTTCATAGAAATTAGAAATGATATCCTATCAATAAACCAGAGAGAAGGAAAAAAAACCCAAGAACCATTTGTAATTCAGAGAATTTGTACTCTACTTTTCTTGTAAGCAATATCTTTATAAATGGATAGTACTTAAACTTTTTATCTATCGCTAGATGTCAAAGATTTTCTCATCCTCAAAGGGATCTTCCAGATTTTTAGGCCTCTAAGATAACTCGAAGATGCATGACACTAACATATCAAATAACAGATCAGCAATTATACATACTCATAAAAGATGAAGAGTAAAAGAACAACAAGAGCAAAGTACCTTGAAATAAAGATTACAGGTAGAATTTCTGCATAATAACCACTAGCCACATCTGGGGCTGTGGATAGAAAGCTTTTCAGCAAAATCGCACAAGAGATTTGTGAATTTTTGTCACCGGCATGCAAAGCTGTGGAGTCTTCAATTAACTTCTGTGCCTGAGAGGTACTTGCATACTTTAGTACTAATGCACAGGCACTCTGAAAAGGCACGTTTTACTGCAGAACTTTTCTCCTTCTTCACGGCTCCAAACAGCAACTTCAATAGTGTGTTTGCAAATGGTTTGATATCCATGCCAACTTTTGAACTAACAAGCCAATAAAGCTGGCAACACCAACCCTGCGAGTTAATCGAGAAGTCTATTAAGTACAGAGAAATAGTATAGGTATGCTTGATCATCTAATATAGCAACATTCCAGCCTTCTAAAGCTGATTAAAGTAAATTAGAGAAAGAATAAATTTCATTCTTCAATTTTTTAGTAAAAATAGGCATTTCCCTGTGTGCATATGATGGCGGAAAGGGGCCCTAAAATGTTTCTCATGACTTGAACTGCAATCTCTGTAATTTTTCCTCTCTTCCTTAATGGTATGGTGTTCATTAGATACATCATTTTCACCCCAGTAAGTAGACAACATTTGGTTAGACTATATAAAGGAGATATAAAGATCGTTGGTGAATTCAGAGCATGAAGGTGAAAACCAAGCTCCTGATTGCTAAATCTCCATCGGAGCTAGACTATGAGGAAAGAGATAAAAGAGCTTCATAAAGACATGTTTATGTCAGACTGTTCTTCTCCATCATCAGACATAAGTTGGACACCACTTGATGTCCCACAAATCCAACAAATTGTTCAAGTGCAACACATATCACAAAACCCTCAGGAGGGATGTGTTCCCAAGACAATAGCCAATTTCTTCTTTCAAAGGAAAGTACGACTTGAAAAGGAAGATGGCTGTCCAACCATAGAGAAATTATACTTCATTGATCAAACCTAAAAATTTACCCACAGCCATTGATGTATTGGAGGTGTAACAAACTAGATAGCTGGCCTTTTTGTCCCAGTGAATCGGAGAAAACCAAGTCTTAAAAGGGGCGTAATATCTCTAATTATTGAATCAGAGACATCAGGGACTAGAATACAGAGATATTATACAAAAACAGAAATGTTTGAGAATGTCACAGTCCATCTTTACAGCATCTGTTCACCAAGAAAAATGCATATGAGATTGAGCCAACAGACCTTGTGTTTAAGCCGACGCTAGCTCGTACCATTTGGGCAAGTCGGGAACCAAGCTTTCCAAGGATACTGTCATCCACGACATTTATGCACTGGTCCAGAGTTTCCCACATAGGAGAACTTTTGGCAATTGAAATCCGCAAGTTCTCAAGTTTCTCTGTTTTCAATCCCATGTTTGTCGCATGCAACTACAAGATAAAGCATACGAACAGAAAAAAATACTGAACTGACGGACAAGCAAGATTCCAAATTGCTAGAGCTGGCTAGTGAAATTCTCTTATACCTCGACATAATTGAGCCTTGGTATTGCGGAAGCGTGAGTGTGCAAGTGTGTGAAATATGGCTCAAGGCTTGAAAAGATAATGAAGGGCTGTTAAACTTTCTAGTTCATGCAGGAGACTTTTCTTCTTGGCTAAGGAAGTGGGCTGCCTTCTTCTTGCTGTCTTCAATGAGAATGCCAGCCGCAAAGTTTCTTTCCTTCCTTTCCTTCGTGCATGTCTCTAGCAAACAACCATAATAATATTTTATTGTGTGCCCCTTGCCTTTCTTTATCAACTTGTTCTTCTTCACGTGTTTCTTCATGGCAATCATATTTTAACACTCCTCCTTGATCCATTTTTGTGAAAGTCTCAAATTTTGTTGATGGTAATGCTTTTGGTGAATATGTCTGCAATTTGATCTTCGTTTTGCAATACTAACTCGATCTCTTTGCTGATGCCTGGAAGACTGATTTTTTGAAAAAGACTTGTTGTCACAAAATATTGGTGTTGAACAAATGTCCTCCCCCACCCCAAAAAAAAAAAAAAAACCTAATGTGAATGCATAACCGGTGGTGCTCCTCCTGTCATCGAATCCCCGAAGTGTCCCATTATTATGCTTGACAAACTTTCAAGCATGCAGGAGACTAAGTCTGCCAAATATGGACGAAGCGCGACCCCTGCACCCTGTAAATAAGTAAATACTTACAGGTGATGCCTCTGATTTGAAAAAGCCCTTTTCAAAAAAGAAGTACCTCATTATTCTGGACACAGAAATATTTACAAAACTAGCTCCTTCTAGAAAATCCAACTACTGATACAAATCTCAAAGAAAAAAAATAATGTATCAATCATATAGCACATTATTTTCAACAAAACCACAAAAGTATGCAAAGCCAAGCCTTAGTCTTTCAGCATTTCATTCACACAAATTAACACACTTGACCTTACTAAACCAAGTGGTTTCCATTTGGTTTTTAGCTTATATACAATCCTAAGGCAGTAAATAGATAGCCAGGTGGGCAACTCCATATTCAAAACTATAGCTCTACTCACCTTTTCAAATTCTCAAAATTCGTTAATTAACTTGCTAGGAAAACTTTTCCAACATGTAAAAACAGCAAGATAGAGTCCATCCATAAAGGCCTTTCTTTTCTCAAGAAGATGACCAATATGCGATGGTAAAGGGAGGCCAAATGTTCCTCTTAGGGACTAAACTTTTGTAACTAAAGTTCTCAAAAGAAGATATGTCAAACCTTCGCGAGCTTCATTACAACGGCAATTGATGCTTTACGAATAGTATCAACTGTACTTTGAATGCCTTCTTTAAGTAGATACGGTAAAACAATATCCAAAGCTTGGCGTGAATCTGATACTTCAGTGAGGTTGACATCGCAGAGGCGTATTGTCAGTGAAGTCACTGCATGGCATAATTTGTCACCAGAGTTCCGGACAGTTTCATTAATATCATCCATGGCCTGAAATGCAGCAATCCATACTTTTTCCAAATGCTTGCCAACCTACTTGACCAAACTGTAATTAGTATATTGGAAAAATATATATTGGCATCGAGAGCAATATAAACCAAACTTCTCTGGTTTTTCATTGCAAAGGTTTACAAACCAAACTCACTCTTTTTTCTTGAGTAAATTTCATTATAAGGTCACCAAAGACAGACAAATATGTTAGTTGTCGATTTAAGCATGCCATTTGGAAACTGAGAAAATGTATTGTGGTAACCAATAGTTCTTCAGTGTTCATCTTCAATTCCTTTTAACTTAGTTTCACCAATAGAACTTCCTCCCCATTTAAAAAGCTACTTCAAAGCTTTGACTTGTTAAAAGTGCAGCTCTACAAGTCCTTACAAAAAGTGATATGGCACATGCTTTAAAAGCAGAAAAGAAGTAGATAGAATCTCTCAACTTTGCAATGGGAAACATACTGAGATAATTCAGTGGTTGTCTCTTTCTCCAGTGTACATGTCCATTTGAAAGGTACTATAGAAAATATATACTATCTTTTTAAGGGTAAATCAAACCAATCAAATTTAACAAACCAAACAAAATGGAGCTGTTAAATACACAAAAGCAGTGGTAATCCGTTGTATAATACCCCCGTTCTGCCATCTGTCGGTCATTTCCAGCAATACAGAATGACTTTTCCAAATTCAATCAACCACTCTTTGGCATGCTCCTTCCTATTAGTTCTCCTGACCTCATGACAGTGATGAAGCCTCCAGCCCAGGGTTGCCAGGTGGCTACTCCAACAGTTTAAATCCCCAGTACCATGATAGTGCAATGTCCTTTTTAAAATATGTATTTCTTCTCTTTGCTTTCTCTTGAACTTTTTTTTTCTTTTTGGGTTCCTTCCTTTCTGTTTCATATTTACTTCTTTCCCTCCCCTTTGATTTTTATTTTATATAATTTCAGATTGTTTGGCATGCATATTTCTACAACTTTTGTTTTTTTGGGCTGATCTGCAACTTCTTTGTTTGGCTATCACACTCTAGGATGAACCTTCAATAAGTAATTATTTATCCAGTTTGACTTAATCTCTCCTATCATTTAATGTTTATCAATTTCCTACCTCTTTTCATCAATATTTCGTTTTAAGAAATCAACTCAACTATGCACAAGGGTTTTCTTCTAAAAGTAGTTAAAAAAAAAAAATGCAAGACTGCCATGTCACAAGTATCTTTTTTCAACCATCTATTAATAAAAAATCCATTGGCTACCCAAAAGAAGA
The DNA here is from genome assembly GCA_014182555.1 of Eucalyptus erythrocorys. Taxonomy (NCBI): domain Eukaryota; kingdom Viridiplantae; phylum Streptophyta; class Magnoliopsida; order Myrtales; family Myrtaceae; genus Eucalyptus; species Eucalyptus erythrocorys. The sequence continues at coordinate 9,716,800 of CM024606.1, read as the reverse complement.
ATTTCTAACATAAAAGAGAAATGTATGTTAAATATAATATTTACTCATCCAGAGCCCATTGACTGAGCATCCAATCTGTCTTATATATTTCCTAGAGAATCCAAAATTTTGAGAAACATATTTCAAGTCGACATGGTTGGAAGAAACATGCTCACAAAGAAACAGATCCACCAAGCAACTTCAGAGACTAGTCATGATGACTTGCATGATCCCATAACATGATATGAACAGGAAATACGATAAAGCATGAAGTACCGAAATTAATTCAAATATAAATATAACACAATTCATTGACCTCAAAAGTAACCTTCACGTCTCTCAATTAACATAATGGTTTAATATATTAAAAGATAATACACGTGAATACTAGACAGACAGATCAATGATGCCTGAATGAATTATAATCTCCACCAAAAAAAAAAAAAAAAATGAATTGCTTGACCTGAAAGAAAACAGTATTTTTTAGCAGTTGATAATTCAAAAGAATCAACAAAAACCAGGAAAGAAAAATTACACATTATTCCAAATATAAGCACAAAAATCACTTGTACTCAAATCACTTTTAATTTCCATGAAGTTTCTCGGAGGAGATTGAAAGAAATTAGGAAGTCTAAATATACAATCAATTTATCAGTCTTTTCTGCAGAAATACAGCAAACACTAGTAAAATGTAAAACAAATGTCTCAACCGCCCGCTCTTCTTCTCTCCTTTTCCCTTTCACCCATCGACTGAATCTTTTGGGGGACACAGATTGACTCCACCTAAGTTTACTCACTTCCGAGAACCAGCACTAGCACATTGTTATCTAAATTTCCACCTAAAGTAATAGTAATAGCTCGATTCTAAAGAGACAGCAATGATGCTTTGCATACAGCTTCAACTATTTCATATACATGCTCTTCAATTAAAGCATAAGATCAAGGAAAGGAGAAACTAGATTAACTTCATCTTTCAGAAACATGGACGACATAAAACTTATGAATTTTCATGTTATTACTCAGGGATTATCTGATAATCTCAAAGACTCAAATATGCTGAATTTCCCACACACATCCCTTACCTGATTAAATTTTCGCCCTTGGACAATATCAGCAAGAGCAAGACAGGAAGCCTCCCGTGTAGGAATGAGCCTAGAACCACATTGTGTTAACAAATCATCCATGATTAGGTCAAAATGTTCATCAATAGTTCTCTTTGGGTCCTTTACTAGGGCCTTCCAGATATGTGTCATTGTATCCTGTATCACATCCAAGAAGAGCATCAAGAAAAGAGGAAGAAATACCAATGGAAAACCCATGAAAAAAAAAAAAAAGAAGTATCTTGTCAAGGTATCACAAGGCAATGAAGAAAAAAATTGGCTTTACACACAAGAATTCATCAAAAGATGTCATTTGAACAGATTTACTAAAACACAGGAATTTGGGGTCTCCACCTGAACATTTTTGTCAGGATCATACTGATATCGCACAAGTCTGGGTATTAACACACTTAGATGTGGCTGAAGAGCATCCTCAGCTTGCTTGGCTATTTTAGTGAAGCCAAAAGCAGCACCTCTTTTCGAATTTAGAGAAGCATGGTGATTTGCAAGATCCATAAACTTGTATATCAGACCTGGTTGCCCCATCTCATTCGCCATATTGCACAGTTTTTATAAGTGCTAAGTTTTCCACCACTTAGACTTTCCCCATAGCCCCCTCTTGGAAAACTTCAGAATCTTCGACAAGCTGTCCAACAAAATTTCATCCTCACATTTGTCACCAGAGGGCACAGAAACTTAAATAGTCAAGTCAATATTTTCAAGTATTAAATGCTCCTCCATCCATCAGTTCCTCATTATTTGTATTCTGGAGTCTTGACATAATTTAGACCTTTCTGGGTTCTTAATAAAGTCTTCCATCAAATTTTTAACTAAGATAACCTAAACTACAATACAACAAACCTTGATGGCTCTCTTTCTCTTCCCAGATCCAGTTAGAGTATTGACAAGTGCATTCACCAAGTTTTCCTTCATAGATGCATCTCCAACCTCATAGACAATGCTCATGCCTTGTGGAAGCAAGCTCCTGAGTAAGTTCATTTTGTTCACAAAGTAGGTGTAAGAATGCTTCCTGCATTTAAAAAAAAAAAAAAAACACTGAATTATAGCGACAAAGTAGAATGGTATTTTTCTGAGCAGATAAATTGTCTAATTTCCTTTTCCAATACACCAAATGTTCTTCATCTCTTTTCTCAGTTGTTTGTTGTTTCTTAATTGACCTAAAATGATTGCATAGATTCATCTTCAACATGAAACGAGTTTAAAGTCTTTTCTTCAACAAGAAAAGACCTTATCTCAGCTCATTTGCACAACTAAATTGACCTGTATCTTTTGACTAAATTAATGCAATATACAAGTAACCTGTAAATACAGCAATGTGCGCCTCTTCATGTTATTGGAAGTGAACATGATATCCTTTCAGGAATTCTATAGTACAAGAAAACTCAGTGCATCTATTTGTTTAGAAAAAGTTGGACATTCCAACTTCCCTCATACTTTAGTGTGTCGATGCAATTTTACTTTAGTTCAGCAAGTATGATGAACCCGGAGCTCTAGGCCCTTGATAAGTATCAAAAACATCCATTGATTAACCAAAAAAGTCCATTCATCCTCATCATATGTTAGTATGTTGAATTTATTGTTGTCTGTTCAATTTTTACTTATAAGCCTGGCCACTAGTATATATAAGAGTGATCTATGGAATCAAAACAACTCTGTTAATGTACTTTTAAGGGGAATACAGTAGAGATTAGTCACAAGAACTTCAATTCCCAGTAAACCACAAATCCTCTGCAAAAATTCAGCATCTTTCCAACACAATGATTGCAAGAGTAGAAATAAGCTAGAGTCAAAAGGGCTTAGTGCCACACGGAAAGAGTTCTTACAGAGCCTACAGAGTTTGTCAACAAGCTCATAAGATAATTGGCCATTAATAATAGTAATAATAACAAGCTCTGAAGTAGAAAAATTGACTTATCCATTGACAATAAACCTGAATCTCTGGCAGCATTTGTTGGATATTTGCATGATGGCCACAATACATGGTCAATGACAACAGCCAGACAGTTCCAGCACAGCGTTCTTCCTTTCTTTGACTGTATAAAAGATCATCAAAGAGCTTTCTAGCAATTGCATTTCTAACACTAGCACGAGAACCTTCAGTGTCTTCAATCATTCCATTAGAGTTATATCCAGTCAAAGATGTGCTCATGTTTTCCATAAGATAGTTTGAAGACATAGAGAGTGAAGTATAATTAGTCTTGAGAATTGTGTCGGCAGTCACAGGGACGGTTCCCCACAAGAAAGACAAAGCCTCCCCAGCAGCAAAAAGGACATCCTCAACCTGTACAACTCAATAATTTAGAGATAAGAAAACTTTCAGGTGCTATGCAATAATAAGACCAAACAGGCATCATATACTAAGACAATTACAAGTAGAAAGAGCAACGAGAATTAGTGTGCCCACCTTCGAACGGCAAAGGCTGAAAACCAAATCAATTGCAATGTTGAGACGTGAAGATGATGTTTCTTTCATACAGATATGTCCAAGTGATACAGCAATTTTCTGAATTGCTTTAGTATCATCACCAGAAAGTAGCTTCCTCAGTTTTTCTTGTAGAACCATGAATATGTCGGCTGCAACTTGAATGAAGTCTAACATGACTAATAATCCATGTAACTGATTCCAACATTTCCAGGAAGAAAAAAGTTACCTGAGGTGGAATCATCAGCAATTGAAGGTAATGGGACACGCAACCCAATATGACCTAATGCTTGCATAGCAATAGATGCCAATGTTGCATTCTCAGAGTTCACAACATCAACCAGGCATTTGAGTACACTCTGGAGCAGTACTTCTGGTATCTAAAAGGTGAATGCCAATTACAACACACTATTTATGTAAATGCAAAAAACTTTCAGCTCAACTCAACAATATGTACCACAATTATACAGAAAAGAAAAGGCAGACTTCTGCATTTATGTCATTTTACATCAACTTCTCCCTCAACATACTTAGATGGACATCCTAAATCAGTTTTATAGATATTTGCAAGTCAATTTACATCAGTGTAGAGTTAAAAAGATTTCAACTGGAAATCATGGGACTTGAACGATAAGGCATGAATGGATTCATAACTAACAATAAGAAAAAGGTTGTTGTGTGATTTTTCTCAAGCATCTTTATATGATAAAATTATAAATTAACATTAGAATAAATCACAGAGGATAGGAGTGATAGCTGATCTCAAACGTAGCAAAGAGGAAAAGACATAAAGACAGAGTAATCTCAATGAAGATCACTTCGAAAGTATGAAGCCTTGTTAAATCACTGTGATTATGAAAGTAAAATTCTTTTTTCCCAAAGATCATGAAAGTAAGTTGAATGGATCATTTAGCACTTTGTATCAAATGAAGATATTCGTCAATCAGTGAACAGATCTAAAAAGCATGAAAATTCTCTTGGTTTCATCTGCTAAAGTTATCTTTTATCACTGAGAAAGTAATGCATAAAATCACTCACCTTTTGGTTTTATTAGAAGTCATTTAAGGCTCAGCCAAGAAACAGGAGAAGTAGTCATTTACAAATCCATAATCAATTAAATTCAAACATTCAATAAATTGCTCATTATTATTGTTGACAGTTCAACATGGAATTTTCCTTTTTTTTTTTTTTTTGGGATCATAACCAACATAGGAAACTACCAGCCTAGTGCCTAAGACAACAACTGTTACCCAGAGAGTAAAAACCATCAGAATGTTGCCACTTGGTCTGAAGTATAATGAATAGAACAAATGAGGCATGGAGCAAATGTAAAACAGGAGTTAGTCCATAAATGTATCAACACCATGCCACAGTGCAATCAGAAGGAAGATGCTGAAAACATAATTGACCATACAATATCACCAATATATTCCTTTCAAAATCACATGCATTTATGCTTTATTTTGGAAGGAGGAAGGGAAGAAAAATGAGGGATGGATGTGAAATGGGCTAACAATTAACCTTTTGTGAGGAGAAAAGGAGGGGAAATTTTGTCCCCCTTCTTCCTCCATGTTCCCAAACAATGCATTAAGGTAACAATGGTGCCACAGGACAACACAGAGAGAAAATAAGTATGGGAAAGAAAAAAATCTCTTATGAGTTGCTCGAGAAAAATAGCAAACTGTGACTTACAGGAGGTGTCCTACAAATACAATCTGCTGTGATATATCCTATAGCACATACTGCTCCATAATGATAATCAAACCTGAAGAACACATTGAAATCCCAAATCAGGAGAACAATTGACTTTGCACTAAAAAATGAAGGGTCAATCTTGCAAGAAAATTCGCCAAACCTTATTTTGCGTGAATCGCTAATTGAATTAACTAGTTCTCTTATCAAAGCTGAAGCAGCCGTGGTCGGAAGACCAGAGGAAGCCATTCCAAGTAAGCGCGCTGCAGTTTCACGAGTATCAATGTCCACGTGACTCAGTAATTGCTTTAGCCATGGCAGTTTGTTAGCATAATGAGGAACGATCACCTGTAAAGATCAACATTTAGTAGGAAAAGTTAATGCTACTCCCACGGGAAAATGAAAAAAAAGAAGCAGCAAGTCCAGTGGCTTCTTTTGTCATACTTGTGGAGTATGAGATCCAATTGCCACCAGCGCCCTGGAGGCACAAGCATGCAACTCAACCGAGCCTTCAAATGCCATAGCATGATCTAGCAGTAAACACATATTTTTCACTGAAGATGAAAATTCAGAGGGTCCTCCATCAGTTTCAGAAAGCAGCTTTTCTGACTCAAAACACTGCAACAAAAACTTGATCATTGCAACATAAGTTTCTGAAGGAAAAAGAAGCTTTTGTTCCCTTGTTTCAATTGATTCTAACAATTCTGGTCTCTGCTTGAGGATGTAAGTTAACATGTCTCCAAGTTTTGGGTACTTCAGACTGATATCATGACGGGCAGGTTGCGCATTATCGTTACCGGGGAACAGGCCTTCCAGTGCCATTTCTCTTCAAAGAAATTTCAAAAGAAAACAGCAGAACAAACAATAACATTACATCAGCAATAGAGACGACTACCACTGTATGCATACATAATAAGGACATAGACTAATATACAAAGCTAGCCAAAGAGACATCTAATCAGTTGGAAGAACTTCAGTGACGTCATGAAACATATGAAGAACGCAACCAACCAATATCATGCAGCAATGAAAGAGCATAAGCACGAAGAAACTTAAAACATTGACACGAGATCGTCGACATCCACAAAAAACACTCATAATCTGACAAAGAGTAACATAACCTACAGGCGCCTATAAAATCCAACAGATAGAGAAATGTCTAACACTCTACATTAAGCCATAATTCCTCCCTCTTATATATGCAAATATTACCCAAGAACGCCCAGTTAATTGACTAAAAAGCATTTTAGAATCTACTATCATATATACACTTTGGAGAGAAGATGTCATCTACCTTATATCCAACTTAGGATCTGCAGCCCCAAGCATACATAGATATCGACTTGGGCAGTGTTGCAAATCAAACAATATAGTTGCCCACCTCACAGCACAGAATCGTACTTCACTTTGTTCCTGATTAAAAGGAGGTATTCAATTTCCATATAAATTGTATACTCCTCCTGCTATACATATTTACTAAGCCAAACCTGTTTCAAATTTTCCAACAGTAGTGTCTCCAAATCCTTTAGCACAGTAATGGATGCATCCTGATGAAAGGAGCAAAAACAGGGTCAGTGATTTCTCATAAAGCGAGATGCATCGGTAGAAATGAAAGGAAAGAAGGCTGTCTATTGGAACAGAAAGTTCTCAAAACCAGAAAGAAGGAATCTTCCTTCAAACACCCATCCTTACGTTCTTTTCTTTTAGAATCAGAATACCCAAGAGCACATGACAACAGATTGATCCATGCCCTTAGAGGGGATACTTTTCTCACCTATGGATTGAAGTGACTACAACCATATGCAGGAGGAGAAAACTAAGAGATAGACTCACTAAATACAAAACCAAATCTAATGCCACACTCAACGAAAGATATTTGCAAGTAGAGATATTACAGGCAACTGAACTACAACTAATACTTCCACCACCACCAACCACCTCCCCCACCCCCACCTCTCTTTTTTTTCTCTCATCACCACTGCCACTGTAACCAACAGACATTATAAGCAATTCCTCCACTCCACCACCACCATTTTGGCTACTACATAATAAGCCTTATTCCAATAAGAGGCACGGCTGTATGAATTATTTCATGCTACCGTGTTCAATTCTATATCGTGCGTTGTGAACTCTAAAGTGCTATTTATCTCTTTTTTCACCTTCTTCAATATTTTCTTTCGCATCACACAAATAAACTAAAAAAGTAATTATAAAATTTACGGTAAGTCTGGACTCCAACATAAAATCTAAAGCCAGGAACCTTTATTAGGTTGCACTAAATGCCCAATTGAAAAGCACAAAAGTAACACAAACTGGAGACAAGTTGATGGTCAATTTATTTTATAATACCCACCAATTGACTTTTTAAATTTGTAACACCATGGAAACCAGGCTCTTCCTAAGGTTTGAGGTAATGACATCAGTCTTCTCATCATACATAAAAAAGCAAACAGCAAAAGTGTCAACAGTCTGTCTTCATCTTCAAATAACCTTGATTAGAAGTGCTTTAGCATAGACCTATAGGTAATGAGATGTAGGCCCAGCTACAATTGTTTCAGAAAATTCAATCTTGAAACACTATCAGAAAATGATTTTAAAGTTGGTGAAGAAATTTAAACTATTCACATCTAAAGCGGAACAAATGAAGCTCATCAATTGCCAAAATGACCAGTTAGAACAAACATTTGTCATGTGCTACCAGAAAGGAGTCTTCATCAACTATAATTTTATGCACAGATTGAGAATCACTATTCATATTGTCACCCATATGGAGAGAGTATAGCAACCTTGTATGCAGCGGCAAGGGAGACAGTTGCTTCTTGAATTGTAAAATGGAGAGATGGTGCCTCCAACTTCAATGCATCAAAAAGCCGAGCAGCCATATCAACTTTATCCCTAAAAGCAGAACAAAAAGGGGATAATCCAACGCACAAAAGCACCAAGTTTTGTGTGTGTGTGTGTTTTTTTTTTTGGTTGGGGGGGTGGGTGATGGGGAGAATCTCGTCCTGTACCTGAAAAGCTGAGGCGTTCGCTTTGCAAGCAACCCTATTGCTTGAAAAGCAAATGTTTTTGTGTCCTTGGCATTAGTATCTACATGAACAGAACAAAATAGCTATTCATGGACTAAATACTTGCTGGATCTTAATCTTAAAAGATGACTGAAAGAACTACAATCAAGGGAACTCCGTTGCATGCTGAGCTCACCTGATTCACAACTTGAATAACCATCAAGTGTCTTCATAATTCCACTAAGGATAACAGGGCCCATCAGATTCAACTGATCAAGCTTTGCCTGAGAAAGATATAATTTAATCGGCAAAAGTCATCAGTCCACTAATAACAAATTTTTCCAACAGTAGAATGACAAAAAAAAAAAAAAAACAGCTAATATCACAGTGAAAGTTACTTTTTTTTTTTCAGTTTTAATTATGAAATGTATTAAGTTAGTATCTTAAACAAAAAAGAGAGTTCTCAATAGTCCAATGCTTCTCATGCCAATAATCAGCACTAAGAAAAATGGCCAAAATGACATCATTGCATATGCCTTCAGATATTTTCTTAAGGGATATGTGCAACACAAGTCCTAAAACTCACGGGGAAAGTGCAATTCAGTCCTAAAATTTACAAAAAGTGCAATCAAGTCCTAAAACTTGTCAAATTAGTTTAATTAAGTCATAAAGTTAACAGCGTCAGATTTATTAACGGAAAATGTTGACGTGGCGCTGACGTCATATTTTAAATAAATTTTTATATGCCACGTGGCTTTTTTAAATTATTTTTTATTCAAAATTTTTAAGAATTAGATTTAAAAACTAAAAATGAAATACTAAAATTTATTTAAAAAACAAAACTATTAAAAAAAAAAAAAAATGGCACCGGCGGGCATTTTTGCCACAGCCGCCGCCCATCGCCGAAGGGGCCGGCGACGGTCACCGGCCCTGGGCTCGCCCGAGCGAGGTCTGGGCACGCTGTGCCCCGACACTGTCCAGATCTGAGCGAGTGGGTTCGCAGGGGTTCCGTTGCCGTCGCTGCACCGGACTGCTGCCGAGCCGTGCCGCCGTAGCCCCGACGCCGTCCCCAGCAAACCACTACCGTTCCCCGACGTCCTACTGCTGACCCCCCTAACGCCATTGCTGCACCGGACTACCGTCGTCGCCCAGCCGCCACCGACGACTCCACCCGATCCTGCGTCGAGGACGCCCAGATCTGGGCGAGCATCGCCGACCCCAGGCGAGGGCCAGCAAGGCCTCACCCAAGGCGGGCGATGGTCACCGGCCCCCCGTGAGGGCCGGCGAGGCCTCACGCAGAGAGGGCGATGGTCATCGGCCCCCCTGAGGGCTGGCATGCCCAGATCTGGGCGTCCTCGCCCGACCTGGTGGGGCTGGCCAGCCCTCGCTTGGGGTCGGTGAGGGCCGACCACCCTGCCCAGGGCCAGCGACCGTCGCCGGCCCACTCCGACAACCGTCGCCGACCACTCCGGCGATGGGCGGCGGCGGAAGCACCAACAGTGCTCTTTTTTTTTTTTTTTTTGCACAGTTTTTTTTTTTTAATAAATTTAGCTTTTCCTTTTCTGTTTTTAAATCTAATTTAAACAAGAATAAAAATAATGTTAAAAGCCATGTGTATAATAAAAAATCATTTAAAATGCCACGTCAGCACCACCTCAGTATTTTCTGTTAGTAAATGTGACGGTGTTAACTTTAGAACTGGTGTTAACTTTAGGACTTAATTGAACCAATTTGACAAGTTTTAGGACTTGATTACATTTTTTGTAAGTTTTAGGACTCAACTGCACTTTCCCTGTAAGTTTTAGGACTTGTGTTGCACATATCCCTTTTCTTAATAAAAGGAATAGATTGTATTGACATACAGGATTCAGATATTTCACCGGTACAACTCACAAAAAAAAAAAAAAAAAAAAAAAACAACAAGAGCCATGTAAACACATTATTATGCTTATTTGGGTTCAAGCTGGAGTAGATAGGCTCTCCGTCATATCCAAAAATGGTGGGCACTTGCTAGACATGTGATACCTGGATATTGGATCTTGCATTGTACCTAAGAAGTCAATTCTGGATTGGATCTTGCATTGTACCTAAGAAGTCAATTCTGGATGCTCTAATGTTTTAACATTTCATTAGGGTAGCATTATTTCCCATTTTCTCTTTTCTTAGAGCCTTTGAGGGTGTGCTAAGTTTGGAAGAGGCAGTCTTCAATTGGGCAGAAGACCAGTTTACCTTTATAGCAGCTAAATACAATGATTTAGCAAAATCCTAAGTGCTGAGTGGAGTTTATCTGAGAGGTTGAGCAAAACATAGGAACTATGGTGAATGGCATCACAATTAGGCAATTTTACACTGACTACCTTGATATTTCTTTCCAACTTCAAAGTAGGGTAACTATAAATTAAAACCAAGGTTTAGCTCTTACATGCTTGAATACCCAAACAGTGAACTCCATTCCCAACTGCTTCAATCTTGTGGTGGTACCCTGTCCTATAACATTATGATTTCAGATATATCAGCATGGAGAAGAACTATGACTGATACAAATTATCATGAAAGAGGAAGGGCCAAGGATCACAAAATGTTAAACAGGAAGAAAAAAAGGTAGAATCACTCAAGAACAAGACACAGTGCACATAATGCATAGAGGAGGACAGCCAAAATCAGCAACTGTCAAGAGATTATGATTTTACCTTAGCTACTAATTATTTCAGTAGGACCCGTGACATACTGGGTACAGACTTTACTCATATGAAACGTCCTTTTACAAAACAAGTTGTGCTCATCAATTATATCACACAAAGCCACACAGATAACTATAACCTCAGGGTATAACAGGACAGATACTTCACACTTTAACGAGGTGGCAAATTTCAACATATAAATTGAGAATCTACTACAACTTGTGGCTTTCAACATCATCATGCATCAGCCAAAGGCACGGAATATTATATGAGGGCACTAGCACAGAAAACTGGCCAGATCCCAAATTACTTATTTTGGCACAACAGGAAACTCAAAAGAGTTTCTTAATGGAGAGCCAAGATATCCCCCAACTGCACCCCACCAAATTGTTCTCACCAACCATGCATTCATTTTGTGCATGTGCTGGTACTTAAATACTAGCACACTTCTTTCCATCTTTCTCTTAAGTTGTGGGTAACATTTTCAATTTCTGTTACATCACAAAATAGACCCAAACATACGATTAGCTCAATATTAGGCACTTTCCTCTCTGCCTTCTCACCACAACTGCATGTAAATCTCACTGCTACTTGCACTTTATAGACACTCTCTCACATTGCTTCATCTTAGTTTGCTACCTCTCAGCAAGTAGTTACTCTCAAGAGTCTCTCCAAATATGGCTTAATTGCTATATCATCGCATTGGAAAATTCTAGTCCATTTTGTAAGATAAACTGAAGGAGGAGAGTTTTGAAGAAGCCTCCGAATACCATATATGCACCCAAATATGCACTGCAAAGTCAATGGAAAACTGTTTGCTGCAGTAATCGACCGACAAAAGACAGACATCAATCTTGCTTTCAAGGCCAAATTGGCAGGAGCAATTCTAGAATCTGGTGCATCACTATCAGCTCCAACAGAACCTGCACAACATGCAAATAATACAGTATTAAGGGGATACGAGGCATAATTGAAAAACGAAAATGAATGATGTTTACTGATAGCAACAAAAAATCTGACATTATCTCCTTCATGAGTATTATAGAAATAGTGAGACCACCTTACGCTTATCTAATATTTAAATGTTCTAAAACTCCCCCACATATAAATTGGAATTAGATATAAAGACCAAAGCGCAGAGATTGACCAAGAACTCAAATGTAAATGAGGGGCCACAGAGAATTAACAGAGCACTTCCCACTCTCATGTCTTTTAGGCATTGTGAGTGTATTGACAACTTATAAAAAACCTAAGCAATTGGACAAAAGAGCAATCATAAGATATAAATACTATTACATGTGTAAATTATGGTCAAGATTTGGTGTATTCGGAAAAATGATTTCTTCTTGTTTCTTTATTTTCATATATTACTTAAAGAGAACATTACTGAAAAAGAAAGCCACTTTGCAATATGCAGAGTTGTTCATGGAAACAAAATAATTCCCTATCCCGAGATTTTCTCCTGATTCTTGGACAGTTTGGAGTATTCAGCTTACCGAAAAGCCACTTCCAATTTGGATAGTTGTTTGACTTTGCAAACTCTCTGTAATTTTGTATAGGTGCAGTACCCCTGAGTTACAGTTCTCATAAACTTTTCTGATTATGCTTCAGCAAAAGAGTGTAACGATAAGGGCTATGCAGACTTTGCTTGAATAATGAACTACTTACAAAATGGTTCTAGTGATCGGAATTTCAAAATACCAGCATCGTTTATCTTAATGACTGCACAACCCATTGGCCAAAGAAGTTTCATACCTTTCTCATGGACACTTCTAATTTTTTCCTTGAGAAAAAAAAAAAAAGTGCCTAAAAATAAGGATAATGTCCATTTCACTTGAATAATTAAGTAATCCGAACAAGCTTTTAGAGATTGAAAACCAGCATCATTTGATGTCCATGATGGCATGATTTGGTTGGCCACAAAAGTTTTATGGACAGAATCAAATGGGTGCTCCAAATCAGAATCTTATTTTTCTCCTGGTTATAGTTTCAGGAAAGTTTATATTTCTCATATAGTGATGCTGTTAATAGCACCCTCTAAATGAATTCTTTTCCTCAATACCAATCTTAAATCAACCACTTTCCAGAAAAAGAAGAGTCTCCAGAAGTTGCTGAAAGAAATACTCAGCCCAGTAAAAGGCTTAATATTAGTAAACTGAAACTGATCCTGCCACCAAGAACATGAAAACAAAAATTTTGGCATGCAATACCTACAGCTTTGAAATATTAGCCACCTATGTACTACTTTTTTTAAAGTGGCTGGCACTACCTTCAGTAATGACATAATCTGGATCCTTCATATATTGGCAAGCTTGAAAAAGAGGATTTTATCAACAACTTTGTGAGGGAAAACAAAGAATCATAGCCCCATACACCTCAAAATGCCACAAGAAAAATAACTCAAATCTGGAAAAACTTTCCTTCAAAGTAACAATGAGGCAGATTCACTCACATTGATCGAGAAACTGACTCTACAATGGAATATTATAGATCGTTGGCCTAGCTGATATAATCTTCAATCAAAGATGGGTCAATCTATTTTGCCCATATAATGTCACACGCACTATAGACATGAGATGCACCACAGAAAGAAGGTAAAGCCATCCATATCCATTAAGGCAACGAAAGATCATTATTTAGAGTGATTCTTCTCCCGTCTTCGTTTTTTTTATAAAAACTTCTCCAAACAGACATGTAACAGAATGAAATCATCTATGCCAAACAAAAAAGCTACAGAAGTAATCTTCAGTAAAAGACTCATTTCCATGGCCCATACCATTGAATAGAAGAAATAGTCTCTTCACAAGCAACGGATCATCAAAATTTGCACCAGAAGCCTTCTTCTTTAAAAGCTCATCCCCTCTCGTTGCAACAGCCTCTTGACTGGTATATATACAACATCAAGCAACAATGAGATTCCACATGAGCTCATCCATCCATAGGACAGGACACCAAGAGAGAAAATATCATACTACAATCCAGGATACCTGTCAACTGAAGCAGCGAGATAGAGGGGATAAACAACTTCAGGGGTGAGCTCCATAGCTTCAACTACATTCAAAATGCCCAACTGCTTCGGAAAAAAAAAAGACACAATTAGAATTAATTGAGATACCCTAGATAGATATTAAAAGAATAATATTGTAGTTGGTGGTAGTGTAGACGATGCTGAAAATCCACCACCCAGAGATTTGCCTTATTGCTAAGATAACATAGAAAGATTTTCAAATCTTAATGACTCCACCTTTCTCTTCAAAAGTGTATCATTCGTCAATTGATGTTTCCCAGTAATACGATTAGCTTGAGCAATTGAAAGCCCAGGGGAGATTCCTCCACTGCAAAGAAAATTAACTCCTTGATAAAAGAATTGGAATAGCTTCTCATACACAATAATGTAATGCTCGGTGAGGTGATATACAAACCCTTGAGATGAAGGTTGATACAAGATATTATGAAGGCAAAATTCAATGAAACCTTCCTTATCCTGAGAATTATCTACAGCTCGATACATTGCAGCAACTTCTGCACTGACTCCAGTTGAGTGGCATTCACCGATCACCTGAAAGCATTCAACAATGTAGACATACACAATCACGAAACTTCATACTATACTTTGAATACATTATACTGAACATAAGGAAAACAATGGAAGAAAGATAAGCTGAAAATACATCACTAGGATCAGGTATGTGCAACATTCAGAAGACAACAGGTCAGACTGAACCTAGGATTGGCTTGAACAACCATTTATAAGGACTCTAAAAGACCCAGCCGTAAAAGCTTGGAGGTAAATGCCAAACTTGGAGTTGGTCCTCTCCAAATTATCATGACACAAGTAATAGATTTTCAATCAACATGATATAGGACAAACAAGTCATTATCATTTATATCTTTCATCCAAGAAAGTAAATATGCATCCAGCGCTAAAGATGTCAGAGAATGGCTCATTCACAAAGATGTGTTCATCTCACCAATGGACATCAAGACATAATATGTGAAAGAAACACTCACATTAATCGATGTAAGAACACTCAAAACTAGAAGTAGCACCAAGTAATGTGCTTGAATAGTCTATAGAACTTTGCATGCTAGGGAATAAAGAACTTTAAACAAACCTTTGCCACAATTCTTAGAACAATCTCTTGATGCTGATGAGGAAGCTTTGAAACATTGGCTGCAAGTATAGGTGCCATTGTTTCTTTCTCCTGATTATTTGGAAAAAAAAAAGCACTGGTATCAGGATTCGCACAAAAGACTTTCTAGACAGGCAAGTTCAAGATAACAGCTTTTCACTTCCCAAAGACACTTCAGATGCCATAACAATAACAAACCTTCACATCAGGGCGTTCAAAAGCCATCTCAATATACAAGATGCAGAAGTTTTTGACAATTGATACAGCATTGGGTTCTGTGTATATTCTCCATAAATCTGACAAAGGCAGACCAATTTCAGGTTGGTGTTTCACTCTTTTATTAACATGGCTCAGGATCTCAAGAACCTGTACCAAAAGGTAAATCAATCTGGTCATCCCACATGAAATGATTTAACAAGGATAACACTGTATAACTATGAAGTAGCGAATAACACATTCAGTTCAGCATATGAACACTTGTTTAAATAAGAAACACTTAAAAGACACAAGAAGAGACATGACAAATGAGGAATGAGGCCAACATGGATCCAAAATATGACAGGACTATCATTCGATCAATACCATGTTGCACTTCGACAAATAAATATTGATAAAGTACTTACTGTTCATATTGCCAGGAATTTTTCAGTATATGAACTCAGAAAGGACCAAGAGAATAACAGCCACTGTATGGTGGTGAAAGGAAGAAAATAAAAATTCTACAACATTATCTTTCACTGAACCTGATACTCTATACTACCAGGAGTCTTTGAAACGGGAGGATTAGAAGTCTTTCAGTCAATGTCTGATATAACTTCAGAGTAGCATAATGTTTGAGTCAATCAGGTTGCAGCAACAGAATACTGCTCAATTCCCAGATTTCATAAATTTGGCCTTGTCCTACACTGTTTCCGCAAAACACAAGGCAACCTTCTAGGTTCTATGCTTGTTATGTACCGTTTACAAGGGATTAAGTCTAAGTAGTATCAAACGCAATGGGATTGATTTAGTAGTTTGAGGAATGAACACATTCGTGGTCAAGGTGCAAACATTCAATTCTCGACACCAAACTAGTATATTCATTTTAAATGGTTGCTTAGCCTAATATGATTCAAAGATAGAGAGTGACTCAAGACGAACTACATTCACAGTTACCCCCCCTTTTCTCTTTCTATTCATTTATTCTTTCCTCTTGATTAGTTGAATAGGTTGTTATACATAAAGGTAACTAAAAATCTTAGCACACGAAGTAGTTACAAACAGCAGAGACGCTTAGAAGATTTAAATCTGTGGAACTTAATGACAGAAAAGATGCCAGACAAAACGTTACACAAGAACAACTACAGCCCAGCCCAGCCCACCCACTTAAAAGAAAAGAACAAATGCACCCATTTTCTAAATTTTGGTAAATTATTCCCAATGGAAGCGTTAGAAGAATTGCAATGTCCACACAATATTTTTCATCTGCAATGAGCAACCCTGCCCCCAAAAAAAGAGGGGGGGGGTGGGGGGAAGCATGGTGATACTAGCAATGTCACCCATGAAGCGTCAAAACTTCACACAAGTAAATTCAGTTCCTTCCATCAAACAAAACTATCTAAAAAGTTATATTTTCCCCAAACGTCATTCCTTCCCACCAGCCATATATGGAATATATGGAAATGGCCTGACAATATTGATAAATTATTTGGTCTTTCTTTATCCAGCATTATTCCTTTTAGAGTTCTGTGTTAATAGCTACAGGGTCATTAAACCAAATGAATTGCTTAAATTTGAAATCTTCATTCACAGAATTCCACTTTCAATTGTCAATAGTTATATTTCTTCATAAGTAAGAAAAAGTTGTATGAAAGCGAAAAAATCTGCCACATCAGGTATATATAGGATCAGACAGAACAAAAGAAAACTACAAGAACCAATTCCAAAGAAAGAGTAGAGCAAGAACTCCATAAGTGCTCTAACAGAGCAATTACAGACGAAACTTGCGTCTCTGGTCCATAAAAACGAAGCCTTTTACTGCGAACTCCATAAGTGCTCTAACAGGCCTTCATCAAAACGTTCAACTCTAAAATATTTTCCGTGCTAAATCTTCCGGGCTATCAAACAGTGCCTTAGCCAACTGACCAACCCTAAAAGTCATGGAGCCACTCCTAGGCCTTACAAAAAGAATCAAGGCCACTTTCAGTATCCAAGCACGAGTTCGTAGCAGTTCCACCGCCCGCCGGCACGCACGCACGCACGGAGAAATTTGCAAGAACCGCGAATTGGGGAAAAACGAAAACGAAAGCAGGATTACAGAATTCCAAGGCACCGAAGTGGAGCTAACATCAATCACACCGACTAAATGAAGTTCGAAGGGAATGCGTGCGTACCTTGCTCCGGACGGCGGAGGAAGGGGAGGAGAGCGAGGAGATGGCCAGAGGGAGGAGCTTGGCGAGCAGGGCTTGGAGATTGGAGTCGTCGCAGAGCGCCAGGCGGGTCAGCATCCGGTCCAGCATCTCCTCCAGCTCCACGTCGGACCTCGCCGCGGTCGCCGGCGCCGGCGCCGGCGTCGACGATTGCGCCATTCGCGATTCCGATCGGGGGCGGTGCGGTCGCGATGGGAGGTCGAGCAATCGGTGTGCGGGAGCGAGAGGAAGGAAATTGAATTGATGCGATTCTGGTTTTTCGAACGCTCTAATGCCTCGGCTTTGTCTTGGGCAAGAAACCAAAGCAAGAGTCTCCTCTGCCGACTCTCTCGGTTTCTCCGAGATTGTCCTCGTTTGACAATTTTTCTCTTTTAAGGATTTGCCAAAGGAGCAAAGACAATGACATAAATAGTTTCAAAATTCCCATTCAACCTACGATACCGTGACTAGACTTTTAATTTATTTAATATATTCTATGAATTCTAATGTCATCCTTAAACTTTACATTTAGTCCAACATTCTATGTAGTTCTTGAACTTTTAAACATCTTCAATGCCTATATTAAGCATTTATCAATTTTTAAGAGATCACATTAAATGAATTAGAAATTTAGAAGTGACATTGCAGCCAAAGTCTAAAGATCAATATTACACAGATTAAAAGTTCAAAAATGATAATATATATCAGATTAAAATTCAAAGACCGTTTGTGCTATTATCCCAGGGGTGATACCACCCAAATGCTAGAGGTCAATTTTGGTTCATCTTCAAACTTTTCAACATTTTCATATAAATTTAGGGTCAACATTAAAGATTCACCGATAGCTCAGGAGCCATATCAAACAAATTAAAAGTTCAGAGACGACTTGCATGTTAAGCCAAAAATTTAAGGATTACATTGTACAATTTAAAAGTTCAGAAATGATAGTATGCGTTGGACCTATATTAGGGATCGATTATGTTAATATCCCAAAGTAATATCCACACGATTGCTATAGTTTTGATTTTGGCCCCAACTTGACTTTGTGATGAAATTGATCCGTAAACTCGTCGACGAAGATTCCATTACATGTTTCATATCTCCGTCTAGATGTGGATTGAAAATATCGGCTCCATCATGGAATTAAAAAAATAAAAATAACCAATATTTGGATCTTATGTGCACATGAAAATTTTCTGACCTCGTTGTTGTTTTAGGTTTCTATCACGAATTCTCAGCCACCAATTTGAATGGGAAATCTTGGATTCACAGTGCATATGATGTCAATTGCCAGGCACAACTAATGGTGTACGTCAGAATGGCAATAGATTCCACCTCAAGATGAGGCCAGTTTAGCTCTTCATGTCTTTCTGTGAGCTTTTAGATTTGGATCTTATGTGTACACCAGAAAATGTGTAGAACAATTATGAACAGTACGCATTCATCTGCCCTGGAACTGCAGAATTGTCTGAGAAAGGGATTCGGATTGTTTATTTGCGTTGTAAAGGCCAAAATATTGAGAAGTTTCGAGGGAACCATTAGACACCGGCGATGGGAAGATGTCAGTCTCAGCAAAGTCGCCGGATCGATGAGAAGATTTGTGTTTAATTACCATCTTAATCTCCACAACAAAAGGCACACTGCTTTGCCGCTGATCTTACATATTGTGTGAAAATGGTTGTTTCTGTTGCTATGTTTCTGATGAAAATCACGTTAACTATTTTCCTCTCCTAAAGTTCCTAAAGTCATCATCTGCTTTTTATGTGGAAGTTGTTGGTTTGGGAAACCTGAGCTAATTTACCATTGCTGCTGAACTTCCTTTCTTTTGTATCTAAGTTAGCACTTCGAAAACAAATAACTGATCTTCAAGAAAAGGACTGTTCCCCCGGGGAGGGAAACGGTAGGAAGACTTATTCATGTTAACCCCCACGACACCAGTGACTCCAGTGATACCTCCAAGGTTTGTACCGAGCAAGTACCAATTGAAGTAATTTGCGAGAACCTTCCCTCCATTGGTTCCATTCCAATCGAACTGGTCGCCACCAGGTGCTGGAAGGGCCCTCTTGATTATACCAGAACCAAGTGCCAGTAAGACAATTGGCTAAATCCCGTGAAACCATTTATAGAGGTGTACAAAAAAAGAGCTTTGCCTCCTTCAATGCATGATGATTTGCCACAAGGATCAGGATGAAGATTCTTGGAGTACGCTTGAATTGTGGCCATGCCCAATGCCAGCAAACGACATCAGCATTCCCATGAACATCAAAGTAGATAAAAGAACAATCTTTTCCCTGTCCTTGAGGTTAAAAAACAAAAGGCTTTGAGAATCACCACAACTTCCATGGAGCCAAAATATCAGACAAGTGTAGAGTCCATTTAGGTAAGTGTCGGAGATGAAACTGCCAACATCCGAGAGCAAGCACGCCATGCCCATTAAGTTTGTTAGAGTGTTTGCAGATGTTGACAGGCTGAAGTAGATTACGCATGTGAAGTAGAGGACCGTGGTTGACATGTTGGCCACAAACCCAATATTCTCGAGGAATGCCAGTCCTGCATAGCATATTATGGTAAAAAAATCTCCCTCAAGCCGATCTTTCTTGCTATGTGTTTTAGCTTAGCAGAGTTCTGTGGTCAAGTTAGTAAGGATATGCTCACCAAACACAAAAATGCTAGCCCTGTATCCACCCTTATTTGCACGCACTGAACTGAGGGACATGTCCACATTCTTGTCAACCTGCATCGGATCAGACAAAATCAATAAAAACCATATCGATAAGTGGAGAAAATGGCATGAGTTTGAAAATCTTTAATGTGATAGAAACAATATGAAACCATTGCTGATATTTTTCAAATTCCTAGAAAAAGCTCTCGATGATTCCAGCTTGTATAATTTGCCTGGCCATTGTGACTATGAACAACACGGAACGGAGTTGTAGCTATATTAACACACGGAGCCAAAGCATCACCAGTCTCTTTCTCCATCTTCTTGATGACATATATCTTAGGACATAATGTTCCCTTTTCTGTCTTCATCTTCTGTTGACGATGAAGACTTATTGTCTGTTTTGCAGGAGCAGCCACAACAAAGCACATATTAAGTCCAAGAACATCTGCAGTTGGAGATACCTTGGGTTACCTCCGTTTGTTGATTCGATGGCTCTTATTTCTGATTCCATCTTTTGTAATGAATGAACTGATCCAGTTATCCTACTTCTTGCAATTCCTTACAGGATATTACCCGCGATTTCTCATGGACAAGAATGACATCATCTACGTCAACTTTCATTATGTTTTTTGTGAGCTTTTATATTTGGATATTACCTTGAGGCCCCAAACAAGTAGGACAATGAAAATGTACAAAGGTTTACATTTGTCGTTGGGTATCAGAGAATATTTGCAAAGTAGATTGGGAGGCTTCAAGTCATCACTCAAGAAATTGAAACATATATATAGAGCAACTTTGGATTCTTTGGTCTGGACTTGCGACCTTGAATTTTAATGTTAGCTTCCCCAGTCCCAATGAAAAGAAGGACAGAAGTAGCTATGTTATCTGATTGTATCTCCCTTGGGGCTAGGCTCAGAAACTTGAGCATCTGTCTTGTACTCACACGAAGAAGCCCAAAATGTATAGGCTCGGAAACTGACAATATATCTTTATTATTCCTCTAGCCTGATCTGATCTGATATTTGGCTCCGTGGAAGTTGTAATAATTTTCAGAAATATAGTTCTAAACCTCAAGTGCAGGATAAAGAATGTTCTTTCCTCCGACTTTTGTGTTCATAGGATGCTGATATCATGTGCAGGCACTGGTTATGGTCACAATTCAAGCATATTCCAAGGATCTTCACCCTCACCCTTGTGGCAAATCATCGGGCATTGAAGGAGGCAAAGCACTCTTTTTGTACACCTCCATGATTCTACTCACACTCGGTGCTGGCGGAGTCAAGGGTGCTCTTCCGGCACTTGGTGCCAATCAGTTATATGGGAATGGTGTCGCTGGAGAGAAGGCTCTTATGGTTGCTTTAATTGGTACTTGCTCAGTACAATCCTCGGAGGCATTATTGGAATCACTGGCGTTGTGTGGGTTAGCATGAATAAGTCCTGGTATTGGGGATTTTTCATCGGTGCGATGACTGCATTGGTTGGATTCATCATTCTTGCTCTTGGGAAGCCATTCTACATTTTTCCTCCCCGTGGGAACAGTCCTCTGTTGAAGATCGCAAAGGTTTATTTTGTTGACACACCTAACCTGAGTTCTCGGTCATTTGCGTACGTAGTTATCAGCTGCATTATTTGCATTTCAGCTGGTCGTGGTTTCATTTTGGAATAGACAGTTAACGCCACCAGTAGATCCTGACAAATTGTATGAGATTAGTGAGAAAGAAAGAGATCCATCTGAAGAGAAAATTCCGCATTCCGACCAGTTCAGGTATTCAACTGAAATCCTTCCCTGGTCCATACGAAAGGTCACTTGTGAACTCCTAGACGATCAGGTTTTTGGTGGTAACTTTTCAATCCTAAAACCAACAACGAAGACCAAAAATCTTTGTTTAACCAACAAATCATTCTCTTTTCAAGTTTCCGTCATATAGCTGCCTCTGTCGAATTTTCCTGTTAAAAACGATCCTTATATCTTAAGATTGATTGTCAAATCTCTCTCATCAACCAGGTTCTTGGACAAAGCGGCTATTCTCCGTGATGGGACAAATGCAGAACCCTGGAAACTCTGCACAGTAACCTAAGTCGCAAAAGTAAAAGTACTCACAAGGATGCTTCCCATACTTTTCAGCACAATTGTAATGAACATATGCATGGCACAACTGCAAACATTCTCAGTACACCGGGGCTACCTCATGGATCCCCACATTGGCTCATTCAAATTTCCGTCTGCATCAATTCCCGTTATACCCCTGTTCTTCATGTCCTTCTGATACCCACCTACCAGTTTGTTTCTGTGCCCTTCGCTAGAAAAATCACCGGCCATCCGACGGGCATCACTCAGCTCCAGTGGGTCGGAGTAGGGCTCGTCCTTTCGACCATATCTATGTCGATCGCCGGATTGGTCGAAGTGAAGAGAAGGAATCGCGCCATTGAAGATCCATTGCATCCCATCAGCATGTTCTGGCCGTCTTTCCAATACGGCATATTCGGAATCGCCGACATGTTCACGGTGGTTGGATTGCTAGAGTTCTTCTACAAGGAGACACTGTTGGGAATGCAGGCGCTATCCACTTCTCTGACGCTATCCACTTCTCTGACGTGGCTGTCGCTGTCTTTCGGCCACTTCCTGAGCCCCATCTTCGTCAACATCATAAACTCGGTGACGAGAAGGATCACCCCGAGCAAGCAAGGGTGGTTGCACGAGACGAACATGAACCCGAACAATCTGAACCTCTTCTACTGGTTCCTGGCTGTGCTCAGTTGCCTCAGCCTGGCAAACTATGTGTTTTGGGCTTCCTGGTACAAGAAAAACGATCCAGAATTCGAAACCGAAGCCAAGCCAACAAATGGGTAAAACTATAACATTGAAGCAACCCATTTCAAGAATTTTGACCTTTTTTTCTCTCAATAAAATTATTATTGAAGCTTGCAGGGTGTGTTTCTACAACGTTAAACACAATGATCTTGGGAGACATGATAAATAAGTGTGTTTCTACGTAATGTTGTCAATGATAAAGCAGCCACCTTTTTGGTATCCCTGATGTTTTTGTCTTCTACCACATGCTATAAAGTCAAACAAGCGGCAAAATTGCTGGCAAGAAAACAATCAACAGCTGAAAAAGCAAAGCTTTGTCGATCGCACAGGGCAGGGCAGAGGATCCACCACGTCCTCTGTCTTCAACCCACGAGGCAACACCAATCATCAGCTTTGTCGATCCTTAATACTTGATGCTCTGGCCTGCCGGCGATCCGACGCTCGTAGATCCTCGCAATCCTTTCCTCTCTACATGTTACTACGCCG
The DNA here is from genome assembly GCA_014182555.1 of Eucalyptus erythrocorys. Classification (NCBI taxonomy): domain Eukaryota; kingdom Viridiplantae; phylum Streptophyta; class Magnoliopsida; order Myrtales; family Myrtaceae; genus Eucalyptus; species Eucalyptus erythrocorys. The sequence continues at coordinate 9,693,414 of CM024606.1, read as the reverse complement.
CCATGCCTTCCAGTCCCTACGCGATCCTTTCGTAGCATCGTCAATAAAAATCGAATCTTTATCGTCGTGCTCGAGCGTCTCCACGACTCCGTCATCCCCGAGCAGCGAAACGCACTCCGACCTCCTCGCCCTCTGCTCGAACTCGCAGTCGCTTGCCCGGACCAAGCAATGCCACGCTCTGGGAATCGTGGGTCGGTCCCTCCCTCGCAGCGTCTCTCTCTGCGCTTCGCTCATCTTGAGCTACGCTGGCCATGGGGACATCGCGACGGGCCGCGTCCTGTTCCGCCAGACGGTTGTGCACTGCCACACGGCCTTCTTGTGGAACACTCTCATCCGGGCTCACTCCGTGTGCGGAGCTCGTGATGGGTTCGAGACGTACAACGCGATGATCAGGAGCGGGGTTCGGCCTGACGGCCACACGTTCCCTTTTGTTCTCAAGGTTTGCGCGGACTTTGCGGAAGTGAAGAAGGGGATGGAGGTTCACGGGGCCGTGTTCAAGTTGGGTTTCAATGGCCATGTCTACGTGGGGAACACTCTTTTACAGTTTTACGGTAACTGTAGGGATTTGAGAGGCGCAGGGAAGGTGTTTGACGAAATGGATGAGAGGGACATTGTTTCGTGGAATACCGTCATTGGAGTCTTTTCGGTGAATGGTTTGTATGAGGAGGCTTTTGAGTTTTTCAACGGCATGAATTCGATGAGGCCTAATATGGTGAGCGTTATTAGTGTTTTGCCAGTATGCGCCGGATTCGAGGATGAAGTCATGGCGTCTCAGATTCATGCTTACACGGTTAAGGTTGGGTTGGTTACGAATGTGACTGTTGGGAATGCGCTGGTGGATGCATATGCAAAGTGTTGGAATGCAGTGGCTGCGAGGCATTTTTTTGATGAGATGGTTGACAAGAATGAAGTTTCATGGAATGCGATCATAACGGGTTTTGCTCATGGGGAGCGCAATGTAGATGCTTTGAATATGTTCAGGTCAATGATCTCTGAGGGTGTGAAGGCAGACTCTGTCACCATTTCGAGTATGCTTCCTGTGCTTGTTGAATTACAGTTGTTTGATTTGGCCGAAGAGGTGCATGCATACAGCATACGAATGGGTATGGAATCTGATCTGTTCATCTCCAACTCATTGATTGACATGTATGCAAAGTCTGGCCATCCAACTAAGGCTTCTAGTATGTTCAACAAAATGAAGGTCTGCAATATAGTGTCGTGGAATGCTATGATTGCTAACTTCACTCAAAACAGGCGAGAGGTTGAAGCTATAAATTTTATACGAGAAATGCAAGTTCATGGGGAAGTTCCAAGCTCATTTAGTTTCACAAACGTGCTTCCAGCTTGCGCTAGGATGGGTTTGCTTTCTACTGGAAAAGAGATCCATGCAAGGACATTTCGCATGGGACAGTCCTTTGACGTGTTCATCTCCAATGCCTTGACAGACATGTATGCAAAATGTGGCCGCTTGAACCTTGCCAGAAAAGTTTTCAGCATGTCACAGAGAGATGAAGTAACATACAATATACTAATTGTCGGCTATTCTCAAACTAGTTATTGCTTAGAATCTCTTAGTTTATTAAAAGAAATGCACTCCATGGGTATGAACTACGATATTGTTTCCTTTATTGGAGCTATCTCAGCTTGTGCGAACATAGCTGCAATCAAGCAGGGTAAAGAAATTCATGGGCTGCTGGTCAGGAAACAACTTAATACGCATCTCTTTGTTGCAAACTCACTGTTGGACTTATACACGAAATGTGGAAAGATTGATATTGCTAGAGAAGTTTTTGACCGTATGCCACACAGGGATGTAGCCTCTTGGAACACTGTGATCATGGGTTACGGGATGCTGGGGGAAATAGAGACTGCTATCAACCTTTTTGAAGAAATGAGAAATGATGGTGTGGAATATGACTCCGTTTCATATATTGCAGTATTATCAGCATGTAGTCATGGAGGGCTGGTTGAGAAGGGAAGGGAGTACTTTAAAGAAATGAAGTGTCAGAATCTTGAGCCAACACAGATGCACTATGCTTGTATGGTTGATATTCTTGGCCGAGCTGGCCTTTTTGAAGAAGCTCTGGAACTAATTAAAGGCCTAGCCTTTGAACCAGATGTTAATATATGGGGTGCTTTGTTGGGGGCATGTCGTATGCATGGGAATATAGAGTTGGGCTGTTGGGCGGCTGATCATCTTCTCAAGTTGAAGCCAGATCATTGTGGATACTATGTACTTCTTTCCAACTTATATGCAGAAGCAGGGAGATGGGACGAGGCGGATAGAGTGAGAGAATTGATGAAGTCAAGGGCAGTGAAGAAGAACCCTGGATTTAGTTGGGTTCAGACACGCGATAAAGTGCATGCTTTCGTGGTCGGAGAGAAAGTAGAGGATTTAGATCTGTTTGTTCGGCTTGCAGAAGCTGGCTAGTATGTTCTGAAATGGACATTAAGAAGAGTGGCACATCAGCTAGGATTTTAAATGCTCACTGCAGAGTCTACCCTGCTACTTAAGAACCAAGGAAAAAGACTGTAAGCGGCCTCTCAAGGTTCTTGCTTCGTTATTCCCATGTAATTACGTGCTAGCAATCACTATAATAGCTCCAAGACTTGAACTACAGCACGATAGAAAGTGATTGCAAATGATAATGCAATGAGGTTACCCTGTTTAGAGATTATCATTTTCAATGTTTACAGAGAACAGCAGATGAAAGCTCGTTAAAGTACAACAAATTACCTAAAAAAAAGAAAGGGGAGCATCTACCCTGCACGAGAATGGAATTTACAATGCACGTGAACATCGAATGGATGTGAGCCATGAGACTTGAGGGAGGAAGGCATCATTGAGAATTCAACACTGTGGACTGTAGAAACTAGAGGTAAAGCAATTCCGGAAGGATGCACGATCCCATCTAGCTCCCACCAGGTAAAGCAAACTTATTAGAAAAGAGTGTATCTGAGTTTCAGATGAGATTCTTTGTGGGCATGAGAGCATGTCAGGATCCATCTTGATGCAGCAGTAGGTCAAGACGTCGTCTGATCTATTACACACAACACATGGTCAATCAAATGCGGAATCCTTGGCTCAGAGGATGAGAGGACGTTGCGGATGTGAGAAATGTCAGAGTGCTCTGACAATTGCTCAGTACATGATATGTGAATTTTGAGGGATGGGCGGTGACGGCAGGAATAGCTCTCATTCGAGCAGCATTTCTTATGTGTGGAGCACATATCATCATCCTCTTTCATGAGAGCCGAAGGTTGCGTAATTGTTGGATTTTCCCGTCCAACAAACTCATATCTTGTGGTAGGCTTGAGAGCACAATCGGGACTCGGTGAAATTACAGTCCCTGCACCAATATAGAAGCTTGCCGTCCCGTTGGCCACAGCCGCAGCCGCAGCAGGTGTTTGTCAGTCCACTGAACACCAAGGGCAGAGGATGGAAAGGATGAAACGGATGGTTTTTGTCTGTTTGTGTGTGTTTGTTGGGGGAAGGGGGGGGTTAATGTTGTTGCAATTCAGCAGAAGATTTATGTAGATGGAGGTCTTCACATTCTCTGCAGCTATGAGTAAGGTCCAAGCAGGATCGGCCGCGTGCCGAGTCCATAAATTCGGCCCTGATCTACCAGTCTGAGTATCAAGGGGTGATGGTGGCTGAAGTGTTGAGTCTCCATTCTTTTGAGGTCTTCTCCTGAATGGTCTGACCTCGGAGCAGATAGACACCAAATGATTTTGTTTGTTTAAGCGTTGTTTCCTCACAAACCGTCAAGCGCAGAAAGGCAAAGTCATACGGATGGAAAACTGTAAGTTCCGATGAAGAAAGTTGAAACTAGGTCTTCTCTCGGGGGTTTATTTATTTTCTTTCTTTTTGCTCTTGGGGAATACGAAAGCTCTCATTCATCATTCATCGGCCATTCCACAATCTGTATTTTCAAATACTTGGCCTACGGAACATCTGCATTCAATCATCCATTTTGCCATTGTAAGATGAACATTTCTTGTAATGTGAGCTCCATGACATACCCACGCCAATTTAATGGCTAAAACCCGTGAAAGTACACATCCATCCGGAAAATAAATTATCTATAATGGTTCGCCTATGTGATTTGGCGAAGAAAATAAACATTCAATTTGGACCGAGAAAATACTCTCAAATTCTAGGGCAACTGCCTCATAAAGTAATGGACATACTTCTGGATTTTCATTAGCTGGAATGTGGATATCGATCGAAATCACAAACATCTCAACTCGAGTGTTCAAAAATATAAGAGCATGCTTGTTCTTTCTCCCCTTCCCAGCAAGTGTAATTGGCATTGACAAATCCTCATAAACTTCATATGTTCTTTCATTTTGTCCATTTCCACATAAAAAAATCGATGAGAAGACGAAACATGAGTCTTGAGTAGAGAACATGATTCCTCCTTTGCGTCAACTCAGCTGAGTCCAACCCCAACCATCATTCGTGTCAACTGGCTGTCACCTGAAAAATCCAACAATGTTTCTGCCATAGGCATTCCCAGCAACCGTGGAAAATTGGTCAATATAATGGCATTTGTACAAAAGAATTAGCCTTAAAATTAGCCAAATCGCCGAAATTGGGAAACCCGAACCAATGCTATGATTGATGACAAGCCACTGCCGAACAAGAGTCATCGCCATCTAGGGTCCACAATTTCAACTCTTCAAGTCGCTTCCGAATTATGTCCAGAGCAGCATCAGGAGACCAGTACAGTACCTTGTTTTCTAATCCAGGAGAAGCCCGATCAACACTGCTTGTGCCAATGTTGACCCCAAGGCTTCTATCATCAATCCTCTTGACCCTCACCCTCTTGGATTCTAGAAAACTCGCTGCTATGTCTGCAAAATTGCTGTTTTCTCGTGAGATTGAAAGCTTATCCCACAAAGAATCTCCTGCTTCGATTGCATGTACAAAATTATCGAGCCATAGTTTCCTGACAGCAGAGGAGCTCCGAACAAAAATAACAGCCAAGCTCTTCCCTGCATATAAGTCGAAGGTGGAGTCGGTCAAGGCCTGAAACATGCCCCTTTTAGGAAAGAGCATGTTTGCATCCACCACCCAAGCATTGTATTTAAGTTCTAAACATTTCTTAATTGCATATGTACTCATCATAACATTCTTGATCAACTCCGGAGAGGAATTCTGAGGTCTCTTCAGTTTGTTAGCCCCCACACTATCCAGAAATTGGTCTGCATCAATAACAGGATGTCCCCTTCTAGCAAGATCAAACAGCAAATTGGACGTAGGGCCCATAAGTATGTAGTTACGAATATTCAGCCTCTCAAAGTGGCAGAGGATGTTTCTGACAATGATCTCTTGAAGCCCAAAGAGGCTCACAAACACTATGGTCTCATTTATTTGCGCAGTGTCAAGCACAACACCAAGGTCATTGAAATTCCTAACAACCCTACCAGGAAGCACCTCTCTAAAACAAAAATCATACCACTTCAGATTACTCAAGGGCTGCATCTCGAGAAGATTGAAATCATGAGGAGCTTCATTCAGAAGATGAGAATCTGGCCCAGCTGTTTTACCATAGTTGACACCAGTATCTCTGTGAGAGACGCTAAGTGCTCTTTCTTGTAAAAAGTTGGTATAAATGTTGAAATATCCACGATCATGAATGAATTTAATGAACCATGGAGTCCATATTTTCTCTCCCAACCTTCTGTACCATCCTGTTGTCACCTGTATTTCCAGACTCGAGTCATGTAATGAACATTATGAGGACATAATCAATGCAATAAGAACAGCGTAAGAAAAAGATCTTCAAACTACCATTCCCTCAAGAATTGGCTTGATGCCCTTTGCCTTGTGATAATCATACCACCTCCTAAACTCCTTCCAATGCTTTGGAAAGAGAATCTGACCCCAAGTCCCGACTAACTGATACAGGAAAACTCGAGTTCTGCCATCAACCTGCAGTTTGTTCCCATGCTTACCTGGCCATAGCAACCAAAAATATTTAGATAAATTACGTAATAACTAAACAACCAGTGAAAGATATGGATCACACAACTGGAAGGCTCCAGGAGATAGTTTTGATTTCTCTACAAATTAGTGAGAAATGTCCCCGGTCAGCCAGAAAAGCCCCTATCTTGTTTTGTTTATACAATCATATACACCATACACATCTTCCCATGGACAAGTCATGCAAAAAGTAGGAGTAGTTGTCTATTATATTACCATCAGATACATGCTAGAAATTACCAGTATGGCTTTGAATTTACCAGCTTTCAATATAGATAAACAATTATAAGAAAAATAACAACATGGTGTTGTGGCACCTACCGACACGTTGCACGTGGAACCATATGACTGGCATTTTAAAGTCACAGTTTTATCAGAGTGACTACAAATTATATCTGAAATAACAGCCAGTACATACTCTGCCAGCAAATATTCATTAAAAGAAAACAGTCTACCCCAATTTTTTTTTTTTTTGGTCAGTCAGTCTACCCCAATTTGAGGTGTTCAAAAATGTCTGGTGTCCTGGACAAGTCAAAAAAAGAAAAACCTCAAATCTTCTCCAAACCTCGATCGACTCAACTGCAGAGAGTTCTTATGCAACGAGTTTTTATGAAAGAAGTAAAGACGAGACCACAGTTTTCCAATAAAAGCATCTTCTAGCAGCAATCTATGCCTAGAATGGATATCCGACATCTTTTGTCTTGTAATTGCCATAGCTAGTCAACTGCGTACTCTTTCTCATGTCACAATCCATAATGACATGTTGAAGCCCATTTATGCTGACACCAATTCCACAATTTCAGAAGCAAAACCAGCCTGCCAGCAAATTCAGACGAAATGCCTGAATCTCAATGGTAAAAGATTTGGCAGAATCGATGACCAGCCAGTACAGAGTCCAAAATCTAGCTGTGATCTTAAAAAAATTAAGACTTAGCATCGGGGAGATCACAACAAGCCTTCTTAACATCTCTAAGAATACTCGAATCCTCTACTGATCATCGAATTAACTTCACCTTTCAACCTGAATCCACAGAACTACTGTTGCAAAGTTAAACCGCAGATTCAACCTGAGCTCCATTAGCAAACTACTTCGACAACTCAAGTAAACTCAAAATTGCCAAGAGAATTCTACAAATGAAAGGTACCTGGGACGAACCTTGGTCGCTGAAGCGTCACTCCGTATATCATCGGACTAAAATTCGAAGCATTGTAATAAAAGTTCCATATAACGGACTTAACGAACTTGTAGAAAAGCGGCGAGACCTCCAGATCATCTTCGACGATGAAGGCGAACTCGTCGTCGGAGCTCGGCCACCACGCCTCCAGCCACTGCGCCTGCAGCCCGGCGTTGGCGGTCCGATAGTGCACCCGCTTGTCGCCGAACCCCCACTCGAAGCCGTCGACGAAATCCAGGATCCTCCGCGCGGCGTCCAGGCTCGATCCCACGTCGCCCGATCCGTTACCGAAGTGGTCGATGTAGACGTGGAGGTGGACGGTGTCGGAGAGGTAGTCGGCAGCAGCGAGGGAGCGGAGGCAGCGGGAGAGGGAGTCGAGGCGGTTGAAGGCGAGGACCTTGATGAGGAGGGTGAAGTTCGGGGCGGGCGGCGGCGGCGGCCGGCGGGGGCGGGGATCGGGGAGGAGGCGGGGGCGGTCGGGGTTAGGGTCCCGGGCGGCGACGATGGAGGCGGGGAGGGAAGCGTTGGAGTGGCAGTAGAGGAGGAGGACGCAGAGGGAGAGGAGGAGGAGGAGCACGAGGTGGTGCCACTGCGGCGATCGAGCCATCGGTGCTCTAGGGTTTGCGCGCAGAGAGAGGGAGAAGGGAGGGAGATCGCGGAGAGAAGACGGCGGAGCTGAGCTTCGGCTTCGATGGCGGAGTGGAGGAGCGGTGCTGCTGCGCTGGCTAGTCGCGGCGGTGATCACGTGACGTTGGCTTCTTGGCGCGTGAACGGAGCGCGTATATATTTTGGGGTGCATTTTTATTTCTATACGTGCACTGAAAATTCTAAGATTTATCACGAAAATATAATCGACTCATAAAATTTATAGAAAAAAATAGTACAATCAAGTTAAGTAATATCAATACCGAACTGTAACACGCGACACAATACGACACGATACATGACATATTTCTATTATTCGACACGTTGCATATCAAATGTATATATTTATATATACATGATAAATTCTCATTTTTATGATTATTTTAATCAAATTAATTCGATTCAAATTCATAAATAAATAAAAACCTAAGATGAATTAAATTAAAAATTAATCTATCATTTATTAATAATATTCATTGTTTTAATTTAACGAATTCAACTCAATTCAAATAATTTATAAAACTCGGAGGAAAAAACAATCAATTCACAATTCCACGTTATGGACGCGAGTGTGAGCGCGTGTCGGAAGAAAAGAGAAAAAAACAAACTTAGAGGATAAAGTATGTGTCACGGAAGTAAGTCGAAAAGGAAAAGAATATTAAGTTTTTCTTCTTTTCCTCTTTCTTTTTATTTTTATTTTTTACATATTTACATTTTGACTCCTATTTGTTGAAAAATTTAAAAATTGACTCAGTGCATGTGGAAATTTCAAACTCTCATATTAGAGAGCGTCGAGAGAATTGATCAAGTCTTAAAAAACTTATTGATCGAGTGCCGGAAAGTGCCGTACACGAATTGAACTATTCAACGAACGTGAAAACTCTTGGGAAGTGCCAATGCTTCCTAGCAATTGCGTCCTAAAATTTATCCAATTTGTACAATTGAATTCTTCAATTAATTTTGTTCATTTAGACTAGCAGGAAACATGGACATGCATTTTTCTCGTATTCTCTCTCTCTACGTGACGATGACATATATTAAATTTGAATTTATTTAAGCAAAATATTAATATAAGAAATAAAATAAAAATTATTTTAAAAAAAAAAAAAAAAAAAAAGGGAGAAAGAGCTAACCCCATCGTTGCCCCATCATTGGAAAACGCCAGCGAGGACTCTTTGACCACAAGCAAGGTTGTGGCCCTCCACCCAAATACGGCAACCCTTGCCAAGGGCCACCATAGCTGGGCAATAGGTCGGGAACCCTTGCTAATCCTTCTTGACAATTGGGGCTATGGTGGCGTCATGCCCTTCCTCCTTGTGCCACCCTTTTCTCTTGCTCTTTTTCTTTTCTTTTTTTTTTTTGGTGAATTTTTAATATTTTTATTTTATTTGATTAATATTTTAGTTAAAAATTCAAATTCAAATTAAAAACATCGTTTAAGCCTTGTGTTCTATATTTTAGCCTCGTCATTCCCGTATAAAATGAAAAAGATATTTAAAAAAATCACATCAACATTTTCCATTAATCTAGATGAACAAAATTAATGGAAGAATTAATTATACTGATTTGACAAATTTTATAACTTGATTACACTTTTGCACTTTTCGTAAAATCATGTATGTTTTAGCATTCATGTCAAATCAATATGTAATATACTATGTCATGGACATTTTATTGCCTCGATTTTTCCATATTATAAAGTAAATGTATAAAAATGAACATGTTGACTTATCATTTAGGGCATGAATGATAACCATTTAGTTCTATAAATAAATTATTCTATTTTTAATCCTCAAACGAGTTTTTGACAAAAATATACTTTTGATAATAACATAAAATTTATATTCTCGGAATAAAAATTCATTTGATAGCAATAGAAATCTTGAACAATAGTTGCAAACGACAATGGTGGACGACAATTGATGAATGGTGACTGGTGGACATCTATCAACAGGCGGCAGGTGGCGATCAACAATTGGTGGCAATAGGCAGCAACTGGCGATGTTGGGCAATCAACTAGTAGTGAGAGTGAGTAACAAGAGAAGTTTTCATTTTAGACTAAGATAAGTAAACAAAAAAATTACTTGTTATTTCCATTCTAAACTTATTTATAGACTAAAAATTTGTTTCATAAATAGAAAAATGAAATTGTCATACAAAACGGATTTATGTTCTAAATCTATTATAAAAAACAAAAAAGTAATTTTGGCAAAATATAGAATGATTATCTTAAAAGCCTTAAAGATTCAACTTTTTATCTATCGTTTGAGCAAATGGAATTACTATATTAAACATATATCAATGTGGATCAATTAAACAAAGTAATAGTTTAATGACCACGTTATTCTTTAATCAAAATTTACAAACCATTCATGTCATTTTCGCTTGTGAATAATAACTATGTGAGCTTTTTTTTTTTTTTTTTTTTTTTTTTTTTAAGTCACCGAATATTCATTTAAAATCAAGACATGATAATCTACTACGCCAAATCACGATGAACTTGTCAACACCCTGTACAAGCAAATCCCTGCAATAAATAATAATAACGGGAATCTGTCGCACCATTAAAATCATAACCCAAAAAAACATCTATAATTTGTCTAAGAACTACAAAGGATAAATTTTTGCCCCCTAAACAGCGAGTTACATTTCTAATCATAAGATCTAAAGGTCATAAAAGGTTTAGCCTCGATAGACACCAGTCTAGACATAAGGAATCAACGCATGAGTACCTAGGTCACTGTCATAGCCTTGATGGACTTTGTGAGTATCGACATTCTGCTAGGCCTCAATAGATCCAAGCATGGTCTTTTATAAACCCACACCCTAGTGTTGGGAATTCGAGTTTGGAGATCGAGATCTCACGCTCAACCTTTATAGACTCAAGCTTGGGTGCTAGGGCATTAAGCACGAGCACTAGGCGTCGACATCAGCAATCTAGTCATGAACCCCAAAGTTTCGGATCCTAATGGGCAACAATCGTGTCATGTATAATAAATAATGTTCACGTTGGTAATTTCGGATTAAAAATTTAGAATTGAATTGATATAAATATAATAAACTCATGATTTTTTTTTTTTTAATATTTCTCCCGTTGACAACCTAGTTGGGCCTATATGATTACCGGCGAATCAATATAATGATTTCACATTAGGCACGATATCAGAACACGTAATCGCAATCGATACCTTGGACGGCGTGTGCTGATAGCGATGGAGAGATAGTGACATAGAGACACGCTTGACGAGGTGTACAATCGGCTCGTTATGTCGACCCTCGGATTAACGTTGCAAATTGCCTGAAAAGTCCTTGTATCATCGAGAAATTACAGAACCGGGACACCTTTCCCACGTCAACGTCGAAGCCCGAGAAGTCCAAAAAGAGCAAAACGGCACGTCGGTCCGGATCCCGACCTTTTTACACGAGGATTTGATATCGACGCCGCACTTCCTCTCGTCGACCTTGGTACTGACGGAAGACCCAAAATGTTTTTCAACTTCCAAAGGACGTTTGTTCTTTTCCTTTTGTTTTCATTTTCTCAAAAAAATAAGGAAAAAAATCACCAAAAATCGGAAACTTTATTCAAAATGATAAATTTATCCTAAATTTTTTCTGTGATGCGAAAAATCCTGAAGTTTGCTAATCGTGATACATTTATCCCAAATTTTTTTTTGTGACACAAAAAATCATGAATTTTCTATCGCGTGACACATTTACCTTAAATTATAGAATATTTTGATCTTTTTACTTTTTAAAATTTGTTTATTTTTTTCTCTTCCCTCCATCGCCATGGCGGAGGAAGCCGCCCCTCGCCCGAGTCCGGCGAGGGCGGCTTCTCTCGACCGGCTCTACCATGGTCGACGAGGGAAGAGAAAAGAGAAAAAAAAAAAGAAAGAGTAAGATGAAAATGCCATTCACGGGATAAATGTGTCACGGCTTTCAAGGTCTGGGATTTTTCATATCATAAAAAAAAAATTGGGTAAATTTGTCACTTTGAGTAAAGTTTGAGGTTTTTGACGATATTTTCCCAAAAAATAAAAGCAAAAATGACTCTTTACTCTAATTCCTAAATTAAAAATATTATCGAATTCCAAAAAATTATTAAAAAATTTTGCATGCGAATTTATCTGTGAATATTTATGCATTGCACGCTATAAAAAAGATCAAAATGTGTCCGACGCAATATTTGGACTTTGTTCGGAGTGACTTTTAGCTTTACATTTTCATTTTTTTTTTTTAATAGCAAATCTTTTGATGTGGCTCGATTCTTGCTTGGAACTCGGATTTAACTTGGAGGCCATGCTAGCTCATCTTCACGTAGCCGGCTAATTATGGTTGGGAGACACGTGGTTGTAGTATAATTTATTCACAACTTTTTAGCATTTTGAATGACATTATAGGTTTTGATGGGAAAGTAAAGAAAGTCACTCGTGAACTTGTCTTGATTTCCAATAAAAAAACTTTAAAATTAAGCATAAAGTCAAATGTAAAAGTCAAACCGCACATGAAAATAGTTTATTTTACTTTTAGAATTTGAAAAAAGATTGTTTGCATTGAATTTTACTTTTGAATTTTGACTTTTCTTAGATCTCATGGGTACATAGTTTGACTTTTTGATGTAAAATTATTGAAACCTTTACAAGTAGTCTTTATGTCGAGATGTAGATCCGCATGTAGTTTGTTCGATTTCGGGGTGAGACTTTTAAGTTTTGACAGTAAAGTAAAAAGAAAAAAATGACTTTCAACTTTGACAAGTGTGGACAAGCACTTTTATACATCGCGTTAAATATCTAAATTATAAATACAAATATACATCCATTATCATTTATCGGGTTAAATTGTTTAATTAATTTTCAGGAATTCAAGATTATTTTCCTCTTACGGAAAATTCAGATACCTCTTATTGTATGGTTTTAAACCCAAATTTAGACTTATACAACTTATAGTTGTGACTATCAATTTCTACAGAAAAAACCCTAAAGAGATCTGTTCAAACTATAGAAAAAAAATCTCTCTTTACAGCTAAGCAATTCCATAAATTATTGTCACTTGCATCAAGGTCAATAAAGCAATTCTCGTATCCTTAGTAGCTTCAGCAAGATTTCCCAAGTTAGTCGACGACCCTAGAAATTAGTCGAGCTCCTTTGTTACAAAAAAAAAAAAAGAGCCCTCGTGGTTGCTGGTCAGACGACCCTAGAAATTAGTCGACGACCCAGCTCAATGAAAGCATAACAAGCTCACTAAATTTCAAAAAATGAAATATCGATAGCCTCGCTTAAACCTATAATTACTTCGCCCATGTTTTCGATTAGTCCCGTCTTTCGCATCATCGGTACAATAAACCGCGGAATATACTTTAGGATAAAATAATAGGATTGATTGGGAAAATGCATTGTCGCTGTCGATGTTTGACTGCTAATAAAATAGGTAATTCAGTTTTCATAACCGATTAAATTATTATTGTTATTATTAGAGTTGGCTTCCTCTATGGCATTAGCCGGTGTATCGAAATGATAATGTTACTTTAGTTGAATATTAAAAAAATGTGGGGGGAATCGCCTAATCAAGTAGTGGGACCCGCCAAAAAAGTGAGTTCCGGTTTGAATGAAGTTCCTTCATTTGGCGCTTCTCTCTTGTTCCATTTTTATAACTCCATTCCCCATTAATTTAAACCGTAACGCGCAAAGAACTTAAAAAAACTAGTTAATGACCGAGATTAGCATTAAAAAAACCTTTTTTTTCTTTAATGAAGAACTGAAACAACTATCTATTCCCCCCAAGCAAAAATTAATTTTCAAAAGAGATTAATAAATAACTCCGATAAGTGTTTGTAAATGCACCAATATAATTAATCCACTCAGGCCTTGTCGAGGGGTTCGATGTTTGCCATTGAATGCTTTGATTCGAGATATGATTACTCGACTTATTTGGGAAATCAAAATTCAAGATTGACGAGTTCATTATCGCATTCATATGAAAAAAAAACTTGAGAATTTCTTCATATGGGGTATTAAATTTCGTGGGATTGCTTGAACAAACTTGTGGAATAGGGGATCTAACGTGGAAATCAATGGTGAGGATGGCGACGCGTGGAGAAAGTAGATTTGATTTTTCTATTTGGGCCGATAAGAATAGTAAATCGATATAAAAATCGAGAGATTTGAAAATTCGATTTTTTTATTCGAGTCGAATAAAGTAATGGATGGATTTAAAAACCGAGAGATTTGAAGATTCGAACGCGACCTCCGCCGAGATACATCCGTGCAAGCAAATCCGACGAGTCAAATAAAACCGATGCGGCCGACCAGTTACGTCATCTCCGATCCGACGTGGCGCTGGGACATTCGAAAACAGTGGATCCGTGACGTCACGTGCCGGCGTCACCGTCGCGGCAGTTGGGACCTTCGGGGCTGAACTATGATCACCTAAAACCAGAACTAAATCACGGGAGAGGGAGAGGGAAGGGGGCGGCTTTTTCCTTCTCTTTCCTTTCCTGCTTCCTCTGCTTTTGAAAAGCACAAAAGCACCAACCTTTACCTGCTCTCTCTCTCTCTCTCTCTCTCTCTCTCATCATTCCGTCCGCAGTCCGCATTCAATTTGTGCGCGAGGGGGATTTCAATTCGAAGCGAGACTTTGCACTTCTCGTCGTTGTCAACCTCTGAATCTTTCTTGAAAGCTTTTAAGGAGGAGGGGAGGGGGAGGAGTTCATTAATTTTTTTTTTTTTTTTTTTTTTTTTGGGTTTACTGGGTCGTCTTCCTTCCTTCCTTCGTGGGTAACGCTCGTGTTCTCCTGCTTTTCCATCTCGCATGATCTGTAAGTCCTCTCCCTCATCTGGGTTTTCCGTTTCGCTGCTCTGGTTCTCTGTTTGGTCTCCCGCTTCTTCTCGAACTGCCGGTGTTACTTGCTAGTGTCGCTTGTTCTGGCTCTGGAGGTCTTGCTTTGGCTGTGTTTTGGACTCTGGGTTGTAGCTGCTTCTTCTTTTGTACCTTAAAAATTCCGTTTTTCTTTTTCTTTTTTTTGAAGGAAAAGTGTCGTTTCGTTGATTCGCAGATTATCTTATTTGACACGACTGTCTGTAAAGTTTTCTCTGTTGGGCTTTCCTATTTTTCGTTGGTTTTCTCGGGGGTTTTGTCTTGCTTCGAATGCGAAAGGATATATGGCGCGATTCCGTGTTCATTTTGCCTAATTTAAAGCACTTTGATATATTCTTTTTGTTGGATTCTATGGAGGAAAATTATTTCCTTGGCCTTTTTCTTTTTCTTTCTTCTTTTCTTTGTGTTTAAGCTTTGTGCTTGATTCGGTTGACAGAGCGAATTCGTTTCCAGTATGACGAGAGTCAGCCGAGATTTTAGCAAAACTATGCCGAAGGAGGCCTTTGCTGCAGTGTCAGCCGACGTGATATTTGCTTCTAGTCGGTTCCCGAATTACAAGATTGGGGCTAATAACCAGATTATTGATGGAAAGGATGATCGAAAGACATTGTCCATGAAGGAAGTCGTTGCGCGCGAGACTGCTCTATTGTTGGAACAGCAGAAGCGTTTATCGGTTCGTGACCTCGCCAATAAGTTTGAGAAGGGGCTGGCTGCCGCTGCCAAATTGTCTGAAGAGGTAAATTTTTCTTAGTGTTTCTTGATTGGGTTGAACATTTGTTGTGAATTTTTTTTCCTGTCTCTGCTAGTTTTTGCTGTAAAAGAATTGGAGTTCAGCCGGAGAATACTCTTGTAGATCTTGAAATTCTTGTTTCTCACGTTGAGGTCCTAATGGAGTGGTGGTCTTACGAGTGACTGGTTAATTGCCCTTTATCAGGGCGTGTTTTACATTTCATGATCTCACCTCTGCCTCTCAATTGTCATTCTTTCATTTTGGTTTAGCTGCTATGTGTAATTGAATAGTGGCTATCTTGTTTGGACTTCAGGCTAGACTTAGAGAGGCTGTTTCCCTGGAAAAACATGTTATCTTGAAGAAGCTTAGAGATGCATTGGAAGCGTTAAAAGGACGTGTTGCTGGACGGAATAAGGATGACGTAGAAGAAGCTATAGCTATGGTGGGGCTCTTCTCTCTGCTCCTTTTGTCATTATTTTCTTACGAGTGCCTTTGCCCTGTATCATAAATCAGTAAAAGTCAAAAGCTGACTGCTGTCTGTTCGTTTTATTGCGTGATCGAAGTTAGCTCAAACCTTTCACCTATCATGTTTTGAGTGCTCAGACAGGTTATGTTATGCTAGGGTTGCATCTTGTAGGATGTCTAGAAAGGAAACCCAAGGATAATAACTTGAATTTCGAAAACAAGAACTTCAAATGGTGGATTGAGATGCCTGATGCTTGACTAAATATAGATGCTTATTTGGATGTTCACTTCCACCAGTTCACTTGCACGTCATTCTCTTGATGTTTGAATCTTGCCATTTAGATGACAGGCATATTTAAAACTTACTTTTACTGCTTATAAACCAGTCATCCTTTTTATATTTGTGTTTCTCACAAAATTGGCATAGAATGAATTTAAGTCGTGGTTATGCTAAGCAAGACTGGCGACATGTAGCAGCACATCTTTAAATGGTACTATTCATGTGGTTTTCTGTTTGCATGACCTGGACTCAATGGCTACTACTCTTTTGTTTCTCTGGTCGTCTTGTTCTGTGCCTGTTTGATTGATTTATCTTATTGCCTGTTCTGTATAGATAGATTCGTAGAGTTGTGGATCGACTTCTTTGCCCTCCAACACTTTGGTTCATTTTCTAATGGAAATATTTTCTTGCTATAAGGTGGATCTCATGGTGCTATCTTTCACAATATGATTTTGATTGTTTGATGCTGCTAATGCTGTCAAGTGAAAGAATTTAAGCAAGTTTCACTTTCTTCCAGGTGGAAGCTTTAGCAGTTAAGTTAACTCAACGAGAAGGAGAGCTTATTCAAGAGAAGGGAGAAGTCAAGAGACTAGCAAATTTCCTAAAACAGGTATAATTTGTGCTCAGTCAACTTGTGTCAGTGTTTCCAATTGTCATGGTCTGTAATTCCGTCGAGGCGGCAATTGGTACTTGATATTGTGTATTAGGATGATATGGACAAAGAGGACTAATGCCTATTGGCTTTTGCACACTATTTTACATCGTTGATTTTTGAAATTGGATTGAAAATTTGTCGGTCTCTTCCTACACAAATGAGCTTTAAATGTTAATCCCTGACTGACCATGAAATGATTGTGATTATTTCTTTTCCCTTTCTTTGCGCTTATTTCGACCCATTAGACCATTACAAGAGTGATGCTTTCTTGAATCCACGGCAATCGAATGGACTTGTTCATTTCTCAGTTAATTTTTAGTCATCATTTGGATTGCTTGCTTTGTAATTCGGTAGGCTGCCATTTTCATTGTAGGCCTCAGAGGATGCCAAGAAACTTGTGGAAGAGGAAAGAGCTTTTGCTCGTGCAGAAATTGAAAGTGCTAGAGCTGCAGTACAAAGAGTGGAAGAAGCCCTTCAGGAACATGAAACCATGTCTCGGGCATCAGGGAAACAGGTGCTTATATAGTCCTTGGTGAAAGCATAGAGTCCCCAGTTTTTTGCTTCCGCCTATACAACCTCTATAAATATGACTGCATCACAATTATTCCTTAAAATGTTAACTTTGTTACTAAGAATATAGGTCAAAGAAAGTCACTTTGCATGTCAAATTCATCATTTGCCATGTGGCCTTGTATGGGGATAGTTTTTTTGTAGTGTAAGTGGATGATCTGGGTTGTGTTATGTGTTTTGGATGGATCTAAGTGTCAGGTATTTTCAGGATATGGAAGAATTGATGAAGGAGGTTCAAGAGGCTAGACGCATCAAAATGTTGCATCAGCCAAGCAAGGTACATTTTGTGTTAGCATTGATATTTTTCTGGTTTTGAAAGCCATAGGCGATTACCATGTACTGCATAATATATGCTATCCAAATCCATATGGAGATTATATCCATCCACGGAAGGTGTATTGTGTCCATCATGAGATTTCCTTTTCACACTTTTGTTTTGCATGCACCAATATATGCATGCATATATAATTCCAGTATGATAGCAAAAATAAGATGGCAAGTGCACTGAATCCAGTTTACCCTGACCCTGAGAGTGCTTAGACTTAGCTCTCAAAAGAATGGAAGAGTTCATGCACTTGTAGCCAAAGCAACTCGAAGCCACTAACTTCTCCTTTGCTTGTCACATGCATCCTGCCTTTCCCTTTTTTTTTTTTTTTTTTTTTAAATAAATAAATAAATAAATAAATATATATATATATATATATATATATAAATAAATAAATAAATTATGTCCTACGGATGGTGAAAGTGGTCATTGAATACTATAGGGGAATGTGGTCTTTAGAGGAAAAGAGCACAAAAAAATGTTGTATTTAGGAGTTTTGGGAGCTTGATTGGTCAGGATTCTATCTACATGCATGTGCCTTTGTACAGAGTACTCTTAAGGAAATCTTATTCTTTCGCCAAGGCTGTGTTTCTGCTTTCAGCTCCTCTTTCTCACTAGAATTAATTGTGTGTACATAATGTGGCCTCTGCTGCTAAGCACTCCAGGCTGCTACGACATGCAGAATAGCGTTTGATGAACTTTATGTTTTGTTCTTTTGACATCCCTGCTTCCTACATATTTTTGTATTCTGTATCCATCTGAAGTCTTTTTATATTGTCATTTCCTCTCTATTTTTGTTGTGTCTACAGCAGTGTACAGCTATGCTTGGCTTCTTTTTTAACAATTAGTATCTAAATCACGTGGATTGCACTTGAGTTGCCTTGATATGATAATCATTTAACAGTCCCGAAGTACAAGCTCTTTAACATGGGTTGACTTGCCAACTTAATCATATGATTAAAGTTCCGTCTCTTTGCCTGCGTGCTTTAGAGAGTTTAGATCCTAACATAATTGACACACTACTGTAGGTCATGGACATGGAACATGAACTTAGTGCCTTGAGGAGTCAACTTGCTGAAAAGTCCAAACGTGCTCTTCATCTTCAAAAAGAGGTTGGTGTACTGATAGGTTTGATTATTGATCTTTTGAAGGTCAATATGCACCTGTGTATTGATGCACATGATTTATGCATAGTTTGTTTGGTCATAGTTTGTTCTGACGCTAATGTAAACAAACAACAACATTTGTGTTTACTTTTATCTATTTATTTTTTATTTTTTTTAATAATCGTTTGCCCATATCTTTTACTCCCCTTATCCAGTTGGCAGTGTGCAAGAGCGGAGAGAAGAATCCTCTTCTATATGAATTAGATGGCCCAGAAGCTTTGGGATCCATTTTGCGTATTCTTCCTAGCTCTGATAATGCTCCAGAAATTTCTGAGTTCTCAGTCCAATGGTATCGTTTGTCACCTGACGGTGGGAAAAAGGAGCTCATTTCAGGTACGTATTTCTTCATTCGACAGATCAGTGTATAGGTCAGCATGCTATATTTTAGTTTTCTTTTTGGCCGGATGAAGATCTATGGATACTAAGACTGGAAGCTCTCCAACTTCCTGGCTCCAAACATGGGGCTTTGGTACCCTCACAGACAAAGATGCTTTACATGCATAATCTTTTCTCTTTCCTCATTTTTTTTTTTCATAGAAAGCTTGCTAGGTTGATAGCTTTTGTGCTGCATGGGGTTTATAGGTTACTTGATGCTGAGCAATGACCTCTATGTCTATATGCCTATCCACTGCTTTTGTTTGGCAAGGATGGTGTATGTACCCGAAGAAAGTTTCTATGGAGGATAACTATGTATCTGGTGCTCTGTATCAGGTTTATTCAATGCAAGATATAGTTTTGCATGAGTTCAATCTGTTTGCAGGATACTCGGTGGCTTTAATAAAATATTTTTCTGAACAGTTAACCAAGCAAGTGGGTTGCATCTTGTAATAATCAGTGTGATGTGCAAAACTCTTGGATGACTGTTCACATCAGAGTAAAACTCATTGATCTGGTTGTTTTTGGAAATCTGTGCTAGAGTATAGAAAAAAGGCAAACTTAAGGCATATGCTTTATGCACAGGCTTTGAAAAAAGTGGTATTGTCTGCTTGATGCTGCCAATTTCATTTGTCACCATGCAGGAGCTACCAAACAAGTTTATGCTCCAGAACCTTTCGATGTTGGACAAATTCTGCAAGCTGATATATTTTCAGAGGGCCAGCACATTATGCTGTCAACCACTGGCCCAATAGAGCCAGGTATCCTCTTTACAGTTTGTACTCCTATTTCTCTCTGTCTATTTGAATTTACTGCTTTTTGTGCCTGTGTATGTTTGTGTTAAAGTCAGACTAATGTCTTCTTTTGTATTTGTTGAGCAGCTCCAGGTCTTGGAAGTTATGTTGAGGCGCTCGTTCGGAAACATGATACTGCATTCAATGTACGTAACCCACTTCCTATTTAATGCCTTCAGTTTGTTCTCAAATAGGCGAGACTCTTCAGTTTTCTCCACATTGGTTCCCCAATAAAGGCTGTAGTATTTGTTTAATATGTGGACCAGATTGGTTTTCTGTACCGATCTGGAAGAAGCTGTCCTCAATGTTAAGTTCTCTTTTTTGGTCCTTTTTGCACGTGAGCATCTGGGTTCCATGAAGCTTATGTGATTTATTGTGCATGCACCTGCTTGATTCTCATAAGTGTGTGGATTTCATCTCCTGTCTCAAGATGAGTAATCGCTGCGTCCTACATCTCAGCTTCATTTAAGTGAATACAGGTTATAATGAAAGGCTGCATTTGTTTGGGAATCTCGGTGTATTGCCTTGCTGCTCCAAATGAGAATGTCTACATATCTCTTTGAAGATGATCCTGTATGTTGTCTTACATAAACTCTTTGCAGTTTTCTTATTTATGCCTGTTGTGATGTAGGTAATTATCTCTCAAATGAGTGGTGTAGACCACATATCGGAATCTATTCACGTCCTTCATGTGGGGAAAATGAGAATGAAGCTTACTAAGGGAAAGACAACAGTTGCCAAAGAATACTATTCCAGCTCAATGCAGGTATAAAAGAGCTAAATAAATTGCTCTGGAATGAAATTTTATGCATTGGTGAAGAAATGAGGCATTGATCTTTTTTTTTTCACAAGGGGCTAATCAGATGTATCTAAAATTTCTGTGTGTCCTTGCATGGCTCAACTAGGCATTTATTCGTTTCTTGACCATGCTGTTAAACATTGAACAGAAAGCTGCTTTGCGTTGCTTTTCTGCAGCCTGTTTTCTGGAGTTTGCTGTTGTGCCTGGATATTGGAACATTAACAATCCAAAAATATGATATCAGTGAAAGCAATTGCGAATTTTTCAGAAGATATGTAAAATTGTTTCAACACATGCATATAATTTTTGCAATGTGAGCTCTCTTCAAAGCTATATCACTTGAAACTGATGTTGCAAATGCCAAGACACGGCCCATCCTGGTCAGTGCACGAATGCCCAGATAATAGAACCTGAGTCAGGAGTCACTGCTGAAGTAGATATCCACGCTTAGCACTCTATTGCCTAGCTAAGTGAATCCATGCATTTACATCAATCTGCTTTCTTCAAGTACACGTTAACCGTCTTGAGTTTGTGGGGTCATCTCATGCACTTCACCTGCTGTTTAGCTGTGCGGGGTTCGAGGAGGTGGAAATGCTGCACCACAAGCACTGTTTTGGCAAATCAAGAATGGCACTTCCTTCGTATTAGCATTTGAATCAGAGCGAGAAAGGAATGCAGCCATAATGCTTGCCAGGAGGTTTGCCTATGACTGTAATGTAAGTCTCTGAGCATGTTCCTATTTCCAATTCTGGTTTCCCTTAATATTTTGCTTTTCAGTCAATACTGTTCAAAAAAAAAAAAAAAAAAAAAAAAAAAAAAACTGAATGAGCTCGTTTAACTTGGCAGATTGTTCTTGCGGGACCAGATGATAGATCTCTCTCATCTACTGCCCAATAGATGCCCATTAGATTGCCTTAACAAACATGTAATTATCCCGAGTTTCTTTTCCATCCCATGTATCATAAGTTTGTAAGAGTAGAATGTTGCCTTCACGGTTCTTGCGGTTAGCTGTGTTGCTTTCTCAGGCTTCCGTTTTCCTTTTCCCTTTAAAGTTCCTTTTTTTCCCATCTGGTTTTCCGGCTGCTAATTCTGGGCCCGACATTCAAGGCATCATTTTATCTGCCTTTGTCATTGGATTGTAACAGCATCGAGTTTTCTTGGCGGGAAATTCCGTCGCTTCTGTGTTGATCGACTGATGTTTGGTTCATGGTAATGAAATGCCTGGAATTGTGGAGGGAAGAATGATTCAGCTGCTCGACTATATGGCATATTCTGTGTGATTTTGGTACTAACTGTTGCTACTAACAGATTGAAACCCACAAATGCTTTTTTCCTGCATTTGCAATTTCATTGATATGAACTCGGTCGGTAATGTACGGATTGAAATTATAGATCGGTACATCCGATAATATATCGTCGTGATTTACCTACTTGAAAAATAATTGTTGTAATTGGGATCTAAAACAGATGTTTTTCAGGGGTACACCTCAGTTGTGGTAAGATCAAGAAAAGTTTTTCTTGTTGAGTAGAACCATGTAAATGTACGACTGAAATAGAGTGAAATTCAACAATTTTTTACTACTAAAAAAGTTATGGTCCTGTCTCCGAGCAAGACAGGTTCTTGTTTCATTCATCACTCCACTTTCGTCCATGAAAAGATATACCGAAAGCTACCCTTTCGTCCCACTTTTTCAAAGGATGAAATGCCCAAAAGAATTCCCTCAAAAAAGTTCCGAAAAGGTATCGGGAATATGAATTGGGCTCACATGCAAAGGTGCATCCGATGCTTGCTCCCGAGGAGGTGCTCATTAGAATCGATGAATCGAATGGAGATAAAAAGCTTTTTTGGATGCTTTACAAACTGTTTGACGTGATATCATCTCAACCATTGGGATTCCCTTCCAATCTGGAAGGGGGAGGTGAGGGGTTCAAACCCCCACCTTCTCAAGGAGGGATGGGGTGGGGACGCGCAAGTTTCAGGAGTGGTATAAAGTAGGACTGATAAAAAAAAAAAAAAAAAACCATCCACGTGAGACGTAATGATTGATATAAGCTCGATTTATGATATTCATATTTTTTGCAATGTTGTAATTGACGAGTGTTCAGTGCCATTGGTAATTATAATTTGTTTAAAATGACTGAATTTCTAAGACATCGAATCCACATAGCATGATATCAAATCAATGTATTTTGAAATTAAGGCTTTCATTTATTTGACGGAAAATGAATGGTTTGTAAAGTATTTTTTTAAAAATAACCACCTAGGATAATTAGTCGATAAAAATATTTTCATTATTGATAATAATTTATATCTTATGAAAATATTTCTTATCGATTAAATTACTTTGAGTAATATTGACGATTTTTTATGAGGAAATTTTTTGTAGAATTATTTATTTTCCTAATTATTCGCTAATAAAATGGACCAGTTTTATGGGAGGGGGACACTTCAAACTGGTCCCCCCGAACTGCATCTTCTCCTCCTTTCTTTCCTTGTCTCTGCTCTTTTTGGTCGGGACTGCCGGCAGAATCTCGAACAAAGCTGCAGAAGACGGTCTCTCTCTCTTCTTCACTTCGCCAGCCGAACGCGGACGCACGAAGATGACGATGATGGTGGAATTCGCCACGCCCTCCTCCTTTCAGGTCTCTCTCTCTCGTTCCGACGCATCGCTTGTTCGATTTGGATGCTTGGTTTCCTGCGATTTCGACTGTTTCCGCGGTCTCGCGTTGCATGGGCCACTCGGTTCGTGCCGTCGTTTCTGTGTGGATTTCTCCGTCGCTGCTATGAGAGTTTCGGGCTTTTCGTTTGAGGTTGAACCCGGTTTTTTTTTGTTGCGATTGGCTTAATGGGTCTCGAGGTACTTTCGTTCTTGTGAAGACCCGAGATCGTGCGGTGGCGATGGACGCCTATTGAGGAATGGCGTTGATGGTGCGAACTGGGTTAGAACGTTTTGAATTGGTAAAGCCCCAATTGCCCACGATCTATCTGCCGGCTGAAAAGCTTTGGTGGTGGCACTTGCGATGTTTTTATTGTGCTGTAGTTCGTCGTTTAAGATTTCAAAGCAACTTGACTTGAGGTTTATGCAATTTAAACTTGCCCTTATTGGAAGCTTTGGGATTGGCTGCGTGATGGGTTTGATTGAGTTGGCGATGCGCCTAATCTAATCTACAATGGGAATCGAAGTTGGGTGGAAGTCAGTGGGCATCGAAGTTAGGTAGAAGTGTGTTTACATGGGTAAATCCCTTTTGTCGGTGACCTGTGTTGTTGCCGGTAATAGATAGACAGTGAGACTCAGCCATGTGCATAGATTCATGCTAATTTTTTTATCTTTTGGCTGTTGGGAACTGAGGATTCCATTGGCAGATTGACTAGTTAAATAGGCTTAGCTCTGTGCAAAGTCAAAAGCTGCCTCTTTGGAACCTTCAGGAGCCAAATACTGAAGAAAATGACATCCTACTGGATGCTTTTGAAAACTTGTGGTCTGTGTACCTCCTGCGATATCATTAGCCACCAGGAATTTTTTTGTGTTTCTCCTGCATTATTGTTGCTGTTAGAGGATTTTTTTTTTTGGTTGAAACTGTTAGAGGATTTGATAAGCCATTCTCTTGCTCATTCACCTCCTCCACATTATTCTTCAGGTGTAGGAATCCTCTTTCCGGTGATGGTAAGTACATTGAAGCCAAAAGATACTTGTGAAGGTGAAAAGATGGCTGCTGAGGATAGAGATCTTATTGAAATCTTGGAAGAACACAACCCGGTTGATATGGCCAAATATATCAATTACGTCAGCGCGCCACAGGCCGGTGCCATTGCGACATTTTCTGGAACAACTCGCGACACATTTGAGGGCAAAACAGTCTTGGAGCTCCGGTACGAAGCGTACGTGCCGATGGCTGTACGGTGCATCAAGTCTGCTTGTCAATCAGCTAGATCATCCTGGAATCTCATGTCCATTGCAGTTGCCCACCGCCTCGGCCCTGTTCCGGTTGGAGAAACAAGTGTCTTCATTGCTGTATCATCGGTTCACCGTGATGATGCGCTGGATGCTTGTAAATTTCTGATTGATGAGATAAAGGCATCTGTCCCCATTTGGAAGAAAGAGGTATACACCAATGGAGAGGTCTGGAAGGAGAATAAGGAGTTTTTGGAAAGAAAGTCAGAGCTTGGGAAAGGTGCTCGGGATGAAAATAGATGCTGTAGGAAAAGGTTAGAGAGCAAGAGCAATGGGCATGGCTGTTGTGGTGCTAAAGTCAAGATAGATGATGGCGGCTGTAATGGAGAGAGTACCGAAGCTGAGTGAGAAGATTGTAATTTATTTTTGCTGCTTCTAGCATTCTTCCTTCATCTAGGGCATACCATTATATATTTAGAAGGATTGCGATGTATTCCTCTGAGGATGTAATAATAATAATAATCATCCGAGAAATATATGTCAGCCTCATCAAATCTGCAATTGATTTTGCTGAGAAGCATGTGGAATACAATGGGATACACAGATTTTTGTGTGTTTTTTATTAAGGTAAGTGCTCAGACAGTATTTGGTCTCTCTCACCAACTGATGTTCTTTCCCTCACCAGTTCATAATTCTGGGAGTACAGTGAAGACCATCATCTGTAGAAGAGAAAAACCATGCTCCAACATGATCGTATGGGCTGTGGAAGACTGTTAAGAAATCAAAGTCAACTTGATGATCCCGGTTTATTTGATGACCAGTACATTTCTATAATTCCCCCAAGTTTCTGATTGACAAGATAAAGGCAGGAGGAGAAGGAAAAAAGAGAGAAGAGAAGAAAAAAGAAAAAGAAAAAAGAAAAAAAATTAAAGTATTATTAAAAGTTGTCCATATCAGCGCCGATCACGCTACATCAATCGGCCGGCGTCTAATCAGCAAAATCCAGTCAAAATTGGCTGGAAATGACTAAATTGGCACAACGTAAAAATGTTTAGGATTAAATTGGCACCAAAAATAGGTTTGGGATTAAATTTGCACAAATACAAAAGGATTAGACTTTTTCAACGCTTCTCCCGTTTGGAAGAAAGAGGTATACACCAATGGAGAGGTCTGGAAGGAGAATAAGGAGTTTTTGGAAAGGAATTCGGAGCTTGAGAAGGTGCTCGGGTTGAAAATAGGTGCTGTAGGAAGAGGTTAGAGAGCAAGAGCAATGGGCATGGCTGTTGTGGTGCTAAAGTCAAGATAGATGATGGCGGCTGTAATGGAGAGAGTACAGAAGCTGAGTGAGAAGATTGTAATTTATTTTTGTTGCTTCTAGCATTTTTCCTTCATCTAGTGCATACCATTATGTATTAGAAGGATTAAGATGTATTTCTCTGAGGATGTAATAATAATAATCATCCGAGAAACATGTCAGCCTCATCAAATCTGCACGTGATTTTGCTGAGAAACATGTGGAATACAATACATAGATTTTTCTTTGTTTGTGATTAAGGTAAGTGCTCAGAGAGTTTTTGGTTTCTCTCACCAACTGTAGAAGAGAAAAACTATGATCCTATGAAGTTCTATGCCATAAAACCATGCTCCAACATGATCGTATAAGCTATGAAAGACTGCTAAGAAATCAAAGTCAGCTTGACGATCCTGCTGAATTTGATGACCAGTACATTTCTATAATTCCCCCAAGTTCAGTTCTTCATTCCTGATTTCCTAATACCCCAAATTCATCATATGAGCCTGATTTACCATGATCATAAGAGCTGCATCATCTCTGTTGTCCAAGGCAAATTCATGTTGAAATTGAAGAACAACTCAAGGTAGGTCTAAAATTTGATGACCAAATCTACATTCCCATTTTCCCCAAGTTCAATTTTCGAAAAGAATAGAGGGGAAAAAGATATGGACCATAGAGGATAAAAAGAAGACATGCTACTTCCACAAGCTGAGTGAAATATCAACAAGAAGTCAGTAACAGCAAATCCACATTAATCAGTCAGTCACTTCTCAAGCTAAGTGAAATATCAACAAGAAGATATGCTATTTCCATTTTCGAAAAGAATAGACGGGAAAAAGATAATGCTCATGGACCATAGAGGGTAAAAAGAAGACATGCTACTTCCACAAGCTAAGTGAAATATCAACAAGAAGTCAGTAACAGCAAATCCACATTAATCAGTCAGTCACTTCTCACATCACTAACGAAAACCCCTAATAAAGCTAAGATAAGATCATAAAAGACACATGATCTCCTCCCAAAAGACAAGTACGATAATTCTCTCTACAACTGAAGACACCCCCAACCGGTGTCCTGCAGAATGAAATCTGGCCCTAGCAGTGAACCGTCTCATGGTTCTTCAGCCGATAGGCTTTTGGCTGGAGTTAGAAGAGCCACACCACCTCGCTCAGGACTCGAGAATTTCCTATAAGCAGCTTTCAGCTTACTTTCTGCAGCCCCTGAGTGAAGGCCGACAAGAAACTTCGCACACTCCCTGTCCACCGAAATAAAGCACTTCACCATCAATGATAAACAGACATAACACTATCCCAATTCATGAGAAGGAAGATGAGTGTGACCGTGATGTGAACTCACATTAGCTGATCTGCAGAATACCCTGTATGGTGCTTCAAGGTTTCAGTCCAGAACGGGTGTTTCCCAAGGGTGCACCGGGCTGCATAAACTGCTGATGCAGCAATCATAGAGGGGCAATAGAGTATTATTGTAGAATAGTGCATTAAACCCAACTCAGCCAGGAATAACACCATGTTCTCCATCTGCATTAGCAAAAAAAATTAATGGTTACTTCAATGTAAAGACACAATATTAAATAGACTAATTTAGGACAGGGTTTTTACCTCCTTATCAGATGGAGTAGAGGCTTTGATGTATCTGATTAGAAAGACATATGGTGTGGGAACCGTCAGATACCATTCCAACTTCTCCAATATTGATTTCTCCATGACCAGCACTTGTTCTCTAACATAAGCGTTGTCTGATATGAATACAAAGTCATTGACCTGCAAAAAAACCGAAATCAGATTTAAAAATACCTCAAAGTGAACTTTGTGGTGAAGCAAATTAGGATGGGTTATGGAAAAAGGCACGGACCTCAGGTGCCCAAATCTCTTCATACTTGGATGCTATGAGCATCGCGCTTATCCCAACCAACTGAAGCTCCCGCTTGCGGACCACTTTCATGGAAAGGTACCGGTCGACGATATTTACAGTGAGATACAGAGTTTCGGGCATGAGTTCGAATTTGCGGTGAACTTCTATCAGCCAGTCCATCAGAATCGTTCTCATCTTGACATTGATTTCCAGTTGGTTATCCATGTAATCGTGTACTCGACCATCATCCTATTGAAGTACTATAGCAGTGAGCAACACAAAAGTACATAAATGTTATATCAGAAGATGACATTCTGCTTAAAAATTTACTTGTGTGAGTTTGTAGTACTGGTAGATATCATCGATGTATTCGACCATGGCCAACTCATCATTAGCATCAGCTTCATCAATGTCCACTAAGCAGTCCTCAGGCTTATTAGCTAGCCCACAAGCAGCCTAAATGCGAACAAGAATTACTTTATTTAAAGAAAAATAAGCAAAGGAGTAACAAAAGCAAAACATACATAAAAAGGGTACTATGATAGTACAATAAATGTTTTCGAATTTTACCTTGCTTCGTGCCGTCAGAACAGAAGTGAGACTCTTCTTCTTGGAGGACCCTCCTTTGAGTACCTTTCTGACAGCAACTTTAGGTTTCTCTTCTTCATTGGAGCTTATCACAACAACAGACTCAGGTACAGGCTTGTCGAGGGCCGTCTCTTTAATTGCAGCTGTTATTTCTGTCACTGTTCTACTGTTTGCTACTGCACGATCTACGGCTTCTTTGAGCACCCTTCTAACAGCGACTTTACCGTTCTCTTCTTCTGTGGAGCTTATCACGACTCCAGAATCAGGTACAGGCTTGTCAAGGGCCTTCTCTTTGTTTGCAGCTGTTACTTCTGTCACTGTTCTTTTGTTTGCTAATGCACGATCTACAGCTTCTTTTGCAATTTTCTAACACACGAGAGTTATAGTGAGCTAAACTTTGCAACTTTATTCTCATCGACACAAGTTGGCATGAATTGACACATAAATAGGCTCCAAGTGTATACCTTGTCCTTCTGGGCCGCCACTTGTGCCTTTGCCAGTAGTTGAGCCTCAAAGCTCCTGCAATTGAAGACCAGTAAGAGAGAGAGAGAGAGAGAGAGAGAGAGTTTAAGAGAAGAGTTAACAACCTTGTGGCGGGGCGCGAAACTTGAGCGACTGGTTTCGCTTGAGCAGCTCGCTCTGGCACTAGATTACCAATGTCCTGAAGAACTCGTCTGTGCCTCGCTTCTCCGGCCACATTCTTCTGGTTCTCTCCTCCTACGGGTACCCGGAAAGTCAAAATTTCACATCACATCCCTCACGCTCCAGAAAGAGTCAAGTAACAAGAGTTCTTGGGAAAAAAAAAAAAAAAAAAAACAGCCCATCAAGGTTAGAGACCCCTAAAATCTTCATGCGAAAACTTTCTGCATAACCAACCTTATGTGGGAATTTATTTTCACGTTACAGCATTTGCCCCAGTAAACAGAGTACTAACGAGAACAGCAAGAATGATGTAGGAACTCTGGTAATCGATCAGATTAAAAAAATAAAGAACTTTCACTAAACCGATGATTAGTCGAAAATTTATGCCTAGGCTGAAAATTTCGTTAAGGACCACTCTAAACCCTGGAATTGCTGATAAAGATAGCAGCTTTCACATAATCGCCACCTAACCGAACTCAAAATTCACACCCAGATGAAAAAAACTCCTCCTTTCTAAGAAGGGTTCGAAAAACACCCGCTACGATCGGATCAAAGAAGGAACGATGATCGTGGAATCAAGATCAGACTATCGAAGCCAACCTCTGGGTTGTTGACCAACAGCTCTCGCGGCCATATCTTCTTGCCCGCCTCCTCCTCCTTCTTCCTCCTCGCAGTTGGTCCCGAAGACTCCTCCGATGCTCGCGAACAGCGCCGACAGAAACCCCTGGAGACGGCCGTTCACCGTCGTCTCGCCTCCTGCTTCGGCGGGCGCCACCCTCGAAACCTCGCCGTCTCGATCGCAGAAATTTATCACCACCACCACAACCACCACCACCACCAACAATCCTCCGCTTCTCTCTCTCTTGTTTCGATTCAAATTCGTTCTCTTTCTCTCTCTAGGTTCTTTGGTTGAGCGAGTATAAAGTGCTGGGGCTTGTGCGAGAGCCTCTGTCTCTCTCCTTTTCAGCCATGGTTGGTTTTAAAAGGAATCGACGCCATGCCCAACGGTCCAATATCGTCAGGCGGGATATCGGCCGTTGGATCGAGAGGATCGAGCGGCTGTTATCCGCATTGATGGGGCTCCCTTATTTGGAATTTTGTAGCCGTTGGGTCTTCTCGCAAGGGGCGGTGCTTTTCTCGGGTGGGTTTGGGGATGGACCCGAATCCTGTTGTTTAATTTAATTTAATTTAATATATTTTATTTTTTCCCTTTTATTTTCCACAGCATGGGCAAATCAATTGAAAAACTCACGGCTCTTCGAATACGTAGCTATTACATTAAAAAAAAAAAAATCCATTAATGGACAAATACAAAGATATTATTTAGAATTTCTCATTAGATGTGTAAAAGTAAAATCAACTTGTGCACACCTTTTTTTTTTTGCCTAATATCCTAAAAAACCCTCAACTTCAATTATAATATCAATTCTATCCTAATTTCTTTTTTGTCTCATAAAAAAATCACAAACTTTTCTTTGAGTCCCATTTTTGCTCCGTTAACCCTCCGTCCAAATCATCCTTAGTGATTCTACGTGGCACTTCCACGATTGCTCCGATTTATCCTCGAATTTTATATAATAAAACCTCTTTTGGAGATAAATTTCCATGTTAGCCTAAACCAGGTATTCTTGGATATGAGATTTGGGTAAAAATTGAAGCAATTGGGATTGGCTTTCTTTGATTGATCTTACTCTAAGGGGAGTCTTCCTTCAATCTCACTTGGGTCTTTGATTTTTCGCTCCGTCTCTAATCTTTTATACTTGAAAGTCTTTCATCTCTTGTGGTAAGAGAGCTCACATTTGAGATATTTGGCTCATAATGCTTGCACAACTCACGTTTCGGAGTTTTCCATCTCTTAGTTGTCAACGAGAAATTTTGGACAGAGAGTTAACATTGGCAAATTTCGGACTCAAATAAAAATTAGTGGTTTTCTATGAGAGAAAAAAGAGAGTAAAGGATATAATTGAAACTAGACCAAAAATTGGGAGTATTTAATGAAACAAAAACAAGTTAAAGTAGAATCAATAATGGCCTTAAAGTTAGGAGTTCTTCAAAGTATTAGGCCTACCTTCTTTAACCAACAGAGAAAGTTTTTCTTCATAATAATGATTAACTTGGAAGTTTCGTATGTTACAATTAACCCTTTGTCAAAGCCATTATCTCTTCTCACCTAACTATCCCAACTTAAATCCGAAGAAGAAATTAAAAAGAGAGAAAAAGGGTTTGGACCTTCAAAATTGCATCTTCATTCCTTACAATCTAACCAGATCTAAAAGGAATTGGCCACCCCCACAAAAAAAGGAAAAAGAACAGCACAAAAAGAGACAATTAAAACAATTAAAAAAAAAACAAAGTAATTACGAAGACGAGTCAACGCGACACGATTGTCTCAAAGCAGTGCAACCCATCAAACTCCAACGCAATACAAGGCCCCGTCGCTGCTTCTTCATCCCTCTCCTCCTTTCCTCCATTCTCATCAGCTTCTCGCTCTTGCCCTTGCCCCTGCTCTTGCTCTTGCTTATCGCTCCTCCCCTTGTCCATGGTGGCATTGTGGAAATAGCACTGCGAAAATCCACCAAAACCGAACCCGACTCGAATCAAACACATGCATTCGCCAGAGAAAAAGGAAGGAAAAAATTTTACAATTCTTAACCTCCTCTGTGAAGATGGCCAGGGAAGCAAAATCTGTGGACAGAGACATCTTTCCTGTCTTTCAAGTGGAGGGTCTATTCGAACAAGAAGCAGATTATCTTTGTTAAGATGATTGCAGGGAGGAGAAGTTCCTGAAATCGAGAGCAACCGCCTTCTTATACTGTGCAGGTCTAGTGGTCCATCTGCCTTTCCCCCTCTCTCTTTTTCTCTGTGCCACACAAAGGATGAGAGGTTGAAAAGACTGCTATTGCCGTTTTGGGAAGCAAGGAAACCGGATTATCTCGGCTTTGCTACTCAGTCACTTGTCATTCCGTCAAGCGATTGCGATGCAATTATTGTTGATCAGGCGACGTTCCGTGTGAGGTTCGGGTCTAATGCCTGAGCGATATGTGCTATCTTTCGTAAAGACTTTCGCTTTGAAAACTTGCTTACGAAATTGAACTCTCGACTAAAGTCGCAAAAAGAATCATCTCAGGGTTGGTAAACTTAAAATTCACCACAAACCATATGCTCGAAATCTCTCAGAGACCTACTCATTCGGGGTTCGGCTTGATTAAACTACCACGCGGGTCGGCTCGAGGGGCAAAATGGTTGGGTCTAGGCAAATAATTTCATTTTCTGGCCTTAGCCTATCCAAGCCTACCTGACGCGAATTAATTTTGTTATAGAAAATTCATGACTCTTTTAATCATGAATGATCTTGGATAAGGATCAGTAGGCCTTGTGCTAGGTCCAATCCAACGTCGATTATATCTCAACTCTAGTCATTGATTTTTGGAATAAGTGTACTTGAAATCCTAGCCTCGCTGGTCGGCAAAAAATTCCGATCGATCAGGGATATTTTTGTCTAAGCATAATTTAAATTCAAATCGACAACCCTAGCCAACCAGAGGCAAAGGCCACAAGAGAGGGCGGCAACCCTCTTGTAGATCTGGGCAAGGGTCGCCGCTCCTCACCCTCGTTTAAGCAAGGGTTGTTGACCCTCACCTGGTGCCCTAGACTTGGGTGACAAGGTCTAAGGGCCCTAGGCGAGGGTCATCAAGCCGGTGTTGCCTAGGTTTGAGGCATTGGGCAAGGGTGGGTGACCCTCCCCAAAATGAGGGTGAGGGCGAGCGACCCCTGTCTCTGGCCCTTGCCTTTAGTTAGTGGGGGTTGTCGACCCTCACCCAGGTGCTTCAGTGACCCCACCGGTTGTCGCCGCCGTCACCCCACCGGTGATAGGGTGGCGGCCACAAGTAGGAGGGAGGCCTCTTGCTTGTGTTTTCCCTTTTTTATTTAGTTTTATTTAGTTTTTCCCAAAAAATAGAAAAAAAGGAAAAGTTTGAAAAGACAAAATTACCTTTCAGAACTAGTGAGTTCAAGCCTTTATTTGAGACTAGTATGGTTATTTCAAGTCTTTATTTGAAAAAAATGTCAACCTCAAGCTTTTATTTGAAAAAAAATGAAAGCACTTCGAATCCTTATTTGAAATAATGTCCACTTTAGGCCTCTATTTGAAAAAAATGCCCTTATTTGAAAAAATGAGAGCATTTCATGTCTTTATTTGAAATTTTCCCGAAAAAACAAAGTAATTACAAAGACACATCAATGCTACACGATTGTCTCAAAGCAGCGCCCCATCAAACTCCAACACAATACAAGGCCCGTCGCCACTTCATCCTTCTCCTCCGTTCCTCCATTCTCATTAGCTCCCCTCTCTTGCTCGTCGCTCCTTGCCATGTCCATGGTGGCATTGTGGAAATAACATTGCCAAAATCCACCAAAACTGACACATACATTAGCTAGAGAAAAGGGCAGGAAAAATGGAGAAAAAAATTTACACTTTTCTAGCCTCCTCAATGGAGATGGCCAATGAAACAAGATCTGTGGACAAAGACATTCTTTCTGTCTTTCTTCTTGATTTTCAAGTGGAGGGACTATTTGAACAAGAAGCATATTATCGGGAAAAGTGTTGAAGAAAAATCCCTTGGAGTTTTGAAGTTGACAAAACACCTCAACGGTGTGGTCTAAGAATTCCAAGACTCGATCGGCTACGTCCGAAGTTGTCAAAGTCTAAAAGTTTTCAAAGGCAGTCGGACCCGAATTTCGGTCGAAGTTTTTCCGTCGAAGTCGGTCAAGACTCGGTTTTCGTCGAAGGCCTTCAAGACTCGGTTTCGATCGACGACCCTCGAGACCCAAATCTAAGTCTGAAGATAGTCCGCGATTTTTTTATAGGCTGGCTACAGGTTATTCTTATGACTACAGATATTGGATTTCGTATTTCCTAATCCTAACCATGGAATATCTTTGGCTGTGATCAAGAGCTTGGAAGATTTGATTCTTCGGATTCTATCCGTTGAAGATCAAGTTTATTTTTGGAAGAATCTAATTTTGGGAACTCAAGATCCCGATTGTATGGGCGAACGGGATTGACGAGCTCTTGTCTACTTACGTTTTCGGGACAAGGAGATCACTTAAATTGATTAAGTCCAATGGGTTGATTGGATGAATTTTTGGAATGTGCCAACGGGTATGATGGCACGGAGATTATTTAAGTTGGATCGACGTTGCTTGGAAATAAGGAGAGACTGGTAGAGAAATCTTGATGTTAGAATCTCCAAAATCACTTGTTCTCTAAAATCTTTCATGTTTACACTTTGTGTAACAAAGAGAGTGAGATATAGAGCAAAGACAGCGGAAGGCTGTAGGAGAGACTGTCAATTAAAGAAGTCTAATCCGTCTCTTTAAAAGGCACTCTTTTGCTACATAGTGATTATAGCCGTTTGGCTGCCAGCATGGAGAGTGGATGTAGGCTTGGTCTAAGCCGAACCACTATAATCCTTGTGTCAATTTTCTCTCTTTACTCTATTTACTTTGTGAATATGTAATCTGTTTATTATTGATATATCCTTGATATTAACGTATTGCATTGAAAAAGATTCCAAAAGAATTCCGCAACAACCTATTCACCCTCCTCTAGGTTGATTCACTAGCCCATTTCAATTGGTATCGAGCAGGTTGCTTATTTGTTAGAAGTGTTATTACTTCGAAGCTAAAGATCTATGGCTAGTGTTTTGGCTCCAGGGTTAATTGAAGGTCAGAGCAATACCAGACCTCCCTACTTTGATGGCAATGATTACAACGTATGGAAAAACAAGATGAAGGCGTTCCTAAGATCTAAAGATCCTATGGAATGGAATGTAGTGGAGAACGGGATTAGTCCTAAAGCTACATCAAGCACAGGAAAAGAAATAGCTGATGGAGCGGGGTTACCACAAGCGAAATCTCTAAGAGACATGCTCTTGATGCAAAGGCTATTTACTCTCTCTATTGTGCATTATCTCCTACCGAGTATAATAGAATTTCATCTTGTGATACAGCCAAAGAAGTTTGGGACAGATTACATGTTACTTATGAAGGAACAGATCGAGTCAAAGAAACCAAGATCAACATCCTTCTTGGTCAATATGAAGCCTTCAAAATGAAGCCGGAGAAACCATCTCGGATATGTTCGGTCGATTTACAGAAATTGTAAACGGCTTGGCATACCAAGGAGGGAACCAGATATGGCAAGCATGAGAGATCGTCTTAAAGAGCTCACTCGAAAACAAAAGGAGAAAGGAAAAGAAAAGAAAGACCGGGAAGGGCCAACCGAGGCCAACCTCTCTCTCTGGGCCAACTAGGCCAACCTCTTACGTGGTCATCGAGAGAAAGGCGGATCGATGATGCTTTCAAACCCTCTAGAATCCTTTCTAAAGGATTTGGGTACTCGGGAATAATCTAATCCTGTTGATTCTGCTATCCAAAAAGACCAGACTCTCTTTCCAAAGAGAACAAACTTTCCCTGACATCTTTGATTCCGAATCAGATTCGGTATCTCTTGCATCTTCCTCATCCTTTTCGATTCCTGCTATTCATTCCCTCCTGAAGCACCAATCACTTCATCCATATATATGGCCGATCCTCCGGCTTCGATATTGAAATGGAATCTAATTACTCGATCCGAGAAGTTGTCCAACATAGTACCGGACAACATGTGTCCATGGCATCAAAACAGGTTCTTCACCATTGATGATATCCCTTATCACAAATGGCCGAAAGATTTGAAGAATTTCATACTTGGTTGAATACTCAATCCCTTACCAACCATGATATGAATGATGTCCTCTACAACTTTGTCACCAGGTTTACTGGAAGCCTAAAAAACTGGTGGAAATCAGTATCCGAACAGGACCAGATTCATTTTCTGATGTCACCAGATTTTGGCCATGCCATCACCATCTTATATCATTTCTTTATAGGGAAACCCACTGACCTTGTCGAACTGAAAAGAAGAGAATTCTTTGAAAGAAAATGCTGTTCTCTCCAGAAGAAGCATCTTGATAAACACTACAGGGAGATGCTTAAACTCTTTTATCAGCTTGGAGCGATTCAAATTTGAAGCATGTCTTCCCGACTTCTATTCCCAAAGAATTGACCCGATGGTTGAAAGATCCTTTTTGGAAAGTAAAAAAGGGTACAAGACATTCATTTGGGAGAAATACAGCAAGAAATTCATCTCGTGTCTTGAAGAGCTTTGTTTGAAAAGACAAATGGTCCGCTCTTACATTATAGAAGACAAAAGCCTTGAAGCAGCCTGTTCCCGCCAAAAGCTGAAGATCAAGTGTTCCAAAAATGATTGCGACGGCGATTGTGGAAAGTATTGCCGGAAGAAAAAACACTTCAAGAAATTCAGTATCAAAAAACACAAATATGGCTCTAAGCACTACCGGAGAAAGAAGAAATGGCGATACCTCCGAAAAGAAAAGATCGCGCGAGCCACAAGAAATCAAACGGATGTTTCATCGTAACCGGAAGGACACTTTGCCAAAAATTGTCCCCGGGCGAAAAAAGGTCGAATCGTTTAATTCATCATATTGAGATGAAACTGGAATTTCTCTTGAAAATGATGATATCGAATCCTTATTCTCCGCTGATGAAGAGCCATCAGAACATACTCTCTGTATTATCCCTTCCTATCAAACTTCCGGTGAAACGAGTCGACATAGAATCGAAGAGATTTTTCATATATCTCTTGCATCCTCGAACAACCTCGACATATTTTCAAGCCAAACCTAGTGTCCCCATTTTCTGTAAAAATCTTCACTTCCAAGTTTGCAAAACCAATCAATGTCATTGCTCTTATTGACACGGGAGCAAGTTGTTCCATCTTAGACACCAAAATTCTGCACTGAAGAATATTGGACTTCTCATGTCCGATACTTCAATTCTGCGTCTGGAGATACTTTCTCCACAAATGTCAGAACCACTCCTATAACTGTCCAATTCTTTCCCCAGTGTTCTATCACAACCAAAATCTTTGGATCCAGTCTCCCCAATAAAGATCTGATAATTGGGTGGGATATTATGACTCAAATCGCTCAACTTCGAATCATCCACGGAAAAGGTCTTAAGTATAAAGACCAATTCTCTGAGTTCGTCAATATTCAAAGACTCTTTTCCATTCATATGAGTCTATTAGATCCAATCATGCAAAAGTTGCTTCAGTCATGCTCGGAATCTCATGCTGAGTTCGCTCAAAAATGTTCTCATCCCTTATGGGAAAATCCAGAATTTTTTGTTCGCCTTCCATTCAAAAAGAATGAAGACATAAATCCAACGAAGGCGAGTCACTCGGGAATGAATCCGGAACATTTAACTTTGGCACAAAGGGAATGCTCGAGAACTTCTCCGCAAGGACTTATTGAACTTTCCAATTCTCAATGGGCTTGTGAAGCCTTTTATGTCAATAAGCGTCTTTGAGCAAACCGGGGGAAAAATGAGATTGGTGATCAACTATCAACCTCTCAACCTTTTTCTCCAAGATGATAAGTTCCCTTTACCTTCAAGAGATTCTCTCTTTGCTGGCCTAACCAAAGCCCATATCTATTCCAAGTTTGACCTCAAAGCCGGATTTTGGCAATTGGGCATTCATCCGATGACAGACCCAAAACAGGGGTTACGTATCCCAAACTAGCACTTCCAGTGGAAAGTCCTTCCTTTTGGTTTGAAAGTTGCCCCATCCCTCTTCCAAAAGGCCATGTGCCGAATTTTCCAGCCAATCTTGTCAAGTGCTTTGCAGTCTATATTGATGATATTCTACTCTACACCACGATGAGCGGTCGCCTTTGCCAACTCCTTGAACAATTTGCGGAAATTGTCGGGAAGCATGGCATTATGCTTTCTCAAAGGAAAATGAATATTGCCCAGACGAAATTGAATTTCTTGGTATGCACCTCAATAAAGGTACGTACTACCCAGGACCACACATTGCACAGGAATTATTGAAGTTTCCTGAAGAAAACTTTTCCAAAAAGGAAGTTCAGCAATTTCTTGGGATAATAAATTATCTCAGGGATTTTGTTCCAAACATCGCAAAACTGCGATCCCACTCCGGTCAATGCTGAAGAAGAATCCCCCATCTTGGGAAAGACCCAAACCAAAGCGATTCTGAGCTTAAGGAGATTATGCAAAATCTCCCACCTCTACAAATACCATCAACGGGAAAAAGAATCATTCAGACTGACGCCAGTGATGAATATTGGGCAGCAGTTCTGTTCGAAGAAATTGATGGTAAGAGGCACCTCTGTGCTTATAAAAGTGGAAAATTCTCTCAAGCTGAAATGCATTACCATTCCACTTTCAAAGAGATCTTAGCAGTAAAAAACGGGATCAAAAAATTTGAGTTCCATCTCATTGGTCACCATTTTCTAGTAGAACTAGATATGGCATCTTTTCCACAAATGACCAAATTCGAGCAGAAGTAAATCCCGAATTCCCAGTTGTTTCGATGGGCTGAATGGTTTTCAAAATACTCTTTCGAGACCAAACACATTCCTGGAAGGAAGAATGTACTTGCTGACTTCTTGTCAAGGCCAAAAGCACCCGCGAAATCAACATGTACATCAAGAGACCTGCCTTCCATATGCTCAATTATGGACGAAATACAAGATCGAGAAGATCAAAGATCTGCCCGACTGAAATATCCCCGGAAATCATTGAAGAAATCCAGCACGACCGTCTCGGTGAAAACATCGATAGTCTCATGTGGCAATGCCATACTTGAACTATTCCGATTCAACGGAGGTTCCATTCTCTATCCTTTTGGGTTGAATGCAGATTATCCATTCATTCATCCTCTTACGGAAGGAAGATGATTTTCTGACCAACTCAAAAGTTATTATGGTACTTAACCAACAAGTACCTAATAGCTATGGAGATTCCAACCAGAAGATTCATTGCCAACCTCACAAGGATTTTCATGCTCGGAAAAGGTAATGTTGAAAGAGAAAGTGACAAAAATCTTTTAGACTTTCTCAACTGGTTTTATCCTCCAACTCATTGGAAACATCTTTTAGAGAAAGAACTAAGAACCGCGACACCAAACCACCGAAGTCCATACCATTTTGTTTTTAAAACGTCCATGGCACTTTTTAGAAACAATGGTAGCATTATTAATGAACCACAAGAAATAGGAACCACATCCTATAAATCATATCTCGAACAGCGGAGAAGCCCGAATTCACGGATCGTATCCGGGCTCGTCGGATATTACGAACATTACTACCGAGAGCTTCAAAGAATTCTTTGCCAAGAAAACAAAACTGTCCCTCAAGAAATATGGAATTATAATGCCCCCGCCACTTGGGATCATTATGAACTCGCACCAGAAGCCAAGGAAGCACTCGATGATTTCGGACAAGCGGCGTCATCCCGGGAGCATGAAATGACGGATGTAGATGATATTGTCCAATCCACTCAAGACCCCTATGCTAGATGGGGAGGTCCTCTGTCCCGGGACCCCTATGCTCCAGGGATCCTCGTCCTTATCTCAAAACATGAATGTATCCTTCTACAAGGATCCAGTCAACCGCCTCAACCAAGCATCCACGATCCCCGACGACAACACCGATTGGGCACAAGAAGAAGCCTCACATTGGGCACATGAAGCATCCTCGTCAAGACAAATTCTCTCACTGCGAGATCTTGAAGCTCTTGAACAAAAGTACGAAGAACACCTCTTTGCATCAAATTACAGCTCGGATGACTCCCACAACAGCTACAATGCCCGTGACGGACGAGACCGCCGAAAATGCCGTTGTCCGTACAAAGTCACCGTAGCAAAGTTCTTCACTAGGCTAGGGAAAGTCTTGTAGAAGTTTCATTCTCACAATCTGTGCTTGTTCATAGTGTGCGAATAATTCCCTCCCTGAAATCTCGTTCCGGAGCCTTTGTTCTGTTCTGGACCATTTAGTTGGTCTTTGTCATTTGTGTCTCCCATTTGCCTATATAAGGCAAGGAGTCTGTATTGTATTGGGCAGAGTCCCTTGAATGAAGTGAGTGTTTTTGTGAAAAACTTCTCATGGCTTTCTAAAACCCCTCTCTTCTTCTCTCGCCTGGTAGGATCCTCCAAGAAATGCAGCTCGAGTATGT
Organism: Eucalyptus erythrocorys; assembly: GCA_014182555.1. Lineage (NCBI taxonomy): Eukaryota > Viridiplantae > Streptophyta > Magnoliopsida > Myrtales > Myrtaceae > Eucalyptus > Eucalyptus erythrocorys. The sequence goes on along the minus strand of CM024606.1, from coordinate 9,653,181 downwards.
TAGAAACGCTTCCATACGGCATCTCGAGTGTCTCTAGGCTCGAACTAAAGGACGAGTGGTTTTACTCACTAAAAGGCTATCCCCGAAGGGCTTGAACGGGAGTGTTCGCCCACTGTGGGATGCATATCTACAGAAAATTGACTTCGTCTTCCCTGGTTCTAAGTCTAGGTCCCCTCAATGGTATCAGAGCCTAGATGTGTTTGTAACAGTATTCGTTCCATGCACTTGGTAGGTGAATCCGGTGCGAGCGATCCTTCTCCCACTATGTCTACCGAACCAGAAATTCTCGAAGCTCCTGTTTCTCTTGCTCCTTCATCATCCACCCCTCCCGACTTCCGTGTCTCTAATGCTTCTAAGATAGATTATCTTTATGAAGTCTCTCTTAGTGAAGAAACCAGGATCTCTGAAACCCAACTCCCTCTCATGAACCCACATTCCGCTTTTGCTAAACCCAGTTCATCCTTTTCACCCATCCGCTCCATTCGTCAACTCATCCATCAAACCCCAAAGCAAGTAAAAGAGTACGTTCGGTCTTCCAAGTTTGACCAGCACCCTATTCACACTGCTTGAAAAGGAGTACTTTGTTACTCTTCGGATACCTCCGAATTTCCCAGGGCAGTGGACCCGGCGGGGTTACACTCACATTCATTATGGTGCTGTTCGTCTTGCTCTTACCTTTCATGGTTGCAAAGGTTTACCCGTTGTTGCTAGGATAGCATTATTGGATACTCGCTTTCTAGAGTACCAACATGCTTGTATTAGCACATTCAAACCACTTTGAATGCTGGCACAGTGTTTGTCACTTTATATCCAAACTTTAATATTGCTCTTTCAGATCCACAGTTACTTTCTTTTATGAAAGTACAGGTTCAACTCACGGGAGCCCCTCAGACTGTTGACTCTGTTGCTGCAACGCTCCACTACTAGATGGTTTATCGAGTGCAGAACCATGCTCTTGATCTAAACTTCAACAATGGAAATGAAGATGCTTTGTTCATCTCCATGCAAAATGATCAAGCTTCTTGTATTCATGTTCCCAGACAGATCCCGAAGGAGAAGCTAGCCACTCTTCTCCCAGATACATGAATCACAAACTATGAAAAGCTGCACCAGAACAGTAAGCCCATCTAGTCCTCGGATTCTGAATTTATCCGAAAGAAAGATGGAACTGTTTCCATCAAGTTTGGCAAAGAAAAAGAAGAAGGTAGCCATCTATCTTCCAAACTCTTTTTATGATCGAACCATGTGTTCCTGAAGCTATTTCCGAGCCAGACCCAAAAAAGCATGTATGACATTTTCAAAGTGATGGACAGTCAGTCCATTACTATAAAGACCCATATGGTCATTGTTTTTGGGATCCTTTTTGCCAGTGCTCCTCTTGCACGAAATCTCTGATGAGGTTGATCCATTCGAAAAACCTCCACCTCGGCGAAAGAAAAGAGATCCCTGTTTCAACGGTACTTAAATGGAGATCCATCTGTTGATACTCTTGGTGAGTGTGACAAATACCGCACGTAGTTTCCTACGCACCTCCTCCACCACCAAAATACACTATTGCACCAACAAACTCTCCACCACCATCACCTCCACCTTCTCCACCCCAAAAGAAACCAGCTCTCTCCCGTTCTATAAGCCAATTCGAAATGGGCTAAGAAAAACTCTTACCCATTTGAAGTTCCACCGAAAAAGCAAACTGTCTCTTCCATTGCCATGTTCCAAGATACGGACTTCCCTCCTCTTGTCCGTGAACAATCCAGGACTCACATTCCCCTGCTCCCGAGGAAGAGTATATTGATCCACAAAAAGGTTTCGCCATACTCCCAAAATATCTACCCCTAACGAGGTAGATGAGCATGGAAGACCAAAAAGACTACTCTTTCTTGAAGCTATCCTAAATTGGCAATCGAGACTTTGATGGCACAAAACAATGCTTTCAAAGTCATTGATTACAAGATCGGGAATGTCCAACAAGATCTTCAAAGACACGATGAGTCTACCAAAAAATTGCTTTTCGAATTCCACAAAAGACTTGAGGCCTTGGAATCAGGACAACGCCTCGGGTATCATTCTTTTGAAAGCCCGCGGCTGAAATAGAGAAGCTCAAAGGCGATTCAAATCCTTGAAGAAGGAAGGTTTCGGCCTTTCGATCCGCTAGCACCTCTTTGTGAGAACCGGTTATGTGCCTCCCTCGCCTCGGATGTCTATATTTGCTGCCATTCCAGAAGATCCTTACAGGAAGGAACCAGATATGGCAAGCATGAGAGATCGTCTTAAAGAGCTCACTCGAAAACAAAAGGAGAAAGGAAAAGAAAAAGAAAGACCAGAAGGGCCAACCAGGCCAACCTCTCTCTCTGGGCCAACTAGGCCAACCTCTTCTGTGGTCATCAGAGAAAGGCCAGATCAGATGATGCTTTCAAACCCTCTAGAATCCTTTCTAAAGGATTTGGGTACTCGGGAACAATCTAATCCTGTTGATTCTGCTATCCAAAAAGACCAGACTCTCTTTCAGCGGAGACAAACTTTCCACGACATCTTTGATTCCGAATCGGGTCGGTATCTCTTGCATCTTCCTCATCCTTTTCGATTCCTACTATTCATTCCCCTCCCGAAGCACCAATCACTTCATCCATATATATGGCCGATCCTCCAGCTCCGGATATTGAAATGGAATCTAATTACTCGATCCGTGTTGTCCAACATAGTACCGGACAACATGTGTCCATGGCATCAAAACAGTTCTTCACAATTGATGATATCCCTTATCACAAATGGCCAGAAAGATTTGAAAAATTTCATACTTGGTTGAATACTCAATCCCTTACCAACCATGATATGAATGATGTCCTTTACAACTTTGTCACCAGGTTTCTTGGAAGCCTAAAAAAGCGGTGGAAATCGGTATCCGAACGGGACCGAGATTCATTTTCGATGTCACGGATTTTGGCCATGCCATCACCATCTTATATCATTTCTTTATAGGGAAACCCACGACCTTGTCGAACGAAAAGAAGAGAATTCTTTGAAAGAAAATGCTGTTCTCTCCGGAAGAAGCATCTTGATAAACACTACGAGGGAGATGCTTAAACTCTTTTATCGGCTTGGAGCCGATTCAAATTTGAAGCATGTCTTCCGACTTCTATTCCCAAAGAATTGACCCGGATGGTTGAAAGATCCTTTTTTGGAAAGCAAAAAGGGTACAAGACATTTCTTTGGGAGAAATACAACAAGAAATTCATCGTGTCTTGAAGAGCTTTGTTTGAAAAGACAAATGGTCCGCTCTTACATTATAGAAGACAAAAGCCTTGAAGCGCCTGTTCCCGCCAAAAGTGAAGATCAAGTGTTCCAAAAATGATTGCGACGGCGATTGCGGAAAGTATTCTTTGGAAGAAAAAACACTTCAAGAAATTCAGTATCAAAAAACACAAATATGGCTCTAAGCACTACCGGAGAAAGAAGAAATGGCGATACCTCCGAAAAGAAAAGATCGCGCCCATTGAGGGGACCTAGACTTAGAACCGGGGAAGACGAAGTCAATTTTCTGCGGTATGCATCCCACGGTGGGCGAACACTCCCGTTCAAGCCCTTCAGGGACAGCCTTTTAGCAAAAAACCACTCAGTCCTTTAGTTCAGAGCCTAGAGACACTCAGAGATGCCAGTATGGAAGCGTTTCTAACATACTCGAGCATTTCTTGGAGGATCCTACCGGGCGAGAGAAGAAGAGAGGGGTTTTAGAAAGCCATGAGAAGTTTTTCACAAAAACACTCACTTCATTCAAGGGACTCGCCCAACACAATACGGACTCCTTGCCTTATATAGGCAAATGGGAGACACAAATAGACAAAGACCAACTAATAGGTCCAGGAACAGAACAAAGGCTCCGGAACGAGATTTCCGGGAGGGAATTATTCGCACACTATGAACAGTACCTGTACTGTGAACAATAAACTTCTACAGTACTTTCCCTAGCCTAGTGAACAGTAACTTTGCTACAGTGACTTTGTACGGACAACGGCATTTTCAGCGGTCTCGTCCGTCACGGGCATTGTAGGCTGTTGTGGGAGTCATCGAGCTGTAATTTGATGCAAAGAGGTGTTCTTCGTACTTTTGTTCAAGAGCTTCAAGATCTGTAGGTGAGAGAATTTGTCTTGACGAGATGCTTCATGTGCCCAATGTGAGGCTTCTTCTTGTGCCCAATCGGTGTTGTCGTCAGGATCAGGGATGCTTGGCTGAGGCCAGTTGACTGGATCCTTGTAGAAGGATACATTCATGTTTTGAGATAAGGACGAGGATCTTGGAGCATAGGGGTCCTGGGACAGAGGACCTCCCCATCTAGCATAGGGGTCTTGAGTGGATTGGACAATGTCATATGCATCTGTCATTTCGTGCTCCTGGGATGACGCTGCTTGTCTGAAATCATCGAGTGCTTCCTTGGCTTCAGTGCGAGTTCATAATGATCCCAAGTGGCGGGGGCATTATAATTCCATATTTCTTGAGGGACATTTTTTTTTTTCTTGGCAAAGAATTCTTTGAAGCTCTCGGTAGTAATGTTCAGAATATCTGACAGAGCCTGGATACGATCTGTGAATTCGGGCTTCTCTGCTGTTCAGATATGGTTTATAGGATGTGGTTCCTATTTCTTGTGGTTCATTAATAATGCTACCATTGTTTCTAAAAAAGTGCCATGGACGTTTTAAAAACAAAATGGTATGGACTTCAGGGTTTGGTGTCGCGGTTCTTAGTTCTTTCTCTAAAAGATGTTTCCAATGAGTTGGAGGATAAAACCGAGTTGAGAAAGTCTAAAAGATTTTTGTCACTTTCTCTTTCAACATTACCTTTTCCGAGCATGAAAATCCTTGTGAGGTTGGCAATGAATCTTCTGTTGGAATCTCCATAGCTATTAGGTACTTGTTGGTTAAGTACCATAATAACTTTTTGAGTTGGTCGGGAAAATCATCTTCCTTCCGGGTAAGAGGATGAATGAATGGATAATCTGCATTCAACCCAAAAGGATAGAGAATGGAACCTCCGTTGAATCGGAATAGTTCGGTATGGCATTGCCACATGAGACTATCGATGTTTTCACCGAGACAGTCGTGCTTTGGATTTCTTCAATGATTTCTGGGGATATTTCAGGTGGGCGGATCTTTGATCTTCTCGATCTTGTATTTACGTCCATAATTGAGCATATGGAAGGCGGGTCTCTTGATGTACATGTTGATTTACTGCGGGTGCTTTTGGCCTTGACAAGAAGTCAGCAAGTACATTCTTCCTTCCAGGAATATGTTTGGTCTCGAAAGAGTATTTTGAAAACCATTCAGCCCATCGAAGCAACTGGGAATTCGGGATTTGCTTCTGCTTGAATTTGGTCATTTGTGGAAAAGATGCCATATCTAGTTCTACTAGAAAATGGTGACCAATGAGATGGAACTCAAATTTTTGATCCCGTTTTTTTGCTAAGATCTCTTTGAAAGTGGAATGGTAATGCATTTCAGCTTGAGAGAATTTTCCACTTTTATAAGCATAGAGGTGCCTCTTACCATCAATTTCTTCGAACCGGCTGCTGCCCGGTATTCATCACTCGGCGTCGATCGAAGGATTCTTTTTCCCGTTGATGGTATTTGTAGAGGTGGGAGATTTTGCATAATCTCCTTAAGCTCGAATCGCTTTGGTTTGGGTCTTTCCCCAAGATGGGGGATTCTTCTTCAGCATTGACCGGAGTGGGATCGGCGGTTTGCGATGTTTGGAACAAAATCCCCGAGATAATTAATTATCCCAAGAAATTGCTGAACTTCCTTTTTGGAAAGGTTTTCTTCAGGAAACTTCAATAATTCTGTGCAATGTGTGGCCCCAGGTAGTACGTACCTTTATTGAGGTGCATACCAAGAAATTCAATTTCTGTCCTGGGCAATATTCATTTTCCTTTGAGAAAGCATAATGCCATGCTTCCCGACAATTTCCGCAAATTGTTCAAGGAGTTGGCGGTGTATTTGCTCATCGTGGCAGAGAGCGAATATCATCAATATAGACTGACACTTGACAAGATTGGCTGGAAAATTCGGCACATGGCCTTTTGGAAGAGGGATGGGGCAACTTTCAAACCAAAAGGAAGGACTTTCCACCGGAAGTGCTGGTTTGGGATACTGAGAACCCTGTTTTGGGTCTCGTCATCGGGATGAATGCCCAATTGCCAAAATCCGGCTTTGAGGTCAAACTTGGAATAGATATGGGCTTTGGTTAGGCCAGCAAAGAGAGAATCTCTTGAAGGTAAAGGGAACTTATCATCTTAGAGAAAAAGGTTGAGAGGTTGATAGTTGATCACCAATCTCATTTTCCCCGGTTTGCTCAAAGCACGCTTATTGACATAAAAGGCTTCACAAGCCCATTGAGAATTGGAAAGTTCAATAAGTCCTTCTTTGGAGAAGTTACGAGCATTCCCTTTGTGCCAAAGTTAAATGTTCCGGATTCATTCATGAGTGACTCACCTTGGTTGGATTTATGTCTTCATTCTTTTTGAATGGAAGACGAACAAAAAATTCTAGATTTTCCCATAAGGGATGAGAACATTTTGAGCGAACTCAGCATGAGATTCCGAGCATGACTGAAGCAACTTTTGCATGATTGGATCTAATAGACTCATATGAATGGAAAAGAGTCTTTGAATATTGACGAACTCGAGAATTGGTCTTTATACTTAAGACCTTTTCCGGGATGATTCGAAGTTGAGCGATTTGAGTCATAATATCCCATCCAATTATCGAGATCTTTATTGGGGAGACTGGATCCAAAGATTTTGGTTGTGATAGAACACTGGGAAAGAATTGGACAGTTATAGGAGTGGTTCGACATTTGTGGAGAAAGTATCTCCAGACCTTGAGAATGAAGTATCGGACATGAGAAGTCCAATATTCTTCGGGCAGAATTTTGGTGTCTAAGATGGAACAACTTGCTCTGTGTCAATAAGAGCAATGACATTGATTGGTTTTGCAAACTTGGAAGTGAAGATTTTTACGGGAAAATGGTGACATTGGGTTTGGCTTGAAAATATGTCGGGGAGGTTGTTCGATGTTGCAAGAGATATATGAAAAATCTCTTCGGTTCTCGTGTCGACTCGCCACCGGAAGTTTGATAGGAAGGGATAATACAGAGTATGTTACGATGGCTCTTCATCGGCGAGAGAATAAGGATTCGATATCATCATTTTCAAGAGAAATTCCAGTTTCATTCTCAATATGATGAATTAAACGATTCTGACCTTTTTTCGCCTAGGGACAATTTTTGGCAAAGTGTCCCTTCTGGTTACAGATGAAACACAGAGGATCATGCCTCTTTCAGTTGACGAATTGATTCAGAAGAAGACCTGGATGATGAAGAATTGGCACTTCTGATTAGAAAGTTTAGAAGGTTGAATAGAAAAAGTAGAAGATTCAACGGTAAGAAACAAAACAATCAAAGATTTCAAAGGAGATCAAATGAAGAAGAAGATACTAGCAAAGAAGTTGTTTGCTTTGAATGCAAGAAAAAGGGGCACATCAGACCCAACTGTCCCTTATTGAAGAAAAAGAAAGGAAAACCTGAAAAAGTTCAAGAAAGCACTCAAAGCTGAAACATGGAGTGATACTGAATGTGAGGAGAGTGATGAAGAATATGCAAATATATATCTTATGGCAGACTCAGACTCAGATTCAGACTCAGACGTATATTCAGACTCAGACTCAGACTCAGACTCAAACAATGGTATCGAGGTTACCCTCAAGAAGAAAGTCAAGTGGTATTTGGACAAGTGGATGTTCAAGACACATGACAGGAGACTCAAGTTGTTTTACAAAATTTTCTCATATAAAAGGAGGAAATGTCTCCTTTGGTGGTAACAACAAAGGTAAGATTGTTGGACAAGGAACTGTGATGATTGGAAATCTCACAATCAACAACGTCTCTCTTGTTGAGGGATTGAACTACAATCTACGAGTATTAGTCAATTATGCGATTCGGATACAAAATAAATTTCCAAGAAGACACATGTTACTCAAACAAGCAAGGATCTTTCACAGTCCTTCACTGGTCGAAGACATGGGAATATCTATTTGTTAGAAATAAAGTCGACAGTCCTCAATGCTTGATATCAATTCAAGATGAAGTCATCCTTTGGCATAGGAAGCTTGGACATGTCAATCAAGCAAATTGCAAAAGTATCATCCAAAAAGCTTGTTTGAGGACTTCCTAACCTCAAGTATCAAAAGCATGAATTATGCACTCCCTATGTACTTGGTAAACAGATGAGGGAATTTTCCTTGGCTACTCCATGACAAGCAAAGCTTACAGAGTCTTCAACAAAAGTACTCAAACGGTGGAAGAATCCATGAATGTGAAGTTTGAAGATTCGTTACAAAATCGGACTCAACCCGAAGATTTAGAGTCGAGCGGTGTCTACAAATTCTCATGAAGAAAATCAAGCCTCGAGACACGAGTCTCAAATAAATTCAGAAATTCCAACGAAGAAGAGCTTCACCAAATTGACAAATCAACTACAAATTGGAAGCAAAAGTCAAGTCATCCCCCTGACCTCATCATTGGCAATATTGATGAAGGAGTTCGTACTAGATCTAAAAGACGAGAAGCTTCCGGTGCTCTTGCACTAATTTCTGAGATTGAACAAAAAATATAGAAGATGCATTGAAAGATGAAAGCTGGATCGAAGCAATGCAAGAAGAACTAAACCAATTCAAAATCAACAACGTTTGGGAGCTAGTTCCTAAACCAAAAGGAAAATCAATCATTGGTACCAAATGGGTTTTCGGAACAAGCTTGATCAACAAGGAAAAGTGGTAAGGAATAAAGCAAGACTTGTTGCAAAAGGCTACACACAAGAAGAAGGCATCGACTATGACGAAACCTATGCTCCTGTAGCAAGGTTAGAAGCTATAAGATTACTTCTTGCTTTTGCTGGCTTTAAAAATTTCAGGTTATTCCAAATGGACGTGAAAAGCGCATTCCTAAATGGAGTCATTCAAGAAGAAGTCTATGTGGAACAACTACCAGGATTTGAAGATCCTAAAAGACCAAACCTTGTTTTCAAGCTGAAAAAAGCCTTATATGGTTTAAAACAAGCACATCGAGCATGGTATGAAAGGTTAAGTAATTTTTTAATTCAAAATGGCTTCTCTAAAGGTAAAATAGATACTACACTATTTATAAAAAGAGAAGGCAAGGATTTCAAACTTGTTCAGATTTATGTTGATGACATTATTTTTGGTTCTTCTAATGAGAGACTTTGCAAGAATTTTTCAAAGTGTATGCGAACGAATTTGAAATGAGCATGATGGGAGAACTAAACTTCTTTTGGGACTTCAAGTCAATCAATCAAGTGAAGGAACATTCATCCATCAAGAGAAGTATGCAAAAGATCTTATCAAGAAGTTTGGAATGGAGAATTGCAAGAAAACAGAAACTCTTATGTCAAGCTCATCAAAGCCGGATAAAGACGAACAAGGGAAGAGTGTAGACCAAAAGCTATACGAAGTATAATCGGGTCACTTCTTTACCTTACAGGCTTCTAGACTCGACATCTTGTTTAGTGTTTGCATCTCGTGCTAGATTTCAATCGATCCTAAAGAATCTCATATGACTGCTTGTAAAGCGTATCATTAAATATGTTGCAACTACATCTAAGCTAGGTCTATGGTATTCTAAGAAAGGAGATTTTACTCTTCTTGGATATTCGATGCTGACCTCGCTGGTTGTAGAGTGGATAGAAAAACACTACAAGTACATGTCAATTATTGGGAAACGAAGAGGATGGTGTCTTGGCTCTCAAGAAAACAGTCTTGTGGCTCTTTCAACCGCTTAAGCGAGTACATTGCTCTTGGAAGTTGCTGCTCTCAAATTCTATGGATGCAACAACAATTGAGAGACTTTGGAGTTGATGAAAGACAGACGGAAATCAAATATGATAATACCAGCACAATCAACCTCACAAAGAATCCAATACTTCATTCAAGAGCAAAGCACATTGAAATCAAACATCATTTCATTCGAGATCATGTTCAAAGTGGAGATGTTGTGATTCAGCATGTAGATTCAAAGAATCAATTGGCGGATATTTTCACAAAACCCCTAGAGAAGGCTCACTTTGAATTAATTCGTTCAAGATTGGGAATCGTAAACTTTGAAGATAATCAGACTCAAGATTAAAGTCGAAGGTGGTTCGGACTCATCGTTAGGTCCGAAGACGGCTCGAGATTCAAAGCAAGGTCTAAAAGCGTTTCGAGACTCTACGTAAAGTCGATTGTGCTCGAGACGCAAAGGTAAGGTCCGAAAAGGGTTCGACTCAAAGGTAAAGTTTGAACATTCGTCGGACTACATACTATTTTATCTTTTTACGAATTTCCTTTTTGTATTCTCTCTTTAACACATTTTTGATAATTACTTTTCAGTATTTCAAAATCTCTTTTCTCTCTTTTCGACATGCATTAATGGCAGTTTATATTTTCAAAAAAGGCGGTGTTCTTTTTACGGTTTATTTTTGCGTTCTTTTCTTTCACTTTTTGGCGACGTTTCGTATTCCGGTGATTTTTCTCTCACTATTTATACTCTCGAACCGTCACTTTTACTCTCAGCTATTCCATTATGATTCATTTTCATACTCCTTCACTCTCAAAACCCTAAAAATCTCCCTTTGCCATTTCCATTTCGTCCCTTTTTCGCCTCAAAGTTTCCATTTTTCCTCACGTACAAGTCGAAACTTTGCTTGCTCTACAAGAATGTCGTCTCGAAAGTCCTCCAGAATTGCAAACAGGGGACCACAGCGATAGCAAGAGGGTCCTACAAGGGTGGACCTAACAGAGGAAGAATCGCCTCAACGAGAGGCAGAGCGTCAACATTCTGAGGAAGTTGTTACCGAAGCAGAACCGGTAAGAACTCTTAAGCCACATACTGCTTACGATCTCTATAAAAGGCTCAAGGAGGGGAAGGTCAGCCTTAAGACGATCGAGGAGTATTTGAGGGAGAGAGGATATAAGAGTGAATATTTATTTTTGATGGAGATGGAAAAACTGAAGGTTGTTGGTGAAGGCCTTTGCCACGAGGACGCCGGAAAATATCTCGAGTGATCCACTTGAGAATGCTTCGCTAAAACTTTAGATGATGATGAGAGACTTTTCTCTCATTTTGAACCTCGTTTTGGTATGGCTGCTATCTTTTTTGTCCTCCCGGAAGTCTATTTCGGTCGAAGGAACATGAACGAGTTTATGCGAAGCTGTTAAAAAGGGGAGTGGTCAATCCAAGGAGTGTGGATTTTGACTTCCTAGATTCAATAAGGATTAATTTGAGAGGGAAGTTTGCTAGGTTGCAATTGGAAAATTTCTGCATGGATATGACTGTGGCCCACTCTGAATTGACAGCTTACTTTTACTCGAATCTATCATTTTTGAATGCAAATCATTTGTCCTTTTCTTTCATGGACAAAGATTATGTTGTTGATGTTGACTCGCTGGCTGACATCATTGGTGTGGAAAGAAGGAGTTTCCAGCCAATCAAAGTCTCAACAACCTATGCAACACCGGATATTGTACGAGACAGTCTGTTGAATGCAAGATATCCTACACTAGGATGAATGCCACCAATGTTTTGTTACATAAAGTTGTCATCAATCGCATCCGGCCAAAACGACCTCGAAGACCGATGTTTCCAAAACGAGGCAAAGCTGATATTTGCCATCAACCAGGGCGAGACCTTTCTCACTTCCACATGTCATACTTTTCCATATATATAGGACAAAGGTGAAGGATAAGGGTCAGCTGCCTTATTCATCAATCATCACCAAATTGTTTAGGCATTTTGATATTCAAGTCCCCGCATCTTTGTGCCTAACAAAGTTGAATTTGATGCTCGTTGGAGAGAAGATGGTGATGAAGATGAAATTTCGAAGCGATCTGCAAGACCTTTGGAAAGGTTGAGGAGGGAAACACCTTCAAGAGAAATTCCCACTACTTCATCAAAAAGGAAGGGCAAAGAGCCCATGGCTGAAAAAAAGAAGAAGAAAGATCATCCTGCAAGACGAGGAGGATGAAGAAGATGCCATGACTTTGTCCACTCTCTCTAGGATGAGGAGCCCATGTAATCGGAGAACAGAGGCTGAAGAGAGAGCGAGAAAAGAAGCGAGAGGAGAAGGAAGCGAGAGAAACGAGAGGAAAGAGAAGGAAGAGAAAGAAAGGAGAAGAGAAGAGGAGAGAAAGAGAAAAAGAAGAGGAAAGGAAAAGAAAGGAAGAGGAAAGGCGAGAGAAGAGAAGAGGAAAGAATAAGAAGAGAAGAAGAGGAGAGAAAAAGAGAAGAAGAGAGACAGAGGAAAGTCAAGAAGAAGAAAGAAGAAGGAAGGCTGAGGAAGAAAGCAAAATGCGGGAGGATATGGCTGCTGCATTTGAGCCATCTTTTGCTTTGGGGAAGAGACCGAGAAACATCCTCGTGCTGATGTGGATGTTGGCGATGAATTTTCCACTCCACCCACTGGCATTCATTCAAGGGGAGTTGCTGCAGAACAAGGAACAATATCGCCACTACATTTTAGTGATGTGAGTAGGTCAGTGCGACCCCGAGGAGGTCTTTGCATCAAACTTCCCAGAGCATGAAGAATCCTCACCCGCCGAGAAGGAAAGGGCTGAAAGGGAAGCTCCGAGTTTTCAAACCCATTCCGCTGGTCCAAGTGGAAGCAATGCCAATTCCACAGCATTTTCACAGCTGTTGGATGTTAAGCTGGACTTAAAAAGACAGGTTTTTGGGATGGACTTTGAAATGAGAGACTTGAAGAAGGCACTGCTGAGTACTTCAGTGAACATGCAAGAATAGATCAACGCACTGAGAGCTCAAGTGGAGTCAAATCAAACTGGTGCAGAATTGGTTTCAGTGAAGGAAAACCTTGCCAAACTCGACAAGTCAGTCCAGGAGCTTAGCAAGTTTCAGCTTGTTCGTTTCCCTGCAGGCCCCTAAAATTTTCAAAACTTTATCTAAATTTTACTCTACCTCTTTGATGGGACAAAAAGGGGGAGAGTTGCGCAGATTTGATTGCAGGTTTTGAAGATTTGAAGTTTTTGAAGCTGAGGAAGCTTGGAGATTTTTTTGATTTTACTTGATTTTGATTTTTATTTAGACTATTTTATTTTGGATTTCGATTGGGTTGTTTGAACTTCTATGACCTTATGCTGATGTGATGATCTGGATTTAGACTTGTGAATTTGATTGCAGGATTACTATATCTTGAGAGGATAATTGTTATTGGACTAACACTCTGTTTTGCAGATATATTATATATGAGTTTTCCCTGCAGGTTTTTAATTCACAAATCTGTCGAGGGTTTTGTCACCATCAAAAAGGGGGAGATTGTTGAAGAAAAATCCCTTGGAGTTTTGAAGTTGACAAAACAACCTCAACAGTGTGGTCTAAGGATTCCAAGACTCAGTCGGCTACGTCTGAAGTTGTCAAAGTCTAAAGGTTTTCAAAGACAGTTAGACCCAGAATTTCGGTCTGAAGTTTTTCCGTCTGAAGTCAGTCAAGACTCAGTTTCCGTCTGAAGACCTTCAAGACTCAGTTTCAGTCTGACGACCCTCGAGACCCAAATCTAAGTCTGAAGATAGTCCGTGATTTTTTTACAGGCTGGCTACAGGTTATTCTTATGGCTACAGATATTGGATTTCGTATTTCCTAATCCTAACCATGGAATATCTCTTTGTGATCAAGAGCTTGGAAGATTTGATTCTTCGGATTCTATCCGTTGAAGATCAAGTTTATTTTTGGAAGAATCTAATTTTGGAAACTCAAGATCCTGATTGTATGGGCGAACATGATTGACGAGCTACTGTCTACTTACGTTTTCGGGACAAGGAGATCACTTAAATTGATTCAGTCCAACGGGTTGATTGGATGAATTTTTGGAATGTGCCAACGGGTATGATGGCACGGAGATTATTTAAGTTGGATCGACATTGCTTGGAAATAAGGAGAGACCGGTAGAGAAATCTTGATGTTAGAATCTCCAAAATCACTTGTTCTCTAAAATCTTTCATGTTTACACTGTGTAACAAAGAGAGTGAGATATAGAGCAAAGACAGCGAGAAGGCTGTAGGAGGACTCATCAATTGAAGAAGTCTAATCCGTCTACCGTAAAGGCACTCTTTTGTTACATAGTGATTACTGCCGTTTGGCTGCCAGGCGTGGAGAGTGGACGTAGGCTTGGTCTAAGCCGAACCACTATAATCCTTGTGTCAATTTTCTCTCTCTACTCTATTTACTTTGTGAATACGTAATCTGTTTATTATTGATATATCCTTGATATTAACGTATTGTATTGAAAAAGATTCCAAAAGAATTCCGCAACAACCTATTCACCCCCTCTAGGTTGATTCACTAGCCCATTTCAAAAAGTACAAAAAAAGTCTTAAATCTATGATATTAATACAAATTCAGCCCTAAATCTTTTAATTGTATTAATTTAGCCATAAATCTTTCCACATTAGTACTAATTTAGTCCATCCGACTAAATTTGTCTGGCTGGCACTAATGTGTACGCGACTGGCTGACAATCGCTGACGTAACAATTTTTAAATAATTTTTATTAATTTTTTCCTTTTCATCTGTTCTTCTTTTTCTTTTTCCTCTTCTTTCTCTTGGCCTTCTTCTTTGGTAGTAACCGGCAAACCTCTCCACCTACAGCGAGGCTAGGGTAAGGCTGGCCTCGCCCACGGTCTTGGGAGAGGCCAGGCAAGGGCTTAGTGGCCCTCGCTAGCCACTAAGAGGAGTCCATGGAGGAAGAAGAGAAAAAAGAAAAGGAAAAATAAAAATAAAAATTGTCACATCAACGTTGGTCGGAGGGTCAGCGTCCACGTTAGTGCCAGCATGTCAAAATTAGCCAGATGGATTAAATTAGTATTAATGTAAGAAAGTTTATCACTGAATTGATACAAATGTCATAAATTTATGATTTTTTTTGGGGTACTTTTCCCGCATATTATTTTTATTAAGATCATTGTGGGGAGGAGATATTCTTGAAATCGAAAGCAACTGTCTTCTTATATTGTGCGTGTCCGGTGATCTATCTCCCTCTCCCTCTCCCTCTCTTCATTTTACCTGCCACACCTAGGATGGGAGGTTGAAATAGAAAAAAGTGTTTGGTAACGTTTCTGTTTAAAAATTGTTCCAGGAAACAGAAATAGAAAAAAGTGTTTCTGTTTCAGGGAATAATTTTTGAACAAAAAAAACGCGTTTGGTAACTGCATAAAATTTCTGTTTCTGGAATAGAAAAAGAACAAAAACACGTTTGGTAACTGCACAAAATTTCTATTCCTAGAATAGAAAAAGAACAGAAACACGTTTAGTAAGGGTGCGTTTGGTAACGTTTCTATTTAAAAATTATTCCAGGAAACAGATAAAAAAAAAAAGTGTTTTTGTTCCAGGGAACAATTTTTGAACAAAAAAACGCGTTTGGTAATTGTATAAAATTTCTGTTTCTGGAATAGAAAAAGAAGAAAAACACGTTTGGTAATTGCACAAAATTTCTGTTCCTAGAATAGAAAAAGAATAGAAACACGTTTGGTAACTGCATAAAATTTCTGTTCCAATTTTTTTCAAGTGTTTTTTTTAATAAAATGTAAACTTGGTATTGAATTATCATTCTCATGAAATGCTCATCAATTTAATTTCGTTCATGGTGAGTGAAAACAAACATTCTAAACATTATCATATTTGCTTACTTGGAAGAAAATTTTTTAAGTTTGTACCAAATTTGAACCCAATTGCTTTTTTTATTTTTAATAAAGTATAAATTTGGTTTTGAATTCTCATTCTTATAAAATGTTCATCAATTTAATTTTGTTCATGGTGAGTGAAATCAAACATTTTGAACATGGTTATAAGTGCATAATTTGAAGAAAATTTTATAAATAAACTTTGTACCAAATTTTTCTCACGTGGCTTTTTTTTCAATAAAGTGTAAACTTGGTATTGCATTATCATTCTCATGAAATGCTTATCAATTTAATTTTGTTCATGGTGGGTGAAGACAAACATTCTGACCATGGTCATATGTGCATACTTGGAACAAGAAATGAGGTAAGATAAATTTACACAATAAGAGCTAGCTAAAAGAAGAGTACCTCATAGATCTCTACATAGACCCTTTAATACATAACATCACAATAATTAAGTAATATAGTTCATTGTTCAACTTCATCACATTGAATTTGATAAGTGGGTACTTAAAAACAATATTACAAAAGTCAGAAACACAAAGTCATGAAATCTCACGCATATTATGATCCCTCGCCATTTTATTTGCAATCCTTGTCCTAAGCATGTTTATTCCAGGTGCATCATGCAATATATTATCTGAAACCTCCACTTCTGTAGGTCCGCATGGATACTCCAGATCTCCATATAGGGAAAAGTTTCTATCCATCGCATCTTGATCACGAATGTAATTATGGAGAGTACAACAAGCAATTACAACAAGTGCTTGCTTTCGAATTGATACCAGTGCATATGCTTTACCTGAGAAAAATATAATTAAACATTATGAATGAATATATGTTAAAGTGTACAAATTAGTGGAAAGCATAAGTAAAGTCCACAGACCTACTCAATGATACAGATTATAATTTGTATAGATTTTTCTAGCAAAAGTCTATATGTGGCCACGAAAAGACATTGCTAATAGATTGGTTAGCAAGCTAAAATAAAACCATTCACTCAAAGCAAAATTTGCAACAGAAAGAGCAACCAAAAGGTGGGAAAGCTAGTGATTGGAAATTCGATATAGATCCTACCATCCAGAATTTAACAAAGATGTGGAAGCCAAAAATTTCTTGCTGCCAAAAAGTCCAAGGTCATTCCATCGTAGTATTCATTACAAGGACAAAAGATTAAATGCTATGCATCTTTTCTGACAAAAACTGGCCACACTTGTGCTAAATCACCACACAAGGCATGTTGAATCAATTGGCTAAGTTCTCTGGCATCTAAACAATGTCAAGTCTTAAAATCATATGCATCTTTCTCTCTCTCCCCAACTAAGTATGTTAATCGGGCTAAGTACAGTCGCTTGAAATACATCAATTTATTATTATGTAAGTAAAAAAAAGACACAAAAGTAGTAGTAGTCCGGAGCATTTGGAACATCACACTACCAGCCTCCTTGACATTGAAAAATTTGTTGCATGCATGTGATAACTCTAAAAAATTTGCACATAGAAGAAGTTGCAAGTATGTGCCCGCTGCTCTGCTTGCTCGAGCGTGAGCAGCAGCGAGTGAGCAGATAAGCAAGTCTGCTTCTCTGCTCGATGCTCTGCTCGCTGCTCTGCTCGCTCGAGTGTGAGCAACAGCGAGCGAGTAGAGCCCCAACCTTCCGGATTAACAATGATAAAGGAGAAAAGAGTTAGAATTAGAAATACTCAGCATGTATCTAGAAAAAATGGCTGCAAACATTGATCACCACGAGGGAAGAGTACGCAATCAAAAGTGACTTAAACTGGCAGAAAAACCAAGTGGAGGAAATCAAATGCCAACCACCAGCCGCCTACCCTCTTTATGGTTCCTTCCAAAAGACAATACCTGAAAAGAAATGAAAGATACAAGTAATTACTAACAATCATTCATGGAGTTGGAACAACTTTGTTAATTGATGCACTAGTAAAGATCTGCCTAAACAGTCCAAACACTCACATACTCTTTTTGGAGCTTAATCTATGTCATTTTTATCTAGAATGGTTCAATTATATCAAGCCACAAGCTCTCTAATTATAGGCAACAAAGCATCCCAAGGCCATTTAGCATAACCAGGACAACTTTTGGGCTAACAAGGTGATGGTTGAGGACTTTGCAGTCTATAGGGGTGACTGATGAGTCCGCAGTCTTCTGCATTTAGGGGTCTTATGTTTCAACAAGTGCATTGACAATGACACAGTGGATGATCTGCAATCTCCCAAGTCTTCCTTAAAGTGGTAAAAAGATTTTAAACTATTAATAAGTAGACATCTAATATTAAACACTCAATACTCCTCCTGGGCTTTTTACATGATTTTGAGCTTAAGATGTCACATAGAGGTAAATGGGTAGAGAAATTTCCATAAACAAAAATCCCTCAATTTGTAGTACTTTTTCACACTCCTAACAAATTGCACTACTAGTTTGCCTCATTCACTCAAGAAACAAAAACCAATGCTTGTAGGAGACACTACCAAACTAACCACATCCCATTCACACGAACTTCAAATTCCCAGGCTCTTAACAAGCATTTCTATCTGAACCAAAAAGAAGTGACATTTCTCTGTTAAAAATTCTTCAATACCCTGAGGTGCACCAACCTCAAAACAAGTTTTCGAAACTAGAACCAGATGTAGATATTAGTTACATCATAAGGACATCTTTTCCTTAACCTTGAAATTAGTATCTAACTCGTAGATAAGCAGTAACACTTAATACATCTCTGGGTGATTTTTTATGACCTAACTGTAGGTATCAAAGGAATAAATCTCATAAAAAAGTCAAACAAAAGATGATTCATATAAACTAAGTTCCGTCAGTATCATTCAAGCAATGACCAATTGCATAACTTAATATTTTTGGCTCATCATCCTCCAATTATATGAAAAGAAAACTTCAGCAGCCTTTTGATTAAAATTCAACAAGTCTCACATGGAGATAGTGACTCTTCTCTATTAAAACGTTGGCTTCTTCATTCAAATGTTCATAAAAATGATTACATCTCGATGCTCGCTGCTCTGCTCGCTCAAGCGTGAGCGACGGTGAGCGAGCGAGCAACGAGCGAGAAAATAGCTCTAGCGTGAGCAGCGACGCGGATGCTCGCTGCTCCGCTCGCTCGAGCGTGAGCGATGAGCGGCGAGTAGAGCGGGGCTCGCCGCAAGCAAACGCTCGAGCGAGCTGCTCATCTAGGCGAGCGTGCTTGTCCGGATCTCGGGCGTGTACGCTCGCGCGAGCGTGCTCGTCCAGATCTCAAGTGAGCAGACGCATTGCTCGCCATAGATCTGGCGAGCAATGGTGCCCTAGATTTGGGCCAGCATTGCTCGCCCAGATCTGCGAGACTCGCTCGAGCAAGCGTCTCGCAGATCTGGGCAAGTGCTGGCTCAAGCGAGCCCTCACGCTCAAGCTCCGAGCAGCCATCGCCCAGATCTGCAAGGGGTGGCTCTCGCCGAAGCCCTCATCAATCGGTGAAGGAGGAGCAATGAGCAGGTTCACCTGGTGAAGGAGCAACAGCTGTCGGCACCGGAGAGGACGACGATGGAGAAGCCGGATGGTCTCGAGACAGAGGCGGCTGTCGGTGCCGAAGAAGACGACAGTGGAGAAGATGCAGGAGGAGAGGCGGAGAAGACAACGGTCGAACGGTTGGGACGCAAGAAACAGAAAAGAAATAGCTCTGGTAATGTTTTTGTTCCTTTTTTGTTCTTCAAATCTGTTCCAAAAAAAAAAAAATTTTGTTTCTTGTTTCTGTTCCAGATATGTTTCTGGGAACAAAAAAATACTTTTGGAACAAAAATGCAAACAAACGCGTTTCTATTGCTTTTTTGTTCCCGAAACAAAAAAACAAAAATTTGACATTTTACCATACAGGCCCTAATTGCACAAAGTTTCTGTTCCAAATTTTTTTCAAGTGTTTTTTTATTTTTATTTTTAATAAAGTGTAAACTTAGTATTGAATTATCATTCTCATGAAATGCTCATCAATTTAATTTTGTTCATGGTGAATGAAAACAAACATTCTGAACATGATCATATTTGCATACTTGGAAGAAAGTTTTTAAGTTTGTATCAAATTTTTCCCAATTTTTTTTTTTTTTTAATAAAGTGTAAACTTGGTTTTGAATTCTCATTCTCATGAAATGCTCATCAATTTATTTATTTATTTATTTTTGGTAACGATTTTGAACATGGTTATATGTGCATATTTTGAAGAAAATTTTATAAGTAAAGTTTGTACCAAATTTTTCTCAAGTACCTTTTTTTTTTTTCAATAAAGTATAAACTTGGTATTGCATTATCATTCTCATGAAATGCTCATCAATTTAATTTTGTTCATGGTGGGTGAAGACAAATATTCTGAACATGGTCATATGTGCATACTTGGAACAACATTTTGTAAGTAAAATTTGTACAATAAGAGCTAGCTAAAAGAAAAGTATCTTATAGATCTCTACATAGACCTTTCATACATAACATTACAATAATTAAGTAATATAGTTCATTGTTCAACTTCATCACATTGAATTTGATAAGTGAGTACTTAAAAACAATATTACAAAAGTCAGAAACATAAAGTCATGAAATCTCAGGCATATTATGATCCCTTACCATTTTATTTGCAATCCTTGTCCTAAGCATGTTTATTCCAGGTGCATCATGCAATGTATTATCTGCAACCTCCACTTCTGTAGGTCCGCATGGATACTACGGATCTCCATATAGGGAAAAGTTTCTATCCATCGCATCTTGATCATGAATGTAATTATGGAGAGCACAACAAACAATTACAACAAGTGCTTGCTTCCAAATTGTAAATGGAGGCATCTGTCTCAAAATGGTGAAGTGATTCTTTTAGCAAATGCCATAGGAAGACAAGTTATCAACCACCGGCCCCACCTCCAAAAACACCACCACCGCCAGCTCCACCTCCAAACCCTCCTCCCTTGCCGCCACCTACCAAAGTCTTCTTATCATCCTTGCCTCCTACGCTCACATTTGCGTTCACACTGACCACCGCATTTTGTATACAACATGGGTATAAGTAAGAAAGGAGCTTGGCCATCTTTTCCGTTTTTCTGTTAGGATAAACACTCAGATGTGTGAGATCCTACGAGGGCTTTATATGCAACGAATACTCTCCATAGAGCATTAAATGATCACAACTTATCAACCACTAAAGTGCCTTTTGATAGCTTGTCTTCTAAAAGTTGATGAGTAATGTGATATCGGATTGTGTCGAAAGGCACTTTACAGTTAGTGATTGATAGGTTGTGATCATTTAATGCTCTATGGAGAGTATTCGTTGCATATAAAGCCCTCGTAGGATCTCACTCATCTGAGTGTTTTTTTTTTTGGTAACGGTAAGAATATATTAAAGCTATGGACAAATGTACAAAAAGCGGCACCAAAAGCTTACACTCTAGATGCAAATGCACAAGAGTGGAAGGGATCCATGTAAAAGCCATAAAGGCGAAACACAAACTACAACAAACACTGCCTAGCCAACAACTTTGGCCACATCACCTCCAAGGTCGCCATGGAAGTCAAGGGGAGAGCAAGGCAAGTAAGAAACCCTTCCACCTGCTTCAACCAAAGACCTCCAAGGACACCCGTGAAGCCGAAGAGGGAAAGTGCGCAAGCCAGAGACACAAATCCATAAGTGGCCGAGGTAGAGACCAAAATTAAGCAAAGACGGAACAACTAGAGGCTTGCAAACTTACGCGAAGATGGCTGGGTCGAAACCCCAGCCTCTCTGTAAGCGCCGATTCCTAGGAGTGTCAGGCACACCTCTATAAGTAAGGGCCTTGTCCTTGACCATCCTAACCAAGCGGTTCTTCAACATGGGAATATCCAACGAATCCCCTCGAAAAATCATGGCATTTATTTTCTTCCAAATAAGATAGCACAGAGCACCAAAGGAATACCGAGAGAGACTATAAAAGAAGTCCTTACCGGCAAGGAACTTCCGGGCCCATTCAAGGTTTTCCTCCCAAGTGCCATTTCTCCACGGTAGATTGCATCTGGTAGCCCAGAAGTAAACTAGAGTCGCTGGGAAATTGCAGCTAAAGTACAAATGGTCAATAGAGTCCGGCTGAGAATTGCAAAAGGTGCAAACCGAATAGTCAATTCTGCCATGAGAGAGCAAAAACGCCTGGGTAGGCAAACGTTTCTTAGTGGTGAGCCACAAAAGAAACTGAAACCGAGGGGCTAGGTCCTTGTCCCCCACAAAGGAGGTCCAGGGAACTCTTGCTTTAGAAGTTCTAATAAAATTCCAAGCTGAGGCGACAGAGAAAGAACCCGAAGCATGTTGATGCCATACAAAGCGATCACTACTAGTCGAGAGAGATGGAAAAGAAAATCCAAGATCCTCCATACGCCGTTTGTAAGACCCGCCGGCGTGCGAATAAAGAGACGCCACAGTCGCTTTAGCAAGAACGTCAGGATCAGACATAAAATGCTCAGGAACCTGTAGCTGGAGAGGGCCACTAGGCAACCAATTATCAAACCATAAGGAAATAGAACGGCCATTACCGACCTCCCACCCGAAGGACTGCCTGAACTGGCCTCTTAATTGAAGAATTTTCTTCCAGCTCCAAGCACAAACTGAAGGCTACCGGGCAACCCAGAAGTTGTGCTTTTTTAAGAAGTTGGAGTGAATCCAGCGGCACCACAAAGATTCCTTATCAGTGAACAAAATTCCAAATATATTTCAGCATTGAGGCTTTGTTGCAATCCTTAATAGATCGGATACCCAACCCCCCTTCCTCTTTAGGCAAACAAATATCCGCCCAAGCGACCTTCTCACCTCCCGTGGCCAAAGAAGTGCCTTTCCACAGGAATCTACGTAGAATACTCTTAATCCCCAGGATTACCGAAGCCGGCAAAGTGAAAACACTAGCCCAAAACGATTGAATTGCATGAAGCACTGACCTTATAAGCTGGAGTCTCCCCGCAAAGGAGAGAAATCTGTGAGACCAGGAACGGACTCGCGAGGTGATGCGGTCAATTAGTTGAACACAATCTCCCTTGCTCAGCCTCTTTGAAATGATCGGCACTCTAAGGTACCGAACCGGTAGTTTTCCTTCCTGGAATCCAAAGGCCAGGAGGATTTTGCTACAAAGAGAAGGATCTCCTCCCGAAAGGAAAATGACACTTTTTTCTTTGTTAGGAAGAAGTCCACTCCAAGCAGAGAAAATGTCAAGGCTTCTTTTTAGGATCGTAGCCGATTTCCAATCCGCTTGGCAAAAAAGAAACACATCATCTGCAAAAAACAAATGCGTAAGCTTGGAAGATTTGCACCTCCAGAAATATTTGAACTCCTTTGCCGAGGACCTTCTGATCATAATGCCCGAGAAGATCTCCATGATCAAAGTAAATAGATACGGTGACATTGGGTCTCCCTGCCTAAGGCCTCTGCCTCCCGGGAAGAAGCCATGAAGCTCCCCATTAACAGAGATAGAGAACCTGGGTGTGCGAACACAAGCCATAATCCGAGTGATGATCCACTAAGGAAACCGAAAAGCTGTAAGTGTGAGCTCTAGGAAATCCCAATCAACGGTATCATATGCCTTATGGAAATCCACCTTTACCGCACATCTTGGAAGATATGGTTCAAGGTGAAAACCTGCAAACAACTCTTGGGCCAATAAAATATTATCCCTTATTCTTCTTCCTTTAACGAATGCATTCTGGGTAGGACTGATAAGATCCTGAAGGACAGATGCAATTCGATTGGCCAATATTTTAGCAATAATCTTGTAGACAGTATTACAACATGCAATTGGTCTAAAGTCATTCACTTCTCAAGCATTTGGCACCTTAGGGATAAGGGCTAGGATAGTCGCATTGACTTCCTTTAGAAGAAAACCTGAGGAGAAGAAATCTTGCACCGCCTCAATAACTAAGGATCCCACAATATTCCAGTTATTCTTGAAGAAATCTACTGTAAAACCATCTGGTCCAGGGGCCTTTCCTTTGGCAAGCGAGAATAAGGTATTTTTAACCTCCAAATCAGATACCGGTGAAGCTAGAGAACATACTTGGCCCTCCGTCAATGGCCTCGGAATAAGAGAAGTCAGCTCTTGAAGATCTAGTTTAGCCACATTGATTCGAGGGGCAAGGAGATCCGTAAAGAAGGATAGGAAGACTTTTGGCACCAAAACAGGATCCGACACAACCACACCTGCAGAGTCCTTAATTGAAAGAATTCGGTTGTTGAGACATCTAGCTTTGACATAGTTGTGGAAGAATGTCGTGTTACGGTCCCCTTCCTTCAACCATCTGATTCTGGATTTTTGCTTGTAAAATGATTCTTCTTGACGACGAAGGTCAATAAATGCACTCCGCTGTCCTCTTTCAAGTTCTGCAAGCGAGATATTTTCAGGATCCGACTGAAGGAGCATCTGAGTAGAACGCAAGTTCTCCCTCGCTTGAAGGGTTCTCCGTGAGATATCCGAGAAGGCTTCCTTATTAAGATCCTTAAGGCAGGCTTTCACCAACTTTAGCTTGGAAACAAGTCTAAACATTGGAACACCCCGAACTTGACTATACCAAACCTGAGAGATAATAGACCGGAAATCCGAATGATCAGCCCAGAAATCGAAAAACTTAAAAGGCTTACTCCTTGGCCGCAAATCAACAACCCTAACAACCATAGGGGTATGATCTGAAATTCCAGGGTTGAGAAAGGACGCCTCCGAATAAGAAAAGTCCATCCTCCACTTAGAGTTCACAAGAACTCTGTCGATTTTTCGCATCTTCCTGGCTTCCCCTGCCGAAGTTGACCATGTGAATCTGAGGCCTGAGTATCTGAGATCTTCAAGTTCCGTTTGATCCAGACAATGTTTAAATTCATCAAAACAGGGGATCCAAGCATTAGAGCCACCAAAGCGGTTAGAAGGATCTTTGATTGCATTAAAGTCACCCGCAACTAACCAAGCAGAATCTTGAAAGAGCTCATCACAAAAAATAAGATCATCCCAAAGAGGCCTCTTACGCACAAAGGTGTGCTCACCATATATAGCAGATACACAGCAAGTGAAATTGGACGAACTCATATTTAAACGACCATGGATGGCTTGATCATTAAAGGAGATCACATCAAAATCAACAGTATTTGGATTCCATCCTATCCAAATTATGCCTCTAGGAGCATAGTCATAATTAGCAGTCCAGCGCCATCCTCTAAGAATGGAGGATGAGATAGAATCAAACAGCTGCTCCGGGACTTTCGTCTCAAAAAGGCCTATAAGGCTCAACTTATTTACAGCAACAAGCTTCCTAACTTCAGCCCTTCGCACAGGGTCCATGATTCCTCTCACATTCCAGAAGCCAAAAAACATCAAAAAGGAAAGAAAGAACCTACCTTCGCTTGTAGGCTTTGCAACTTGACCTAGTCACCTTTGAAATCTCCGGTTGTAACAAGTCAGGGGGATCAGGTCGAATCTATAACAGCTGCTCCTGGATGGATCCCTTAAGACCGTGGTGAGCTTTAACAGACTTGTCCGCAGCTGCATCTTCTCCAGGGGAGAAATCGCAAATCTCATCTTCCTGAGTGGAAGAGGGAGCAGCAGTGGAATGATCAGCATCACTTGCGACTTGTGAGGAACGGCTGGTGCCATCCCTACCCACAGCTTTCAAGGGTTTGGGGTTATTCTTTTGCTGCACAGGCTCCGAAGGCCCAGCTTCCTTCAGATTTAGGAATTGCCTCCCATCACCCGGCAGGGACAACTCAAATGAGGCCGCATCTGTTGAGATCTGCTTCTTCTTCTTCTTCGGTTTTACCTGTCTCCAGCCGTCCTCACCAAGATTAGAGTCAAGAGGTAAAACAGAATGGGGATCAGCTTGTAGGCTTTCAGCTTCATGAGATCCCGAGACACTAGAAGTCACCCCCAAAGTTGAGATTCCAGGGTCCACTGCCTCCTGTTGCACAAGCTCCGCAACCGGGGTTGTTTCCTCTACAGACACTCTACTGCCCTCCACAAACGGGTCATCAGTAGCAACCGCTGAGGCACCAGAATCCCCTTTTGATGAGGTTCCAGTATCTACCTCATTCTGCTGGAGAGGCTCTGCAGCAAGAGTTTCTTTCGGCAAAAGCTCCTCCACAGCAAGGTTTTCAATAGCATTCACATCAGGTCGCAAGTTTGCATTTGTATGTTTAGGACTACCTTCCGAGAGACCGAGACACCACCTGCTCATTGGGTAGAACTGATACAACAGCTGGATTCTTGGGTTTTGCCACAGCTTTCCCTGCACAATCGTGTCCGAAGACTCCATAGCTAGCATAGGCCAATGGTTTCCATCCAAATTCAACACCTATCTCGTATTTTTCTCCATCGAAAGTTGCCTCTATCACCTCTTCAAACTCCTGCTTTGGAGTTATCTCTACGCAGACACGAGCAAAGGACATACTTTTAAGCTGTTCCGTACGTTGATCAACATACACCGGCTTTCCAACCGCACTTGCAACTCTTCCAATAAAATGGGTAGACCAGCAAGAGAAAGGAAGATTAGATAGCCGAATCCATACAGGCACTGTGGGGTACGAATTTTTCCTCAACTCGAGGCCCGGAGTCCATTGTTGTAGGATAAGAGGGATGTTTGCTACCGTGACTCTTCCACCTTCAAGGACTTTCCTGCGAAAATCTTTGTCGGGGATGTGAAACATGAAGAGTCCCTTGCTGTTTGACATCACTTCAAACAGATTCGGTCCCCAGAGTTTCTTCATAGCTTCCTCGACAATTTTAAAAGGCAATCTTCGGCCAATGAAGTGTCCCATAAGACAATTATGCATTTTCGGGTCTGCTGCTTCTAAATCATGCTCTGTAATTTCTATAACAGGCTTATTATTCACCAAAGTCGGAGGAGTGTAAATCAAATCATAACCCTTAGCAACCGTCCGAGCCACGGCTACCCAGGTTTTCTTTTGCAAGTTGACGGAGTTGTTACGGCCATTCGGCCTTCTTGAAATCAACCTGACCCTAGACGTAGGTCGCTCAATAGCATGAACACGAGACGGTCTCTGGTTTTCAGGAAGAACAGTACCATCAATTCGGGAAGCCGAAGGCAACATCTCAGAGGGACCTTCGTCCGCCACCACTGGTGATTTTCCACGTGGGTCCATTCCTTCTACCACCAATATTGGGTTTTCACCCTCACGATTCAACCCCACCATCAGAAACGTAGAAACAGAACAGAAGAAACCCTAATCTGCGAGTCCATGATTGATGAGATGAAGACACGTACCAGGCTCAGCAAGGGAGGCTTCAAAGAGTGGAGATGGCGTCACTCTCCACCGAAATAAGCCCCACCGAACAGTCAAACAAACGCTTAGGCAGAATTCCAAAATCGCGAGCTGCGCGAAGCTACCCCGGTTTGCACCAGCTCTCGCCCCACATGCGTCAAGGAGGGAAGGAACAGCGGTGAGGAACGCCACCGGCCGGACGGATCTCCGGCGAGGCCGCTGATTTAGGGCTTCAAACAGAAAAACCCAATCGAGCGCTCCCCAGCTACCTGCGCAAAGCTGCCCCGTTTCGCACCAGCTCTGTGAGCGTAGGAGGCAAGGATGATAAGGGAGGAGGGTTCGGAGGTGGAGCTGGCGGTGGCGGTGTTTTTGGAGGTGGAGCAGGCGGAGGAGGTGGGGGTAGAGCTGGTGGAGGTGCCGGTGGTGGCGGTGGCGGCGGTGCTGGTGCTGGTGCTGGCGGAGTAGGCAGAGGAGGTGGACTTGGAGGTGGTGCTAGTGCTGGTGGTGGAGCTGGTGGAGGGGCCTGTGGTGGGGGTGGCTTAGGTGGCGGTTTTGGCAAGGGCGGCGGAGTCCGGGGCGGTGCTGGTGGAGGCTTTGGGGATGGTGGCGGTGCCGTTGGAGGGATCAGGAAGGGCGGTGGCTTCAGGGACCGAGTTGGAGGAGGCTCGGTGGCTTCAAGCTCAATCGTCTCCCTGATCTCTTCTTCTGCATCTCGTCAAGCAGCATCCCGAGCAGGTCGTTCCCGTGCGAGCTGGGCTGCTACGTTCGACCTCGACGCGGTCCCTCCGGCTCTGGATTATCTCCATCAGCAGCCTCTCCATCTCCATCTTCAGTGACTTTATCTCCCTATTGTACTTGCTTGGAAAGAACCTAATAAACAAACGATAATTGCCACTTGTTAACTCTCAATTACTTCCCTTTACTAGGCGTTAGGTATGGTTGCAACCTGGTTTTCAACGTTATTATTATAGGAGAAGTTTGCGAAAAAGTGAGAAATTTATGCGATTTCTCTTCTTCACTGGAGCTTATCACAACAACAGACTCAGGTACAGGCTTGTCGAGGGCCGTCTCTTTGGTTGCAGCTGTTACTTCTGTCACTGTTCTTCTGTTTGCTACTGCACGATCTACGGCTTCTTTGAGCACCCTTCTAACAGCGACTTTACCGTTCTCTTCTTCTGTGGAGCTTATCCCGACTACAGAATCAGGTACAGGCTTGTCAAGGGCCTTCTCTTTGTTTGCAGCTGTTACTTCTGTCACTGTCCTTTTGTTTGCTAATGCACGATCTACAGCTTCTTTTGCAATTTTCTAACACACGTGAGTTATGGTGAGCTAAACTTTGCAACTTTATTCTCATCGACACAAGTTGGCATGAATTGACACATAAATAGGCTCCAAGTGTATACCTTGTCCTTCTGGGCCGCCACTTGTGCCTTTGCCAGTAGTTGAGCCTCAATGCTCCTGCAATTGAAGACCAGTGAGAGAGAGAGAGAGAGAGAGAGAGTTTAAGAGAAGAGTAACGACCTTGTGGCGGGGCGCGAAACTTGAGCGACTGGTTTCGCTTGAGCGGCTCGCTCTGGCACTAGATTTCCAATGTCCTGAAGAACTCGTCTGTGCCTCGCTTCTCCGGCCACATTCTTCTGGTTCTCTCCTCCTACGGGTACCCGGAAAGTCAAAATTTCACATCACATCCCTCACGCTCAAGAAAGAGTCAAGTAACAAGAGTTCTTGGGAAAAAAAAAAAAAAAAAAATAGCCCATCAAGGTTAGAGACCCCTAAAATCTTCATGCGAAAACTTTCTGCATAACCAACCTTACGTGGGAATTTATTTTCACGTTACAGCATTTGCCCCAGTAAACAGAGTACTAACGAGAACAGCAAGAATGATGTAGGAACTCTGGTAATCGATCAGATTAAAAAAAGAAAGAACTTTCACCAAACCGATGATTAGTCGAAAATTGATGCCTAGGCTGAAAATTTCGTTAAGGACCACTCTAAACCCTGGAATTGCTGATAAAGATTGCTAGTAGCTTTCACATAATCGCCACCAAACCGAACTCAAAATTCACACCCAGATGACAAAAACTCTTCCTTTCTAAGAAGGGTTCGAAAAACACCCGCTAAGATCGGATCTAGAAAGGAAAGATGATCATGGAATCAAGATCAAACTTTCAAAGCCAACCTCTGGGTTGTTGACCAACAGCTCTCGCGGCCATATCTTCTTGCCCTCTTCCTCCTCCTCCCTCCTCGCAGTTGGTCCCGAAGACTCCTCCGATGCTCGCGAACAGCGCCAACAGAAAGCCCTGGAGACGGCCGTTCACCGTCGTCTCGCTTCCTGCTTCGGCGGGCGCCACCCTCGAAACCTCGCCATCTCGATCGCAGAAATTTATCACCACCAACAATCCTCCGCTTCTCCCTCTCTTGTTTCGATTCAAATTCGTTCTCTTTCTCTCTCTAGGTTCTTTGGTTGAGCGAGTATAAAGTGCTGGGGCTTGTGCGAGAGCCTCTGTCTCTCTCTCTCGTTTTCAGCCATGGTTGGTTTTAAAAGGAGTCGACGCCATGCCCAACGGTCCAATATCGTCTGGCGGGATATTCGACGCGCTCCCCTTGGTCGTTCCCAATTCCACCCGGAAAACCCTAGATCGAAGCTTGGATCTAGGGTTTTTCAAAGGGATTTATACAAAATCGACCCCCGAAACACGGATCTTCTCTTTTCTCTTCCGATTCTCTCCTAGATCTAGCCCTTTTCTCGGCCAAAACCCTAAATCGGAGTCTCGAAATTGGGGATTTAGGGTTCCCGGTCCTGTTCTTGGTAGGTTTGGTCTCTGGCGACTAGATCTGGTTAGATCGGTGGTGACAGACTTCGGTGGCGAGATCTAGAGCTTTCGGAGACGATGGCGGTCACGGCGACGACGACGATGACGACGGATCGGTCGCTCTTTGGAGACTAACCAGCCGCGATCTTCCCCTCCCTCGGAAACCCTAGAAAATCGAATCGGTAAGTCCCATTTCTATTTCGTCGATTCGATCATTTCATTTTTAGGGATTTTGATTTTTCCCTATTTCGTTCGATTTCCTTTTTTTTAGATATTCTTAGATCTAATTCGACCCTTCTTTTTCTTATCGGCCGAGACGTCGATGGACGGATCAACTCCCGTGAGGATCATTGGCGGGCGATTCTATTTTCACGAAGACCATTGACGAACGAACCTAACTATTTTCTTACATTGCGAGATCATATTCAGGGGATTGAAGTGCTAGAGTTCGATTTATCCCGAATTTAGGGGTTTCGACTTTATTTTTCAAGGTAAAAAAAAAAATATAAAATCCGAAACCCTAGGTTGCAATCATTTTTATTTTCTGCTTTATTGAATAGGAATTGAGCATTTGATAGAAGTTTAGTGATAAGTGAATGTTTTCGTGATAAATCCGAAGTGTGTGTGTCTCGTTTCGCACTCAAACCTCGTGATGTGTCCGAACAGAACGTCTCCTATGATTTTCGCATTTAAACCTTTTGGCCGAGAATATCCCGATAACGATGTTATGTTGTTGATGATTTTTCTAAGAACTGGTAATCGAGACTTGCATTAATATGGTTCTCTAGTCAATCGATAGTTAATTTTCAATTCTAAAAAGTTAATAGATTCGGTATTTGATGTTGAAACGGAACAAGATTGCTGTTGTAGGGCAAAGCAAATCATGATTGAGACTCTGCAAAGCTGTTTTGATGTGCTTTGAATTGTAAATACTTGTTAGTATGCTTATACATGCATGAGGTTAAGGCTGGTTATTATTGATGTCTTGTCTTTGTTCGATCTCCTTCGCTTCACTTTGTTGCTTTGTTTTGTCGCTCGACTTGCTGGTCTCGCCGATCTCGATTTAGTGATCTATTTTCGTACATGACCATTAAAATGAGATGTTCGTTCCATGTTTGCGAGCATACATGGATGAATATTTGTGTGGCGTTATACTTGTATGGTATCGTTGTTACGTTGATTCTACTAATCTTGTATTGATGTCCTTGCTCTGTTGCTGAGTTTTGCCATCGTCCTCACTTTTTTCTTTCTTTACTATACACGCTGGTTTGCTGTTTTTAATGGTGCGGTTACGCTATTTTCGTTCATGTTGTTGTTTTGCTAATCTTGACTCGTGGTTCTTGGAAGCTTTGTCTCATTATCTTGCTGCCTTTACCTTGAAATGTTGGCTGGTTTTTTATTGAGTGGTGTTGATCCTATTCGGTGGTCTCATTAATTCCATCTTTGTAATTCAATTCGGCTACATTGTTCTTTTAGTAGATTATGTTAGCTAGGTGATGTATAATTGTTTCTACTTTTTATGTATTTAGTTTTTTTTCTTTTAATTCTTTAGTCTAAGCTTAGAATTAAGACTTTGAAGATGAAGAAGCCATGGAGACGGAGGAAGGTCGATGTCCATTCCGACCCTTATATATGTAATCTTCTTTTCTTTTATATTCCCGATATATGTTTCGGGTTTTTAAGATTGTATTAAAGCCCGACGAGTTGCGGGCCTTTTATTTTCTTTTTTCTTTTATTATGTTTTCCTTTATGTTCTTTAGGATTACATGCTTGAATTTACTGCTTTATATTGACTGCTTTATTGCGTTTCAATTGGTTGTTTTCTTTACAACTTCTCTTATAATTGCATGTTCTGGTTCGTTTTTTTTTTTTAGGTTGCTTGTTTATCCGTCTTATAATGGCATGCTTGTTGTTTGTTTTCTTTCTTTTAGGAATAAAATGAAATGAAACCGAATTCACCACGCATGATTACTTAGTATAGGATTGATTACCTTAAAAAAAAAAAAAAAAAAAAAAAAAAGGACGAATGGAAACAAAAAATATATATAAAAAAATTCAAAAAAATCAAAAATTTAAAAAATAATAAAATCAAAAAATCAAAAAAAAATCAAAAATAAAAGATAAAAAAATAAAAAAAAAAAGAAAGACAAAAAAAAAAAGGTCAAAAAAAAGTAAAAGTAAAAAAAAAGTCAAAAAACAAAAAAATAAAAAAATAAAAAAAACAACAAAAACACAACATACCATTAGGTACCGAAAGGGCGTTAGTAAAAAAAAAAAAAAAACAACACTAACGTAATCCGGGTCCCCGAGCTTTAGATCTGCGGTTGCGTAGGGATCGAGGGAATCTCCCAACCCTCGATTAGGTTTCTAGCTTGCCTCTAAGATAAGCTAGTGGCGACTCCTATTTTGTTTAGGATTGATAAGATGATTCAATTTTATAAACTTTTGTTGTGCCTAACGATTAGCTTGGGAGAGCTCGAGTTTGCATGTTAAAAAAATGAAAAAGTTAGGCGCGACACCGGGCAAGATCGAGCCTTGCTCGATGCTGACGAGCTCGAGCCTTGCTAGATCCGGTGAGGCTCGGCCTCGTTGACGACTGGTGAGGCTTGAGCTTGCCAGTGTCGGGCGGGGCCTCGGCCTTGCCGGATCGGCGAGATGGAGCCCCGCCCAACATCGACGAGCTCGATCTCGCCTGTGGCCGGTCGTCGACCGTCGTCGTGGCCAACGGCCGGCCGAAAAAGAAGAAAAAAGAAAAGAGAAAAGAGAAAAAGAAAAATAATGATTAAAAATTAAAAATTATATTTTTAAAAAATAAATAAAAATTATATTAAAATATCAAAAATTCGATTTTTAAAAAATATTTTAAAAAGAATTATAAAAATTTAAAAATATATATTTATAAGAATAATTGTTTGTAAACCAAACATCAAATCTAGGCTTTAATAGATTCGGAAAACGTTTTCCGATCCTTTCAAAGGGAAATTATTTTCCCGAATTTAAGCTTTTCTAGGAAAACGTTTTCAGTTAGGAAAATTTTCGTTGACTCATTTTCCCGTGACCCAAACTCCGGAAAATCGGGAAAATGTTTTCCCGAATCCCGTTGTTTAATTTAATTTGGGGTGTGTTTGTTTCGCGGAATACATTTTCGGGAAAACATTTTCCGATTTTCCGGCGTTTGGGTTACTCGGGAAAATGAGTCAAGGAAAAACGTTTTCCTAGTCAACGGAAAACGTTTTCCTAGAAAACACACTTAAATTCGGGAAAATGATTTCAAACTGGAAAACGTTTTCCGAATCTAGCAAAGCCTAGATTTGATGCTTGATTTATAAATAATTATTCTTATAAAGATATATTTTTAAATTTTTATAATTATTTTTAAAATATTTGTAAAAAATCGAATTTTTAATTTTTAATATAATATTTATTTATTTTTAAAAAATATAATTTTTAATTTTTAATCATTATTTTTTCTTTTTCTCTTTTTTCTTCTTCTTCGCATCATTGGCCACGACAACGGTCGACGACGGGCCACGAGCAAGATCGAGCTCGTCGGTGTCGGGCGGGGCTCAATCTCGCCAAAATCCAGAGCAAGGCCGAGGCCCCGCCGAAAAGCTCGAGCCTCACCGTTTAATGAGGCTGAGCCTCGCCCGGATTTTCTAGTGTTCGGCATTCATGAACTCAAAAATTAATTTGGAAGTAAGAGGCACACTATTGTCAATTGTTAAAATATTTTCAATCATTTTTTAATGTGATCCAAACACCATAAAATACTTTCAATCATAAAAACAAAGGAAAACATTTTCCTCAAAATGATTTCTCTTTTCCACCTCACACCTATACAAATCTTCACTTTCTTTCTCTATTTCTTATTCCTTTTTTTGTTCGTTTAGAATTATTTTTTAGTTTTATTTCTTTTTTAATTTGAATTATCTTTAATTTCCTTTTTCTTTCTTTCTTCTTCCTTTTTTTATTCTTTTTTTTTTTTTATTCTTTTTTTAATTTGTTTTATTTCTATCTTTTTTTTTTTTTTTCTTGGCTAATCGTCAAACTAGGTGAACCTCAACCTTATCGATCTTAAACTCACGCTCGTCGATATGGCGAGCCTCAAGCTTGGCACTCGCGCTCGTCAATTTGGTGGTATTTTCCTTACCGAACACCGGAAAACATTTTTCGAAACACTTTTAGGTTTTAGCCGAACACTAGAAAATATTGTCATTTTCCTGAAAAATGACTTACGGGAAAATATTTTCCGAGATGGCCTATTTTCCGCAAAACGAACGGACCCTTAATATATTTTATTTTTTACCTTTTATTTTCCATAGCATGGGCAAATCAATTGAAAAACTCACGGCTCTTCGAATACGTAGATATTACATAAAAAAAAAAATCCATTAATGGACAAATACAAAGATATTATCTAGAATTTCTCATTAGATGTGTAAAAGTAAAATCAACTTGTGCACACCTTTTTTTTTTTTTTTTTTTTGCCGAATATCACCCTCAACTTCAATTATAATATCAATTCTATCCTTTTTTTTTTTTGTCTCATAAAAAAATCACAGACTTTTCTTTGAGTCTCATTTTTGCTTCGTTAACCCTGTGTCCAAATCATCCTTAGTGATTCTACATGGCACTTCCACGATTGCTCTAATTTTTCCTCGAATTTTATATAATAAAACCTCCTTTGGAGATAAATTTCCATGTTAGCCTAAACCAGGTATTCTTGGATATGAGATTTGGGTAAAAATTTAAGCAATTAGGATTGGCTTTCTTTAATTGATCTTACTCTAAGGGGAGTCTTCCTTCAATCTCGCTTGGGTCTTTGATTTTTTGCTCCGTCTCTAATCTCTTATACTTGAAAGTCTTTCATCTCTTGTGGTCAGAGAGCTCACATTTGAGATATTTGGCTCATAATGCTTGCACAACTCACGTTCCGGAGTTTTCCATCTCTTAGTTGTCAACGATAAATTTTGGATAGAGAGTTAACATTGGCAAATTTCGGACTCAAATAAAAATTAGTGGTTTTCTATGAGGAAAAAAAGAGAGTAAAGGATATAATTGAAACTAGACCAAAAATTGGGAGTATTTAATGAAACAAAAACAAGTTAAAGTACGATTAATAATGGACTTAAAGTTAGGAGTTCTTCAAAGTATTAGGCCTACCCTCTTTAACCAACAGAGAAAACGTTTTTCTTCATAATAATGATTAACTTGGAAGTTTCGTATGTTACAATTGACCCTTTGTCAAAGCCATTATCTCTTTTCACCTAACTATCCCAACTTGAATCCAAAAGAAGAAATTAAAGAGAGAGAAAAAGGGTTTGGACCTTCAAAATTGCATCTTCATTCCTTACGATCTAACCAGATCTAAAAGGAATTGCCCCCCCCCCCCCCCCAAAAAAGGAAAAAGAACAGCACAAAAAGAAACAATTAAAAAAAAAAAAAACCAAAGTAATTACGAAGACGTGTCAATGCGACACGATTGTCTCAAAGCAGTGCAACCCATCAAACTCCAACGCAATACAAGGCCCCGTCGCTGCTTCTTCATCCCTCTCCTCCTTTCCTCCATTCTCATCAGCTTCTCGCTCTTGCCCTTGCCCTTGCTCTTGCTCTTGCTTATCGCTCCTCCCCTTGTCCATGGTGGCATTGCGGAAATAGCACTGCGAAAATCCACCAAAACCGAACCTCACTCGAATCAAACACATGCATTCGCCAGAGAAAAAGGAAGGAAAAAATTTACAGTTCTTAACCTCCTCTGTGAAGATGGCCAGGGAAGCAAAATCTGTGGACAGAGACATCTTTCCTGTCTTTCTTCTTGATTTTCAAGTGGAGGGTCTATTCGAACAAGAAGCAGATTGTCTTTGTTAAGATGATTGCAGGGAGGATAAATTCCTGAAATCGAGAGCAACCGCCTTCTTATATTGCGCAGGTCTAGCGGTCCGTCTCCCTTTCCCTCTCTCTTTTTCTCTGTGCCACCCAAAGGATGAGAGGTTGAAAAGACTGCTATTGCCGTTTTGGGAAGCAAGGAAACCGGATCATCTCGGCTTTGCTACTCAGTCACTTGTCATTTCGTCATGCGATTGCGATGCAATTATCGCTGATTAGCCGACGTTCCGTGTGATATTCGGGTGTAACGCCTGAGCGACATGTGCTATCTTTCGTAAGAAGTTTCGCTTCAAAATCTTGCTTACGAAATTGAACTCTCGACTAAAATCGCAAAAAAGAACCATCGCAGGGTGGGTAAACTTAAAATTCACCAAAAACCATATGCTCGAAATCTCTTTGAGACCTACTCATTCGGGGTTCGGCTCGATTAAACTACCATGCGGGTCGGCTCGAGGGGCAAAATAGTTGGGTCTAGGCAAATAATTTCATTTTCTGGCCTTAGCCTATCCAAGCCTGCCTGACGCCAACTAATTTTGTTATAGAAAATTCATGACTCTTTTAATCATGAATGGTCTTGGATAAGGATCGGTAGGCCTTTTGCTAGGTCCAATCCGATCTCGATTAGGTCTTAACTCTAGTCATTTATTTTTGGGATAAGTGTACTTGAAGTCCTAGCTTCACTAGCGGTAAAAAATTCCAATCAATTAAGGATATTTTTATTCAAACATAATTTAAATTTAAATTTAATTATTTAAAAAAAAAAATGAAAAAAGAAGAAGAAGGGAACACATAGGCTGACAGGGCAGCGGTGACGATCAATGGAGTAGTCGGCGCTTGGGTGAGGGCCGACAACGCTCGCCAACCAGAGGCGAGGGCTATGAGAGAGGGCGTCACCTAGCGCCCTAGACTTGGGTGGCGAGGTCCAAGGGCCTTGGGTAAGGGCTGCCAGGTTGGTGCTACCCAGGTTTGGGGAGCTAGGCAAGGGTTGGCGACCCTCGCCCAAATAAGGGTAAGGGCGAACGAACCTTGCCTAGATCTAGGAGAGGGTCACCACCCTCTCCTGTCTCAACCCTCGCCTCTTGTTAGCGGGGGTTGTCGGCCTTACTCAAGTGCTGGTGACCCCGCCAGCCATTGCCACCGTTGCCCCACCAATGATAGGGCGGCGGCCATAAGTAGGAGGGAGCCCTCTTGCCTGTGTCTTCACTTTTTTTTTTTTTTAAGAGTTTTAGTTTTATTTAGTTTTTTTCCCAAAAAAATAGAAAAAATAAAGAAAAAAGGAAAAATTTACAAAGAGGAAATTACCCTTTACAACTAGTTAGTTCAATCCTTTATTTGAGACTGCTATGGTTATTTCAAGTTCTTACTTGAAATAATGTTCACTTTAGACTCATATTTAAGAAAAGGGTTAATACCTTGAATAGGGTAAATTTGTCACAAATGTACCGGTTTATGGTAAATTTGTCAAAGGTATACAAGTTTGGGGTTTTTGGTGGTCAAAAAAATAGTTTGGGGTAGATTTGTCACAAGTATTTTGAGTTTTTCAGGTATTAACCCTTAAGAAAATGAAGGCACTTCGAGCTTTTATTTAAAACAGACCTATTCCATATCCTTATTTGAGAAAAAATGAGGGTCTTTATTTGAAATTTTCCCGAAAAAATAAAGTAATTATAGAGACACATCAATGCCACACGATTGTCTCGAAGTAGTGCAACCCATCAAACTCCAACGCAATACAAGGTGCGTCGTCGCTTCATCCCTCTCTGTTCCTCCATTCTCATTGGCTCCTCGCTCTTGCTCCTCGCTCCTCGCCATGTCCATGGTGGCATTGTGGAAGTAACATTGTGAAAATCCACCAAAACTGAATCTGATTTGAATCAAACACATACATTTGCAAGAGAAAAGGGAAGGAAAAATAGAGAAAAAAAATTATACTTTTCTAACCTCCTCGGTGAAGATGGCCAGTGAATCAAAATCTGTGGACAAAGACACTCTTTCTATCTTTCTTCTTTTTTGTGGAGGGTCTATTTGAACAAGAAGCAAATTATCAGGAAATGTCCAAAAAAGTTAAACCTATGGCATTGATGCAAATTTAATCATAAATCTTTTAATTGTATCAATTTAGTTTTAAATCTTTTCATATTGATATTAATTCAATTCATCCGATCATATTTGGCTAGCTGGCACTAATGTGGATGCCGACTGGCCGACAAATGCTGACATAGGAATTTTTAAATAATTTTTAATTTTTTTGAAATTTTCATTAATTTTTTTTTATTTTCCTTTTGTTTTTCCTCTTCTTCCTCTTGGCCTTTTTCTTCTCTAGTAGTGGCCGGCAAACCTCCGACGGCCCACCGACCACAACATCGGGCCGCCTTCACCTATGGCAAGGCCAAGGCAAGGCTAGCCCTACTTGCAGCCTTAGGTGAGGCCGGACAAGGGCATAGCGGCCCTGGCCCAGTGGACAACAAGCCTCGTTGGCCATCACAAGGAATCCACGGAAGAAGAAGAGAAAAAAGAAAATATAAAAGATAAATTAATAAAAAAATGTTAAAAATTGTCATGTTACGTTGGTCGGATGATCATCATTCACGTCAATGCCGATTGGTCAAAATTGACCGAATGAACTAAATTAATATTAATATGAAAAGATTTATGATTGAATTGATATAAATATAATAGATTTATGATTTTTTTTTTTTTTTTTGGTACTTTTTCTACATGTTATCTTTGTTAAGATGATTACAAGGAGCAGAGATTCCTGGAATCGAGAGCAACTGCCTACTTGTATCGTGCGTGTCTGGTGATCCATCTGCCTCTCCCTCTACCTCTCTCATTTTCTCTGCCCCGCCCAGGATGAGAGGTTGAAAACACTGCGATTCCCGTTTCGGGAAGCAAGGAAACCGGATCACCTCGGCTTTGCTGCACGTCAGTCGCTTGTCATTTTGTCAAGCGATTGCGATGCAATTATTGTTGATTAGGCAACGTTCCGTGTGAGATTCGGGTGTAATGCACGAGTGACAAGCGCTATCTATCGTAAAAGGTTTCGCTACGAAAACTTGCTTATTACTCCGTAGGATTTGAACTCTCGAGTAAAGTCACAAAAAGAATCATCTCGAGGTTGGTAAAATTTAAATTCACTATAGGAAAAATCCATATGCACGAAATCTTTCTTAGACCTGGTCACTCGGGATTCGGCTGAATGAAACTACCACGTCGGCTTGAGAGGCAAAATGGTTGGGTCTAAGCAAATAATTTCATTTTCTAGCCTTAGCCTATCCAAGCCTGCCTAAGGCTAATTAATCTTTTTTTAGAAAATTCATGACTCATTTAATCGGGAATGGTCTTGGATTAGGATCTTTAGGCCTTGTGCCAGGTCCAATTGATGTCAATTAGGTCTTGACTCTAGTCATTAATTTTTGGGAGGAGTGCTTGAAGTCCTAAAAGTATGATTATGTCCTAAAACTTATCAAGTTGATATAATTAAATTCTTTCATTATATCCGTCCAACTGTCAAATAGTATATGCTAACAAGTTTTTGGAAATGATTGTATTTTTCTAGATATTTTAAGACTTAATTGTATAGTTGTAATATATCTTTGGATTTGATTGCATTTCTTTTTTTTTTTTTTTAATTTTAGAATTGAATTACTTTCATAACAAGTTTTATAACTTTTAATACATTTATCCCTTGATTTTCGTATTCACAAGATGCACATATGAGGTCAAGGAAGGATAATAATCCAAATGAAAAACAACATAAACAGTTCATGAATTTTGACCAAATGTACAATTTGATTCATAAATTTTTAATTTGTTCAATATAATCCCCGACTATATTGGACATTTTCATGCAATTCGATGATTGTATTGAACATGTATCAAAAGGTTATGGATTACATTGCACTTTAAGCTAAAGTTCATGGATTGTATTGAACAAATTAAAAGTTTATCATTTTCATCATATTGACCAAAATGTTGATCAAACGACTTTGGTCACAAATAAATTGTTTGAGACATTTTAGAAGAAACTTTAGCAAATGGAATCTTAGGGTACTTCTAGAGGAAAAGAGTTCTTATTAACCCATTTATGGATTGGTTTATTACAAGGGTGAGACAATTGGCTTTATTCCAAATCAACATATCTAGTAGACGACCTTCCCCTTTGCCCCCAAAGGCGATTTTAAGACCAGGGAAATAAAGTCCAAATGGCTTTCGTATTCATACCCACTAGAAATACCTAAGTTGATCCAAGACAATGTCCTTGTTAGCAAAATACCTCTGAATAGCCTCACAATCGAGCTCCCTTTCTTCCGAAAATACTTTAACCTCTAAGCTTCACATGAATTCTCTACCCCTTTTGTTTTGTCTTGAACAAGTTCTTGACAAAATCTTTAGTTCCTTCACTTATTATGCCTATGAATAGGCTTCTCATTGGTTCAAAGTTCAAGAACTGTTTGTATCATTATCCCTTATTTGAAAGTGGTGTCCAATTCTAACGTTATGATTGATCATGGGTGTGGTGGCTTGCTAGGCTATCCTTAAGTCGATCAATCCATATTGGCTCAAAGGGCAAAATGGGCGGGCTTGAGTAGGCAATTTATTACATTGGGCCGAACCTACCCAACCCCTCTCAAACCCCAATTAAATTATATTAAATAAAAAACCTTTATAAGGATTTTTAGGCTCTGTGTATATAAAATGTAATATTTTGTCAATGTTGCATCTTTATTTAGGAGGAAAATATTTTTCTATTTTCCGGTATTTAGATGATGAATAACTAATCACTTTACGAAATATATTTGTTATGAATTGAGAAAAGACGGAAATTACTCTCAGTAAATGATTAAATAAATGAAAATTAATTGTTTTTTAAAAAATATTTTCCTTCGGACGAAATAAACGCTGACCACAAAACCTCATTAAAAAGTCGTGGAGATGCCTTCACGAAAACGGAACGCCCCACATGATCGAGTTGAATTGATGGCGGTAGCTCCTCGTTGAATCGAAAGTCCTATTTGTTTTGTTTTTCCCTTTAAAAATTCATCGCCAACCAGAAAAAAAGAAAAAAGAAAAAAAGAAAAGAAATTAGGGCGCCATTAATTCCACGGTGGCATTGTCCACGTGTCCGTCACGTGCAGCGCTGCGAGGGCCAGAGGGGATAATGATAAGCGGTCACGTGCGAAACAATTAAAATATTAGGTGGCGAACGAGCGGGGTTAGTCCCTAGCTTCCGGCGCAATCTATCTAACGAAAGGTCAAAAATTCCCTCTTTTATCATTGTATATTCCCTGCCAACCCCCCCTCCAAGATACTCTCGAATAGGGAAAGCAAAATAATGCATATATATATTATGTAGAATTAGTTCATTTCGAGCGACAAACCAACCAAATCGCAACTCGAAAAAATGAGATTCTGATTCGATTAACAAATAATTAGTTATATCGAGTAAATGCATTTTAAGTGAGTTTAAACAGTATTAAATAGGTTTACAACTTATTTAAACTCAATCTATATTTATGATCCTTTCTTTAGTCTCTTACCTCTACTCAATCTCTCACTTTGCATTGTTACTTTAGTTTTGTTATGAAGTTTCTTAGATTTGATTATAATGGAAGTGTTTTAGTAATATGGTTAAATCTGTACAAATGTGGTATGAGTCTGTCGAGTACAATTCACTAGATTTGTATATTGTGAAAATGGATCTATTTGGATCGGGTCATTTATGACAGGACCCACGACCTATGCTTAATTCAATCTATTTTGACGGATCTATCCAAACTCGAGACGGACAAGAAGGTGGAGCTATAGTCCAATCTTTGCCTCTTTTTTTTTAATGTAATGTACGTCGAAGTCCACGTTGGGGAAGATAGATCGTATTATGGTGGCCGTGACCGAGGGGATGCTCCACTTTCGTCCGTCATGATTGGGGACGAAGAAGATCTTGCAACCTTGTAATTATTCAATTCATACAGGCAAGGCATGCTTGATTTCTTTATTGTCGTCTATATACTTTTTGGAGCTCTTTATTTTTGGCGATAAAGTAACAGTCCTCAACTTTTTCGATCTTGTATGATGTTGTCGAAAGAGTTTTTTTTTTATGCAATCGGGTCCATGAATTGTATATTTATTTGTTTATTTGGTCCTTTCGTCCAACGATGTAACGGATTAGACAATGTGGCTGTTAAATACCTCCGGTGGCGCCTACAAAGTAGTTACATGGTGTCTTTCGTGAAAAGAACTCGACAAATTTCGAAAATTGAAGGTTATTTTCTGCAAAGAAACTTGGAAAAAGAAAAAACCTTCAAAGTCATTGACTGTTACAAGGGAGGCTCTAGGTCCATCGTAATCAATTTCTGCAGGAATTGGCCTAGAATCGACCCGATTGGTCTCATGATTGACTAAACGGGTTGGGTCTCACATAAATCAATGCAACCATAATTTCACAAAAACACATGTGAACAACCCTTGACATAGTAGTCGCGCCATTAATGGATTTGCTGGACTTTCTATGTTCGAAACTCATATCCAACATATAACTAAAAACCGGTTCAAAACTAACGCCAATTACGGTTTAAAATCATTCAATTCCTAAGCCACGAGAAGTTAAGTCGCATGGATCGTCGCTAGCCAAGCCCAAGGTGTGTGAGGACTCACGTGGCAGTCACAGAAGGGTCAACATGGCACTTGGTGGCCACATTATGAAGTCCCTGCACGAAAATAAAAAAAGAAAGAAGGTAAGGAATGAAGTCTTGGGGATGAAATTGCACAAATGAAAAAAGAAGAAGAAAAGATTAATGGATCTCCCGTGAATTTATCCTCGTTTTAATTTTTTGGGAAAAAACTTTTTGGATTACGATAGGGTTATAATTGAAGTTAAGTCGGACCATTCACATTCGGAAATTTGGGCCACCAATGTATCTTGATAGATTACGATGTGGAGATGAGAAGACCTATCAGTCAATCTGTCAATTCTAAGTCTTTTGATATCCGATGCCATCGGAGATTCGGTCCGGCGCCGGCCACAGGCCGGTGCGGCGGGATTCCGTCCACCGCTCGCCTCCACCCTCCCTCCCTCTCTCTCTCTCTCTACCTCACTCTCTCTCTCTTCCTCGTCCTGAGCACGGGAGAAAGATATCATTCGATTTCTTACTTTTTTTTCTCTCTCTATCTTGTCTCCCTCTCTCTCTCTCTCTCTCTCTCTCTCTCTTCTGCAACTTCACTCGGTGGCCGTCATCCAGATGGCGGAGACCTGCAACTCTCGCCACTTCTCATGGCTGATGAAGTCGTGCTTCCCCAACCCTAACGACAAGCCCCTCTCCCCGCACTCTCCCCACCACCTCCCCACCAAGGCCTCCGCCCCGACCCTCTCCTCCCTCCCCGACGACCTCCTCCTCGAGTGCCTCTCCCGCCTCCCCGCCCCCTCCCTCCCCGCCGCCGCCTCCGTCTGCCGCCGCTGGTCCCGCATCCTCGACTCCCCCGCCTTCCACGACCTCCGCCGCCTCCACGGCCTCCTCCGCCCCTCCGTCTTCGCCCTCTCCTTCCTCGACTCCGCCCTCCTCTCCGCCTCCCTCCGCCTCGGCCCCGGCCCCGGCCCCGGCTCCGATCCCCTCTGGCAGGTCTCCCTCTTCATCCCCGACGCCTGCTGGGGCGGAGGTGGCGGTGGCGGCGGCGGCGGAGGGCTGCTAACCCCGGCCAGCTTCTTCCAGGGCCTCCTCCCCACGCCCGCCTCGCCGCGATCGGCCCCAGGATCTACATCATCGGCCGGAATGCCGTCGCGCGCTACGACACCTGGACCGGGAGCGTCGCTTCGAGGTCGCCCATGACGTTCCCGAGGAAGAAGTTCGCCGTCGCGGTGCATTCCGGGCGAATCTACGTCGCCGGCGGCGGCGGCGGCGGGAGGACCTTGGCGGTCGAGGAGTACGATCCGGATCGCGACGGGTGGACCGTGGTGTCGCACGCGCCGAGGAGGCGGTACGGCTGCGTCGGGGCTGCGGTGGACGGCGTGTTCTACGTGATCGGGGGCCTCCGGATAGGCCACTCGGCGGCGGGGACCGAGCCATCGCGCGCCGCCGGAGCGGAGGCGCACGTGTACGCGAGCTCGATGGACCTGTACGACGTGGAGGCGCGGGGGTGGCTGCGGAGCCGCGCGGTGCCCGGCGGGGGCTGCGTGGTGGCGGCCTGCGCGGCCGTCGGCCACGTCTACGTCCTGGCGAGCCACGCGCTCGAGCTGTCGTTCTGGCGCTTCGACGCGCGCCGGAGGAGCGGCGGCGGGGGTGCTTCGGGGAGTGGAGCCGGGCGAAGAGCCCGCCGCTGCCGACGCAGGTGCGGCTGGACTCGACGGTGAAGTTCAGCTGCGTCGGGGTCGGGGACAAGGTGGTGCTGGTCCAGGTGGCGGGGTGCGTCGACGACCTGCTGCGGCGGAGCGGGCGGAGCGAGCGGGGGCTGAGGGACGGGCTGGTGCTGGCGTACGACACGGCGGCGGGGGAATGGAGCAGGGCGGCGGACCTGCCGGAGGTGGTCGCACGCGCCGCGTGCGCGTGCGTGGAGTGCTAGTTGAGGGGGGCGGGGGGGCCCACGATGCCGGGTAGGATAGGATAGGGGTACGAAACGAATATGGCTGAAAATGTTAGCAGCAGCAGCAGGAGAGTGTGCGTCTCGTGCGTAGCGTGGTGTGTGGAGTAAGCGAGGAAAAGCAGACAAAAAAGGACTGTCTGCGAAAAGGAAAACCGAGGGACGCGTCGCGCGTGGGATTCCACTCTCCGGTCGTTTCGCCTTTCTTTCTCGATTTGATTGATTAGAGAGATGTTTCTTAATTTGTATTTTCTTTTTTGGTCCGTCTTAATTTGTATTTTACTTAGTAAAAATGCTGCTTTTTTTTTTTTCCTTTTTTTTATTAACTGTTTCCACAGCATTGGCTCTGGCTTCTTCCATGATTATGTACTTTAGAAAAGGAAAATGGCACTGATAATCTGAGAAGTTTTACTCATCTTGGAATATCATTCATGAATTTTACTTTGTTTAAAATGATCTATGAACTTTGTATAGTATGCAATATCGTTCTTAAATTTTTAAGTCATTCAATGCAATTTATGAACTCTTGTTACATATTCAATTTATTTTCTGAACTATATAAATATGTTCAATGTAACTCAAATTAATGGAATAATAAT
Source organism: Eucalyptus erythrocorys (assembly GCA_014182555.1). Lineage (NCBI taxonomy): Eukaryota > Viridiplantae > Streptophyta > Magnoliopsida > Myrtales > Myrtaceae > Eucalyptus > Eucalyptus erythrocorys. Next base: position 9,608,335 of record CM024606.1, on the reverse strand, counting down.
AATATTACATTTTTTTCCTGTAATATAGGGACTAGATTGAACATTTATCAAAGTTCAAATATGATATTGAACAAAATTAAAAATTGAGGGACGGCTTTACATATTAAAGAAAAATTCAGGACTATATTAAATAAATTAAAAATTAAGGGATATTATTATATGTATTGGGCTAAACTATAATGATCCTTTTGTGTAATCATTCCATTTTAGAAAAGAATGGAAAATTAAAAATTGAGGGACAACGTTGCATATTGGATAAAAATTCATAAACTACATTGACCATATTAAAAATTAACAGAATACATATATATCAGGCAAAAGTATAACGAGCCTTTTCTATTCTTTACAAAAAAGAAAAAAAGGAGTGCAAAAGGATAGCTGAAGTAGAGTAAAGTTGAGATGCTCCTAAACAGTTGGAATAGGAGGCAGGAGGGCGCCTGATTCGACTGACTTTTGGAGTGAAAAAGAAAAGCTGAAGTAGAGTGGAGTGGAGATGCAGGGGATCGAACCCTGTACGTCTCGCATGCAAAGCGAGCGCTCTACCATTTGAGCTACATCCCCATCATAGCAAATACGTACGGATCACTAACTAGATTACAAGTCGGGATGCTAGGCCAAAATTCAAGAACCAAAATAGTCCCTTTGAAATTTGAATGAGAGTGAAAAGGCAGAGTTAAAAAGCAAAGATAGAGTGGAGTGGAGATGCAGGGGATCGAACCCTGTACCTCTCGCATGCAAAGCGAGCGCTCTACCATTTGAGCTACATCCCCATCATGGCAAATACGTACGGATCACTAAATAGATTACAAGTTAGGAGGCTAGGCCAAAATTCAAGAACCAAATTAGTCCCTTTGAAATAATGAGAGTGAAAAGGCAGAGTTAAAAAGCAAAGATAGAGTCGAGTGGAGATGCAGGGGATCGAACCCTGTACCTCTCGCATGCAAAGCGAGCGCTCTACCATTTGAGCTACATCCCCTTCGTTGAAGGTTCTCGTCATGATAAAATCCCAACACTTTACTGTTTTATCTGTTCTTGCTTGTTCCTTCTATTAAGTCTTTTCTTTGTCACGCCACTTTCCTTGGCCATTGCGTGGTGTTCTTTCATCTTGAGGTATCTCCTTCGTTCTGCATAGACTTCAATTTACAGATTTGATATGAAATCCACAGTAAAGTTCACACAATCGATAATCACGATGGATTTAGTGTTCCATACGAGAATTCCCCACTCAACAACGCCAGCATAACTGCAAATCAAAATCCACAACAACCCCCCCCAACACAAAAAAATAAAGAAGAATTAATCAATAGTTCATCTTCCTATGGAAAATAAAGGTCTAGAGACAGAGATAGAATTCTAGATGTAGACTAACATACTAAGCAGCAACAAAGCGCAGCTAAAGAAAGGAAAAGCAAAGCGCTAAAGAGCAACGAGCCCGACACAAAAAGAAACAGGGACAAGCGAAGGGTCATAAAAGGAAAAGAGATGATTACCTTTTTCAACCGTGTTCCGTCTTTTATGCTTTGGAACCATTCTGTAATCGCTTCGCAGTCCTATGCTTTCGACTCCATATTTTTCTTAATAAAACAGCCGGAACAATCTCATTCATCAGCTGATCTCTCATTCGGACACGCAAGCGATATGTCATGGCATTCCTCGAAGAACATATGAGAGTTGCAGAGAGAGCGAAAGGCTCTTGATTCAGGACCCTTCGACTCTTCATCTCATGGAAGTCGATCAAAGATGATCGGCCAAGGCAGAGTCGAAAGTGGTGTACGAATTTCGAGCTTGAGAGAAGAGAAGAGAAGAGCAGTCCGCTGAAACGTTCTTCATTCTATCTCGGGGCGTGGAATCGGTTCTTTCTCAAGGAAGTTTTAATCCATCGAGTCACGATGAATGTTCGATCGTCCAATACCGCCACCATACCAATGAGGGATGTACCGATTCACGACCAATGCAAAAGAGGGCTTACCGATTTATGACCCTTGCGTAGTTCCTGATCAGTCTAAATTGCCACGATCGATTTAGACGCATTTGGGCCGAGTCTCCCCAAAATTAGGCCCAAAATAAGGCCCAAAGGCACGTCGATCGGGACTTTTTAAATTGTCTCATAACTTGCTAATAGACTCCGAAAGATTCAAAACATCTAGAGAAAATTATTTTCTCTCTGGCTTGTAGTTTATTTCTATAGAACTTCTGAATGTGGAATCATAGGATTACTACCCACATATTTATTTATGCAAACGGGTCGGAAGAAAAACAAAAATTTGAAACCAGTCTAGTGCTGTGGAGACTGTAGCCATTAAGTAAAGCATAGCAATTTCAAGTCTGAATAGTCCCTTGTATTATCACCTTAAATTTCTCGACGCACACTTGTTGATAATCTTCTTCTAGTATCAGATTTGTCCCTTTGGTGTTATTTCTGATAGCAATAATAAAATAAATATAGCATAATTCCGGGAGATCTTTCTTCCATTTTAGGACACCATAAATTCTAGACTTGGGTGAGGGTTGCCCGATTTGTGTGAGGGCAAGCGACCCTCGCCTAGATCTAGATTTGGGAGAGGGTTGCCGCCCTCGCCCATTTCTGGCGAGGGCCTTCTGGCCCTCACCTCTGGTTGGTGAGGGTTGCCAACCCTCGCCTAGGTGCTAGCGCACATTGCCACCCCCACCGCCCCATCGATAATCAAGTGGACAGCTTGTGTGTTTCTTTTTTTTTTCTTTAAATAGATTTTTTTGTTCTTTTTTTTTTTTTTTTTTTTAGTAAGAGTAAGTAATATATTAGAGGGGACAAACTGTACAACCAACACGGCTCCAAAAACTTACACTCAAAATGAACACGCTCATTTAGAGTGAAAGGAAGCCGCGGAAAGCAACAAAACAACCAACAGAAAGCCAACGGCAACAAGCCTGGCAAAACACCTAAGCAACCACCGAAAAGCCTAAGTTAGACTACGATCAGAGGAAGCGAAGATAATGGGGTCCACATCCCACAAGCGTTGCATCCGCCTGTTCCTAGTAGAGTCCTCAACATTCTTAAAGGTAAGGGCCTTGTCCTTGACGACCTTGAGGAGATGCTCCTTCATGGCCGAAATAGATAACGGCTCCCCCCTGAAAAGAATATTGTTCATGTTCCTCCAGATGATGTGACACAGTGCCCCAAAGGAGAATCGGGCAACACACTTATAAAAATCTTTGCCGACGAGCAAGGTAATGGCCCACCTAAGAGTCTCCTCCCAAGTCCTGTTAATCCAGGGGAGATTGCATCTAGTAGCCCAGAAGAAGGCAATACTCGAGGTAATGCGACAACCAAAAAAGAGATGATTGATAGAATCGGGCACCTCGTTGCAAAAAGGGCGAGGAAAGATCAATCCTACCATAAGACATGAGAAAAGACTGTGTAGGCAACCTCCTCTTGGTGATAAGCCACAAGTTCAGTTGGTATCGAGGCGAGATGGCATTACTCCAAATGAAACAATGCCAATTGACTCTAGCCTTCTTGCGCCTTATGGCCTCCCAAGCCGAGACCACCGAGAACAAGCCTGCCGAGTCCTCCCTCCAACAAAAACGATCTTGGGTTCCAGACGAAGAACGAAGCAGCGAACCCCAAGACTCAATCTCAGACCTGATAGCTCGTCCATCCTCAGAGAAGAGGTTGGCAACCACAGCCTGGAGCTATAGATTTGGGAATCCGTGAAATATAAATTCAAAGGACCCCTAGGATGCCAATTATCGAACCAGAGCGACGTTGATAAGCCATTACCTAATTTCCAGTGGAAGCGAAGTCGGCAATCTGTCCTGAGTTGTAGAATTTTTTTCCACGCCCAAGAGCAGTAAGTTGGCTTCTTAACTACCCAGAAGTTCTTGTTTTCTAAGAAGGTCGAGTGGACCCACTTACACCATAACGACTCCTTATCTGAAAATAAATTCCAGATATGTTTGAGCATAACTGCCTTATTGCACTCACGCAATCTCCGGATACCAAGACCTCCCTCCACTTTAGGAAGGCAAACATCTTCCCATGAGACTTTGGCACCCCCCCGCCCAACTCAGGTCCCTTCCAAAGGAATTGTCTGAGAATACGCTCTATCTGGTCTAGCACATCTGCAGGAAGAATAAAGACACTTGCCCAGAAAGCCTGAATGGCATAGAGGACTGACTTGATTAGCTGAAGTCGGCCAGCAAAAGAAAGAAACCGATGAGTCCAAGACTGTACCCTGGAGGTGATGCGCCTCACAAGCTCAACGCAATCCGTCTTCCGGAGCCTCGAACTGATGATTGGGACCCCAAGATACCAGACTGGAAGGTTACCCTCAACAAAGCCAAGCTCTAGGAGGATTTGATTCCTTAAGGCCGATTGGCCTCCCGAGAGGAACACCTCGCTTTTCCTCGGGTTTGGGAGAAGTCCGCTCCAAGAAGAAAACAAATGGAGACCATCCCTGAAAAGCTTCACGGATGGCAGGTGGCCCTCACAGAATAGGAAAACATCATCCGCGAAGAACAAGTGCGATAGGCAAGTAGGCCTACGTCTCCAGTAAAATCTGAAATCCGACTGTACCGAGTACCTCCCAAGAATCCCAGAGAGCACCTCCATAACCAATGTGAATAAGTAGGAAGAGATGGGGTCTCCCTGACATAAGCCACGCCCACTAGGGAAGAAACCATGTAGCTCCCCATTCAAAGCAATGGAAAACCGAGGAGTCCTCACACAGGTCATGATAAGGTGAACCAATCGATCAGGAAATCGAAAGGCAAGTAGTATACTCTCGAGAAACCGCCAATCCACGGTATCATACGCCTTTCTGAAGTCGACTTTAATAGCACACTTGGGAGAATAGGGTTCGACATGGAACCCAGAGAAAAGCTCCTGTGCCAAGAGAATATTATCCCTGATTCGACGTCCTTTGACAAAGGCACTCTGAGACGGATTGACAAGGTCTTTTATCACTGCTGCAACCCTATTCGCCAACACTTTGGTAATAATCTTGTAGACCGTGTTGCAACAAGCAATAGGCCTGTAGTCGTCAACGGTAGTTGCATTGGGGATCTTCGGCACCATGACCAAGATGGTGTTATTGATTTTTGGAAAGAAAAAAGAAAAAAAGAAAAAAATCAAACAATTTAAAAAACAAAATTACCCTTCATCATCAATTGGTGAGTCCAAACCCTTTTTAAAGATTAATATGACAACTTTGGGCCTTTATTTGAAAAAAAAAAAGTCAATTTCATTTCTTTATTTAATAAAATAATGATATTTTGAGCTTTTGCTTGAAATAATGTTTATTTCATAAAATGATGACATTTGAGGTTTTTATTTAGAATTCCCTAAACATTTAATACTTGTACGGACTAACTCGACCACTATTGTGATGCAAGATGAGAATCTCACTTTCAATGGGTGAGATCCTCACATGGCGAAGTGATCGCCCATTGACCGAGATTTCCAATGATCATAAACAAATGGAGGGAATCAGATCCGGTGACCATCAATCAATCAAATGGGGAAACTTGGAATTCAATTCAAATCCGAGACGCGGCGGAGTTCCATGAACGTTAACAAGAAGTTCACGGTCCCTTTGGGCAAAGCCTAAATTCCAGGGGAAGTATTAGGCCAATTTCCCTCCTTTTGACTCAACCGGATTTCTTTAGGTATCAATCTTAATTTTTGGGATTGTTAGGCACTTTCGGTTTATCTCCCTCGACCCTTGTCGCGTGTTACGCTGTCTCCATTAATGTTCGTCTTGGATCCTTGCTCCTATCACCTGCTGCGAAGGCCAGGGAGCACATGAAATTTCTCTTAACTGAGAGGCGGGGCGTTTGTTAAAGATATTGCTGTTAAACCCATGTCCCACTCGTAATTATATTGTCCGCTTTAAGCCAGAACCCATACTGTTTTGTTCTAATGGGCTTTCCCGAGGAAATGCCTCATCATAAGTTGTGCTATCACACATAAGGCACTTCACATTATCTCACCATACTTAGGTGATATGGGATTCAGTTCATTCCCGCCCCTATCATCATTTTAGAATAGGAGCTGCACTTTGTCCTAACCCCTTTAGTCCCGACAATCACTCCTGGCCTAATTAAACCAGGTCGTTTCAATCGCCACCTCATCGACCAAGTCATCAATAATGGAAAGCAATTTTTCTTATTCTTTGTTTTGTTTTAACAAAATGATGGCATGACAAGAAAGGGAATTTGAACTTCACACGTTGGGGAAAATCGGAATCGTCAACTCCGATTGCTTCGTCGCTATCCCAATTCCACGTATGAATCTTAATCTCGAAGCACCAAGGCTCAAAAGCCATCCACGATATAGGAAAAAGTCAAACCCAATCCCCTATCGATCTTATATCTATGCAAATGGGTCGGAGGAACAACCAAATTTTGAAACCGGTCTAGTGCTGTGGAAACTGTAGCCATTGAAAAACATAGCAATTTGGAATCTGCATAGTCCCTTGTATTATCACCTTAAATTTCGTCCACGTACACCTGTTGATAAATCTTTTTCTAGTAAAAGATTTGCCCCTTTGGTGCCATTTCTGATAGCACTTCTCAAAGATATACAGCATAGTAGCCGGAGCTTTCGTTCATTTTAAGGCATCATAAATTCCAAATAGGCATGAGGACCTACAACCCTCGTCCAGATCGAGGCGAGGGCTTGCTAGTCCTCACCTTTGGTCGGTGACTCTGCCAACGATCGCCACCACCCCAGCAACGATGGGGCAAAGGGCCTATGTGTTTCTTTTGCTCTTTTTTCCCCTAAAGTTTTGGTTTTTTTTTTTTTTTTTTTTTTTTTTTTTTTCAGTTTTTTTTTTTTGTGACTCTAGGAACCCTATACGGCCAGTAGCCGGAAGTGAAATATTTCTTTGAGATTGATATAAGGAATTTAAATCATTATTTGAAACAAGTTTACTTTATATTCTTATTTAAAATAATGTGCACTTCATGCATTTATTTGAAAAGAGTGTATTTTGAACTATTGTTTGAAATTTTTCCAAACATCTAATATTTGTGTAGACTAACTCGACGATTACTCCAATGTGACATAAGAACCTTACTTTTGAAGGGCAAAATCCCCACATGGCGAGACGGCCGCCCATCGATGAGATTTCCAATGATCATAAACAAATGGAGGGAATCAGATTCCGTGACCCCCAAATCAATCAAATGGGGGACTTGGAATTCAATTTAAACCGAGACGCGGCGGAGTTCCATGAACGTTAACAAGATGTTCACGGTCCTTTTGGCAAAGGCTGAATTCCAGGGTAAGTTTTAGGCCAATGTCCCTCTTTTGACTCAACCGGATTCCTTTAGGTATTAAGCCTAGCTTTTTGGGACCGTTAGGCACTTTCGATTCATCTTCCTTTGACCCTTTCCACATGTTACGCGGTCTTCATTGATGGCCGTCTCGGATGCTTGCTCCCATTGCGCGTTGTGGAGATTCCAGATGACTTGCCTATCGCCACCTCATTGATCGAATCATAGCAATCTTTCTTCTCTATCTTCGTTATAAGTTGTGCTATTACATAAAATGAATTCCATTTCCCCTCACCACACACAAGCAACGTGGAATTCGGTTTATTACTACTTTCTATCATCATCTTAGAGTCGAAAACGCATTTTGTCTGAACACTCTCTAATCCCGGCGATCACTCCTGTCCTCATCGGACTAGGTCATTACAATCGCAACCTCATTAACCGAATCATCACTAACGGAAAGTGATTTTTCTTTTTCTTTTTTCGTTTTAACAGAATGATGGCATAACAAGGGAGGTAATTTGAACTTCACACGTTGGGGAAATGGGATACGTCAACTCCAATTGCTATTTTAGAATCATCATGTGCGTGGATATGTACGGAATCCTCTCTCGCCTTTGAGAGCGTCCCTCTGCCAACTGGTAGTTTTCTTCTCCAAACCCTAAGTCTCACCTCTTCAAAATCCCTTTCTCCTCCTGGTTTTTTGTCCTTGAATCCCTCTTTTCCTTTCTTCTTTTAATAGATCGGAAACCATACACCCAAAAAAAAAAAAAAAAAAAAAAAAAACTCCGATTGCTTGCTTCGTTGCCATCCCAAATCCACGTTCGAATTTCCATCTCGAAGCACCGAGGCTCAAAAGCCATCCACGGTATGGGAAAAAAAGTCAACCCCAATCCCCAGTTGACCGAGATTCTTCTCATTGGCGCCACCCTGGCACGCCCATAGTACTAATTAAGCAGACGAACAAGGCCAAATCAATCAATTGGCCCGAGACTTTTCTCCAGTTCCCAAGGAATCTGACGTTTCCCTGACGTGAGACTCCCTGTCGGATCTCGTCCGAATAGACTTTTCAAAATTCGACCGACGGACCCGAAGTAGGACATTCGAATATCTCCAGCGTGAGAAAGAAGCGATGAGATTTTAAAATTCGGATTAAAGGTTAAATTTAATTGAAGAATTATAATAATAAAAAGGGGAAAAGGGCTAGAAAAATCTCCACGTCATACGCAATAAGGGTAAGCGATTCCAAATTGCGTATAAATTTCACGTCTCGTTGGAGTACATTTTTCAAATTTTGAAACTTGGTACTTAACCTATATATTTTAAAACTTGAAACAAGACACATTCCCATCACTGATTCGATTATTCAATTTCATATTTTATTCTAAAACCACGTTCGCCAATAAAATGCATTGTAAAGAACTTTCTTTTTTTCGATAAAGTGTAAAAAACTTTCTTTTGTAACATCAAAAAAATCCTAAAACTATGATCATTGTGACATATTATCCCGAAATGACGTTGAGAGTTTGAATCCCTTCTCACTCATAAAACTTTTTTAATGATATAAAAAAAATCTTAAATTTGCATTGGAAGAAGGAGATGAGGGGTTCAAATCCTTACCTTCTCAAGGAGATGGGATGGGGACGTGTAAGTTTCAAGAGTGGGTTTTACGATTCCCACGCCCTTGTAAGCGAAGTTTAAGTGTGGAAGTAGGACTGACCTGAAAAAAAAAAAAAGAAAATAAAAAAAAGGTGGTGAACTTGGATTTTGATTGGCTACTAATGGGCAACCCAATGGCCACGGCTGAGCAAGTCTTCATATAATTGCAAAACAACTCGATTTGCCCCACCCCCCCTCTCTCTCTCTCTCTCTCTCTCATAATAGCATTTAGTTGACCGCGAGAGTCTCCGGAGAAGAAGATTCGTTTCTGAAGTGGAGGAGCAAATGGCGACGAAGGTCGGAGGTATCAGCAACGTCGACGGCAAGGAGAACAGCCTCGAGATCGACAGCCTCGCTCGTTTCGCCGTCGAGGAGCACAACAAGAAGGAGGTACTTGCAATCTCTCTCCTTTCTTTTTTCTTCTTTCAATTTGATTCGATTTGATGGATGATTGGGATTTGATGAGAAATTCACGGTTTTGATGGTGATGCTGATGAAAAGAAGGGATTTTGGGATGTGGGTTGTAGTGAATTCGGGGGGATCTCCGCTCGCAGTTCCAGGATCTGTCGGTTACCGCGTCGTCAGTGTGAAAGGAAACCTAAGTAGATGATTTGATGAATTTGTTGGATTGGGGATCCGGGTATCTTTCGAAGTGGGGGGAAACGCAGGTTTTGATCCTCTGCAGTTTCTCTTAGACGTGAAAGGCGCGAGCTTTGAAGTAGCGAGTAGCGGGAAAGTCGTGTCTTGTTCGTAAAGTTCCCATTTTTGCTTCTAATTTGAAATGTTCATCGATAATGTGCTGACGGTGTTGAAATCTGTCGTTGGGAGACCAGAATGCGATGCTGCAGTTTGTGAAGGTCGTTCAGGCGAAGGAGCAGGTGGTCGCGGGCACTGTTTACTACATCACCGTCGAAGCGAAGGATGGCGATGTCCAGAAGCAGTACGAGGCCAAGGTTTGGGTGAAGCCGTGGATGAATTTCAAGGAGGTCCAGGAATTTAAGCCCGTCGAAGGTGCCCCCGCCCCCAGCGGATCTAGCGCTTAGGCTTGGGGTAATGATTTCTAGAAATAGAATGTCCATGCTTAATGTTATCTAGCTTTGTGTTTGATGCTTACTCTCCGCATGTAGGGATTAGTTTCCTTTCATTTACATCTTTTTTTGGCAGTCACACTTGATCTCACCTATGATACACTCTCATGTCAGAAACGTGGGTCGTATGCAGTTTTAAACTTCCAAGGTTACCATCTGATGTTTAATTTCTTAGGATCGAATATCAGCGTTAATTTGACAATTAGATATCGACATGCGGGTGACAAACTTTGTCTGATTGGTTTGTTTATACATGTGATCAGATTTTTCACCAAAACAAACACTTTTTTGTCATGGGGATACTTTGGTAGGTTTAATCCGTAGTCTCATGGCTCGAGGCTTGCCAATTTGCTTTTCACACTAAAAGATCAACCTAGGACCAGTAGACAGTCACTTTCTGCATTGTTGATAGGTTATTGGCCTATTAGTTGAATGTTTGAATCTAGATGGTATCGTTCTCCTTACAACTCATGGAAAAATTGATTGTCATGCTTAGTGGAAGAATTGAGCTTCTTGATTTGGTTTTTGTAGTTTATTTGATTTTACCTTAACGAGCTCGCTAGGTATCATCACTGTATAGTCGTTGCATGATTCAATGAAATAAGACACAGCAATTATATTTCAATCATGTTAAAATCACGCTCGCCCAACAGCATGTCGTGCTTTAGGGAACCGAGTTTGTTTAGCAGCAGTTTTGCTCGTACAGTTGCAATCATCGATCTAAATGGATCTCTTTCTTTCAGTTTCAGGGTAACTGAAGATATACATCTAGGCCTGCTTGCTGTTTTCCAGGAGACACCAAAGAGAAAGGCACCTAATAAAGTTGATGGCGTTTCCATGTTAGGAAAATAAGCTACTCTTTTTTTTCCTGAATTTGCTTGTTAGGGCATAAGAATGTTGCTATCGATGTACCCATTATTATGTCCAGTGTAGATCTCGACACATAATTTATATTCTGTGTGTCTGCTTTATTTCTTACCTTTCAGTTTGGTGCTTTGACAATGTGTTACGTAAAGCTGAAGTGTTTTCCTCTTATTGTTCGAAGTTCTCATTTTGTTGGTTGGAGGATCTGATGTTGTACAGTTTAGCTAACTATGGGAAGCGGGGAACCCGACTTAATGCTCACTGCCTCTAGCTCGCGGAAGATGGACTCTAATTTCCCTTACTCATACCTCGAACTGTTTTGGCGAACGAGCAAGAACAACTACCAACTCATATGATCAGTATAATAGTACATCAACTGAAGAAATCTATCTTTAGTCCATCATTTTCTACTGGTACGTACGCTCAAGGAAGGGGAAAGAACAGCACATGATGACACTAGAAGGGAAAACTATGCGAGACACTCTCAAACCGCTCCACAAGTGAGCGCAAACCGCTAAAGTTACAGACCATAACGATATTACCGTTCACATGTAGATAGCGGATTGACTTGAATGAACCAAAAATCATGCGCCCATTTTGGAGAAGCTTGCTGAAGACGACCTACGGTTTTTCATCGCCTTTGTCATGTTGCTGAATTTGCCGGCAGCAAAGCGGAAGGCATTGCGGAAGATGGTCCTGATCACTTCGACTGCCAACATGCAATAGAGGAAGATCGCGAGCGTGATGACGTATATCAAGAGCAAGGAGAGACCATTCGGGGACAAGGTCACGGAGAGAGTCATGTAGGTGACAATCATGGAAAGCAGGGCCACGGGCAGCAGAACTTGGACGTAGGATGGCTTATTGAAGAAGAATATGAGGAAAATGGAGGAGAAGAACCCAGAAGTGTTGAAGGACATGAAGAGATAGTAAGCAGCCACGGGGCACAGATCTGTCGAGCTGAAGAAGGAATGGTGGGACGTGCATCGCTTGTCTGACTTCATGTTGTCGCTCCAAATGGTCTCCGGAGGAGACAGTCCTGCCTGGTACGTGATGGTCGCTATTAAACTGGCCACAACTAGCACCATCTCCTCCACTTCCGACCATATGCTGCTGCTCGAGTCATCGTCCGTAGATTGGCTCGATTGCTGAGTCGAGTTCGCCTTTGTCGTCGCCTTCTTGTTTCGACTTGCTTGAGGCTCGGCTTTAGTTTGTCCATCTAGCTGATCACCTGAAACAACATCGATAGTGTCTGTGCCCACCAAGTTTTGCTTCTTCAGGAAGTTTAGGATCTGCCATTTTTTTCCATGTCAAATTAACAAGCACAATGAGATATGAGTCGATTAAAACAGCTACAACTTGAAACTGGGCATCGTACATAGATTTTTGAGCACCAATTCTTTTTAATCTTAAGATTCAAGCTCATAAATGACTATGCTCTATGCTCACATGCCAACAGTGACAAGATCCAATGTCTCAATAGTTCATTCTTCTCTTTTTAGATCTCCATCCTTGGTAGAAAAGATTCTCTACAAGAAAAAGAATGGTGTTGCAGGGAATCGGTGATTCTATGAACCTGCAACCCTTACTGCATCGGTTTGAAAAATGACTACCTCGACGATCGAAGTTACTAGCCCTAAATCACTACACGTGGAGAAAATCACCGCCATGCCGACACCCGAGATATAATCCCATGTTATTGTTCACAAGACTGTTGACATAGCCTGGGGGGACTATATTTGGATCTGAACCGGATTTTTGTAAGAGATACAGCGCATGTAGAGCGTAGAGCATAGGCAGGCAAGCCTCTGTTGGCTGGTAGGGACCAGTCTTGTACCATTGCATAGATGAGTTGGTGTGAGTTTTGAATAGCTGTTGTATCAATATGGGGACCACGTTTGAGGGGACCATGATCACGGCACTTCCAGTTACTTCTTGGATAAGTTCTATGCCTTTTGAATGAATCTGGAGACTGTTTTTGGATGGGTAGTTGTGGAAAAATCTGGTAGTTTGGGGCCACGAACCTTCAGTTACAAGCATTTGATGACGGAGCGAAATCAGCGTATCTGAACGATGCCTAGGCCTTCTAGCAGATTTCTAAAGATGCTTGGCTACACTTGGCCCCTTAGTGTCAACCGATCGGTGTCGGATTAGGACAGGTTGTAACTCAGACAGGATTAGTCACGACTTGTGAGGGACACCTTCAAGATATTAGCTGACTTGATAAATGGATCGGTTGGACTTATCTCGCAGGCCATTTCAAACGACATGACCACTTATTTTATTTTCTTTTTTTTTTTTCTGTTTGGAGGAATTTGCAAAAACTGCAATGTACTTATGGATTTAGCGAGGGGACAAAAAAAATCCTCGATACGCATCACTTTACTATGAAAAACAAGAAACTCTAAAGATTGATCCTTTATGGCGTTTTATCTTCTCCCTGCTACTTCCCTGCCCGACCACACACAAGAAAACAAGCAATGCAATTTCCTACACCGAACAGAATGTCACCTCTTTTGAACTGTAGATGATTCTTGATCATCGATACATTCCAAATCAATTCAGTTCATGTTTAAGCACAAAGAATCGACAGGCCGTCTGACTTCTTAACCATTTTTTTCTTACTCTAATGGGTATCTGGTTACTGCAATCTCTGCAAAGACTAGTTTCTATAGATTGAGCTGATGTACCACGAACCATATCCATCCGGATTACTATCTTTCAGAACATTTAGTCTCAAACTAATCTTGTTATCTTGTTCTACAGTGCTTCACTCAAAGAAGAAAAACTTTCAGGACTTGACGAGAACTAGAATCTCAGGGAGATTTTCACTTGACCTACCTGTTTTCCTTCCTCTATCAGAAATAAAATTAGCAGGCTGTCGACTAGCCATGGTCCTGCATCTAAACAGAGCAATTCTTCGTGGACTACCAAGAAGGCAGGAACGTACCTGGAGCTGTTTCGAAGCTACAGCCAGCTGTGAGATTGTGTTCCCATCGTCATCCTTGGCAGTCACAAGGCCGTCTGCATCTCCATCTTCGCTGACCTTTTCCACTAACTTCTTGAGCGCATCGGACTGACTGTTCTTCACTGCCAGGTGAAGTGCGGTCTCGCCATGAGCGGTGCGTTCCTTGAGGGCTTGAGGACACTGAGAGAGCAACTCCTCGATTACCTTGACCCTGCCCTTGATGGCCGCATAGTGGAGCGGTGTCCGGCCACCCTTGTCCTTGATCGTGCAAAGATCAGGGCCTACTGTTAGAAGCTCCCTCGCGACTTCCAAATTCCCCGTGGCCGACACAATGTGTAACGGCGTAAGGCCATCGTGATTCAATTCCCTTGCAAAATTGGGCTTCCTGCTAACAATCTCCTTCACGAGTTCACTATTTCCAGCGAGCACAGCCAAATGAAGAGGAGTCTCTGCCGTTGGTCCCAGCACGGCTTTGTCCAGAATCAGCGGATCTTCAGCTAACAAGGCCCGGAGAGAGGTGACATCTTCGTACTGGATAACTCTGGAGAGCCTAGGATCCATAGGAATTTGTCATGAACGATTAGAGCCCTGCGCTTCTTTGGTTTGCTTGTGGTTCTTGATGATAGTTTTAAGAGCTTGGTTCGTCCTACTTATGCACAAAGCAAAGATGGGACTCCGCAAAGACGGCAAGCACCGTGGTTTCTGTCCTTTCAGACATTGGGCATTAGAAGATTGATGGAAAAGTTACCCAAACCAGAGGATCAAACTTCCAGACTGTTAGGTAACACAGCAAGTCGTACATTGCTGTCGGCTTTGAAAGCTCACACAAATGCGAACACCCGTCAATCCAAAGAATTAACATTCCCCCAAGAATAGAAAAGAAAAATGCAAGGTCATATCCCACCATAAGTGACATCATCCTTCGTGAACGGTCTGGTCGACCTCGATCTATTTGGATTGGAGACACTAGTTTTCCTGATACAGGAGTACAAGGAAGGATGGCTACACAAATATAAGATTCAGCTCTCATGCATTGAAACACGAAATAGACTTGAGGGCGTAAGTACATTTCAAACTAAAAGGGATGAAAAGTTAGTGACAATGGTGAGCTGAGTGATGATAACGATGATAACACCATGTGACAACCATCAAAAGCTTCTGTACATGTATACAATCTGACCAGTTAAACTATGAACTTCCTAAAGGAGCTTGGACCTAGTCAGTTTCGACCCTGTCTTGACGATGTTTCCTAAGTTTAGCATGTGAGCTGTCTACGCCTCTATCCAAACACATCTAATGGTTTTGCATCAACAAAGAGCACCAAAACACCCTGCTGACCTAGCCTTCTCCATCGTAGTCTTCATCATCTTCATCCATCCCTCTATTCAAATTTGCAAGCTGAATGGGATCAATGGCCATCTTCTCAACTTCGGAAAGAGACCACCCAGGATATTCCTCATGCTTGAATCCAGCATCAGGAGCTGCTGATATACTGGTCGGACCAGAAGCTAATATCATTTTTGAGTCCCCATTTTCATCCAAATCCACATTCAGGTCAAAGTTCCGAACAGGTGGTTCTGCAGATCTAGGAGTAGGAATGCTCTCTTTTGATTCATTGAGATGGTCACCATTTTCTGTCCCTTCAAGATCCTGATTTGAATTGTCCTGCTGAGGAACATCTCCATCAACTTCAAACTTCTCATTCTGCACAGTTGCATCCCCCTCTGAGGCTCGTCCACCTCGCCCACGACCCCTACCTCTGCCCCTACCTTTCCCTCTCCCAGCACTGCCTGTGTGACCAGTATCATTCTGAAATTGAAACGGCACAGAGAAGAAATATTTAAATTTGTCGGGAAATCTGGATTTGGTTTAATAAGGCCGAATGAGATTCAGAGACCAGATAACAATCTTCTTAAGGTGCAAGAATATATTACTATGCCGTTATTCTTCGACACTTGGTTACATCCAAACAAAGAAATGCTACAGAAGCATATTACTGACAAACATAGCTGCAGTAAGTTACTCATTGGACACTGACAATACTATGAAGTAGAGCAGCAAAAATGCCTAAGAACTACAAGGCTTTGTTATGAAAGCGTGGGCAAAGAAACAAAATTTAAATTTTACCTCTCTCCCACAAATTTTCAAATTTTTCTCAACTTTCCACCAACAATTTCATCCCCTCTACTTTCTCTACCTTCCCAAACACAGCATAAGAGAAAAGTGACTGAAAAAACCAAGCATTCATCCACGGACATGAGATACTTCACAACCAATCGGCTGGACAGTCGAGATGACATGATGCGGCAAGCCACATTAAGGAAAAGGAAAGGAATGATGATAATATCCATAATCATGGGAAACATTACCATGCGGCTCCTCTTTGATTCATCATCAGTGTCATTTTCCCCATCATCAACCATTTTCCTGCTAATGAAATACATAGTGTGATATTAATAGCCATATTCCCCCACTGAAATGGTAAACCTGTAAATTCACATTTAACCAACCTTCTTTTAGCAGCAGACCGATCATCTCCAGCAGCGTCAGAACCACCTAAATCAGGAACCTTGCTCACAATTTCGCTCAAGAAATCAAACACGTTAAAGGTTTGGACACACTGCTTCCTGCAATTGAGAAGCAGAGTTATTCAC
Source organism: Eucalyptus erythrocorys (assembly GCA_014182555.1). Lineage (NCBI taxonomy): Eukaryota > Viridiplantae > Streptophyta > Magnoliopsida > Myrtales > Myrtaceae > Eucalyptus > Eucalyptus erythrocorys. The sequence goes on along the minus strand of CM024606.1, from coordinate 9,591,845 downwards.
CTCAAAAACTATTTTAAGTAAATAAAATGAGTAGAGAGGGAACACTAAACTCTGCCATATTCTCTTTCGGAAAAAGAAAGGAGGCAGAAGATAGAGAAAAATGCTCCCTAATCAGGAATGCCATACATACAATTTCACATGCTTAGAGGGGCAAAGGAAAGCAAGCGGTGAAGCTATTAGAAGGGAATCTTGACTGGGAAGGGAAGAGAGAGAAAAAGGGGGAAGACAAAATACTTTAAGTCTGCTTACAAATGCAAGGAGTTCAGTGTCTTAGCTCCCCTCTTCAAGGTTATATCATATGTCCGATCACAAAGGTCTTGCAGGAACAGTTCCAATGCCTTAGCTGGAGATTTTGCAAGAAGACAATGAGCATTGATTTATTAAATTGGGATTTCTCATGCCAACATAAATGAGATCAACAGCAAAAGCAAGTCCCCAGGCCAGTTCTATCAATAATGAACTAGAGAGGAATAAATCAACCAAAATGCAGATGTTGTACACTTACAAACAAGAAGAGGCACGGCCATAGCAATCTTCCCGACATCCTCATCAGCTTGCATAATTTTCTTAATCCGAGCCTATAAAAGGAATAGTTGTCAATTATACAAAATTATTCTGCAAACGTCAAAATGGATGGGGGACAGCAGGGAAGAGAATTCAAGGCCAAGTACGTGAACCTGGAGCACAAACATCAAGACATCAGGCAACAAACCAAGACAGTTTTAACTTGGCCATCACAATGACGTCAGCCAAATTAAAATTATCCAACTGTATTATAAGCAGACATCAACTTGCCAACCCCTGTTTTTCAGAGGGAAAAAATAAATAAATAAAATACACTACATCCACTTGTGGTTTGATCCTCTAACGCGAGCTCAACACTTCTGTCATAAGTGTTTCAGTACTCAACCATTGAGCCTTAACCATTAACCATTTGCTCTCTACAAAACTTAAAACAGGCTTGACACATCTGCTTCTGCCAGCTAAATTGTGTAGTCAGCTTATTTTCCATCTATAACTTTACCTTGAATTTTCTTTATAGGATTGCCTTTTGCGCTAGCATCAAACATCCATTCTTGCCTCATGTCAATGCAAATACTTAAAAGTTATTCAATAAAGTAGTTTCGTAAAATCAGCCAATTCTGCATACAGTTTTCACTTCTTCTCATTCTGAGAATGCCCCCCCCAAAAAAAAAAAAAAAAAAAACACTGTAGAGTTCATTTAATTGCTTCCCCAACAGCAAGAAGAAGAACAAGCAAAGGGTGAAAAATCCAATCGTCTAGATCAGAATGGACAAACAGTTCCAACTATTAAAGCATCTTTCAGCCATACAATGCTGCATGTTGGCTTCTCCAACCTGGCACTAATTTACAACATTCAGACTGCTAAACACTTTTTATGCAAGTGATGATAAATAGGCATCGCAGAAAATGCAAGTGAGAATAGTGTGACTTTCATAATATAGGCTATCAACTTGAATTTCGCCCAAAACAGAGTTATTAGTTTGCCATTTGTCCTATCACACTATTTGAGTTCCTAGATTTCTTTAACCTATGCTCCAAAGACGAACGAAATATCCTCATCTTTAAGGGCTAACAAACAAGAAACTAGCTTTGACTTCTAAAGCCAATTGATCTTTCTTCATTTTCACTAACAGTTAACAGAAAAATGAGCAATCAGTTTTCCAAAAGGAGATTCTTCCTCAGCAACCCAACCTCCCATGAGAAAAAGAAATCTATCGATTCATATGTCCATCTAATTCTAATTAAGTTGTTTCTCTGATGTCCTACAAGGACTAAAATAGGCTTAACCAATCCGCTCTCCAACTTCTATGACACCAACCCCCCCCAAAAAAAAAAAAAAAAAAAACACCCAAGACAGAGATTGGCTCGGTAAAATACCCAACCCATGCAAAATAGTCCTGAGTCCTGATATATAAAATTTTCTAATAAACCATGAGTCAACAAGGTACATCCTTTCAAATTAACTACATAGGCATGAAAAGACAGTCACTTTGGCCTGTGTTCCACTGTGCAAACGTGAAATCGGTAAAGTAACGAGTGCATAATGTTGCTAGACGGGCAAATCTCCACCTACTCAAAAATCAATTTGGGTATATCAAGTGCAATACCACATGGCTCCAAGCATTCGAATATACGACACAGATAACCCAGTCAACTATGATCAAAAGCATGCCAAACCGAATACGAACACCGTTCACCTAACTTTAGCCAAAGAAATCTAATCCCAATCAACTATTAGCAGTCGCAAAACGCACGATCACAGCCAATTCGCAATCACGAGTTCACAACCTCTCCCCCACTGAATCCATGATTAATTAGATATCCGAAAAAACCCGCACACAATCACTAGTTGGGAGCACAGGACCCGGAAGATGCAAAAACCATTGTAAACACGCTCCATGCACGACGCGTTCGGCTCGGCCAAAAATAAAAAGAAAACCTCAAAAAAGAAAAAAAAAAACACAGCAGAAAAGGGGAGCAAAAGAAAAAGGAAAAAAAAAAACGCCACGACAGTAACAGAGTCGGCATGGCCGGAAACCAGCATTCACTCACCGCCGGGAATCGCGTGTCGAGCTTCTTCCTCATGTGGCCGCCAGCGGAGGAGCCAAAAAAAAAAAAAAAAAAACCCTAACGGTGAAAAAAAAAAAGAAAAAAAAAAAAACCGCGAGGGGGACGAGCGGGGGAAAGGCGAGCGCGCTCTCCGCTCTTTGCCCTAGCGCAGCCTCTCCTCGCGCGAAGAGAGAGAAAGAGATAGAGAGAGAAACGGAGGCCTTCTCCCCGAACCAGGACGAGTGCAGGAACCGCCACGCCAGCCGTTCTCGAAGCGGAGGAACGAAGGAGGAGAAGAAGACGAAGAAGACGAAGCGGAAAAGGAGAACTTGCGACTTCGCTTTTCTGCGAGCAAAGATTCAGGATAAAAACCGCCTCCAATTCCCTCGCTTTTTATTCATTTATATCGCTTAGCAAAATTTCCTGGCTCTTTTTCATTAAATCGTTTGATTATTTATTTCATTATTTCTTCTTTAACCCCGGGCTGGCTGGGGGGGATTAAGTTGGGCTGGAATCTTCTAGCTCTCGAAGGCGGTGGTCCCTTCGCGGAGCCGTCCAATCGCCGGCCGCCGCGTCACCGCGTTCCGTTCGGACTTCGTTAGACCGTTTTTTGTTGGGGGGGGTTGGGGGGCGGGCGCGGTCATCTCTCGCCGTTAAGTCACGGCGACGGCAAACCCCGGACGGAACGATGGAAACGGGAAAAACGGAACTGCCCCGGTGACGGCGCACGGAAATTCGCGGCGATCCTTTCCCGTTTTCGAATTGAAAGGACAACGCCAGGAACCGAAGTTCGCCTGAAAAGAAAATGTTCTTTTTGCTGACGAAAGGTCCTCGAATTTAATTTCTTTAACATGTGTAAACCCATTATTTTTCATCACGCCGAAAATTTATTGAAACTTTTTTGGTCAAAGGTTTATTAAATGAATATATTTTTTTCTTGTATTTATCACCGTCATGCATTAACTCCTCATGTGTTTTTTGGGCACTCGCATGTGCACATGAATCTTTAGATGGATCCATTGCCACAGCTATTATTTATCAGTATACTTTTTGGGTTCTGACTTCCCAAATTAGTAAAAGAATTTTCCAACGCGTATAATGATTTGTTTTTATAGGAGGCGTCATGATCAATTAGAGAAATTATTGGGTCGCTTGATATAAGCACGTAAGGAACAAAATTGCTATCCCTTAATGAAAGCATAATTTAATCGATAATAGTTTGGGATAGGGCAATTACCAATGAATATTGCTATAATCAAAACCACGTTGCTATAAGTATTGTTTCCATATCTTTTACCAAAAAAAGAATTCCCACTTAATGTATGCACGCGGTTTTAATTTCGGGCAAGTGCGTCTGCCTTTGGGTCCAAGGCTCCTTTCCATAAATACGTTATTTTTACCGTCTGTAATTTTCTGGTTTTTCGTTTTATTTTCTTATTTTTCGACGGGCCTTTTCGTCATTTTAGTCGACATTGCCCAGTTGGCAAGTATGGACAAGTTTTGTCTTTTTCCTTTCGTAGTCGTGCGTTTTTTAATTGCACGTCTCGCCCATCCTATGCTTTAGGTGCGCTTTTGCAATATGACATCTCTGTCGATTGAGAATTGAGAGAATTATGTAACCCCCCGAGTTAACGTGCACTGGATAATTTCGATAGCATCCTAGATTGAGGACAAACTCATTCAAACTCTTCTGAAAGGGTTAATGAAAATGATTACTGACATCATATAGTCCGTGATGTCCGGAATTATAAAAAAAAGTTTCCTTTTATCTGAAAAAACATGGCGATGGCATAGCCATTGTTTTGAGCCCGACAACCCGATATTTGGTTTGCTTTCTTCTTCTTCTTTTTTTTTTATTTGTATTGTCAGCTAATGTGGTGGATATAGATTTGAGTCTATGTCAATGCTTATGTTATTACGATGGATTGAGTAGGATAGAAAAAAAAATGCATTAGAGATGTAGCTAAATAACAATTTAAGGATAACATTGAAGGAAAGATGGTATTCTAAATCGATAAATATCATTGTTTTGTAGTTTCTTTTTTTTTTTTTTTTTGTCATATTCTATTCCTATTCTAACACTCACTTTAGGATTTTTGCCCTATCTCTTTGCGGGCGTGGAAGTCGAAATCCACTCTTAAAACTAAATTGTCCTCACCCCAACCCCTATGAAAAGGTGGGAATTCAAATCCCCCACCTCCCCTTCCAAATTGGAATAGTAGGAAACTAGGTTGTGTGTTTTAACCTTGACAAATTTAAAATTTTGAAAATTGCTCCTGAATTTGTGTTAAAATTTTCGCCGTGTTTTAGTTTGAACACCAAAAAATATTTTTTGCTTAACTATATATGTCGATGCCAATATGATTATTAATGTGAAGTCAAATATTATAGAGAAAATTCATATATTACGCTCTCTTTATGCTCGTGTGTCATAAATTTCTCGGCAAGAGATGCGATATATTTCTAAAGATTTGAGATTCTCCATGCAAAATTGGACTAAAATCCATATGCAAAAAGGAAGCAAAAGTAAAATGCTAGAACTGTTTCAGTCTGTTTGGGGATAATTACTTAATCGAGTCGTGAACTTATTGCATAAGCGTCATTTCAGTCATAAATTTTATAATTTGTCCAAATATAATTCTAAAAAATTGTTTGAAATTCTAATGTCATCCCTTTGACAAATTATTGCTTGAAGTTGCCTATATGGCTTCTAGTTGTCGTTAGTAATCTTTCTAGTACTTCGATGTGAATAATTTGTTAATCATCATGTTAGTGATTTCCAGCTCCAATTGGCCAAGATGATTATATTGAAATCTTATACAAAAGGTTTAGAATTATATCGGTCAAATTGAAAAATTCATGTTTAAACTACTATTTGTAGTTCGTATGATGAGTTTATGATTGATTGAATAATTTTTTTTTGTCTATTTGATTAATTGTTTTCTTTTAATATTTTCTTAATATTTTCAAGGTTTGATTTTTCATTTTCGTAATATGGAATGTCTATATCATTCAAAAACACACATTAACCTAAGATCTTAAATCCCCCAAAAAAAAAAAACGAAAATAACTTATAAAGGATAGACGAATGCCTACGCCATTCTAAAAATACATTTAACATATAATTGCCTTTCCTTTCTTTTTCCCTTCTCAACTTTAATTGTCGAGTCAATAGATTATTAAATAATCACGCACTTTCCATATCGTTTTTCCTTCACAACAAGAAAAATAACGCGGGACTCTGGAAGACAAATCCTCCATTTTCATGCATGCCGGCCTTCCAGTTCCATCTGACCAGTTCCATTCCACTCCGTCGTGCCAAGCTCGACCTCCACACTCGAGAGTCGCCGCTCCGAAAAGTGGGGAGGGAGAGGGCGCTCCGGCGAAAAAAAGGAGGACCTCGAGGGACCAAATTGAGAAAATCGGAAAGGGGGCGGGGGGCGAAATTGAACGTTGGGAAACAGTTGGAGGACGAGAAGGGAGAAACGCCGTCCGGGGATCGCCGTTCCGTTCAGTCAGCGAGAGGAAAATATCGATTTTACGTATATATCCACGGAAAAAATGGGGGACGAATAATCGGAAAAACAAAAACCCTATTCTTATTCAGTTTTGAGCCTCGTAATTCCTATCCGTCTCCTCTGCCTTCTCCCTCCCTCCCTCGCAGCTACTGCCCCCTCCCCTCGCGTGGGAGTCGCCACCGCTCCGCCCGCCGCCGCCGCCGTCGCCGCCGGCCGACCGATCGGAGACCTCCTCCCTTCCTCCCTCCGCCGATCAGTCTCTCTCCCAGGTCATTCTCTCCTTCTCTCTTTCTCTCTCTTGCGCGCGCGGGCGGCTGTTTTCTCGATCTCCTGCAATTGCGCATTCGTGTTGATCGGCGGCGGATTCGCGCGGCGGGAGCCCGGCGTTCGGTTTCGGATCCGTTCTCTGCGTTTTTTCCCCCTCCCTTCTCGTCGCGTGTTTGATATTTAGATTCGAGCGGCCGGAGTTAGGTATTATCGGAGGCGGAAGAGCAGAGTCTTTGCGATTCTCCTCGTGATCGGCAGATTTTGGCGGTGGCGGTGAATAATTCGTCCGATTTCGTGTTCTCTCTCTCTCTCTCTCTTCCCTTCGCTTGAGTTGTTTCTATTCGTGCCGGTGAACTGGTCGTGTCGGAGCGGCGTGATGTGTTAGGGATTTCTCCGATATTTTCTCGGCTTCTATCGGTGTAATTACGGAATGCGCGTAATGAGTGCGTGCTGCTGCATTCGGTGGGTCACTATATTCTAGGTTTAGCTAGAAAGAACTCAATTTTTCTGGTATTTACCCTCTGTCGTGCGTTTTGTTATTTTAATTCATCCGTGATTGTTGCAGAAATTTTTGTAGATTGTTAGATGATATGTGTTCAAGATGTCAGTTTTGGTGACGGGGAAGAGCTCGAAATGATTACTTAGATGGCTCTTGCATGTTTATTTGATGATGCTCTTAGTTTCCTTTGAGCAATTCTGGCTGTCTGGATGGAAGAATTGTAGACAGTATCTGCTTCCTTGATTAGAACTTTTCCTGGACCATAGGATGGGCTGGACTCTGTAATCGAGACGCATTGCTAATATGACTGGCATTTGCGAAAACATGACAATGTCTTGGTTATTGACCGGGCTTTTGTGAAAACATTTATCTCACATTTGTGAAAGCTGACTGGTCATATTAGCTGGACTCCACCATAAACCTTTTACGTTCGCCTAGCACTTTTTCACATACACATTGGGAATCATCTCTATCTTTCACTTTCTCCTTGAACGCATAAGACCACTCATATTAACGGCATTTGCGGTGATATATGAAGTCACCTGCAAAAAGCATTTGTTATTGACGGGGCAAAGAGGAACTGAACTCATAAATATTAAATGGTAATCCCAGAGGCGTCCAGGCATCAAAAGTTTTTGTGGGGCTGTTCAGGATTTGGTAGTTATGGCTGAACCTCACTCTAACCTCATGGGGGATTTGATGTTTTAGACTATGGAGTGTAGTCAGAGCTGATGGGGTATTGTTGAGATGAAGGCTGGCCTCTCTGATAATTTCTTTGAGGGCTTAAGTGCATGTTCATAATTTTTTTTTTTTTTTTCCCGCATAACTTATGCAGATAGCTGCTGTTTTCATCGATTTAAAGTGTTGGCTAATTAATATCATCAATTTAAAGTGTTGGCTAATTAATGTCACTTCCTCATGCTTGGTCGTCGATATTTATGTTTACGGGATCTAGTCTGCACGACTGACTGGTGGATAAAATAATTCTTAAGGATTTTGATGTTTAACGGTGGAATTGAATCTGTTCAGTTTGTCACGTGCTTTCTAGAATGGCTTTGCCCTTGAAGGGGCTGTGCTGTCTTTCTAAGAATCATTCGAGCATAAGAAATGAAATATTTTGTCTGTTTTCATCCCTGAGTTTCTGTTGTGGTCCTTATTTTCTGATCCATAAGATGATTAATGCTCATTTCAAGTCAGCTGTTTGGACTTAGATTTCGTTTTCCCCATGTCCTGTGAGTTAAAGATATGGTCCCTGAAAGCGTTCCTAGATGGTGGCTTTTCACAGATTGGGTGCATTGTTTCCGAATAATTAATGTTGTCCCAAAAATGTCCATGAAAATTAATTTTTCGGTTCTTATTTGAGTCACTTTAAAGTATTTACAACCCTATCAAGGGACTGTTTTTGCAGTCTCATGTTTGGCTGGAACTCCTTTTCTCTCATTGACTTTGGCGGATTTATCAATTCTGTTGTAATGGGAGAATTAAAAGCAGTTTTGTTATGATCTGTGATGTTTCAGGTATTTCTTTTAGAAATGTCTCCAGCATCCAAATCCAAGTCCAAGGACAAGAAGTCTGGGAAGGAACCGATAAAGGCTGCTTCCAAGCCCTCTGGACCTGCATCTGGGGGTTCTGGAGTCCCTGCCAGCGCGTACAACCCTGTTTTAGGAACATTCCATTCTCTTGAAACAGTGTCAAGTTCTTCTTCTTCACCTCTTCAAGCTAATGGTCGTTTCAGGACTATTGATGAGACAGATGAGCAGACTGGCTCGCTTGCTGCGGGGGTCGAATTAGATTCTGTCTCCAACAATGGCAGCTGGTCTGGCGAGTCGGAAGACCATAAGGAGAACAAGTCTAATCTTCCTGGTCGACAGGAGTCTGTCCCAGGAGCTGACAATGACAAAAGAGAGAAAATCCGCCAAAAGAATGAGAAGAAGCATCAGCGTCAGAAAGAAAAACGAGCTCAGGAATTGCATGAGCGATGCAGCGGCTATCTTATGTCGAGAAAGCTTGAAGCACTTGCTCAGCAGCTCGTGGCAATGGGCTTTTCTCCTGAAAGGGCAACCATGGCTCTTATAATGAATGAAGGCAGAGTAGAAGAATCAGTCGCGTGGTTGTTTGAAGGGGGTGAAGAGGCTGATAATCGGATGGATGACAAATTTAGTCGGACTAACTTGAAAATTGATATAACGGAAGAGCTTGCTCAGATTACAAGTATGGTATCCAAGTTTAAATGCTCGAAACAGGAGGTGGAGAGAGCTGTCGTCTCGTGTGAGGGTGACCTTGAGAAGGCAGCAGAATCGTTGAGAACTCAGAAGCTAGAACTATCTTCTGCTCTTTCTAAACCAGGAGAAACTGGAGATCCTTCTAGTTTAAGTAATGGCAAGCTTTCAGCTACTGTTGCCATGAACTCCGGGATGTCCCAGCATAAACCAAATTTGTCTTTGTCAGCCCAGCTGAGAAGAGATGAAAGAGACTATAATTACACAAGAAGTGCGGGAAATGCAAGTGGTTATTTGGAGTCTGCGCCGAAGAATGTGCAGTCTGTGAAGAGAAATCAGCAGAAACCCCAACACTCTGCAATGCTGATGGAGAAGAGTCGACCTGGTGCTGGATCTGGTTCAATGGCAACAGCTGTTCAGGTGTTGCCTTCACCGGCGAAAGGAGAGACCCGTTATATTGCTGTTGGAGGTGAATTAAAACATCTTTCTTTAGGAACAGTCCGGGAGCCAGTTGTCATGATGCAGCGACCGCAATCAGCTAAGCAGGTTCCTGCTATAAGTGTTGGCTCGCCCCCTGGAACAGGTGTGGGTTGGCATCCTTCTAATGGCATTGACATTAGGAAGTCAGGTGCGTTGCCGCCTCAAATTCCTAGCAGTAGAAGCCTCGGCGCAGGCAATCTTAGTTCGGGTCAGATACATCCCCAATTTTATTATCAACAACAATTGGGTCTTGGAAGCAGTTTGCTGGAGTCACCAGGGACAAGTCGAGCTATGGGTTTTCAACAGCATCAACAATTCATACAAGGTGGTGGTTTTGGAGAGATGCCCGGGACAAGCCGAGGTAATGGTTCGTGGAGTAGAACAAGCGCACCTCCTACAATAGCGGCTGCTTCTTCCCTTGGTCTGTTTTCTGGATTGGGTTCTTCTGGTTCTTCAGGGGCTGTTTCTCCAGTAGACTGGAGCAACAGTTCAGTGGGGCAGCAGTTTGATTACACCAACGTCGACTGGTCGTTGGATCGGGGTTTGTCTTCCCCAAGATCCACCAAGTGGTTGATGGGGTTGACCTCTTTAATGAAGAACAAGGCGACCATGTTTGATCCAGATGTTCCTACGTCAGGTTTAAACCTTGGCCTGAGACCTCCTCCCCCCAATGTGAATGGCGTCTCTTTCATGGGACTTCGTGATGCACCGGGAGCGACTACAGATACATCTGCTCCGGGTTCTCGGGAGTGGACGTCTCCTTTTGAAGGAAAGGATCTTTTTAGCTTGCCTAGAGAGTTCGTCTCTTCCCCTTCTCTGTAGGCCTCAGATAGGACAGCGAGCAACAAATAAAATGGAAAGATGGCATTTGGATTTCGTATGTGTTAATCGTGTTGCATGACCTTGTTATGAAAAATGCATTGCAGTGTCCTTTGCTTGTCTTCTGTCCGCATGGGGAGAGAGAGAGAGAGAGAGAGAGAGAGAGGTTCCATCATCCTTGCTTTTAATCAGAGGCAGAATCGGAGTATCCCCGTTTTAACCTCTCCGTCATCACTGTGCAGTTGACAATTTAAATCGCCCCAATGGATTATCCCGCCCGGGCCAAGCAGCTTGGGCCATCACTTTTCGAAAGTACAATTTGACTGGTTCCTGACGCGCAACAAAAACTTTCGAGCTTTGTCTTTGCTCTGCTGCGTTTGGAGAAAAGGTTGAAGACTCTGCTATCTTCCAGATTTTTTCCCTTCCCTTCACTTCCCTCTCAGTATCGAAGTGGTGTCCGGAAATCCCTAGTAGACTAGCGGAGTATTACTGAATTGTTGACCGAACTGGAGAGTAATTGTTTAGTGGCCCAACCTTACCCAAAAAAAAAAATAATAATAATCTTAGCTGCCCAAATCGTATGGTCATGAAAAAAGAAGGTTCACTTGTCAATACATGCAAAGCGAAGTACTTTCGCAAACCGCCGACTTAGAGGAAAGGCATCCTCTCGAGTTCCTACTCTCTACTAACTTGCGAGTGGCTTGCAAGATGGCCTAAATGTGGAGGTGATTAATTCCTACGAGGAATTGAAAGCTAGAATTAAGACCTTCGTCTATTGCAATTGGCCACCAGTGCCAGAGCTGCAACCGCTATCGGTTTCAGTTGGTTATCCACCGACGTCACCAATCCCTATTTATTTCTTGAAGAAAAAACCTTATTTTCATCGATTAACACTTACAATATAATATCCTGGAAATTCATACAGAATGTGGAAGAGCAAACTAGAGGGGCTTGCTCAGCTTTTATTATGGCAATGAGGAAGAACCAGAGCCTGCACCACAAGCATTTGTCGCTGTTGAAGAAGCGGGTTCTCTGTACCATTGATTGGATTCCCGTGTGATGAAGTTAGCCTCTGCACGGGACAAATATTTCATCCAGTTATCATGATCAGAGTAAATTTTGCGTCCAAGAAAGAATGAGGAAAGATTGCATTCATCTTTCTCACAGTTGAGGTCCCTTGTTTCTACAACTTCTTTATGCCCCAATGAAAACCACAGTGGATGCACACAAAGGTAAGAAGTCCCATTATATAGGATGGAAAAACTGGATTACTTTCTCTAGTGTTGCAGGGAATAACTGGAGAAGGCTGGGCCATACCTACTGGGAAAAAATCATGACCTTTTTAATATATGGGTAGCAACAGAAAAGAGGAAAACTGGGGGATTCTTCCTTTCCTTGAATCTTATGGGAATTATTAGTAATCAGCAATTCTTTAGCTTCAGAACATTTCATTACGTCTCAACTCTCATATCTTCAGATGTAGGAATCAAGTACCAATCAAGCATATATTAAGAAAATCAGTCCACAGAAAATAAGCATATTCAGGACGAGGTATTTTTTCTGAAATGGATCACCAGATTTTGCTTCTTATTTTTCTGCTTCTAACCTGCCTAGGTCTTTATGGCCATTCCAACCAGAAGTATCGCTATGATAAGCTTGCAATCATATCAAGAAAGGAAACGAACATATGACTAGTTGACAATACTTAACTTACCTGATAAGAATACATCCTTGTATTCTTCTTCATTGTAGACAAATAGTGGAGGGTCTGGTGAACCAACTCCAACGATCGTGCTCCCACTACATCAGTCAAATTTGGACACCAAAGGAAAATTAGTTTGTGGGAATAGAAGAGAATACATGATATCAGAACATGATCCTGGAATGATAAGAAGATCTGAAAACATTCAAAGCCAGCTCTCATGGGATGAGTGCAGACGCCACCATCAAATTAATAATAAAGGAACAGTGCAATCACAATGACGTACAGCCCACTGCAAACATTTTGAACACAGGATATTTCAAGTAATTTCCCCAGAGTGACTTCCCTTAAGTTCATCGCTGTTATTTTCTTTTTCTGGTTCAAATGTTCATCACTTAGGATAGCTTATATTGCTACCATTATCTATCTAATAACAGGTAACTGGGATTATATATGACCTATAACTTCTAGGGAAACATTCCAATACAAGGACTCTCTTTCTAAACTAGAGTCCATAAACCGTCAACTACCAGAATTGTTTTGGCCAAAAAGAAAGAAGAATTACCAGATTTTGATGAAGATTATAGATGTTGGACAATCCCGAACGACAAAAGTCCAAATGGATGCCGCAAGTGTAATAATCCAGGCATCATTGTCTATTCTAAACTCCTAAGCCATGTTTGAAACTTTACAGGAAGCTATATTTTCGGAGGCAAGCATCATAAAAACCATTGTCACAGTTTTATCAAAGATGAGACTATCTAGCCCTGGGACAGAAAGTGATGAAGGTATAAAGTCCAAAAGTTGAGGTTGCTAGCGAAAATATGAAGCTGCAAGTAACTATCCTGTGTGGTCAATGGTTCATTAAAAAAAAATAATTGGGATTATTGTATGAGGCTAAAGTCTGTGCCCTTAGCTTATAAGCTACCGAAGCGGTATGTTGGTATTATTTTGGAGTCAATTATGAAACTTCTCACACCAACACATATGCTAGTGTTTTTCATCCTTCCATGATAAAAGATCTACTTCAAGGTTTTTCTAGTTTTTTTGGTCAATGGATGAGAAATATAAGAACATGATATACCTCACAACAATTGAGGATTAGGTTGACGCTTCGTTATGGACTCGCTTTTGCAAAAATTGATGAATGCCTCCTATAGTATGAAAAATCTATAAAAGTCTCTCCTTCTCAATCCTAATAAAATTACTTTGTATACATTTAAGCCTCAAAAGACACATCAACATTAAATGCTTTCAGTTATTCAAGAAATATATTCCTCTGACAACTTTACTCTCTACACAGGATATTAGGACTTTAGACTGGTATTACTTTATTTTTCCTTTCTGTACCTTCCAGACATGAAAACAGCATCATACTGTCCACGGCCAGCAGCCATTGTACGCTGCTTTAACTTTTTAAGGGATGGTAGTACCTCAAACGCTGGAGCTTCTGCAAGGAAATATAAACATTTGAACAATGAAACTTTTGATTGCAACTAATTCTGTCTCGTATGATAGACACCGGCAAATATAAAGAAGAGATTATTTGATCATGAGTTTGTTTTTTTTTTTTTTTGGTCAAAATTAGTCTGGCATCACACACACACACACACACACACACACACAAACAGTATGATAGGAATTCTCTGCAAATAAAACTGTGTAAAAGAAAAGAGGTATTGATAATTGGTAGGTCAGAAAGTCACACAGAATAAGTTTCTCGAAGGGAGAGAAACAGAGGAAAGGGAAGATCGAGTGCTGTCATGTTCATTTACCCAAATCATTGATGCATACATCTTGAGATATTCCATCCTTTGACAGCTTTTCCAGCAAGGCCAAAGGATCAACATTGCTAGTCTTGTCCAACTGTAGACGCTGAGAATGGAAAAACATCTTCAGAAAAAATTGTCCACTCATAGGGAGTAAGCTGACTAGAGTTTTGTTAACTAGTCACAACTCTATTACCTTGTAAACTTCAGCAGTCGAACATGCCTGTGGAGGTTTTATTAGAACCATTGGAATGTCCAAGGATATAGGTGGAGGGATATTTTCAACCACCTAGAAAAATAAGGGCTATATAATGATTGGGTGGAACTTGGAATCATATTAACTTACCAAAAAAAGCGTCAAGATATAGAAGAAGTACACAGAATAACCTGATTAATAAATTAGAAGATCATCAGAAATTCATCATCTTAGGATCAAGTTTTATTTCCTTATAAAGCATTATTGGAGAACTTAGGCACAGAGCACTACCATCATAGATTTCTTAAGCTCTTAGAGCAAATGAATGGAAACCATAGAAGTATATTCTGCTAGAAAGATGACACTGGAAAGTAAGATTTGAACAAGGGACAAGAAAATGACCAAGTACCAGCAAGTATTCCGCAAGTCCAGACATACCTCACCTCGACCAGTACAATATGCTGCTCCATGGGAGAAGAAAAAGGGAATATCTGAACCAATTTCACCAGACCATTCTTGAAGTTCCTTCTCAGTTGCAATACAATTATTGAATTGGTTTGCAGCCCAAAGTGCAGTTGCCGCATTACTACTTCCACCACCAAGTCCTGCTCCAGTTGGTACTTTTTTGTCAAGATGGATCTGCCATATGTCCAAATTTGAGTCTCTGGTCAGATCAGAAAACCGTGAGCAAGACATATAAGAATGTGGGAGTCTTGCAGATGTTCAGTTATTTACATTACACATAGGGATTCCAGCATAATTTACTCTAAAAATTGTGATTCACAATTAAGTTGGAACTCTTGTCCACATCAATCTAAGATAAGTTAGGCACACCGATTTTGTAATTCCCATTCACTTTGATATTTACCGTACATTCAAGGACATTTTTGCATTTTAACATCGCCACAACTCTGTAGTTTGTAATACTTCAAGTTGATGAAAGCCCTGACGTAATTCACTGAAGCAAATGGAACATAAATGTAGAGACAACACTTCCTGGCACACCTGCAATTATCAGAACCATATGTGAACAGACTCAAATACAAACAAAAGAGGCAGCTCCTCACCCAAAAGAATTTGTTGCTGCCTGTCTTTTTCCTGTAGAGATTCAGTGCTTTGATGATCTGCCAAACATCAAAGAAGATTGCAGTCACACATTAGGTAGTGTAATGATGCCAAGAACATGGAGACAGTGAAATGAACCAAATCCCTCAAGCATAGGAAATACCAAATTCCTGTCATCAAGAGGTACGCCAGACACATTCGTCGAAAGTCGATCCTTCGTTTGGGACGGTGACAAGGAGAACTTGATTATGTCTCCCAAACTTATTACCTGGAAGCACAAGCAGGTCATGCAAGGCACAAAAAAGGGGAACAAGGAAGCAAAAAAGGATGATTAAGATTCAAGAAACCTTACATGAAACAGAGACGCCAGATCATGGAACCCATCCTCTCTCTTCCTAGTGATTCTCAAAAAGACATTAACCTGCTCCATAGATTGTGCCAAATTCAATACAGAAAACCAGCAGCACAATTGTAGCAAACTTCCTCAGAAATAAATTTCAAGAAAGAGTGGATAAACCTCTAAACAAGAGGAGAGAAGTACCTTACAAGGCGAGAACAGACTGAGCCTAGAAAGAGGAGCTTCCCTGTCCACCTCATCAGCCAGCTGGTTTATCCTCTCATCAGGATCATACACTACCTACATCCATCCACAACCAAAACCACACCCATCACTCAGCAAAAAACGCACACGCAGCAGCAGCAACAGCAACAACCGCAACAACAACAACAAAAAAAACAGAGGAGACTAGTTCCGGCACGACCTCGAGCTGCTGCTTCCCCGCTTTCGGCTGGGGAGCCACGGCCCTGACGGACGCCCTCCGCCGCAGGCAAGACGGAGACGAACCGAACCGCGCGGAAGGCGGCCGAACCCCGCCGCTCCGCGAGGGACCGCGCGGCGGGAAGACGATGCGACTGCAGGGGAAGAAGGAAGAAGAACAAGAACAAGAAGAAGCCACAGCGGTCGCCGCCATCATCATCGTCGTCGTCCCTCGGTCCTGGAGCTCGGAAACGTGAACTCAATCAACGCTCCAAATGCATCGACTCGAAGGAGAAGAAGAACCGTCGAGCTCGAGCAGGAGGAGGTCGAGAGGGAGGAGAAGGGGAGGAGGGAGGGTAGGTGAAATGAGGTTTGGTTTGGACAACTTTCGATTCGTCCGTTTATTAATTAATCGGGAGACGGAGCAGAGGGAAAGGGAATCGCACGGGTTTCGGGTCTATCGAATTCCTTTCCTGTCTTTGCTCGCCGCCGAAATCGCTTTCCGCTCGGGCACCCAACGTGAATCGCGAGAATAAATGTTAGGTACCACGCTAATCTCATGTCGACAAGATGCCCAATTCATTCGTCGTGTGTCACATGTCTCTCTCCTCAGGCAACCTCTGTTTCTCTCCTTCTTCACTTTTTTCTTAATTTCTTTCTTTCCCTTTGGCTTGTTGTCGGTACTCGGCCGTGATCGGCGACCGGCGACCGACAGCGGATGAGGGCTAGAGAGGGTGTCGCCGCCCTCGCCGGCCGTAGAAATAGTACATGAGCAGCATTCCTCTTTTGTATTTTCTTGTATAAAGTATGCTTTGGAAGATAATGTTGTGCTCTTGATAACATATGCTGTCAAATGAAAGTGGAAAATAATCTTCTGCCATATTAACGTGATAGATATTTTAAAGGGAATATGCTCAGAAAGCTATTGACTATTTTAACCTGATATGGTTAATCTAAAGTAGTAACTTCTCTCTATGTGACACCATCTGTGAGCAATAGACTTGATCTTCGAGCAGGTTTGGTTAAGCAGGAACAAAACAAAACCTCTTAATGATTTTTGATATATATGACCCACTATTCACCCCATATAAAATAGTAACAAGATTTGACATTTCACTAAAAGGTATATCTCATCTCTAACTTTATTTATTATTTCGCAAGATAACTTCTTTTTTTTTCAGATCTGTATATGTTTTTAAACTATTTCGTTTGAGGTATTCCCTCTTGGGCAGGGAAGATAAAGATAAACCTAAAAAATAAGGGGCTCTCTCTCTCTCGTAGGGATGATAAATTCTATCACAATTTCTTTGAAGGTTATTTAAGGAACTAATAGATCAATACAGTAGCTATTCGCATTGGTGAAGGTGGGAGAGAAAGGTGAAAACCCTCTTACTAGGTTGATCTATGCTTAGTACAACATCTTTGGATCGACTTGTTGGCTTAATACCCTTTGTTAAAAGACGCCGTGCAAACTATTTTTCAAAATTTATCTCGACATTCGATCATAAACTATTTCATTTCATAACTAATTGTGATGACAAAGAAGTTCTAATACAAACCACCCGCCGTGGTGGCTCCGCTGGATAGGCTTCGACTTCCTTTCGCCGAGAGATCCTGGTTCGAAACCCCGCGACGCAAGTTGCGGGGAGGCCGGCGTGAGACATTGGTGACTTACCCAAAGGTGGCATGTGTGTGGTGGTTAGACGTGTCGCCCTGTGGTTTATCTCCCCGCCGCCGTGCGGGGTTCCCGGTCATCAAAAAAAAAAAAAAAAAAAGTTCTAATACAAGTTATACAACGCATGTTGTTCCACATGGGGACGGAAAGTCTCATTTGGATTTTTCAGGGAAAATTCTTGCATAGATTGGGTATGTATAAATGTAAACCCATCAATATTTATAAATTTTTTTAACTTTGTCATTCTACACCCATTTTTATTTAATTTACTAAATAAAACTATAGATTAAAAAAAACTAATCCATATAAAAACTCGTCCCATAAAACATAGATTAAAAAATAAATTTATAACCTATTTTGACACTTCTAACATTAAGTGCTTTGCTTCATATATATATACATAAGATACAGGAAATTTATTGATAAAATTGATGGTGTCTCTGTACGGGTGAATCATGAGTTCTGCTCATGACTTTTCCATCAAAATAAAATAAAATAAAATAAAAATCTAATATTATTTTGTACTTTTATACATTTGAGGCATTTAACATTAATTAAAATCAAATCTTAAAAGCTAAAAGTCATCCCAAACAGACCTCGAAACAGTACCTCAAACGTATAAAAAACAACTGAAGCAAACATAAGTTGCACGAGAAATTGTAAGAAATCAAGCAAGATAAGGTCTTTTCGGCACCTCAGATTCGCAGACTAGATAAGGATTGCTTCACACATAAGCAAACCAACACTAGCAGATTCATTTCAAGCAACAGCAGGTTTAAACAGGGATATGTTTTGAAGAACCGAACAGAGTTACATCCAATACAGAATCAGCCAAACTTCACATCGGCAATGAAATCCCACACCTTTATACAAATGCAGCGGGAAGTATCTCTTTACTTCCACTAGTGTTGTGGATGTGCTTATTTATCTATTTAAAGGCGACACGCCATAATCAAACCCTCATTTCCAGATCACTCCCATCTATCTTATGATTCCTATGAACACAGTGACATCTTTGGGTTTGAAGAGCTAGAAATGCCATCGAGAAGACGGGTGACGACTCCTTCCATGGGTACCATGGGTTTGCCGAGCATTCCCCATCACATTATGACTACTACCGTCACTCCCCTGAGCAGGCATCTCAAAGCGGCAAACCGGGCATGAATTGTGCCGAAGTAACCAGGGGGTGATACAATCAGAGTGATAAATATGGTGGCAAGGCATCATCCTCACTTCTGAGCCCAATTCGAATTCCTCTTTGCACACAGGGCAATCTGCATCAGCACGTAGATGCGTCTGGGTGACTTTGATGGTCGGGATTGCATCGATTGCAGAAGGAGGTGCAGGGGCTGGACCTCCTTGGTTATGCACAGATAGAAACTCGATCAGTTCTTCCAGTCCTGGTGCACCCATAAAGTAAGTATCAAAGTCAGTGTCCCTTGGTCCATTCGCTCTACTGTGGTGCAAGAAGGTTGAATCAGGTATCTGACCGTGAAATGACATGTAATGAGTAGAAGGAAGGAAGTCCCGTGTTTCTTCCGGAACTGAATTTAGATGCCTTCTACCATGAAAGTTGGGATTTCGGCCTGCAATTGCCTCTCTCATCATCATGGGACCAGCAGTGCCTCTGAATCCCCTCCTCGAGCCAATAGCTCCTTGTCTCGTTAAGGCATGCACAATATCAAACATAAAAGGAATTTCCCCAGAGTTAGGCATGAAATATTCTTCAGTAGGTAAGTCATCGATTCCGGTCAGTTCCTCCACGAAACCTCCATTGCAAGAAGGGCAAATTACTTCTTGGCCATGAAGACCAAATCGCTGGCTGCACTGGTAGCACCAATGTGTCTCCTCTCCATTAGACATCGTGCTTGTTACCTAAAACCGATTTAAAACAAGCAGAAAGTTTGACCTGCTTTCACAACCAACAATTAATAGCTTTACAGCAGTTGAAGATTAGCTCAGTCAAAAAAGAATTTACATATACACCCGTTTCTCTTTTACCACAAAAAACAACTCTCTGTGACAGACAAGATTCATACCCGAGAAGCTCCTAAGCTTAACCCGACTAGAAGAGAAGCTCCTAAGCTTCCTAAAACTTGGAAATGAAACTATCAAATTGCATTTGCACAATTCAAGAAAGCACCGTTAATAACTCGATATACCTATGGTAAGAAGTTTTTGGCAAAACCACATACAGAGGTTTACCTATGTAAGGCAGGTTTAGATAAAATTGCACATCATCGCTTGTCGACATGAACCAAATGATTGGAGTACATGAACACCTAGAAAATCTTCCACGAAACAAAGCAAAAACAAAAACAAAAGAAAAATGCATGCTGATTCTTCAACTAAGCTAAGAACTTGTCTCTGCATCCAGCATGAATCCTTGAAGTTGTCCACAGGGGCTGAACAAGCATAACTGGCAACTCAACAAACATAAGCAATGATAAAAACCATCCATCCGCACAACCTTGTTATCTTGGAGAAGCTAGAGTTTGCGAATTGACAACAAGAGAACAGCAGGATCAATGGTCGAAACCAAAACAATAAATCACAAGGGACGCGAGGGAAGCACTCCAATCATCGAATGTCACAAAACACAAATTCCAGCATCGCGCAAAATTCAGTCGTATCCCAGAAAGACAAATCAATCAATTACAAATAGACAGTACCCAAATCGACCCATCCTCAGCCGAAAAAGGGAACAAAAAAGAGCCCCGATCAGCGAAGGGCCACGCCGCCTGATCCAAAACCCACGAGAACTCGAGATTCATCCCAAGAAACACCTCGGAAATCGCAACTCGAGCGAATCCAGAGATACCCAGTGGACCGATCTTCCAAAAAACAGAACCCAAAAAAAAAAAAAAACCCACGAGCCGCACAAAGCTCCGAGTTCTCGTGGGTTTACCTATGTAAGGCAGGGTTAGATAAAATTGCATATCATCGTTTGTCGACATGAACACCTAGAAAATCTTCCACGAAACAAAGCAAAAACAAAAACAAAGGAAAAACGCATGCAGATTCTTCAACTAAGCTGAGATCTTCTCTCTGCATCCAGCATGAATCCTTAAAGTTGTCCACAGGGGCTGAACAAGCATAACTGGCAACTCAACAAACATAAGCAATGATAAAAACCATCCCATCCGCACAACCTTGTTATCTTGGAGAAGCTAGAGTTTGGAATTGACAACAAGAGAACAGCAGGATCAATGGTCGAAACCAAAACAATAAATCACGAGGGACGCGAGGGAAGCACTCCAATCATCGAATGTCACAAAACACAAATTCGAGCATCGGGCAAAATTCAGTCGTATCCCAGAAAGACAAATCAATCAATTTCAAATAGAAAGTACCCAAATCGACCCATCCTCAGCCGAAAAAGGGAACAAAAAACGAGCCCCGATCAGCGAAGGGCCACACCGCCTGATCCAAAACCCACGAGAACTCGAGATTCATCCCAAGAAACACCGAGGAAAAACAGAACCCCCCCCAAAAAAAAAAAAAAAAGAAACCCACAAGCCGCACAAAGCCCCGCATGCCGACGAACCCGGAAAAATCTCTCCTTTTCCGATGCCGGAATTCGCAACAAGAACGGAAGGGAAAACAAAACACACCATGCAAGATGGGTACAAATCAAGCGAGACGAGGAGGAAAAGGAGGAGGAGCTGCTGGAGAAGCGTACCGGGCGCAGGCAGGACCGGAGCGGAGCGACGATCGGGACTCGAGCTTCCCTGTAGAAGGAGAACGGATTGGAGGAGGAGGAGGAGAGCTCGCGAGGTGAGAACTGAGCCTCACAGAGACCGAAGGTCAAGCCGCCTCGTACTGTTTCGCGAGTGCGGAATCCTTTAGTATCTTGCGATTTATTTTATCTCATCGTCCTGTTTTATATTTTGCTTGTCAGTTTCTTATGGCTTATCCCATTTATTTATCTACCATATATAGTTTCGAATTCAATAACAAATTTTCCTAGAAAAAAAAATTGTATTTAAAATTTTTTTGGGACAGGACGCTATTGTGTATTTTTAAATAAATATCATGTTCCGGCATTGTGGATGTTCTTTTTTCATGGGTCATCAAGGTTTCCACACAACCGAACAAATTGAGAGCAGTTGAATTTTGACTCGGGAGCATGCTTGCGCCAAAGTGAAAATGAGAGCTAGAAAACTGAAATCGGCGTCAGAGTAGGGGACACGGCGATTCACTATTCTTTTTCTTCTCTTTTTTTTTTCTTGGAAAAATTGGAGAGGAACAGTAGATGACTATCTATAATATATGATATACGTGATGGAAAATGACATAAATGATTCTTAAATTTTAATCAAATGTGCAATATAATCTATAAACTTTTAATTTATTTTATATGATTAATTTGTTTAATATAGCCTTTGATATTTTCGTACACATTTAATTTAGTCCATAAATTATATAAAAATATTCAATGTAATCCCTGACATTGAATATTTTCATATAATCTAAGGACTTGATTGAATATATAATAAAGTTTAAGGACTACAGTACATATTGAGGTAAAATTTATGGACTACATGGAATAATGTATAATATACGTAAGGGAAAATGACACAAATGATTCTTAAACTTTAGTCAAATGTGTAATATGATTTAGGGTTAATATTCTAAAAAACCCCAAACTGGTACACCTGTGACAAATTTACCCAAAACTATTTTTTTGATCACAAGAAACCCCAAACTGGTACATATGTGACAGATCTACCCTCCGTTAGCTTCCGTTCGATTTTGTTGTTAATCTTGCTGACGTGGCAAGCCATGTGGAAATTCATAAGTTTAATACCATTAAAAACCCAAAACTGGTATATTTATGATAAATTTACCCCAAACTAATATATTTATGACAAATTTACCCCAAACTGGTATATTTATGATAAATTTACCCCAAGCAAGTATATTTACAACAAATTTACTCTAAATTAACTTTTTCGATCATAAAAAACCTAAATTGGTACACGTGCGGCACATTTACCCTCTTTTAATTGTCTCAAATTTGATCGAGTTGTGATTACCAATCAATTTTATTTTCCGGATTACTTTAACATTGCCTCCATATCATCAATACTTGATTTTTTTTTTCTTTTTATTGGAATCATTATTAGAAAACTATTCAAAGACTACCAAATGACACTTCATTCTTGTGCTGAGAGGATGCCCATTAACTGAAAGATGGACAGATCGCTTGCGCACATATATAAAAGAAGTGCACATATCGTGGTTGCTTTGCTCATTTTTGATTTGTGATAAACTTGGCTTTATGTTTATATGTCTCAGCCCCACATGGTTTACTGCTTGTCTGCAATTTGTTTGTACGCTTACATATTACTCTTGCTTTGCTGGTCATTCGTGTTAGTCCATGTCCTCATTAGCATTACGTAGTCTTTCCTACCTTGAATTGTAAGTGTGTCAACATTTTAACATGAAACTTGTATGTGAATGGTATGATTGACTTGTACATCACATGCTCGTTGAAATGGCAGAACCAAAATCACTTATGTTTGTCATTGATTTCAGGTGTACTTTGAGTGTGATTCTTTTGTATACGTGCACAAGCAATCTATCCATCTTTTAGTTAATGGGCATCCTCTTGGCACAAGAATGAAGTGCACATGGTAGTCTTTGAATAGTTTTCTAATAATAATTCCAATAAAAAGAAAAAAAAATCAAGTATTAATGATATGGAGGCAATGTTAGAGTAATCCAAAAAATAAAATTGATTGGACATAACAACTTGGTCAAATTTGAGAAAATTGAAAGAGGGTAAGTGTGCTGCACGTGTACCAATTTAGGTTTTTATGATCGAAAAAACTAATTCAAAGTAAATTTATTGTAAATATACCAGCTTGGGGTAAATTTATTATAAATATACCAATTTGGGGTAAATTTGTCATAAATATACCAGTTTGGGGTTTTTAATAGTATTAAACTTGTGAATTTCCACATGACTTGCCACGTTAGCAACCACGTTAGCAAGGTTAACGACAAAATCGAACGGAAGCTAACAGAGGGTAGATCTGTCACATATATACCAGTTTGGAGTTTTTTAGAGTATTAACCCTATGATTTATAAAATTTTAATTTATTAGATATGATTAATTTGTTTAATATAGCCCTTGATATTTTTGTACACATTTAATTTAGTCCGTAGATTATATGTAAATATTCAATGCAATCCCTGACATTGAATATTTACATATAATTTAAGGACTAGATTAAACATGTACCAAAGGTTTAAGGGCTATAGTACACATTGAGATAAAGTGTAAGGATCATATGGAATAAATTAAAAATCCATGGATCATATGTGTAATTATCTCAATATATAATGTATGTAATTCATTTTATCAAGCAAAATCTAGACATTTACTCAAAAAATTGTAAAAAGGGTTGTCTTAGGGCACCCGCTAAGTACACATAATTTGGAATTGTGTGATTTTCAAGGTATTAATGGATTATGAATAATGCGAGGATAATCTGTGCATCGAAAATTGGATTTTTTTTTTTTTTTAAGAGTTGCTTGATAATTGTACTAGTTTAATTCATTGTAAAATGCTAACTAGTGTCGCAAAGAATTTTCGCCTTCTCAAGCACTTTGACTATTCTTAAATCCAAAAGATTTAAAACTCTTGACATGTAAATACGTGTATGATTTTTTTTTTCAAAATATTGTAAATTTTGACGGAAAGGAAAAAAGGATTTCTATTTTTGTTTCTTTTGTTCAATCCTAAACAAACAAGCCATTTTGCTGATCTATTGTCCGGCAGCGAGTGAAGCTGTCCTAGTTTTACCTGGTCTTTCGGTATTTATTAGATAACGTAAATTAGGGGTGTGTAGAAGAGCCGACTAGAATTGAATTAGAGTGGTGGTTCTCAAAAGAATCGGTCCGGTTCTCGATTTCAATAAGTCATGTTCTTGGTTCTAGATATAGAACCGCCAACCCGTCCACTCACACCGAACTAGTAATATATTTTTATTTTAAGAAAAATTTTCGATAAAAAAGATTTACAAAAAATGAAAATTAGAAAATCCTTAATCTGAAACTCAACACCTATTAACAGAATGCTCATCTTGTCTTACTCACACCTTGTCTGAGTTGTTTCCTATTTCTCACTCATGGCCTCAACTCTCAAGTTCATAAGCACTTTTTAGTTCTAGGGTGAGAACTGGCCATCCGAATCATATTCACATGATATAAATTACAACCACAGTAGCTGTCAAAAAGTACCATCAAAGCAAATGCTAATAAGTGATCCGATTATAACAGTACCAGGAGCACAAACGAAAACATAGGTATGATACGTCTGCAAAACAAAACATCAGTTTGATCGACCATGCACGACTAGAGTTTCAGATTGTTCGGTCTCTCCCCCTCCCTTCCTAATGCTGGGCGTCAACTGTTCCCATCACGACGACTCGACTACTTCCATCTTCTTCTTCTTGGCCTGGGATTCTCTTCATCAGAAATTCAAAGACCATTTGTCTATTCGCTCGACGTAGCCTCCGGCACCTCTCCACCATGTACAGTCCGTCGTATGTGAAGGTGTGATCCCTATCCTTACGGATCACTCTCACTGGCTTGTTTCTGTTCATGCTGTTCACTAGAGCTAAATTCCCACGAGTAAGCTTCTGATCTTCCGCCTTCTTGTCATTATGGGGCATTCCACCCTGGCCCACATAAACCAGCTCATCGGGTTTACTCAGATTGTCCGTATAATCCCAGGAAGCAACAACACTTGTGGCTAGGATGTCTGGGTGAGATCCCACGTAATCGATGCCACTCCGAGGAGGGCGAGCCCGACAACAAGAAGTTCCATCCTATAATAGAATGTATCTCCAACTTCTACTCCCGGAACAGGCCCTACAAATTGCATTCCGGCGTGGACGTACCCAGTAATTTGTTTGAGCTCTATCGCAGCACGAACATCTATATTCCTAATGCGCAACCTCTCTTGACCCGCTTTTGATTTTTCCTGAGAAAGCTCGCGATAAATATCTCTATATAGGGTTAGAGCTTCGACAACATACTTTCTAGCCAAATCATGTCTGTCATTGCGCACAGCATTCGCATTTCCGAGCTTAGAGAAGGAAGTGCTTGCCCTCCCAATGTCAGATTGTGGAACAATGTGCAAACTTTTCAAGCTCTCTGGTGTGCTTTTCTCTGAAAAGTTCCTGATGTCGCACCTGTCGAGAGACTTTCTCTTACAACTTTTGTCCTTCATACCTGGGGATGCACCAGGAGGACATTGAGCACTCTTCTTGGTCCCTTTGATTACATCTCGGGTGTCTCTATTCGATTGGTTGAAATGAAGAGGGGTGTGACTTCTGCATCCTGCAGGTAAACGTGACATACAACCTTTGTCCTTCATACTTGGGGATGCGCCAGAATGACGTTGAACACTCTTCTTGGTCTCTTTGATTATATCTCGGATGTCTCTATTCGATTCGTTGAAATGAAGAGGGGCGTGACTTTTGGATCCTGCAGGTAGACATGACATACTTCTTTCTAGACTAGATTTTCTAATGCTCTGCATCACAGTATTGCTTCTCGGGTCAACCGAACCTGATTGAGACTGCAAAATATGTGTGTAGCTCGAGGAAGATCTTGAGGCCGGAAAAACAGTTCTGACAGAAGAAGCATTCCTAGGCATGGCCTTCTTCGACAACTCCAGAGTCATGGGAGTCATCTTCTCTTTATGTTCTCCCATAAACTTCAGCCGGTGAATACCGCTAGAATGCTGTTGAAAGACATAACGAACAGATTAAGTCACCATAATAGCACCACTCGTTTCTGATTCTTAAAGGGTATCACCAATCTGTACTCAATGAATGTTTAAATGATGTTGAAAAAAAATACCAGTTAAGGATTCAAATGATGAGTCGACTAATACTGAAGTTTAGCCATAATGACCACTGGGCCGTTATGCCGCTCAGAACAATAGCTTTTCTTCGAAAGTCTCGAAATTTATTCCGTTTCAACATTTCTAGGAGACAAATAGGCCAAAATAGCTCCTCATTTCAATAGCCAATGATTAGAAAATCCTTTCACATGCATGAAGTCCGCAAACGGGAGGAATTGAAAGTGACAGAGAACAACTACTGTTTGACCATCGGACCATGCTCTGCACATTACCTGCATCGTAACAATCTTCGCTGCTACCGTGCAATGTCTTGAGGAACAAGTGATTCCAGAGGCGAGGAATCTACAGTCAGTCAACCTATATCGCTCGTTGCTTGCAAGGCTCGCTCAAAGTTCCGTCTCGTTCCTTTTAATAATTGAACGGCTTGACTGCAAAGGCTCGACCACCGGATTGCACAAAACACCCTGCAAGCCCATGTTAAAGTTCAGACTTTTGACATGGTGGCCTTGACTCAGGACAGTTTGCACGTGGTTGTGGAGGTGCTCGATAGAAGTGACGTGGGATATCTCAACAAGATTCATGAGAAACAACGCTCCATAACAAGATTAGGCCAAGGCAGAGCACATGAATCACTTACCTATATCGTGTCCAAAACTTCCTTGCGGTCGAAACGAGAAAACGAACGCCACGAGCCGAAGCAAGCCAAGCCTCAAAACCTGAAGGTGGGAGCAAAATGATCAAAACCGTAATAGAAAAGTTCTTTTTAAATCATGAAAGGCGATGCCTAGAAATAGGACCGACCTGATTTACTGCGCAAAATCCGAATCAATCACTCCATAAAACTATTACCGCAATCCTGATGAGAGATCCCGGGGACGTAAGCTTAGCCTCGGAGAAGTTCCTAGACGTTGGAAACAAAGCGAACGCTCCGAGCCGAGAAACAGGACGAAGCCTCAAGACCTGAGACTCAAAAAATACAATCACATCCTAAACAGCCACGGAAGCACGAGAAGAACAGGTCCCGTCGAGAAGAAATGAGCATATGCATGGACGGTGGCTATGTTTTGCCTCTTTTCGCTCTTACCGAGTCGGACGACGAGTCTCTGAGCGAGCCTGGTCACAAGTTTTCTGGAGCTGACGGCCGTGGTTGAGAGCAGAGAAGCTTTGCTTCAACCTCTGCAAAATCTCCTGCTGAAGTCTGGAATGGTCACGAGCTCCTCTCCCTCTTGTATAGCGCATGCAGGGGTTGGTAGGACACGGATTTTCAGTGCATTTACGTAGATAAATAGACTAATATATATAAATAAATTCATATTTACATTCCACAATTCACATTTTATCCCGTCTCTTACTTGAAATGAGCACGCAGTTTCCTTTACCATCGAGTACAATAAAAAAGAAAGTAGATCTAAGATCATCCTCCATCCATGTAAGATCTTATCCCGTGCCTTATCATTCACCTTAAATGGGGCGGAATACGGTGTGCGTTCGATTTCCATGCCATTGAGGTACAGTAAAGCATCGTGAATCCGACCCGTCCGTTCAGGTTCCAAATTTTGACAAGATAAAATTACCTTATGACCGCATCTTACCTAATATGGTACGAGCTTACTATAATATAAATTCAACTTATCGTATAACAAAATTTTATTAATTTCATATTTTGTTCAACATTCACATTTCGATCAAGACTTAATTACTTAATTAACGCGTTTCATGAGTGAGGAATTGATTTACTTACTTGTATTGAGGGAAAAAAGAGAAAATTTCTCATAAGAAGAGAGAAATTCAAGAAAAATGATTATTTGCGGAAAATTTTGAAAAGTGTACACAACTAATGGTGTGTTTTGTAATATTTCTATTCTAGGGAATACTTTTTTTCAAAAATAATTTTTTTCTGTTTCTATTTCCTAAAACAATTTCTTAGTAAAATAACATGTTTAATAACTATATAAAATTTCTATTTTGGGAGTAGAAAATTAATAGGAATATATCTAGTACGATTTACAAAATTTCGTGTGCTGTGGAATTTCTTTTAATTTTTAATATTTTCTTAGATTTTTCTTTTGTTCTTTTCTTTGTTTTCTCTTGTTGTGACCAAATTTCAGATGCACCATCTAGGGTTTGACTAATGGATTGTTACGTCTAGACTTAACTCGAGCTTTCCCAAACTCATACCAATTCGTGACTTACGTTCAAATTCTTAACATGCAAAAGGGAGTCACCACTAATCAGTTTACGATAGGTCAATTAGACACATAAGTAAAATAATGGGATAATGATTTTACTTTTATGAATCGGAGACTTTGGATACGAGGACTTGCTTACATTAGACTTTTCTAATGCTCTTTTGGTACCTTTCTATTTTATTTCGAAAAAACATTTTGTAGGCAGCTTGAATTAATTTTAAATCTATTTCCCTGATCATGCGGGTGTGCAAATCACTAATTTAACAATAAAAAAAGCAATGAATAAATTGCAAGAATTTTATCTCCCAACAGTATTAGATTATAATTTACATTGACAGTCCTAGATATAATTTCTAATTAACATGTAATTTCTTTTTTTTGTTTTCACTTATTTAATGTGAATCATGCCTTATGCAATGCATGCTACTAATCTAACATGAAGTGATATGATATGGCAATATGACCTAAACCATATGACATAAATCAAATATAAGTATGCACTCTATCCTAAAGAATGAAATTGATTTATTCAAAGACAATTTTTTTTGATATTTTCCATGAAATTCGAAATTTGAAAATTGCAAAAATTATCTAGCTAAATTAAGATTCTATCCAACTTATATTAAGAATTGGGTTAGGCCAAATCTTAATTTAAACTAGGAATTATCTTAACTTAGTATTTCCTAATCTATAATGCAATCTATCTAAAAAGATCTATCTAAACTTATAGAGTTATTTAAAAAATAAAATAAAACTAAACATGCAATCAACCTAATATGCAACGACTTGCAAAAAATGTCCTAATTTTAGTTCTTTCTTTTTCTTTTTCTTTTTATGAAATTCGAAATTAAAATTGCCAAAGAATTAATCGTGCAATTAAAAAAACTAACATCCTAAATGAATGCATGTTTTTTGGATTTTAATTAATCAAAAAATCGAAATAAATAAATTCCCTATGCAAAATTACCCTAAAAAGAAACCTATTCTAACTCAGATTTTTTTGGATTTTTTTTAACGAAAATAAAGTCGACTCAATCCACACGAAGGCAAATCAGTGCAACGATATCAAAAAATTGACGAACCATATCTTGCGCATGAGATTAGGTTGGTTAATTTTAAATAAATCACGAATCGAATCTCGAGCGTGAGATCGGATTGGGAATTTTCTAAGCGATTGCGAGTCGGATTTCGGGCGCGAAAATCGGACTGTCAATCCCCAATTTGAGAGTCATGTCGGGAATCTCAATCATACATTAATAAATAATTCTACTAAAAAACAAAATAAATAAAATAAAATAAAGTAAATAAATAAATAAATAAAAACTACCTAATTTGATTTTTTTCCTCTTTTTTCCAAATCCAGAATAACGAACGGCTCGGCGCGGCTCGACGAAGGGTCGCCGCGGCGGTGGGTTTTGGCTACTGAAACTCGGATCACGCACGACAAAGCTTCGTGCTTGGCGGAGGGTCACGATTCGCAGTAGTGGTGGCAAATCAGCTTTTGCTGGGGTTCCCAGTGATGTTGGTTGTGCGCGGCAAGGTGCAAACAACAGCTGCGGCCTTCATAAACTTCGCCAATTAACGCCGAACAGTTGCTGGAAATCCGAAGCTTGCTGGTCTTGACTAGAGTAGTGCTGCTGGAACAACGAATTGGAGATGTTGTGCGTGCCGGTGAGCCATCGAATCGTCAAAGACACCAACCGCCCGTCAGGCTCATTGGCAGATTACTTCCAAATTTGAATCAACTGACAGATCACGGATGTTGGTGGTGACCGAGGTGTGATGACTCGGTAGTTCATGATGGTGTGGCGGCCATGCGATGGGATGGCTTTGGATCACGTCTCACCAAGGGGATTCTCGGCCAAGCAAAGAGAGGGAGGAAAGCGGGTCAGCGAGATTTGGCCGTGACCTCTCCTTCTTGCTTCTCTCTCTATTTCTCGTGTCTCTCAATGTGGCCGTATGCGTATTCTGTGAAGCCCCCCAATGTGGCCTTTTTTCTCCTCTCTCTCTCTCTCTCTCTCTAGTTTCTTTGATCTCACAATGGCCGTGTATTTCTATGTATTTCTATTGTGTGGCGGTATGTATCAATATGTGTGGCCTCCTGAAACCTTACGGGTTTAACTTTTTTATAGGCCATGTATTAGGATTTTGATTTTTCCAAATCAATATTGACGAAGATTTTTTTTCCGAACGTAATATTTATTTTTCCGAACGCAATATTCATTTTTGATATGATTCGGATTTTTCTGAAATTTCAAATCCTACAAAGTTGAGCTCGCAATATTTTTTCACACCTGTCCTAGTCGAAGAGATTTTAAAAAACTCCCATCATATCCCAAAAAATTTCAAATTCCTATTTTCACATGACAATTTTCGATTATTAAAAAAAAGGACTTGGGCCAATTTGCTCACTTCGTGGGCTTAGTCCGACCTGTCAATTTAAAGCTCAGACCCACCAATTCAAACATATCCCTCACCGGTCCAATAAATAAATACAAAAAGTACAAATTAAAAATAAATGCATCTAAAATTATATGTTATGCACTAATTTTTTTCGAGGATTAAATTAATCATTAATTTTCTATGCAATAAATAAATGACTGGATCGACAAAATTTTGGTGTCAACATCTCTTCTTTATCCTCCTTCAGCTGGCAACGACGACCGATGGCGGCGGGAAGCAGTGGGCGAGTCTCCACCGACTGATTAAAAGAGGAAGAAGAAAAAAAGAAGAAAAATGAAAAAAATGACTTATTTCTATAAATTATTCTCGAGAATAGGAAGCTATTTTTTTTTCTACTTTTATTTCTATTCAAAATCTAATCCTTGGCCACTTTTTTATTATGAGGAATAGAAAAATTAACCGATGTTACAAAATGAATTTCTATTCTTTTTTTATTCTGAAGAATAAAAGAATAAAATAAAAATTGAAATGTTACCATGCAACACTAAACGAATGAAGAACTTGAGAGAACAGTTTGAAAACATTCCCCTCATGATTAACCTTTGACATTTTGCCTGATGACATTAATTTCATGCTTCAAAAGGAATGAATGGTTTGTTTATTTTGCGGAAAATAATTAACTTAAAAACGACTATTCGAAAAATAATCATATGTATCTTTTGATATAATTAATTAATGAAAGATATTTTCATTAGTAACAATAATTTATATCTAAGCAATTTCGTGAATGATGAAAATATTTTTTGTTCATACTTGTAAACAATAAAAGCAATTATTTCTAAATTTTTTTCCAAATTATTTATTTTCATTACTTGTCATTAAAACTAATAAAAGAAATATCAACACAATTTACAAATTAAAAATTTATCCTTTTTTTGTCATAAAAAAAAAACCTTGTCTAAAAAGTGAATTTAAAAAAAAATAATTGAATGTATACTACCAGAATACGGTCAATGCACGCAAGTCAAGTCAAGTGAAAGTAGCAAATATTCTAATCAGAATTTTTACATGGTACTTTACTTTTCACTTTTTTTTGGTCAAAAATTTTAATTTCTATTTTTATTTTGACAAATATAATTAATGCTACTGAACATTTTCATATAATTTAGAAACTATATTAAACATTATAAATTTATAGATCACATCAAGCAAATTAAAATTTTAGAGACTATGTTCCATAATAAGTTGAAGTTCATAGATTAAATTAAACAAATTAAAAATTGAGAAACTACATTGCATAAATTAAAATTTAGAGATTATTTATCTCATTATATTACCTTAAGAAGAGGTTGTGTGCTTTATGATCATTGCTGCCCCCTTCATTTTCTACTCGCAAAGTTTGGGCTAATTCTACACTCTTCCAATTCCACCAACATGCGACTCAAGTCACTCAATCACAACTCGCAACTAACTTGCAACTCATGATTTGAGTTTTTAATCTGTAAGTCAAATTTTTCTAAAAATCCTCATTAATTGATTTAGGGTGAAGGATCAATTAAAAATCCAAAGGAAATATTGTGACAAACATTTTACTAGTAACTAGAGAAAATTAAGATCAAAAACTTGATTTTACAAATCAAATCAAATTTTGAAGTATGATTTTTGTTTAAACATTGAAATCATGCATTAAAAAAAAAGTACTACAAAAAGACATTATAAGGCTTTTCCCTAATTTTTCAAATTCTTGAAGAATTTCTTATGAATTTTTAAGAGAAATATTATCAGTAATTTTAGGCCGTTCCCCAATTTTAGAAATATTTTTTAATGATTTTTTAAATAACAATAAAATATAAACTGCACGCGGCGGTCCGGTTCGAATCCGGCCCGACTGACCCGGGACACGTCTCCGGACGGCCAGAGGAGGGGACTCCTTTTTATCCTTTTTCATTTTCTTTTAATTCCCTTTTTATTTTGCTAAAAAAAAAAATCCCTTTTTATTACTCCCGTTCTCTCTCTCTCTCTCGTGTTGTCCTATTCACTACGTCTGGTCTTCCTAGGAGAGAGCCACTTTGGTACTCTAATGACCAACTGACGAGGGAGACTCTTTTTATCTGATAACAAATTAATATCTCAAAAATCTTTAAATTATATATTTCTAATAAATTTATCTCAAATTCATTTTTACCATCAAAAAATCAAACCCAAATTAATAAAGTTACGATAAATATAACCCAAATCACTAAGAAAAGCCCCAAATAAGAGTATAAATTTAACTACTAACTATTCCGAATTGATATATTTATGGTAAATATACTTCATTAAATTGAATTAATACAAAAATATCATAAATTGGGAGGTATTACAAATTGATACATTACTCTAGGTTTAATGAAAACTTAATCTTCATGTACCAATTTAAGATAAATTTATAAAAATGTAATGTTTCATCAAATGTGTTCTTGTGAAATTCGTAAGACGGGCGAGCTCGATAGATGAGGCCATGTCCCCTCACCTAGCGCATTCCTGAGCCGGGATCCTTGGGAAACTGACCCCCAAGTGGGACAAATCAAAAACCGGCGCAAACTCGGAACCGGAACCTCCCGAGGCTCGGCACGGGTACAGGGGGAACGTCCGTTGTTTATCGACTACGGTTAAGTCACGACGGTGCCAGAGGGTTCAGTCACTCTTCGCTCTCTTTCCACCACGGTCTCACGCTCTCGATTTCTCTCTCCTTCCCGGCCTTCTTCATCGTGGTCCAGAAGGCCCTATTTATAGGCTGGAGGATCCGGTCGACAGGGGCATTTCGGCCGCCGGTCCTTGGCGCGCCGACCGGCGTCCCTCTAGGCCAAACCGGCGTCCCACGCGGAGGTCTGTTCGGCATTGAAGCCCGCCCTGACGTCCCCTCCGTCCGGGTTCTTCGCCCGATCTCGCGCTGCTCCGTTCGGCGGCGTTGATGGCGCCTGCGAGACGTCCCGTCCGTCGCCAGCTACTCTGCTCCGCTTCGGTAGGGCGTCCTCCGCGCGCGCGAGCTGCAGCCTGCAGGGGGTAGAAGGAGGAAGAAGAAAGGGGAGGGGGTTGGGCCAAAGGGAATGGGCCTTGGGCCCGCTCGGGGAAGAAAGAAGAAGGGAAGGGGTTCGGGCGAAGGCCCAGCCCCCGTGGGCCTTCTTTTTTTTAATAACAATTTTTAATACATATATTTTATTTATCCGAAATAAGGTAAAATAATGGAAAATTAAATAAAAATAAAACTTAGTAGATGCAAATAATATTAATGTCTATGTGATGCAAAAATATTCTTTATTAGGGCCAATTGATCCTTAATTTTCCATACAATTTTTATCTTAATTATTTAATCAAAATTTAGGTGTCAACATAAACTTATATATGAGGAGTTTCATTTGGTCATAAAAAAAAAAGGAAAATGTTGCCTTAAATAAAAAGGAATAAGTTATAAAGTTACTCAGAAAAATTGGTTTGGGGCTGATTTCGCCTTCAATAATTTGAAAAATAGCTACTTTTATCTATAAAAACAAGAAAATTTTACTTTCACAATGATATAATGATTTAGTTTTGATTTTGATAAAAGTAACAGGAAAGAACATAATTTCAGGATAAACCAGTTCCATATTTGTAAGAATTAGTATTTTCGGTTTCCTAGTGGTAAGTGAACCAGGAATCAAAGAACTAGACCAAGAACCTGTGTTTAATCAATGCCTATAATTCTGGATTTTTTCTCTCTTACATGTACAACATTAAAAGAGTTTTCACTTCTTCTTTTTTCCTTTAAAGAGTTTTCACTTTAGATGGCTTTCTTTTTTACAATAAAAGAACATTATCTTGCCAAATTATTTGACCCCAGCTCGCCGATTGTTGCTGCTCAGAATGATAAATTTGACGGTAAGATGTTTCTCAGTTTGTTGTTTCAACTTCTCCACCAAACTTGAAGTGCTTTTGGGTTATAAAAATGACTAGGGTCTTGACTACTTTCGGTTAATTTTTGTTGAAAGTTAGCTCATGGGAAGATTGCCTGATTGACTTTTTATGCGATTAGCATGATAAGATTGTAATAATGCATAAATTAACTTGTCCTGTTGGTTATTTTTTAACTGCACCTCCATTGCATCTCTCATGTTTACTCCAGAAATGGAAGTTAACCATTTGAAAGAAGAAGTTACCCATCACTAGGAGCCTGTCAGATTCATCAAACTGCTCACCACATGTTTGACGAAATGCACAAACCAAATCTGTATGGAGTTTCAGTGGTCATCTCTTGGAATCCTGCTCAAGAAGTTACCCATCATTAGGAGCCTGTCAGATTCATGAAACTGCTCACCACATGTTTGACGAAATGCACAAACCAAATCTGTATGGAGTGTCAGTGGTCATCTCTTGGAATCCTGCTCAAGAAGTTACCCATCATTAGGAGCCTGTCAGATTCATGAAACTGCTCACCACATGTTTGACGAAATGCACAAACCAAATCTGTATGGAGTTTCAGTGGTCATCTCTTGGAATCCTGCTCACTTAGTCTCTCAGCATCACTTGCTTGTTGCTACGTTCACCCCTGTCCATTCTCTCTCTCTCTCTCTCTCTCGTTGGTCCTTGATGGTTGGCATGGATGCCAATCAATAGTTCTGGTCATTTATTTGCCAATCTTTAATCTGTGACATTAGTAAGTATTTTAGGAGGTAGAGGAAATTGCAAAGAAAATGATTTTCCATAGAGTTATCTGGAAGAATAGATGTGGGGTGATGCAAATCTGGAGAAATAGACTTCTTTATGTTGTAGATGAAAAGTAAAATGAAAGAGAAGAGTTTGTATGAAAAGTGACGTTTTATCCTTTCCTGTGAATTGTGAGTATGAGCGAGCATGATCATAAAATACTAATTAATACAAGAATTGTGGAAATTATCGTGTCGTTTGCATAGACTTTGATCCTATATCAATTCGAACATAGTGGATTAGCAGAGCAATATAACCTAACTATTTTGAAGGAGAAAGATGGGTAATTTCTATGACTGAATTAGTAAAAGTATAATAGATTTAGGACTTTTTGGACAATTTTCCCCGAAACTTTTGCCTTCTCTTTCACAGCCTACAGATATTGACATATAAATTCACTTAGGGCTCATTTTCAAATTTAAATATTAAATTTTGACAGGCTTTTTTCGTTTTTATCTTTTGCTGAATACTAAACAAACAAGTGAATTTGCTGATTTGATGTCCAGTAACGAGTGAAATTGCTATCCTTTACTCGTCCCTTGGTATTATCTAACATAAACTGCACTATAGTAGCTCCCAAGAAGTACCATAAAAGCAACTGTCGACGGGAGATACGCTTATCACAATCCTAGGAACACAAGGAAAAGGATTAGAGCTAACTCCATGTCTGCAAAACAAAACATCACCTTGATCTACTACACACAACTATTAGCTATTAGAAGTTTCAGATTGTTCCATCCCTTTTCTCACTTCCGAATGCTGGGTATTGACTATTCCTATCCTGGCGACTTGAGTTCTTTCATCTTCTTCTTCTGGAGAATCTCAGGTTGGCCTGGCAGTCTCTTCATTAGAAATGCGAAGAC
Source organism: Eucalyptus erythrocorys (assembly GCA_014182555.1). NCBI lineage: Eukaryota > Viridiplantae > Streptophyta > Magnoliopsida > Myrtales > Myrtaceae > Eucalyptus > Eucalyptus erythrocorys. Next base: position 9,555,243 of record CM024606.1, on the reverse strand, counting down.
CATTTGTCCATTCGCTCTACGTATCTTCCTGCACTTGTCTACCACATACAGTCCGTCGTATGTGAGGGTGTTATCCTTATCCTTACGGATCACTCTCACTGGCTTGTTCCTCTTCATGCTGTTCATTAGAGCTAAATTCCCTCGAGTAAGCTTCTGATCTTCAGCCTTCTTGTCATGAGCGGGCATTCCACCCTCGCCCAAATAAACCAGCTCTTCAGGATCTGTCAGATCATCTGCATAATCCCGGGAAGCGACAACACTTGTGGCTAGGATGTCTGGGTGAGGTCCCATGTAATCGATGCCATTCTGAGGAGGGCGATGGAGCCCGACAACAGCGAGTTCCATCCTATAACAGAATTTGTCTCCCACTTTTACTCCTGGAACATCTCCGATAAATTGCATGGCGCCATGGACATATCCTACTCTTTTCTTGATCTCTTTCGCAGCATGAAAATCTATCCTTCTTATGCACATGCTCTTTTTATCTGCTTTTGATTTATCCCGGGAGAGCTCGCGACAAATATCTCTGTAGAGCCTTACAGTTGCGATCACTCTCTTTCTGGCTGAATCATGTCTGTCATTGCGAGTGACATTCGCATTTCTGAGCTCAGAACAGGGAGGGCTTGCTATTCCACCATCTGATTTTGGAACAGCGTGCAAACTTTCCGGACCATCTGGTGTGCTTTCCTCTAAGTAGTTCCCGATGTAGCACCTGTCAAGAGACTTCCTCTTAGAACCTTTGTTCTTCATAACGGGGGATGCACCAGGAGAGCATTGAATAATTTTCTCGGCCTCTTTGATTGTTATTTGGGTGTCTCTATTTGATCCGTTGACGTTGTTGCAATGATCATAAAGGGAGTTCTCTTTCCTAAGGTATTTATTATTAATCGTCCTCATGGAAGATGTTTGAACTTTTACTTGTGATTGTGACCCTTTATTAGCACCAACTCCTTGACTATCAGCATGATCTTTGTTCCTGCGCCATTTGAAGACATGTGCAGTTCCCAAGCTCTTGATTGAAGAATCACAAGCTTTGTCGGGAATGAATTCTTCTATGCGGTCTTTTACCCGGGCACGACTTCCGCATCCTGGAGGGAAATCTCTACAAGTCAACGAGCACTTCTCAGGGCGAGGATCTCTAGTCATATTCTTCATCAAAATACTGCTCTTAGAGCCATCAAAAGGTGATTGCCCTTGCAAAGCACAGTTTTTCTCATTTCCATGCCACATGATATCGCGTGCATTCATAGAGCTCTTGACCAAAGCATTGGGAAATTTATTAGGGACCAATTTCCCTTCTTCTATGCTCTGTCTCTCATTTTTGTCCTCCACATTCACCATCACACCAAAATGGTCTTGCTTCAAATTGGCTGTCTTGGAAGGAAATAGTGCTTGTTGATGCCGTACAAGGCTAGGAAGAGGGGAGTGACTTCTGCATCCTCCGGGTAAACATGACATACTCTTTTCCAGAGTAGATTGTCTGATGCTTTTCATCACAGTATTGCTTTTGCAGTCAACAGAACCTGATTGAGACTGCAAAATATTTGTGTAACCGGAAGAAGATCCTAAAGCTGGAAAAACAGTTCCAACAGAAGAAACATCCGCAGGCATGGCCTTCTTTGACATCTCTAGAGTCTTGTGATTCATCTTCTTCTTTTTATGTTCTCCCATGAGAATACCAATAGAATGCTGTTAAAAAAAAAAAAAAATTGAACAGAATAAGTCACCATCATAGCACCACTTTTTTGTAATTTTTAATGTTATCACTTAATTTGTGTATCTCTTTTCAGTGTAATGTCTGGATTTTGTTGTCAAATTAGCCATCATTCGAACCTTGTAACAAATGAAATTATAGATAGTATCTCGTATAGATCATAACTTGAAAAACGAAATTACATATGCTTGTTGACGAAAAAAGTAGCTGCAACAAACTTGAGCATGCATCTCTATTCCATTATTGTTTAAATGATACTGGAAAACATACCAGTTAAGTAGTTAAAAAATGAGTAGACTGATATTGAATTTAACTATAATGACCACCTGGCATTAGGGATGGGCATGGTTCTATGGTAGCACTGGAATTGAAGATCTAGACTGATGGAAACCTATATGATTCCAAGTTCTTAAGTATATAGGGTAGAGTTTGGGTTCAAAAAATTGGAGAACTTGCTTCAATGAGTAGATTTCGGGTTCTAGGTACGTGTAGAACTTGGAACCTAGAACTTGAGTCAAATTTTTGTGTTTTTCTTGATCTATATCTTTGCACAATCCTAGGGTATTCCATAGCGTCTACTAATAAGTATATAACCTGAAACAAGTATTCTAAGCTTTAATTTTATGACTGAGACTTTTACTTTACTAAAATTTCGTATTCTTCGTGTGTCTAAATATAAGTTGTGATCAGTGAATAAGTGGTAATCATTAAATGAGGTGATTCACTGTAATCGTTCAATTAATAATATAGATGGAACCTAAGTAGATCTTCTCATTTCAATAGCTAATTAATAGAATATCCTTTCACATGCTCGAAAAGTCCCACGTTCAGGAGATGAGTTAAAAATAACGAGAGCAATATTTTTTTATGATCAAACTAGGCTTTGCAAATTACCTGCCTCGAACCCGTTATCGTTGCCGAGCAAAGTTTGGACGAACAAGAGAATTCAAGGGCGAGAAACCTTCAATCAGTCAACCCGTCGATCGTTACTTGCAAGGTTCACTCAAAGTTCCATTCCGTTCCTTTCAATAATTGAAGAGCGATTGTCCTGGGGCTCGAATACTAAGATTGCACGAAATATCCTACAAGTCCTGCAAATCGGTTAAGTTAAAACTTTTGACAAGAGAACAATGCGGGATGTTTTCCAGCACTGTCCATGAAACACGGCACCCCAAAACGAGATTAGGTCAAAAGCAGAGCACACGCACGACTTACCCGTATTTTGTCCAAAACACCATTCGGAGTCGAATCGAGAAACGCACGCCACGAGCCAAAGCAGGCCAAGCCTCAAAACCTGAAGGTGGGAGGAAAATGATCAAACCCTCACGGAAAAGTTCCTTTCAGTCTAAAACCAGCGATGCTGTCTGCCAACAGGGCTAAGCAGTAAAGATGCGGCGTCCGGACCCGAACCTCGGACAAGACTATCAAATCCTAGACGGCATGGAAGAACGAGAAGAGAGGTTCCCGTTGAGAAGAAAGGAGAATGCACGAAGGTAGTAGCCCTGTTTCGCCTTTTCTTTTTTGCACTTACAGAGTCGGACGACGAGTCGCCGAGTGAGCTGCGGATCACGAGTTTCGTGGAGCTGAGGAGGCGTGCCAGAGGAAAACGACGGCCATGGTTGAGAGCGAAGAATGCTTTCCTCAACCGCTGCAAAATCTCCCCTGAAATCTGGAAGTGGGAAGTGGCATGAAGCTTCTCTCACTCTCACATATACCGTGATACGGAGATGGGGACAGGGGTATGCAATATGCAGTATTCAGTTCGTGCAAATCCAACTTTCGGTTCAATTACGTAAATGAATAAATTGATATATATATATATATATATATATATATATATATAAAAGATTGTGTTCGACAATTCGCATTTTAGCCCGCCTCTTAATTGACGTGATTATGAGATTCACCATCCGTATTTAGATTTTCCTTAGCATTGTGTCCGGGAAACAAAAAGTACATCTCACCTCCCCTTCCATCCACCTATGATTTTATCAATGCCTTATCTTATGTTAAATTAGACGGAACACGATACGCGTTCGATTTCCCATACCATCTAAATACAGTAAAGCATCTCAAATCTGCTCCATCAATTTGAGTTCTGAGTTTGGATAAAGAAAGTTCTTCTTTATGACATATCACACCCAATGTGGTATGAGATGTTATTATATATGCTCAACGTATCGTTGAATCACGCGTTTCGTTTGTCCGTTTACATTTCAATTTGAATCTAATTACTTAATAGCGACTCAACGTATTATTGAATCACGCGTTTATTTTGTCCGTTCACATTTCAATTTGGAATCTAATTACCTAATAGAGTGTTTTGTGGGTGATAAATTTAGTTACTTGCTTCTATTGAGGAAAAAGAGAACAAAAAAAAAAGAGAAATTCAGGAAAATTTGGAAAAGCGTATGCAACCAAACGAATCGAGGAAATGGAAAGAGTAGCCTGGAAAAAATTACCGCGTGGCCGACCTTTAGCTTTCTGCTTGCTGACGTCAATTTCATGCTTTAAAAGGAAACTGCATTGGAATCAGGCTGGGTTATACTTTTTCCACTTTCGGTACTCAGTCATCGAAGCTAATGAGAACACGGGACAACACAATTTACAAATTTAAAAGAAAAAAATCAATTTTTTTTTTCGGGAAGTGAAAATTTTGCAAGATGGGAATGTTCAAACTTTCGTAATACGCTCAAGTCTAATTCAAGGCAATTTCTGATTAGATTCCTTACACGATTCTTCTTACTTAATTTAAGTTTCATGATCACGACATTTGGCTTTTTTTTAATCTGTAAGAGACTTCATGGTGTACGAATTTTGACATGTAACCACATATAATCCTTTCATGAGCTTTTAAAATTAGAATAATTTCTCAAATTATGATGGAAAAATAATTTTTTTTCCGCTTTATGTGAAGCATAAATAAAATCATGCTCCAATGGTGTACATAGGATCATAGGATCGAGCGAGGAAGAAGAAGTTACAATCTCTTTTACTCTTTTCATTTTTAGTCGAAAAAATCTTGAGTGATGTTGAAATAAACCAATAATATTCAAATTCTCAACAAAAATATATTACAACGATAATGTAGGAATGAGCTCCCAGACATTTGAACCGGGTTTAGATAGAAAGTAGAGATCGTTGGCTAAATGAACTATGCTCATACCATACAGCAAATGCGAGGACAATGATGGAGGCAAGCGACTTTCGCAGCTCCTATGCCGCTAATTTAAAAGCCTGTTGGCACATGCGTCCATCGCCTACTGTAACCCTAAGTCTGACAAGGGAGATCGTACGGTTGATCTTTGTGTGCCTAATTTTAGCCTCAGAGATAGGTCTGATAGGGTTCTACACATGGGTGGAACGCTCGAAGCACGCAAAGGCAAAGCTGCAAATTGAAGTGATAGGGTTATGAATGCCAAGAAATGAGAGATTGTAAGTTGTCTCGGGCGTCACGTAGGGCTGTCGGGAAGTGGATTTAGAGGTAATGTCGTGGATGGATCAGCAGTCCCAAATGGCTCGAGTCCTCTCAAACCCTTACTTCTAACGGCTTTGAGATTTTCATAAAATTTTTTGTATGATTTAACATATAAGAAGAACTTACCACTAGCTTATTAGGATCACAACTAAAAGCCATGTGAGATGTGAGAGAATATTTCACTTCCTGATTAACTAAAGATTATATCGGACACTTGATTTTTTTTTTTTTGGTAATCTAAATGATTGAGGCAGTCTTTAAACATTTTATTGTCCTAGGCCATTAAATAATGCCCATGCATGACTACCCAACAGCCATGCCCAATGTGATAAAAATAAAGTATAAAGTAATAAATTTAAGGAAGTGTCAAGTAAAGCATATATATGGCCCCGTTATTAATCCCTAGAATGGCAGCCCCATGAATTAAGTTTAAATTGAGTTCAATTTCTCACCGAAAATATCTAAGCTATAATAAAGGGTGTTTGCTAAAAATCCTCAACTAAATTTATGCTAATTAAATAAAACTAAGCCACATCTAGCACTAAACTTAACAGCTTATTCCAGACCTGTCTTCAAGCTATTTTCTAATTAATTCTATCTTTTTTACGGATTTTTAAATTTTTTAATTAATCAATTCTCTTTTTTTATTTCGAAAATGGGCTGGCCAGGCCCTGGGCCCTGTCCGAATATGGGACTAGGCTCGGTCCTCACAATTCCCGCCACATGGTCATGCTTTTTCACTAAGCCCGTCTTCGAAGCAAGTCGGCCCGATATAACAATTGCCATGCGAGGCCCAACCTATCCATAATCAAGTGCCTCTCTAGCTAAACAAACCAGGCCCCAAATCCATTCAACCTGACTAAGCCCATTATCACTTCAATAACACTAATCTCACCTTAAGCCCAACTAGGCCCATTTCCCACCAAAACTACTCTAAGCCCATCACCTTGAACTCCATTTTTAACCGATTCACTCATCAACAAAACCAAGCTTCGACGGAACATCACCGTCATCCATCTGCAGTCACAGGACCGCCGCCGCCGTCCGGCGGCCGCACACTCACAAAACCAGAGAGGGCATGGCAGGTTTAGTTGACAGACAAATGGACATGAGAATCAATGGGACTCCACTCGAATTTGGCAAACTTATTACATCAATGGTTCAGTTTCAAACACATAACGATTACATTTTAACAGTCAACAGAGCTAAACACACGCCCCGATAATGAATTAGACGATTCTGGGATCAACTTTTAACGTTTCGATTCAACAGTATCGCATCAGCAAAAATTTAGACCAAACCGTCAATAACAGCCCTGTACTAGTCGGTTTTCGCATAACATTACATTAGCCTCTGTTCTTGATCATGGCGGTACCGAGACAGAAGGTTTCGGACCTTGCCTTGCCGAGGAGAAATCCCGATGGCGGTTAATGGTGGAAACCCGCACGAGGAGGTTCTGGATGGCGTCTCCAATGGATATGAGCACCGGTTACGGAGCCTCTAGCAGGATTGGTCCACTTCGAGTCTCCTCGGCCAGAAACAGAGATGAACAGGGGAGGGAAGGTGCAGCTCGGAAAAGAAAAAAACACCAGAGAACGGCGGCGACGAGGGCTTGTCAGGAGGCTGCAGATGTGGCGATGAGGACTTCGAGAAACCGCAGGGCTTCTAGTGGGCACCGGGAGACCTGCAGAGGACCAGCAGGTTTCCCCTGAAATGCTGGTGGGGCGATCGGGTACTGCTGCTTGGCGACTGAACCGGGCGTACAAGAACTGTGGGCGTGTCAGATTGGGTACTTACGGTGCGCGAGGGATCGCGAGGCGCGGGCGTGGTCCTGGTGATCGATGGGGGTGACTCGAGACTCATTCCGATTTATCTATCCAGACGACTTCTTTCATCTTTTTCTTCTGGTGAATTTCCGGTTGGCCTGGCAGTCGCTTCATTGTAAATTCGAAGACCATCTTTCCTTTAACTCTGCTCGTCTTCTGGAACCGGTCTACGACATACAGTCCATCGTATTATGAAGTTGCCATCCCAGTCCTTACGGATCACTCTCACTGGCTTGTTCCTCTTCATGCTGTTCGCTAGTGCCAGATTCCCCTGAGCAAGCTTCTGATCTTCAGCCTCCTTGCCACTACCGGGCATTCTGCCGCCCTGGCCCAAATAAATCAGCTCATTCGGATTTGTCAAATCGTCTGCATAATCCCAGGAAGCAACGACGCTTGTGGCTAGCATGTCTGGTCGAGTTCCCATGCAATCAATGCCGGCCCGAAGAGGACGATGGAGATCGACAATAGCAAGCTCCATCCTGTAACGGAATTTGTCACACCCCGACTTAAGAAAAAGGGCATGACATCGGCCGTCCTTTCTCCAAAGGACGCAGCCTCAACATAACCAAAATTTAACCCGATATCAACATATATATATATATACATTCACATATATATATTCGACAAAATGGGCATTTGGTTACAACATCAGAGTATATCTATAATCCACCAAAACATAACATAAATATTTTACAAGACTAACTTATAAACCTATTAACTATGCATAGGTCATACCAAAAAGTTTCCCCACCACAAAAGTCCTCCCCGAACGGACGCTCACGCCTACTCGCGACTCGCTGAAGAACCTGAAAAACAAGTTTAAGAGAGGAGTGAGCTACCACGGCTCGATGAGTAACACATTTCTTCTAAGCGGATCGAGAAATTACTATGCACATTTAAAACATAACTCAAACACATAATCATAGCTCAAATACCGAAAATACTAATGGTCCAGTCCATTAGTCAATCTCATAAAACATGCATCAATGGTCTATTCCATTGATTAATCTCATCAAATCACATCGATGGTTCATTCCATCGACCAAACTCAAATCACACGTCAATGGTTCACCCATTGACCAATCATGCTCAATTGTCTAACCATGGTCACGCGTAACGTCCGTGACAAGACGACCAAGATTCCCCCTTGGCAAGGTCTCCACCTATTATTAGCCGGTGGCTCGGCCCACAAGGATATCCTAGAATAGTATGCGCATACCCACACACCCCTCGGGGTCCACAGAGACATTGAGCACTAACTACCAATCACAATATCCAATAATCCAACATCGAGAATACAAGCCACATCACAATTCAAAATTTGATATATAAATATCAAAGCATTCTTCAAAACATTTCAAGATTCTCTTACAAAGAATTTCACAAATCCTTTTTCAAATAACCATTCAAATCAACGTCAAAATATAACTCCTTCGAACGACAAAAATGTCGGTAATAGCTCGATCCTGTTTTATGCAACAAAATATGCTTTTTATCAATTCATAGAATAGGTAATCCACCATATTTCTCAAAACATGAGTTCAAAATACAAAGAAGAAATAGTGTCACTCACCTGGGAAAAGCCAAAAATCAATTACAACGCTCACTCGAACCAACGCACTCGGATTCCTAACAATTAACGGAAAAAATAATATCAAAAGGCCGAGTAAAATGATATTCGCATAACGACTCGCCTATACTAGGCCTAATTGTCGCTAAAACGACACCTATGCGCAACAAAAGCTCGCACTTAACATAAACCCCTGATTTTCCGCTACGCGCAACCCATGCGCCAACTTCGACACGCCATAACTTCCTCCACAAAAATCCATTTCAAGCCATCTTGTAGTCTTTAGAAAGCTCTTTTAACATACAACAACAACCCCAACTCAGCCGCCCCAACACAGTACCGAAAACAACAAAAAAAAAGACTCGAAGCTGCTGTTCGCTACAGTAACAGAACGCGCCCCCAACTTCAAAATTCCGTTCCGGACAAACCGCAAGCTCAAATCACGATCCGTAAGATGGTATAGCTTCACAACATCCCAAAGTACCATTTCTACAAAAATATGCAGCTCAACGACTCAAAAATCGAGCTTCGCCACGCAATTATCCGATAAATCCGAATTTCAAACCCTAAATGCGGCGATTGCTTCGAGTAGATAATTAAAGGCTTCAATTTCTTACCGGCGTTGCAAAACACACTTGAGTCGGCTTGATGAGGCGTCCGGATCACGTGCGCGACAAATTTTCTTCCCTTTTTTCCCTTTCTCTTCTTTCTCTCTTCTCCCCTACTTCTCCCGATCCCCTGTTTTTCTGCTCGTGCACTTCTCCTTCTCTCCCTCTTTCTCTTTTTTATACCCCAGCCGAACCTTCTCCATTTCTCTTTCAGCCTCCCTTTTTGACTTCTCAACTCTTTCTTTTTTTTTTTTTTTTTAAAACCCATATATTACAGAATTCATCTCCTACCTCCACTCCTGGAACGTCTCCAATGAATTGCCTGCCGCCGTGCACGTACCCGGCTCTTCTCTTGACCTCTTTAGCAGCCAAAAAATCAATCCTTTTAATGCACCTGCCCTCTTTGCGTGCTCTCGATTTTTCCCGTTCGTGCTGGCGACAGATTTCTCTGTAGAGCCTTACGGTCGAGATCACCTTCTCTCGGGCTGAATCACGTCTGCCACTGCGTGTAACTTTCTCCGCCGCTTTCATTGTTGTTTGGCGCGAATCTCTGGCCATATTCTCCAGCAAATTACTGCTCTTGGACCAATCAAAAGGCGATTGCCCATGCCATTTGCCGTGGATCTAAAAAATGACCGCGCTATTTCCACCACAGCTTTGTTCTCTGCGGTTCCGACTTTCTTCTCTTTGTTCTCTCTCCTTTCAGCAGAAGCCGCATATGCCAGCCTCACAATGTTTATATATTTAGCAGAAGTATGCAATTTTCTCGCTGAAGAAACTCGAATTAGTAAATAGTTCGTGGGGGTGAAGTAGACCCATTGTTCAACCCAAAAGCAACAGAGCAATACCATGTTGATGCGGCACCCAACTTCTTGTTGATTCATCGCAATTTCTTGGTAATTTAGTGTTTGTCCAAGACATTTAACTCGAAAGTTGTGCGAAATTCAAAAGCGTCCTTTGGAAAAAGATTTAAGTAATCACACCTTGCCAAAAGTCTCGGAGAAGTTTGTGACTCCGTTATTCATTTGAAGTTCGGATCTCCATATTTGAATTTTCTCCAAGACCCGCTCCACATTCAACTTGCGCCAGGCAGAACCAGATTCAACAAGCAGACCATTTCCATCCTCACCACTCTGCCTTTCTTCACATACGTCACAAAGGTCACCAAACTCACGTGACCATGTATATCAGAACTCCTTACCTCCCACATCAATGACCTGATGAAATATGAAACTTTAGAGAGCATAAGCGAATGAAAATATCAATTAGAAATGTAAAATGATGGACAATAAAGATGTAAAGGTTCCAGAAAAGCAGAGAAGTATCATGAGCCCAAGCATCTCATGTTGTAGACAGATGATGATGATGCTGGCTTATCTTTTAAGGGAAAAGAATTGAAGCATCTTCAGCATGAGTAAGAATACTCGAATTCTCAAAGTCTCAACTCAAGGAATAGAACTGACGCTAAAGCTGATCACCTGATCTAATTGGAATGTTTTGGGAAAAAGGCTAATTAATCATTATCAAATAAGAGTGTGCCCCTCTATTCTGTAAGAAATTCAAAACTACACTATGAAACTAAAATGGGGCCATTACATACTCAGTATTGTTTCTAAGCTCTGATTGTGTACATGGGCATTACAAGGGATGCAACCACGGACTAAAGCTATCCAATTATGGTTCCAACACGGGGCTATCACTCTTAGCTATTGAGTGATGAACAAAATGACCCCACAAATCTGAGGACCTATTTAAAAACAAACAAGGCTTGGAGACGGAACCTCAAAAAAAAAATCAGCTATCATCCTGCATCCATTCAGACATGTTTCCTCCACTAGTTAATTGACATTTACGCAGATCATAGACTGCAAGGGACAAAATGTGCTCCTCAAATCAAATCACCAACCGCAGGACTATCAAAAATACGTCAAGAAAACAAAACAGGAAGCAAGTCTGCCAGAAGCCTCATCAGAAACCCTTCAATATGATTATTGGCCATGGCCAATTAATTGCTAAAACACAGATTTATGAGCATAAACCACAAATCAACCGCAATCACAACCATCCATAGAATGCCTCCAAATACAGAAAATCAAGCTATGCCTCAATCAGAGCGTTGGTTCTACTATTATGCACAATGATGGGAGAACCGACTACAGAGCTTTGGCCAAAAAGGGGGGGTTGGAGCAGATTCAACCTGTACATGTGTGTGCAGGCAAATTCCAACTGTAGCCTTCAAGTCAACCTCGCTGCTTGAAGTGCCGAATGCAAAATTGTGAAGTTGATCCACCTCCTATCTCCCCCAAAGAGAATTGGCATGCGGAGAAGGTTCTTTCCAGACAAAGAAAAATTCCCTCCCGAGATGCAAGACAGATGGATCTCAGTATCAGGTACACACGGGAGCCACAGACATCACAAATCTTATACCAAATGCACAAAATTTGATAGCTGACGAAGTGCGTCAAGAAAGGAGTCTGTCAACTTCTGACATGAGGGAAGGCAATAGGCATAATCTGATGTCCTCATTCTTTAGAATATGTGCTTGCAAAATCTTTAATCATCTCCTTAAGGTGCTGCAAGATTCCAAAGAAAAGAGTAACCAACCTAACCCATTTCACAATGACAAACCGAATGCGTGCAACTAGAAAGGGCTTTCACTAGTGCCGTGAACTCAAGTTTCTCATGCTATGAAATCACAAAAACAACATAATATAGTGGAGAAATGGTATATTTTCTTCCATGCTCCTAACAAAATATCAATTTCCCGTACAACATTAAGAAGCCATCTTACAAACTTTGGCACATGCATGAGAAGAGATTGGCTAAAGAATAGAAAGAGAAGAGAAGGTACCCAGTAAATCATAACTCAAACATGAAGAGGATGGCTGCCACAATGCCAAAACATCATTCACAGACTAGCAATCCCAGAATTCAGCAATTACATGCCATTCTATATGCATGATGATGCCCCCCATTCACGTAATGAAGTTGGATGTTGGAAGCTCAGGCACTAGCATTATTTGAATTTAAAAGGTGATGCAAGCCAAAATGGCAACATTCAACTACCAAGAAAATGTTTGACAAGTCAAAGTGAAGATCAATCACAGAGCAAAAAGGTTGTTGCAATGAAAAGACTAAACCATGGCAAAGAGAAGACAATATTTCTTGGCAGTGAAGACAAAGAAATCAAGTGCCAAAATCAACGTGAAAGCTAGATCAGATCATACCGCTCCACATTGCCGGTAGGATTCCTTCAACTTTGCCAAAATGTTGTTGTATCTCTCCCTATCCCTCCCTCTTGCAAACTTGAGGTCCTTTCCCATTTTCTGGAACTCATTCCTACATGAAACAGGTATTAAGTTTTCTTATAAGGTAAGCGAGCAAAAGAAATCAGAAAACAGTACATAAGTATGAACAGGATGTATCAAAACACCTGTAATTCTCCAGTATCTTGTTTAACGAAGAATAACTATCATATCTGTCACGAAACTCCTGCACATATTCTTTGTACCTAACAGAACATAACAACTTGATTTAGACACCAATAGTAAGTCCATATGTTTATGGAAGGATAGAAATAATCAACATTTGGCAAAAAGAAAAGGGAAAAGAAAAACTCATCAAAGTACTTAAACAGCAACTTACTGGGTGTAATCTTTTATCCATCCCTTGAGCTCTGGTTCAACCTTCTCATACTTTGAGTAAGAGCAACTACTTTCATCAGAAGACGATTCTCTCTTTTTCTAGCCATCATTAGGAGCTGAAATGACATCCTTCTGTCCATTCATCATGCCTCCCACTGTACACGATGCTTGTATTTTACTTTCTCTTGAAGAGTGAGAATTTGCCCCCTTTTCTATCAGGTTGTTGTGACCTGTTAGCCGATGCTACTTTTTGACTTTTTCCAATTTCTTCTGAAACATTACCTTGCTTTCTCTCGTTTCATTTTTTCTGGATTTACTTACATCCAACGTTTTACTCAATGGTACAGCAGTTTCCGCATCATCTATCCTCGAGGGCCATTGCAACTAAGAGTGTGAACCTTGTGGGATGGATGTTGCCAATTCATCATCTCGGGATCTTTTCCTGGAGAAGCCCTCAGAACATTTTGACATTCTGGCACTTGAATTAAACGGAGATAGCTTTCCTGAGTCAGTAGATGAAATTCCAAGGGGTTTTCCTCTACCTAAGTCTATTTTCCAACTATGTGAATTGGTTTACTTTCAGGCTGCTTAAATGAACCTTTCCTCTCAAATTGCTTCTTCATAGGTGCCTCCTCTGGCACTGGTTCACGTAATTCACCCAACTCCAGGTCTGAAAGCTCCGTTTGGAGCGTGGCACCTCTCACACTAGCCGGAGAGGATCTATTGCTAAAACTTCTACCATGATGCTTTGGCAAGGATCCCATGTGCAACTTTAAGTTCTGTTCAATGTCCTTCGGCTTTCCAATTGTCTCACCATGTAGAGAGCCAGCAGACAAAGAATGTTTGCCTCCACTTAGACCATCCTTCATACCTTTTGACACCTTCTCGGGAGTGAAACCTTCAGAATAAGCATCTTACCAGATTAATCTTTTTGCGATGTAAGCCATTCTTGCACAGTGGAACTCTTATCTGAGAACCTTTGATCATGGTCCAAGCTCTCAGAACGTTTGTTGGGTCTTCTTGGAGTATTTTGGGTCGATCCATGAAGACCTTGATCAGATGACCCGTGTCCTGTGTGCTGTAAATGCGAAGTGGCTTTTCCAGGGAATGTCTGGCTTGGTGCCTTTTGAAAGCCAGGTTTGGCCATCACATCCCTGTCCTTTCCATTAATGGGGACAGGGCTCTTGAAGGGATCATCCGTTGGCCTACCAGGAGATAAAATTGGAGAGCTGATATGCTGAGGAAAGTTGCCCCCAGGACTTGAAGGTTGAGCCAACCCTTCAACTTTTGACCTTTTGACTCGATCCCGTTTGAGATCGGAGTGCTGCAGATCATATCTCCTTCTCGATCTATGGGCAATCCTGTCAGAGCTATCTGACTGCTCACGTCTAAAGCTGTCCTCGAACATCTCTCCTCTTTCATCAAACAAACTTCCAATAAAATTCTGTCTTTCTAGAAGCTCCTTCTGATTAGGCGAAATGCGATTTGCATCTCCCATGAGTTCTTCCTTGGCATCTGTTTCAATGTCCTGGCCATTGTTAGGCAACTCATTCTATCTGTAAAGTACATTAGAATTATGCTCTTCCTGTTTGTCACCAAATTCATCCTACACAGCCCTATCTTCAAGGGGTAAGGAGAATAGCAACAGTTTCGACATTTGAAAGTTGTGCTTGGGTTCTTTGTCATCATCACTTGTCAAGGTGTCTACATCCTCATCAGACCCTTCCTTACCGTTGAAGGAAGCATCACTCTCGCTATCACTGCCACTGCCACTCCCACTACCAACAGGGCTTCTACTCCTGCTCCTGCTGCCGCTAGGACTTCCATTATCACTCCTACTATCACTGCTGCCACTTTCACTGGCACTGTCACTGAAGCTGTCACTAGAACTGCTAGCCCGCCTTTCATTATGGTCAGAATTCTTCTTATCACCATAAATGTCAGGTTAATTTTGCTCAAAATCCACTGTTTCTGAATCAATTAGTCCATCTACCACTGCAGAATTTGATACTGCAGCTACTTGACCTTGTCGTACGTTCTCAATATGAGTAGGGCCCGGTACAGATGTCTGATTTAAATTTTCTTCAGCAACTGATCTCTGGTTGTAATTGTCCTTGGGAGAGCTGGCAAACCAAGACATGCACCACATATATGATTACTTAAATGTTATGTAAAAGGACTTACCACTATAGAAAACATATCCAAGTCAATTTCCCTGCCTTTAAAATTTAAGATCCCTTAAGTTTTTTTTTTTTTTTTTTTTTTTTTTTTTTTTTTTTTAACTAAGTATTTACTCTTGGCAATAGTATAGTTTGTACATGTAAATTTTAGATCTGAAAAATCAAGCCCTATGATGTCCTCAGCTAATTGACGGATCAGTAGCTAACAACAAAACAAACAAACCTTACACACCTGAATTTCGGAAACATTTCTACTGTGGAGAATCTTCACGGGATCAGGAGAAAAAGTTCCATTCTAGATGAAGCAAAAGTCGAGCTTAGCAATTCTCCCAACAAAATATTTTTGTATATTGACAGGTACTCAATACCTTCCATTTCCAGGTTAAGGCCCCTTGAAGCTATCTACATCAACTCCAAGCTTCAGCAAGTGTCTTCCTGGAACTTGAAAAGTTGCAATCTAAGGGTCAAAAGAGGAAGAGGAGATTAGATTGCCAATTGTGCCAGACAAGATTATCCAAGGGTCTAAGCACACACTTCGTCATGATAGGGTCTATCTTCTTTCCAGAGTTTGGAATTGCGTCTCCAACTGCCTTCCCCATGGCCTGCAAGATACAAGTTACAGATGTTTGGTCTAAATATGAGTAGGCCCCGGTACAGATGTTTGATCTAAATTTTCTTCAGCGACCGATCTCTGGTTGTAATTGTCCTTGGGAGAGCTGGCAAACCAAGACATGCACCGCATATATGATTACTTGAATGTTATGTAAAAGGACTTACCACTATGGAAAACATATCCAAGTCAATTCCCCTGCCTTTAAAATTTCAGATCACTTCAAGTTTTTTTCAGCTAAGTACTTAATCTTGGCAATAGTATAGTTTGTACATGTAAATTTTAGATCTGAAAAATCAAGCCCTATGATATCCTCAGCTAATTGACGAATTGGCAGCTAACAACGAAATAGACAAACTTTACACAATGACCCCTGAATTCCAGAAACATTTCTAATGTAGAGAATCTTCACAGGATCAGGAGAAAACATTCCACTCTAGATGAAGCAAAAGTCAAACTTATCAAGTCTCCCAACAAAATATTTTTGTACATTGGCAGGTACTCAATACCTTCCATTTCCAGGTGAAGGCCCCCTGAAGCTATCTACATCAACTCCAGGCTTCAGCGAGTATCGTCCTGGAACTTGGAAAGTTGCGATCTCAGGGTCAAAAGAGGAAGAGGAGATTAGATTGCCACTTGTGCCAGTTAAGATTATCCAAGGGTCTGAGCACATACTTTCTTCATGACAGGGTCCATCTTCTTTCCAGAGTTTGGACTTGCGTCTCCAATTGCCTTCCCCAAGGCCTGCAAGATACAAGTTACATTGTAATGAAAAGGAATCTTGGAAACTATGTGCATAAGCGAAGATGTCTCGAAGCATGCAATTTGAAATAAGTTAATCCAAGTTATGGAGGTATTATAACTTCTTATCAACCCATCCCCTCATGATCATCCCTGATTAAATATAATTAGCAGAGTGCACTTACTTTCAGGCTCATCCCCCAAGGATTCTTTTTGAGTAAACTGATTAACGTGCCCTGCAGATCCATAGACCTATGACCGAAGTTAGAACTACGAGCTGGTCTTTCCTCCACTGCCCTGGCAACTTTGCTTGGTTTTCTCTCACATGTGTCGATGCTATCTCTTTTCATCAATTCAGCTTCCACAGTATATCCCAAACCCACATTTTTTCTAGAATTGCTTGCAGCTCCAGATGGAGATGTTGGAGCACCAGATTGGTCAGGTGGAGATGATAGAGGTGAGGATGAACTTCTACCCTCTGCAGCACTTTTTGAAGGCATAGAAGAAGTTGATTTCAAGGTAGATTTAGGAGGGCCGCCAACAGGAACTGGGGCAATTATTAAACAGATGTGGGTTAAATGTCCTAATAATCGTGAAAAGCAAATGCTAGAGAAAAAGGCTAACCATGGATATGAAATAAATCCACGTATATCAGGTTGGAGATTGTTGACTGAAAGAATCATTCTCATAACCACACTCAACACTAGATGGACCAACTTTCAGCTTCTTGAATGGCGGCTCTTTCTTTTGCACAAAAGCCATCTTCCATGGGTTAACTGGAAACAGAGCACATCGAATATTATCATGCTTAATCGTAATACATGATATGCACAGAAAAATACGATCAGCGTTCAGTCAAATCTAAGAAAACCACAATTAGGAGACTTGGGCAAAATACTGCATAACAAATTACCAGCTTCCTTATACTATACTAAAACCCAATGAGTGTTGGTAAAATAAGATGACAACTCAACAGCATAATATGCTTAAGTTTTTACCCAAAAAAAAAAACAATCAGTGTTTATCTCGAACACCAACAACAGTCCTTAGTACTACATGGGAGTCATTCAGGATGCGGCTTGTACTGCACATCTGTCTGATATATTCAAAGATCATCATCAAATGATATGCTCTTTGCTGTGTCTCTCTCACGCAAAGAAGATTCTCCGGTGAGCAGAGGACTACTGGGGATTTGCTGCTCGTCGTGGAACCCTCCACCATGGCTTCTGATGTTGTAATTCTCGTCCACATTCGTGTCTCCTTCTAGGATTCGAACCACCTTCTCAAAAATGAAAAAGAAAAGCAAGAGAAATTATTGATAACAACTAACTATTTCAATATGATTCAGACTTCTAAGTCCAGAAGTAAACAGTCCTGTTCAGTTTCCACCTACAAATATTTAACTCAAATCTTTACCTGTGACATTCTTGGTCTTGAATCAGGATTTCGCTGAATACACAGCGACGCAGCATGGACCACGCGACGAACCTCTCCCTCTGAAAAATCATCCCCCAAGCGAGGGTCAATCAGTTCGTGCATGGCTAATTCTCCCAACAAGGGGCGTGCCTGCGGAGAAAACAGTAGAATATAGAAACGAGTAATGTCATACAAGTTAAATTGAAAACTCATTTACTACTTACCCACTCCACTAGAGACTGTTGGTCCTCAGGCCGATCAAGATCCACTTCTCTTCTTCCAGTGAGCAGCTCTGCCAGGACCACACCGAACGAGTAGACATCGACCTTTTCTGTAAGCTTGCCAGTCATGTAATATTCAGGATCCATGTACCTACATTACAAACCATCAGTAGTACTAGAGATGAAAAAAATCAATGGTACAACAAACCGAAAATGAATTTACCCGAATGTCCCCATTACACGTGTGGATAGACGCATATCAATGAACTTGGCGAGTCCAAAGTCCGCGACCTGAAATCAATGTTAACTTTCATAATCAATAAATTGAATTCAATAAACAGCCAATTGATATTATCATGTTATCTTACCTTAGCCTCAAAGTGGGAGTCCAACAGAATATTTGAGGACTTTATATCGCGATGAATAACAGTCGGATTACCTGAAAGGTCAAATCGATAAAAATGAAACATGAAAATTATTATAGTAATGATAGGTTCTTTTTTTTTTTTTTTGGACAAAAAAACAATACTTACACTCTTCGTGTAGGTAAGCCAGGCCCCGCGCGGAACCTAAACCCACCTGCATCCTCACAGGCCAAGGCATGACCGGGCGATCAGTACCTGCAAGGACATATGGGGCAGTTATTTCAATCAGATTTTGAAAACTAAATAACTTAGCGTACAGGGTGAATACTAACCGTGTAAATGAATGTCCAACGTGCTATTGGGGACAAACTCATAAACCAAAAATCTCTGAGCATCAGAAATGCAATATCCAACCAACGACACAAGGTGTCGATGGTGGATATGGCTGATAATACTGACTTCTGCCCGGAACTCCCGCTCTCCCTGCTGACTTCCAGCTCGTAGTTGCTTGATAGCAACTACCTCCCCGTAGTTTCGACATCCTGCAGGCCGAAACCACCTTCGCCGAGCAGGTTGGAATCGGAGAAGTCGTCTGTCGCCCTTTTCAACTCTTTGTAGTCGAAAGTTTTATGCCGACCTAAGGCTAGGCCTGGCGATAGAAAAGGTCAGACATTAGGATATCGAATTGAACCACAATTTTTCCATAGAAACGGGAACCACCTGGACCGGACCGGACAGGACCGGACGGTTCTAGCCGGTTCCTAGAGAGGGCGGTCTGGTTCCCGATTCCCATTCTTGGAACCAGTGGCTGGTCAGTCCAGTTCCCAGCTCCAAGGTGGGAATTGTCATTCTTCACAAATGCATTAAAGCTGAGCTTTGCACGTGGCAATATCTCAGTGAGATCAGTGCCAATTGCTGCACTATAGATGCATAAATAACTACTGTAGGTTCTCTATACCTTCCAACCAACATATTATCCATTATGAAAATGCGATTGCATTGTTAAGTTATAACAATTTTACTTCATGCGTGTCGTCTAGTAGGCTTAACAATACTATTTTCATGCTTGATTCTCATTTCTCTCCTCTGTGACTTGTCTATGAACCTCACAAAATGTTGAAAATGTACTAGTGCAGAGATTATATTCAACAATCTTAAGACTTCTTTGAATATCAAATGCTCATAAGAAATCATTCAATTCAAACGGTCATTGAATTGAAAAAAAAAAAAAAAAAAAACCTACCTGGATATCACTATTTTTGATTCAGTAACCAAATGACACTTCTGCTTTAAAATCAACAGATAAAAAATCATCCAGAACTGTGTCATCAGAGGAGCATAAGAACTAGGGAGCAGAACATATTGCGCCACACGCCTATAATGCTTTTCCTCTGCAAGTCAGTATCTAAATGACACTTCTGCTGTAAAATTTGTGAAAATTCACAATGCTGATGAAACTAACTCTCATTTTTTGTTTGTCAAATCTATCGTCAATCTCTTAGGATTGCTTTGTGAAATGAAATTCTTCAGAAAGAACTTCTAATTCAAGAAAAACATCCCTTAGGCCTGCTTGCAATGTGGATTGTATCGTAAAAGGGTGCTCTTGTAAAGGTGAGAAGAGGGATTAAGTTATCGATGATATCTTTCTCAACTAAATAAATCAGGAAATGTTCGAGCAAAACAAAAATCAGGAAATGTTGGTTAGTTTCATATATATATGCTGTGGAGGAGAAGCAAAAGTATATGTTACCTGCGAAACTCCCCGGCGTCGGCCTCGTCTTCCTCCGCCTCCAACAGACTGCGTAGATGGCCGCCGCGGCCGACACCAGGCCGACTATGGCGATCCCCGCCATCCATCCCCCGCTCAGGGGAGAGGCGGGGTTGAGCTCCCATTTGGCCTGCAGGATGTCGGCGGCCCTGGAGCGCGTCCCCTGCAGGGCAGGGAAGGTACCGGTAATTCCCCCCGCCGCCGGATAGGAAGGCGGCGGCGGCGGCGGCGGCGGGGGGAGACGGGGCATTGGCTTTCGCTTTGCTGGTGCTCCGGAAGGAGGTTTTCGACGAAGGTTCCCTTTGGCTTGAAGGTGGTTTTTGGCTTGATGCTCCACATTTTTCCATGGTTAATGGTACGCATGAACGATGATGAACTGTGGGTTGGACGCGTGGAGAAAATGTTATCATCCCAAGTGCTGCATCTTCTGTTAATGATATTTGGGAGCCTTAATGATATTGCGAATGCCTCATCCTTTCTATCTCCAAGAATTGTAGGCACAATACATCTATTTTATGAGGCTGTTAGGATTATCGTTATGTATTTGCTTTTATTGTCGACCCATTGTTATTTTCGCTTAGCTTATTGATCTACATGATGTATGGCTCTTATCGCAAATGCTTCAAAGAAGAAACTCTACAAGGAGGCCACCAGAATCGAGGCCATGTCATATCCGAAAGATTAGGCTTTGAGGAACTCTAATCTGGCAGCCTACCTAAGTGGGATACTCTTTCTAGTGGTGAATGAGAAAGTCCTCCATGGCAAATAATGCGTGCAGAATTGTGAAGGCAATTATCAGCGGCATGCCATCAGGAGCTTTTCGAGTCCAGGATTTGACGTATGGAAATAGAGCAGCCGAACTTTCATTAGATGAGAGTAAAACTTTGCATCATGCTTCTCGGGTAGTGAGCTCATTCGCTTGGAGAGCTTGGGGGATCGAATATACTTTCTAAATAGAACCAGAATCCATTGTTTGGTACATCTCCGTTGCATCAAATGTCCAGCAATGAAGTTTTTGAGAAACCAGAAGCCATTGATGTTGCGGAAGACGAAGAGGAGATAGGTTCTACAAAGGTAAAAATTTACATGCGAACGCAATCTTTTCCCTTCCATAGATGTAGTTAACTTCCATGCGCAAGAGTATCCCCGTATCTTGTCAGATTTTTTAGCCTTATAATCAATTTTACATCTAATAGTTGATTACCCGTAGCAAATGTAATATTGCCTGACGACGTCTGGAAAAAATAAACAAGTAAACTATAAGCACAATTTGGCTGCTCTTTACCGTGGATGCTCGCTTTTCTTCATCGGAGGAATGATCAAGCTAGCTGTGATGAACGACATGGGACTGAAGTGAAACCAAGAAAAAGAAAAAAAAAGTTCAAGTAGCTCTAGTTGGGGTCAATTATCGGTAACAGAATCGGTTCTTGGGGGTTGGTTATCAATGGAGAGAGCGCAGAAATTGGGAGGGATCGGGAAGATACACACTCGACTGAGAAGAAGAGATATATACACAGCCGGAGGAATTTCTTGTTCCGGGGAGCTCAAGCTTCACCCGGCCAGTCAATCTCCAATTGACACACTCCGTTTTTGGAGGCTCTGACAAAAAAAAAAAAAAAAAAAGATTCAGTGTTGGATATAGACAGTCACGAACCAATCACACAAAGCCAGAGCTATAATCTGTTTGTCAACGAGTTCTGACATCGCCATCCCCACCGTTGCCAGTCGGACCTCTACTTTCCCGGCCAACTAATTTTCTCTCCTTCATACCCTGTTTTGCCCTGTTTTTGTTGATAATCTGAATTCCGAGCTTTAATCGGTAGATTTGTGAGTAAAACAAAGCAAAACGAGATTTTTTCTTCAATGATAAATCATGTCAAATAATGGATCAATATGCCATGTTTAGGCTGAAAGTCGCACTAAATCCGAAACGAAAGATTATATTCTGAACTGTACGTCACATGTTCGACTAATTGCCGAAAAGAAGTGATAAAGCTTGGTTCATCTAATCGATGTTTAGAGTTAGGTTGGTACACGATTGCTTCACTGATTGTTGAGCCGCGCCTGACACCGAGCTTTCTGTCATTATACGTTTGGATTTCCGGTGCCGTTCGTCCATTAGGTGAAAGCATTAATCGTTTTTTATTTTCCCAGCGAGGTCTACGGCTAAGGATTCATTATGTCAGCTCCCCAGTCCCCTCTTTTTGTTATGTACGTGTGTAGTTTACATTTGCGCTGGCTGTTGATTGAGAAACGTCGTGTGATGACAAGTGGCCATTGGCAATGATTCTCGATGGCTGGAATCAATGATCGGAATAATTGCCCAGTCGCCTTAGTGATTGTGATCGGTGGCCAGAGAAAGTGATTTAGTGGTGTTTGCCGGAGGAGTTAGCCGGAAAATGTCGACGGCTGGAAGTGTTGGTCGGCGGCAATGGAGAGGGAAGCTCTCGGATGTGGAAGGTGTCTTTAGCGTGGTCTCGTGGAAGAAGACCCAGAAAAATTAGGGAAAAAGAAATAGAAAAATGGAAAAGTTAGAGTATATTAAAGCTGGGTCGGGCCAGGTTAAAAGTTTGTGGGTCGAATAGCAGAAGTCACATTCCGATCGGGCCTGAGGGCCGGTCCGAATTTTGGACCCAACCCGGATCTCTTGACCCAATTCGAGTCCCAATTTTAGAATAAAAATACATAAAAAAAAAATTTCCGAAAAATTTAGGAGAAAGTTTGGAAAATAGATTTGATTAATTTTATTAGATTTTCAGTGCTAATAAATTTTTGGATTAGTTTTAGATTTCCCTTGAATTCACATTGCTTAGGGATTTTAATAAGCATTTTAGGATTAATTTAGTTTCATAAAATTGTGAGGAGACTTTGGATCAAAAATTGAACTCAAAATTGAAGAAGATTATAGGCTTTAGTTTTGGACGTTCTCATAAACAAAAATTAGGTCGTTGTTCACGCATTTCTATTTCGATTTTATTCTTGATTGCACATTTTTAATACATTAATTGTTATTTTCCTTTTTAGAATTGTTAAGATAAATCATAGGATCAAAATAAACAAAACATTGCATAGACACTGAGGGTGCGTGTAGTAACGTTGCTATTTCCGAAAACAATTTCTATTTAGAAAAGATTTTTTTTTTCTATTCCCTAGACAAGTTTCAAAGTATTTAAATGTATTTGGTAATTGCACATAATTTCTATTCCTAAAACACATATGCATTTGGTACTTTGTGCACTGACTGCTAAACATTTAACGGGGCCATTTTTATTAGGGTACGAAAAAAAAAGGAAAGAATGTTATAATATATGTTCGCTATCATACACATCGATCTGAAAATCCGGGGCCCCCGTAATAGAAATTGATTCCAAATAGACTGGGCGAGTCCACGTTGATCTGTGCGTCATAGCATTCAGGTCTTGTCGCATACTTTTGGAGATTCCAGGGTTCTCTCTCGATGAATTCGCCATTGCGGAATTTAAGATCGCGGAAATAGGCTGCCTTTTTAAAGCCTTCGGAAGGGAAATGGCCGCTCCCCATTTGCGTTGACGTATGAGGACCATCCCCTCTTTTGCGGATTATCTCTCCGCCCCAAGTGATTCTATGTGCAGGGCCAGTTAAGGAAGTGAAGATTTGTCTCGGCCAGTATCCTACTTCCACGTCCCCAATGCGCAGCCACCAATGACCAGTAAATTCATCCTGAGATAGTTTTGTTAAAAGACAGAAGACTCGATAAACCCCATGTATAACTACCTAGAAGATAGTTTCATTACCTTTGTTATCTCTATAGGTATTTCAAATTGCGGTCCATCATAGGTGGAAACTGGTTGAAGCGGAGAACCTAGAGTAAACTTGCTATTTATCTGTAAGAAGCCGGGACAGTCGAGATTGGAGCAGCCAGTTTGCTCATGGTGATCACTCTAAAGTCCACCCAAGAAAAGCATGTCAATGTTTGATGTGTTTGTGAAAGTTTGCAGTGAATTATAAGCGCTCAACAGAGTTAAGAACTCACGGTCCAATATATGAAAGTCTTTACATGGTTGCTGTGTGAATCGACCTACAATAAAAACACAAACCACCTA
Organism: Eucalyptus erythrocorys; assembly: GCA_014182555.1. NCBI lineage: Eukaryota > Viridiplantae > Streptophyta > Magnoliopsida > Myrtales > Myrtaceae > Eucalyptus > Eucalyptus erythrocorys. The sequence continues at coordinate 9,531,020 of CM024606.1, read as the reverse complement.
AAATCCCAATCACGCTAAAATCTTCAGATTCGATCATTCTAAAATCTTACCATCCATCCTGCCTGCACGACATTCAATATCTTCGTGGGGCCTGCTGAGAGCAAAATATAAGAGAAACTGTATTCTGAATCCCTTACTGTAGGATTCCACACATTAACTGTTGCAGAGGCTCCCGTGTAGTCGCCACCAATTAAAGATACTTGAGCATGCTGACCAATACACAGCAAACTCATAATGAAGTGAAACTTAAGGATCAACGCATAAACAAAAAATGCAACTCAAAATCAACACCACAGTAAGTCTTATCGTGATGTATATGCACATACTTCATGTCCAGGCGATGGCCTGAACTTATATCGTTTCCGATCAAGCCCAATCCCAGGTGGAGTCAACCATGTAACACGGTGATTGGTATGATTTTGTGGTCTTCTGATGGGGATAGTTCCTTCAGGGCATTGACCATATTTCCACCAAGCTTGACTGAGCCGACGTCCCACATATCCCACTCCATTCGCTTTCCGATTTGAACTTGGTTTCATCTATTCGTAAACGTGCCAGCTTCAGCGATTATTAAATAAGTTGAGTGAACATATCTAAGGTAGCAAAACAATAATTCCAACTATAGAACCGCCCGAATTTCTTAGACATCCTGCAATATTGAAACGGCTGACTCCTAGAACTGCTCTATGATGGCCCTTATCATTAAGGTATTTATACTATCATTAAGGTATTTATACTGTAATCGCTGAACTCATTTATTTCAACCGCTAACTGCAAATTTTGTATGGGAGGCACGGGACAGAATACTGGTGCAAGTTACCGGTAAAAAAAAAAAAAAAAAAAAAGAGTGAGGAAAAAAAACCTGTATGGTATGGTTCTTGAGAAGCGGGTGATGAAAGGCGGATTGCTTGAAGATGTCAACACAATCGATCACTTCACCGGTTTCATAACTCGCAACGGATTCTCATACATTATCTTAGCCAAATGGACATATTTAAAATGACTGTGAGAATTTGTGGGATCACTATCAACTGTTCAAAAAGCTTAATCTGTTAGATGAAGGATTTAAATATTCTAACACTCTCTCTCACGCTTAGTTTGGTCTTTTGCCTAGTACTAAGCGTGGAAATTTAATTAGGGAGGCTAATAGGGGACTGGAAGATTTGAACTTAGGATCTCCTTACTCTGATACCATGTGAGATTTTATGGGACTATTACTAATTGTTCTAAAAGCTTAAGCTGTTAGATGAATATGTGATTTATTATTTAAATATTCTAACAACGGTGAAATAGCAACAAGCAGAGTTTAGTAATGACCTTAATGGTTTTCACCGCTCCTTTAGGCTTATCAAAACCGGTTCTCGCTCGAGCACGCCCATCGCTTATTGTTCTGATAATACTTATCATCAAAACCAGCCATTTGAAAAGATGCATTCGTGAACTTACCATTGTTGTTGTAGAACGGACCAGAGTATTTTTGAAAATGAGACAAGACAATATTCTTTCTTATGTACACATGAAGTGTGTCCCCTCGGATGACCTCAAATCTGGATCATGGTAATCATCATCAGCAGTCCACAGATTACCATACCACAAGGAAGAAAATTATTCTTCTTATGGAAATGCTTAAGTAATAGTGACCGTTATTACCGCAAATAACGGTGGCGTGTAGGCCACAAGATTTAGTTAGTAGAAAAAAATAACTGGTGTTGTGCCAGCATAACAACTGGTGGCCCACATACTTTTAATAGTAACGGTGACTGTTATGCTAGCATCATCGTTCCTCCTAATCATAAAAAACAACTAATCCACCCAAAATGGAAGGTATGGACCCTCAGATGATATTTCTTCTCAATACGCACTCTCACTTCATGACTCATCCAGGTTCAAATCCATCATCCAAACCCACCACGCCCCCGGTGCGGCAGCCCCAAACACGTACATGTCCCTCATAGCATGGCACGTAGACGCGCCGGCCCACGCGGTGTGGCCTTTGGTGCGCAACTTTGCGAACCCCCAAAGGTGCAAGCACTTCAAGAGTTCCCACATGAGGGATGGGAACGGCGGCGTGGGGAGAGTGCGTGACATTGCGGTGATCTCGGGGTTGCCGGCCTCGACAAGCGTGCGGGGTTTGGAGGTCCTCGAAGACGAGAGATGCGTGCTGAGCTTTAGGGTTATCGGAGGTGACCATCGGCTTCGCGACTATAGTTCGGTGACCTCGGTGGATGATGTGATGATGATTGAAGAAGAAAGGAAGGTCGTGACTTTGGTTTTGGAGTCTTCTGTCGTACAAATTCCCGAAGGAAACACTTGTGAGGACACCAAGTTGTTCGCTGGCACTATAGTGAAGTCGAACCTGCAAAATCTTGAAGAAATAGTCATGGCTTCTTTCAATAAAGAGAAAATGAAGGAGGACATGCATGATGTGATGAAAAGCTCTGGTGATAGCTCATGAAGATATTTAACGTCCTATTGCGTGAAGAAATTGCGTCTAAATGTAAATGAAATTGTTGACTGATGTTACTAATTACATATGTGAATTATTGTACCTTACGCTTTAATTATTTATATTGCATATCTTTTTGAACACTCTAGTCGCTATGCATTATATAGTAAACGGTGGTGCATGCACAATGGCACCATTACTTACTATGAAAGACGGTGCAATTTGAGCCTTTAATTTTATTTTGTTTACAATGGGCAAACGGGCCAATAAAAAATCAATGATTTTGCATGTGTAATATTTAAAGAAACAAATTCAGTGAAATTGCTCTATAAAAGGAAGTCCAGGGTGTATTTGACTACAATAGAAGAGTGGGTACCGGTCCAAAATAAAACATTTGACATGAAGTCATAGATGAATAATATTAGATATCCATTACGTAAGTAATATAGATAGAATGGACTTTCAATTTTTTACAGTTTTTCTATCACAAGGGTGTCACGAATTTGATTTTTCACCAATTATTTCGTTTCCTTGAGACGGTTGTCTCTCAAGAAGAAAAGCTTTTGGTCGAAGAGACATCACATCCCATTGTCATTTCACAATGAGTGCCAGAATCTTTCTAACATCTTACAGCAGTATTGTCTAGCTACTGGGCAGGAAATAAATAGAAATAAATCTGGTATATATTTTGGGAAGAATTGCCCAGCTGGCCTTCAAAGGAATTTGGCTTCGGAGCTCCGGGTTCCTATTCTAACTAAATGTGGTAAGTATTTAGGGATACCTTCTGATTTGGGTCGTTCAAGAAAGGATATGTTCTCGTGGATTATGGGGAGAGTTTCTTCTAAATTGCAGAGTTGGAAAGCTAGTTTGATTTCGAAGGGGGGTAAGGAGATCCTTCTCAAAGCCGTGATTCAAGCTATTCCTCAGTTCGCAATGTCTGTTTTCAAGTTGCCGGTGTTTATTTGCAGAGCAATTGAGAAAAACATAGCTAGATTTTGGTGGCAGAATAAACGTGATAAATCAGGTGTGCATTGGAGGAGTTGGGAGGTTTTGAAAAATTGTAAAGAAGATGGAGGTTTAGGTTTTAGAGATCTGCAGAGGTTTAATAGAGCTATGTTGGCTAAGCAGGCTTGGCGTTTACTTATTCAGCCTACATCTCTTCGGAGTAAAGTTTTTAAGGGCCTATATTTTCATTCAAAGTCCTTTTTACATGCCGACAAGGGCTCCTCCCCATCATGGGGTTGGCAAAGTCTTTTGTTAGGTTGGGAAGTACTTTTACCCAACTTACGTTGGTCTGTTGGAGATGGGAAATTAATTAAAATTCGGGGTGATAATTGGCTTCCTGTTGGTGTGTTGTATGGTCCTATAGTTCGGGATGAACCTATTTTGGTGGCTGATCTTATTGATCCTACCACCAAGACATGGAAAGTTAGTTTGCTTCATAGATTCTTTGATACTCAAATCATTGATCAGATCACTGATATCCCTCTTCGGCTTATTCATACTAAAGATATGCTCATTTGGACCGCAACTAAGGATGGCTGTTTCACGGTGAAATCAGCTTACCACTCAACTGGCGCCACAACAGTTCCTCAGAATGTAACACTTCCTCGTCCTATCAAAATCCAAAGTGGTTATGGAAGAAAATCTGGAAAGTGAATTCCCCCCCCAAAAGTTAGAGCTTTTTATGGTCACTTTGTCAGAATGCATTGGCAACAAGAGATAATTTGTTTCAATGGAAGATAATTGATAACCCCTGCTGTCAATTATGTGATCATCATCTACCGAAACTATTGAGCATCTGTTTCTATAGTGTCCGTGGACTAAAGAGGTCTGGGCAAACCCAAATTTCAATATTCAGACTTCTAGTATGTAGGTTCATCGAATGGACGAATGGATTATACAACAAATTCAGTCCAGATCTGTATTACCTGTTTTGGAGATGTTGGCTGCTATTCTTTGGCAGATTTGGCGCGCTCGTAATGCGTATATCTTCAGGCGCGAAGCTATTCAACCATCTAGGGTCGTCGCAGCTGCTTTGGCCGACTCCCTTGTTGCTCGCCGGATGGCTTTTTCCCTGACAAAGAAGGGGCTGTTGATGTAGCGGAAGGGAGCCCTTTGGAAACCTCCTGATTCGGGTATCCTGAAGATTAATGTTGATGGAGCTCATCAGTTAGGATCAAAGGAGGGATCGGTGGCCTGTGTATGTCGAGATTATAAAGGACGACTTACTAATGGGTTTTCGCAGCGTGTTTCAGCATCTTTTGCGCTTCAAGCTGAAGTCCAAGCCATGACCTTATCTCTTCAGCATCTTCATCACAGTGGTTTCTCGGATGCGTCTCTCATTATCGAATCGGATTGCTTTTTGGTAGTTGAAATCCTCAACAATCGCCGCAAGCCGCCATGGGAGGAGAGATCCCTCTTTCTCCAAGCCGCCTCTCTTGTGTCAAGTTACCCTAATCTCTCCATAGTGCATTGCAGACGGGAAGCAAATGTTGCAGCGGACTGGGCTGCTAAGGCCCATGACTATTCTTCCTCGGCCCAGTCTTGGGCTGTGTTTCCGCCTAGTTCGTTAGTTGATCTTGTTTGTGCTGACGCTATTGCAGCTGATTGTAATGGTTCTTAATTTTCAATAAAGTTTCCTGTTTCTGACCAAAAAAAAAGTTTTAATTGGCGGGATGATTTTTCCTCGCAATTAGTTATGGGAATCGAACTAAATTTTAGTCATTAAAATTCCAAGTTTTTTTCCTTTAAACTTACTTTTAGAAAAAAAATAATTATTTATGGGAATCAAAAATCCAGTCGGGAATCAAATCCCAACGACTGGATTTTTAATTCCCAAGGAAACTGGACAAAAAGTCATCCGGTTTCCTTGAGAAATTGATCTGTGTAGATTGCACCATTACTCATAGATAAAGTAACGATGTAGTTACCTTAGTGTTTTCCTTCTCTCATAGCCCACCATCTTCGTTGGCTTCTCGTCCTCTCTCTTTAGAGTCTTTTCTTATAAAGTTGGAGTAGAATAAGGCCAACTAAAAAAGTCTTTCCTTTTCGTAACATAATTTAGGATTCCAAAAAAGATGTTCCTTGACTTTGATTACACTTGTCATGTGAGTATATATGTGGTTTCCTGTCATATAGTGAGGGGCAATATTTCTCACACCTGTCATTTCATTAATCACATCATGCACCTAAAATGAATGCACAATGTATTCTATTGTGCTTAATATATGTTATTGAAACTACATCGTTCTTGCGATAGATAATTGAGATTGTCATTAGTTACATAACCAGAAAATTCATCCACCAAACTCCAAGGATGTTAAAAAAAAAAAAAAAAAAAAAAGGTCCAATTGACCCACTTTGACCAACACCCCATTCCAGCTACCTAACATGAACACCTTAACCTCCAAATTCTTCCCAAATTTTTTCGTTAGTGGCTGCAACAAAGGTATACGCACCTCCATTTTGGTCCTATTCGCCTTGCGCTTACCTTCCATGATCATAAAGGTCTCTTGATGGTGACCCATATTGCACTACTTGACGTTCAGTTTCTCAATTAACAACATGCCTGTATTGAAACAATCGAAACTACTCTTAATGTTGGCACGGTGTTTGTAACACTTTTCTGAACTTCAATATGGCTCTTTCAAAACTCGTTTACTCATTGCTTTCAAAGTCCAGCTCTAAATCCCAAGAGCTCCACAAACTCCCAACTCTGTCGTGGCAACCCTTCATTATTAGATGGTATACGAAACCCAGAATCACACCCTTGATCCGACTCTTTCAGGAGCAAGATGCTCTCTTACTCTCTGTGGTTAACAACCAATCAAATTCATACGTCCATGTCTCTAGATAGATTCCTCGTTCATAATTGATTAAGCTTCTCCTAGGCACCTGGGTGACTAATTATGAGAAGCTCAATAAGAATGTCCAGCCGAATTGAATTTTCAGAGTCCAAGTTCACCAAGAAAGACAGTAGCGTGGTTATTAAATTTGACCATTAATAGGGAAAGTGAAGAAAGCTCTTCTTCCTTCTCCATTTTTCCCACCGTCCTAATGAGTAATGGTGCAGTCGTATGTGCTGCAAGATGAAGGTAAAGGAGAAGGCTCGAACTAGAGTCCTGGGACTCTGAACGACATCTCGTGTCTACTTTAAGGACCCTCGTACGGGTAGACTCAGTGTAGACATCGTCTAGTCCCTTCCCAAGACCAAGATGATAGGCCCTCTAAAAAGAAGAAAAAGAAATCTCGTTCATCTGGGCAAGACATTTTTCCAAGAGAAGATGTTGACCTGACTGAGGGCCACTTGGAGAAGATGATGGTAAGTACCACTACTTGACACCTTACTAAGCACCCAAACACCATTCTTCCGCAGCCTGTTCCACCACCATCGCCAGAACACAAATTCAATCCCTCTAAAGCAAAACCATAGCAAAACCATCTCCGGTCTAAACCAATTTTATAAACCCATTCTCAAATGGATGAGAAAGACCCATCTTGTCAAGAGGAGTTTTCATAGTTTTGGTGAAGCTCTTACTCCCCTAGCCTCAGTTCTTCCTTTTGTAAAACTTCCTATTCCTGCTGTGCTCAAAATTCTCCTCCAATTCTTCAAGAAGTCTATATTCCAACCATCAGATTTTCCTACCCTAGAGGAATTCAATGAAAATTTTGGATATCGGTGTATGCTGAAGGTGCCAAAATCCACTGGAGTAGATGAGCATGGAGGAACTGAGGAAATAGGCCCTGCAGAAGTTGTATTTAACTGGTAGACAAAAAATCTTGCTCAAAATAATGTACTCAAGCCTATTGATTCCAAACTGTTCACTGTACGGTCAATGAACACAAACTATCAGATGTGCAGCTTCGACTTGACCATGTAAATCAAAAGGCTGATTACACAGCCGTGGCCACCATGGCAAATTGTGAGTTACACCGAGCTCTGCAGGAAAGGTTAAAAAAAAAAAAAGATAGAAATTGGGCCATGCCCGTACCTTATCTTGAAGACTTACTCCTGAGATTGAAAAACTCGTAGCACAGCCAAGTATCGCATGGACGTGATTTTTTTCATTTGTGCAAAATGGGGATATTTTTTCAGTATAAAATTGTAACATCTATTTTGGTATTAGTTGTTCATTGGTTGTATCCTATTTCATACGAATCTTGCTCTTTTAAATACGATAAAGGTGGAACTTTTATACACATCGTAATATCAATGTTAAATATAATGAAGGAAATTCGTAATTGCCGTTGTTATAGGATGAAAGGATATTTTATCTATAAGCAACTACATTATTGTACTATAGCAAGAAAATAATGATAAAAATTTCGTTGCTGTCATTGTGTTTTATTATTTTGTCACTGCAATTTTGGACCCTCCGTTGCTTGCCGAAAGGTGAATCGGAAATGATAGAGAATTTGTGCACTTTTCGCCTTATCAAAATTGTATTTTACCAAAAAGTCATTTATTTTGGAAAAAAAATTAATTGACCAAATAATTGCCGGCAGTAGTTTTTAACACCACTTTGGGTCCCGACCATTAAAAGATAAGGTCTATGCAATTGCTACAGTTTTTGCATATTTTTCACAGGTTTTACCAAAAGGTCATTTCTTTTGGGAAAAAAAAAAAGTTAATTGACTGGATAATAGTCTGCTGTACTTTTTAATACCACTTTGAGTCCTGGTCAATTTTTGCATACTTTTCACGGACTATGCAGAGACTTATTTGTCTGCCTTATAAATCTAGCTGGTCGCCTTCTTTGGAATTATTTCCTTAAGAGAATCATATAACCTATGAAAAAACTAGTATTAAGAAGGTAAATTTATGGATTAGAAAGTAACTTATCATTACATGAGGCATTCCCAGATCTGATATTTTTGTTTATTTTAAATGAGATGAAAAAAAAAAAATACGTTTTCGGAACTTTAAATAAGGGTGCGTTATTTCTGGCCAAAGACATTGAAATGCATCCAACTTTTTTTTTTTTTTTTTTTTTTTTTTTTTTTTTCTGGGAAAGGCCTAGAGAGAGGATTTGTAAATTTACTCATTATAACTTCCGTTAGTTGACAGCTCCCAAAGTAATTATAATCTCTCTAGGCCCAGCTAGACTGGGTTTATTATTTTTACGCAATTGAACGAGGAAAATAATCTCACACTCCAAAGTTCGACATTGATGATTGATACTTCACTATGGCAAAATATTATAAATGTTGAGCACTAGTTAGTGATCAACTTATCCTGAAATCATTTAATTATGTCATAATTGGATAGTCATGGCCATTTGATGCAATAGGAATAAGAGTTGAATTTTCTTCGGATAAGTTATTATAGGCATAGACGTTCTCAAAAGCCCAAGAAATTATCTTATAGCGACTTTGGCATGGCAAGTGCATGTAAAGCTAAGCGCTACAAAAGAGGATGATATAGCCTTTTTCTCTCTACTAAAAAAAAATTGAAAGCATGACATGTTGTTTATTGTATGAAATAGAAAGATAGGTTGGTGAGTCGGCAACCAATATAGAATCGAATGTATATCTTAGATGCTCGTCTTACAATCAGTGCAAGAAAATTACAAATAAAAAAAAAAAAAAAACCAAAAACCTATTATACTTGTGCGAATTCAATCCATAACCTTTCAATTTGACCATTTTTGTTCTAAACCATTGACACTTTGACCAATTTAGTTCTAAAATTTCCAATTATGTCAATTTAATCATAAACATTTTAACACTTTGTCAATTTAGTTCTAAAACTTTTGATAGTTTGCCAATTTAGTACTTTCAATCAATTTTGACGGAAAATCGCCAACATGACATTCTAGTTAATACTAGCCATCCTACGTTGACATGGACAATTTTTATATTTTTATTTTATTTTTTCTGAATTTTTGTATTGTTTGTTCTTTTGTTGTGGCTGGCAAGGGTAGGGCCATCGAGCCCTCATCGGCCATTAGGCGAGGCCATCACGGCAGGGGTGAGGCTATGCCTTCGAGGCAAGGGTTACGCAATTGCTAGTGATGCCAACAACAACGATTGCAAAGGCCTATTAGCAGGGGAAGAAGTTTTAGTCGAAGGGGATCTTCTTGAGGCCGAAGAAGTGGTGGTTGACGAAGCCATTGGAGTGGAAGCCAAAGGTGAGGGCGAAGTCGAAGAGGTTGTAGGAAATGCCACCGGCAACTACATCAATGACACGGGCAAGGAGGCCTCGCCGCTACAATGGCCTCACCTAGATCTAAGCAAAATTAGGTGAGCAATAGGTGAGGGCGTTATGGGAGGTGCGCCGCGTGAAGCCAATTGGGTGGTTGATTGGGCTGCTAAGGCCCATTCTCATGGTAGCATATCACCAAACTGGGCCTCCTCACTCCCTCCCCTCCTTTCAGATCTTATGTACACAGATGCCCAAGCTGCGGGATGTTGTAATCATTTTATTTAGTGCTATAATATTTCTTATTTTGACCCCAAAAAAAAAAAAAAGTTAGGTGAGGGCGTCGCGACCCTCACCAACCATACCAAGAAGAAAATAGAAAGAGAAAAAGGGAAAAAAAGAAAATAAGGATAAAAATAAAAAACTAATAAAAACAAAAAAAAATCAAAATATTAAAATATTATTAAAAATTATCTATGTCAATGCCAACCATGTCACGCAAAGCGATTGATGTCCAAGTCAGCAAATTTAAAAAATTAGTTAGATAAACTCAATCGGCAAAATATATAAAGATTTATGACTCAATTGGCAAAATTGAAAATTTTAAAATTGTATTCACAAACATGTAGTAAATTTAGGACTATATGGACAATTTTCCCTCCCTAATTAGATAAAAACTTGATCAAATTTCATCACACTGAAAATGCCAAATTCCAGGGTCACTTATTAGTGCTCGAGAGGGAATATAGCAAGTATAGAATTTGAAGTGTTTTGCAGCAATAAAGCCGAAGGACAACCCAAAAGAGCATAGTATGTAGAACTAGGGAGCTTGTTCTGGAGAATTTAGATGGCCCACCTTGTTTGGCAATCGAAATACCTACTACTTGAAGGCCCGGCAGGTCATCGGCCTACGCCAACAACAGCATTCGAAAGATGACACCACTACCATTAGGGGTGTCCGGTGCCGTGGTGGGAGCAATTAGCTAGGTTCGAGACTAGATAGCAGCTGAAAAAGAAATGGACAACATAAACCGATCTCCTAATTCATTGAGAAGACTTCTCAAGACAATCAGACTTCTTCAATCTCCTACTCATATCTTGAGTAGCCCAGCAAGATCACAGAGAAAATTGGAACTAAAAATCATTTTACATGTATATATATAAAACAAAAAAATTAATTACAATTCCATTCTGCCCTTAGCTATCGCAGAGGGAACACGAAGAGAAGGCAAAAACAACTGCCTAACAAAATTGGTGATACAATAAATTTAAGAACCTAGTTTATGAACAATAATGGGAGAACCAACTACAGAGCTTTGGCCGAAGAGGGGGGTTGGAATAGATTCAACTTGTACATGTGTGCGCAGGCAAATTCCAACTATACCAAAGTCAACCATGCCACTTGAAGTGCCGAATGCAAAATCATGGAGTTGATCCACCTCCTATCTCCCCCAGAGAAAATTAGCATTGGGAGAAGGTTCTTGCCAGCCAAAGAAAATTCCCTCCCGAGATGCAAGACAGATGGATCTCGACATCAGGTACACATAGGAGCCATGACGTCACGAATTGATGGCCAACGAAGTGCGTCAAGAAAGGAGTCTGTCGGCTTTTGACACGAAAGAAGGTAACAGGCATAATCTCACGTCCTCATTCTTTAGAATACGCGCTTGCGGAATCTTTAATCATCTCCTTAAAATGCTACAAGATCCCAAAGAAAAGAGTACCCAACCTAACCCATTTCACAATGACAAACCGAAAGTGTGTGACCATAGAGGGTTTTCACTAGTGTCGTGAACCTTTAAGTTTCTCATGTTATGAAAATATTACCTTCAGTTCTTCATGAAGCACAATAAATATTTTCTTTAGCCTCCTATGTTGCTACAAGTGAAGACACTGCAAGTTAAAAATGATTAAACCAGACAAACAATGTAATATAGTGGAGAAATAGTATATTATCTACCATGCTCCAACAAACAATCAATTTCCCATACAAATTAAGAAGCAATCTTACAAACTTTGGCACATGCATGAGGAGATTAGCTAAAGAATAGAAAGAGAAGAGAAAGTACCAAGTAAATCATAAGTCAAACATGAAGAAGACAGCTGCCATGATGCCAAAACATCATTCATAGACCAGCAATCCCAGAATTCAGCAACTACATGCCGTTCTATGGGTATGATGATGCCCCTAGTCACGTAATGAAGTTGGATGTTGGAAGCTCAGGCACTAGCATTATTTGAATTTCAAAGGTGATACAAGACATAATGACATTATTCAACTACCAAGAAAATGTTTACCAAGTCAAAGTGAAATATATTTGAGGCGAGGTGCCCATGACGAGCAAATTAAATTTCTATCGATATAACCTATGATATATTTCCATTTGCTTTGGATGAATAGAAAAATAACTTTTAACACTTCATGATAGAAAATCTCAAACTGAAACACATGTTATAAATTAAACACAAAAAACCCTATGAATAAGTACATTTATGACAAACTGACCATTCATTAATTGAATTAATAACATAAAAAAATTACAAATTGGTACACATATGACAAACGAATGGTAAAACCTCAAATTGATATACCCGTCAACTGTCATGTGTTATCAAATTAACAATTTGAGGTTATATTCAACGGGAAGTAACTGAAGGTAAATTTGTCGCAATTGTAATAATTTGTGATTATAATTTGAGGTAAATTTATTACAGATATATTAATTTGAAGTTTTTATGATATTAACCCTTCCTTTGAGCATGGGCCTTCTTGACGGTGCTTAATCTTTTCTCTGCAAGTCCTAAAAAGGACGTTGACCAATTAATACGCATTGGTTTTGCAAGCTGACCAAATTAAAAGCATGAAGAAATCCAATAATGCTAACCCCAGAAAGCATACTCTACGCTGGAAAATATCATGAAACATAATATAATATAGGGTTAATACTCTAAAAAAATCCCAAACTGGTACATGTGTGATAAATTTACTCAAAACTATTTTTTTGACCATGAAAAACCCCAAACTGGTATACTTGTGACAAATTTACTCCGACTGACCATAAAAAAACCTTAAACTTGTATATTTATGACAAATTTACCCCAAACCAATTTATTCGACCGCAAAAAACCCAAACTGGTAAATTTGTGATAAATATACCATCCCTTAAATTAGATTAATACTACAAAAAAATCAAAAAATTGTAAACCGTGATAAACAGTGTAAAATCCCAAATTGGTAAACTAGTCAATCGTCACGTGTTATTTAATTTAATAATTTGACAATAAAATTTAACGAAAACTAACATACGGTAAATTTGTCAAAGTGTACCAGTTTGGGGTGAATTTGTCAATGGTATACCAGTTTGGAGTTTCTGATAGTCAAAAAAATAGTTTGGGGTAAATTTGTCACAGGTGTACCAGTTTGGAGTTTTTCAAGATATTAACCCTATAATATAAACATGCGATGAGGACCATCACCATTATGATTGCTCAGATTTTGCCTATAGACGAAGCACTACTGGTAATCAGATAACAACTTGATCAAATTTCATCACCCTGAAAATGCCAAATTGCAGGGTCACTTGGTGCATGAGAGAGAATAGAGTAAGAATAGAATTTGAGAAGTACTCTACAGCAATAAAGTCGAAACAGCTAAAAGACCCATTAACATGGTTTGGCTCTCGTGATGGAATAGCCCTTGGACTTAGGGGTAAGCGATTCTCGGTTTCGTACAGGTTCCACTTGGAACTTGAAATCTACCATCGGGTCCAGATTCCATATTTTTTGGAATTTGGAACTTACCCATCAGAACCAAGAACACTAAACCTAACCTGTCACAGGTTCCAGGGCCGATTCCAAGTTCCAACGGATTTTTTTTTTCATTTTTAGTTTAAAAAAAATGGAAATGAATGCATCAATAATAAACAAACTTGTCATTCATCAAAGAGAATATAACATGAACACAATTTATAATACTCATAAGCGTTTAATATTCTAGAATGTGAACTATTTCTCTTTTGCAAAGTCCAACGGTTCACTTCACAAAGGTATTAGATTAAAACACTGAAAAGATTATCACTTCCTATATTATGAGCTACACTGGATTTACGTCAAAACCATCATACCAAGTTGCTCCATTCGTAATTCCTCCTTCAAATTCTTTACGCAATGGCATGTTACGGTGAGAGCGACTATATATACTTGCCATGAACCGAAAGGCTTCATCCTCAGGGCTGGCAAAGTGATGTCTCCTGCAATTTAGGATTGCCAATAGTCATTAAGAATATAAGATATGAAAGCAAAAGTATAATTATTGTAGTAATTTATGAAAAGTTATAAACAACAAATCAAGTAGGCCAATTAAAGATCACATGTAAACTTCGATTAATGTGCAGCACCTTTCTATATTCTGTTGTCCCTCTAATACTAAATGATTCTAACTTTTTTGTCACTATGAAAGGATGACTTAACATAGGAGTAATACAGAAAAGGTTTGGGACACGTTGCAAACTTGAGATCAAAGCAGACCTTTGATCTACATATTAGCTGGAGATTTAATTCACAAACATAGAGAAAGAACAACTGATCAATGAAAAAGTAATAATGCCTAGTACATCTAGCAATTAACATGCAAGACAACATAGATCAAAGTGACAATAGGCACTGCATGCAAGCTAGGAAATCAAGCAAATTATCAAGATAAGTGGCCCACGAATTCACCATATGAACTAGAATATCAGATGATCACCTCTTATCTTCGATTCCAACCCATGGATAATTTGCAATTAGGGCACCTTGGCAACTTGACTAGGGAAACTTAGGGTTTGATCATATCTAAGACCCATGTTCTCCATCCCATGCAATGTATAGTCATTTAAGCCACTAACATCCACCGTGGAGTAGATGGATGACATTATCTGGGGAAGATGCATTTGGTTGGGATAGTCTAACCCACTATCCTTTCACAAGACAAGAACTTGCAAGTGTTCGAACCCTTGGTTTTTGGAGAGCTCGAGTTGCATGGAGCACTTGATACATGTGAAGAGCTAGCAATGAGGTATACTTCTTCATCAAAAGACTACCTCCTCCCAATGTTGAAAGGCAGAAATAACCAAGTTGTGGGTGTTGGAGAAAACTCCTTTATTTTTTTGAAGTTGGCAAAACATTTCTGTCAGTCTAGTCTTGGGACTTTCAGATCCAAGTGTTAAAGTCTGAAGTATTCTAGACTCTATCGTCAAAGTCGGAAGACCGCCAGACTCAAGACTTAAATTATAAACTCACTGACAATTTTAGAAGGAGAAAGAAGAGCTATCCAAATGAAGGATTATCTTCAAGGATTCGATTCGAATGGTTTATGAAAGACCTTATGGCTGGATACAACATCAATATGATTGATTATTCTTATTGCAATCTACTATGATTTAAAAAGATCTTTTGAAAGGCAAGTAAACTTGGAAGATTCTACTTATAAAAACTCAAGATCCTAATTGTATGGGCGAACAGGATTGACGGGCTTTCATCATTATTCAATCAACAACTCAAGATTACCTTAATTGATTCTGTCCAACGGGTAGATTGGAAGAATTCCTTTGGAAAGTGCCAACGGTCGTGAAGGCATGAAGGAGTATATAAGGCTGACTCTTTAGTTGTTCGATGAGTGTGCTTGAGAGAAGAATTTCAAAATTTGAATCTCTGTAGTTCCTTGCTCTTTCATTCTTTGAGCTTGAATTGTATACAAAAGAGAAAAGCATATAGTGTGAAGAGACTAGCTGAGACTCTCCACTGAGGAAGTCAAAGATCAAGAGCTGTATAATCTCTCTTGATTCATAGTGAAATCTAGCTAGTGGATTGTCAACGTGGAAAAGTGGACGTAGGCTTGGATTAAACTGAACCACTATAAACCTTGTGTTCAAATTCTCTTTCTTAAACTCTTTTTCTTATTCGCTGCTTTACTTAATTGCTTTATGGATTTATTCAAAGTTGTTTACATCTTTATATTATTAATATCATCCAAAGGCAATTTATTTTTCTAATTCTTACAAAGAAGAAAATTTTTATATACTTATTCACCCCCCTCTAGGTGTGCATACTAGCCCTTTCAATTGGTATCAAAGCCTGTGTGCTTATTTATTGAAGTGTTCATACTTCTTAAGCTAAAGATCTATAGCTAGTATTTTGGCTCCAAGTTTGGTTGAAGAACAAAACAACACCAGACCTCCTTACTTTGATGGGAAGGAATAAAACGTATGGAAAAACAAGATAAATGCATTTTTAAGATTAAAAGATCCCCTGGAATAGGATGTGGTAGAAAAATGAATTATTCCTAAAGCTGCATCAACCTCAGGAAAAGAAGTTGCAGATACTAGAGAACTATCACAAATATAAATAACTAAGAGACAAGCTCTTGATGCTAAAGCCATTTATTCATTATACTGTGCTTTATCTCCTACTGAGTATAACAGAATTTCATCTTGTAAAACAACTAAAGAAGTCTAGGACAAGTTGCACGTCACTTATGAAGGAACTAATCGAGTTAAAGATACAAAAATCAATATCCTACTCGAATAGTATGAAGTCTTCAAAATGAAGCCAGAAGAATCCAAAACTGACATATTTAGTCGTTTTATAGAAATTGTAAACAGTCTAGCATATCAGGGATAGCCAATCTCAGGACCAATGAAGGTCAATAAATTGCTGAGAGGACTCTCCAAAGATTAGAACCACGTGAAGACTTTTATAAGAGAAACCCAAAGGATCATGCCCCTTTCCGTAGACAAACTGGTTGGCACGCTTCAATCATATGAAGTAGAGCAAATCAATGAGGAAATATATCCCAAAGGTAAGAAGTCAATTGCATTAAAATATAATTATGATTCTAATGATACAGACTCTAAAGGCGACTTGGATGATGAAGAGTTAGCACTCATGATAAGCAAGTTCAAAAAATTAAACAGGATAGGAAAAAGGTGTAATTGGAAGAAACAGGGCAATCAAAGGTTTCAGAAGAAATCAAATGAAGAAGATGAAATCAACAAAAATGTGGTATGTTTCAAATGTAAGAAAAAGGGACACATCAAACCCAATTGTCCTTTGCTGAAGAAAAATAGAGGAAAAACATAAAGATTCAAGAAAGCTCTTAAAGTTGAGATATGGAGCGATACATAATGCGAAGAAAGTGATGAAGAATATGCCAATATATGTTTGATGGCGAATTCAAAATCAGACTCAGGTTCTGAGACAGACACGTATTCGAGACTCAAATAATGAAACCAAGGTTAGTAATTTAAAAAATTTATGTTAAAGTTTAAAAATATATAGATGAACTTTGTCTTAGCCTCAAAACATCTCTTAAGAGGATTTTCGAGCTAAAGAAGGAGAATTCCAAAATAAAGCAACAGGAAAACTCATGGAAAGAAAAGTTTGAAAATCTAGACAAAAGTTCTGTTGTTTTGAAAGAAAATGCAAACACTCTTTCAAAGGAAAATACATTTTTGAAAAAGGATATTTCAAATATTACAAAAAGGTTTTCAATGGGATCTAAGAAGCTGGAAAAGATTCTTTTAATTCAAAGACCATATTTTAACAAATTTGGTTTGGGAATGACATCTAAAACTGTTCCTTTAATTGATTTTCCAAAAGTAAAAGGAATCAAACAGAGACCTACAAAAACCTTTTTTAGAAACTATTTTCAAAAGGTTTTTGCAAAATCTGTTGGCCGAAGTGTTCTCAAATGTTCAAAGTGCAATATCTCAAAACATTTCGAAAAGGAATGTCCTAAGGGCTAGAGACCTGTTAAGAGAGAGTGGACAAAGACTGTATTTCGTATTAACTCGTCTGGACCAAAGAAAGTGTGGGTACCAAAGAAAGCTTGAGTTCATTTTATGATTGCAGGTCACTATCAAGAAGAAGAATAAATGGTATTTGAATAGTGGCTGCTCAAGACATATGACAGGAGATTCAACTTGCTTTATAAAGTTTGTGCAAATAAAAGGAGGAAAAGTGTCTTTCGGAGGAAATAATAAAGGAAGAATTGTTGGATGTGGAACTGTGAAAATTGAAAGTCTCACAATCAACAATATCTCATTGGTTGAAGGTTTGAATTAAAATCTTATAAGCATTAGTCAACTGTGCGACACTGGATTCAAGATTAATTTGTAAGAAGACATATGTTATGGAACCAGTAAAGATTACCTACAATCCTTCACTGGACGAAGACATGGGAATATTTATCTTCTAGATATAAAATTTGAAAGCTCTCAATGTTTGATATCCATTCAAGATGAGGCAAATATTTGGCATAGAAAACTTGGTCATATGTTCGTGAAATTCTAAATGCAAGTGCACGTGTCGAACAAGTAATATAATAATGAGAAAAAGTATCGTCCCACGGAGATCGATGATTAATAAACCAATTAAATACTAAAATAGACTAATTCTAAAATTTATCTAACAAATCAAAATATAATTAAGAATAAATTAAAAACGACAATTGTAGACTAAATGTAGTAAATCGATCGATAAATATGTTAGAGCATCCGATTTCACCATAACCACTAGATATGAATTTCAGATTATTATGAATATAAGAACGATATCAAACATGTAATAGCGGAATTTCCTAACCTATTTACTATCCTATCTCTAGGTATAACAAACCTACTCAGCTTATTAATCCACTATATCTCTATGTGAATTAAAATAAAATGAGTGCAATAAAAACTGTGAATATTCCCGGCTTACAATGAGTCTTTTGGATCACTTTATCACCGAAAGCTTCACAAATAATGCGGTATATTTCTATCCACGTTTAATTCATGGTTATACATTATAATGAGCAATTGCATATTATCACTTCTCAGTCTCAAACATGCACATCAGATCATTCAAGTGGTGGCCAGTCACTTAAAAGCATTAAATGCAATAATATATAACTCACATGAATGAAATCAATTATAAAATATAAAAATCATGAAATTCACATCATCATGATTAGGCTACATCGTAGCCCTAACAAAAGAAAATTAGAACATAGTAGAAGAATAAATAAAAATATAAATCAAACCCAGCATCTTGAATCAAAGAACAAGAATTCTATCACCACTTTTGTCTTCTCTTCAAAATACTTGAAAAACTCTTAGAAGAACAAAAAAAACGATCTCACCCCCCTCCCAAAACCTAGCTGCTCTCTCTTTCCTATTTATAGGAGATCCAAAATATCTATCTCCCAACGCTTGCAGATAACATTAGGGAACAAAATCAAGAATTTCTTGATTTGATATCCATCTTCCACTGCTGCTTTTATTTGAATTCCTAATAGTTGCCATCATTTTCCTTATCTCCACAATATCTCATTATTCTGCATAAATAAGGAAAATTCAAATAATCAGAAGGAAATCCAAATATTTGCTCTAAAATATTGCATTAATTGTTGCCTAAAATAGGTAAATAACTCTATTTTTATAGAGTTATCAAACCCCCAAACTTAACATTTTGCTAGTCCTCGAGCAAAATCAAGACATAACACATAACCAAGCTAGCAACCTCCTCCATGACATCTTTCCATAATTGCTCAATTTCACAATTCAAAGAAAAACACAAATTTCATCCAAACATTGAAATTGATTTATAAGTTAAGACCAATTCTAACTATGTGATCCAAGTGTGTGTGTGAAAGTCCTCATCTTTTTCGAATTATATGCAATCCAGATAAATTCACATTAACATGTAACCTCTTAAAAATTCTCAATAATTATGACCAAATCTCATAAGTTTGTTTTTCATTCCTCTCTCCACTAATGTAAGCTAATTATCCAACCAAAAATCAATAGGACTTTTCTTGGGTTGAATGTAAGGTTGGGCTAAAGGTGAGATAACGGGAATTTTAAGCTCAAATCACCCATCAACACGTTGATTTCTAGGATCTATTTAGAGTCAATGTCACTATCCAATTTCACTCCTTCAAGATAATTTTTCTGCCACCGTATATCACCATTCTTTTTTTTTCTTTCTTTCTTCTTTTTTTTCTTTCTCTTTTTTTTTTTTTTTTTTGAATTGCTTTATGGTGGAGTTTCTCCCAAAGTCCCTCCTAATATAAGATGAAAATTTCCAACCCATTGAGTATCCAAAAGGCTCACTCAATTGAAAGTTGGATAGAGAACCATAAAAGCAATTTTTTTTTTTAACTCATCATTCCTCCCAAATGTCTATCAAGCTCAAATAATTCTTTTTTTTATCCCAAAAGAAAATCAACGTGTTCATAGGGCATGGGATAATGATATAATTCGATAACGGCTAGACTAAATATATATGGGTGCCAATGAAAAATTAGGTAATAATTAAGGCTCAACGGGGTGACTAGGGATAAATAAACAGGGTTAGCTTGAAAGGCTCAATCGATCCAAAAATTACCTAAATCATTTTCTCGTTAGATTTAGCTTAGGATTTCGCCTCAAGAGAAAATCAAACAAATTCTAAGATTTGGGTGAAATTTAAGAAAATCACACACTTCACATGAATGTTCTCTAAATTTACACACAATTAAAAAATTAAGGACTTTTAGTGCTCAGTAAGTGGATCAACATAATCGAATTAAGATTAACTCACACATCAATTGCAAGTTTAAATAAAATTTAAGTTTTCCTAAAAATCGTAAAATTCATAATTAAGACAGCAATCATGATAAAATAATAGATTTAGCCAAAATTTTTTTATCTCCCCCCCAAACTTGAATGAAGCAATGTCCTCAATGCGAAAAATAGAATAGGAAGAAGAAAACTTCCCTGGTTGTAGGATAAGTCCATGGATGACCTTGACTCTTGAAAGGTGCTCCCTAAAAAGTTAACTTGGATAACACAGAGAAACTTAATCTTTTTTTTTTTTTTTTTTGCAAAACATAAACATAAAAATAAATAAAAACATAATTAAAATGCTTGGGTTGCCTCCCAAGAAGCACTTGCTTTATAGTTTTCAGCCAAACTATCTCGATGTCACTATTCGGAGGATGAAGTTCAATGGTGGTCTTCGCTTGTTGTAACCACCTTCGAAGTAAGGCTTCAAACGTTGACCGTTCACTTTGAATGTGCCCTCGTGTCATGCGCAACTTCAATTGTTTCATATGGGAATACCCGTGTAACCGTAAAAGAACCAGACCATCGAGACCGCAACTTTCCTGGAAAAAGTTTAAGACGAAAATTATAAAGTAAGACTTTTTGACCAATTTTAAACTCTCTTCGAATATGTGCTTGTCATGCCATCTTTTTGTACGCTCCTTGTACAACTTAGAATTTTCATAGGCCTCATTGCGAAATTCCTCCAATTCATTCAGTTGTAATAATCTTTCTTCACCGCACTGCATGTCAAAATTCAGAAATTTCAATGCCCAATATGCTTTATGCTCTAATTCCAATGGTAAGTGACAAGCTTTTCCAAACACTAGCCTAAAAGGAGATATCCCAATTGGAGTTTTGAACGCTGTCCTATAGGCCCAAAGTGCATCATCAAGTTTTATTGACCAATCTTTCCTAGAGGCATTCACTATTTTTTCTAAAATTCTCTTGATTTCCCTATTTGAAATCTCTACTTGACCACTAGTCCGAGGATGATAAGGGGTTGCAACCTTATGTGTGACTCCATACTTACTCAAAAGTGCCTCAAATTGTTTATTATAAAAACGTGTCCCCCTATCACTTATGATTGCCTTAGGAATGCCGAATCGGGTAAAAATATTTTTCTTCAAAAATTTGACCACAACCTTAGCATTATTAGTTGGCAATGCTACAGCTTCTACCCACTTAGACACATACTCCACAGCTACTAAAATGTATAAATTTCCATAAGAAGGTGTAAAGGGTCCTATGAAATCAATACCCCAAACATCAAATAATTCACACACAATAATGTTGTTTAAAGGCATTTCATTTTTTATTGAAATATTTCCAGTTCTCGACATCTATCACATGAAGCTACATAGAAGTATGCATCTTTAAAAGTGTAGGCCAATAAAATCCAGATTGCAAAATCTTAATCGCAGTTTTGGTGGCACCAAAATGGCCACCGTCTCTCCATCATGACAATAATGTAAAATGTTTACCTTCTCTTCGTCCGGAACACATCTCCTTATGACTTGATCTGCACATACTTTAAACAAGAAATGTTCTTCCCAAAATAATTTTTAACATCGAAAAGATTTTTTTCTTCTTTGATATGATAATTCAGAGGAAGAACATTACTTACCAAATAATTTACAAAGTCTGCGTACCAGGGAATTTTTGTGGACTTAATGGAAAATATTTTCTCATCGTGAACTCTTCCAAAATTGGTCTTACCTCTTCCTTTGAATTTGGAATTCTTGATAAGTGGTCTCGCAATCGATTTTCAGTCCCCTTCTTATCTTTGATTTCCAAATCAAATTCTTGCAAAGAAGAGAATCCACCCGATCAACCCGGGTTTTGATTCTTTCTTTTCTAGCAGATACTTAAGAGCAGAGTGGTCAGAATAAACTATAACTTTTGAGCCAATTAAATAAGAACGAAATTTATCAAAAGCAAATACTACCGCCAAAAGTCCCTTTTCTGTTGTTGAATAATTTAATTTTGCATCTGACAAGGTTCGACTGGCATAGTATATGGTTTGAAAAATTTTATTCTTCCTTTGTCCCAAAACAGCTCCTACCGCAGAATCGCTAGTATCACACATTAGCTCAAAAGGTAAATCCCAATTTGGTACCGCCATAATTGGTGCTGATATTAACTTCTCCTTTAAAGTGTTAAAAGCCTGCATGCATTCAACAGAAAAATTAAAAGGAGCATCTTTTTCCAAAAGATTAGAAAGAGGTTTAGCAATTTTTGAAAAATCTTTTATAAATCACCTGTAAAATCCCGCATGTCCCAAAAATCCTCTGACAAGTTTCACAGATGTTGGCGGAGACAATTTTGCAATGACCTCCACTTTGGCTCGATCAACTTCTATTCCGTTTTGAGAAATTTTATGCCCGAGCACTATTCCTTCTTGCACCATAAAGTGACACTTCTCCCAATTCAAAACAAGGTTTGTCTCCTCACATCTTTGTAAGACCAAAGCCAAATTATTTAAACAAGAATCAAATGATAAGCCAAAAACGGAAAAATCATCCATGAAAATCTCAATATATTTTTCAACCATATCAGAAAAAATAGCCATCATGCATCTCTCGAAAAGTAGCTGGTGCATTACAAAGACCAAAGGGCATTCTTCTAAAAGCAAAAGTACCATAGGGACAAGTGAAAGTAGTTTTCTCTTGATCTTCTGGTGCAATAGGAATCTGATTATACCCTGAATATCCATCAAGAAAGCAATAAAACTCATGTCCTGCAAGTCTTTCTAACATTTGATCAATAAATGGTAAAGGAAAGTGATCTTTTCTAGTGGCATCATTCAATTTTCTATAATCCATACACACACGCCACCCAAGAATCGTTCTAGTTGGAATCAATTCATTGTTGTCGTTTTTCCGAACAAATCATACCACCTTTCTTTGGCACAACTTGTACAGGACTTACCCAAGAACTATCGAGATGGGATAGATGATACCTGCATCAAGTAGCTTAATTACCTCAGCTTTTACTACTTCTTGCATCTTCGGGTTCAAACGCCCGAGGTTGGATAACGGGTTTATATTGTTCCCCCATCAAAATTTTGTGCATGCAAATTGAAGGACTAATACCCTTGATATCAGTTATTTTCCATCCAATTGCACCTTTATGCTCTCTTAA
Source organism: Eucalyptus erythrocorys (assembly GCA_014182555.1). Taxonomy (NCBI): domain Eukaryota; kingdom Viridiplantae; phylum Streptophyta; class Magnoliopsida; order Myrtales; family Myrtaceae; genus Eucalyptus; species Eucalyptus erythrocorys. The sequence goes on along the minus strand of CM024606.1, from coordinate 9,507,682 downwards.
TACTCTGAGCAATTTTTCCTCCATCAAATCTGTCAAAGAAGAAGATATAATTACCAGTAAAGAAGAAACTCCATCTAAATAAGCATATTTCAAATGAGAAGGTAAGGGTTTGAGTTCAAGAATTGGAGGCTCTTCAATTGATGGTTTAGGCTTTGTAATGTGTTGTCCCAACTCTTCGAATTTAATTGCCTTTTGCCTTGAATATGATGGAATTGCCTCCATGAAATTTGCATACTCCTTTATCTCCTCATTCTGAATATATTTGTCCATTGATTGAATCAGACATGCTTCAAGTGGATCTTTAAAAATATTTTCTTGAAAAACCTTATTCACCAACTTGTCCACTGTCTCAACTCTAAAACAAGAATTATCATCATATGGATATTTCATTGCTTTAAAAACATTAAATGAAACAAGATCATCTTGAACTCTAAGGATCAACTTCCCTTGTTGTACATCAATAAGAGCTCTTCCTGTTGCTAGAAAAGGTCGACCTAAGATAAGTGGTGCCTCAAAATCTTCCTCCATGTCAAGAACTATGAAATCTGTAGGAAAGATGAATTTGTCAACTTTTACCAAAATATCTTCCACGATACCTCTCGGATATTTAATTGATCGATCGGCCAGTTGAAGTGACACTGTGGTTGCTTTTACCTCGCCCAATCCTAATTTCTTGAAAACAGAATAAGGCATCAGATTAATACTTACACCTAAATCACATAATGTTTTTTCAAAGTAAGAATCTCCAATAGTGCAAGGAATAGTAAAACTCCCTGGATCTTTTAATTTCGGAGGTAATTTATTTTGTAGGATGGCTGAACACTCCTCATTTAACTTCACAGCTTTCATAATCCTCCAGCTTTCCTTTTTGTTTGCTAAAATTTCCTTCAAAAATTTTGTATAACTAGGCATTCGCGCTAAAGCATCTGCAAAAGGAATGTTAATGTGCAATTTTTTAAATACATTAAGAAATTTAGAAAATTGCTTATCTATTTTGTGCTGCTGGAGTCGCTGAGGAATGGAATTGGCGGCACATATGGCTTGGGATTATCTGGAAAAAGTTTACTCTTGCTTGTCTCCTTTGCTTGTTTATTGATGATCTCTTCCTTGTCTTTAAAAATCTCTTCTTCTCCAACTTGTTTACCACTTCTCGGGTAATAGCCTTTATGTTTTCAATTGGATTTTACTCCGTGTTGCTCGGCAAAGAACCCTATTGTCTTCCTGACATCATGCTTGATAACTGACCAACTTGCATCTCCAGATTTCTGATTGAAGCCTCTTGGTTTTGAAATCTCACATCCGTGCTTTTGATGAAGTCATGAGTTGTATTAGCAAGTTTGGTGACTATATCTTCCAAATTTGACTTTGTTTCCTCTAATTGTTTGAATCCTGGTGGTCTAGTCACATTCTGATTATTCCATGAAAAATTTGGATGATTGCGCCAGCCCGGATTGTACGTGTTGGAGTAGGGATTATTTTGTGACCTGTTAAAATTTCCAACAAAGTTAGAATTTTCACTAGATTGTTTAAAAGTATTACCTACCTAACATTCTGTGCTAGCATGTCCTCCACCACAAAAATCACATGTCAAAGTCTGAATTTTCATGGCCGAAACACTCATATTATCTAGCTTTTTGTTGAGTACTTCAAATTGTGCAGCAATTGCAGCAAAAGCATCCACTTCATGAACTCCGCTAACTTTTCGCATTGGTAATCTCTCAGTAGGCCACTGATAACTATTGGACGCCATCTCTTCTAATAAATTGTAGGCTTCTTCTGGTGTTTTATTATTTAGAGTTCCTCCTGCAGCTGCATCAATCATAGAACGAAGATTTGCACTAGAGCCATTATAAAAAATTTGTACCTGCATCCATACGGGTAGTCCATGATGTGGGCATCTCCTAAGAAATTCTTTGAATCTTTCCCATGCTTCATATAATGATTCATTATCCATCTGCATAAAATTAGTAATATCGTTACGCATCTTTGCAGACTTTGCAGGTGGAAAGAACTTACCAAGAAATTTCTGAGTCATATCATTCCATGTAGTAATTGATCCTCAGAAGAGAAGAAAGCCAACTCTTAGCTTTGTCTCTAAGAGAGAATGGAAATAATCTCAATCTAATAGCATCATCTGTAACTCCATTATATTTAATGGTGTCACAGATTTCAAGAAAAGCATCGATGTGAGCGTTTGGATCATCGCTTGGTAGCCCGCTGAATTGCACTGATTGTTGAAGCATCTGAACGAGTGATGGCTTGATCTCAAAGTTGTTTGCTTGAATTGCAGGTCTTCTGATACTTGATGTGGTTCCTTGAATTGTTGGCGCAGCATAATCTCTTAAGAGTCTACGTGGATTTTCATTCTCACCGTCTGCCATCTTCTTAGCGTGATTTCTCTATTCTCTCGCCTTTTTGAATGTACGCTCGATTTTGGATCAAGCTCAACAAGTTTCCCTTGTTGGCTACATGTCATAAACCGATGCACACCCTGAAAAATAAAACAAAACAAGAGCTAGATTAAACTTAGAATTATCTGGTATCAATATTAATTAGTATTAAACAAACGATCCCCGGCAACGGCGCCAAAAACTTGTTCATGAAATTCTAAACGCAAGTGCACGTGTCGAACAAGTAATATAATGATGAGAAAAAGTATCGTCCCACGGAGATCGATGATTAATAAACCAATTAAATACTAAAATAGACTAATTCTAAAATTTATCTAACAAATCAAAATATAATTAAGAATAAATTAAAAACGACAATTGTAGACTAAATGTAGTAAATCGATCAGATAAATATGTTAGAGCATCCGATTTCACCATAACCACTAGATATGAATTTCAGATTATTATGAATACAGGAACGATATCAAACATGTAATAGCGGAATTTCCTAACCTATTTACTATCCTATCTCTAGGTATAGCAAACCTACTCAGCTTATTAATCCACTATATCTCTATGTGAATTAAAATAAACATGAGTACAATAAAAACTATGAATATTCCCGGCTTACAATGAGTCTTTTGGATCACTTTATCACGGAAAGGTACACAAATAACGCGGTATATTTCTATCCACATTTAATTCATGGTTATACATTATAATGAGCAATTGCATATTATCACTTCTCGCTCAAACATACACATCGATCATTCAAGTGGTGGCCAGTCACTCAAAAGCATTAAACGCAATAATATATAACTCACATGAATGAAATCAATTATAAAATATAAAAATCATGAAATTCACATCATCATGGTTAGGCTACATCGTAGCCTAACAAAAGAAAATTAGAACATAGTAGAAGAATAAATAAAAATATAAATCAAACCCAGCATCTTGAATCAAAGAACAAGAATTCTATCACCACTTTTGTCTTCTCTTCAAAATACTTGAAAAACTCTTAGAAGAACAAAAAAAAACGATCTCACCCCCCTCCCAAAACCTAGCTGCTCTCTCTTTCCTATTTATAGGAGATCTAAAATATCTATCTCCCAACGCTTGCAGATAACATTAGAGAACAAAATCAAGAATTTTCTGATTTGATATCCATCTTCCACTGCTGCTTTTATTTGAATTCCTGATAGTTGTCATCCTTTTCCTTATCTCCTCAATATCTCATTATTCTGCATAAATAAGGAAAATTCAAATAATCAGAAGGAAATCCAAATATTTACTCTAAAATATTGCATTAATTGTTGCCTAAAATAGGTAAATAACTCTATTTTTATAAAGTTATCATCATATCAATATGAAGCAGATTGCAAAGATCTCCTCCAAGAAGCTTGTTCGAGGACTGTCCAACCTGAAGTATCAAAAATCTGAACTATACACACCATGTGTGTTAGGAAAACAGGTCAGAATTTTTTTTAAACCAATAAATCAAGTTTCTACTGATCGTGTTTTACAACTCTTGCACATGGATCTTTTTGGACCAACCAGAACTCAAAGCATTGATGGGAAAAGATACCGCTTAGTAATCGTAGATGACTATTCTCGATTCACATGAGTATACTTCCTGGCAAGTAAGTCTAAAACATTTTCTTATTTTTCAAAATTTTCCAAGAAAATACAAATGAAAAAGGTTATACTATTTCAAGTATTCGCACAGACCATAGAGGTAAATTTGAAAATCAAGAATATGTAAAATTCTATGATAACTCTGGTTTTATGCATGTTTTCTCTTCTCCATATACTCCAGAGCAGAATAGGGTTGCGGAAAAAAAAAAAAAAGAATAGATCTTTCCAGGAAATGGCGAGAACACTCTTAATAAAAAGTAATATTACTTCTCATTTTTGGGCTGAGCAATTTCAACAGCTTATTATATCATTAACAGAGTATTTTTAAGGCCTATTCTGGAGAAAACTCCCTATGAGTTATTCAGATGAAAGAAGCCAATTGTTTCTTATTTTCATGTGCTTGCTTGCAAATGTTTTATTTTTAAAAATGCAGATGATCGTATTGGTAAGTTTGAAGAAAGATTAGACGAAGAAATTTTCCTTGACTACTCAACCTCAAGCAAAGCCTACAGAGTATTTAACAAGAAGACTCGGTCTGTGGAAAAATCCATAAGTATCAAGTTTCAAGACTCAATGTAAAATCAACTGGATCAGACTCATCTTGAAGAACCTGAACCTGCATTAGATGGTGCAAAAACTAATTCCCCCGAAGTGGTTCAGACTCCTAAAGTTCAACAACATGATGAATCAGAGGATTCAACTGAAACAAAGGATCAGCAGATTGACAAACCAATTAGCAACTAGAAGCATAAGTCAAGTCATCCCAAGAAACGCATCATTGGCAATTTATTTTTCTAAGTCGTATGAAGAAGAAAATTTTTATACACCTATCCACCCCCTCGCTAGGTGTGCATACTAGCCCTTTCAGTGGGCATCCACCTGGAAAGAAGAAATACCAACATTAAGTTTGAAAAGCAATTGAAAAGGGATAATAGGTACAACGGACACATCCTAAGTGAAAAGGAGGGTTTACCTTCTCAGTTTTAGAGAGCATTTCAATAGGAACAAACTAACAATCTGAAAGTAATCCCATCACTTGTCTCACAAGATTGAAGACGACACCAGTTTTCAGCTGAGAGGTAGGAGGGCAGTATAGATACACCCTTTTATCAATACACGCGTACGCGCATGCTCTATGGTAACTTCCCACATCTTAGCAGACATACCAGTGTCAAGAATCTGGACATACATAATCAAAACCAATAAGAAGTTTCCAGAGAGAAAAGGAGATGCTTGATTAACTATAATTATTGTGCCCACATATGTCAATATATGTGCACTAAAGTTTAAATCGTCACATTTGCCAACTAGACAACAACATGTAGGAGGGATCAATTAATTACATATCTAAGCTTTGAAGGGTCGACGTGTAGCAATGTCAAAAAATCCTTCACCGTGTGGATGTTTGCCCGACTAAGGCGATTGTGGAAAGCTCCATCTTTCCCAATCTTTTCCAATCTCCATACTTCATCAAGCAAGGAGGGAGGGTGGTGCTTCTTGTACACTACAAGCAGAACCTGACACTGAAAGATTTCCACTCAATATTAAAAGTTGCATGACACAAAACCAGAAGAAAACATGCATAGAAGCAATAACTTTCTAATTTATGGAATTGGTGCATTAAGATATTCCATGATTCAATATTCTACAAAACATGCATAGAAGCGATAACTTTCTTCACAGTGATCGCTGACAGGCTGAGAGTCTCCTTGGCCTCGGAATGACCTGGCAACACTTGGCGAGCAAAATTCGCCAGGCCAACTTTCCTTCTATAGTTGTTCTAGTGAACAATACGATGAATGCTTTTTCATACGAGATCCTATTACGCCCAACGTCGCTCGGGCGTCTAGTCCATCGAGTGAGATGACAGATCTTTTTAGGCTCAACAATTGAAACGTCAAGAGAGCGACATCAGCTCCCGACTAGTTTGTGCACGGGAGGCCTACCCCGTCTTCAAAACTCCTAAGTGATATAATCCTTCTATCATAGAACTCCTAGCACCAACCGTCCTGAGGCCACTCTCACGGACCAGTTGTGTTCGTTCCCTTTGCCTCATCACTCTTCACCCAATAACCCCAAACACCACTCACAAGTGTCACGAGTACGGGAGGATTCACAAACCGTGACATTCTCCCGCACTCAAATTCGCAACACCCTTGTTGCGATCTGTTTTGCCGCTTCGTCCCATAACCATTGATGCGCCACTTTTGGAATTTCACATCGAATAGTCACGCTTCGCCTAACAATTTAAGAGAAAAGTAACTAAAATATTAGAGCTTGGGTTGGGTCGACTAGGCCAAGTCCGGAAAGGGTATGGCCGACTATCTGAGTAAAAGCTCAGATTGATTGTCAAAATCCAAGAACAAGTCGATCTAAAGCCACAGTAAAAGCTCTCCCTCAAAGAAATTGATTAGTTGGGAATAATTGAGATTATACCACGACAACACGTCCACCAAACTGATCGCCATCGCTCTCGATTCGATCGGAGACTGCGAAGGGAGAGGAGCGGCGAGCTTCGGACCTTCGATGGAGGCGGCGAACGGGGCTGCGGGAGAGGAGAGAAAGGAGCGGGGTAGTGTCCGAAATTGGTTGGCTTATATAAATTTACTGAAATTAACCCTAGATTCATTGGGAATTATGGGATATTCTCTCTCTCCTCGTTCCTTTCTTTTCGTTGAATTAAAATTGAAAGTGGGTACGGACCTCTTTAGGAATCCTAGCGAAGCGAAAAGAAGCAGCATGTACTGATGGGAATACAGCCTAAGATAAAAATCACACAAATGCTACGTGAACTTCGATTCCATGTGTAATATGATCCCTCGATAAACTTTATCTCAATATGTAATATAGTAAATCCAATGTGGCCCTTGAATAAAAATGTTTAATGTTGTCCATGAAATTTAATTATTTGAAGGACAATATTGAACATTTTATTATAGTTCAGGAGTTGAATTGAACATATACCAAGACCACATTGAATGGATTAATAAGTTAGTAACTGCATTGGACATTGGGGTAAAGTTCATGTATCGCATTGAACAACTTAAAAGTTTAAAAACCATTTGTGCCATTTCTCAAAATTTAATAAAAAGAGAAATTTGTGAATTTTTTATTTTAAAAGTGAAATATTGGGAAATTTGGAAACTTTCATAGTAAGTTAGGAAACATGAGAGATTCATGCAATAATGTGATTATTATGTGGATTTTTTTACAATTACAATCTAGCCCTTTTTTTTATTATATAAAGTTATCGATTCACTGGATATCTATGTCGTCAAAATTATTGATATATTTTCAATAGAGTTCAAGGTTGAAAGTGAAGATGAATTTACTTTATAATGCATAGAAACAATACTAACATGGATAGACGACCTAGTCTTTTAATTTTCTAAAGAACTGGAAAGTTACCTTTTTTTTAATGAAAATTCGAATTTAGCATGTGTGGGATTCTATTTAAGTTGCCCACATAGCTTATTAGTAGACGTGGAGGCTTAAGACATTGAACGACGGTAGTTCCGATTTTTAGGATTGCGTTGAATTGACCAAAATTTCGTTTTGACTGTTTTTTTTGGGAATATGGTCAACCTCGTCGAGTCTGAGACCGGGACAGCGTCAGTTATCCCAAATTGATTCGTCATCATATGTTCTTCGTGCACTAAGATACAACAACATTACTCAAAAACCAATTAAGAAAAGTGATAAGTGTACCGAATTCTAAAATTGACTTACAAAAATATAATTAAATTTTAAAATTTTTAAAAAGTAAAAATAAATTCTAAAATTCGTCAACTTGATGTAATCAAATCATTCTCTTAATTCCGTCCAACTTAGCTTACTGAAAACAACATTGCTTTTTAATTATTAGTTTCTCTCTCTAGTGTCGCACTAATATGACTAAAATATGAAGGACAGAGGGAAAATGACATTGTTTTGATCCAAATATAATTTTTGATTTAAATATTATCTAAACTTTAAAAATAAATGAGGAAGACAAAAGTTTACCAGTTCACAAGGTCCTCACTGCTGCCCATCATTGCCGAAAAAAAGCTGAGCATGATGGAGCAAGGGTTGGCCAAGGTTGCCAAGCCCTAACTATTGGGGTGGGGTGGGGTGGGGTGGGGTGGGGTGGCGACCTCACTAATGGTAGCCCACTAATGGTAGCCCTCGATCAAAGTAGGGTGAAGGTTGGCTACCCTCATCGGATCTAGAGGAACATTATGACCCTTATCATTAGTCACCAGAATCACCAACCACTAGACAAGACACAACAACCCAGCCAACCCTTGCCACACCATTAGCAGCTCCTTTCGGCAATGGCGGGGTGACGCCAGCAAGGGCCTATAGGTCCTACATCACCCTTGCCTCTTTTGTCTTCCTTTGATTTAATTTAGTTTTTTCTAATATAATTTCAACTAAATAATTTTTGTATTAGTTATTCTTTGTGTTTTTGACAAGTAGGAGAGAGAAAACAAAGTGGCGTTGGCGATTCTCCATTAACTAAGTCAATCAAATTTAACATAAGGTTTTCAGTTGGACAAATTTAATAAGTTTTGGAATTTGATTACATTTTTTGAAAATTTGTGGATTCAATTATACTTTCGTAATGAGTTTTACGACTTTCAGTGTATTTATCCTATAAAAAATTGACTCTAAAAAAAAGCACCATCTTAAAAGTACGAGGAAACTCTTTTTTACTTATATTTCGTTAGAGGAAATCAAATTAACCCGTCAAAAAGAAAATTAGACTTCTCGAATATATGTACAAATCATATCGTCCTCTCACTATAAGCAAGATCAAAACTAGCGTTGCCATCAATTTCACACAATGACATCATTACCAAAGAGACTTTCTTCTCCAACTAAAAAACTAAAAGATTTCGTTGGAGATACCATTGCTTAGAGATACTACTTAAGCGACTGATCAAGACCCTTTACAGTTTCCAATACTCCGATCAAGTCAAAAAGTTATTTATTTTTTATTCTTTAAATTTAACAAGTATAACAAATGCACTCATTAATAAGATCCTTGAGCGAACCAATGATTTAATGTGCTACCTACAAATGCTGGTGTTTACTGTTGCCTGCTTACCACAGCTAAGGAAATAACACATTCTAAAACAGACTTAACCGAACGTTGGTTATAGGTCGATGGGTTATTGGTTAATTAGGATGCGTCTGATAACCATTTTGTTCTCAAGAACAATTTCTATTTAGAAATGATTCTTTTTTATCTTATTCCCTAGACAAGTTTTTATGCATTTAAAAGATTTGGTAACTATCTAAAATTTCTAATTCCAAGATAAAAATGTATTTGGTAAGATCTCAAATTATTTTGTGATTTAAAATTTCCTTTATTTTTTTAAATTAAAAATTTTTTTCTTTTTATTCTTCCCTTTCTTCCTCTTTGGCCAATCATCGCCCGGCCGTTGTTGGTGAGTAGCTAGACAAGGGCCGCCGACCTCGTCAAAGTGTCACCGGTCCTCGATGAGGCCAAGCCTTATAAGCTAGGCCTCCTCGGCAGCTAGGGAAGGCTCGGCCTCGCTAAGGCCGGGTGATGCCCGACCTCGCAATGGCCAGGCAAGGTCGAGCCTCGCTAGCGACTGGGTGAACTTGGGACCCTCGTCCAGCTGCTAGCAGGCTCGCTCTCGCTAGGCCACCAAGACGACAATGTCATTCGGCCTTGGCGAGGCCACCATCGCAATGGCCTGGTAAGGTCGACCCTCACCGGTAGTTAGGCCAAGCCAAGCTTGCCTAACCACTGGGGAGGCTCGGCCTTGCCGAGGGCCTGCGACACTCTAACAAGGTCGTTAGCCAAAGAGGAATAAGGGGAATAATAAAAGTTAGAAAGAAAAGAAAATGAGCTTAATTATAGAGTTATTCTCAACAACAAAAAAGTAATTTTTTTTCTATTTTTTGATTTTGTTCCAAATCTATTCCTAAAAACAAATCACTAAATGAATTTCTATTTTTTTTTTTTGTTCCGGAGAACAAAAGAATATGATAAAACATTATTTGGTCGGTTAACAAACACACCCTAAATTTTAAATTCTCGACAAAAATATATTACAACAATAATATAATAATGAGCTCCCAGGCATTTGAACCGGGTTTAGATAAAGAGAAGAGATTGTTGGCTAATTGAACTATGCTCATACCATACGGCAAATGCAGTTATAAAAATTGGTTCGATAACTAAGACGAGGCCACACATGAATTCTTTTGGAGGGTTGGAAAAGGGGGTTGGCTCGACGAGGACAATGATGGAGGCAAGCGACTTCACAGCTCCTATCCTATGCTGCTATTTAAAGGCCCCTCGGCACATGCCTCCATCGCCTACTGTAACCCTCAGAGGTAAGTCTGACAAGGCAGATCGTACGGGTGATCTTTGGGTTGCCTAATTTTAGCCTCAGAGATAGGTCTGATAGGTTCTACTTATGGGTGGAGGAACGCTTGAAGCAAGCAAAGGCAAAGCTGCTAATTGAAGATATACGGTAATGAATGCAGAGAAATGAGAGATTGTAACTTCTCTCCTGACGCCGGTTGGGGTGTTAGGGAGTGGATTTAGAGGTAATGTCATGGATGGACCAGCAGTCCCAAATCACTCGAGTTCTCAAATCCTTACTTCTAGCGGCTTTGAGGTTTTCATAAAATTTTTTGTATGATTTAACAGATGAGAAAAACTTGCCACTAACTTATTAGGGTCACAACTAGAAGTCATGTGAAATGTGAGAGAATATCTCACTTCCTGATTAACATCATCCATCCCCAATCACAGGACCGCCGCCGTCCGGCGGCCGCGCACTCACAAAACCAGACCGTCCCCCTGGGGCGACCAGTTTCGAAGGCCGCCGTCGTTCGCGCACAGAACATAATTTCGAAGCAAACATTTACGATGCAGAGCAATCCTTGATGACGTGTTCAATGGATCTTCGATAGTACTCGTTCGCGAGAGAAAGTCGTTCAGTAATCATTGCATCATACACGAACAAGGAACTAACAGATCGACTCATATACAGAGGGCATGGCAGGTTTAGTTGGACAGACAAATGGACACGAGAATCAATGGGACTCCACTCGAATTTGGCAAACTTATTACATCAATGGTTCAGTTTCAAACACGTAACGATTACATTTTAACAGTCAACAGAGCTAAACACACGCCCCAATAATGAATTAGACGATTCTGGGATTAACTTTTAACGTTTCGATTCAACAGTATCGCATCAGCAATGATTTAGACCAAACCGTCAATAACAGCCCTGATACTAGTCGGTTTTCGCATAACATTACATTAGCCTCTGTTCTTGATCATGGCGGTACGGAGACAGAAGGTTTCCGACCTTGCCTTGCCGAGGAGAAATCCCGATGGCGGTTAATGGTGGAAACCCGCACGAGGAGGTTCAGGATGGCGTCTCCGATGGATACGAGCACCGGTTACGGAGCTTCTAGCGGGATTGGTCCACTTCGAGTCTCCTCTAGCCAGAAACAGAGATGAACAGGGGAGGGAAGGTGCAGCTCGGAAAAGAAAAAAACACCAGAGAACGGCGGCGACGAGGGCTTGTCAGGAGGCTGCAGATGTGGCGATGAGGACTTCGAGAAACCGCAGGGCTTCTAGTGGGCACCGGGAGACCTGCAGAGGACCAGCAGGTTTCGCCGGAAATGCTGGTGCGGCGATCGGGTACTGCTGCTTGGCGACTGAACCGGGCGTACAAGAACTGTGGGCTTGTCAGATTGGGTACTTACAGTGCGCGAGGGATCGCGAGGCGCGGGCGTGGTCCTGGTGATCGATGGGGGGGACTCGAGACTCATTCCGATTTATCTATCCAGACGACTTCTTTCATCTTCTTCTTCTGGTGAATTTCCGGTTGGCCTGGCGGTCGCTTCATTGTAAATTCGAAGACCATCTTTCCTTTAACTCTGCTCGTCTTCTGGAACCGGTCTACGACATACAGTCCATCGTACATGAAGTTGCCATCCCAGTCCTTACGGATCACTCTCACTGGTTTGTTCCTCTTCATGCTGTTCGCTAGTGCCAGATTCCCTTGAGCGAGCTTCTGATCTTCAGCCTCCTTGCCACGACCGGGCATTCTGCCGCCCTGGCCCAAATAAATCAGCTCATCGGGATTTGTCAGATCGTCTGCATAATCCCAGGAAGCAACGACGCTTGTGGCTAGCATGTCTGGTCGAGTCCCCATGTAATCAATGCCGCCCCGAAGAGGACGATGGAGACCGACAATGGCGAGCTCCATCCTGTAACGGAATTTATCTCCTACCTCCACTCCTGGAACGTCTCCAATGAATTGCCTGCCGCCGTGCACGTACCCGGCTCTTCTCTTAACCTCTTTAGCAGCCAAAAAATCAATCCTTTTGATGCACCTGCCCTCTTTGCGTGCTCTCGGTTTTTCCCGTTCGTGCTGGCGACAGATTTCTCTGTAGAGCCTTATGGTCGAGATCACCTTCTCTCGGGCCGATTCACGTCTGCCACTGCGTGTAATGTTCTCCTCCTCTTTCATTGTTGTTTGGCGCGAATCTCTGGCCATATTCTCCAGCAAATTACTGCTCTTGGACCAATCAAAAGGCGATTGCCCATGCCATATGACGTCGTGCGCATTCATGGAGCTCTCGATCGAAGCACCGGGAGATCCATGCGGGATGAATTCCCCTTCTTCTATTTTTTCCACGTGTTTGCCCTCCACATTCTTCATCATACCCGAAACTGAAAAAGACGAAGTTCAGATCTTGAACAACCACGGAAGCACAAGTACAAGGACAAAAAGTAACTCTCTGTTTCACCCTTTTTGCTCTTAACGAGTCGGACGAGGATTCAGTCGAATGAGAGCGTTTGGTATGCGGAACCAACATCGACAGCCATGTTTGAGAGCGAAAAGGAGCCTCATTTTCTCCTTCAATCATGCAGAAATTTCCGCTGTTGTCTGGAGCTCATCCTCACAAGCTGTCATGCTGAGCTGAGACTTCTTCCAACCAACGACGAGAGCATTGGGGAACCGCACGAATCCCATTTTCCATGGATCTAAAAAATGACCGCGCTATTTCCACCACAGCTTTGTTCTCTGCGGTTCCGACTTTCTTCTCTTTGTTCTCTCTCCTTTCAGCAGAAGCCGCATATGCCAGCCTCACAATGTTTATATATTTAGCAGAAGTATGCAATTTTCTCGCTGAAGAAACTAGAATTAGTAAAAAGTTCGTGGGGGTCAAGTAGACCCATTTTTCAACGCAAAACCAACAGAGCAATACCATGTTGATGCGGCACCCAACTTCTTGTTGATTCATCGCAATTTTTTGGTAATTTAGTGTTTGTCCAAGACATTTAACTCGAAAGTTGTGCGAAATTCAAAAGCGTCCTTTGGAAAAAGATTTAAGTATTCACACCTTGCCAAAAGTCTAGGAGAAGTTTGTGACTCCGTTATTCATTTGAAGTTCGGATCCTCCATATTTGAATTTTCTCGCTGAACTTAACTAAGAAAGATCGGCATGAACATTGGGGTGCTCGCGCATCCTTCCAGACTGGAATCATCAGAATGAATTAGACCAAATGGACGTAAGGGGAAATCATGACTCATTTAACCGTCGTCAGTGTTGGGTAAACATATATAAGAAAGAGGTGAAAACAAGAGGGCTATGCAGAACATTCAGGGGTGAGCACCGGGTTGGGCTCAACTCGGGAACTAATCGAATTTGGCCTGTCGAAACTAAGGTGGAAGTGAACCGCTTCACAAATCCTTACCAATGAACCGACCCGACCTCAGCACCGAAGGTTCCTCACCGACTTGACAAGCCGATGCAGTCACCCATTCTTTAGATGGAACAATTTAAGAGAAAAGTAACTAAAAGATTAGAGCTCGGGTTGGGTCGACTAGGCCGAGTCCGGAACGGGGATGGCCGACTATCTGAGTAAAAGCTCAGATTGATCGTCAAAATCCAAGAACAAGTCGATCTAAAGCCACAGTAAAAGCTCTCCCTCAAAGAAATTGATTAGGTGGGAATAATTGAGATTATACCACGACAACACGTCCACCAAACAAGACTACCTGAGTCAACACACAAGTGTAGAACATCCAATTCAAGAGCAGGCGTATCATCTTTCACCTTGCTGAAAGTAGATGTCCAGAAGAAAGCTTAAAGGACAGCAATGGAATGCTAGTAAGTAAAACTACATTATCACGACAAAAAGGCCATTCCACCACAGCACTTCAGAAGCACTGTCCTTAGATTTTGTTGAAGGCGACGATGTCACAACTCTGAACGTATTCATTGATAGGCTCGACTTGAAGATGCTCCTCGATGAGGGTGTCCACTGAGACAAGGTCATCCACAATGGTCATCATGATCTGCAACTTCTTAATCCCGTAACCCACTGCAACCAGTTTCGCTGCAAGAAAGAAAGCAAAAGAAATCCTCATAAGGGGATAAACATGACATTCAGTGACAAAGCATTATGGTCATGCTGGAGAAATAATGAGACAGTCAAAACTTACAAGCTCCCCAGAAGAGCCCAGGCATCTCCACACTCCTAACAGCCTCTTCCAGCTTCTTCATGTCTGTCTCATCGTCCCAAGGTTTCACATCCAAGAGGACAGATGACTTTCCACCTATAACAGGAACCAGATACACACGCAAGCCAAGATATTGAAATCACTAATGAGAATTTTATTCCAAAAAAAGAAACAAGTTCAGGCCAGCAAGCAGCCTAATCAACGCAATGAATAAGTTTCTAAGAATTAGGTCAACACCTTCAAGCAAGCAAGCTGTATACATCTATCTATCTTTTGTTTTCTTTATTGCAGAGCAAAGTTCACTTACTGATCATATCAGGTATAAACGTAAATGAACCAGGACGCATCAGCCCTCAAGAGTCAAGATACAACGGCTGCTATAATTAGGACTATTGCATGCATTTTTTTTCTTAACCCAGGAGAGAAGTGACTCCAAGAAAGTGAATTTAGGGGAACGATTGCAAACTTACTTTCTTTCTTCTTTGTGGATGCCTTTTTGGCTGCCTCCCTCTCTTCTGCAGCCTTCTGGTCCTCCTCTGTCTCTTCACCAAAGAGATCCAAGTCGTCGTCATCCCCAGCAGGAGCAGCCTGGTGAAAAGAAAATGAAACATCAAATCTTGACAATTCAAAATAGAAACATCAGAAAAAGTCAAAACTCTACCGAGTTAAAGTGAATCTTAAAGAGATGCATTCAGTTGTTTAGTGATCTAAAGGTCAACTTAACATAAGGTCCTTGTTCCGAAATTTAAGACCATCTATTTACTCATACAGGTAATTCCACAGGACAAGATAAGGACAACTTTCTCCACAAAGGCAAGATAGTAGGGTCTAATCACTCAGTCATTATTAAGTTGTTCAAACCTAGATCGAAGCAAGATCCCTATTCCGTAACATGTGTAGCAGTGTGCATAAAAAGCATTCACTGAATCAAATGAAACAATGTTTCTGAGTTTCACTCGCCACTATGGATAAAATTCCATTGGTGCTTACTGAAGATTGGAAGAGATAATTCCATTTTGGGTTACATAAAGTGTAAGAAGTTAATAGAATTAGCAAAAGAAAGGTTATATGGCTAGAAGAAGCGAGGCCTCTAGCAACAAAACCACCTCATCTGCCACAAAGGCTTTACAGACAGAACAGGCTCTCCTGATAATAGAAAAGCATACCTCGATGAAAGTAAAATTGAGATTATTGAGGAGATTAGCCTATATATAAGACAAGAAAATCCGTAACATCACTCAGAAAGCTTATGATGCCAAATTCTTATCAAAACAACAACAAACTGAGCCTATCCCTCTGAACGGGGTGGATAAATCCTTCTACACCATTTCATTCGATTCAATTTCTCATCGCAGTCTTAAAAAAGAAGCCACCACATCAGTACAAATAACATACCCCCTTAACTTCTTCAACTGGAGCACCTTTGGCCCCTACTCTAACACCAGCAGCTTTGCCAGGGAAGCTAAACAATTGAACAAAAGTAGGAGACATTAGGAAGCATTCGACTCTAAAATCAAAATAAAATGCAGATGAGATGCAACAATGCCGAAAATTTCTCGACTTCAACAAATTCAAAGTACACGACGCAGGAATGCACAGATCTCCTCCCCAAACCATACCAAGAAAATCAGGCGATCGATATTGTTGACCTTAAATTGAAGATAAGGGCCTCCGAACATGCTTTCATGCAAGTCTATAAATACAATAGGCACTCGTAAACACAGAAAAATCCTCGCTTTTCATGACCCTTTTGGGTACTGATACTAAGATGCTAAATCACGAAACATGGTACCAAGAACCAGCATCTGAAACTCACAATCATCGAATCGATCACTACACAAACCACTAGAAGCGATCCTATCCCAAAAAAAGGAAGCTCCAAATCAAGCAAAACCGAGCAACCGAGCCACATAAGAGCCAAATCGAGGAGAGAAACGCACCTCGCGGCGAGATGTGAGGACACACACTCGTACCACTTGCCGGCGTTCGGGAACGAGCCTCCGGGCTTCTCGAGAACCGCGGCGTACACCTTGATGTCGTCCTTCGTGAGCTGATCTCTGCCATCCAAAACGACGCCGTTAAGCATCCCGAGCAAGCAAGGGGGGCTCAAGATACCGAATCAAGCGCTCGATCCCCCGCGCGAAGAACCGAGAGAGAGAGAGAGAGAGAGAGAGATCGAAGCGTTACCCGGAGATGTAGGTCTTGCCGGAGAGGAACTCGTCGAGGGACTTGAGGCCCGACTCGGTGTGGAGATCCGAGAAGGTGATCGCCATCGCTCTCGATTCGATCGGAGACTGCGAAGGGAGAGGAGCGGCGAGCTTCGGACCTGCGATGGAGGCGGCGAAGGGTGCTGCGGGAGAGGAGAGAAAGGACGGGGGTAGTGTCCGAAATCGGTTGGCTTATATAAATTTACTGAAAATAACCCTAGATTCATTGGGAATTATGGGATATTCTCTCTCTCCTCGTTTCTTCTTTTTCCTTGAATTATAATTGAAGGTGGGTCCGGAACTCTTTAGGAATTTTGGCGAAAAGAAGCAGCACGTACTGATTGGAATACAGCCTAAGATAAAAATGGCAGAAATGCTATGTGAACTTCGATTCCATGTGTAATATGATTCCTCGATAAATTTTATCTCAATATGTAATGTAGTAAATCCAATGTGGCCCTTGAATAAAAATGTTTAATGTTATCTATGATTTAATTATTGAAGGATAATATTAAACATTTTATTATTATTTAAGAGCCGAATTCAATATGTATCAAGATCATATTGAATGGATTAAAAGTTTAGTAACTGTATTGGATGTTGGGGTAAAGTTCATGAATTATAGAACAACTTAAAAGTTCAAGCTATCTGTGTCATTTCCCAAAACTTAATGGAGAGAGAAATTTGTGAATTTTTTATGTTAAAAATTAAATTTAAATTATTGGGAAATTCAGAAACTTTCGTAGTAAGTTGGGAAACATGAGAGATTCATGCAATAATGTGATTATTATGTGGATTTTTTTACAATTACAATCTTGTCCCTTTTTTTTTATTATATAAAGTTATCAATTCATTGGATATATATGTCGTCAAAATTATTGAAATATTTTCAATAGAGTTCGAGGTTGAAAGTGAAGATGAATTTACTTTATAATGCATAGAAACAATACTAGCGTGGATAGATGACCTAGTCTTTTAATTTTCTAAAGAACTGGAATGTTACCTTTTTTTTTTTTTAATGAAAAATTCGAATTTAGCATGTCCGGGATTCTATGTCTGGGATTCTATTTAAGTTGCCCACATAACTTATTAGTAGACATGGAGGATAAAGACATTGAACGACGGTAGTTCCTATATTTAGGATTGCGTTGAATTGACCAAAGTTTCGTTTTTGACTGTTTTTTTGGGAATATGGTCAACCTCGGGGAGTATGAGACCGGGACAGCGTCAGTTATTCCACATTGATTCGTCATCATATGTTCTTTGTGCACTAAGACCCGACAACATTACTCAAAAGCCAATTTAGAAAAGTGATAAATGTACCAACTTCTAAGATTTATCGTGAAAATATAATTAAATTTTTAAATGTTTAAAAATATAATTAAATTCTAAAATTCGTCAAATTGATGTAATCAAATCATTATCTTAATTCCATCCAACTTAACTTACTGAAAACAACATAGCTTTTTTTATTATTAGTTCCTCTCTCCAGTGTCGCACCAATGAGACTAAAATATGAAGGATAGAGCGAAAATGACATTGTTTTGATCCAAATATAATTTTTAATTTAAATATTATCTAAACTTTAAAAATAAAGGAGGAAGACAAAAGATGATTGGTTCACAAGGCCCTCACTGTTGCCCTTCATTGCCAAAAAGGGCTAATGATGATGGAGCAAAGGTTAGCCAAGGTTGTCAAGCCCGACTATTCGGTGGCTAGTGACCTTAATTGACCGATGATAAGGATCATAATGTTCCTTTAGATCCGACGAGGGTAGCTAACCCTCACCCTACTTTGATCGAGGGTTAGCTACCCTCGTCGGATCTAAAGGAACATTATGATCCTTATCATCGGTCAATTAAGGTCACTAGCCACCGAATAGGGCACAACAAGCTAGTCAACCCTTGCCACACCATTGGTTGGCAACGGCAAGCCGATGCTACCAAGGGCCTATAGGTCCTACATGGCCCTCGCCTCTTTTGTCTTCCTTTGCTTTAATTTAGTTTTTTTCTAACATAATTTCAATTAAATAATTTTTTTAATCAATTATCCTTTGTGTTTTTGACACATAGGAGAGAGAGAGAGAAAAAAAGTGGTGTTTCGTTAGTTAAGTCGGTCCAAGTTAAAGGAAGGTTTTCGTTTGGATAAATTTAACAAGTTTTAGTATTTGATTGCATTTTTAAAAATTTCTGGATTCAATTATACTTTCAAGTTAAAGGAAGGTTTTCGTTTGAATAAATTCGACCCTTGAATAAAAATGTTTAATGTTGTCCATGAAATTTAATTATTTGAAGGACAATATCGAACATTTTATTATAATTCAAGAGCTGAATTGAATATATATCAAGATCACATTAAATGGATTAAAAATTTAGTAACTGCAGTGGACGTTGTAGTAAAATTCATGGATTACATTGAACAACTTAAAAGTTTAAGCTATTTGTGCCATTTCCCAAAACTTAATAAAAAGAGAAATATGTGAATTTCTTATTTTAAAAATGAAATTTAAATTATTGGGAAATTCGGAAACTTTCATTGTAAGTTGGGAAACATGAGAGATTCATGCAATAATGTGATTATTATGTGGATTTTTTTACAATTACAATCTTGCCCATTTTTTTGATTATATAAAGTTATCAATTCATTGGATATATATCTCGTCAAATTATTGAAATATTTTCAATAGAGTTCAAGGTTGAAAGTGAAGATGAATTTACTTTATAATGCATAGAAACAATACCAACATGGATGGATGACCAAGTCTTTTAATTTTCTAAAGAACTGAAATGTCTCGTTCAAAAAAAAAAAAAGAACTGAAATGTCAACTTTTTTTTTTTTAAATGAAAAATTCGAATTCACCATATCTGGGATTCTATTTAAGTTGCCCACATAACTTCCTAGTAGACATGGAGGACTAAGACATTGAACGAGGGTACGTCCGATTTTTAGGATTGCGTTGAATTGACCAAAGTTTCGTTTTGACTGTTTTTATTTTGGGAATATGGTCAACCTCGTCGAGTCTGAGACCGGGACAGCGTCAGTTATCCGACATTGATTCGTCATCATATGTTCTTCGTGCACTAAGATACAACGCCATTACTCAAAAGCCAATTAAGGAAAGAGATAAGTGTCCCGGATTCTAAAATTTATTACCAAAATATAATTAAATTTTTAAATTTTTAAAAAGTAAATTCTAAAATTCGTGAAATTGATGTCATCAAATCATTCTCTTAATTCGGTCCAACTTAGCTTACTAAAAATAACATAGCTTTTTAATTATTAGTTTCTCTCTAGTGTCGCACTAATGTGACTAAAATATGAAGGACAAAGGGAAAATGACATTGTTTTAATCCAACTATAATTTTTGATTTAAATATTATCTAAACTTTAAAAATAAATGAAGAACACAAAAGATTACCGACTCACAAGGCCCTCACTACTGCCCATCATTGCCAAAAAAAGCTGACCATGATGGAGCAAGGGTTGGCCAAGGTTGCCAAGCCCTAACTATTGGGGTGGGGTGGCGACCTCACTAATGATAGCCCACTAATGGTAGCCCTTGATCAAAGTAGGGTGAAGGTTAGCTACCCTCATCGGATCTAGAGGAATATTATGACTCTTATCCTCAGTCAGCCAGGGTCACCAACCACTAGACAAGACACAACAACCCGGCCAACCCTTGCCACACCATCAGCAGCTCCTTTCGGCAATGGCAGGGTGACGCCGGCAAGGCCCTATAGGTCCTACATCGCCCTTGCCTCTTTTGTCTTCCTTTGCTTTAATTTAGTTTTTTTCTAACATAATTTCAATTAAATAATTATTTTATTAGTCATTCTTTGTGTTTTTGACATTTAGGAGAGAGAAAACAAAGTGGCGTTGGCAATTTTCCATTAACTAAGTGAGTCAAATTTAACGGAAGGTTTTCAGTTGGACAAATTTAACAAGTTTTAGAATTTAATTACATTTTTTGAAAATTTATGGATTCAATTATACTTTCATAATGAGTTTTAGTACTTTCAATGTATTTATCCTATAAAAAATTTACCCAGTGATCACTAAAAAAAGGATCATCTTAATGGTATGAGGAAACTCTTTTTAACTTATTCTTCGTTAGGAGGAAATCACAATTAACCCGTCAAAAAGAAAAATAGACTTCTCGAATAAATGTACAAATCATATCGTCCTCTCACTATAAGCAAGATCAAAACGAGGGTTGCCGTCAATCTCACACAATGACATCATTTCCAAAGAG
Source organism: Eucalyptus erythrocorys (assembly GCA_014182555.1). NCBI lineage: Eukaryota > Viridiplantae > Streptophyta > Magnoliopsida > Myrtales > Myrtaceae > Eucalyptus > Eucalyptus erythrocorys. The sequence goes on along the minus strand of CM024606.1, from coordinate 9,486,681 downwards.
ACTTTCTTCTCCAGCTAAAAAACTAAAAGATTTCGTTGAAGATACCATTGCTTAGAGATACTACTTAAGCGACTAATCAAGACCCTTTACAGTTTCCAATACTCCAATCGACTTATTTTGAATAACTATTACTTCAAAAAGTTAATTTTTTCTTGTCTTTAACAAGTATAACAAATGCACTCGTTAATAAGATCCTTGAGCAAACCAATGATTTAATGTGCTACCTAAAAATGCTGATGTTTACAGTTGCCTGCTTACCACAGCCAAGGAAATAACACATTCTAAAACAGACTTAACTGAATGTTGGTTATAGGCCGTTGGGTCCTTAACTAATTAAGGTGCGTTTGATAACTATTTTGTTCCCGATAACAATTTCTACTTAGAAATGATTCTTTTTTATCTTATTTACTAAACAAGTTTCTGGATATTTGAAAGTATTTAGTAATCATCCAAAATTTCTATTCGTGTGATATAAATGCATTTGGTAAGACCTAAAATTCTTTTGTGATTTAATAATTCTTTTAATTTGCTGATAATTAAATTATATTTTTCTCTTTTTTTCCTTTTTTTCTTCCCTTTCTTCCTCTTTGGCTGATCGTTGGCCTGGCCGTTGTCGGTGACCAGCTAGACAAGGGTTAAAGACCTCGCCGGAGCATCACCGACCCTTGGTGAGGCCGAGCCTTATTGGCCGGGCCTCCTCGGTAGCTAGGCAAGGCTCGCCTTGCCAAGGCCAAGTGATGCCCGACCTCACGATGGCCAGGCGAGGTCGAGCCTCACTGGTGACTGAGTGAGCTCGAGAGCCTCGTCCAACCGCCAACCAAGCTTGTCCTCGTTGGGCCATCAGGACAGTAATGTCGTTCAACCTTAGCAAGGCCGCCATTGTGGTGGCTCGACAAGGCCGAGCCTCGCCGGTAGCTAGGCGAGGCTGAGCTCGCCTAACCATTGAGGAGACTCGGCCTCATCGGGGCCGACGACACTCTAACGAGGTTGTTAGCCAAAGAGGAATAATGGGAAGAATAAAAGCAAAAAAGAAAAGAAAATAGACTTGATTATGGAGTTATTCTCAGTGACAAAAAAGTAACTTTTTTCTATTTCTGGATTCTATTCCAAATCCATTCCTAATAACAAAAAAATTACCTAATGAATTTTTTTTTTTAAATTCCAGAGAACAAAAATATAGGATAAGACATTATTTGGTAAGTTAATAAACACACCCTAAATTTACTAGATGGGCAGTAGAGTTCATATCCTTGGATCAATGCACTAATGGGTTCTAACAAAAGATATGCAATCTATTTGGAAACTACATAGAAATAAGGTGTACAAGGAAAGCCTGTATCAAGTAACTTCCTGAATCGAGTAAGAATCATGTCGAATCCTGTAAAGTCGTCCCGAAACATAAGCGCGTACAAACGGAAGTGTCATGTCCCAATGCACAACTAATGGTGAATTGGCTTAGCTAGACAGAACATTAATGATCAACCGCCACAAGATTCTCAGCAGCTAGATGCATTGTAGTCGTGCAGAACAAGAACCAGACGGAAAACGAATCTTAGATGAATCTGCTTTGAACCATCCATTACATCGACGAACATCTCCAATTAAAAGATCACCTGCGTACTAGAAACAAGAATCTCCAGATCGCAACATGACAACTGGGGAGAAACAGATAACACGAGCATGAACCAATTTCCTGTCTACCTAACGGCAATAACGTGCAAGAAAAGGCAAAATTTAATCCCTTGACAGACCTCAATGTCAAAGGTTGAAGAGAAAGAGGGAAACGAGAGGTAGACAGATAGGGAATTCTGTGTATTTTCCTCTATATCCATTCAATTGTACGAGTCTGTGTAAAAGGAAAAGGAAAGGATACAAAGTACAGATAAGATTTGATCTTAATTGATTCAATAAAATCTCTATGATTTGTCCTAATCAAATCTTTCCTAAATTCCTGCGTATCTTCCAACACTCCCCCTCAAGCTGGTGACTTGTATATGTCCAAGACGCCTAGTTTGCTCAAGAGATACGCATGTTGTCTTTGACACAAAGGCTTGGTAAAGATATCTGCCGGTTGCTCTTGTGTTCCAATTCCTCGCGTTTCAATTGTCCCTTCCTGGATTTTTTCTCGAGTAAAGTGACAATCTACTTCTATGTGCTTCGTTCTTTCATGCACGATAGGATTTGTTGCAAGTTTGAGAGCCGCATCATTGTCGCAAAACAATCTTGTCGGTCCCTTAACTTGTATTCCAAGATCCTGTAATAATCCTCTCAACCACACTATTTCACATGTGGTTTTGGCCATGGCTCGATATTCCGCCTCGGCTGAAGATAACGACACGCTGGTTGTTTCTTCGTTCTCCGAAAGCAAAGAATCTCCCAATTTGATGCAAAAACCTGTTATCGATCTTCCGCTCATAGGACAAGTTGCATAATCTCGCATCGCAAAGCATGCAATCATCTGCATATCACATTTCCTAGAGAGAAGAATTCCAAGACCAGGGCATTTCTTCAAGTACTTCACAACCTTCAGTGCAGCATTCATGTGGGACTGTTTTGGCTTGTGCATGAACTGGCTAAGTGTCTGTACCGCATAACTGATGTCTGGTCTAGTCATAGTTAAATATATAAACTTCCAACGAGTTTCTGATAGCCTAATGGATCAACGAGTACAGGATCTGCCTCCTGAGATAGCTCGGCATCATAATCAACAGTTGTTAATTTGACATTTTGCTCAATTGGTACCGCAGGGCTTACATCCGATAATCCCCGCTTCGAAATGATCTCTAATGCAAATTTTCTCTCGATCGAGAGAGATCCCTTGGCTAGATCGAGCAATTTCGATGCCAAGGAAATACTTGGGTGCTCCCAAATCTTTAATATGGAAAGTAGAATGCAGGTATCCCTTAAGGCCTTTGATAGCTATTTCATCATTTCCCATAATGAGTATGTCATCTACATATATCATTAAGTAGATGGATGACGTACTTTGAGTCCATGTGAAAACAAAGATAATCAAATCTGGATTGTTGAAAACCAGCAGTATTAATGAATCAAAGAAACTTGGCATACCACTGTCTGGATGCTTGTTTGAGACCGTACAAGGATTTGCAGAGACGACATACTCTGTTCTCCCCCTGTCTCCGTAAACCTTGGGGTATTTCCATATATATCTCTTCGTCTAGATCTCCATGGAGGAGTGCATTATGAACATCCATTTGATGCAATAACCAGTCGCGAGAGGCAGCTACAGAGAGAAAGGAACGAACTGTGACATCCTTGGCTACAGGGGAAAATGTTTCGTGGTAATCGAAACCCTCCTTTTGAGTGAAGCCCTTAGCCACCAATCTTGCTTTGTATCGTTCAATCGACCCGTCTGCTCGATATTTGATCTTGTAGACCCATTTACATCTAATTGCTTTTCGATGTGGAGGTAATGGTACAAGATCCCATGTATGGTTATCCATGAGAGCTTTCAATTCTGCCTCCATTGCATTCTGCCATCGTGGATCAATATTGGCTTCATGGAAATTGGACGGTTCTTGTTCTTCAGAGATTCGAGCAATGCAACATCAATTTGCCGGGGACAAACGATCGAAGGAAACATAAGATGAGACTGGAAAAGGAATACCTGGTGAATTCCTGACTCCACATATGTAGTCCTTAGTCCACGTGGGTGGTCGAGTGGCACGACCAGAACGTCTGGGTGGAGGACCTTCTGAAGATGTAGCATGAACTGGGACTGCTAGAGGAGATGAGTCTGAAGTAGACGACACTGAGGGAACCTCATCATTCAATCTTTCAACTGGAACATCCACTGAAGGCATTGTGTCTGTAGCGGATTGGGGAGGAACTTGTGTGTTTGTCAAAGGAGGCAGAAAATGTATCCTAAGTCAGAGACCTATCTTCGGGAGTGTGCTGAAGAATCCCTTGATTCAGCCTCACTTCTTTTCGGTCCGCAACAGAAAGACAGCTTTCGGAATATAACATCCCCGCCGACAAAGAATTCTCCCGTAGCCGGATCGAAAATCCGATATCCCTTTGCAATGTAGAATACCCCATGAAGATGCAAAGTGACGAGCACGTGGACTCATCTTGTCTTTGGGCCCGACTATTGCAGCATAACACAAGCAACCAAAAACTCTCAAGTAACTCAAGTCGCTTCTTCTTAAAGATTCGGAAAGGAGATTTTCCATCCGTAACTCTGGGTCGGCATTCGATTTATTAAATAAGCAGCAGTCAATATGCAATCTCCCCAAAAAATATCTGAAATAGAAGCTTGAAATTTGAGGGCTCTAGCAACCTCCAAAAGATGATGATGCTTCCTTTCTACCACTTCATTTTGCTGTGGCGTGTATGTACAGGAGCTTTCATGCAATATCCCCTTTGATGAAAGAAGGTTCGCACATTCATGATTAAAAAATTCCTTTCCATTGTATGTCCTTATTTTTTGCATAGATTGCCCAAATTGGGTTTTGGATAAGGAAAGAAATGTTCTCAAATGAGACACAACTTGACTTTTAGATCGCATGAGAAAGATCCATGTGGCTCGAGTGATCATCCACAATGGTAAGAAAAATCGAGACCCATCCCGATTTATTGTATGGTAGGGTCCCTGGACATCAATATGCAGTAAGGAAAGGATACGTTTGGAACGACTTTGACTTAAAGGGAAAGGATTGCGTGATCGCTTTGCAAGTGGGCAAATTCGACATTGGGGATATGAAAATAAGAGCTATGACCCAGCCTAGAATGCAAAAGGAAATTTCTATCATTGGAAGCTGAGTTACACAATGATTTCTTATTACAAGAAAAAAAATTAAAATTGGCTGGTAAGCTTTTCCAGAAAAATAGTCCTTCAGAGAGACTACCCCATCCCATCAGTGTCCCAGTCGAAAGGGCCTGAAACATACAGGTATCAGTGTTGAAGAGAACCTGACAAGAATTTTCCTTACAAGCCCTAGACACTAAAATGAGATTAAATTGGAAGTCTGGGAGGTAAAGGACATTTTTAAGGACAATGTGAGAATTAAGTGTCACAGTTCCTCTTGTGGTGACAACAACAGCATTTCCATTCGGTAATTCCACAGTGATAGGATCATCTAGCTCTTCATTAATAGCAGAAAATAAACCGAGATTGCATGCTATGTGATCACTGGCTCCTAAGTAGATAATCCAGGTATTTCTAGAAATATTACTTGTGAAGTAATAAGAAGTACCTGTAAAGCTGCTCCCCCTTTTTTGGATATCCAGTTTTTGTAATGCCTGTATAAATTGCTGATATTCCCCATGTGTAATAGGCTGATTTGGAGAATTCATTGAACCAGAAATTTGATATGCTGCTGCAAATATTTCTTTCCCCCTTTTTTCTTTTTCTCCAGGTCTACCATACAATTTCCAGCACGTGTCGATCGTGTGGTGGGGCCTTTTGCAATAATCACAAAATAACTTCCCTTTGTTTTTCAAATTTGCCCCAAATCCTTTCGAATTTTGAGGGCCGTTGGATCCTCTTTGAGCGGCTCCATCTCCACCATCCACATTAAAAGGAGATCGCGCGCCCCTAGAGCTGTCGGATCGCGACGCGCAATATGGAGCGTCCGTGTCGCCCCAGCCCTTGGAGCCGTCAGATCGCGGGATGCGATCTGAGCCGTCCGTGCCGCCCCATTTATAGCTCTTTTGAGCTGAAAAACCGTGCACCCCTCGGATCTCTGAGAACCCTAGTGCCTCTTCTCCTCCTTTCTCTGCTAGGGTTTTCGCCTCCACCCTTGCCGCCAGCGCTAGGGCTTCGGAGCTCTTGCCATCAGACGTCGCAAGCTGATAACTCTATAAAAATAGAGTTATTTTACATATTTTAAGCAACAATTAATGCAATATCTTAGAGAAAATATTTGGATTTCCTTCTGATTATTTGAATTTTCTTTGTTTATGCAGAATAATGAGATATGGAGAAGATAAAGAAAAGAATGGCAAATATCGAATTCAAATAAAAGCAAAGTTGAAGATGGATATCAAATCAGGAAATTCTTGATTTTGTTCCCTAATGTTATCTGCAAGCGTTGGGAGATAAATATTTTGGATCTCCTATAAATAGGAAAGAGAGAGAGAGAGCAGCTAGGTTTTTAGAGAGGGGGTTAGGTCGTTTTCATTCTTCCGAGGAGAGTTTTTCAAAGTATTTTGAAGAGAAGACAAAAGTGGTGACAGAATTCTTGTTCTTTGATTCAAGATGCTGGGTTTGATTTATATTTTTATTTATTCTTCTACTATGTTTTAATTTTCTTTTGTTAGGGCTATGATGTAGCCTAACCATGATGATGTGAATTTCATGATTTTTATATTTTACAATTGATTTCAATCACGTGAGTTATATATTATTGTGTTTAATGTTTTTAAGTGACTCGGCCACCACTTAGATGATCCGATGTGCATGTTTGAGACTCGAGAAGTGATAATATGCAATTGCTCATTATAATGTATAACCATGAATTAAACGTGGATAGAAATATACCGCGTTATTTGTATAGCTTTCGGTGATAAAGTGATCCAAAAGACTCATTGTAAGCCGGGAATATTCATAGTTTTTAATGCACTCATGTTTATTTTAATTCACATAGAGATATAGTGGATTAATAAGCTGAGTAGATTTGCTATACCTAGAGATAGGATAGTAAATAGGTTAGGAAATTCCGCTATCACATGTTTGATATCGTTCTTGTATTCATAATAATCTGAAATTCATATCTAGTAGTTATGGTGAAATCGGATGCTCTAACATATTTATCTCGATCGATTTACTACATTTAGTCTACAATTTTCGTTTTTAATTTATTCTTAATTATATTTTGATTTGTTAGATAAATTTTAGAATTAGTCTATTTTAATATTTAATTGGTTTATTAATCATCGATCTTCGTGGGACGATACTTTTCCTCATCATTATATTACTTGTTCGACACGTGCACTTGCGTTTAGAATTTCACGAACAAGTTTTTGGCGCCGTTGCCGGGGATCGTTTGTTTAATACTAATTAATATTGATACCAAATAATTCTAAGTTTAATCTAGCTTTCGTTTTTGTTTTATTTTTCAGGGTGTACGTCGGTTTATGATACGTAGCCAACAAGGGAAACTTGTTGAGCTTGATCCAGAAATCGAGCGTACATTCAAAAGGCGACTGAGAGAACAGAGAAATCACGCTAAGAAGATGGCAGACGGTGATAATGAAAATCCACGTAGACTCTTAAGAGATTATGCTGCGCCAACAATTCAAGGAACCACATCAAGTATAAGAAGACCTGCAATTCAAGCAAACAACTTTGAGATCAAGCCAGCACTCATTCAAATGCTTCAACAATCGCTGCAATTTAGTGGGCTACCAAGCGATGATCCAAACGCTCACATCGATTCTTTTCTTTGAAATCTGTGACACCATTAAATATAATGGAGTTACAGATGATGCTATTAGATTGAGATTATTTCCATTCTCTCTTAGAGACAAAGCTAAGAGTTGACTTTCTTCTCTTCCCGCAGATCAATCACTACATGGAATGATATGGCTCAGAAATTTCTTAGTAAGTTCTTTCCACCTGCAAAATCTGCGAAGATGCGTAACGATATTACTAATTTTATGCAGATGGATAATGAATCATTATATGAAGCATGGGAAAGATTCAAAGAATTTCTTAGGAGATGCCCACATCATGGACTACCCGTATGGATGCAGGTACAAACTTTTTATAATGGCTCTAGTGCAAATCTTCGTTCTATGATTGATGCAGCTGGGGAGGAACTCTAAATAATAAAACACCAGAAGAAGCCTACAACTTATTAGAGGAGATGGCGTCCAATAGTTATCAGTGGCCTACCGAGAGATTACCAATGTGAAAGGTTAATGGAGTTCATGAAGTGGATGCTTTTGCTGCAATTGCTACACAATTTGAAGCACTCAACAAAAAGCTAGATAATATGAGTGTTTCAGCCATGAAAATTCAGACATTGACATGTGATTTTTGTGGTAGAGGACATGCTAGCACAGAATGTCAGGTAGGTAATACTTTTAAACAATTTAATGAAAATTCTAACTTTGTTGGAAATTTTAACAAGTCACAAAATAATCCCTATTCCAACACGTACAATCCGGGATGGCGCAATCATCCAAATTTTTCATGGAATAATCAATGTGACAAGACCACCAGATTCAAACAATTAGAGGAGACAAAGTCAAATTTGGAAGATGTAGTCACCAAACTTGCTAATGCGACTCATGACTTCATCAAAAGCACGGATGTGAGATTTCAAAACCAAGAGGCTTCAATCGAAACTGAGATGCAAGTTGGTCAGTTAGCAAGCATGATGTCAGGGAGACAACAGGGTTCTTTGCCGAGCAACACCAAGAAAAATCCAATTGAAAACATAAAGGCTATTACCCTGAGAAGTGGTAAACAAGTTGGAGAAGAAGAGATTGTCAAAGACAATGAAGATGTGATCAATAAACAATCAAAGGAGACAAGCAAAAGTAAACTTTTTCCAGATAATCCCAAGCCATATGTGCCGCCAATTCCATTCCCTCGCCGACTCCAAAGAAGACAAAATAGATCAGCAATTTTCTAAATTTCTTGATGTATTTAAAAATTGCACATTAACATTCCTTTTGCAGATGCTTTAGCGCAAATGCCTAGTTATGCAAAATTTTTGAAGGAAATTTTGGCAAACAAAAGGAAACTGGAGAATTATGAAACCGTGAAGTTAAATGAGGAGTGTTCAGCCATCCTACAAAACAAATTGCCTCCGAAATTAAAAGATCCAAGGAGTTTTACTATTCCTTGCACTATTGGAAATTCTTACTTTGAAAAAGCATTATGTGATTTAGGTGCAAGTATTAATCTGATGCCTTATTCTGTTTTCAAGAAATTAGGATTGGGCGAGGTAAAAGAAACCACAAAGTGTCACTAACTAGCCGATCGATCAATCAAATATCCAAGAGGTATTGTGGAAGATGTTTTGGTAAAAGTTGACAAATTCATCTTTCCTGCAGATTTCATAGTTCTTGACATGGAGGAAGATTTTGAGGTACCACTTATCTTAGGTCGACCTTTTCTAGCAACAGAAGAGCTCTTATTGATGTACAACAAGGGAAGTTGATTCTTAGAGTTCAAGATGATATTGTTTCGTTTAATGTTTTTAAAGCAATGAAATATCCACCTGATGATAATTCTTGTTTTAGAGTTGAGATAGTTGACAAGTTAGTGAATAAGGTTTTTCAAGAAAATATTTTTAAAGATCCACTTGAAGCATGTCTGACTCAACCAATGGACAAAGATATTCAAAACGAGGAGATAAAGGAGTACACAAATTTCATGGACGCAATTCCATCATATTCAAGGCAAAAGGCAATTAAATTCGAAGAGTTAGGACAACACATTACAAAGCCTAAACCATCAATTGAAGAGCCTCCAATTCTTGAACTCAAACCCTTACCTTCTCATTTGAAATATGCTTATTTAGATGGAGTTTCTTCTTTACCGGTAATTATATCTTCTTCTTTGATAGATTTGATGGAGGAGAAATTGCTCAGAGTATTAAGAGAGCATAAAGGTGCGATTGGATGGAAAATAGCTGATATCAAGGGAATTAGTCCTTCAATTTGCATGCACAAAATTTTGATGGAGGAACAATATAAACCCGCTATCCAACCTCAGAGGCGTTTGAACCCGAAGATGCAAGAAGTAGTAAAAGCTAAGGTAATTAAGCTACTTGATGCAGTATCATCTATCCTATCTCCGATAGTTCTTGGGTAAGTTCTCTACAAGTTGTGCCAAAGAAAGGTGGTATGACTGTTCAGAAAAACGATAACAATGAATTGATTCCAACTAGAACAGTTACTGGGTGGCGTGTATGTATGGATTATAGAAAATTGAATGATGCCACTAGAAAAGATCATTTTCCTTTACCATTTATTGATCAAATGTTAGAAAGACTTGCAGGACATGAGTTTTATTGCTTTATTGATGGATATTCAGGGTATAATCGTATTCCTATTGCACCGAAGATCAAGAGAAAACTACTTTCACTTGTCCCTATGGTACTTTTGCTTTTAGAAGAATGCCCTTTGGTCTTTGTAATACACCAGCTACTTTTCAGAGATGCATGATGGCTATTTTTTCTGATATGGTTGAAAAATATATTGAGATTTTCATGGATGATTTTTCCGTTCTTGGCTTATCATTTGATTCTTGTTTAAATAAGTTGGCTTTGGTCTTACAAAGATGTGAGGAGACTAACCTTGTTTTGAATTGGGAGAAGTGTCACTTTATGGTGCAAGAAGGAATAGTGCTCGGGCATAAAATTTCTCAAAACGGAATAGAAGTTGATCGAGCTAAAGTGGAGGTCATTGCAAAATTGCCTCCGCCAACATCCGTGAAACTTGTCGAGGATTTTTGGGACATGCAGGATTTTACAGGCGATTTATAAAAGATTTTTCAAAATTGCTAAACCTCTTTCTAATCTTTTGGAAAAAGATGCTCCTTTTAATTTTTCTGTTGAATGCATGCAGGCTTTTAAAACTTTAAAGGAGAAGTTAATATCTGCACCAATTATGGCGGCACCAAATTGGGATTTACCTTTGAGCTGATGTGTGATGCTAGCAATTCTCAGCGGTAGGAGCTGTTTTGGGACAAAGGAAGAATAAAATTTTCCAAACCATATACTATGCCGCTTGAACCTTGTCGTGTGCACAATTGAATTATTCAACAACAGAAAAGGAACTTTTGGCGGTAGTATTTGCTTTTGATAAATTTCGTTCTTATTTAATTGGCTCAAAAGTTATAGTTTATTCCGACCACTCGCTCTTAAGTATCTCGCTAGAAAAGAAAGAATCAAAACCCAAAGTTGATCGTGTGGATTCTTTTATCGCAAGAATTTGATTTGGAAATCAAAGATAAGAAGGGGACTGAAAATCTAATTGCAGACCACTTATCAAGAATTCCAAATTCAAAGGAAGAGGTAAGACCAATTTTGGAAGAGTTCCCCGATGAGAAAATATTTTCCATTAAGTCCACAAAAATTCCCTAGTACGCAGACTTTGTAAATTATTTGGTAAGTAATGTTCTTCCTCCCGAATTATCATATCAATAGAAGAAAAATTCTTTTCGATGTTAAAAATTATTTTTGGGAAGAACCTTTCTTGTTTAAAGTATGTGCAGACCAAGTCATAAGGAGATGTGTTCCAGACGAAGAGAAGGTAAACATTTTACATCATTGTCATGATGGAGAGATAGGTGGCCATTTTGGTGCCACCAAAACTGCAGCTAAGATTTTGCAATCTGGATTTTATTGGCCTACACTTTTTAAAGATGCATACTCCTATGTAGCTTCATGTGATAGATGTCGAGAACTGGAAATATTTCAAGAAAAATGAGATGCCTTTAAACAACATTATTGTGTGTGAATTATTTGATGTTTGGGGTATTGATTTCATGGGACCTTTTACACCTTCTTATGGAAATTTATACATTTTAGTGGCTGTGGAGTATGTGTCTAAGTGGGTAAAAGCTGTAGCATTGCCAACTAATAATGCTAAGGTTGTGGTCAAATTTTTGAAGAAAAATATTTTTACCCGATTCGGCACTTCTAAGGCAATCATAAGTGATAGGGGGACACATTTTTACAACAAACAATTTGAAGCACTTTTGAGTAAGTATGGAGTCACACATAAGGTTGCAACCCCTTATCATCCTCAAACTAGTGGTCAAGTAGAGATTTCAAATAGGGAAATCAAGAGAATTTTAGAAAAACAGTGAATGCCTCTAGGAAAGATTGGTCAATAAAACTTGATGATGCACTTTGGGCCTATAGGACAGCATTCAAAACTCCAATTGGGATGTCTCCTTTAGGCTAGTGTTTGAAAAGCTTGTCACTTACCAGTGGAATTAGAGCATAAAGCATATTGGGCATTGAAATTTCTGAATTTTGACATGCAAATCAAGTAGTGAAGAAAGATTATTGCAATTGAATGAATTGGAGGAATTTCGCAATGAGGCCTATGAAAATTCTAAGTTGTACAAGGAGCGTACAAAAAGATGGCATGACAAGCACATATTCGAAGAGAGTTTCAAATTGGTCAAAAGTCTTACTTTATAACTCTCGTCTTAAACTTTTTCAGGAAAGTTGCGGTCTCGATGGTCTGGTCCTTTTACAGCTACAGTATTCCCATATGGAACAATTGAAGTTGCGCATGACACTGAGGGCACATTCAAAGTGAACGGTCAACGTTTAAAGCCCTACTTCGAAGGTGGTTACAACAAGGAGAAGACCACCATTGAACTTCATCCTCCAAAATAGTGACATCTGAGATAGTTTGGCTGAAAATTATAAAGCAAGCGCTTCTTGGGAGGCAACCCAAGCATTTTAATTATGTTTTTATTTATTTTTAAGTTTATGTTTTGCAAAAAAAAAAAAAAAATATTAATTTTTCTCTGTTTTATCCAAAGTTAACTTTTTAGGGAGCACCTTTCAAGAGTTTAATCATCACAATCATCTATGGACTTATCCTACAACCAGGGGAGTTTTCTTCTTCCTATTCTATTTTTCGCATTGAGGACACCGCTTCATTCAAGTTTGGGGGGGGAGATAAAAAAATTTTGTCTAAATCTATTTTTTTATCATGATTGCTGTCCTAATTGTGAATTTTTACGATTCTTAGGAAAACTTAAATTTTATTTAAACTTGCAATTGATGTGTGAGTTAATCTTAATTCTGATTATGTTGATCCACTTACCGAGCACTAAAAGTCCTTAATTTTTTAATTGTGTGTAAATTTAGAGAACATTCATGTGAAGTATGTGATTTTCTTAAATTTCACCCAAATCTTAGAATTTGTTTGATTTTCTCTTGAGGCGAAATCCTAAGCTAAATCTAACTGAGAAAATGATTTAGGCAATTTTTGGATCGATTGAGCCTTTCAAGCTAACCCCGTTTATTTATCCCTAGTCACCCCGTTGAGCCTTAATTATTACCCAAATTTTCATTGGCACCCATATATATTTAGCCTAGCCATTATCAAATTATATCCTTATCTCATGCCCTATGAACACATTGATTTTCTTTTTGGGATAAAAAAAAATTATTTGAGCTTGATAGAAATTTGGGAGGAATGATGGAGTATGAAAAAAAAAAAGTGATTGCTATGGTTGTTGGGGTGTATAAAAAAAATTGCTTTTATGGTTCCCTATCCAACTTTCAATTGAGTGAGCCTTTTGGATACTCAATGGGTTGGAAATTTTCATGTTATATTAGGAGGGACTTTGGGAGAAACTCCACCATAAAGCAATTCAAAAAAAAAAAAAAAAAAAAAAAAGAAAAAAAAAAGAAGAATGAAAGAAAAAAAAAAAGGAATGGTGATATATGGTGGCAGAAAAATCTTGAAGGAGTGAAATTGGATAGTGACATTGGCTCTAATTGGATCCTAGAAATCAACGTATTGATGAGTGATTTGAGCTTAAAATTCCCGTTATCTCACTTTTAGCCCAGCCTTACATTACAACCCGAGAAAAGTCCTATTGATTTTTGGTTGGATGATTAGCTTACATTAGTGGAGAGAGGAATGAAAAGCAAACCTATGAGATTTGGTCAATTTTTGAGAAGTTACATGTTAATGTGAATTTATCTAGATTGCATATAATTCGAAAAGATGAGGACTTTCACACACACACTTGGATCATATAGTTAGAATTTGTCTTAACTTATAAATCGATTTCAATGTTTGGATGAAATTTGTGTTTTTCTTTGAATTGTGAATTTGAGCAATTATGGAAAGATGTCATGGAGGAGGTTGCTAGCTTGATTATGTGTTATGTCTTACTTTTGCTCGAGGACTAGCAAAATGTTAAGTTTGGGGGTTTGATAACTCTATAAAAATAGAGTTATTTTACCTATTTTAAGCAACAATTAATGCAATATCTTAGAGAAAATATTTGGATTTCCTTCTGATTATTTGAATTTTCTTTGTTTATGCAGAATAATGAGATATGGAGAAGATAAAGAAAAGAATGGCAAATATCAGGAATTCAAATAAAAGCAGCAAGTTGAAGATGGATATCAAATCAGGAAATTCTTGATTTTGTTCCCTAATGTTATCTGCAAAGCGTTGGGAGATAGATATTTTGGATCTCCTATAAATAGGAAAGAGGGAGAGAGCAGCTAGGTTTTTAGAGAGGGGGTTAGGTCGTTTTTCATTCTTCTCGAGGAGAGTTTTTCAAAGTATTTTGAAGAGAAGACAAAAGTGGTGACAGAATTCTTGTTCTTTGATTCAAGATGCTGGGTTTGATTTATATTTTTATTTATTCTTCTACTATGTTCTAATTTTCTTTTTTGTTAGGGCTACGATGTAGCCTAACCATGATGATGTGAATTTCATGATTTTTATGTTTTACAATTGATTTCATTCATGTGAGTTATATATTATTGTGTTTAATGCTTTTAAGTGACTCGGCCACCACTTAGATGATCCGATGTGCATGTTTGAGACTGAGAAGTGATAATATGCAATTGCTCATTATAATGTATAACCATGAATTAAACGTGGATAGAAATATAACGCGTTATTTGTGTAGCTTTCGGTGATAAAGTGATCCAAAAGACTCATTGTAAGCCGGGAATATTCATAGTTTTTAATGCACTCATGTTTATTTTAATTCACATAGAGATATAGTGGATTAATAAGCTGAGTAGATTTGCTATACCTAGAGATAGGATAGTAAATAGATTAGGAAATTCCGCTATCACATGTTTGATATCGTTCTTGTATTCATAATAATCTGAAATTCATATCTAGTAGTTATGGTGAAATCGGATGCTCTAACATATTTATCTCGATCGATTTACTACATTTAGTCTACAATTTTCGTTTTTAATTTATTCTTAATTATATTTTGATTTGTTAGATAAATTTTAGAATTAGTCTATTTTAATATTTAATTGGTTTATTAATCATCGATCTTCGTGGGACGATACTTTTCCTCATCATTATATTACTTGTTCAACACGTGCACTTGCGTTTAGAATTTCATGAACACAAGCCGTTGATTTTCCTCTTGCACCGCAAGCTGGAAGATGCGGCCGAGGGGTGGTGGCAGTTCCATTGCTAGAATTTGAGATCTGAAGGTAAGGAACGAATCGTTCAAAATGAGTAAGAATCGAGTCGCTTTCTCCCTATCCTTGATGTTTTTGTACTGCTGAAGGGTTGATTTGGGCCCTTCCAGTTTCTCTTCAGCGGCTTCCAACTCGTTCCAGAGTCCTGAAAGCCTGTTGAAGCACATCGTCACGGATGTGTTTCCTTGCTTCGCCGCCGAGCGCTTGGTGGAGCGAAAAAATCTCGGCCCGATACAATTTGCCATACATTTCTCGGATGTTGTCCCAAATCGTTTTTGCGTCTTCTGTGGGTGGCAATCCAGCTGCGATTTCTAGGTTTATTGTGTTGCCGATCCATGTTCTAATTAATTGGTTGCATTTTCGCCATTGTTTCGCCAATTTTTCGTCGATCGGGACTGGAACGGTCCCGTCGATGAACCCCTCTTTGTCTTTCGTGATTAGGGCTCACCGAAAATTCCACGCCCAAGTTGAGTAGTTCTCTGGGCCCGTGAGAGGGTGGCTGATTAGCCGCAACTCCGGTCCGTCCGCCGTGGAGACATATAGCGCATCGCCGGGCTCTGGTCGGCCCATGGCGGCCGCGAAAGGGAAAGGAATGAAACCGGGCGGTACTCCCTGGTACGGGTTCGTGAACTGTCCCTGAGATCCAACACTGGAATTACTTGATCTGCCCGTCTGCGCCGGGTCGATGGTTGAGCTTGCCCTTGTGCTGGCTGGTGGGCCTCCGTCACTCGGTAAGTTATTCGGAAAACCCGACGATGATGTGACTGGATTGATCCCAGGGACCCATGGATATGGCATCCATTGGTAGGGGTACGTCGATAATGGCTGAACCGGATTAAACTGAGCCGGTGCATTTTGCCAAAAAACTAGTTGATTTTGGAGGTGAGTTGGTTCGGTGACACCAACCGCGCTGGAGGCCTGTGGATTTTGTGGAGTCGTGGCTGTTGCTGATTGCTCATCTGGGTTGGAGGTAATTTGTTCCCTCGTGGATTCATGTTTGACGAATTTTCCTTTCAAAATTGTTGATTCCTTTCGCAACCCTCTTTTGCAAGATAGGGTTCTTCTGGGCAATCAACAGGAATAAAGCAGAAGCAAGAATCAGAGTTTCAGAGCTCTGATACCATGTCAAAGGTTGAAGAGAAAGAGGGAAACGAGAGGTAGACAGATAGGGAATTCTGTGTATTTTCCTCTATATCCATTCAATTGTACAGAGTCGTATTATATTACAGAGTCTGTGTAAAAGGAAAAGGAAAGAATACAAAGTACAAATAAGATTTGATCTTAATTGATTCAATAAAATCTCTATGATTTGTTCTAATCAAATCTTTCCTAAATTCCTGCGTATCTTCCAACACTCAATGCAATCGCCCTGGAGGCTCCTCCAAATACCCACGGCCAAGGTGGTCAGTGTACCCTTTGTAAGCATCTAATGGAGAACACTGTTTCCATCATGAAATCTCCTCCAGGTTTGTCCTCTTTTGCAGCTACTGAATCCAAAGCCTCCATCGAGGACCTATAAAGATGGGACAGTCAGCGAAGGAAAATATATAGAGAATATCCCTCCTACAGAAGGAGCTGCAGAACCATCGTAGTCACGCTTCGAACAGCTTCAGATGCTTGTAACCGACTTGCCACTGCTCGCTTTCTCTCTTTACAAACCCTTTCTTCTTACTGAAACCATGTCATGATCTTCGTAAAATCTCCCCGCTGAGAATCTCCTGTGAAATTACTTCAGACCAATCCAACGTTTGTCTGCCAGGTCCTCAAGCCAAGGAATTCATAATGCTTTCTGTAGTAGGCTTCGCTCTTTCATCGTGTGTCGATCGTACCTTTTAAAATGCTCCTAGTACAAACAGAAGTGAATAGATGATTTAACGACAACAAAAGAAGCTGCAACGTGCTAGGAGAGAGAGAGAGAGAGAGATCAGGTATAAGTGGCGGCCAAACGCTAGAGCCAATTAATCCCCACATTCTATGAACTTTGCATTCAACATGACCTGCAGTGTTTCGGATGGACACCTTGGGAAAGGCAAATCCATGGGAACACAGAGAGTGGTGGTGATTCATGATGCATCGCGAGAATTAATTTTACCTTCCCTCAGGTGAGCATTGTATGAACTTGTGCTAAAGCCTGGAGATAAGCTCACTGTCCTCGCAGTTCTTTGTCAAGCTAAAACCCAAAGTATGAAAGGAAGAAGAAAGGTTAATACCCCTACTACATTATTTCCTGATAGTGAATCAAAGCTCATAGGGTTCATTCATTAAATTCACCTGAAAGAATAGTAGGAAAAGAAGCAGAAGTCTGTATGCTGAACATGCAAATAGTGGGAAACAGGATGATATCTGAAGAAACACCCCAGTTTTGTTCCTTGCTTTTCACTAATTTATCCAAGTGAATGACCTCTTTCCAGTGGGATCCAGGAGCAGCAATGACTCAGGCTCAGCGATCCAACCAGACACGAAAATAGGTAATTCTCAAGTACTAAGGAAGGAGGAGGAGTACGAAAACAACATTGAACTTCTTCAAGTCAGCAAGCTGTACAAGATACACAAGGTAGCGACTTATCTCCTGCTCTTAATGCCTCATAAAATTGATGCTCGAGATAAATTATGCACTAACATAATAGTCTGCATGAATCTAAGTGAACAGATAACTTAGGACGTAGATTCTACTTGCGAGAGATAGAAGCCATACAAGCAGATGAGGTCCGGGCTGGGAAAAAAATTCTGAAAGAGTTTACAGTAGGTTCCATATATTAACAGAGAGCCCACAGCAACACATGGGACCCTCGTGTAAAACACGAGCTGTCCAGATTCTGAAAGCCAATAAGTGAAGACTGTACGAATAAAAAATCTTGATATGTCAGGTGAGGTGCAGGATCGTTGCCTTATGATGGTCACTAACTAAGTGGAGATGCGATAGGGACTTGACCTGATGCACTCTTACATGAAGTACAAATCACTTGTGCAAACCTCAAGAAAACCTCGGAACTGTGTCATCCGAATTTTCCAGCATTGTTCTCACATATAAAATTGCTGGAGATTAAACCAGGGCATTACCATAAAGGCGACAGCAGAGAAAGAACTCCGTGCAGCACTTTATAAAAGGTACCAAATCGGGATAAATAGCTAAAACAGGTTTAGAGTTCCACATTCATGACACTGGTAGCTATGATCCCAACTAGCAATAGAATAACGAGCAGACTACAGATATACATCAAAATCATACCCATCAAATAAATTTCAGTATATCATTTCTAAATCAATAACAGAGCATAAATTTAATCTGTATTCTTTCCTAAGAAACATCATTTGATTCACATGTCATGAATGTACGAGATTCTAAGTTCCGTGCTCATTGATAGCTCCCATTCATCTGTTCAAGTACTAGCTAAGATTGTAAAGCAGTATAGCTTGACTAAAAGCCCATGCTTTGCAGTGAAGATGGAACCTGCCTACTTCGCAAATTGACAAAATTAATGAGCTTTTGTGCATTTGTTTTTTTAGATTGAGTTTAAAATAGAGGTGGCTGTGGGACCTTCACCGAAGAAGAAAGCTTTAGAGGCAGCCACAAATCTTAAGGCAAAATGAGTTATACTTGACAGGTCAGGAAAAAGCTAAATCATGGATAAAAGTGCCGGCTATCAACAGAATTTCTACACTACAAGTGCACATTTTCTTTCATGATGGAGCGCAATGTTTAGGCTTTGGCTACACCTATATGTATAGAAGGCCATGTTTCATATAGAATGGGAAACTGGAAAGTCACTTAGATATTTGACACTGGCGTGGACATCCTGATTGCAAGCACTCCTGCATCCCCCCACTTTTCATCTAATTTAAAACCACCTCGCCGTATATTCAAAAGAGAAATACTTAGCAGGCAGATCAATTGAACTATCAATACGAGAAATGAAGGCTTCATGGCAGCTAACTAAAGAATATGCCCATAAATAAGGCTTTAGTGTCCAATATAGACAATTGAAGAGTGGAGGCTTTCAAGGTAGGAATATAATGAATTGCCCATTACATGGATAATGCTAATGTTCTAAGTCTGTTGGTTCTCTTTCTAATTCACTTATGACGCAGGCAGATGAAAAAGAACAGATGCTACTTCCTGCAGAAGCTTTCATGTGGAATATCACGGATAAAACATGACCATAGCATTAAAAAGTTGAGAGCACCAAAAGTTGCGGACATTGACATGCTTCACAGAGAGAAATATCAAAGTGTTGATGTAATGTATGATGAAATGATGCCGGGATCACTGGAGACAGAAGATCTATTCAGCATAGAACTTTTTCCAGACAGTAAGCGCTTGTCACTTCACCAGTGTCAATTTCATTAGTCGTGACTTTCCACTACCGAGTGCATATCCTGATTATGGCTAACCAGACCCTAACAATGACAAACGACAAACATCAAAGAAGAGGTAAAAATTTTGCAGTATCAAATTCTGATATATGGTCAAGCAGGACTAGATGAATCCAGCCAAGATCCAGAGACAACAGAGAGCACCAATGGACACAAAGGTGGCCGGGTCAGAGAAGGTTCAAATATTTCACACGCACAATTTGCAAGAATGAAAGGTCCCTTCTCAGGTTCCAGAAAAACTTTAGATATGCAGAACTGGAAGATCATACAGCTGGATTTTCGGCCAAAAGCCCCTATATGATGATGATGATTTTGGATCTAGCCTCGGTTGTCAGTTGGCCAATGAACTGAAAATGGTAGTTATGGAACTCGAGAAAGTGTGCTTGCTACACGAGAAATTTAAGACCGAAGTCGATGGACTAACTGAAGCATTTTATGAGAACATGGCCATGCTGATGGGGTTTTGCGCAGAAGGAAACTGCAGGCTGCTTGTATAAGTGTGTATGTAACAGTTCGCTTGACACCTACATTTCAAATACGGAAAGTAAGTTGAGAAAATGTCATTTCATTGTATCTGTGTGCTTGTGATGTGTATGTGGTTGTATTTATGCATGTATTTGGCACCAAATATGCATACATGTACAGGGTATTTCTTTTTTATAGTAATTCAAACACCTGGCCAGCAGAGAAGAAATTAAAAATGACCCTAACTGAAGCTACCGGCATGATGCAGAATATGGTTGTAAACCATTGACATGGGCACAGAGAATGAAAATAGCCCAAGGTTCATCCAGAGGACTTCGTTATCTCAATGAAGCAGGCATAATTCACGGCGATGTCAGAGCAAAAAACATTCTTTTAACTCATGATCTTGAACCATTGGTAATTTTTTAAAAGAATATTATACATCCAACATATCCTTGACGTCATGCCTAGTAATGTATCTATTGAATGCACTCTCAGCTAGGAAATTTTGGGCTAGCAAGAATAAAGCAGGAATCGGATCACTCAGATTATAATAGAGAAAAGTCGGGATACCAGGCTCCAGAACATACTGATACTTGGCGAGTTTCAACCAAAGCAGATGTATACTCCTTCGGCGTGGTTCTGCTGGAGCTTATGACTGGAAGAAGTGCTGCAGATAAGACAAGGGACGGAACCAGTCTAGAAAGCTGGGTAATGACCATAATCATGTGAAATCAGGTAGGTAAGATCATGTGGCCTTACAACATTGCAACAAGACTAAGATCATTCCATAGTCTGGTACCCAATCCGATTCAGATCATATCCTTCTCAACTTTCTGGTGATAAACGAATGATGCACGTCATGAGTGGGAGTTGGAATAATTTAGATCAAATCATTTCGCAAGGCCTGATCTACTGTTTCCTGAATATGCTTTTCCCAAAAGATAAACCACATACGCTGCTACCAAGCTCAGTATGCAAGCTTGATTGGTGTTATAAGAGCACTTTTCAACGGCTTAAGGTACTTATGACTAAAAACTCAATTTGGTCCACAACTACATTAAGAAACTAAAAGCAGAAATGCCGTCACTGTCAGTGTACCTCGTTAGCTTACTACACAGATCAATCTCCTTCAAATGTATTGAAAAGCAAGTAATATTGCACCTTAGATATTTATCCATTTGGCTTATGCATCTGCAGGCGAAACCTCTGTTGAAAGAGGGAATGTACGGACGATTGCTCGACCATAGGATTGCGAACTCGCACGACAAGCAGCAGCTGTTCTGGATAGTTCAGGTCATGCGAAATTGTCTCTCCACGGACCCTAACAAAAGATTAACCATGGACAAGGTAAGCCTCAATCGTGCAAACCTCATTACCTCTGTTCACCATCCATTTCACTAAGCAACACAACATTTTTGCCTGCATTGCTTCAGGTGGCATCCGCCCTGGAATACATATCAGAGAGGAAATATAGCTTTCTGATTGCAGTAATCATTCCATTTCTATCAGAAATAGAAGTCCAATCACCCTACACGAATTGCGCGCACGATCCCAAGGACAAACCAAAGCAACAAATCTTGAGGAAAGAGGGGAACTCAAAAGCTGGTGTGAGCAAACTGACAAGACTTTTCTCGCTCAAGTCACTGGCGACTAGATCAAGAAGCGGTAACACCAATCACACATATCACAGTGAGGAATTCTCTCTCAGTAGCCGGAAGAGTCGCCGGACAGCCATGACGAAGCCAAAGTCAGGAAGCAGAACCAAAGTGTTCTATGGCGAAATGCTCAATTAAAGAACCTAGAGTCCAACACTCCCATTGCCTGTGATGATTCCAATTCCTGGTTGGATACAACACGCAAGAGGTCGCCGGATTTTCCCATCTGTGAACCGAAGGAAGTGATGAGCTCCAGTTCGCCAGAGAATACGTTGGTGACAAATCTTCCACTAAGTAAGTAAGCGACGAACCTGTGAGACATTGGTCGATATCTTCGGGTGCTTCTTCCTTAATTGATAAATCAATGCCTTTTAGAACCCTGGCGAAATCAATCGAGAAGAACGTGGGAGGGAGGTTGAGGAATAACGGTCCAAGTGATTCGAATTCGCGATAAAACGGTTTGCAGTTTCACGCCAAGTTTCGATGCTTATAAGCGAAGTAATCCCCGCCAAACATCTTCATCAAATACTCCACAGATTCGCATAATGATTATTGGTAACTTTTTATATTCTGTTTGTGTTGGATTCTTAAACTTATGAAAAAAAAAATAACTTCACTTTCTTAAAACAAAGTACACACATATAAATTCTATTTTCCATCCAGTTGAAATTACTTCGATTTTAAGTTTTCAACAACAACTTAATATATCCCGAACGTGACTTTATCATGATCATGTTGATTTTTACCTTACTTAATGCAAAAAGATGATGGATACCCATTTCATATGGCAACATCTTCGCTTTTATAAGGGTTCTCGAAAAGCTCGTTGATCATATTTAATACAAATATGTTTTGATTTTTAATTCATATAAGTACGCACGACAAGAGGAAGAATATCCACTTAGAACGATTAATCTCCCGAATCCACTGAACACTAACTTAAGAAATTCGGATTTCTATCAACCGGATCTCGGCCTAACCAGGAATGGCTCCATGAGCATGTTTCGACGGCAATATGACGATCGAGCCATCTTCTCACATTCGGAGTTCTTCAACACGCTCAGAGATTTAGGGTACACATTCAGCTTGACCTTCCATGTCGTGCTCGGCGATTAAAGGCTCACCATCTTCGCACACTCACCAACAGAGACCTAGAGAAATATCGGCAAGTGCTGCAACAGAACGCGGGCTCAGTTGCTGTGCCAATGCCCTATTGTCATCACGCGGCGTAGCAGATAAAGTCAAAATGGTGAAAAATTACGCGCATCAGGAAAAACGGCAACAATGACCTCAGCGAACGTTAGTCGAAACTTCACGAGTTTTCGAAGCGTTATGCAGTTCGAGTCATGTATCGATAGGATCATATTAGGGTTGGTCTTGTGCAATTTCGGGTTTTTCTGCTTCGCCAAGGGATTGCACCAGAGACGCATAACACACAATCCATTTGTTACAATAACAATCATCTCTATACACAAAAGGATGACAATTCTAGGACTTCATTGATTCAATACCATTACGTGAGCGAGTAATCACTGCTCATCAGTCTGACTCACCAAGAACCCACTTTCTACATAAGCCGGCCACATATCCACCGCAAATTTCTTGGCAAGTTAGTCGGCTGGTCTAGGACTAACCGGACCACCACTGGAGCTCATCTAGATCAAACGCCGTTGCCCCTATAGTCTTCTCGTTTCACCCGTCTGCTCAAACCCTAAACACGAAAGGAGCAAATGCTTAGGGAAATTCAGTGTTTCGAACTGTGGTCATGTCAAACGCAGCCCAAAGAAAATTGTACTCCCTGGACACAATCGAGGATGTCATAATTGTCGGTTTGAATCGGTTGATCGAGAAGTGTAGCTTCTGGCTCGACCCTGCATATTTCCTCTTCTTCATCGTCACTTACGCCATCAGAGCCAATGTGCATTTCTTCACTTTTCAAGAGCCCGGCTCAGCAATCTCCATCCCTCACAAGCCGCCTCGGCCTCCTTCAAGCACCCTGGTGGGGCGGAAAATGCAGGTGCTGAAACCGGCATACATGCCTTCATTGTATTACTCGAAAGTGACGGAATTCCCCATCTCCACACCATTTTTTGGAACGCATTTCGTCCAGCCATTTTGGAACAAACAGCAGCTCGGCAGCCATGTTCGCATGGACGGACCAACATAAACGTCTGCGAAGCACGTATTGGCAAGGGGAAGTGCTCGCTAAGGTTCTTCATTTAGAACGAACAACATACGGCATCATCATTGCCCGATCCATGGCAAAATCTACACGGAAAATCACTCGGAGCGAAGCAAAATCTACCAACGCCAACCGCACACAAAGCGAATTACGAAGATGACGGCCGAACACAACGGCAGTGCAATGAGGGCGATGTCGAGACGCTCGTTGTAGGCGGGGCACGATCGAGCTGCACTTGTCGTCGTCGCTTCCTTTTCGCCCGACTTCCTATGTTGACGATCGGGACTGATCAACCTCGAGCTTCGAACGCTCTCGCATGCCACGGGTTTCTCCAAAAACGCGGCTGGCGATGGCAAAATTGTAAATAGTCGCACTGTAGATGACCGGGTTTATGTGTAAGATGAAATAGAATTATAATAACCTCGCAATTCTCCGTGATAAATTGTTTTAAATAATAGATAATTGAATATAAATGAGATAAAAATAAAAAGGGCTGATATCTTTGAAAATTAAATGGATCAAGGTCCACTTTTTATTTTATATAAAAGTACAACATTCTTAAAATAATCCAGACATTCCTTTTTTGTATATTTCTATTGCATTCCTACTTTCTGTCTCATCGCCAAAGGCTTATATTTTTATTTTGCTAAACTGAATCAAATATTCAATGGTCATATTTGTTTTATAAATTATATGAACAAGGGCCTTCACTTGCATAAGGTCACTCACTAGGCAAGTTAACTTTTTTGACGGATTGGACAAACCGGATATGTTATTGACATTTTCTCGAAAAGAAATAATAAAACAAATTATCTCTTAATTTTGGTCTAATATATAATATGATTTCTAAATTTTTAATTTGTCCAATATGATTTATAAATTTTCATATAATCTATGGATTAAGTTAAACATATATAAAAAATTCAGAGACTGCATATTTTAGCCAAAATTAAGTATACATTATATAACTAACCAACCAACTAAATTACATGATCCTTATCCAAATTCTATATAAAGTTGACACGTTTTAAAAGCCTGTACGTCTTTTGAAGACACGAGATTAGAAATATAGTCAATATCGATATGTTACGATAAGTTAGCCTAAAAAGAAGTCTTGCATGATCAGTCAACGATCTATCTCGTGATAACTATATTAACGTCTTTCCTTAAGTTAGCCTAAAAAGAAGTCTTGCATGACCGATCATCAATCGTACATACTCATCCTTTCATATTCAATCAACCACATTTTAAGAATCCGCGATACCCACTTAAGGTTCAACCGAAAAAAAGAATGAGTTCCCGTTCTCCGTATGGTTCCTGCCCTGCGATTGATATCATCCGCTAAAACACAAAAATCTCTATACAGTTTCCGAACTAGGGTTAGTTCCGTCCACCACGTCCGATCAAAAAAGGAAGAAAAGGCCAAAAAAAGGAGCAGGCGTTCCAATCCAATTTATGAGAGAAGACCCCCAGATATGCTCCCTTTTGTTGATAAGCGTAGGTGCCAAAAAACGAAAAGAGAAACGCGGAAAGTGAGAGAGCACAAAAGGACAGACTCTATATTACGTGCAATTACTCGTCAAAAAGAGGATGTGAACTGTCAAGAATTGCAGTAAGATTAGGAGGAGAAGGAGGAGGGGCGGTGCTATTTCAGAAACCGAAACGAAGAGTTTCCAATGCGGAGAAGGGTTTCCTAAAAGACTTACAATTAAGGATGCCAATAAAGATTTCAGCGTGACCGTGTATCTGTTATGTTTTGGGAAATTTAATGAAACACTGACCCTCAATACTCTCGAACGAGATTTTCAGCGCGTGAGAAGAGAGAGAGAGAGAGAGAGAGAGAGAGAGAGGAAATCTTGACCTAATCCTTTCGGCATTCTCATCGTCCCCTCTCAAGAACATATCAGTCGAGCCGGGTTTTATTCACTTCCCTTATTACGCAGATTCTCCACTTATGATCTTTCTCTTTCCCTGGTTTTTCAAACCTGGTAGTCACACTGCGCAGACCGTCTTTTCGAGTTCTTGCTGGAGATTCTCAGCTCTCGCTCTCTCTCTCTCTCTCTCTCTTCGCTCTTCATCTTCTTGGCTCCGTTTCTTCAGCAGAAAATAACCCGGTTCACGCACGACTGACTTTTCCATCACAGGAGTGGTGCTCGTGCTCTTCTTGCTGCTTCTTGGTTCTCCGTTCCTTCTGAATATTCTGATCTTTGTCTCATGGATGGTCTGAGGGGAAGCCAGGATCAGACGGAGGTGGTGCAGCTACCCCATCAAGATCGTGGGAAGATGGCAGAACCCGATCCTTCAGAAAGATCGGAATCCTGGAGCCAGGTGCCCAAGAAAGACCCGCTCTGGATTAAGCTCAAGATATCTAAGACTGAGCAAGGCGGCAAGCCGAGCGAGCAGGAGGAGCCTCCTTCGGCAGCTGTCCGAGTTTGCGAATTCTGTGGCAAGGGTTTTATGAATGGGAAGGCCCTTGGGGGCCACATCAGGATCCACAATCAAGAGAAGAACAAGGGTAGCAGCTCGAAGAAGACAGACGAGTTGAGGCTGAGGAAGCAGAAGGCGAAGTGTGAGAAGCATGTTCACGAGGATCTTCCAGCTCTGGAGAAAGAAAGAGACTTTGATTGTTCGGAGAAAGACAAGGAGACACCGTGCTGCTACATCTGTGACCGGAGCTTCCCTTCCATGAAATCGTTGTTCGGGCACATGAGGTTCCATCCTGAGAGGAACTGGAGAGGAGTTCAGCCTCCACCCCAAGAAAAGGACGGTTCTTGCACAAGAGAAGTCGAATCCGTGGACCAGAAGGCCACAGATCAGGACTCAGCTTGTTTGGAATCAGGAAGTTCAGGATGCTGTGTGGATCTTTTGAAGGGCTTGCCAAGCTGGTCCAGGACCGACAAAAGAGGAAGGAAAAGCTTGATCGCCTCGGAACCTGAGGCTATTGATGGCCTCATGAAGTTGGCATGTGCTGCTTCTTATGATTCGGGCATATCTGATGACCAAGTCTCCGATAAGAGTCCGCTGAGGAAGCGCAGGCTTGACGAGGAAGAGCTTCCAGGGCCTAAAAACCAAAACCCAGAACCAACGGAAAGTCGAATCCAACAATCAACTAATATCGAAGGCGAGGGCTCGTTCAAAGCAGTTTGCAATCAGGACTATGAGCTGGAACAAGCAGACAGGCCTAGGAAATACAGAAAAGGAGAGCGTTTTGGTCATAATTTGGAGAGAAACCCGAATATGGAGGCTGGCAAGAAGATCAAGGTGAGTGGGATGTGTAAAACTCGAGATCTCAGTACTAACAAGGAAGTGGCGGTGATGCCAGTTAAGGAGGACAAGATATTGACAGATCACAGGTTTAAATGCATGACCTGCGGTAAGACCTTCCTGACATTCCAAGCATTGGGTGGTCATCGATCCAGCCACAACAAAGAAAGGGCGAATGTTCAGCCACCAGAAGCCTCTTTATCCACCGGTGCTTCAGGTACCGAGAAGAAAATCGCACCAAGTCCCAAAATTCATGCTGCAGAAACCAACAATTGCGCGATGAGCTCTGTGCAGGAGGACTTTATGACTCACAGGTGCGAGATCTGTCGCAAGAAGTTTCCCACCGGTCAGGCACTTGGGGGACACAAGAGGTGCCACTGGGCTGGGCAAACTGAGGGGCTCCCATCTAGCGAAGTTGTGTCACCAGGAGATCAAGCTAGCCAAAGTGGTCCTAGAGCCCTAGCTTTTGATCTTAACGAACCTCCTCCGATGGATGAGGAAGACGGCGTCATCTCTGGATTCAACCGTGCCTGATCTACAGAGCTGGTTATTGGCGTTTCTTTCTTTCCTAGTAAGTAATTGCAGTAAAATTGATTCTGGCAGCTGAATTTCAAGTTCGTAGTATGCTTTAGCTATGTCTTCTGAAATTCTTAGTGCGAACGCTTTGTTCACTTGAATCTTCATATTTGTCTAATTGTTGTATTCTTATTAGATAAACAGTTCAATGTTCATTCAGAATCTATTGTTATCTTTGTTTGTGTGATATTATTTATCAAGAGTAGTGGGATTGAAAGGAAAAGAAAGAGATGGTGTGCTGCACGAATATCTAGTCTACTACCTGATGATATACTTAAACACCTGATTAGTCCTCGACATATGAAGTCGCCCTCCACAGACATCGTTGATTACAGGTCGCGGGTCATCTTGTTCACAATCACTTGACGTCAGAGAAATAAGTACTGACTAGATCGTGCTGCAGTTTTGCTTTATTTCGCTGCTTATTTCTTCTAGGGTCCCCTCGGTAGGTCATTGCCGATTTTCTTTGTTATAAAGAGCATTTCCAAATCCTTTTGTCATTGAACTTCCAGGCATGTAAAAGACGGACAATTCAGCTAATTAAGGATCTTCTTACTTTTTTTCGGCGAACTATTTTGAGAAACACAATCTGATCGAGATTTTGGTCAAGTCAACATTGCTGACAAGCATAATAGAGGGTCTGAAGGCAAGTCATAAAGTTCCTGCCTCTGGAGCGCGGTTGACAAGTGATGCGATGCACAAGTAAGTGCGCAAGACATAGAAGTAGACCAAAATCGCAGGAAACATCTCAGCAGTCACAATTTGATAACGTTTCCAAAGAGTGTAGACGTGGTTGTAGATGCGATATTCCTCCCAGATTAGGGAGTCAACACTAATAATTTCGCGAAACAGGAAAATTCCAGACGTGCCTCAACATGTTCGAGTAGATTGAAGGGATAGATGGTCCTGCAAGAAAACGGATGCGTCGACTTGTTTATTCTTAGCAGAATATTACCATTAAGTGTCGAACCTGGAAGTAAGAAGATCGATATAAGTCGACGGACGAAACTATATACCCTATAAACCACTGAACTGAAAAGTCCCGACATCAGATCATTTCTTGTGGTTAGCTAGCTCTCACTCCCTCCCTCTTACTTCAGACATCAGAGGACGAAAGGAGTAAGGAGGGCGATTATCAATTGTTTTCACGTGATTGTTCCTAGTTTGCATCAATCCTGGCTTCACTAAGTCATTACGCTGTAGTTTTAACGTTGATGATATAAGAATCTATAGGATGCTTTGTTTTGTTCAATAGTTATCCTCTACTCCTGATATTAATCTTGGAAAACGACATAAATTAATCCATTAACTTTGGCCCAATATATGATGTGTTTCCTAAACTTTTAATTGTTCGATATGGTCTCTAAATTGTAGCCAAATGTGTAATATGATTCATGAACTTCCGATTCATGTTCAATTAAGTCTTTTAATTATATAAAGATGTTCAATGTTATCTTTAAATTTCAATTAGTGGAATCACAACATTATATATTTTCATATAATAAATAACATTGAATAAAATAAAAGTTTAAGGACCAAATTGCATTCGGAGAATATTTGTTTCATTATCCCTATTAAATTATGTCTCGAGTTTGAGTCATTTATAAAAACTAATCCAATTTGAGTATATATCCAAAAAAATCTCTTAGAAGGGCGTGGAGATATATGTTCTGGAGATTTGGTTGGATAACTATCCTACTTTGACCGGACAAAGGTTATCAAGAAAGGGAGCTTTTGTACAGACAAAATTAAAAAAAAAAAAAAAAAAAGGAAATAAGTTTCTCTTATCCAAGTTTGACCGGTTGACCAAGATTTGGACTTTCTAAACAAGTCATACAGGGGACGTCTTTGTTATTTAAGAAGCGCAAAAAAAGGGCATCTTCTTTGACTTTTTGCTTTTAGTCGCCGAAGAGAAGCCGCTCAAAAGATAACAAGATTAAAAATAAAAATAAAAAATAAAATAAAAGAAGAAGAAGAAAAAGAAAATAGGATGTTTATGGAAGAAGCCAAGCTTTCTTTTATCCTTGGACTAAGTTATTTATTTGTAAACACTTTAAATTGTGTGGGAAATATTGGTATAAGTTTCCGATTATAGTGAATTATATGGTAAAGCAATACCGACTCTCTAACTGAATCATGTACTTATTGTTTCTTGTTTATTTTTATAATGTTTTCACTTTAATTTAGTTGCAAGATCCTATCAGCTTTCACATTAATATTACAATACCTAAAATGAATATCCCATCTTGTATTACCTATCATGGATTAGATATGTATCCATATGAGAGGATTGACACGGATCTGTATAATGGAAGAGAAATGATTCGGTCAGTCTGTTTTAGACCACAAAAAATCAAATAACAAATTATAAATTGTCAAGTTGACTCCTTTAAAAATCTTGTGGCTTATAATAAGCTGTTTTCTTTATAATAGCTCAAAAACTGATATGCTAACAAAATCCATAATGGAATTGTGTAGAAATAAGTTGCCTTAGTGGCGGCATTCAATGTCAAAAAATGTCAATATACCACGTCTATTAACTAGTGTATATATGAACAACCTCTTGTATTGAATACATCATGAAACAGTTCAATGCCTACATTGGAGTATTTGAGTTCTAACCAATCCACATGATACCTAAGAAACAAAACGCAAACCTGAAGGTCCTTAGTACTGTGTTAACTGTATGATGGTGATCAACTAGGTTAGGTCAATCCATGCCAGATTTCTTTTTCAGGCAAAAAACTGGCACTGTCCGAGTAGAGCATCTGGCCGAGTTTCATCAATGCGAGGTGCTTCAGGATTCAAATTAGGCCCTGCAGAAGGTGATCGAAATACCAAAAATGTTAATGCTAGACCCATTTCGAAAACCTAAGAACTTACAAAAATGTGGTGATGGGATAATAATCTAACCGAGTGATGATTCTCTGCTATCAGGAGCTTGTGCTGGCCACGCAGATCGACTCTCAGTGCGGATTTCATAGCATCGTGGATCCGAATATGCCTTCGTGACTTTTGATGACTGTAATGCATGCGGCATTGGGCCAATGCTCTGAAGAAGAGCATTTTCTGCAGCAAGTGGGTGCTGATGCTGTCTGGTATCAACAATCTGGTGCAGTGGTAGAAGGGATGGTTCGCCCCAACTTCCTTGTCCAGTTTGTAAATGCTGGCCAGAAGGGAGCTCTGGCATTGTAGTCTCGAAAACAGGTCGGAAAGAAGGGAGATGATGAGTACCGGAAGGCCGATGGCAATCAGCTTCAAAATCAGCATTATGCCGAGGCAAGAAACCCGGCGTGGCGATCATCTCGTGGCTCTGACTGGCGTATTGAATGAACGGTGGCCGATCACTCATGAGACTGCTGCAAAAGGGCGTCGCTTCTTGGACGGATGCAAGTGCGGCATTCCCATTGGGCTGCACAGAACTTGGAGGAACCGGAACGTTTCCAGCAAGTAAATTAGGGTTTTGCGCTGGCAAGGAAGTAGGTCGGCCATGTATCGGTGGATGGCCTGCGCTCGGAAGGCCAGGAAAGTACAGCGGCCAGCCGGCACTCTCGTGCCGCTTCGCCCTCGTATTCCAAAAATTCTTGATGTCATTATCCGTGCGTCCCGGCAACTGCACGAAACAAACCAAAGTTTCCATATGCGATTCAAATCCGTTAGAATATTTAAACTACTCCCACAAAATTTTACATGTTATACAATGCAAGGGTTTAAGCTTAAGCTTAAGCTTTTAGAGTAATCGGCTATGATCCCGGTGAATCTTAGCGAACACAAACGGTGGTAACGAATCCGAATAGAATCGAATCACCTGGGCGGCTATGAGGGACCACTTGTTGCCGAAGCGGGCGTGGAGCTCCAGGACCAGCTTCTCCTCCTCGTAGGAGAAGGAGCCCTTCTTGAGGTCGGGGCGGAGGTGGTTGAGCCAGCGGAGGCGGCAGCTCTTGCCGCTCCGGGGGATGCCGGTGTGGAGCCGGACGCGGTTCCAGTTGCCCTCCCCGTGCTCCTGCACGTACTCCGTCAGCACCTCGTCCTCCACCGGCGTCCACGGCCCTTTCGTGAGCAGCTCCTCATCTTCCACGGCCGGCCGATCTCTCTTCTTCGGCATCGGGACGCGACGGCGAGGGGGGGATGCTCGAGGAGAAAGGGAGAGAAAGGGGAAGGGAGAGAACGAGAGGATGGCGACATGGGAGGGATGGAGAGAGCCCCCTTGCAGGGGGTTTTGAGAATATCTCTGCGGTAAGAAGTGGAGCTGGACGTGGATTGGAGGTCAAGTGGGCCCCACCTTGGCGCCTATCCAATCAGGCAAAGGAAAAGAATTTGAGTCAAACGCGATCGCGGCAAAGAAGTCAACACTCTGACGTGTTTGACTCGTATAGACGGATTATTTTAATAGCAGAGGATTAATTTTCGACTTTAAAGATATATACAGATTTCACGGATATTGAAATTTGAAAGATTTTCATCTAGCAATATTATTTCTTTCATAAAACATTAAACACTTCGAATTTTTCCTTTAAAAAAATCTTATCTTAACATTGGGAAGTCACCATCATTTTTCTAATACCTTCTTTTACAAGTTAAAACATCTTTTTTTTTTTTTTTTTTTACCCAATCACGGGCAGCGCAATTGGTGTGCAATCTCTCTCTCATCGCCGAGATCGAAAGTTCAAATCCTCTTATCGCTAAAGATATATACGGATTTCATGTGATATTGAAATTTTACTAGTAGAGGATTAATTTTCGACTTTAAAGATATATACGGATTTCACGGGATATTGAAATTTGAAAGATTTTTATCTAGCACTACGACTGTTGGTATCTCTTGCATTATTTCTTTCATAAATTGTTAAACACTTCGAATTTTTCTTTTAAAAAAATCTTATCTTAACATTGGGAAGTCACCATCAATTTCCTGTTATCTTTTTCTACAAGTTAAAACATCTTCTTTTTTGTTTTAATTTTCTGCAGAGAATTAAAATTATGCTTATTTGGTCGTTGGGAAAAATTACTGGACAAGTCGTAAAACACTAAATTAGAAGAGAAAAGTAAAAATAAACTAAATAGGAAAGTGAAAATAAAGATGAAATCTGGAAAGTTGCAGAAAAAAAATATATATAAAAAGAGGACAGTACGGTTTGGGCATGGGGGTTAAGGCCAACTTAACGGGGCTTGGGTCGCTAGCACTTGCCATCCTCCCCTCGACCTATTTTTCGAGATCCAGGTTTCCTTTTCAATTTCATTTTTTTTTTCCAATTTTTTTCAAAAATATACATGTGGGCACGAAAATTGGAGTTGTCTTGGTATAAAGGCAACATAGAATTGGAAAAAAAATACTAAAAAATCACATGGGCGTTCCCATCAATTTGAAATAGATGAACTTCATGAAAAGATTGATATATGCGAAATTGATAAACTTCTAGGATTTAGATGGAAGAATCGAAATTTTTAGGATAAGTACATGAAGTTGAAAAATTTTATAATAACCAGAGTAGATAAGCCATTTTCTTATCTATCAAGAAAGTTTTTATAAATTTGAGACATTGTAAATTGAAAGATGAACAAAGATAATGACGCCTCATTTTAAATAAAGAAGTGAGACAAAAGATGGACGATGTATGAGGCACTCTTATAATATTGAACCCCGCACAAATATTATAAGTCTCTTCTTTTTTTCTTGAAAAGCATATATATATACACACAGCAATGGCTATTACCGTTGCTTTGAGAGATTAAGTTGGATACCTATTCAACTTTAAGGCCATTTACCTTTCTTTCACTCTCTCGGGCGGGAACGGCCACTCTTTTTCTTAGGCTAATTCCAATATCATAAACTTATGTTTTTTCTTGAAATTAAAAAAATATATACTATAATTACTTCAACACCCTTTGTAATCTTCGAATTAATCTAGCAACTTTATCTTATTAGATCGGGTTGAAAAAATAAATCTTATTAGGGACGCTGGTTAATCATACTTAATAGAGGGATCTTTTATTTCTAATACATCATTTGCACATAACATGAGAAAAACGATGCACTACGAAGGACAATGTTTTCTAAGTCGGGAGTTTTAGTTAAAAAGATAATGCGGCCGTGCTAAGTCATTTTACTTTGTAATCCAACTGATTCAAGAAGCTGAGCTGGATGAGAGAAACTACATCAGTGCAAAATGATGGTGGTTGAGAAGCGAATTTAAGGTCTAACCTCAGTGGCTCGGACTGAATCGAGGTCAGGTGTCATGAATTGATGAACAGCGTCGAAATAATCTACTCGAAGCCAAATACAAATCTAGAACCAAAGATATAAGGCGGGGGCTGAAAGCACGCAGTTTACCGTTTCTGGACAGACAATATGCATGTAATTTCCAGCAAAACTCAAGATGAACCCATGCAATTTACTCACAAAGTCCTCCTGATTTCGCCAGATTTCTGCCTGCAGGTCTTGATCAACCTTAATTTCAAATGGTCAATGTTACCAAAAGGGCACAGCACATGTACTATGAACGATTGGTTCAAATTATAACAAAGCCAACCGAACCGACCAGTCAAAAGCTTTAAAAAAGGCTTCAGCTGAGGAACACTTGAGAGAGGGAGAGACAGAGGGAAGTCAAGGAACTTCAGTAAATTTCCATGTGTTGCAGCAATACATAATCTAAAACATAATGTACAAGTTCTATCTTCTACTACCGCAATCGTGTTTTAGGTCTGCACATCCCTAGTCTCAAAAGTTCAAGAACTTGCTCAACAGATAAGTGAGAAATTCCACAAACATGCAAGCACTCTAGTGGTTTTTCATTATTTGATAAAGCTACTTGCAAATGCTTTATCTCTTCCTTGTCCATGTTTAGAAGCCTTAGAGAATCTCTTACACAAGGGAAAAATGCTTCTGGCCGAGCACAGAACGGCTGAAAGACAAGGTATAAAGCTCTCATGTCTGCTGTAAACTGACCAATCCCTTTTGCGGAAAAACAGACATCGCTCATAAGCATGCTGCGAAAAAGAAAATGGTCGAGCCCATCAGCGACGTTACGCCACAAATCCATGAAGTCCTTCGGGTTTAGTAATCTTCTAATACTTGTTAGCTGACTTCTCAAGGCATCCAATGCCATGACAAGATCAGCAGAGACTATACAGTCAGTCTGTGATGAAACTATACTCGGGGTATTATCTTGCTCAAGTTGCTCAAACCCAAAACTATGCCTATTCTCGACATAATCCCAGCTTAGCATTTCAAATTGTTGTAGGAGAAAGGCAATTATTTCCAACAGCCAATTGGTCTCGAGCTCAGCCAAGCTTTTAGTTTCTTCCCCAAAGAAGCAATTATAACCGGTGTCAACATTTCCATGCCGCTCCATGTCCTCAAAGAAGTTCATGTCCAAGAAATTCACATCATCACTCCACTCTAGCAGTTTATATTCAACATATCTGGAGGCATTTATAGACCCACAAACCCTCATAATCACATCATTGTCATCAAAACTGGCAGACTGCAATTCTTCTATCCTGCAATGTGAAATTAAGACCTTGAGAAAGCACCAAATGAATTTCCCAGCAGCCAATCTGATAAACTGCACCCTTGAGAAAATAGAGGGAAATTTTTGACATCTCTCAATCATTGCCCACGCAACTTTAATCACAAAATCTGCGATCAACGGAGCTTTGTGATCATCTTGAGTAGCAAGAAGATGATCTACAGATTCCATTTCATGATGAAACCCATTCCCACGGTTGCTACTTTGCACCCAAGCCCTCTCATCTCTTAATTCATCTTTAAATTTCTTCCACGCATCCTTGAACTCAATCTTTGCCCAAATCTTGAGCCACTCAGGCTTCTCACAGAATATGTTCAATAGCGATATTCCTCTAGTCAGACATTGAAGCATATCAGAGCCCACATAAAGACAGGTTTCAGACTGGATGAGCGACTGCATACGTGAATCGAATGCAATGATGAGGTCCATGATATTAAGCCATGAAGTTGACACTTCTGATTTGCTACCTTTCTCCTTGTAGCTTTCAGCAAGCGGAGGTAAAACCTTTTTCACCAGGAATCCAGAAAGCATTTGAACCATCGAAAAAACCCAAGCTTCTCTGGCACTAAAGGCAACCAACCTGGCCTTATCTATCAGAGGCTGCAAAACATCTTCAACGCCAACCAGGAAATCCCTCGTAACTTTAAACGCAAGAGCAAAAATCAATTCGGGCTGGTGAATCCATTTTGTAAAGTGGTACTCCATGCGTGCTCCGATGGGAGAAACCAGCTCATCAATGGCCCAAAGCCTTGATCGATTCTCATGTGATCCCAAAAGTTTCTGTTTTCGCTCTTCCCTTCGTGTCTGCAGATGTTGCAGCGCGCATAAAGATAGAAAACTGTGAGCATAACTCTCTCTCTTCTCCCCTTGCATTAAAAGTAGAGGATTTGGTATGCTAGAGACTTCTCCATCCCCCATAGCCGTTGTCATAAGTTTTGGTGGCCATCCTAGGGAAGCAAGAAGAGACCTATGATCTGCAATGACTTTCGGTCTGAGAACAGCAAGAGTTTTGTCGACTCTGCTATCCACAGATTTCAAAAGATGGCACCATTGAGGTCGGGATTTCGAAATGTCAATCACTAGGTCCTCAATATCATTCATGGTTTTTATCGCTTGAAGTAACTTCTCTCTACTCTGTCCGGTTTCCTGAATTGAAAAGGAGGAATCAGATCGGGTTCATAACCTGCAGGAAAATTAACATCTAAAGAACTGCCATGAAAAGGAAGGGCAAAGACTATGGTCATTACCATTAGAACAGATGAAGCAGAAATTTTTTTGGACAAGACATTTCTCGCTTGGTGATTTACGAAGATAACTGAATCTTCCAGATCTCCAACCAGCACTTCAAGCTGTAATGCAGTCCCTTGAATATTTATTACCATACATTAGTCATGGCTTTTCATAGAAAGCAGACATACACCATTTCCTAGTAAAGTAACGATAAGAGACAACTAAATCTTAAGAAGTTATACGACCCATAAAAAGAAATCTTGAGTCTAATCTCATCAATGCCAATCGGTCACGGAACCGAGAATTGAATGAGTCTCGGAGAACTCAATAACAGTAATTCACAATCACTCGAAAGACAGATTGGCAACAAAGTCATGACTCCAAGATCGACAGAAACTGAGTCCCGCCACTAGATAATGAACAATTGAACACAACAACTCGAAGTAGCGATCAAAGCTCACCGACGTATTCGCGAATGTTTGCGATGCGCTGCACTTCTTTCGCAAGCCGAGGAAGCTCCTCCCCGAAAGTTCTTCCACTCCCATTCGACCGCACACCGTCTACAATCACGAAACTGACCATAAAATTCAAAACCAAACATCGAGCTAAAGGCGGACCAGCCACAATCACATTGCAGAACCTCGCACAAAAATCATCGCACCGAAGACGACGAAATGCAAACCTAAGACAACAAAATGCGCTCACACGAGAAAGAAAGAGAAAACCATTCCAAATACCAACATTGCGATGTGCAGGCGCTGAGGTTCTCCAACTTGGCGAGCGACCTCTGGATCAAGGACTTGGCCCCGAGCGAGCGGTAGATCCACGAGACGGCGAGCCTCGCGATCCGGCCGCGGAGCGCCGCGAGGTCGCCGTCCAGATCGGCGCACCTCCGGTCCAGCTCCGCGGCGAGGCCGGCCGCCCCCGGCAGGTCCCCGCGGCTAGCGAAGTGCGCGTCGAGGAACGCCACGTGCTGCGGGGAGAGCTCGGCGGCGCGGGGAGGCAAGAACGCGTCGTCGGCGGCGTCGGCGTCGGGAGCGTCCATCGCGGCATGGGAGGTCGTCCGCCGTAACCGTAACGAGCGTATTTCAAATTCTCAAGTCTCTAAAATCCGGACGGAAAAAGGCCAACGAGGGTCTCTATTAGTTCTTACTATTGCAATGGTATCTCCTAGCTGTAGTTCTACTAAAATTAGTCATAACGAATGTTGACACGTCTCGTAAATTCAAAAGGACCATATACCCCCCCACCCAAAAAGCGGCATTCTCGCATAAAAATGTCCGCATTTTGATGCTTCAATGGTGGCGTGATGGCCCAAAAATGCTTTAAACTTTAGTACCCATCAAGCCTGAATTGGGAGATTGATGTTGTCATTTTCTCTTGCAATGGATAGCGATGAAACAACTCAAGTTGAAACTAAATTTAGCTAAGCCAAACCGGTCGATTTGAGATCAAATGCGCAGCTTTTTCCAAATTGCTTCGCTTTGCCCAATCCGATGTTTTCGGAATCGAAATATTTTTGCTTTGTTTTGATTTTTTTTCCCATATCCTATGAAAAGAACTAAATCTATCTCTCTCCTGACTCTGACAAAAAAAGCCATAAGAACGGCGTTCTCATCAGCATAAAGCCTTGGATTCCAAGAAAATCCTCATGAAGATCTCCCCCTTTAACCCATGCCCGTAAGGCTAGAAATCGACAAGAGAAGGAAAGAGAGCAAACCGGTTGGAGAAAACAAAACAAAGAAATGCAGAGAGTCAAATCTGCCGATGAACAGAGGGATGCATAAATAAGCACTGTACAACCTGAGCCGCTCGTCCAAAAATTAAAAAAGCCGAGCCGCTATTTACAAGACCAAAAGCGGTGGAGGCAAAAAAATGTGTTGGGCCACGAGCACAGCAAATTGGAAGCTCCATGTCCACCTCAGCTTAAAGCAAATCGAAAGACAAAAACCCCCCCACAATCACCTCTCTTCCTCTGCCAGGCAAAAGGAATGTCAGGTCACACAATTAAAGATCATGGAGAAGTCGACAGTCCCTCGGGGATCAACTGCCGGGAGCCAAGTATTGTTCTTCGTCCACCTCCGAGGAGCTGGAAGGAATGGGATCGAGCTCTTCCATCTCTGGAATTACCTTCGGCTCTTGCTTTATTAGCCGTTCCTGTTCCGATGGATTCCTGAGCAGTGTCCTCTGTTCTAAATATTGAAATAACGTTCAAGCAAAACAGGTTAAGGTACACAGACAAATAAGAACAGAGAACGCTCGAGCGACTGATCAGGAAAAGAATGGCAAAAGAAAGGAGGATTTATGGGTCCTCAAAATCAGCAGGCATTGATTGCGAACAATCGTGTACTGGTTAGTCAAACAAAAGGATATTCTCTTCTCCATCCCTTCTCATTTGCTTGTTCAATGACATGTTCTAGCCGGGCCAGCTCTCTTTGAATCCACTGCAATGTACAGAAAAGGTTAATTTTTGAGAGTTTGATTCTGGAGGAAAAGCAGCGTCCCTGAAGTAGATTCATATGTGCATACACGCATGATTAGAGAAGTGCTGAAATATTTGTTGGCAGAATGGATTCATTAATGTCCAGCGGCATGATACTGACAGGAGAAAAGAAAACAGTCTCCAGAATGAAGCACCAGTACAACTCTCACAGGTAGTCAGTATGGACCTGGATGAGGAACACTTACATGTTTAATCACGTCTACATGCAGACTTTTAGCCTTCTCCCGAAGCTCAACCTGTCAATACTATCGGGTCAAGAGATGAACCATCTACAGTTTGCATATATAGGCGCAAATTTGACTATGAGAATGACACTGAGAATTAATTAAGCACACATTCATCAAAGAGAACTTAACATCTCTAATATAAAAGTCTATTTAAGTTCGAGATTGGATTATGCAATTCCACACCTAATTTCCCAGCCGATTCCATAAGGTTTGCAGTGGTCTTTTCACTTTTCAACCAAGTTTTTCATTTTTTTTTTTTTTTTGCCTGTTTACTGTTTCAATTCAAAAGTTTATTTTTACTTGAGCATTCCATAAGAGAAGATAATTCCCTTTCATTGAATTATGCATAAAGGATATGAGTACAATTCCTGACAAATTCACGAAAGGTGATGTTAGGATTCTTTGGGATATCTAATTGAGTTTTATGGTGAAGACGACCATTGCCCAGAGATAAGAGATGACTTTCTATTATTTTCATTCCTGAACTTTCACTTATTTCTTTTTTTTGGCCAAGGCACAGGTATGATCAAGTTAGATTGTGAAGATTTCGGCATCTTGAGTCACCACTCAACATCAGAACTTAGAACAATTTGTTTACAAGCATTTAAATATGACTCTTGCAATTAAAATAGTCCTGCATGCATCCTTCCCATATCCATGGAGTTTCTACATGTGCAGTTGCTCTAATAGGCATTTGTCCTTGTGTGCAAAACTAAAGGTCTTCCAACTATAGGGTTAAGGGAAAAAAGCTGCCTAAGCAGAAAAGAATTACCACAGTAAGCTTTTTAAGAAGGCCAGAATTCATCTTCTCGCGCAAATCCTCGCAATCCTCCTATCAAAGGGATCACACTGTTAAATGATTGAAGAGCCAAACATCATTGAGAAGCCATAACCAAAAGATTAGATGGTAATAAGCTGGAAAGCACCAGTGACTGTCCAGCAAAACAGCAAATCCACCTTGCAGTTTCAAGGTACATTTAAAGATTTAAAATTCCATTGATGACATTTAAGTAACCAGATTGTCCGAATAGCAGTCCAAACAATAACCAGAAAAAGTAAAGAAATCCTCCTACAAGCATCAACACATTAAACTTTGGTGCCCAAACATCCTAGCCATGGACCACTATAATAGGAGGGTAACAAAGCTAACATGGAATCTACTTTGAGAAGCAATGTACCCCATCATGGGGCTTCCCCCACTAGTACACATAAGCATAATATAAAAGGTAAAATGAAAACAGGAAAGGTAAGAAAAAGGAGTGGTGGTCCTGACTCACGACTAAGAGTTAACTAAGCGCCAGTATTGCTGGATTCACAAGAATATTTATCCTCTAAGCAGTTCAGTACCTCAGTTAAGTCCGCATCAGACAGCATTGGTAAATTGACATCTGATGGCATGTCATGTACTTGGAGGAGAATCTCTCCATTAAGATTGTCAGATGTCGAGGTTCTCTTTACACCTATATAGATGAACACGATGGTGAAAAAGGCGTAGCAGTATATAAGATCACAGCATTTTCATAAATCTGTAATTAAATATTTTAAGTGCTTTGCTATGCAAATTGGAATATTTAAAAAAAGCCAAGCCCCTCTAATCAACACAGCAATCACCTGTAACTTGCAAAAGTTGGTATGGACGCTTGTGCAGATAGTCTCTAGGATCTGTTTTCACTTTTACAAAACTTCCAACTAGTTTGCCTTCAAAACTATCCGGTTGCTTCAATAACTCTTGGATCAAGCTCTTCTTCAGATAAATAAGTTTGATATTAGCTTCAATAATAGATGCAAAACAGCTCTCTCGACAACTGAGAACCACCTCCTTTTCCCTAGGTTTTCTGTTAGTGTATGAGGTTCTCTGATGCTTACATGCAACCGAGTTGCTCCTTTTCGTTTCTTGTAAACTAAGATCACAAGCATCATCACTTTCTTCCTCATCTGAAAGCTCCAAAACCTCATTAAGATGTGGCTCCAGAAGAAAGTAGATTTGGTTTTTGTGAAGTGTTTTCTTCCTAAATACAGAATACAGACTTTCATCGCAAATAACCTTCTTCTTTTTCGCAGGATGAAAAAGTTGTTTCTCTTCGATGTATCTAGAGATGATAGAATCCACGTTCCACCGTGATAGCTGTTTGGAAGTGTCTTCACCAATGGACTTGAGAAAATTAATTAGTGTTTTTGATCCCCACCCTTCAAATTCAATAGTAATAGAACCCTTCACTTTTCTCGCTGATTTTTTTTTTGAACAGTCCTCGTCACTTTCAGATACAGATTCATATATTTCTTCACTATCGGAAAGTTCAGCTGAAAAGGAACCACGCTTACCCCCTTTTCCCTTCTTCATTAGAATATCTGCCGCGTAGACGTGATCCAAATTCAAGTCCTCCTTTTCCTTTATTATCTCCCAATATTCCTTAAACAAACACTCATATGTATCTCGATCTTCAAAATCAAGTTTATCCTGCAAGAGTCAGATGAGAGTTGTCACGATGGCTATGCACACATTCACTTGAATGTAAAGGACATCATCAAGCTGAAACAATATAGCAAGTGAGGTCATGAACCTTAAAGAATTGGCATGATAATCAAAAAACTCGCTCGTATGTTAGAAGCTTAAATTTTTCCCAAGTTCCTATATAGAATCTCAAGATAAATATCTACAATTTATTTGACAACTAGGCTAATATCACACCTTGTAATATTATGAAGTCAGTTTCTGGTTTTTGGCCAGTGTCATAGTACACGTGACTCTCTATTTGTTCCCACAGAAACTCCATAGAGACATACATCACCACACTTTATTTCAACAACTGCGGCTAGGTTCACTTTGAAATGTTAACAACGTACCACACACTTATAGCTATCTACAGAGTTACAGGAATTCGGACAATCTCAGTAAATGAGACGCCTTCTCTGACAAGAGGTTGATGTGTGGTACTGGGTATAGTCGACTAAGTGAGAGATCTAAAAAAGAAAAATGTACAGCCCAAACGGGAAAGACGAGGGAGTTGCCAATTTGCTGTGTATCATCTAGAGCACAATCATGACATATGAATGCCTAAAGATCATAAAGTTCAATGGTTCTTCAATACATACCCCATCAGAGTCATAATCCACTTTTTCCTCTATAAGCAGAATGAGTTTCAAACAGTCGTGGCAGAATCCTCCCTTTCCTCTGACGGATACAAACTCAGCAGCACTATCACAGCGTCCACATATAGCATTTGGACAGCAAAAGCAATAATACTTTGTGGTTTTATGGCAAATGAAGCAGGAATGACGCTCTGGAAAACATTTTTATATCAGTGTCCATATATACGTGATAAACTTTTCTGCACAATGCACGAGAAGAAATGTACTGTCAAGGCAAACTACAAGAAGGCTGTGAAATTCGGAACTCCTCAGCCATATCTTGA
This sequence comes from Eucalyptus erythrocorys, assembly GCA_014182555.1. Lineage (NCBI taxonomy): Eukaryota > Viridiplantae > Streptophyta > Magnoliopsida > Myrtales > Myrtaceae > Eucalyptus > Eucalyptus erythrocorys. The sequence continues at coordinate 9,444,120 of CM024606.1, read as the reverse complement.
GTTTGTGACTGCATACGAGCTTACAATGGAGAAAGAGACAGGGAGAGACAGGGAGAGAGAGAGAGAGAGCATTGTGCAAATGCAGACCCAAGTTACGTTTCCTAACTTGAAACAGAACATTTGGGGCTTACCACAAGTCCAGAATTGCCCAGCCTTCTTTAAAGGATCATTCTTTACACAATCAGAATGATAAACTTTCGAGCAATCTCTGCAATAAAAAGTATACACTGAGGCATAGAAACAGAATAAATCCATGAGGACGTAATTGCTAAATAGACACCTTCCATTACAACTCCAGAGTCCAATTCCTGATCCACAAAAATATGCTTGAGAAAGCTAACGAATTTATGCAAAAGAAAAGAAACACTAAAACGTGTTTATACTCCAGGAGAAGAACCAAATACCTTTTAATGAATAATAATAACCCTGTGAAAATAAAAATAATAACAATAATAAGAACCTCGTTGCTAATGGCAAAATTCCTATGCACCCAGAATCAAGGACTTCCACGGTGCTACGGTACAATGCAATGTACCGTCCTTTACTTTAAGACGGGTTTGCTTTTGTACTTGATTAAAGAAAAACGGTTGTAAAGTAGTCAAAAGAAAATAGAAAAAAGAAAAAACATCACAAAACCATGCTTTTGGTCTTGGTTACGTCGCAGCGTCGTTAGGGTGTTCAGCAGGATGTTTTTTTTTTAGGTAAAGGTGTTCAGCAGGATGTTGAACCACAGAAAATCCAAAGGATACTTTAGCAGAAAATCCAAAGGCGTCAAAACCATTTTCTTTTTCTATGAAAAAGATGGAGGCAGGCGAATTTGTCACTTTTCAGGAACTTTTGCAGTGACGGTGACGACACAACCCAGCAGAATACGCATAGGCCATGCAAGACTGATGGATGTGGGACAACAAAAAAGAGAAGAATCAACACCCTATGTTATTGACGGGGACTATCCTCAGCATTTCTCCACGAGAAAGAACTGGAAAGGATTTTGTCTTGACCAGGATCACGGGAATACACGACGATATATTTCGTACGCAGGAATATACACACGGAATACCTCTCGATCGACTCGCATTATCACCCAAAATCGCGAACCTGCACAGCGGCAAACAAGAACCGGAGGGGAATCTCGGAGCACTCACTTGTGGTCGCACAGAATCAGCTCGCCGCCGTCCTTGCAGACGAAGCACCAGTCGTCGGACTCCTGGCGCTCCTCCCTCTTCCGCTTGTCCTGCTTCTTCTTCTTCTTCGTCATCCTCGCCTGATCACCGCATATAGAGAGAGACAGAGAGAGAGAGAGAGAGGAAGCGCAAGCGACGTCAGTAAGTAGCAGCATCGACATCCGAGAGAAAAACAGCCTCTCGCGACAAAGCAACGGAAACAAAGAGAGGAGAAAAGGAAAAGCGTGGGCACCAGGAACGCGCGCGTCCGCAGAATCGCGACGGCGGATTTCGCCGGCGGCGGCGGCGGCGGCGGAGGCGGCGGCGACAATGGCGATCGAACACGGGGAGACGCGAGAGAGAGAGAGTGGTGTGTAGAATCGTAGAATCTGCAGAGTATTGAATGGCGTTTCTGATCGGAAGAGAGAGAGAGTGAAAGCAGCGACTGACAGAGGAGGACCCTTGGCGAGGGTCCTCCTCGGGCGCATTTCCTGAAATGTCCCCACCGAAATATCTTAATCCCGAACGTGCCCGCGCATTTTTTCTGCCAGGGGAAAGAGGGGCAATGTCGGACCGAAGGTCGCGGGGTTAGAAGGGTCATTTCAGTCCCCGCTCGCCCGGCTTACTTTCCCAATCGCTTTTTTCGGGCGTTTCCCGGGAAAATGATATTTATCGCCAGTGGTGGAATTGCGAGAATATCTCTTGACCGTCGATCGATAACTTCCACGATGCGAACTATCGTTAATCTTCTTCATTAATTTTAAAGTTAATATAAAATTTAAAAAAAAAAAACCTCCAAAACCGGTACGTTTATAATGTGATCATCTCAAATTACTTTTTATCGTAATAAATACCAAATCGGTAAGTGATATGACATTAATTTCCAAATAATTTGCGAGTCAATAAAATTAAGGAATTCATGATAAATTTACCTTTTATTAACTTCTGTTAAATATCCACATTAAATTGTTAATTGGAATCAAACAACTTGAACCGATGTGGAAATTCAACATAGATGAATCTCCTAAGCCAAATAAGAAAAAAAAAAAAAAAAGGTGAGTTAATATTAAGTCCTTTCAAGAGCTCTCTCAAACTTTGAAAATTTACTGATATATCCACTTTTTCTGTAATATATTTTTATTATAAAAGCACCGATTTGAGATTTTCTATATTGTAAAACTAATTTTGGGATAGATGTGACATGAGAATATTGATTTTAATTTTTGTTTACACAAAGCCAATTTGGAACAAATGCGACATAGGGTATGAACTGAAAATCAAACTAGAGTAAATATGACACGAGTGCATTTGTTTGTGATTGTTTACAACAAAAAATAAATCTAAGATGATTATGGCATGAATGTACAGAATCAGGGTTTTTGGGATATAAAATTATATGTTTTCACATAATTCACCTTGTTATAGTCTATATGTGAATTGTGCAAAAAAAAAAAATACAAAAAGCTCCATAGCTAATAAAAATTTGTTTTTCATGTACTTGGAAGTCAGACTGATATTATTTTACTCCGATTGAATATGTTTTGTGAAAAATAAATAATTTGTAAAACATTCTTTTAAAAATAATCGCTTGTTTCATTTGAAATAATTAGTCAATTGACCTTTTTTACTATTATTAGTAACTATTCATGTCTAAATATGTCAGTAAACAGTAAAAATAATTATTGTTCCTTTATTTTAATAATCAATATAAGCGATATTTTTATGAAAATATATTTATATATTATTCATTTCTATCAAATAAACACACGAATGAAACTTCAATATCTTTAGGCAAGTAAATTTTGGTAAAATTTCTTAACATCCCTGACATATTCCTTTCTAATAAAAATTCGATTTTCTTTGTTTTCTTATTTGATTCATTACGCATGACCTGCAAGTCGATTACTATGCGGCTAAGATCTTAAATAGAAATAAAATGAGATAATATACACCCAAAACAACTCGGACTTAATTAAGATATAATCATGTCACTTGGTATTTCTCTTGGCCTATTTTTCTAGTTATTAGGTAGTTACTCAAGTTAGTTTCCACCTACCTTGACGCGTCCACCTTTTCACAATAATTGGGAGGCCACACTAGTTCACATCACCCTAGTACATTCTTGATTTTGTTGTAGTACATTCAAGATTTTGTTGTTGGAATGCTCTCATCGAGACTTAGACCCAAAAGTCACAATGCGGTGACTCCCTTATGGTCTAAAATAGCAACTCTTGGTTTATGAATCGATAATAGTATTAGGGTCAATATAGGTGCATTTGGTAATATTTCTATTATGAGAAATGATTTTCGAACATAAATAATTTTTTTTTTTATTTTTGTTCCCTAAAACAATTTCTGAGTATAATAATGCACTTAATAACTGTAAAAAAATTATATTTTAAAAATAAAAATGCGTTTGATAAACTTATATAATTTTGTTATTTCTTTTAATTTTTAATATTTTGATATTTTTATTCTTTATTTTTCCTTTTCTTTTTCTCTTTGGCCGATCACGAGCCATCATTGTGGCCAGCGATCGACTGGGTGGCATCCGATGAGCTCATCGGAGCCTTGCCAAGCCAGGACAAGGCCCGACGAGCCTCACCAGGCCACCAATGAGGCTCGACCTTACTTTGGCTAGGGAGGCCGAGCCTCGCGTGGCCACGGCAAGGCTTGGGCTGACAAGCCTCGCCATGGCTCAACCTCTCCAGGGGTTGCCGATGCTCCGGCAAGGTTGCTGGCCCTCTTCGGCCAAGGACCGACCAAAAGGAAGAAGAAGAAGAATAAAAGAGAAAAAAAAGAGAGAAAAAAATTATTTTTCGAAAATAAGAATCAACTTTTTCTATTTCTTATTTCGTTTAAATGCTTACGAGGAATAAAAGTTTTATCAAACACGTTTTCTATATTTTTTTATTCCCAATAACAAATGAATAAAATTTTCATGTTCCGAGAAACAGAAAGATATTTTGCCAAATACACTATGGGCGCGCATGATTGCGCACTATTTCTGTTCCAGAAATTGTTTTTCTATTCTAGAAACAATTCTGGAATAGAAATCCGTTTGGTAAAATTATTCCACTTTTCTATTTATGAAATAGATTATTGTTCCAGAAATAGATTTGGACTAGAAATCAGAAATAGAAAAAAATTATTTTTCTATTTCTAGAACAGAAATGAAAAATAAAAAAAAATTTCATCGTTCATCGTCGCCGTCGCCGCCGGTCGCCGCCGTCCGAAAAAAAAAAAGAAATTTTATGTCGTTATCAAACGAATTTCTATTTTTAGAATAGAAATTTTGTGTCGTTATCAAACGGTTATTTTTACTTAAAAATTCATCCAGAATTAGAAATAGAATCATGCGTACCCTATACTTCCCGACAATATCTATCTATAGATAAAGGTCAATGACTCATTGACGTCAAGGAGTTCCCACAATTCCATAGCCCAAAAAGTAGATAAAATGTCTCTGCCTCTATTCAAAATCCTCATGATAGAGCATGTAGGCTTAGGGGCTGCATGGCAAACTTTGTTTCGTTTCCAAGAACAAAATTTTTTGTTTTTTTGTTCCCTGGGAACAAAAAAGAACATAAATGCATTTGGACGCGTTTTTGTTTGAAGTGTTTTTCTCGTTCCTAGAAATACATCCTGGAACGAGAAACAAGAAACAAAAAAAAAAGTTGTTTCTTGTTTCTGAACAACTTTGAGAAACACTTCTCTCTTCTCTCTCTTCTCTTCTTCTTTTCTTCTTTTTTTCTTCTTTCTTTTTCTTTGGCCGGTCGCCGGCCTTGGCCATGGTCGGCGACCGGCCGACGAGGGCCGGCGATGCCGTTGAGGGCCGGCGAGGGCGAGCTCGGCCTCGCCCGGTGGCCGGCGACGCTCGGCCTCGCCGAATCCGAGCTCGCCCCCGGATCCGGGCGAGGCCGACCTCGCGCCGGCCCGGGCGAGCTCGGCCTTGCCCGGATCCGGCGAGGCGGGGCCGGGGGCCTCGCCGTGGCCGGGCGAGGCCGTCGGCCCTCATTGGCCGGTCGCCGGCCATGGCCGAGGCCGGCGACCGGCCAAAAGAAAAAAAAAGGAAAAATAAATAAGAAAAAAGGAAAAATAAAATAAAAATATTAAAAAATTAAAAGAAATAAAAAAAATTATACAAATTTACCAAATGTGTTTTTATTCTTTTTATATTGCTGGAACAAATTTACCAAACGCGTTTTTTTGTTCAAAAATTGTTCCCTGAAGCGGAAATATATTTTTTTTATTTCTATTCCCATAAACAATTTTTAAACAGAAACGTTACTAAACGCGCCCTTAGCAGCCTAATCTGTCAACCTCAATCCCCATCAACTTGAAGAGCAAAATGGTCAGAAAAGGCATTCCATTTTCCGGCACAACTCAGCTAATGGAGTTTGCTCAGACCTGATCAATTTTATACGAAAAACAAATAATTTTTTAAATGGGCTGGGCCGACTTAGATCCACCAATTAATTAATATGACATGGACCAGAAATTAAACCGGCAGGAAAGTTACGGTACTTTTAAAAATTACTAATTTTTGATAATTTTCATCTTCGAGAAACTTATTACCAATATAAAATATTACTATATCAAGAGTCAAGACACATACTTTTTCCATATTATTTTCCAATAATTTGCGGAGGTGAATTAGCTATAAGGGCATTGAGCCCTTTTTCCATTTTATTTATACAATACATTTGACGACTTCGCTATAAAACTTTTGCTATAAGTATAACTATTACTTAACCTACATTGACTGAGTTATGACAATGACTTTTTTGTTTTTATGCATTTTGGCTCCGGCTAAAACCCAATTAACATCATCACTTGAGTGGAAGATGGAGATTTGGCTCAATTTAATGAAATATCTACAATCTTATGACCCGTTTGGTAATGTTTCTACTTTTCAGCTTTATCATTTTTTATTAGTAGGAATAGAAAAGAAACATAAATTTATTTATGTGCATCGGTTGATTTTTATATTCCCCAAGATTAAAAAAAAACTCATAAGGAATAGATTTGGAGTAGCAATAATAAAAAAATAAAAAAACATATTTTTTTGTTATCGAGAATAGAAATCTAAATAAAGTCATTTTAGAGAAACAAGCTTAGTCATGTAATGCTTCTTTGAACACAATCGACACAACATTCAATGAGACTTACATATGAACTGGATCTCTTGACCCAATTCAAGTCTCTATTTTTCGGAGTAACAAAAAAAAAGGAATTTAGGAAAAATATTATAAATTATAATTTGAGTAATTTTACTGGATTTTAGTGTTAACTTTAGTTTAAAATTAGTTTAGCGTAAAAAATTGAATTCGAAATTAGAAAAACTCTCCGGGTTTTACCACATGAATTTTTCAAAACCATTTTCTTTTAGAGATAATGCTAGGTCGCCATGACTTGGCGACTCTGTTGAGAAAAGACTCTTCTTCCCTCACAATTATATTAAAGACATCCTTTAAGATCCTCTATAATTCTATTTTAATAAAAAATCATATGGCTTTGAACAAATCTTTTGCATTATTTTAATAGACAAATGATTCAATCTTATATTCATAACGGTCAAATAAGTCTATGCTCCATGGATTTCTAATGTCATTTGCCTAAAGGTTTGATGACGCTGTGCAAATGACGGCACTACCTTTAAAATCACCTCCCTCTTCAGTCTTTTTACTAGGCAACATTTGCTCTTCTTTTTGTAGTTAAAAAAACTCAAATGTGTATACACTTGTTTAATGCAATACTAAAAGATCTATTGCAAAGTCATCTTATTTTGAGTTATGAACAAGTGTGGCTCTTTGTTGCCGTTTCTAATCATCAACTTTTGACTAATTTTTAGTTGGATTTTTTATGCCATTTTAGAATATTTTGATAAGTTAAATCATTACAAAAAGTCTAGTTAATTCAAATATGAATTGTTAAGGGCGCGCGTCACAAATTTTATGGAACAAAAATCAATTTTTGGTCAGAAATTGATCTCTTGATTTCTATTCGATGGATAAGTTTATGAGGAAAGAAATGCGTTTAATAACAATTCAAAATTTCTATTTCTAAAATAAAAAATTTGTTTGATAACAGAATAAAATTTCTATTTCTAGGAGCGGCAATGACCGGCGTCTGGTGGTCGGAGTCTGACGTTCGATGATTGGTGTTCGGTGTCCGATGACTGGCGGCGAGCAGCCGAAGTCCGAAGTTTGAGAAAAGTCCAGTGATCAGCGGTGGGTGGCCAAAGTCCAAAGTCAGACATCAAAGTTTGGTGATCGGCAACCGGTGTCTAACGTTCGGAGTTCGACGCCTGCCGTCCGACATTCGGAGTCCGACGATGAGTGGCGGGTGGCTGACATCCAATGGTCGGTGGCGAGTGGCGGATAGTGGTTGGCGAACATCTAGTAGTTGGTGATGAGCCCTCGACATTCAACGATTGGCGATGAGCAGTCAATGACTAGTGGGCGTCCGACATTCGACGACAAGCGATTGGCAACAAGTGGCCAAAGTGCGGTGGCTGGTGGTTGACGTTCGGTGGCCGAGGCCAATGGCGAGCGACCAACAATCGGTGGGGGGCGTCCAACATCCCACAGGTAACAAGTGGGCGACGGGCGTAACGAAACGAGAGTGAATGATGAGAAAAAATTTGATTTCTCATTTCTATTCAAGAGATGGAAAAACTAAAAATTTTAACTTTCGATTTTTATCTGTTCTGGAAATAAAAAAATAAAATTGTGTTACTAAACGGATTCCTATTCCAAACTTGTTATGAGAAACTGAAAAACAAAGAAATAGAGAAACGGAAATTTTGTTATGCGCGCCTAAGTATCCACTAATACTTTTGTAATTAAATAAAATAATTTGAGAATAGAAATTTTGAAAGTTGTACTAAATGTATTTTTTTTAATTTCGAGAATAAAAATTTTATATAATTACTAAATACGTTTTTTTTTGTTCAGAAAGTCGTCTATTGAATAGAAATGGAAAAAAGGGAACAAAAATGTCACCACACGGCACCAAATATTTTCAAACCATCGAATAGAAATTATAGAAGAAGAAGGAAGAAAGAGAGAAGAAAAAGCCGAAAAAGGTTGCCCTTCGACCGAAAAGAAAAGGTCGTCCGCTCGCCGACGACGTCGTTTGACGTGGAATTCGTAGCTCGCCGTCCGTCTTCCCTCTTCTTTTCTCTTCCTCCTCCCCGGCTGCAGAACTCCAATCCTCCTCCCCTTCCTCCCGAACTGAACCGCGCCCGCCTGCCTGGTCAATCATTGCCTACGTCCATGTCCGTCCCGCAACAGGAGCTGGCCCTCTCGTGCTCAAACCTTCCCTACAGAATCACCCTCTGAAGCAGACGACGCGACAGCTGGGCCACCAATCTCCATGGCTAGACCTCCTTTCCGACTCTGATGCGGGGCTCCTCAATCGAACAATGCTCTCGCTCAAACATGTGAGCAAGACCAGGGCGCTCCTCCTCCCCCCAGTCCCTCGCCCTCGACCACCATGCCCTCCTCGCCACCGCCGCCGCCGCCGCCCCCGCCGCCGCCGCCACCGCCTCCGCCCTCCGCGGCCGCCGCCCTTCTCCACGCGCCGCAGCGGGCCGGCGCCGCCCTCAGCACGAGGGAGCTCGTGCTCTCCTTCGCGGCGTGGTTCCAGTCCAGCAAGAACTCCCTGTTCGACCGGATCTTCGAGATCCTGGGCTCGGGCCCCGACGACGGCCGGGGCCCGCCCGACTCGGCGCTCTCGCGGCTGGGCCTCCGCCTGACGGAGCGCTTCGTGCTGGACGTCCTCGATTACGGGACGAGGAGGCACGGCGGCGTGCTCCCTTGCCTCAAGTTCTTCGACTGGGCGGGCCGTCAGCGCGGGTTCTACCACACGCGCGCGACCTTCCATGCGATTTTTAAGATCCTGTCGACCGCGAAGCTCATGTCGCTGATGATCGACTTCCTCGAGAGCTGTCAGATGCAGAATTACTTCCACCGGATTAGGTTTAACGATACATTGGTGATGGGGTATGCGGTCGCTGGGAAGCCCGAGTTTGCACTCCAGCTGTTCGGTAAAATGCGCTTTCGAGGTTTGGACTTGGATACGTTCGCATATCACGTGTTCTTGAACGCTTTGGTGGAGGAGAGCTGTTTCGACGCTGTCGAGATGGTGGCGAAGCAGATTTCTCTGAGGGGGTTCGAGAACGAGATCACGCACTCGATCATGATGAAGTGCTTTTGCAAGCGGAAGCAGATGGACAAGGCGGAGGAGTATCTGCGTGGGTTGGCTAGTGAAGGGAAGAATTTGAGCGAGCACTTGCTGTGCACGTTTGTCGATGCTCTTTGCCGGAATGAGAAATTTGAGCAGGCATGTGCTTTGGTGGAGGAGTTTGCAGAGTTAGGCGTCGTGCCCATGGACCGTGTTTACGGTGTGTGGTTAGGAGACCTTGTCCGAGCTGGGAAAATAGACAGAGCCTTGGAGTTTTTTCAGTCCAAGAAGGATTTGGAAGGATATATTCCTGATATGTATCGCTATAATATGTTGATATGCAAGCTTTTAAGGCAAAATCGTCTCGAGGAGGTGTTTGACATGCTGATGGAGATGAAGGAAGCCCACGTTCTGCCTGATAAGGTCACCCTAAATGCTGCTCTATGCTTCTTTTGTAAAGCTGGAATGGTGGAAGTTGCCCTTCAACTGTTTGATTTGAGGGCCGAATTCGGGCTCTCCATCAATGGGATGGCTTACAACTATTTGATCAATACATTGTGTGGTGACGGGAGCACGGACGAAGCATATCGTGTCTTGAAGAACTCTATGGTGCAAGGTCATTTCCCAGGTATAAAAACCTTCGACGTCCTGGCAGATGCATTGTGCAGTGAGGGAAAGCTTGATAAGATGAAGGAGTTGGTGGGCGCGGCGCTGGATCGGAATTTTATGCCTAGTTTTCCCACATACGAGAAGTTCATATTGGCCCTGTGTAGGGCTAAGAGGGTAGAAGAAGCTTATTTATTACATGGGGAGATGAATAAGGTTGCTCGTTTCACCAGGAAAACAGCTATCTTGAAGTTGATTCATGGCTTTAACAGTTCAGGTAGGGGGGATGTTGCGGCCAGGCTTCTTATTGAGATGCAAGATAAGGGTCATGTTGTGGGTAGGCCATTGTTCAGGGCGGTAATTCGCTGCTTTTTTTCCATGGAAAATCCAGAAAACCAATTCCTAAGATTCCTGGAAATGCAGCTGTCTCGTGGTGAACCGAGCATTGAGTTGTATAAGAACTTCATCGATGGAGTTGGGCATGCCAAGAGACCTGAACTGGCTAGAGAAGTATATGAGATGATGAGGAGAAATGGCATTCAACCTGATGTGCAGGCTGACTTTCTCATGTTACAAAGTTATCTCAAGAGCGAGAAAGCTTCAGATGCTCTCAATTTTTTCAGTGATATATGCCATAGGAGAGAGGTTAGCACAAAACTCTACAATACCCTTATTGCTGGTCTCTGCAGGATTGGAAAGGCAGATGTTGCATGGGAGTACATGAGCCAGATGAAGGAAAAGGGGTTGGTTCCAAGTGCTGAATGTTATGAGCTTCTCGTGCAGCTACACTGCTCACAAGAGCAGTATGATGCTGCATTTGATGCTATTGCTGACTTGAAGAACGTCAAACGCCCCATCACGGCCTATATTGGCAATGTGCTTTTGTTTCATTCCTTGAAAAGCCCGAGGCTATACATGGCATGGGCACGTTCAAGCAAAGAGCATGATCAGATATCTGAGATTTCAGAGCTTGGCAAGCTCCTTAGAGCATTTACTGTTGAAAATATAACTGGTGAAGACATTGCGGTCACAGAAGAATTGATAAAACGTTGCTTCCGGCCCAATCTTTACACTTACAACATGTTACTGAAGAAACTGTGCGCGACTGACGTGGACGGTGCTATCGAGTTCTCCAACAGGATATGCAAAATGGGGTTCGAACCTAACTTGTGGACTTATGACATTTTAGTGCATTCTCTTTTCATGCATGGAAGAGCAACTGAGGCTAAGAGATGGGTGAAGCAGATTAGTTGTATGTACCCATCTCGCCGAGGTTTAAGATATTTGTCGGGCTGGCAGTCATCACCGGCCGCAAGTTACTTGTAGTCATTCAGAATAGGACTTCAATTTTGGTGAGAAATGATGTGGTTGGCATTTTGGTCTGACGGTTGTGTCAAATGTCAAAATGACGTCGACCCGTGTACATTACAATTTTTTCGTGGGGTATGCTCTAGTCAAAGGAGAGAATCACATGTAAGTTTTTGCTCATTTACCACATCGAATGATCTAATAAGCATTTGATTTGATTCTTGCTGATGCTGTCTGCATGGTCAACTGCATCTCGCAAAATTTCTATGTTCACGTCATTGCTGACTACTAGCTAGTTACTTCTGCTCATCTTCCCTCCTTCGCAGATAAGTTCTTTGCCTCTTTGCCTCTTGCTTCTTGTGCTTCATTCTGATTTCTGTGCTAATGCTTTGCTCTGATGAGTCTGATATCGATGGCAACGCCACATCTAATTTGATCCTGTGGACAATTTGAACCATCGGATTTGGCGGGTCTCTAGTGCAGTGGGCGTATTATGATGGGTTGCGATCTTTGTGTCTGCCAAAAAACCGAGTCTGCACAAGAATTTCGACGATTAGTTGCACTCATTCTGCTATCTATTTGACTTTAGAGAAGCACATGATAGTGCATGTGGCACACATTGGCTCTCCTTTACAAGTTCAATTTCAATTTGTGGCTATGAGAAGGGTTGACAGATTGGTAATGTCCCTTTAAAGAAGTTATATCCCAGCATTGATGGTTTGGTTTCGTTTGGAGAGGTTGGTTTCGTTTGGAGAGGTTAGGAAAAACTTATAAGATTGCGTGTCGGTCTGTCATGACTTTTTAGTTTCCCGCAAATTCGACCTGAAATCTTTTCTCCATGGCCAAAATTGTAGTTCAAAAGTTCGATTGAACTATCGATTAATCCAAGGGCCTTTTATCGTGTAAAGTTTCAAAACTTCAGGATATTTGACCTTCTATAAGAATTAACTATTCTAATTATAGCGACCAAATTAAAAGACCGCTCATATAATTATGACCATTTTATGAAAGAGCAAGGGCACTTGATGGCTACCTCTTTAGTTGAGAAAAATGACACTATAAATGTCATTACTTTTGAATGATATTCGCTTCAATATCATAATTTTTTTTAATTACACAAGTGTCATGATTATAAATAGTCGAATGCTATCATTATTATTTGAGTGCCATAACTTTTATAGTCCCTACTCAAGTGCTGGAAATTCCATATGTCATGACGCTTGTAATGAATGTTTTGAAAAAGTTATGACATTCATACGACCAATTGATTTTGACAAAAGGAAAGGTGAGTGATTGAAAAGTTATATAGTATTTAAGTGGTTAGAAAAAAAGTAATGACATTTATTTAATTAAGTACTATACAAAAGTTATCACACTTGTATCATTTTTACCCTTTAGTGGGCAACGATCAATCAAAATATAGAATGAAATCTAATAGAGTAATAATTGCTTAATTAATTAAATTATAGTATAAATAGTATTTATATTATCTTACACTTAGCGCTTTTTTGAAATTAAGAGTGTTCAAATTTATAAGATGTTTTAAGCCCGTTTAAGCTTTGTTACATGTAAATTGTCACCATTAAACAATCACACGTCTATCGTTCTCTTATCTTCACTAATTATTTAAAAAAAAATTCTTTAGGCAAAGTTTAGAAAAAAATAAAAAAGAAAAGAGAGGAAAATAAGAAGGAATTGGACTGAAGAAGAACTTGAACGGACTAAAATCAGCAATTCCCATGGCATCATTGTAATTTCATGGGAATCCCAGTGGCGAAATAGACCGCCTCCGAATGTATTAGTTAGGGGTCGGCACCGTCTTCTACCACGCCCCTTGTCTGCGGCAAGGTGACCTAATCGTTTATACCTTGCTCGGGCTAGTGAGAGAAAGAGAGAGAGAGTTAGAAGAGAGAGAGAGAGAGAGAGAGAGATGGCCGTAGCAGCGCCGGGCCACCTCAACGTCAACGAGTCCCCGTCGTGGGGATCGCGGAGCGTCGACTGCTTCGAGAAGCTCGAGCAGATCGGCGAAGGCACTTACGGGTTCGTCCGTCGGCTCTTTCGTTCTTTCATTCTCTCTCTCTCTCTTGCTTTCTTGCTTTCTCTCTCCAATTCTTTCTGCCCGTCGTCCTCTAAATCCGTTGCCCATGCAGTTTCTTGGAATTGGTTTTCATGTTCTTTTAGGGTTTACATGTGGTTTAGCCGTTCGATTTGATGATTATATATCGTGAATTCATGCGTCGGTTTCGTTTCCTTTTTTTTGTAGGTATCGTTTCTATCATGGTTATTTATACATCTGATGATGACTCGATGAGCGATTCGGTCCTGTTTGTCCAGTATCCCATTTGGAAAATTAGGATTTTTTTTATTTTTTTACAGGATTATCTCTTTTTTTTCTTTAATTATTATTATTGTTATTTTTTTATTTCTGGGGATGGGGATGGGGATGGGGATGGGGCTGGATGGTCTTGTGTAGTTCCCAGTCGATGCATGTCCGGGTTATTCCCATTAAAAGACCGGAATTTTAGAGCTCTGGGTTGAGCGGAGCGAGTTTTGAGATTTGTTAGATCCTTTTGTATAGAATGAGAATTTTTGTAACTGTGTATAATGAGGAATTTGACCATAATGGAATGTGCAAATTTTTCTCCTCTCCTGCTTTGAGTTGTAATTTACTTTAACTCGGCCTGTTTCTTTTATTAATCCAGTCGAATCCCCACCAGTTAAAAATTTAACTTAATGGCAACCCTAGTTGATTATGCTACAAGATTTAAGACTCAAATACAGTTTTCTAATGAAGATATCGCAGCTTGTACTATAGGTTAAGCCTCCTTTACAAAGGCCTAGAGTTCTCCTTTCCTATGCATATAGTCTATCTTGTGCTTCTCTTTGCCTGTAAATGGGAAGTTTGGTGCCTTAGCCCTTGTCTTCTCATTCAAAGGCACATGTATCATATATGAGGCTTGATTTTTCAAGACACAAATATGCCCTTCAATTTTCAAGGGATTGCCTTATTCACTGAGTCCTTGTTACATGAAGATGATTCCTTTGGCTTTCAATGGCCTCCCGTGTTCATTGTTGCCCTTCTCTCTCTCTCTCTCTCTCTCTCTCTCTCTTCCCTGCGCCTTTAAGTGTGTAAGAAAGCAAGACCTTGGTGTTATGATTAGGTTTCTTTATTGTGATACGATGCTCACAGGTTGAAATCTGTAAAATAGCCTCTCCATAATAGCAGGAGAAGGCTGCATACGTCTAGCCCTTCCCAAAACCAACAATATGGGAGTCTTGCAAAACACTTTTTTATGGTTGAGTTGAAAGCCAATTCTGGGAACCGTTTTGTACTGATCATTAGGGGAAACAAATCTCATGTGTACAGTTTATTCCAAAAAAGTGTACAGTGTAACAAGACGCAGCAGTATACATGTTTCCTTCTTTATAATAAAGATGTTATCTTTAATTATTCTTACCGTATCGTAACTACAAGGGCAATCTACAAAATCATGTACCAGGTGTCTTACTATTTGGAGTGCAGTTATTTATGATTTCCAACTCTCTGTATTGCGTCTAATGGGGCCTTATGTGACTTGTCACATAAATGCTCTTCACATGCATTCCTTAGAGCTGAACTCCCCTCATACACAGCCAAAAAACATTGATATTGAAGAAATAATTCAACTAGACCGAATGATGACCCTTTATAAAAGATATATTGGGGACAAAAATACATATTTGGAGACTGAAAACGACATATTGAGGAGCTGTAGTGTGGTTAATCCTCACTTCAGTGATGAAAAGGTTAGCCTCAACGGTTGATTATATGACATTCGTTGATCATGCATATGTATGACGCATGGCATGTGACAAAGAGGAGGTAATTTCTCGCCAGAGGATGACTCTATTAATAGTCGATATTTATAGTGCTTTTCTATCTTTTTTGGCTCCTGTATGAATTTCTTCTTCAATTCTAGTTTCCCTCAGCTCGGTAATGCTGCATTGTTTGACTTGTGCATCGTATGGTTCAGATATGAACTTAATTTGGTTCATTGATGAATTCCATGCTTTTACTTTCTCTGTGTTGTTAATATTGTAAAATAACTTTATGAGTCTGCTGAAATGTTTTTCTTAGTTTCTTTTTAAGATTTTCTTCGATTATTAGAGTAGGTGACAACTTTGACTGCTATTTCAATCAACTAGGCTGTGCTGCGCTGTGCTGTGCTACGTGGCAGTAGACCAGCACCTTCTGCAAACATCTCTGAGAAGTGTGCTAAACATGTGTATTGGCATTTTATGTAATGTCTATAAGTAATTATATAGCGGTTGGGGCTGCACATCATATTTTACAAGAAAAAATAATGTAAAAAGAACCTTGCTTTGTGATTCTCATCCCTGCCTAATGCATGCAGTCAAGTTTACATGGCTAAAGAAAAAAAAACTGGTGAAATCGTGGCTCTGAAGAAGATTCGGATGGACAATGAGAGAGAAGGGGTATGTCTTATCCAGTTTTCTCAGGTTTCTTTTGGTGCTTCAACAAGGTCAAGTTGGATATCTAATAATTTAGAAATTGTTAGTTGAAAATGCTCTGAGATGATTATTGGATATCTTGTCTTGATTGTGATCGTTTCTTATCCTTCATCTGTAGTTTCCAATAACTGCTATACGTGAGATCAAAATTTTGAAGAAACTCCATCATGAAAATGTGATCAAGCTGAAGGAAATCGTGACTTCTCCAGGTAATGTGATTGAATTAAGCTATCTGTTGACCTAGGCATCTGTAAATCTATCCTGTTCTGAGATATGTAATATTTTATTTAATAAGTGGTTGGTGTTTGTATTTCAACTGATCTCTATCATCCATGCAGGTCCTGAAAAGGACGAGCAAGGAAGGCCAGGCAAGTAAATTTTTACAGGGCCCTGCAGTATAGCTTTGTATGATATTACAGTCTTCACAAATTGTATATGGACAGATACATGCTTAATGCATACAACATGGATGTTCTTATGTAGGCATGGAGAGAAATTTTTTGTGCTGTGCATGTATGTGCATCCAGCTATATACATACTTGAAGAATAGATAGTTCCATGAGACTAGAAGAAAGAAAGAGAGCTGATCTCATGGACTATATTTTACATTCTTAATTTGTTCTCAAATGAGGATATTGGATGTTTGACGTGAGACGGGCAAATTGGACTGCAGAGGGAAACAAGTATAAGGGTGGCATCTACATGGTTTTTGAATACATGGATCATGATCTAACTGGCCTTGCAGACCGTCCAGGGATGAGATTTTCTGTTCCCCAAATAAAGGTATCGAATGTTCATTATCCTTTTTGTGACAGAGAGAAATGGGCAGTTCTAATAATTTCTTTCCTTTTCTGCCCTTCCAGTGCTATATGAGACAGCTTTTGACGGGGCTTCATTATTGTCATATCAATCAAGTTCTTCATCGTGATATAAAAGGTACTTAATGCTTTGATCAATTACATTTTTTCTAACTGATGTTGCTGAGATTTTTTGTATGTGGTGCAGGGTCTAATCTTCTTATTGACAATGAGGGAAACCTGAAGCTTGCAGACTTTGGCCTTGCTCGATCTTTCTCAAATGATCACAATGCAAACCTCACCAACCGTGTTATAACATTGTGGTATAGGTCTGTGCTCTTGAAAAGGATTGGATTGAATCTGTTGGACGAATAGTTTCAGTAGTCTTTGACCTTTCTTCGGTCAAGCACCACACTGATAAATTTGTAGGGTGCAAAAGCATGCATGCACTATTGTGAGTACGCATGGAATATCATGCACATGATCCAACTCTAGTCTTTTATTGCTCCCCCTGTAGACCTCCGGAATTGCTGCTTGGGGCAACAAAATATGGTCCAGCTGTTGATATGTGGTCTGTGGGTTGCATCTTTGCCGAACTTCTCCATGGGAAGCCAATTTTTCCTGGCAAAGATGAGGTAATATCCTGTGTATTGTTGTTTGCGTTACCTTGCTTTTTTGCAGTTTGCTGGGAAGACCCAGTATTTAGTTACTTTAAAAAGATAGAGCTTTGTTGATGAGATACCTACTGGGTCTATACTCTACTAGGTTTTAGTATTTTAGTTGCCTGTATGTAGTTTCGTCTCCCTTGCATCAATTGCTAGATGACATATTTTGTCAATCACGCGCTTTTTTATTAACTTTGTAGCCAGAGCAATTGAACAAGATTTTTGAGCTTTGTGGAGCTCCGGATGAAATTAATTGGCCTGGTGTCTCGAAGATTCCCTGGTACAACAACTTCAAGCCGACCCGGCCAATGAAGAGACGCCTCAGGGAGGTATTCAGACAGTAAGTAACTCAATGCCACAAATAGTACTCAGTGGAATTTCCTGAAGGAACTGCAGCTGACTTCACGGGTGTTGATGAATTTTGCATTTATCTTACAGTTTTGACCGGCATGCTTTGGAGTTACTAGAAAGAATGTTAACACTGGATCCTTCTCAGGTAATACTGAATATAACTTATGTTTTTCTGTTCATCATTGTTCTCATGGCTATGAAATGCACCGGGTTCTCTCTTTTCTTTTCTTTAGTAGAGGCCTTGTTATTGACATCTTTACTATCGTTAGGGGAAATTTTAAAAACCATCCTCACTTTTCATCTTCGTATCAATTAACATCCTCGGTTGTGATATCCACAATTCACATCTCACGCAAAACACCTAAGCTAAAAAGACCAAAGTACCCTCAGGTACACCCCTGTTTCTCTGGTAGACCATCTTTTGTCTCTCTCTCTCTCTCTCTCTCTCTCTCTCTCCACACCATTGATGCCCACTATTGGAGCTGCTGCCCTGCCACCAATCCTGATAGACGCCAACCATTACCAATGCTGGTGCTGATCACATACTCAGATTGGCCCAATCAGCGCTCCTCTGTGTGCATCTCTTTCTTCTCTCTGTCCCCTGCTATCTCTTCTCTATGTCCCTTGCACTCTCTTTTCTCTGCTGTAGCCGATCATCCAATTGGTTAATGCACTTCCATATGCAGAATAAAATTGGGGAAGCGCAAGTGAACAGCAATCGACATGGTGTATAACATTGTGATTTTCTTTTGTTGCGTGCAGAGAATATCTGCCAAGGATGCGTTGGATGCAGAGTATTTCTGGACTGACCCATTGCCTTGTGATCCAAAGAGGTCTGCTCTGCTCCAACTTCAATCTTTTTTATTTACAATTTTTTCCATTTCTCAGATTAATTGTCATTTGGCAACTACGATGCTATCTCAAGTATGTCTTTTTGACTGTTGAACTTGACGCTGCAGTTTGCCTAAATATGAGTCATCGCATGAGTTCCAGACGAAGAAGAAGCGCCAGCAGCAGAGGCAACACGAGGAAACAGCCAAGCGCCAGAAACTGCAGCATCCTCCTCAGCATCCCCGGCTGCCACCTGTTCAGCAGTCAGGGCAAGCACATGCACAAATGAGGCCAGGACCTAACCAACTCATGCATGGTTCCCAGCCCCCCGTGGCGACAGGCCCGCCAGGGCACCATTATGGAAAGCCCCGTGGACCATCAGGAGGAGCTGGGAGGTATCCTTCCAGTGGAAACCCAGGTGGTGGGTACAATCACCCGAGTCGCGGTGGTCAAGGAGGTAGTGGAGGTTACAACAGCGGGCCATATCCTCCTCAGGGGCGAGCTCCACCGTATGGTTCGAGTGGAATGCCTGGTGCCGGACCTCGAGGTGGCGGGGGTAATAACTATGGTGTTGGTCCATCGAATTATCCTCAAGGTGGTGGTGGTCCTTACGGTGGGTCTGGTGCTGGTCGTGGGTCAAACATGATGGGCGGTAACCGGAATCAGCAGTACGGCTGGCAGCAGTAAATTTCCACTGGTCGCTGCTATTGTGGGCGAAAGGTTTTTGAATTGCGAGTGTAGTTATTTATGATGACAATATTTCAGCGAAAGAGCAAAGAGGATCCACATACAGGAGTTGTTACGCTACACATCCTTTACCATCAAAGGAACGTTGGAATGCCAGCATTGCCATTTCATGATTGATAAGTGTATGTAAAATCAATGTGGAAGCATTGTAATCTTGGCTGTGTCGAGGCTTTGCTTGAATAATGGTTTCCAATTGGTTTCAATGACGGCGTACAGACCCACTTGTTTCGGGATTGTGGTACTTGCAATGGTGTGCTTTAGCATCTCCGACAATCATTTATCTGAACAAGGAAAAACTTGTATGACAGTGAGATTATTCAGAATCCAATTGCCAATTGAGCTAGATCTTTACAAGTAAGGCAGTTTTGGAAGAAATGGCACTCTTAAACCCGAAGTAATGGTTACTCAGTTTGATCCGCAGGGCCTCTTTTGGTTCAGGAATCAGATTCGTTAAAGGGTAGGGTTTCAGGTCCCAGTATTGGCGTGTTTAAACAAAAATTAGAGTAGGATTTGGATACCATACAAAATAAGATTCTTAAAAAAAAATGCGAATCCTGACAACAGCTATGGTTCGGATTGCAACTCGATTCGACTATTGAAAATTTCACCCCACCTCCAACTGCCACGAGCATCGGTAGCCGGTGATCATCTGCCTGAGGCGTGGTGGCTGGTTGTGGGAAGGTTCTGCAACATGGGTGATTCAAGGTTTCAACTTTATTTTCTAATTTTTTTATTCGTTGATATTACGCCTACGTGGAACATTTCAAAAACTAGAAGGATGGCTTTGAATTTTGGGCAAAAGTAACCGCCAATGCCAATTGATCAGAAAAATGTTCAGGTCAGGGCCAGTTTAAAACTTTCTATTTAAAATCAGGAAACATCTTCGATACTGAAGGCAACCAATTTACATACAAATCACTGTTGGTCTACATACATCAGAACTAATCTTGACCAGCAATCACTAGAGCAAGGCTGCTAAAACCCCCTGACCTAGATACATCCTTAAAACACAAACAGAAAACAGGAAATATATATGATACCCCTGTTGGAGAAAGCCTAATGTACTATACAAACGCAATCCTTTTACCGAACTTGTGTATATATGAACCTGCGGAATTTCGCATTACAGTTCAAGTGACATCAAAAGTCTCTGATCCTTTGATGTAGGAGATGAAGCGGCTTCAACAATCTGCACATGTTTGAAAAAAACGAAAGAACCTGAATGTTTTCAGAGTAAATTCTTCAACAAGAGGCAAAAGAAATAGGACATGGTAGGAGCAGTGGAATGGCAAATGAAGATGCCACCTTCACCCTCAAGTGCCAAACATATTAGTATAGGATGGGCAAGGCCCAAGGGCATCCTTGAGGATGCCTCTAGATTGAAGAAAATGCTTTGAGACAGTAAAAGCAAGCAGCATAATGATAAATGCTATAGTTTGGTTGCCCGTCTAAATTCAGATCAGGCCTAATTCCTAAAATTTCCAAATTCACATGCTTAGAGACACCAGCTGTATCACAATCGACCGATAAACAAGGAATCTCCAGTTTCACAGAGCTAGAAGCTATGCAACAGAAGGGGTTCATAAACCGAGTTGCACAGACTAGACTGGCAGAAAATTTAAGGATTGTTCATTTTGAACAAAAGGAGATCAATCATTAGCAGATATTCGAGTTGTTTCTAGCCTATGGTGATCAAAACTTGAGGTCTGGAACTGTCCACAGAGATAATTTCAAATTGTGCATCTGAAAGACTATAAAGGCCATTGCACAATTGAAACATTGAGGTGTAAAATTTGGAACCAAGTGTGTCCTTCAGACACTAATCTGAAGAGGATAAATGCAGCCATTTTGCACAAATCAAGAAATAGAAGGAATTCAAACCTAGCCTTCATCATTAGATGGGCCGGGCTAAGCTAGGGCCGGACCTACTATCAGGGTTAAATTGTCTTGTCAAGCATGTCCACGAAAATCCTAAAAAACCAATAATGAAAGTGCAGGCTTGGGCAGGCTAATCAGTTTACGGAGGATTGACCTATGAATCATATTCAGATATATCCTTCATCTAGAATAAGCCCTTTTGTTACATCAAGGGAAGGAAAAACATAACAGCATGACTTGAGCAGAATGAACTCTTATCCATAAGAGAAAAGAGAACAAAGAGGAAAAAGAAGAGGCTTAAAGTTACGTTCAATGCAAGAAAGTACCAACAGCAGAAATTTACCAACTTGCTAGCAAGTTGAAGCTAAATACAAGCAAGAATGCATGTGAAGAACTCAAGAAGAACTAAATCCCACAAATAATGGGATGCAAAGAAGTCGACCTTGAAGCCAGTCTTTTTGTACAATTTCTGAGCAGCCACATTATCTGCATTAACATGAATGTATAACTGCTTCATACCTGTAGCACCATCCAAACAAGGATGAAACCGTGTATGCCATACAAAGTTTAGAGGTTGTAACTTCTATTGCTAGAACAGAATCATACCGGCCAAATTTGCAATATCTGTGGCTAAATTAATCATATTAGATGCAATACCCTGGCACCGAGCAAACTTGGATACACAAACATTTGCAATATAAGCATACTTATGTGCATCAAAGGGCTCCTGATTTGCAAAGACTGTAGAAAATCTTTTCAGCTCCTGGAAACCACAAGCAATGGCTATAGATGAGATTCAACTCTGAAGTAACTTTCCAACTTATCATGAGACTAGCTCTGTCATCTTATATGAGGTATTCAAGCCAAGATCAAGATAACTGCTAGAAAAAGAAGGTCAAGGGAAAAAGAAATGCATACCCCAGGGTACGTTTCCCCTTGCATAAACTGTCTAATACTAAGGTCTAAAGTTCCAACAACACTACTTAGCACAGTTCTTCTCACATTTTTGTCTTCCTTCTTAACCTGCGTGAAAGAACATAAGAAACAGACATAAGCAGTAACTTCGTTTATCAAGTTCTTGCAATTACTTTTTGACCTATTTATTGAATGAGAGACAGGGAGCGAATTTCAGTTGTTTACATGACTCTTGGACATTAGAAACTTTGAATCCTGTGTAACCATACAGATGTCCTGAGGTTTTGAGCCCCCGAAATTTCCAATAAGGGACAAGGCAAACAAAATAAAACTATGAAGAACCATTGCTCAAATTGCCACAAGAATTGCATATTCACATTTGATAGATTAAAGATATACACGACAAGCAAAATAAGAGTTCAATCCCACATGTAATATTCACTTTACAACCACGCCGTGCATGCAATCCTTTCAAACTAAACTAAGGGCTTGTTTGATAAACTCTAAACAACTACCAATGACAGACATGAATCAAATGCTAAAAATTATTAGTTTCTTACCAAGTAAGGAATTGTGAACACATTGATAAGTTTTAGCAACACAACTGGTAAGATTCTAGTTACCACTAAATAATAGTTTCATTGAATGAATTATGTGACCATTTCCATTAAGTGATTATTGACTTCAATATTTAGTTAATACCATTTTCAATGACATCCAAGTAAAATCACCAAAGGGGACAAAATTCGATGACGTCCAGCCATGAATACTTAACAAGGTATGACATTTAATTGAATACATTGCTCTGATCAAGAAAGCTAACCATATGACCTCCAACTTCTAATATTTTCTTCAACTCGTAATCCTTTAGACAAGACAAAATATCTTCATTTAAATTGTTCCTCTCCCTTTTGACCATTTGCATCATTTTAGTGTGACTATCTTTTTACATCTCCAATGTAAATGCTTAATATTGGAGCCTGTTCATGGAATATCATTAACAATATAACAATCAGGGGGTAATAAAACATACTGTAACAAAACAAAAGCACTTCAAAGAATTGCCATCCTGCCCGAGGCATCTCCTCTTCAAAGCATAAAACTCCTGCCACATGCAAAGAAAAGATAATAGTGACCTCATGAAAAAAAAAATGACAATATTACACGACGAAGCAAAGGTAAGTGTTATCTACATCTCCTTTAGGATCGACTCAACTCATCAAAACACAATTCAGGAGCAGATCCATAATAAGAAACCGTCATCTGGAAAAAAAAAAAAAAGCGAAAAACAAAGATTTCCTATTTCGCAAAATAGGCAGATATTCATGCTGATAGTCAGCATGACAATAGCTTTAGAAGTCTGGGAGCCAAGGACCAATCAATATTTTACTGCATGCCTCAAATAACTCAACTTTCAGTAGGCAATCTAGATTAACAAGTCAGAAAACTCACCTGCTCCGCGTATGTCCTCTTATGATTGTCAATGTGCCTGGAAAAGCAAATTAGTTACATTAAGCAATCAGTCAATTTGGATAATAATGTCACTAGAAAATGACATTAAGCCACAAAAATGTATTCACGAGCCAGATGCAGTGACACCTTAGTAGTAAACAATCTGAAATTAGAGCCACTGAACTGACCTCATATAGGATAAAGACTCCCAATGAGCTTCGGCTCGCAACCATGCTGCTGTCTGCCCAGGCATACACACCCGACACAATCAAAACATAAATGGCACACCCATCAAAAACAAAAGATTGAAACAGCCCCATCACATCTTACACAAACAGGGGGAAAAAAAAGAAACCAACCCAATATTCTTCATCCAAAACGGCTTCGCGGGCGACGAACCGGCCGAAGCTCCGCTTCAGCAACCCGCTGCATTCCTCGTCGCTGAGCTGCAACCGGTTAAAAGAGAGCTGCGGCATCCTGCTCGAAACATCGCCCTTCGAAACAGCCGGATGCTGTATGCTATGCCCATTACCGATCCCATTATTGCCGCTACTACTATGATCGCAATGATGGGTCTCGATGGTCCTCCATTTGCCGAGCGAAGCAGGGAACGTTTCCCTACGAGCAACCCAATCACAAAAAACCGCGAAACGAAAACAATCACCACCCAATTCGACCGGAAGAGCCCAAGTCAACGCATCGACGAAAACAGTTCAAAAGAAAAAAAAAAAAGAAAAAGAAAAAAGCGAGCTTTTCGCTTCGCAGCAAGAAGCGCAGAATTCCTCCACCTACGGACCCGAAATGCGACCGGACGGAGAGGCGCCGGCCGCCGGGCCGGGCCTGGGCCGGGCGGTTCCGGAGGACCTGGTGGCGGTGGGGGAAGGCCAGGAACTCCGGCGCCGACGTAAAGGCGACGCCTTTGCCCATTCGGTTCGAAGGAGGCGGGGAAGGAGGGAGAGGAGAGAGCTTTTTTTCAAGATTGGGGCAACTGGGTTGGAAGAGGCGGGCGCGAATTCATGGCTGGGGACCGAATTCGGAGAATTCTTGCGGGGCTGGCGGGGCGCGGAGGGGAAGCGGAGGCGCGAGACGAGAGAGGAAAGTCTGCATTTTTGGCGTGAACAAGAGAGGAGAGAGAGAGAGAGAGAGTGGTCGGCCAGTTTCTGGTGTAATCTGATTAACTGTCAAAAAGAATATGAAATTGGATAATCTCTCTCTCTCTCTTTCTTCTTGCTCCTCCGTGTGGATAATGCCGTGTTTATTACGTGTCACGCCTTGGCTAATCTTGAAGCGAAATTACCATATTGCTCTTCACTGGTTGAGCAGGATTTTTGAGATGTTGGGGATGTGGTGGGAGTAATTTCGGTTTTTCGGGCAATTATCAAGCATGTTTCTTTTTATTTTCCTCTAATTGTTGCCCTAAAATCTCGAAATTATGAGGAAGGGATAAAACGGAGACTGAAGATCGGTCCTGGTCTTGCAATTTTTCCCGATTTAGGATGCGGGAGGTGAATTGAATGAAATTTTTCGCGTTGAAAAATTATAGATTTTCAACCTCGACTTTACTCTTCATATCAAATACTCTCTCCATATTTAAAAATTTATAATTATTATTCTCACTTTTGACGTCAAATTATAAGTTCCCTCCTTTCTATGTACATAATTTATGAAGTCGACATTTTCTTTGCCGAAGCACCCAATCCCCAACATCATGCCAAACTACATTTTTTTGAGTGTAAATATCGAGTGTACATAAATATAAATAAGTCTTTTTTGGGTTAGAGAGATGGAAAATATTGGGGCGTTCAATATATAGAGCAAAGTTGACGTTTTTATAATTATCCCTTTTTGGCCCTTTTTCGCAGTTTTAGAGTAGACTTAAAATGAGGGAAAATAAAATACCGAAAGTATCCATGAAATGTTCTTTTAGGCTAAATGAAAAAATAGATAAAGCTATAAAACAGTCTAAAAAAAGATAAAAGCACAGCCGATGGCTTTTTGTGTTGAAGGTTGAGGAAGCAAGAGGATCCATCACCCAAAAATGGAAGGTGGGGTTAAGATGAATCCCTCGTTTTTCTATACTTGGATAGGGATAATCCTAAGATAATGTGCAATTAGGCCCAATTTCAGACTAAACAAATCAAGCTCAAATCCAATCACTTGTCCACATCATCTAGTATGATATAATGGAATTTATAAGATTGAGCTTGATGGTTTCATGTGCTTAGAATGACTTTTAGAATTGCGAAATTCAAAGAGTTGCAATCATACTCGATCACTTTGATAGCGCGTCGTCCAAGCCACCCTTGCAACGTTCATAAATTTTGACAACGTGTTGAGGTACATACGAGGAAAAAACTAGACAGAAAGAGTACACATTCGCAGGCTGCTTCACTGGATAGTGAGTGAAGCTACCCAAGAAAATGACTTGCGCCACAAGGAACCAGGACTTTAGTTTCACCTCATGGTTTAAGAAGAAGAGAGGGAGGACCGACTGCCCTCGAGCTCGATGCTGCCATCCGGACCAATGCTCCCTCCCTTCAGGAAGCGCGAGTACCAGTCGGCCGAGAGCTTCGGGTACCTTCTCAACTCGGGGTCGTCCAAGTCCACGTAGTACAGGCCGAACCCCGACTGGTACCCATCCAACAGCTCGAACACATCAAGGAGGGACCATGTGAAGTAGCCGTTCGCGTTCGAGCCATTCCTTCACAGGCCGAAGGGAAGAAGAAAAGGTCAGAAAGGTATGCACATTTGAGTCGCGGGGTTATTGTGTCGGGGTTAATGCATATAGGATGCGTACCTTACTGAATCCAGCAGGACACCGATGTGCTCTTGCAGACATTGAATTCTCGGCCAGTCTTCAAGCGATGCGTTTCGCCGCATCCTCTGACCTGTGAAGAGACAACCGAAAGTTCCTGCTCGTGAAACCGCATTCCAGGAAAAGGAATCATAATCCAGAAACCTGAGTAGAATGTTCAAACAATATGGTTTCTTATTCTTTCAGTGAGCAACGGCTTCGAACTAGTCTCCTCACACGAGGTTCCAACGAATATAATTCACGACATGTCTTGATTGAAGTTTATAGACTCGAGACTTGCTTTACGATGTGCTCTTATGCATTCGAATTCAACTTATCGACTGTGAAAAGAAAGATCTCCTAGTCTGAACTAGTTAGAAATAGAAATCCACATCATATTTGAACTGGCCAGAGAGAGAGAGAGAGAGAGAGAGAGAGAGAGAGAGAGAGAGAGAGAGAGAGAGAGACCGTTTTCATGGATGAAAATGGGAGGGTTTCCATAATTTTGCTTGAATAATTCCAGCACTCCTTGCAGACCCCATGGAGTAAGTTGAAACTGAAAAGAATGCTTCAGCAATTTCATGTCCTTCGCAATCAATTTAACTGATCATTCACTGCGCCGATAAACTCTTACCTCAGACGAAGGTGATGATGTATACTTCGATGATGCGTTTTCCAGTAAACTCTTACCTCAGACGAAGGTGATGATGTATACTTCGATGATGCGTTTTCCAGTAAAACTGCCACGGACGAACTAATCAGTCACAAGACTCTCGAATAGAATGAGAAGTTTTCAAGTAAAATTTGTGATGAGTAAAATGTTCCTGATGCGATCAATAATTCTCAAGAAACATCTTAGTATATCAAATGCGGTTTTAGCATGCGTAGATGGCCGTTTATAACTGAACTGTGATGCTAAAAGCAATATGAGATCGAGATACCAAGTTAAGACAAAGCTGGCACTACGGTAGAAGATTGAATAGGTAAAAGAGCACATACGTTCCCATTCTACGGCCATGTCTGCCTTAAAGTCCCTCGGTTCAATGTTCAGGATTTCTGGATCATCTTTGACATATGTAGCGAAGTAGAAATTGACTGCAAAGAAATCAAATGAACTCTTGACTCTTTGAGATTCGAGAGCAGTGAAGGAAGGAATTCTTGATCCTGCATTCTTCTTCATCACCTCAGGATAGTCCCCACGCACCAGCGGTTCCACAAACCTGCAACAAAGATGGCACCCAAAACTCAGTTTCACTTTCTAGTGAATTACGACTTGAAACTGACGAATTCACTTTGCAAAAGAAAGACAAAATCTAAGGTAAACCATAGGGCAGGTTCAGAGTTACTTAACGAACAAGATATTCTTATGCAAAACTAATTTCCCAAGATTTCCATAGACAATTTGTCAGTAAAGTAATCAAGAGGTCAAACACCTGGTTTCAGTTAGATTGATTTCGAGGTTAGGAAGATACAGATCACTTGTATATCTATCACTCACCAACCCACGAGATAGTCATTGGCCCTTTGAGCTGCAATGACATCTTCCGTTTTGTTTGTAGCAGGAACAAAGTTGAAACTCAGAAGGTTGAGCCCTATGTATCCCTTCTGTACGCTCTGCAATACACAGGAACAGAAGAATGAACATTGGGTCTGATATACAAACATGACGAGAGAAAGGAAACCTGTATTATGTGCCAGCATAAAATCTCAGATTGCATTAAACTACAACGTGTAGGTTGAAACCTAAGGCAGGATTCTATCATTGAGGTTGACTTAGTGGATGTTCCCTAACGATAAATCAATCAACTGCATGAAAAGGAAAGAAAAGAACATGAAAACTTTTACCTGGTATTTTTTCTGATACAGTCTAGCAGCCGATGCGTGTGACAATAAGATATTGTGAGCTGCCAAGTATGGTTCCGATGACGAATCTCCTCTGGTGCAGTTGAAGTATCCAAATGGAGAAGAACAATGACTTGGCGGTAGCAATCCAATGTCATAACCAGCCATCGAGAAAATATTGGTCTCGTTGAAGGTTGTCCAGTATTTAACTCTGTCCCCAAACATTCTGAAACATACATCTGCATATTCCACAAAATCTTTCCTGCATCAACATGAATTAGTCCCGTCATGATAACGATTTCTTTTACTGGTGCTTCATATGATGGAGCTGTAATCAAAGGAAAAAGAAGAAAATGAAAAAAGTCGATGGGATTAGTGATCTTACACAATATTTCGACTTGTCCATCCTCCATACTCATCTTCAAGAGCCTGTGGCAGATCAAAATGGTGTAGTGTCACGTGCGGTTGAATCCCTGCATGTGAAAATTAATCCGTTACTGTCCATCGGAGGTAGTTCCTTCTCTAATAGATAGGAAAACTGCACAACAAATGGGGCATAAAATAACATTAGTATGCATATAAGGTCACCATGGCTTATTAGTTCATTGATGAGGTTGTTGTAGTATTGCAATCCCTTCTGATTCACCGAGCCTCTCCCATCTAAAAGAAGAAATATGATCATATGGTGGAAGAGATCAGAAACAGATGCACCATTTGGAAAAGAAAAGCTAGTTAAATGGGTTTTTGGTCATACTTGGAATGAGCCTCGACCATGAGATGGAAAACCGGTACGCATCTAAGCCCATCTCTGCCATGAGTTGGACATCTTCCTGCATCGCATTGATCAGATAGGATTCAGGGATGGTGGGTTAATCTCAAACAGAAGCAAATCTACATTAGATGGTCACTACTCATGATGACTATCTATCGGAGTGAGAAAATACTGTACATCAAATTGTAACGAGATGACTGGTAGGTACCTTGTATTTGTGATATTGATCACAGGCGATATCTCCATTAGCTCCGCCTGTAATAATCCCTGCAAGATGAAAAACCAGAAATTAGGAGAGCTAAAAGCATGCGAATAAAAATTTAGGGCTGCGCAGTAATGAACTTTCGAGCTTTTAGCAGAAACAAGATGGAGCCTGGTTAAGAATCAGAACAACTATTTTACTTTTCACTGCTTATCAATGCTTTAAGAAATTCAGCTACTTCAGATGTTCGGCCTTGTCCGCAAGGACTTCAGAGTTCGGTTGGACCCCACCAAACCGAAGCATAAAACCAACTGGAAAGATGATTCATGTGTCAAAGACAAGCCATAGCCCGCGTTTTTAGGGGTTAATGATCAGAAAACACAACTATTCTCGAGTCCTATAAATCAGTCTAGTATGCGATCCCACTCCACTGTTCAGTGTTCAAACTTTAAATATCAACCTGAAATGTTTCGACTTGCTGAAAGCTGAGCTCAGCTGAGCACTTTTTCTTGAATTATCAAGAAAATTCGTTGATATGACAAAATATTATCAGCCAAGGCTCATGGTGCAATTAAATTTGGCAAACACACAATTGATTTTCAGACCCCAAGTTGATTGTATCATCAATTTTGCTGCACTATATCATCTCCACCTCACCCTGGAGGCCCAGAGCGAATAAAAATGACGGAGGAGGCGTACCCGCATTATAAAAAAAAAAAACAGCTTGCTTATTCATGTGAGAGAAGACCATCACATGAATACAACAGTAAGATCATGTAACAAAGAAATAGGCTAGCCTGAGTCAGAGTGGGTCCAGGTATCCAATATACTCGGAGTTCTCCCATCTTCATGTGCTGCTCCTTCGACCTTCCAAATTCCACAGCTTCAATCCAATTACTCTCTCTCTCTCTCTACCTGAACACACGTTGAAACAGAGGGAGCGAGCACAGACCTGATATGCTGAAGTGCCAGCACCAAACACAAAGCCAGGAGGGAAGTCATATCTGCTGAACTCATCAGCACTGCAGACGGCCTCTGCTATCACCTGACCCAACGCCAAAAGCTGCAGCAAGATACCCAATTTCTCCATCATCTTCTCTGTCCTGTATCTTTCGGAGATCACAGTCACACATCACCAATGGCACTTGTATCACGTCCGTGGTCCCTCCCTTCTCTGGTTACAACGTCTATTATTCCCTTTCCTTTACTTATTCTTTTTAGGAGATTTTGTTCTCTTGTGCATTGAAGGAATTACCATGAAGTAGAGGTCGAAAAGAGAAGTGAGGGATTTGAATTGCAGGACAGAGAGCGAGATGCTCATTATTTTTCTGATTTTCTTGTTGTTTTTGGTCCAAGGCCACGCAGGACTTGGACGTCTTTCTTGCGCATTACCGTCGTTGGCTCCTTGCATATAAATAAGAAAATATCGGCACGCTTTCGTTCTTTATAACAGCGGTGGAGAATGCTTGGTCATTTTTGGTCTGTCTGTTTCTTCTTGGATTGTAGGAAATTTTTCAGCTAAATCACAGCCGTCCATAATGGAGTTGGCGTGCCTCCGCGCATCCACGGCTCTAGTTGAAGCGACGCTGTGCATATTTTTGCTTAGCAATTCACGACATTCTTCTTCACCATAAGTGTGGAACGCTAGAAACTTGCCTAGAACTACGATAAGACAAATCTTATTCAAGGAGGGCGTGACATTATGTACATAAATTTTAAGCATGACGAGGCATGAGGACGATTGACTTGGAATCTAATGTAATGATACAAAACCACTCGACGGCCCCTACTAATAAATTGAAAAGCAATTCTTCTATGTACATTCATTGATGCAGTCCGCATTGAAGACCAGCTCTCTCGACCAAGAAGATCGACCCATATTCAAGCTCGACGAAACCGTGAAGCCGTATTGACATCTTGAGTCCATTCCGGAAGCTTGAAAGACACCTTGGGAGCCCGCATTATGCTTTTCCTATTTCTCCTAGTTTCCACGCTTTTTACTATTTCTCCTAGTTTCAATGCTCTGTCTTTATTTCTTTAACGATATAAGCCATCCAATTTCTTGTAGAAGACAGACGATTTTTTATGAATGAAAAAACTTTGCTTTGAAGCAAGTATCGTGAACCTTGTAGAGTTCATACCCTTGAAAATCTAGAAGAGTTTTCACTCCGTCCTTGAAGAGCCGGAGCTTTCAAAATTTGCATCCTTGAAGAGTTGCAGTCATCGATCTAAAAGAATCAGTGCCCTCTCAACGTTCTTGGAGGCCTAGAAGAGCAACCAACGAAGTCTCTATCTTTTCCTATTCTGTTCGTTATTTCCAACCCAAATTATTTCAGAAAACCCAAAACAGCGAACTTGTAGATCCAGAAGCCTTTGTTCATTTGGGTTTGGAATCAAGTTGATCCGATCTGTATCGACAAAGATACGACTGTTCTCCTGAGCTTGCGCTGTGCTGGAATTTGTATTTGTCCCGTTTCTTGTGTGCGAGTCACTCTCCCGATCCCACTGTTTGAGAAAGCCTACCTTTGGCTTGCACCATTTGGTATCAGACCTTTGGAGGAGAGGACAATGCCTCCAAGACAAGCTAGACGTCGTGGCGGTAGAACCATTCCCCTCAATGAATTGCACACACTCGCTGAGAATATGCAACAACGAATTGATGAATTGAAGCAAGAAGTTCAACGTTTGAGGACCGAAGCAAATAATTCTCCACCTCGTTCCAGGACTGAAGATTCCCATGGTGACTCTTCATCTTCGGAGAGTGTTCAACCTATGCACGGTCAAAGGCATGTTCGACATCGTTTACAACATATTAGCGAGCCAGATTGGAAAAAGGAAGTCAAGAAAGATGTTCCAGAATTTACAGGTAATGAGTCTCTTGATGAAATTGTTGATTGGCTAACACTTGTGAATGAGGTGTTTGAGCATCGAAATGTTCCGGAGAATCGTCGAGTTGGGATCATTGCTATGCGATTCCGAGGCAAGACGATTTCTTCGTGGAGACGTGAAAAACAAACTCGCCAAGCCGTTGGCAAAGCACCAATCACTTTGTGGAGAAAGATGGAGGGCAAGATTCAAAAATATTTTCTTCCCAAAGGATATAAGAGACAGCTCTACCAGTGGTACCAAAATCTAAAACAAGGTACGCGAACGGTGGACCAATACACCAATGAATTCAATGAGTTGGTGATTTGTAACAATATCCGGGACCCGGAGGAGATGCTTGTGAACAAATACTTGAATGGTCTTCAATTTTACATTCAAGACGCCTTGGAAGTCCTCGACATTTGGGACTTAGGAGATGCACACCAACGGGCACTCAAAATGGAGCGCTCTCGTTCTCGGAGGCAGCAATCAACTACCATGACAAGTCGGGCCACCAACAGTACCACTAGCACTGCTAAAGTTGCTGAGGCTATAATGCAATCTGCTAGTAAGCCTTCTACTCAGCCCCATGTTTCGAAGCAACTTGCTATGTCTGAAATACGTTGCTATTCTTGTGGGGAGTTGGGTCATCGTGCTAGCAATTTCGAATCAATAAGAATCGACCAACTGGTAAAGCCTTCTTGGTGGATAATGATTCCGATGAGAATGCTAAGGATCCACATGAAGAGGAGTTGAACAATGATGAAGAAGCTGCGGACGATGAACAAATAGTGCATGCTTACACTGGCGAACTTCTTATGGTGAGGAAAATTTTTCTTACTCCTCGAGATGACACTGGAGATAGGTGGCTGCTTACCAATATCTTTCATTCTGCTTGCACAATCATGGGAAAGGTGTGTCAATTAATTATTGACTCTGGTTGTTGTGAGAATATAATTTCTGAAGTAGCGGCAAACAAGCTGAGGTTGGAATTAAAAACGCACCCTACACCTTATAAAATGTCGTGGTTGAAGAAAGGCGTTGAGGTAACTGTTTCAAAACGATGCCTTGTTAATCTGTCCATTGGTTCTGTTTATAATGACAAGATATGGTGTGATGTTCTACCGATGGATGCTAGTCACATTATTCTTGGTTGACTATGGCAATTCGATAGGAGGACTGCGCATGATGGTTATCAAAATACATATTCTTTTGAATTTGGAGGCAAGAAGATTACGTTGGCACCTAGTAGGGAACCTTTGAAAACTCTTGTAGTTGAGAATTCCTTCTCCCCTACTTTGCTTACAATGAAAGATATGAAAGATGCTTTGAAAGGAGTTCGTATCTTGTATATTTTGCTCAATAAAACAGGTGAGAAGAATGAAGTTGCCTCCGTCGTACCTCATCGAGTTCAACCTCTTTTGGAAGAGTTCAAGAATGTCTTCCTGATGGACTTACGCAATGATCTCCCTCCTATGAGAGATATTCAGCATCAAATTGACTTGATGCCTAGAGCCTCTTTGCCGAATCTCACTCATTACCAAATGAGTCCGAGCGAACATGAGGAATTGCATCGACAAGTTATGGAGCTATTGAATGAGGGTTTTATAAGGGAGAGCTTCAGTCCTTGTGTCGTTCCAGCTCTTTTAGTGGCTAAGAAAAATGGAACTTGGAGGATGTGTGTCGACAATAGAGCGATCAACAAGATCACCATCAAGTACCGATTTCCTATTTCTCGCCTCGATGATCTCTTAGATCAACTTTCTGGTGCAATTATATTCTCGAAGCTGGATTTGAAGAGTGGATATCATCAAATTAGAATCAAACCCGGAGATGAATGGAAGACAGCATTCAAAACGAAAGATGGGCTATATGAGTGGCTAGTCATGCCATTCGAATTGTCGAATGCACCATCGACATTCATGAGGTTTATGACCCAAGTGTTGAAGCCTTTTCTAGGAAAGTTTGTTGTTATTTATTTCGATGATATCTTGATTTTTAGCAAGTCTACTCATGAGCACTTGCAGCATCGTCAAGAAGTATTATGTGTGTTGAGGTAGGAACAATTGTGTGCGACTCTTGACAAGTACTATTTTATGGTACCACAAATCCTTTTCTTGGGGTTTCATATTTCGAAAAATGGCATTTTGGTGGATGATTCTAAGATCAAGGTGATTTGAGAATGGCCAACTCCAAAAAATGTGCATGAAGTGCGAAGTTTTCATGGCCTCGCTTCGTTCTATCAACGATTTATTGCACATTTTAGCACCATTGTGGCCCTGCTCACTTCTTGCATGAAGAAGGGAGTTTTCGAATGGACGAATGCAGCTCTGAAAAGTTTTGAACAGCTCAAAGAAAAATTGAGCATAGCCCCGGTACTTGCATTGCCTAATTTTGATCTTGTTTTTGAAGTGCATTGTAATGCATTAGGTACTAGCATAGGAGGAGTTCTAAGTCAAGGAGGTCGACCCATCACCTTCTTTAGTGAAAGATTGAATGGTGCCAAACTTCGTTACAGCACCTATGATCTGGAATTTTATGCCTTATTTTGCACACTTGAGCATTGGCGACCATATCTTATTCATCGAGAGTTTATTTTATATACTGATCATGAAGCTCTTAAATATATTTTTGGACAGCAAAAGCTTAACTTCAGGCATGCAAAATGGGCTAAATACATCCAGGAGTTCACTTTCATTATTAAGCATAAGGTTGGAGCTCAAAATCATGTTGCCGATGCCCTTAATCTAAAGAAGAGCTTGCGCTCTACAATGCATTCTACTATTATTGGATTTGATTCTTTTCAGGAGTTATATCAAGAAGACCCCTACTTTTCCAAGATCATTCCCAATGCACATGAAAAGAAGCTTGCTGATTTTACTGTATGTGATGATTTTCTTTTCAAAAGAAACCGTTTATGTGTGCCGGACTGTTCTCTTCGGCAAAGGGTGATCGATGAAGTTCACCGTGAAGAACATTTTGGGCGTGACAAAATTGTACAACTCATCTTAGCCAAATACTTTTGGCCTCATTTGAAATGTGATGTACATCGACATGTGATGAGGTGTCGACGTTGCCAAATTGGAAAGGGACAAGCTACTAATGCTGGCCTTTATTTGCCCTTGCCAATTCCACATGCCCCATGAGAATATATCTCTATGGACTTTGTCCTTGGACTACCACGCACAAACAGAGGTATGGATTCGATCTTTGTTGTTGTCGATCGATTTTCAAAAATGGCACATTTTATTCCATGTCGAAAAACTATGGATGCTTCGAGTATTGCCAACTTATTTTCAAGGAAGTTTATAAGTTGCATAGCATTCCGAAGACCATTACTTCGGATCGGGATACAAAATTTCTTAGTCATTTTTGGCGACAACTATGGAAGAATGTCAATACTAAATTGCAATATAGTACTGCGCTTCATCTCCAAACAGATGAACAAACTGAGATCGTCAATCGAACATTGGGAAATATATTGAGGACTTTGATCGATAATAATCCCCGTTTTTGGGAGACGCGGTTGTCACTTGGAGAATTTGCATATAATTGTGCTAAGAACCAAAGCACTGGATATAGACCATTTATGATTGTATATGGTCGACAACCGAACACTGCTTTTGATCTTGCACCAATTCCTTTTGTTGAGAAGTCGAGCAGCAAAGTCAATGATATTGTTTCTCAAATGAGGACAATTCACAAAGATGTGCGCCAAAGACTAGAGAGCAAAACTGAATCCTATAAAACAGACATCGACAAGCGGCGGCGTGAAGTTATCTTTGAACCTAGAGATTTTGTTTGAGCTTTTTTGCCACCGGAGCGGCATCCTATCGAAACTTATAACAAGCTTAGTGATCGAAAGCTTGGACCTCTCGAAGTTCTTGAGCGCATCAATCCTAATGCGTATCGATTAAATCTTCCTTCTCATATGAAGATTCACGACGTCTTCAACGTTCGACATTTAACACCTTATGTGAGAGATTCTTCTAATGATGATGGCGCGAATTCGAGGACGAATTCTTTTAAAGATGGGGAGGATGATGCAGCCCACATTGAAGACTAGCTCTCTCGAGCAGGAAGATCGACCCGCATTCAAGCTCGACGAAACCGTGAAGCCATATCGACATCTTGAGTCTATTCCGAAAGCTTAAAAGATACCTTGGGAGCTCGCATGACGCTTTTACTATTTCTCCTAGTTTCAATGCTCTATCTTTATTCCTCCTAGTTTCAACGCTCTGTCTTTATTTCTTTAACGATATAAGTCATCCAATTTCTTGTAGAAGACAGACGATTTTTTATGAATGAAAAAACTTTGCTTTGAAGCAAGTATCGTGAACCTTGTAGAGTTCATACCCTTGAAAACCTAGAAGAGTTTTCACTCCATCCTTGAAGAGTCGGAGCTTTCGAAATCTGCATCCTTGAAGAGTTGCAGTCATCCATCTAGAAGAATAAGTGCCCTCTCAACTTCCTTGGAGGCCTAGAAGAGCAACCAACGGAGTCTCTATCTTTACCTATTCTGTTCATTATTTCCAACCCAAATTCGACCCTCCTATAGTGCTTATTTCAGAAAACCCAAAACAGAGAACTTGTAGATCCAGAAGCCTTTGTTCATTTGGCTTTGGAATCAAGTCGATCCGATCTGTATCGACAAAGATACGACTGTTCTCCTGAGCTTGCACAGTGATGGAATTTCCGTTCGTCCTGTTTCCTACGTGCGAGTCACTCTCCTGATCCTATTGTTTGAGAAAGCCTATCTCTGGCTTGCACCATTTATTATATATATGCTAAGACTGACTTCTAGAACCGGGAAATTCAAAGAGTTACAGTCATGCCAAATAGCTCGCACCGTCCGTGAATCTTCCCAACAGCATGATGAAGTACATACTAGGAAAATTCTGGACAAAACAGAGAACATTCGCAGGCTCCTTGACCTGAGTTGAACCTGAATAGCGAATGAAGCTACCCACAAAAATGACTCGCGCCTCAAGGAACCAGGAATTTAATTTCACCTCATGGCTTGAGCAGAAGAGAGGGAGGACCAACTGCCCTGGAGCTCAATGCCGTCCTCCGGAGTGATGCTCCCTCCCTTCAGGAAGCGTGAGTACCACCTGGCTGAGAGCTTCGGGTACCTCCTCAGCTCAGGGTCGTCCAAGTCCACATAGTACAGGCCATAGCCCGACCTGTACCCATCCAACAGCTCGAACACATCTAGGAGGGACCATGTGAAGTAGCCTTTCGCATTTGAGCCATTCCTTCACGGGTCAAAGGGAAGAAAGGTCAGAAAAATATGCACATTTGAATTGTGGGGTTACAGTGTTGGACTCAATACATAGAGGATGTGTACCTCACTGTATCCAGCAGGACACTGATATGCTTCTGCAAATATTGAATTCTCGGCCAGTCCTCAAGTGACGTGTTTCTCTGCATCCTTTGACCTGCAAAGAGACAACCAAAAGTTCCCACTTGTGTAACCACATTCCAGGGAAAGAATTGTAATCCAGAAACCTGAGTGGAATGTCAAAACAATATAATTTCTTATTCTTTCAGTAAATGCCAGCTTCGCCCTTTTCTCTCCATGGTTGACTCCTCTACCAAACCAGTCTCCTTGAACAATGCTCTGACAAGATAATTTACAACATTTCTTGATTGAAGTTTATAAACTCTTGACTTAACTGTTTCCTTATACATTTTTGAATTCAACTTATCAACTATGAAAAGAAAGATCTCATGGTCTGAACTGGTGTGCTCATATTGAATTCAAACATTAAGTTGGAAGCTGGAAGTCAACATCATATTTGAACTGCCCACAGAGAGAGAGAGAGAGAGAGAGAGAGAGAGAGAGAGAGAGAGAGAGAGAGACCGTTTTCATAGATAAAAATGGGAGGGTTCCCATAATTTTGCTTGAATAACTCCAGCACGCCTTGCAGACCCCATGGAGCAAGCGGAAACTGAAACAAATGCATCAGCAATTTTACTTCTCAATAAAGTTAACCGATAGTTCACTGCATCGATTTAATCTTACCTCAAATGAAGGCGGAAATCTATTCATAAATGATGACACATTTCCTTGCTTATCTGCCATGGAAGAGAAAAGCCACTAGACTCTTCAGTAGATGAGAAGTTTTCAAGTAAATTTGTGGTAATTAGAATGTTGATCGATAATTCTCAAGAAACATTTTACTCAATTAAAAGAGATTTAGCATGCATAGATGGTCATTTATAGATAAAATGTGATGCTTAAAGCAATATAAGATCGAGATACTAAGTTTGGACGAAGTCGGCCATACGGGTGAAGATTGAATTGGTAAAAGAGCACATACATTTCCACTCTACAGCCATGTCTGCCATATAGTCCCTCGGTTCGATGTTCAGGCTTTCTGGATTGTCCTTGACATAGTTTGCGCTGTAGAAATTGACTGCAAAGAAATCAAATGAACCCTTGACTCTTTGAGATTCGAGAGCAGTGAAGGAAGGGAGTCTTGATCCTGCATTATTCTTCATCACCTCAGGATAGTCCCCATACACCAGCGGTTCCACAAACCTGCAACAAAGATAAAACACCAAACTCAGTTTAAATTTCTACTGGATTACAACTCCGAACTGCGGAAGAAAAACAAAGTCAAACCGTATGGCAGGTTCGAAATTACTTAATGAACTGGACATTCTCAAACAAAAATAATAACCAGAGATTTCCATAGATAATGGTCACTGATGCAATCCAGAAATCAAACACCCGGTTCAAGTTAGATTGATTTCAAAGGCAAGAAGATACAGATCACACGTATATTGATCACTCACCAACCCATGAAAAAGTCATTAACCCTTTGAGCTGCAATTACGTCTTCCGTTTTGTTTGTGAAAGGAGCGGAGTACAAACTTAGAAGGTTAAGCCCTATGTATCCCTTCTGTATGTTCTGCAAACATGGAAACAGAAAAATGATCATTAGGCACGATATATTATCTGTTTTTACTGGGTTCTCCTCAACATTAGAAATGAAAACTGTGATAATTTGCCAGCATATAATGTCACATTGAATTAGATTATATCGTATAGGTTGAATCCTAAAGCAGGTTTTTTTACCGAGGTTGACTTAGGGGAAGTTCCCTAACATTAAAACAGTCAACAAAGTGGAAAAAAGAAACACAAACTTTTACCTGGTATTTTTTCCGATACAGTCTGGCGGCCGATGCATGTGACAATAAGATATTGTGAGCTGCCAAGTATGGTTCCAATAACGAATCTCCTCTGGTGCAGTTAAGGATTCCGAATGGAGAAGAGCAACGGCTCGGCGGCATGAATCCGAGGTCATAACCAGCTATCGAGAAAACATTGGCCTCGTTGAAGGTTGTCCAGTATTTAACTCTGTCTCCAAATATTTTGAAACATGCATCTGCATATTCCACGAAATCTCTCCTGCATCAACATGAATCAGTCCAATGACGATAAAGATTCCTCTTACCGGCGCTTCATATGATGGAGCTGTAATTGAAGGAAAAGGAAGAAAATAGAAAAACTAGATGTGATTAGTGTCATACACAATATTTCGACTTATCCATCCTCCATACTCATCTTCAAGAGCCTGTGGCAGATCAAAATGGTGCAGGGTCACATGTGGTTCAATCCCTGGATGTGAAAATTAACTTGTTACTGTCCATTTGAGGTAGTTTTTCCTCTAATACACAGGAAAACTGCACAAAAAATGGGTCATAAGATAACATCAGTATGTGTAAAACGAGCTTTGGCTATCACCATGGCTGATCAGTTCATTGATGAGGTTGTTGTAGTACTGCAATCCCTTCGGATTCACAGAGCCTCTCCCATCTAAAAGAAGAAATACGATCAAATGGCAGAACAGATAAGAAACAGATGCACTATTTGGAATAGAAAATCTACAGATAATGGGTGTTTGGTCATACCTGGGATGAGCCTTGACCATGAGATAGAAAACCGGTATGCATCTAATCCCATTTCTGCCATGAGTTGGACATCTACCTGCATCACATACATCAAATAGGATTGGGGGATGGTGGGTTAATCCAAAATGAAGCAAATCTAAGTTAGTTGTTTACCACTCATGATCACTATCTAACAGTAGTGAG
Source organism: Eucalyptus erythrocorys (assembly GCA_014182555.1). Lineage (NCBI taxonomy): Eukaryota > Viridiplantae > Streptophyta > Magnoliopsida > Myrtales > Myrtaceae > Eucalyptus > Eucalyptus erythrocorys. The sequence goes on along the minus strand of CM024606.1, from coordinate 9,404,127 downwards.
AAACTACCAGGTATCAAATTGTAAAAAGATGACTGGTAAATACCTTGTATTTGTGATATTGATCACAGGCAATATCTCCATTTGCTCCGCTTGTAATCACTGCAAGATGGAAAACCAGATAATTAGCAAAACTACAACCATAAAACCCACATATTATGCCTGCTTAGCAATGAATTTTCAAGCTTTTAGCAATGAAAACATGGAACCTGCTTACAGAATCATGACAACTATTTTACTTTTCACTGCTTTTAAATGCTTCAAGAATTTAGCTACTTTAGATGCCCATTGTTTTTCATAAGGACTTCGAAGTTTGGTCAGACTCCACCAAACTGAAGCACAAAAGTGGAAAGAAAATTCTTGTGCCCAAGACTCAACTTTTCTCAAGTCCCCTAAGACAGTCTACAACACGATTCCACTCCACTGTTCAGTGTAAAAACTTCAAAAACCAACCTGAAATGTTCTGGACTCGCTTAAAGCTGAGCTCAGTTGAGTACTTTTTCTTGAAAAATCAAGAAATTTCTTTGATATAACAAAATATTACCAAATAGAGGGTTTTAGGCAATCTTCTGAGCCAAAGCTCTTGGTGCAATTAAATTTGGCAAACCCAAAATGATTTTCAGACCCCAAGTTGATCATAACATTAACTATGCAGCACTGTAGTTCTCCTGACCTCACCCTAGAGGCCAGGAGTGAAACTTCCAAAGAAGATCATTCAAAATATTTCTCCTGCCCACAAAGCATAAAGGAGGAGTACCCAAATTGAAGAAAATCAACATGGTTGAAGTTCCCGTGAAAGAAGATCATTATATGAAAATAACAGGAAAGAAACTAGCCTGAGTCAGAGTGGGCCCAGGTGTCCATTATACTTGGAGTCCTCCCATCCTCATTTGCTGCTCCTTCGACCTTCCAAATTCCACAGCTTCAATCAAATTATTCTCTCTCTCTCTCTCTCTCTATACACGAAAACACACTCATCGAAACAGAGGGAGCAAGCACAGACCTGATAAGCTGAAGTGCCAGCACCAAACACAAAGCCAGGAGGGAAGTCGTATCTGCTGAACTCATCAGCACCAGAGACCGTCTCTGCTATCACCAGACCCACTACCAAAAGCTGCCACGAGAAACCCAGTTTCTTCATCATCTTCTGTCACGTATCTGAGTCTCCTTCAGAAAATACAGTCACACATCACCACAGGCACATCTATCACGTTCGCGGTGCCTCTCTTCTCTGGTTTTTTTTTTTTTTTTTTTTTCCCTCTCTTCTCTGGTTACAAGAGCTATCATTCCCTTTCCTTTTCTTCTCTCTTTTTGGAGATCTCGTCTTGCTGTGCAAAAATGGAATTACCATAAAGTAAAGGTCGAAAAGAGAAGTGACGGATTTGAATTGCAGGACAGAGAGAGAATCGTGTCATTATCGTTCTGGAGTTTCCTTGTCTATTTTGTCATAACGCCACGTTTGACTTGGGCGCCTCTGTTGCTATCAAGGATCTTGCCTTCGAGTCTTCGGGCATCACTCTCATAGGTTCCCTGCTTTTATTGTAATAATTTGGTCGCCCGTCTGTTTCCGTTTTGTAATATGGGCCATAAATCCAGCCCAATATATTATTTAGTTAAACCCAAAGTCAGCCCATGTCTCTTGCAAGCCCACAACCCATCTTCAATCATCTTCTTAATTTGTTGCCCACTCAAGTCAGCGGACATTTTTCAAACCTTAAACTCCATCCGCGTTTCTAATTGTCTCCCATGGCTATGCGGAGATTTTAACGAAGTCCTATATCGGTGGGGAAAAGGTTGGAAAGCGTGAATTGGATCGATATAAAATGGCGATGTTCCGGGATTTTGTGAAGAGCAAGCGATGTGCCTACACATGGACTAATAATAGGGATGGAGCAGAACTTGTTAAAAAGAGACTTGATTAGGCTCTTTATGACTTAGATTGGAGAGTTTCTTTATCGAATGCGAGGGCATTTGCATTTCCCACAATTGGTTCAGATCATAGCCCGGATTTTCTACATGCAGATTTAGTCGGGGTGAAGAGATAGAAGCTTTTTAGATTCAAAGTTCTCTGGATAGAAGATTCAAAGTATAAAGAAGTAATTCATAGAGCTTGGAGGGTTGAGGAAGGTGACCAGATGAATATTGCTAACAAAACAGGGAAGGTCGTTGTAGAACTAAGAAGATGGAGCAGCAAAAAATTCAAAAATGCATCTCGTGAAATCAAATCTCTACTTGGAAGACTTATCGAGTTGACTAACAAGGCTGAAGGAAGTCCAAACCATGAAGAATATTGCCAAGATGTTGAGCATATTTGAAAGCCTGTGGAGACAAGAAAAAATGTATGAGGCATGAGTTCAAGGATTAGTTGGACAAAATAGGGGGACAAGATTAGAAATACCTTTCAATTAGGAGCAACAAAACCATTGGGACTAGACAAACTCAAAGGATTATTTTACCCAAGCAATTGGTTGGAGATTTATGAGGATATATTTAGCATGGTAGATAACTTTTTCAGCCAATGTATGTTTGATTCTGAGATATATAAGACCCACATCATTCGCAAAGGTGATGGCAAATAGACTAAAACCTTGGCTCCTAGAAATCATATCCTAGGAAGAAAGTGCTTTCGTCAGGGGTCGTCAAATACAGAACAATATCTTTGTTGTTCATGAGGTGCTACATGAACTTAGAGTGAGAAAAAGAAAGCGAAAATTTCAGGCTGTTCTTAAATTACATTTGCAAAAGGCCTATGATAGGATAGAATGAGATTTTCTATGTGATTGTATGTTGAAAATGGGCTTATGTGAGAAATGGGTTGCATTGGTTAAAAAATGTATCTCCTCGGTATCACTTAGTGTAAAAATAAATGGGGAGTCATGTGATTATTTCCAACCAACTAGAGGAATTAGACAAAGTGACCAACTATTATCCTATCTATTCATTCTTATGGCCAATGTCCTATTCTCTTTGATTTTGAAAGCAATAAGAGATGGGAGTCTTAAGGGCATACAACTTAATCCAAATTGTCCTACACTTTCCCATCTCCCACTCATAGACGATGTTATATTTTTCTTGGATGGCTCAATTATCGAGGCTCAGAACTTAGCTAATGTCTTGCACTAGTATTGCTTTGCATCAAGACAGTCCATCAACCTCAACGAGTTAGGAATTTTCTTCAGGAAATACTATCCTCAAGGCCTAAAACAGAATCTTGCAGCTGAATTAATGGTGCCAATTATTGAGAAAAGGGGTAAATATCTAGGGATACCTTCTGACTAGGGATAATTTAAGAAACAAATGTTCTCTTGGATTCTTCCAAGAGTTGATAGGAAATTACAAGGTTGGAAAGAGAAGATGACATTGAAAGTAGGTAAAGAAATTCTACTTAAGACAATAGTCCAAGTGTTACCCTAATTTGCCATGTCTATCTTTAAATTCCCATATCAATTTGCAAGGCTATTGAAAGGAGAATAACATTCTTATGGTGGAAGCAAAACGCAATGAAAAGGGCATACATTAGAAAAGATGGGACATCTTAAAAACAAGGAAAGACTGCGGGGGGCTAGGCTTTAGAGACCTAGCTGATTTTAATAAAGCGATCCTAGGAAAGCAAGCTTGGAGACTTAATCAAGATCCAAAAGCCATATGAAGTAGATTGTTGAGAGGAATTTATTTTCCTGGGGATGATTTTTGGACAATGAACAAAGGTTCTTGACCCTTTAGGGAATGATAAAACTTACTAACAGGAAGAGATATGATTGAGCCAAAAATTAAATAGGAGATTGGTGATGGCAACAAGAGCATAATCCGAAAGGATAGATGACTAATCTCAGGCAAAATAGGAGGGCCAGCAAATCGAAATGAACCTTAGTTGGTAGCGGAATTAATTAACCATAATGAAAGGGGATGAAACATTCAGCTGCTCAATCCGTCATCAATGACTTCAAATCTCCATTGGGCCAACTCAAAGATGTTATCTTTTGTTTTGAGCTTAGAATATACAATCAAGAGGTTGACTAGGTCGTTAAAGCCTACCTAGCTGCTTCTCTCTCGAAGAATTGGATTGCTAATCCCCCTAATTCCTTTTTGTTGATTTTATGTTTGGATATGGAATCCTCGAGTTAGTCCTAAAATATCATTAAAAAAAAGAAAATCTGCGGACAGAATGCAGACAAAAAGGAGGGGAGCTCATGGAAGAGATAGGAGGAAGAAGAAGAAGGAGATTTTATTATTTTTAGTTTTTTGCATGTGACGATCCGAACGCCTCGACAGCGCAATCTAACATTGTTTTATAACGTCGGTAAGTGATTGAAGTCCCTAATTGTCTATTCAAAGGAATTGTCAAAAATTAGGGTTGGGAATTCAGAATTAGGCTGATTATAAGTTGTTGCTTTTGACTGGAGAGTTCTCAAATAGCATATTTATATAGACATGATAATTTAGGATGTTATGAATCTATGCATTTTACGAATCTCAATTTGGGCTTATGATTTGCCTAGAACGGAATTTTCAAGTTCAACGCGCATTCTAGACAAAGTTCCAAACATTAACTTTTGAGCCGAATTGTGGTCGTTTCTGATGAGGTCTTAAGGAGGCTGAGTTGGGTTTCTTATAATATGTCAAAATGGCTTTCTAAGGATTATAAGTTGGCTTGAAATGGAATTTTGTGGAGGAAGTTATGGCGCGAAGAAGTTTAACACGCGAGTCGCACCTAGCAAACAATAATAGGTTTTCACTAGGAGCGAGCTTTTCATTGACATGTGGGTATCATTTTATCGACAAATAGACATAATAGTCGAGTCGCTCATTAGAATATCATTTACTTGTTCTTTTGTTATTGTTTTTCAATCATTTAGGAATTCAAGTGTGTTGACTCGAATAACTGCCATGGTTGGGTGTTGGCTTTCCCAAATGAGTGACACTATTTCTTCTTTATATTTTAAACTCATATTTTGAAAAAAAAAATTGTGGATTATATATGCTATGCGTTGATAAATAGTATCTCTTGTTGCAAAAAATAGGATCGGGCTTTTACTGTCATTCTGTTGTTTGAAAGAGAGAGTTATCATCTAACTTCAGTTTGAATGATTGTCTAGAATTAGTTTGTGAAACCCTTAATCTTGAAAAATTTGTGATACGTGAAGAGCACTTTTATATTTATATACCAAGTGCCTGAATTATAAAATAACTCTCATTCTGATAGTGGATTATTGGATATTTGTTATTGATGCTTAATGGCCAATGTCTCTATGAATCCTAAGAGGTGTATAGTTATGTGCATATTAGTCTAAGATATCATTGTAGGCCGAACGACCAACTAATAATAGGTAAAGACCTAACTAGGGGGAATTTTGGTCGTTTTGTTACAGCATTATGCGTGACAATGGATAGACATTTGAGCATGGACTGGTCAATTGAGTGAACCATTGATATGTGAATTAAGTTGGTCGATGGAATGGATTATCAAGATGTGGTTTGATGAAATTAAATAATGGAATAGACCATTGACATCAATGAAATAGACCATTGAAACATATTTTTGTAAGATTGACCAATGGACTGGACCATTGGTGTCTTGGATATTTGTATTATGAATATATTATGTTTAAAGTGAGTTATGATTGTGTTTTAAATATATATAGTGATTTCTCGATCTGTTTAAAAGAAATATATTATTCATCGAGCTCTGATAGCTCACTCCTCTTATCTATTTGTTTTTCAAGTTCTTCGGCGAGCTGCAATTAGGTGTGAGCGTCTATTTCAGGGAGGGCTCTTTGGTAATGGGAACTTTTTGGACATGAGCTGTGTATAGTTGATGAGTTAGTTTTATGGAGATGTATATGTCATATTGGTGGTTTATAGAAAGATCGGATATTGTAATCAAATACCTTTTGTCAAATGTATATATATTGATGCCAGACCAAAATCTGATTATATTGAGGCTGCGTCCTTCAAAGAAAAGAGCTGTGCCATGCCCTTTTTCTTGTTGACATGTTTGACCGCTGGGGATTCTCTGGCGAAATCAAAGCCATCCATAACGGAGTTGGCAAGCCCGGAGGCGAACCCGCGGCTCCTGTTGAAGCGACGTCGTGCATCTTCTTGCTCAGCAGCTCCCCCACGTTCTTCATCGCCATATTCGTGGAACGCTAGAAACTGGCCAAAGAATACGGATTTGAATTGCAGGACAGACGGAGAGATGCTCATTATTTTTCTGATTTTCTTGTTGTCTTTTTGCCCAAGGCCACGTCGGACTTGGACGTCTTTCCTGCGCGTTACCGTCGTTGGCTCCATGCGATGCATATACGTAAGAAAAAATGGGCACGCTTTCGTTCTTTATAACAGCGGAGGAAAATACCTCGGTCATTTTTGGCCTGTCTGTTTCTGCTCGGGCTGTAAAAAAAATCTTCAGCTAAATGGAAGCCGTCCATAAGGGACCCGGCATGTACCGCGGTGCATCCACGGCTCTAGTTGAAGCGACGCAGTGCATATTTTTGCTTGGCAGTCCAAGACATTCTTCTTCACCATAAGTGGTGAACGCTAGAAACTTGCCTAGAACTACGACATGACAATCATATTCAAGGAGGGCGCGAGATTATGTAAGCAAATTTAAGCATGACAAGGCACAAGGACGATTGACTTGGAATCTAATACGGTTTTGACACGTTCCAACTTCGGAAATCGATGTAGATGCTAAACGACATGAATATAATGATACAAAACCACTCGTCGGCCCCTACCAAAACATTGCAAAGCAATGCTTTTACGTACATCCATCTATGATCCATATACTAAGACTGACTTTTAGAACCGCGGTCACACTCGATAGCTTGCACCGGCTCCGTTTATTTTCTCAACAACATGATGTTCCTATGAGGAAAATACTGGACACAAGAGAGTACATTCGCAGGCTCCTTGACGTGAGTTGAACCTGAATAGCGAATGAAGCAAACCAAGAAAATTACTCGTGCCTCCAAGAACCAGGAATTTAATTTCACGTCATGGCTCGAGCAGAAGAGAGGGAGGACTGATTGCCCTTCAGCTCAAAGCTGCCGTCTGGAGTGATGCTCCCTCCCTTCAGGAAGCGTGAGTACCACTTGGCCGAGAGCTTCGGGTACCTTCTCAGCTCAGGGTCGTCCAAGTCCACGTAGTACAGGCCGTAGCCCGACCTGTACCCATCCAACAGCTCGAACACGTCTAGGAGGGACCATGTGAAGTAGCCTTTCGCATTCGAGCCATTCCTTCACAGGCCCATGGGAAGAAAAAAGGTCAGAAAAATATGCACATTTGAGTTGTGGGGTTACGGTGTTGGACTCAATGCATAGAGGATGTGTACCTCACTGTATCCAGGAGGACACTGATATGCTCTTGCAAACAATGAATTCTCGGCCAGTCCTCAAGCGACGTGTTTCGCTGCATCCTTTGACCTGCAAAGAGACGACCAAAAGTTCCCGCTTGTGTAACCACTTTCCACGAAAAGAATTGTAATCCAGAAACCTGAGTAAAATGTTGAAACAATATGACTTCTTATTCTTTCAGTAAGCGATGGCTTCACCCTTTTCTCTCCATGGCTGACTCCTCTATCAAACCAGTCTTGAACGATGCTTTGACAATATAATTCACGACATGTCTTGATTGAAGTTGATACTTTTGACTTAACCGTTTGCTTATTTATTTTTTACTTCAACTTATCGACTATGAAAAGAAAGATCTCATGGTCTGAACTGGTCTGCTCATGCTGCATTCGAACATTAAGTTGGAAGCTGGAAGTCAACATCACATTTTAACTGCCCGCAGAGAGAGAGAGAGAGAGACCGTTTTCATGGATAAAAATGGGAGGGTTTCCATAATTTTGCTTGAATAACTCCAGCACGCCTTGGAGACCCCATGGAGTAAGTGGAAACTGAAACAAATGCGTCAGCAGTTTCACTTCTCAATAAAGTTAACTGATAGTTCACTGCATCGATTTAATCTTACCTCAAACGAAGGCAGAAATCTATTCATAAATGACATTGCATTTCCTTGCGTATCTGCCATGGAGAAAAAGTCAGCCACTAGACTCTTGAGTAGATAAGAAGTTTTCATTTTGTGGTAAGTAAAATGTTGATCAATAATTCTGAAGAAACATTTTGCTCAATTAAATGAGGTTTAGCATGCATAGATGGCCATTTATAACTAAAATGTGATGCTAAAAGCTATATGAGATTAATATACTGTGTTTGGACAAAGTCGGCACTACAGGTGAAGATTGTATAGGGTAAAAGAGCGCATACATTTCCACTCTACAGCCATGTCTGCTTTATAGTCCCTTGGTTCGATGCTCAGGCTTTCCGGATCGTCCTTGATATAGTTTGAGCTGTAGAAATTGACTGCAAAGAAATCAAATGAACCCTTGACTTTTTGAGATTCGAGAGCAGTGAAGGAAGGGAGTCTTGATCCTGCATTCTTCTTCATCACCTCAGGATAGTCCCCATACACCAGCGGTTCCACAAACCTGCAACAAAGATAAAACACCAAACTCAGTTTCAATTTCTACTGGATTATAACTTCAAACTGCAGGATCACTCTCCAGAAGAAAAACAAAGGTAAACCGTAGGGCAGGTTCACATTTACTTAACAAACTAGACATTCTTATTATCCATAGATAATTGTCAGTGATGCAACCAAGCGGTCAAACACCCATTTCAAGTTAGATTGATTTCAAGGAGAAGAAGATACAGATCACATGTATATCGATCACTCACCAACCCAAGAAAAATTCATTGAACCTTTGAGCTGCAATGACGTCTTCCGTTTTGTTTGTGAAAGGAACAGAGTAGAAACTCAGAAGGTTAAGCCCTACGTATCCCTTCTGTATGTTCTGCATACACAGAAATGGCAAAATGATTAGTAGGCACGATATATTATCTGTTTTTACTGGGTTCTCCTTAACATTATGAGAGAAACGAAACCTGTGATATGTTGCCACCATATAATGTCACACTGAATTACATTACATCGTATAGGTTGAAATGGTTGAAACCAAAAGCAGGATTCTTCTACTGAGGTCAACTTAGGGGAAGTTCCCTAACATTATTAAATCAGTCAACCATGCTGAAAAAAAAAAAAAAAAAAACACAAAAACTTTTACCTGGTATTTTTTCCGATACAGTCTGGTGGCCGATGCATGCGACAATAAGATATTGTGAGTTGCCATGTATGGTTCCAATGATGAATCTCCTCTGGTGCAGTCAAAGTATCCAAATGGAGAAGAACAACGATTTGGTGGCAGAAATCCGAGGTCATAACCAGCCATCGAGAAAATATTGGCCTCGTTGAAGGTTGTCCAGTATTTAACTCTGTCTCCAAATATTTTGAAACATACATCTGCATATTCCACGAAATCTCTCCTGCATCGACGTGAATCAGTCCGGTGATGATAACGATTCCTCTTACTGGCACTTGGATATGATGGAGCTGTAATTGAAGTAAAAGGAAGAAAATAGAAAATCTTGATGGGACTAGCTATCATACACAATTTTTCGACTTATCCATCCTCCATACTCATCTTCAAGAGCCTGTGGCAGATCAAAATGGTGTAGGGTCACGTGTGGTTCAATCCCTGCATGTGAAAATTAACTTGTTACTGTCCATTTGAGGTGGTTCTTTCTCTAATATACATGAAAATTGCATAAAAAATGGGGCATAAGATAACATTAGGATGCATAGAACGAGCTTTGGCTATCACCATGGCTGATCAGTTCATTGATGAGGTTGTTGTAGTACTGCAATCCCTTCGGATTCACAGAGCCTCTCCCATCTGAAAGAAGAAATATGCTCAAATGGCAGAACAGATAAGAAACAGATGCACCAGTTGGAATAGAAAAGCTACAGTTAATGGGTGTTTGGTCATACTTGGAATGAGCCTCGACCATGAGATGGAAAACCGGTATGCATCTAAGCCCATTTCTGCCATCAGTTGGACATCTTCCTGCATCACATACATCAAATAGGATTGTGGGATGGTGGGTTAATCCAAAATGAAGTAAATCTAAGTTAGTTGTTTACCACTCACGATCACTATCTAACAGTAGTGAGAAAATACTAGGTATCAAATTTTAATGAGATGACTGGTAAGTACCTTGTATTTGTGATATTGATCACAGGCGATATCTCCATTTGCTCCACCTGTAATCACTGCAAGATGGAAAACCAGAAAATAAGCAAAACTAAGACCACAAAACCCATATATTATGCTGGCTTAGTAATGAATTTTCGAGCATTTAGCAATGAAAACGTAGAACCTGCTTACAGAATCATGACAACTATTTTACTTTTCACTGCTTTTAAATGCTTCAAGAATTTAGCTACTTTAGATGCCCATTCTTTTTCATAAGGACTTCGAAGTTTGGTCAGACTCCACCAAACTGAAGCACAAAAGTGAAAAGAAAATTTTTGTGCCCAAGACTCAACTTTTCTCAAGTCCCATAAGACAGTCTAGTACACGATTCCACTCCACTGTTCAGTGTAAAAACTTAAAAAATCAACCTGAAATGTTCTCGACCCGCTTAAAGCTGTACTCAGTTGAGTACTTTTTCTTGAATAATCAAGAAATTTCTTTGATATAACAAAATATTACCAAAGTAGAGGGTCTTGGGCAATCTTCTGAGCCAAAGCTCTTGGTGCAATTAAATTTGGCAAACCCAAAATCTATTTTCAGACCCCAAGTTGATTATAACATTAACTTTGCAGCACTGTATTTCTCCTGCCCTCACCCTGGAGGCCAGGAGTGAAACTTCACAAGAAGATTCTAAAAATTCTCCTGCCCATAAAAAAATGAAGGCGGAGTACCCAAATTGAAAAATACCAACATGCTTCTGTCGAAGTTCATGTGACAGAAGATCATTATATGAAAATAACAGGAAAGAAACTAACCTGAGTCAGAGTGGGCCCAGGTATCCATTATACTTGGAGTCCTGCCATCCTCATTTGCTGCTCCTTCGACCTTCCAAATTCCACAGCTTCAATCAAATTACTCTCTCTCTCTCTCTCTCTCTCTCTCTCTACATGAAAACCCACTCACTGAAACGGAGGGAGCAAGTACAGACCTGATAAGCTGAAGTGCCAGCACCAAACACAAAGCCAGGAGGGAAGTCGTATCTGCTGAACTCATCAGCACCAGAGACCGTCTCTGCTATCACCAGACCCACTACCACAAGCTGCAACAAGAAACCCAATTTCTTCATCATCTTCTCTGTCCCGTATCTGCGTCTCCTTCAGAGATCACAGTCACACATCACCACAGGCACATCTATCGCGCTCGTGGTGCCTCTTCTCTGGTCATAACAGCTATCATTCCCTTTCCTTTTGTTCTTCTCTCTTTATGGAGATTCTGTGTTGTTGTGCAAAATTGGAATTACCGTAAAGTTATAGGTCGAAAAGAGAAGTAACGGATTTGAGTTGCAGGACAGAGAGAGAATCACGTCATTGTCTTTTGTCATAACGCCACGCTTGACTTGGGCGCCTTTGCTTACTATCAAGCCTCTTGCCTTGGAATTTTCGGGCATCGCTTTCATTGGCTCCCTGCCTATATTAGTAATAATTTGGCCGCCCGTCTGTTTCCGTTTGGACCGCACTCGATTCTTTGGCGAAATCAAAGCCGTGCGCCAAGTCGTCGGCAAGCCCGGAGGCGAATCCACGGCTCTCATTAATGCAACGTCATGCATGCTTTTGCTCAGCAGCTTCCCCGGCGTTCTTCCTCACCAGGAGCGTGGAATGCTAGAAACTGGCCAAAGAATGCGACAAGACAATATTATTCGAAGAGGGTGAGCATGACAAGACATGAGCAGGCTTGAAATCTAATGTGATTTGACGGTTTTTGACGCTTTCAATTTTAAGGTATCAAGATGACACGAAGAACTCGAGGGCAGGGGCCTTCCTAAAATATTAAATATGAAAAAAGCAAACTTTTTATATAACTATCTATTCTCCCACGTCATTTGATCCTACAAGACAGTTTTCGAATGTAATATGTGATTAAGGCTGTTGGTCGGGCATGGGTTATATGGCAAAATTATATCATGCGTTTATTAACCATCCATTGAGATGTGCTTATTGTAATTTGCAACTGCCCTTAACCCTCCACTCAAATTCGTTATTTAACAAATAATTTAAACAAACTCTGTCGAGAACGTATCTAGAAATATAGGCTACTTCTTTTTCTAAAAATATACCAGTTTTTTAAATAGAGGAGGCCACCAGACTTGTTGCATTCAAGAAGCTACAAATTGCCCTGTTGCTGAAAAGCATCTTGATCAATCAAGATACGGGCAAATTGCATTTGGAGTTCTATTTGCTGAAGGCCCACATAGAAAACTTGTGGTACACAGCATTGATTTTCTGCCAGACACCGATGATAATGTTCAGGATATTTTTGGCCTGAATCTTGTTCTTAGCAGCGTCTCCACCACGCTGCAGAAAGGTGAACTTTTTAGAGAACATGTTGAGATTGCATCTAGAGTTTGAGCCCGTTTGACACCCGACACAATTTGACGTGTAGTTCTTGGCCTTGCTTGTGCACATTGCAGTACAGAAAGGCTTCTAATTGCTATTCACTCTTTGGAATTTGTGTGTCGTGCATTGTGATGACTGATATCTGATTTTTAAGGTCGGGGATTATTGGTCCCTACTCTGATTTAAGAAGCCAAATTGTGAAATTTAGAAACATCTCGCCCTCTTTAGTTTAGTAGATTAAGTCCGGATGGAAGTGTGAGGCAATATGATTTCTTGCTCGATGAAGACAGCACAAAAGGATGAAAGATGGATTATTTATAGACTAAAAATGGATGTGCTATCTATAGTAAGTAGTTTCTTCTTCTCGACATTTTTTATTGACTTGAATTATTAAATACTGGTTAAGGTTGTATAGTAAATATAATTAGAGGTGACCATAGTTTTAGGATAAAATCAGAAATGGAGAATCAGATCTACTAAAATCAATCCGGTTTCAGGTTTTAGGATATGCAGGATAAACTCTAAGTTTCAAAAATTAACCAACCTGTTTTAACAAGTAGGTTCCAAGATTCAGGTGGAACCTAGAACTTGAAATAAGTCTCTATGTTCTTCTTGTTCTATGTTTTGGCACAATCCTATGGTATTCTATGGCGTCCAATGATGAGTAAATAATATGAAATCGCAGGCCACGTATCTGTAATTGAGATTTCTACTTTATCAATTTTTATATTTTTCATGTGCCTAAATATGAGTTATGATTAGTGAATTGTAACAACAAATAGTAGTCATTGAAGGTGATAATTCACTGCAATTATTTAATTAAGAATACAAGCCAAACTTGGGCGGACCCTGAAACTTATGACGATGCAAGTTCTAAGTTTCAGGTGGAACCTCCATTGATCGTGAAACTATCACCCTGGATATGACTAGGAATGTAGAATTGCTGATAAATACATAAGAAGAATATGATCTTTATAAGCAAGAAAAATTGGAGAAAGAGTAATTTCTCCTTCAGCAATCATGTATGAACTGATTTGGCTGATCATGTGTAATAACAGATCATCTCACTTGAAGACTTCAGCAGATGAGTAAGTTGATGAGAAATTCCTCTCGAGGTCGATGAAGCCATTGGAGCTCACGATCCCTCCCTTCAGAAAGCGCGAGTACCACCGAGCTGAGAGCTTTGGGTATCTTCTCAGCTCAGGATCATCCAAGTCCACGTAGTACAGGCCGAAGCCCGCCTGGTAGCCATCCAACAGCTCCAGGAGATCTAGGAAAGACCACGTGAAGTAGCCTCTCACGTCCGATCCGTTCCTTCACGCACAACAAATCTCATCACACTCCACAAACTAATAAGCACCTCGGCTGGTATTAGATAGGATGATTTCATTTCAGGTCTACGGATGGCAGATACCTCACGGAATCAAGCAAAGCACCGATATATCCGTGCAAAGATTTCACCCTCGGCCAGTCTTCTAGCGTAGCATTCCTCAGCGTGCGTTGACCTGAGAAGAGGTGATGGCAGCTTAAGATGAGCTTATTCATGTGAATATACAGTAGAAACTAGAGAAAATGGGGGGGAGAGACCGTTTTCATGGATGAAAATAGGGGGATTCTCATAAGTTCGCTTGAAGTAGTCCAGAACACCTCGCAGACCCGATGGAGTAACAGGAAACTGAAACCGCTTCACAAATCACTCTCTGTTCAATATAGCAAGCGAGCCAATACAGACCCACAGATAAACTCTTACCTCGACCGAAGGTGACGACGTATTGTCCTGTACAACTGCCACATAAAACAAGGTCAGGTACAAGATATTGAACCAGATGATTAGTTTACTCAGTATCCCAAAGCTCGTGACTTTGAACATTGTCGAGGCACTGGTTAGACTTATAGTTTGACGGTGTTTTAGCTTAGCATATATACTAGGGAGGTCTCAAAGAATTAGGATCCAGACAAGCAAGTGGAGACATGGGCCAACACCAGATGTATTAAAAGGACACGTACATATCATGTCAACAGCTGTATCTGCATTGTAGTCCCTCGGCTCCATCTTTAGGATTTCGGGATTGTCCTTGATGTGCAGTACATTGTAAAAATTGATTCCAAAGAAGTCAATTGAACCCTTGATTCTTTTGGATTCATGAGTCGTGAAGGAAGGGAGTCTTGATCCCACATTCTTCTTCATCACGTCTGGATAGTCCCCATACACCAGGGGATCTGCAAACCTGCAATGGTGAGAAATAACGAACCATGAAAGCTGATTGAGAATTAGATGATAAAACAGAGGTTCCTATCCAAAAGCTAGATACAAAAAAGTACCGCTATATAGATCATAGCAACGCAATGCAGAAGCTAGATAATGCTAAAAGGATGGTCATGGAGAGATAGACTTCACTTAGATTTGCTGCAACTCACCACCCCACATAAAAGTCATTGGCCCTTTGAGTCGCGATGACGTCTTCAGTTTTGTTTGTGAAAGGAATGAACCAGTAAGAGAAAAGGTTGAACCCTATGAATCCCTTCTGTTTGTCCTGCAACACAAAATAGAAGTATATGTATCTTAATTGCCACGGGTAATTCATGGGTTAATCGTCTAGTCCATGAACGTCTGTCCAAATTAAGAACAGACAGACAATCACTTCCCGAAAGGATCCTTACTTCGTATTACTCCTATTTCTTTTTATTTTCTTTATTTTCATTTCATTCAAAAATTCTTTTTTTTTTCTTATTTTCAGTTTTAATTAATATTTAAATTGAATAATGAATCCATAAGATAAGCTGTTCCAAAACAAAGCTGCTATGCAGAAGAGTATAGGAGACTTTGAGAAAGCTAAGCCGGCAAGGGCAAGGAGCTTGTTGCTCCGACACGAACCTTTAGGCGTCAGAAGCTTTTAGGAGGGTCTTTCGATTTTTAGTTTCCTTTAGTCGAGATCATTCCATTTATAAATTGACCAAACGTTAATATTTTAAGAATAATTGTTGTCCACGTTATATTATTAGTTAATGGTTTAATTATTTAAACGCTAAAAAGAAATCCATTGATTATGAGAAGGTGTACCTCTTATGATTAGGTGCAACTCTTGCAAAAAAAAATGTTTTTATGTAAGGCCCCTATTGAAGGCACTTATTGATAGCTTATATAAAGAGTCTGGTTGTCTCTCTGCTATACATAAAATAAATTAAATTAAATTAAAAAAGTCGTATTATATCCTTCATAAGATAAAATACATTAAGACTAAAGTGGATTAAGGGAGAGAAACCATATTTCTTCATTTCTCCTATTTCGGCGACAATCATTTACTCAAAGTTATTATCGTTATAGATAAAGGTATGTCATCATCTCTCTTATCGTGAAAAAGTTCATGAAGATCTAAGATTTCTTTAGTTTAGAATGTCTGTATAAAGAATTTTATCATTGCTCACAAGTATACGAAAAACTAGAAGCTTTACCTGGTAAGTCTTCTTGTACAGTCTAGCAGCCGATGCATGTGCTAACAGGATATTGTGGGCCGCCAGGTAAGGCTCAGTGGAAGAGTTGCCTTTGGAGCAGTTATGGTAATATCCAAATGGAAACGAGCAACGCATTGGCGGCAAAAAACCGATGTCGTAGCCTGCCAACACAAAAACATTGGCCTCATTGAAAGTCGTCCAGTATTTGACTCTGTCCCCGAACATTCTGAAGCATACATCAGCATAATCCGTGAAGTCTTTCCTGCATCGACAAACATTTATCCATCAGCATTGAACTAACTCGCACTTCCATCATCAGGTGACTCAAACAATCAACCAGAGGGAAGGAAGAGGAATCCACCAGGACCAAAATCTTACACTATCTTTTGGTCTATCCATCCTCCATACTCATCTTCAAGAGCCTGCGGCAGATCCACATGATGTAGTGTCACATGGGGTTGAATGCCTGTTAATTACAAACAATCATATCACCCCTCATATTATCTTCTTTCCATCACACTTTAGAGATATCTGCCTCTTATATTAAAGGAAAAATGCTTTAAAAATGGGAAATGAACAGTAATTTAATCTGTAACGAGCAAATGGTGATGACCTTTTCTGATTAATTCATCGATGAGGTTGTTGTAGTACTGCAAGCCCATCGGATTGATAGATCCTCTTCCATCTATGAGTAGAACAGGAAACACAATGGATATAACATCCGAAAAAAGCTTGTTTTTCTTCAGAATATAAGTGCGACATGATTGATCATACTTGGAATGAGCCTTGACCATGAGATGGAGAATCTGTACCCGTTTAAGCCAGTCTCCACCATAAGTTGGACATCTTCCTGCATTGCATTTATTGGATATAACTCAAGATAATCACTTAACAATCATCAAATAATGTCCTCATTGGATATTTGGTTACTCGTGACCATCTAGTTGACGACAGAAATGAATAGAAAACACAGTTCATTTAAATGATAATTACACCCATAGCTGAGGCCTCATGAGCATAAACCATTAACTGAGGGTAGTCCTGAGTACCTTATATTTGTGATACTGATCACATGCAACATCGCCGGTAGCTCCACCCATTATTCCTGAAGTTTTGAGGGGAAATCAAACATTCAAGTCGGAAGGTGAAAATAAAGATGCAGCATATGTTAGGTATTTGTAAGATCTGCTGTCTCTTGTTTACGAGCTTTCAGTAACCAAACTTGTACTGCTTTTCCAGACAGATAACGATTTGTTTACATTTTCCTCATCTTTGTATGAGCAAATATTTAACTATGCTGAAATTTCAGTTTGCTCACTGCCCTCCTTTATCTGAAAAATACAAATTCGACCATAGGCCAGGTTCAATGAAAAGATATACTCGCATTCTTAAGCACCAAATCACTCTCGGCATGGTCCTTTCTCAGAGCTTACCGTTGGATTGAAAGGGTCGGACGGGAATCAGGTATATCACGTGAAAAATACTCTCTTATAAGTAAGTGCAGAAAATTACACAGATAAACACGTCAAAGAACCTTGTTTCTACCCGTTGAAGATTTGAAAATGCTTGAAGAATTCCAAGAAATTTCTCCAAAAATATGATCATACTTATCAGGAAGCAGATAGGGATTACTTACCTGAATGGGCAAAGGTGTCAAATATACTTGGAGTCCTCCCATCTTGGTCTGCTGCACCTTCAACCTTGAAAAAGGAAAAGAGGGAACGATATTGAACGATAACGTAAACAAGTGCCGAACATCTCAGAAACAAAGGGATGGCACAGAGAATCAGGCATTCAAGATTAAAGACTCAATTGCTTTTGAGAGAGAGAGAGATTGAAGACCCACTTGATAAGCTGAAGTGCCTGCACCAAACACAAAGCCAGGAGGGAAGTCATGCCTGCTGTATTCATCTGCACCAGAAACTGCAACCACCAAACTCACCACCAAAAGCTTCAAGAGACACACTTTCTTCAACATTTTTTTCCACTAAATGATCGCGTGTTGTCCTCTCGCGTAAACAGAGCAAGCTCCCTATCTGGGTCTCTCTCAAAAAAGCACACGGGCCTATGTTGCCACACTCATATTTGCTACGCTTTTCATGTCAAGGTTTCATTCTTCTTCCTTTTTTGGGTGAAGAAAACACAGAAGGCTGAAAGCAGAAAAAGGAGGAATTTTTGCCCACCAAAGCCCCCCCCGCACCGTATTGGAGGAATTTGGCGCATTCTTGTCAGAAAGCAGGCCACATTTCTTGGTACCTTTTGGCCATAGCTTTGAAGTACTTTGCTTTTTTGTGTATGACTCTCATTAGTTACATGCAAATAATGTGAATTCCTTGTCTGGTCCACCATGTATGCCAGTGGATAGCATTTCGGGTAATCTCAGCCAACCACAAAAGGAAGTTTGGCTGCCATACATTGCAACACACAAATCTGTGCATAAAATTTCAATCATGTGAAATTCCAAAACCCCACTAAATGCTTGCCTGCAATAAACAACTCGCAGTATATCACATAGACATTTAATTTTCAGTAAGTGTTTTGATGTCGCAGTATCTATGTCTCTCTAATGGGAAGTCCAGTCATGGAACTAAGCTCCCAAAACAATTTGTGTATCCGATCCAAGAAATAGGTTTTTCCTAATCGTGCAAAGAAATCGGCAGACTGGATTTGCAAGGAACATGAGGAGGACAGCAGAACATGTCAGCAGCGAGACCATAATTTTCTCAAAAGCTTATTAAGAAGAGCATCAGTTTAACTTGAAAGTTCTGTGATGAATCTTGAAGAACTTGAAGATTTTATATAATCTGCTTCTTGATTTTGAAACAAAAGGAGAGAAAAGATCGAACAATCTGAACAAGACTTGTGAGACCCACATTTTGGTTCTGTACTTGGACCGCACTATATGGTGGGTCAAGTCATAAACCACCAATATAACTAATCTTTTGAAGTTGCTTTTCTACTTTTATCTGCTGAATGGCATGAGAAAGTGTGTAGCTTTTTCACTTCTTTGTTGATGAAACAGTTTTCGCATACTGACATAGCAGATTATGAATTCATTTATACTTACGAATCATATACTAGAGTAAGATCATCTTAATAGTCCTAAAGCATCCGTGTACAATGATGCTCTGTAGTTCTGTGACCATCTATCTCGTTATGCCAGTTGCCTTGATGGCTGCTTCGTTGTCTGGAGTTGCTCTAACGTGGATAGGACTTCGGTCATGTGCGGTCTATTCTTGGGATCTGTATGGAGGCATTGCAGTGCGACAGCAGCCGCGCCTTGAGCTTCCTTCTTGAAGTATTGGCCTCCCAACCTCAAGTCCATGATTCTCAACACTCGTCTTGTGTCATTTAGAAACGGCTTCGCCCACTCCACGAGGGTCTCGTCCACAAACCCACCTCTCTCATCTTCCATTGCGCGCCTTCCCGTGAGCAATTCTAGCAAGACAACGCCGAAGCTGTAAACATCGCTCTTTGGGGTCAAGTGACCTGTAATTTAAATTGGTTAGCCGAGGTAACAGCTCATAGTTTTTGAGGCATCTGCTTTTCATCTCGACATAACTGAAGAAAGTCACATGCACAAGGTTACTTAAGAGAATCGAGCAATTGTGGTCTGCAGAACAAATAATTTGAATCATGGTCTGAGGAGTAAAGACGCCTATCTGGAAATCGAAGTATACAATGGTCGGCAGATCGTTTGGCCTCAGTTTCTTATTCCACTTGGAGGCGAAAAAGGAACCTCGAAATTTGTGTTCTGTATAAAAAAAAATATTACGACAATTGAGAACCTGTCGGTTCCGCTGTTATCCATCACTTGTTGTTTGTAAGAAGGCCATAGCAACGGTCTTATGCAACTGAGATAGATTGGCTTTTGGCATCAGATGGATCTCTCAAAATGAATGAACTGATATGGAAGTATACAGGATAGCAGGGATTTGAAGTTTATTAAACAAGAGAAATGAATGAAGAAAGTCAGCTACTAATATAACAAATTCGAAGGGTGTGGTCGGTTGCTCAACAACGCTTTCGATGATAAGATCACAAATCACATATCTGATGGAAAAGGAATCTGATGGAAAAGGGTTTTGACCTGTCGCAACATATTCAGGTGCCGCGTAACCCCGAGTTCCCACCACTCGGGTGGAAACGTGGGTTTCATCTCCGCTAGGGCCATCCCGTGCCAAACCAAAATCTGAAAGTTTCGCGGTGAAATCCTGCATACATGTAGCTACTCAAGTACTGCATGAAATATCAAATCCATATCCTAGATCTACAGTAGAATAAATCAAAATTTTCACTAATGAACCATACCGAGTCAAGCAGAATGTTTGACGCCTTCAAGTCACGGAAAATTACATTTGCATCTAAACTATGTAAGAAGGACAATCCACGGGCAACACCAATCGCAATATTCATCCGCGCAGACCAAACCATAGGTTGAACACCTTCTGCACTAAAACAAAAGGCAAATCCCTTGAGAAATACTGCTTCAAGCATAGGATACATTACCACCGGAACTGAACTTCGCAAAAGTAGGCTTTTCTTTTAACCCAGCAGAAGAAAATAATTTGGGGCAGAGTGATGCCGTCAATGTTGTTGGATAACATAGGTCTTCTGAACATTCAGCTTGATAATACCCACGGAGCCATACAAACTGCTGTGAACCACATGCACCAGATTATGTCAACAATTGGCGGAATCACTGCTAGAAACCCTACTCAATTGCCCTTCCTGACGAGTTTTGTCAATGCATCTCTTCTATGGAGTTTTTGAAGTCACGAGAGGAATGACTTCATACAACATTTGGTAAATAGTATCAACATTCTTGATCACACTAATAAGCTAATTATCCAGGTTGGTTGGGAAGACTAACAGGACTATTCTGCAGTGTTACCTCCCAACTCCCCTTACTAAGCACCCCAAGCCCCCAATCAGGAGACAACAAACAATAATACAAACTACATCCGTCGTGCAAGAGTTCATAATTGAAAAGCAGGTCGCGGATTTTTTTCCCTTTTTTGAAAATATATATGTAATTAAAAGTTTGTTTCTTGCTTGCTAAATAAATGTATGGACAACAAACTTATCTACACGTTCTAGCTCTTGTGGCTGCTGACTCCCATGGGCGTTGCTCTTGAGCACAATGAGAGTGGGCGCCAATTCTCATGACTTGACAACATGGATCATACTAGAGAACTAATGGTAGTGACATTTTCATGGATTTGCCTTCCGCATTAATGAAATATTTTTAGAATCTTTGATCATGAAAAACAGTGCAATATACGAACCAGCATACGGTAAGCACTAGCTGATGGAAAAAGAACTTACTTCTGAATAAATGGTTCTCCAAACTCCCCTTTGGCATGAATTCATAAACAAGAAGTCTGTTGTCTGACTCTGAACAATAGCCAATGAGTTTTACAAGATTTTCATGGTGAAGCTGACCTAAGTAGTTGACCTCAGCCTGTAAAGTAGGATGTCAAATTTACTATATAGCATAACCAAACGCTATAGCAATAAAAGAAATCTTAAAGCAAGATTTGAAAAAAAATGGAAACACATACAAGCCACTCCTTATGGCCTTGGAAGCTCTCTGGCTTGAGTTTCTTGATAGCCACCACAATGCCGCTTCCTGGTTTAGTGGGGACCAATGTGCTCTCATCGATCCATCCCTTGAAGACAAACCCGAAACCTCCCTCCCCAATTAGACTCTCTGAGCGAAAGTTCTTGGTGGCATTCTTTAAATCGCTGAAGCTGAAAGACTTAAGATTGATAGAGGCAGATGTAATGGCTTCGGATGTAACAGGAGAAATTTCCGGATTTGTGGAAGTCGGTCCCTTGTCATGAGGGGCTGAGGCCGAATCCAGTTTACTTTTGCTCCGAGAATTCGCACGTTCTGGATGAGAGGTGGGACAAAGCGAGCGATGGTAAATGTTCTCAGCATCAGCGAAGACAAAGTGAACGCCCAAAAAAGGAAGGGAAGCAGAAAAAACAGGACACGCAAATGATTCACTGACAGATGTAAAGAAAATGTAAATTATATGGACATATTTAGGACTTTCCGATTGAAACCTTGCTACTCTGTTCAGCTGATCAAATTCTTGCAACAAATCTAGAGAACATCATAAATAGTAAAGCTCAACTTCAGAGAACCGCAAATACACAAAAGACGAAGCAGGGAAGGTAAGAACAGAGGAAGAAGCATTATCACTAACAATATGAGAAACAATGAACAGAATAGCCTAGTTTCTTGCCAAAAGTCAACAGAAAACATTTTCCATTTATTAATTGATCCAAGCAACACAGCCCAACGAGAATGGAAGCATATCATGATTGATAGCATTTCCAGAGAAAGAATCAGAGGAGGAGGAGGAGGAGGAGGCTGACCTGAGAACTTGTTGGACGACGCATGAGCACACTTTGCAGGTTTCCTCCAGCAGTTTCCCATATGCAGTACTGGAGGCTGTTTTCTCGGCAGAGGTCTCAAGACCCACTTCAAACGAATGTCAGTAAAGCCATAAATTTTAAGATAGATTCATTTTAGACTTCAAGAAGGTCTGCTAAATGTGCCCATCTCGGGTGAAGGTCAATGTGAATATGGGGGAGCATGGATAGCAGGTAGTCAACATGGAATTTTCTAATCAATTAAAATAGTCTTTTCGCTTGCGGAATTGGTAATTTGTTTTGGTCCCCCTTTTGATTTTGATTTTGATTTTAGTACCTTGGCAGTAGATAAGACAGACATAATTCCCTTTCACACCGAAGAGGTTGACCAGCTCTCTCTCTCTCTCTCTCTCTCTCTCTCTCTCTGTGTATATCTGAAATGGTCGCGATAACCTTATTCGTTCATCGTAAGGAAGAAGAAATTTCAAAGCTCGGGCGCTTGGGTCTAGGCAGGGCAGAAGGGTGATATCGCAGACAGGAAAGAGTCAATCCCCACTCTGTTGGTGGTGTCTGACACGTAAAGTTCATTAAAGCTTTGACTTGCATGGCCTGAGTAAATATACTTGCACTTACGGTGATCGTGAAAGACGCAAAAAGGAAAAATCGGCCTTTCCCGGTCGCTTTCGATGCTGTGTAAGTCCCACCCCACGTCGTGGCTTCGAGCCAAGCACAATCCTCCATTGCAGTGTCCCAACTTCAAAGATTAAAACACTAATTGGCTCTGATATGAGGTCTCTGTTATACCGTGACATGCCAAAGTGCTAACATCGCATTCGCTGCTTAAGGGCTAAGACCATTGATATCCTCATCACGAGATGGGACATAATATTCAATGGAGTCTGTCTGACCTTGGTCAAAAGAGAACTGGAAGTCTTCCTCACCTAAAAGCTTAAAAGCTTTCACCCACTAAAGATCTAAAAAGGAAAGCATAGTTTGGACCACATACATGATTAGGTTTCGGTACTCTCCTTTTAGTTCTAGTTTTGCATGATTGATTGGTTTCTATAGTTGATTGAAAGAGACGCAAGTTGCGCCTCGGACTGGGCGTTTCTATATGTGATGTGCTTTTCCCTCAATCACCAAATGAAATTTTCGGAGTCACTTTATTCAATGTGATAACTCTGAACTTCAACAGCGAATTCTAGTCTTAGAATGCCGAATCTAGAACAACTATTGCGAGTTTTAAATCAGAATTCTACTATATGAGATTCTCTTTTACTTGAACATTTCAAGAACATGCAACTCTTTTATCTCTAACATTTCCAAAAGAGTTCACTCACAAAAATGGAGTCCCTTCCACGGGGTATAAACATCATACACGATTTTCCCTTGGCCTCAGGTAAGGAAGACAAGAACAAATAATATAATGAACAGAAGTAACAAGAACAGTATCATCATAAATTGCCCCTTTGCCCCAGCCTTCTTCATGACCATGGCCACTTTCTTCTGCAAAAGGTAATAACGTGGGGTTAAAATAAGTGAGTAGTCATCATTCCCTGCGTAAAACCCGCATAAATTATAGAAAAATTAAATTCAGGAAAAGAAGCTCCAACTCAAACCTAACTCGCAGAGACGATCATACCTGGACAAAATCTAGACGATTTGATGTACCCTCCATTTCAGTGCCCAAGTCACCAATAATCCGGTCCTGAAGAGCCATAGACTGGATATCTTAGTATAAAACCAATCAAAGAAACTTAAACTGGCCAACATTTGAAGAGAAAAAGCAACTACTAACATCCGTGAAAACGAGACACAAATTTGCGTGTAATTGTTAAAACACATGAAAGAATCAGCAAAGGCTTTTCTTGTGAAGGAGAAGAATGATGGACCTGGGCAAGAAGCTCATCGTGAATGGTAAGCCCAATTCCTCCTATTCGCTCAACACTTGCACTCAGTTCATCTAATTCCTCATCCTGCCGCCTTAAAGAGCAAGAAAAGAAACAACAGCGTGTGACATAAGCAAGCTTTCTGAAGCTGTCATTTTTTCAGGAAGACCAAACACTAAACATAAGATGACTAACATGAGGAGAATGTGCGACACCAAGACAAGCCTCCAGATGATAGAGAAAAAGGTGAGATTAGAATATCTGATGCCAGAGGAGATTTTTAGGTGTTTCGCGAGGACTATGTCACCCCTATAAGCAACCAATCACAGAGCACAAAATGCTATGCATTTATTATCTTATTCACCAACATTTTGTAGTCCATCATTGGTTGGATGGGCAAATGTCATGGTCCTCCAAGAGGATCTAAAATCTTATCCTACCCTTGTTAGTAAACGTTGAGGACTAATGAGTGCAAATGCTGACTCGACGGTGTGAAAATGTCGACGGTGACAACCACAGTTATCATCCTTGTCTGCCCCCAACGGCACCTTCTATAAAATCATTCCATCTACACAGTTTGCAAGCCAGTTCACCATTATGACTAACTAACATTCCTCCTCTTCTTCTTCTTCCTTCTGTAGTTAGATGGAGTAACTAAAAAATTACTTGCATTAAATACTTTTAAAACAGATATCATTTCCTGATGGCATAGTAGCCAAATGCATATCACCTGTAGGGTGAGATTTAGAAGAATCCAGTGGAAAGGCTAGTGCAGGTTTTTGTTGTACCCCATGGCACGAAAATTTTTTTATCAACAGTTTCTATTTAAGTTAGCAGAAATGACGGAGCAGCAAAGATTTTGATAATGTGAAACTGCAAGGTTTTGGCTGGTAATCTTGATTAATATACCTATCTGATGCCAAAAGGCTTGATATTTGGTCAATAAACTGACAGACAAACCAATAAATATCTGAAGCAGATCCCTTGCTGACCCAATAAATTTTTAGTCAGAGCTTGAGAAGTGAAGAAAACAAGAACATACTTTATGAGAAGCATCTGCCTGTCAGATTCTGATGCTATAAAATCATCGTTATCTCGAGAAACATATTGATCAGATCTATTTGGCTGGTTGGAATCTGGAAGCCTCAATAGTTCTCGGCGCATCCCATTAGCAGTGCTCGAGCTGTTATCTTTTCCCACTATCACAGCCTTTTTCACAGCTCCAACCTGTAGGAAAGTTCAGCATTTAGGGAGAGCGGCAGAAGCTGAAACTCCAACCCATTACAGCAGATCTCCACATACATTGTTGGTTGACAAAAACATAAGTATATTTAAAATGTATATTTTACTAGAGCCCTCGTGTTATAAAGCCAGTATGCTCTTTAGACCATTTTCAAAAGAGAGCTCGAACTGGTTGGACATATTATCTACATCCTGCCTCATAATTGTTGCACACAACTTCATAGGACATACCTGAGCTCGAGCAGTGGAGGTCCACCTCCTTCGTTTATCGAGCTCAACTTCATTAATTCCATACAGAGCAGGATCTTTTGCAGCAACGGCGACTGTTTTGTCCAACTCATCCACCTTCATTTAGAGACAATAATCTCGTGACTTACAGAAAATTTAGGTGATCAAAGAAAAAGAAGAAGATGTGCTCTTAGCCATTCACGACGCAAGAAAAAAGGAAGGAAAATATGCACCCAAAAGAGAGGTGCAACCAATTTGCTTTTGCAAGACCTTTTTTATGATGCTTAACGTAAATAATAGCAGAGATGATGTTTTACAACCAAGTAAGTAAAGCAAACAGCAAAAGAAGAGCAACAACCATACATACCTGCCACTCAATGCTCTCACAATTAGCCAATAGCTCCTTGGTAAGATGTGCACGCTCTCCATTATCCGAAGGTACACGTTCCCAGTGGTGAAAAGTAGATTGCAACTTATCAATCTATCCAAACAGAAGATCAAGTCAGCATTTACTAAGGATATCCAACTAAGTCTCCACCACTACTATGCTATGTGAAAACAACTTCAACAGTCGCTCTATATAAGCAAAGGACTCCACTAAGTCTCCTCATGCTATGCGTGTAAGGCTGTTTGGACTTAATTAACATAGGAAAGCAAGAGAGTAAAAGAATATCAGGGCATTTTAAGTTTGAACTAGTTAAACGTTCATTGACTAAAGGTGGATAACAGGTCCATTAGAAGGTAGCCAAAAGTATCGCATGTGGATAATAACCAGACTTACAGATTCTTGAACCTCCTCTTTCACGATGTAAAATGGATCTTGAGCAGAAGACATCTTGTAGAAAACTGGCAAGACTTTATCCTGTAAACGAGCAAAGTAAAAACCTTTTTACCATCCGAAGCACATGAGCATCAATCGACCCCGAAACAACACGCATGCCCAACCTTATAATCCACGCACCACATCACGACGCTTTACTTGCAAAATATGTACTAGTGCTGCCTAGATTGGACAATGGACATCACCTAAACGTTTCGATTTCTAAAACCATTCCCGCCAATCCAGCGTTTATCAACTACGAGGCCAAGCCAATGCAGCAGCCAAAATGTTCAGTTATAAACGACTTCGCCGCTAGATTTGGCTGGATCCCCTAACAAACTTCAATCTCCACTACCGGGATGAGAAAGGGATCTAGCCAACCACAGGAAACAGAACTTATAACTTCGCTAGAGCAACATTCAAGAAGCTCGACCTCACTCGCATGCCCAGATCAAGATGTCTCGCGTCAATTCCACACCGTCCGACCACAATTTCGACACCGCGCAACCCAATCACGAATCGAAATCGAGCAAATAACTAATTCCGCTCCCCCGATCCGTCGCCATCGCGCCCTCGCGACTGGACATCCCGGCAACTCCGCGCGGGGGAAAACCCGACCGAAAACCCGCACGAGTGCTGACGAGGTATGCGTACCTGAACCGCTGACCGCCGGCGCTCCTGGCCGTCCGGCGGGGATCCGGCCGCCTGGGGAGTTTTCTCGATTTGACCAAGGAAAACGGCGTGCGGCGAGGCCTTCCTTTGGCGGGCGGGCGGGCGGGCGTCGGAGAAATTCCAGCTCGAGCACTGCGATCGATCGATGGATCGATCGAGTCAGGCCATCATGCGAGCAGGACGGGATCGAGTTTGTTGGTGCACGTTTCTCTGGAATTACTGGGCCTCGCGAAGAAACAGTGTTTTTCCAACGAATGAATTCATTGTCTATTTCGACCCAAAAAAAAAAAAAATTCCATTGTCTTTTTTTTTTAAGATTAAAAAAACATAATCATTGGCTAAAGAAAACGAAAATTTTATTTTTCTTTGACAAAATAAAATTATACGACTATAATTTTAACAGGAAATACTCGAAATTCTCTAAAACATATGGATATACTTGAAAATTTTCTAAAACATGTGGATATAATTATGTAATTCCGCATATAGCATTTTTTTTTTATGATTCTTTGAAAGTTAGATAATATTTTAGATTTCAGTGAAGAAAATAATAAACAAATTTTGACGAGAATATAAAATTTTTTTGCATAAGCATGTCTTGAGCTTTCATGTGTTTCACTTTAGCAACTTACTAATCATTGATTGGTACTTCATTGGATAAACTCTCATTGCCGTCTAGATCAATTTGTTTCCCTATATTACTTGTAAAAAAATTGATGGATGGCTAAATTGTTTTGCTAAATGTAACTTTTATCTTTACTCTTTGCACAAGTTCAATAATATAAATACTTTCCTAGTTTCATAATTACCACCTCATCTTTACCGAGCTTCTCTCAACTTTGGTCGTCACTATTCTCGGGTCACCACTTGTCGTAAAAATTGTCATGACCATCCCACGTCAAGTTGCTAACATTTATTCCCTGCGCCTCAAAAGAACACCGATAATAAACATTATTGCTGTCTTGCCCGCTCTATATTAGTGAATATGTTCATCGACAAAAACTTCTTTTTCGGCACGCTTTAAATCTGGGCTACAATTCGAAGTCACAGAGATAAACATAAGTAAGGAAAAAAAGGAAATTTGAAGTATTTCGATTGTCATCTCCACCGGTGAGTGGTGAAGCAATGTTTGGATGGTTGCTTTCTTTTGAAGGAATAGGAAGTGTCCGAGTTGCCCTCGAACCATCTTGGCCCAATCCACCATCGCTATATGACTCGCTGCCCCTTTTGCTGTGATTGGACCCTTTTTGGAGGTGACACGAGATTCAAATTTTGTGCACTTCTCATCAGAACCTTTTGCCGATCATATAAGATGCGTGATTTTTCTTTAAAAAAAAAAAAATGGAGTAAGAGGTGCAGTGGGGCGATTAGCGCAGGACCGCTTTGCACGTTATTTTAAAGGTTTCATATCCGTTACAAAATTTACAGCTTGAACCGTAATATCAAAAGTCAATAAATCTCTTTACATGAGGTAACATATGCTTAAGGCACAAGCCGCTCGAACGTTCACTTGCGAAGATGGCTTGAACTTGTGACCTCATCTAAGACATTTTGATCAATTAACCACCAGTCTATCATGCTTAATTGTATTAGATTTATTTGTTTCGTACTCAAAGAAGGAGCTTCTTTTCTTCTTCTTTTTTCATGAACCTTAATTTCATGGCCCCGGTGCATCTTGACTATCGGAAGGCTCATAAAATCTAATAATCATGATGGATTAGAAGCATTTACCTATTTCACATAACAAAAATTTGAGAGAAGGACGAGATAATTTATGTGGCTAACAGTTACGTCCTCTCACAATGGCCTCTAGAAAAAACAAGTCAATTAGTTAAGAGGTAACATGAGTTTAAGGCACAAACCCCTCGCATATTCACTCACGAAAGTGGCTTGAACTTACGACCTCATGTAAGACAATTTGATCCATTTACCATGATGCTATCATGCTTAATTGCATAGATATATCTTTCTCGTATCCGGACAAGGAGCTTCCTTTTTCTTTTTCTTTTTTCGAACCTTGATTTCATGGCCCCAATGTATCTTGACTATCGAAAGGCTGGTACAATCTTAACAATTATGATAGACCGAAAGCATTTATACATTTCACAAAACAAAAATTTCAAAGAGGGACCATATAATTTATGTGGCCGGCAGTAATGTCCTTTCAAAATGGCTCGTGGACCAAATAATTATGCAATTATGCATATAGCATTTTTTTATAAATCTTTGAAAGTTAGATAATATTTCAGATTTCGGTGAGGAAAATAATAAATAAATTTTGACGAGAATATTAGATTTGTTTTGGATGAGCATGTCTTGAGCTTTCATGTGTTTCGCTTTAGCAACTTACTCACGATTGATTGGTATTTCCTTGGATAAACTCTCTCATTGCCATCTAGATCGACTTGTTTTCATATATTACTTGTAAAAAAATTGATGGATGGCTAAATTATTTTGCTAAATGCAACTTTTATCTTTACTCTTGCACAAGTTCAATAATATTTTTACTTTTCTAGTTTCATGATTACCACCTCACCTTTACTGAGCTTTTCTGGACTTTGGTCGTCATCACAAGCATCATTGACTATTCTCGAGTCACAACTTGTCACAACCACCGTCATGATTATCCCATGTCAAGTTGTTAACATTTGTCCGTGCCCCTCAGGCAAACACCGATAGTAAACATCATTGCTGTCCTATCAGCTCTATATTGGTGAATGTGTTCATCAACAAAAATTTAATTTTTGGATCGCTTCAAATTTGGAATAAAATTCGAAGTCACACGTATAAACATAAGTAAAGAAAAAAGGAAATTTGAAGTATTTCGATCGTCATCTCCACCGGTGAAGAAATGTTTGGATGGTCACTTGCTTTTGAAGGAATGCGAAGTGTCCAAGTGGCCCTTGAACCATTGTGGCCCGATCCACCATAGATATATGACTCGCTGGCCCTTTTGCTGTGATTAGGCCTTTTTTTGGAGGTGACGCTAGATTCAAATCTGGTATACTTCTCAACAGAATCTTTTGCCGATCAAATAAGATGCATGATTTAAAGTAAAAAAAAAAAAAATGAAGTAAGAGGTGCAACGGGGCGACTAGCGCAGGACCCCTTTCCACGTTATCATAAAGGTTTCATACCCATTATGAAATATTCGTTTTGGACTATAATATAAAAAATTAAGAAGTCCCTTTACACAAGATAACATATGCTCAAAGCACAAGCCCCTTAGATGTTCACTCATGAAAGTGGCTTGAACTTGCAACTTCATGTAAGGCAATTTGACCCGTTTATCACTAGGCCACCATACTTAATTGTATTATATATTTTTGTCTTGTACCCAAAGAAAGAGCTTTTTTTTCCCGCAAACATTAATTTCACAGGCCTGATGCATCTTGACTATTGGAAGGCTCGCACGATCTAATAATTCCGATGGATTGGAATCATCTATCCATTTCACACAACAAAAATTTCAGGGAAGGACGGGATATTTTATGTGGTTGGCAATAACGTCCTCAGCCCGTGAGAAAACAAATCAATCGAAGGAGAAATTAATAAATTCAAATTTTGGCTGGGACGTATCTCGAGTAGTTGGTACCATTGAATGGTCGCATTACGTCAAAATCTTTACCGTGGCGAAAGGGGCAAGAGAAGCGGCCGGAAGAACCTTAATTTCCAAAGGTTAGGCCAGATAGACCCCGACACGAGTTCTCGAGACTTTTAAGAAGAGGCCCACCTTCATCTTTTCTCGACAAAAAGCCCCCCACTTACAGTTATGGCGATTCAACGCTTGCAATGTCCAGTGATTTTGTTCAAATGCAACTACTTTTTTTCTTCTTTTGATTTTTCGACAGCGACAGCAACAGCACCGACGATTCTAACAGATGTAAACATCAACCATAAAAGCACCGTAGCTCCTTAAGCTTCTCTAAATTGTTCGATCTGATCTTCAAACTTTTCTTTTTATGCAATTGAGTCCTTAAAGTGAATGCTCTTTTATTCGAATTGATCCTTCCATTAAAACAATGATAGAGATGCCGACGTTGATCGGCACATGGTCACCACATCAGCACCGATTCGCAATTTGATGCGTATGTGTGATTTCCTTTACTGCTAACCAGATAAAATGTTAGAAAATTCAGGTTAATGTGTTTCGCTGAAAATAAATTATCTAAAAATATTTTTTTATTATATCACTCAAAATAATTAGTCAATAAAAAATGAATTCATTATGGACAACAATTTATGCCTAAATATTTTTGTGGATAATAAAAGTATTTTTTATTCATTTATTATTATAAGCGATATAAACGATTATTTTTAGAGAAATATGTTTCAAAATGTGGATTTTTCACAAAACAAAAGGACCTTAAAAATAAAAGCTCAGAGAGAGAGAGAGAGAGAGAGAGAGAGAGAAAAAGAGGAGGGTGCGCGAGAAGTGTTGGCGGTGGTGGCAATGGCGGCACCACAGAACCGGAGGGCCGTAAAGCCCTTGGCGATCGTCATCGGAAATTACGAGTCTTTTACCTTCATACATTCGTATTAAAAATCAACTGTGCAAGATATTTCGGAACATTCCACCTTATATCATTGTCCCACCATCTCAGACGAAAGTACAGTACTGAGATACGAAGGCCATGCCATGGCCACAAGATCTCTGCCACCCATTTTAATTCAATCATTCATCACAATTCTAGACACAAAAAAAAAAAACTAAAGAAAGAAGAAAAGAGAAAACGAAAAAACAAAAAATACAGAGGAAGGAGCAATCCGAGGACAAAGATCGGCCGACCTCAAACGCGAGAACGCGCAAAACCCGCAAAAGGCCAACGTCGTAGGCGACGGTTCCCCGCCTGTTTCTACGAATCTGCTGGATTCTCGCACTCGTCTTTTTCTGTTTGGTTCGATCTTTTGTTCCGTTCGACCCGGTTTTTAGAAGCAGCACGACAGCCCTCCTTGGGCCTATCCGCGAACTTTCCATTTTCGAAAAACTAAAATGGGAATGGCGATTTTGGAAGCCGGGTGGCCCTGAGGGAATTCGCCACGTCTCCCCTCCGCAGAGATCCTGCAATTCGGACCACAAGGATAGAATAAGTCTTTAGTACTTACTGAGGTGGTTGGTCGGACGAGAGGAAGGGATTCATTCGCGATGGAACTTTCATCCCGGGCGGGGCCGGGGATTGCCAGTCCGATTCTGGTTTCCACATGGATCTGACGAAAGTTTCTAGGGCCGTCCCCGATTTGAAAGACGACATGGTGATGACTGCAGTGGCTTGCCGTTGATTTGATCAGCGGGGCCTCCGATACGTAAAAATTAACTTGTTATCTCATTGAAAGAACGGGTGATGTAAAAGAGACCGACGTTATCTTCCTAGTTAGTCTTATAAGAGGAAGATCGTTTGTCCTGCACTGATCCATTGAGAGAGATCAAAGCCTAACCTTATCAGATCTTTGTCGGCGATTAAAATGGGGTTAATGTACAGCGCATCGAGACTGATCCTAACTTGCCAAATTCTGTGTAAAATGATGTGATTAGATAGAAAAACTAAATTAATCAAATGGCGATGATGACATCTTCCAAACTTCATATCTTACCTAATAAATATCATAGATGAAGTTAATTCAGATCATCGACGAGACTATAGTTACACGAGATATATTTTTATAGATTTCGATAGTACAACATGTTTAGATGTAATTTTCTTTCTACAGACACGTGGTGAAGTCAATATGTCCATCAAATGTTCTGGCAATAGCTCAACAAAAGGGTACAACGAGCATTAAAATGGGATATTTGGTGGCTAGGATTAGATGAAACATTGAATGTGCGAGGATTTTTCCATAGCCACTCGATCCATTCCCATTATTCATTCATTTCATGTCCTTTTTCACAACAAGTTCATATTGACAAAAGTGATTTTATATAGATATTGTCCGGTCGACATAAAATGTGAAAAGACGAAACCAAGATATACTTCACGGCCAAATACAGTACATCATAGCTTCTCTAATACAAGAGAAGTTGAATTGACATTATTAAATAACTTGGCAAAGTGTCAAAAGCATAACTTTGACAAGGAAATCACTATGCCAACTGAGTTACTAATATTAAAATCGATAAGCGTATGAGTACTAAATTCTTTTCATTACCCCATAGCGAACTAATTGGTGTTTTATTGTGGGACAAAGTAAGGATAATAGATTTACGACGTTAACTTATTGGTTCGGCCAATGTCCATTTTCATACTCAAAAAAAGAAAACACGCAATCATAAAGCAACAATTGGAACTTCTAACGTTTTGGTCCAAAGCTTTGATTGAGAGAGATCGTTGCACAAATCATAGCCACCAAGATTCTTTTAGTTTGCTTAGTGTCCTATCAAGAAGATTCTCTCAATTGCAAATGAATATAATATCTACAAATAAGTTCGACCCAGTGAAGTTGTTATCACCGTAATAGCAATGAAAGGAATGTGTTTTGCCCATTGCTATTGCTAGATACTTAACGTTTCAAGAACTTCTTTTAATAAAATTCTCAAATAAACATGTCGAATTTAAAAATGTCAAGGGGGCAAAAAAAAATTATTTTTGTCGATATTCAAATATTAAAAAGGTTAAACCAAATACGATTAAGACAAATAAATATCTATAGAAATTGGTCTACACATCTTTGCGAGTAAAGAACACCTGAAGTGCCATAACTTGGCACGGGGGGACACTTAAGTGCCATAACTTTTTTTCGATACACTTAAGTGTCACTTTTTTTACAAATGGAACACTTAAGTGTTAATATCGGAGTAAAATGGAACACTTACGTGCCACTCCGGCGAAAATCCAGCCAAACGGCTGACGTGACAATTTTCCGGCGATGGAGGTCCAAAACAGCGTCGTTTTTGCATGCTGACGTGGCAAAAAAATGCAAAAACGACGCCGTTATGCGTCGACGTGTAAAAATAATAAAAAATTAATTAAATTAAATTAAAATTTAATTTTAATTAAAAATACTCTAAATTTAAAAAAATTTAAAAAAAAAAAAGGTTGGGGATGAAGGGGCGGGCGGGCCGAGGGTGAGCCTTCACCGCCGCCGCCCCCCACCGTCGCCGGGAAGGGCCGGTGACGGAGGGGGAGGGTCGGCCGGTCGCCGCCCCGGCCGACCGGCGGCGAGGGCTGCGGGCCCTCGCCGCCTCCCCCACCGTCGCCGGAAGGGCCGACGACGGACGGGGAGGGCTGGAGGGCTCGCGGCCCTCGCCGCCGGCCGGCCGGGGGCCGGTGACCCCCGGCCGACCCTCCCCGTCCGTCGCCGCCCTTCCGTGTGGAGGGGAGGCGGCGGCGAGGGCTCAACCCTCGCCCGCCCGCCCCTTCGTCCCCCCCCTTTTTTTTTTTTTTTTTTTTTTTTTTTTTCATTTTAGAGTATTTTTAATTAAAATTAATTTTTAATTTAATTTAATTAATTTTTTATTATGTAAACGGCGTCGTTTCGTTGAGTCAACGCCGACTCGGCTCTCCCGAGTCACGCAAAGATTAAAAAATAATAAACACATGCCACGTAAGATTTAGGTAAGGTCGCCGGATGTGGCACTTAAGTGTCCCATTTGAAAAAAAGTGGCACTTAAGTGTGTGCACCTAAAAAAGTTAGACTTAAGTGTCCCCCCGCGCAAGCTTATGGCGACTTCGGGTGTCCCAAACTCCATCTTTGCAAGAAGTCTGTACAAAATGATTTTCAATTTTTTATGAAAAGGGACTTATTCGCTGAAGATGGGACAAAAATAAATAAAAAGAAGAAAATTGTGCTTAGAACACATAATTACTTTCATTAAAATAATTGATGGGTATTGCTTTATTTCGTTTATCAATTACATTGGCCTTTCTCCAAACATGATTGGCTCTAAGGCCCCGCCAATTGAGGAAATGCTGATTTGACATCAAGCATAAGCTAGGATTAATAAATTGTATCTATATGATTTGCCACGTAAGCTCTACCTAAAAGAATAAGACTTTTGCGGCGACAATTCAATATTAAATTCCGTTCGGTAAACGAAAAGGTGACACGACATAATGGTGTCATTTTTTTGGCTTCATTACCTATGAACTCTCCAATTTTAGGTTCACCTCTCAACCCATCTCGTATTCTTTTATCTAAAGCGACCCATCAACTTTAGATTTAGTACAAATCAGTCTCAATCATCGATTTTAATTTAGGATAAATTCGAGACTAAGCCTAACATTTTTTCTTTTGGGATAAAATCCACGAAATACTGTAAACTATGTCTAATATAACACGTTTACTTAACCAAAAACTTGTATATATTCGACACATTTGCCCCAATTTTTTTATACCAAAAACCATAAATTTTTTTATGACATCAAATTTTTAGGGTAAATGTGTTATATGAATATAAATTTGATTTTTTCATTATTATAAAAAATAAGTTTTGGGTTTTTGGTGTCACCCAATATAAGTTTAAGATTTTGGTGTCATAGAAGAAGTTTTGAGTAAATGTGTCAATAAGTTTTGAGTTTTTGATGTCAGAAAAAAATTAAGATAAACATGTGATAGTTAGTGAAATTTTGGGTTTTTTTTATGGCTTTTTTTAAATAAAGAAAATTCAGTTCATTTTTTATGGGCCAAAGTTCCTCCTCCTATGCGGGGTCTACAATTGCAACCCACGTCACAAGCACGTGAAACTGGGCAAAACCGTAACACCATCCCGTTCCCGACTCGCGCTCCCGGATTGGGATTATCGATGGAACGTGGCTGGAATGAGGGCAGTTGAAGAAACCCATTTCGGCGACCTTCTGGAAAGGAGCGTCGGAATAGTTGGTAGGAAAATTTGATGAGATGCAAATGGTCGAATCCTCATCATGACTCCCCTTAAAGCTAGCCAAGGTTGATTTCATCGATTGACGGTATGTTTCAAACCAACCAATCATGCTTGAATGTCCACGCCACTCTTTTTCACATAAGTTATCTAATTGGTTATTTTAATAGATGGCACCCCACCCAACGCGGTCCACGTGTAGTAATAAATTCAATTTGTTGGAAGATAATCTAGTAAAAAACAGCGAGTACAAGTGGCTTATTAATAATTATTAAAAATAACTTGGCATGGTTGTCAAGGACGTGAGACTGGGCATTAGTAACTGTTGCTATTATAACACGGTTTTCTCATGTTATGATTTAGTGGGAACAAGTCATGGAGAGCGGTTGGGGCAACAAATCGCGCGTGCAAAACAATTTTAACATGGTTTTCCGTGTAGAGAATGCTTGCGGTTGCCATTGAAGGCTTGGACCATTAAGCAATAGCTCGCTAAGTCGAAAATTCAGACTCCGACTCTTATTTATGTCTAGATTTAGATCCAATTGTTGGAAGTTTCTCATAATATGGGCTTACATTAATTAATTGATTTCCTATTTTAAATAATCGGGTTAATGGATATTTCAATATTTGTTGAACCCTACAGTGATCTCATTAAACTGAATATTGACATCTATTGATAACGGGCTTAGTTGAACAATAAAATGTAAGCAATTGTGTTTAACTAAAGCCCGTAATGGGAAGAGTCCAGTTGACACGTTATTGATTAGGGTTTGTTAGATCCCCTCTCTAGCCTATAAAATGGTAAGTTATACCCATCAGTTACTTTAATCCCATTGAAAGCTGCTATACTGAAATAGATCATAGAGAAGAAGATCTGGCATTCCAATAAATCCTTGATCATTAGAGTGATTTACTTTTCTTAAAGTAAAGTAATAGCTCAAACAGGTACGCTTTAATTCCGCTGTTTTGATTGATATCGGTGTTTTACAATTATATATGGATCTGTTTCTTCTCGATTGATCAGTTATTTATGTAAATAATATTCTACATATCCAACTCCTTGTGAACCGAATCGAGCAATTTCACTTGACAAAAGCAACCAAATCCAAATCAAGACCCTCCAATATGGTGTTAAGCTCGAGTGCAATTAAACTCGCATGTTAATGTTTAAAAGAGGATTCGAATTTGACTAGAATAAAAAAAAACCGCGATACTAGATCCAAGCTACTCAAGAATAATTTGGTGGAATTTCATGGCTTAAAATCTAGAAAGTTTTTGAGGAGGTTTGCTCCCGAGTTTTTTTAATGTTGTGGAAGGATTGGCGCTAGACAACACTAACACCATAAGCAAGATGAAGCGGGTAGAGCATAAGAGGAGGAGCAAACCTGATGGAATCCAATGCCACACGTCGGGCATGAAACGCATGTTTTGGTGAACTTTTCACAATGGAAGTCCAAATTTTAGAAACACAATAAAGTCTCCTTTAAAGAATGAAATGAGGGATGCTTATTGAATGGATCAAAGAGATCCCTTTATTAAAGAATCGACAAGTGTGAAAGGCAATCAAACTAATCAGGGATTACTGCACATTCCGCAAGTACAAGCCGACGCAAAGTCTCCTAGAACAGGTTAGGGAATACCCCGAACTGTCCTGAACCAATAAAGATTAATCTAGGATCTGATAAGGACATATGTCAGCAAAATTCACCAAATCAGCAAACGAAATAATAGATTTATTTTTCATCGAACATAAAAAAGATAACTAGCCCAGACGCTGTTGAAACACCCCCAAACCAATTCACGGGGAGCATTAGAGGGGGGACAAGGGCCGCGACCGAAACAACCTCGACAGCGACGAGCACGAGCAACGGTCCGACACATGGACCACGAATCTCCCCTCCCGTTCCCGAAATCCTCCCCTCCCCCGCTCCACGTGGCTCCACCCCATTGGCAGCCGCCTCGAGCACCCACGCGCTCAATGCTTTCCGTTTCGGTTTCCACTGTGCCGAAATGGTAACAAAAAAAAAAAAAAAAAAAGATTAATACTTTAAAAAATCCCAAACCTCAGACATCTCGCGACAAATTTACCCCAAACTAATTTTTCGATCACGAAAAACCCCAAACCTGGATACCCGCGACAAATTTACCCCGACTAACAAAAAAAAAAAAACCTGGACATTTATGACAAATTTACCATAAACTAATTTATTCGATCGCAAAAACTCCAAACTAGTAAATTTGTGACAAATATACCCTTCGCTAAATTGGATTAATACAAAAAAAATCACAAAAATTGTAAACTGTAACAAACGGAATGTAAAATTCTAAATTGGTATATTAATCAACTCTCACGTGTCATTTAACTTAATAATTTAACGATAAAATTTAATAAAAACTAACAGAGGGTAAATTTGTCACAAGTATACCCAGGTTTGGGGTAAATTTGCCAAAGGTATACCAGTTTGGAGTTTTTGGTGGTCAAAAATAGTTTGGGGTAAATTTGTCGCGGGTGTACTGGGCTTAAGGTTTTTAAATAACCCAAAAAAAAAAAGGAAAATAAGAATAATGATAAAAGGAAAAACGGAAATGGCAAAAAAGAAAAGTTTAGGAAAATGAGACGAAAGAAAGGTGTTCTGCTCCGAAGCGGTAAAAATGGCGTCCGGAGGAGGCGAATTTGTCTTCTTCCTCGGGCCAGGATCACCGTCGTCGTCATCCCCATCATCGTCTCCTCCTCCTCCTCCTCCTCTTCCTTCTTCTCCATCTAAATCCCAGTGCCTCTCCGAGCAACCCAGAAGCCACAACTTCCCTACAGCAGAGCTCCCTCTCTGTTCCTCCCCAAAGTAGTCCCCCCCTTCTCTCTCCCTCTCTACCTTTTTTTCTTTTTCTTTTCTACTTTAAGAATATTCTCGAGCTGATCCGCCGTGCGTGTTCGGGCTTTTTACACTGTGCGTGCGTGGTGTTTACATTTTAGATGCATGCAATAATTGCGCGCTGTGCATGAGCAGGAGCGGAGAGGTGTCAATAGCTTTGGAGTCGTGCTTCCGCTTCTGCGTTTGACTGTTTGTTTGATTTACTACCCCCTTTCGCCTTCCCTCTGCTCTCGGCCACTGCTCGGTCGGTCCCAAATTAAATTTAAGTTCTGCGCTATCTTTGTGGAAATCGTGGGTCTCTCTCTCTCTCTCTCTCTCTCTCTCTCTTCTCTTCGGGGTGTCTTCCATCCAATTGATTCCGCATCGGCTGTTTGCCATTTCGATTCATAAGTAGAATTTGCTCGTGGGGACTTCTGGGATCGTGCGTTTGGAGGCGTTGCTCGTGGTGGGTCTTCTGGGTAGAGCTGGTAATCCGGGCAATTGTTGAAGCGGCCTCTCTTTGAGGCTTTCTTGGACTTTCAATTTTGGGGAAGGGAGCTGCCGATAGTCTTTTGTTGCAGCTGTTTCGAGCTCTGTCTGTGTACTCATTTTTGCTGGAAAATTTGGTGAATTTTTTCTATTGCTGAGAAGCTAATCTTGAAAATATACCCAAAGGAACGTGCTCGGGTCGTAGTTTGATGGGCACAATTCGAGGGTCCTCCCTCATTTCGAGCTGTAATTTCGTGAGAGGATCGTTTTGTGAGTACCCGCTGTCGAACTTCCTGCTCTCGCTTCACCTCTGCGTGAGCTCCGTTTCCGTATCTTGCGTCTGTTTTGCAATTATTTCCGTCTCTGGGAACTATGAGGTTTCGGATATTTTCGAGACCATGCTCTCATGCTATTTGGGAATGGTTCTTGTTAGTAATTTTCGTGTCTTTTCCATCTCTGGTTAGTCGCCGGCGATTTTGATTTGTTCAATTCCAGTGTAGTGTTTTTCCGTCAGCTACTCCTGGCTTGTCTTACATGTAGTTCGTGCCTCCTGAAATGGAACATTTTAGATACTGATAACTTGTCTAGTTTGAGTACTGTCGGTTAAAAAATGGAGGCTGTAGGTCAATTTTGTCATTGAGGCAGAGGGAATCAAACGCGCGAAGTTTCTTCCAAAATTTGCATCCATTCTTTGCATTGTTGGCAAAAAGTATCCAACTTGTTCTTCCCCTCTTCCTTTTCACACCATGGCATTGAGTTTGTCTCAGACCCCAAAGTTAGCCGCAAAACCACCAAACTGTTTGCATGGGCGTTTGCTGTTACTTCAGTGTGCTCCCTGACTGAAAATTTGCTTGTAGCATCCTGTAATAAGCTGGAACAGTTGACTAACATTGAAAATATATGACAGAAACATTTGTCCAACAATCAGTGATTTGCGATTCGATGCAAGAAATTAGAATGAATCAACCTAAAGTCAAGCGCCGAGTGGGCAAATATGAGGTGGGACGGACTATTGGCGAGGGAACATTTGCAAAAGTCAAGTTTGCAAGAAACTCCGAGACAGGGGAACCAGTGGCTCTTAAGATCCTAGACAAAGAGAAGATTCTGAAGCACAAAATGGCTGAACAGGTCTCTTTCTATTGTCCGTCATTGGTATTTGGTTGCCTGCTCAGGTCTCTTTCTTTTGTTAGCTGAGACCAGATTTCTTATGTGCGGAGCCTTGTCATTTGTCTGTGACCACTTATTAGAAAAGAAGATAATGTTTTTGGTCATGAAATGTGCACGTTTTGTTCTTTGAATTGCTTTTCGGATTACTTGTATACGCACATCACTGGGTTTCATTTGTTTGTCTTTCGTGCTACTGTAGATCAAGCGGGAGATAGAAACTATGAAGCTGATAAAGCATCCAAACGTTGTACGTTTGTTTGAGGTCTCTCTCTCTCTCTCTCTCTCTCCATGCGTTCATGTGTGGGACTTCTGCACTTTAGATCACTCTCATTGAGGTCTTGAAGATCTTTTCTTCTTTTATATGAGACCATCACCCTTACGCTCAACAATTGCATTATACGTTAATCTTTTGTCCAGTGCTTGTTTTGCGGTGCTGGTGTTTTGCATACATAATATCATTAATACACTATCTTTCAGCTGTGCCACTTAAGTAGAGCTTTTAGTTATTGGATGGAGGGCCTAATATTTTGGTGAATCATTCTGAGCATTTTAGGTGAGTTCCTTCATTATTCTGTAAAGTGACCCGTGTTTCTGTGCTTACCTATCCACATTAAAAGCAACCTTCTAGAAGATTTATGGGGAAGTTGATCTACTTAAGTACGGAAATTGGCTTTGTTCGAGGGAGTCTAATACACAGCTGGTGCTGCTGTGACAACTTGCCATCTATAGTGAACATATTGATCAATGCATAGAATTAAGTCATGGAAGTCTCAGTCGTATGACTACTGAACTGCCAAAATCTGGTGTAATCTCCAGGTAAATGCCTATTTTCATGAATGTTCATTGCTGAAATGATTCGGGGAAGATAGAAAAGAGAGGTTGTAAAATTCTAAAACAGTCTTCTTTTCACTTGACCTTATTCCCATATTTTGCAATTAAACTATGCATGAATCTGCACAAGATGCACATCGAGATTCCTTGGAGTTAATGTTAGGCTCTTTGGTGGAGAAATCTAGGATCATTCACAAGGAGTGATATGCCAATAAACTTTGAAATTTTCATTTCAGAGGATCCTCTTATGTCTAAAGGCATGATGTGCCAATAGACTTCGAAATTTTCATTTACATCAGTACGAAGAAAGTATCTGACTCAGCATATCCCTAGACCTGAAGATTGAGCTCTCCATTTTTACAGGGATGGCATACTTCTCATATTTGTTCTAGAAAACCCTGTAACTTGCATCCTGCATTATGATAATAGATATTTCTTACCATGATACAAACCTCATAATGATCTGATGGCATTCATTTATGCATGCTATTACGGTATTTGCTGATTTATTCGCATTTCAATATTCCCGCAAATGGCACGGTGTTCTCAATGGCTGAGCAGTGCCAATGCTGAATAGAAAGTGCCTCTGCTTATGGCATATGATTAGTCATGCGGGTAGGCATTAACGTGGGAATGGATGAAGCAAGAATGTTTTGTTAGACAAGAGTCATTATGTGATTGACCTTTCTGGACAGATAAAGGATGCACAGTTGATGAAAGACCTTGGTTCTGTAGGAGCAAAATTGTGTCAACTTCAAGACACCTAGGATATGGAATGTCTGAATCTTACATATCACAAGAAATTGAACATACAAAGTTAACATTTAAACTTTTCAAAGTACACTATACATAGTAGATACCTGAGGGACACTTGTTGACCTTTTCCATATGTTAGATACAAATAAGACTTTTCGCTTGACTTTAGTGCTTTTTGGGCTTTCCTATTTCTGCTTATCTTTTAAACTGTTCTGTTTCAGGTTATTGGCAGCAAGACAAAAATTTTTATTGTCTTGGAGTTTGTAACTGGAGGGGAACTTTTTGACAAGATTGTAAGTAACCATGACTAGTAAAGCTATTTTGTGCCCCTGTTTTCATCCCATTGTTCGAAAGGCTTTGGATCTTCCTTAGGTGAACTTTAAAGAATCACATATAATTTCTACTTCCTTTGCATGTTACTTTGCCATTACACCCCTTTTTCTTTAGAAAATCTTCAGATAACCATATAATATTGCAGACACCAGTTATGTTCGCCCACTATCTCCACAGGCACAGTAAACAGTTTGTTTGGAGATTGTTTTGTGGAGCTATCTTGTTCATTATTTCCAAGATTCTTTCTCAATTGATTTGTTATGCTGCATTTTTGTGTTGTCTTCATTGAACAATATCTTTCTTTGTGAAGGTAAACCATGGAAGCATGAGAGAGGATGAAGCAAGGAGATATTTCCAGCAGCT
Source organism: Eucalyptus erythrocorys (assembly GCA_014182555.1). Lineage (NCBI taxonomy): Eukaryota > Viridiplantae > Streptophyta > Magnoliopsida > Myrtales > Myrtaceae > Eucalyptus > Eucalyptus erythrocorys. Next base: position 9,361,350 of record CM024606.1, on the reverse strand, counting down.
TATTAATGCAGTTGACTATTGCCATAGCAGGGGTGTCTACCATAGGGACCTAAAGGTGGATGAATAATATGATGTTGACTGATGCTCTGACTATGAGTGAGCTATTGCGGTATAAAGAAAAAGACTCATTAATTTTTTGTTTGTGTTGGTATGTGTCTTTGCAGCCAGAGAATTTGTTGTTGGATGCATATGGAAACCTAAAAATATCTGATTTTGGTTTGAGTGCATTGTCCCAACAAGTCAGGGTAATTATATGTCTTCAATCTCTATCTAAACATGCTTTCTTGTCATTAATGCTGTTCTTTTAAACAAGTGCCGTTGTAACGTGGCTGGTATCAAATGGATTGACTTGCATTATGGATAACAATTTTGTGATTGACTTGCACTTTATAACCACGGTCACAACACCTGGGTTTGATGTGGCTTGCCATGGTGATTACCAAGTCCAGCAAGTGGTCTTCAATACTCACTAGCAGTTGTCTGTCAAGTTATGCCTGCATCTTCTCAAATTGTCCTAAACTGCAAAATCATCTTATCCAAATGCTTTGTTAATCCGAAGATTTTGCTAAGTGATGCCTATATCTTTCTGGAAGTCTTCATGGTGTCACTTGTTGCTGTGGGGCCATTTCCTGTCCTTGTTCTGTTACTTGATATGAAAAAATAATTTAGACAATGTCTAATCATCTGAAGCACTCATCTCACATCTTTCTTTCTTCTCTTTTTTGACCACTCTGTATTTGGTGCAAACTAGCTAGCTCTTTGCATTCCCTTGCTATGCCTTGGAGTTACGTTGTCCTTTAATTTGTTTGGCAGGATGATGGTCTTCTTCATACTACATGTGGAACTCCAAATTATGTTGCTCCTGAGGTTTGTATGTTCTCCGATTCCTGTTACCATGATGACACTTTGTATAACTCTCTGCTTATTCCCTTGGCTTATAATCTGAGTTTGTGGACTCTCTTGTCTCTTCTTTTCTAGGTCCTTAACGATAGAGGCTATGATGGGGCAACGGCAGACCTGTGGTCTTGTGGAGTAATACTGTTCGTATTGCTTGCAGGTTACTTGCCTTTCGATGATTCTAATCTTATGAACCTGTATAAAAAAGTGAGCATTTTTTTAATTTCATCAAATGTACTCCGAGTACCTTAGGTCTTCCAATTTTTTAATACTTTGGCTCTTCCTTTGTAGATATCTGCTGCTGAATTCACTTGTCCTTCTTGGCTTTCTTTTGAGGCCATGAAGCTGATAACTCGAATATTGGATCCCAACCCCATGACGGTAACTAATTATGCTTTCATACATTTGTGAGTGAAGATTGTATGAACAATATATTACAAAACAAAAAAAGAAAAGAAGGAAGGAAACACTTGGTATAAAACCTTGAAGCTACAATTTTTTTGTGCTAAAGCTTTCAGAATAAGATTTTTTAGCAATATCTACTATTTTGTTTTCTTATCCGTTTATCACCGGGAGTTACCTTGGAGTTGCTTCTCAGGGAATGAACATTTTGAAGTATATGAATCCGCCAATTCTTTCTTTAACTGTCATTAAGCACATTATGTAAATTAAAACATGAGGTGGACCAGTGTGGGATTCCTACTGTACCCAGCTGCCAAGTGTCATTTCACCACCTCCTGCATTGTTTTCAAGGCCAGTGCTATGAAAGATATATTTTTATCTTGTCCTCTCTATCTTAGTTTTTATCTTTCGGTTGTTCCCTCTTAGAAATTTAGTGGAGTCAAATAATTGCTTCTGCATTTTACTGATATATCCAAACTTTTAATCTATTGATTTCCTGTGTATCTGATGAACTGCATTCTATTTCAGCGCATTACCATACCCGAAATACTTGAAGATGCATGGTTTAAGAAAAATTACAAGCCCCCCATCTTTGATGAGAAAGACGATACTAACTTGGATGATGTAGAAGCTGTTTTTAAGGATTCAGAAGTAAGTTGAGAAGTTAACTCAATTAAGAGCTTAGGTATCACAAGAGATTGTGCAGAAGTTGTTTGATGAAATTCATGCCGTTTGGAATTGTGACAGGAGCACCATGTGACGGAGAGGAAGGAGGAACAGCCCACAGCTATGAACGCCTTTGAATTAATAGCCATGTCAAAAGGGCTCAAACTTGAGAATTTGTTTGACGCAGAACAGGTCTGTAGCTTTGTGTGCTGTGTGCATAAAAGTTTTTTTTAACCTTCTCCCTGCCAACAATTGAGTTGGTGACTTTATTGACCTTTGGGTTACTAAAAGCTGTTCCAAACCAAATTGGTACTGGTCTGGGGGGAAATGGCTTAAGAACTATATCTAGAGAAGCACCTGTGGACCACCCAATCAGAACATCCTTCAACACGATTCATCTGACAGGACATGTTTGACATGGACTTGTAGTAACAGTTGTGCTTAGGAATAGCAAATCTGGAAAGGAAGATACTATAATTTGTTGCTGGAACATTCTTTATTTTCCTAGCATGGTGCTTTTTGTGTAAGCTAGAGCATATGCATCATTATCTTTTGTTAAGAAATCTTCCTGCAAAATCGCCAAAAGTTTTTAAATGTGCATTTGATACAAGTGCCTTCTGATGATTATGGCCATCTTCTAAATCCCTTCTTTGGGTATTAGATTCAGTGGCCTTACTGTTATTTGCAGACTGATCATCCTTCCAAAATCTTTTCTTTTTAAGCAAAGGGCTGGGCTTCAACGTTTGAAATATTTTTTCAGAGATGCATGGCTGGTTTTGAAGTCAATTCTTATATAGTTAAAAAAAGAGATTGGGATAGTTTCAATATTACTTTATCAGTATCATTCTTTTTCTTCAGAGAGTTAATTCATATAATTTCTTTGCAGGAGTTTAAGAGAGAAACGAGGTTCACATCGAAATGCCCTGCCAATGAGATCATTCATAAGATTGAAGAATTGGCAAAGCCCCTTGGTTTCGATGTTCACAAGAAGAACTACAAGGCAAGTGGTGCATATTGGCACTTAACATACTCTCGTTTATTTGGAAGGATGGCTTGAATTTCTCATGCACTGTTGTGGAAGCACAGAGCGGGCTCGTTTTGGTCTTTCATAGTTTATGTGGATTAACACTACTGCTTCTCATGTGTCTGTCAGATGAGGCTTGAAAATATTAAGGCGGGAAGGAAGGGAAATCTTAATGTAGCCACAGAGGTAAACAAGAAAGGAATTTCAGTAATATTAGCGGCAATTTGAGAGCTCCATTACAATCCATCTCATAATTTTCTCATTGATTAGATATTTCAAGTGGCACCATCACTTCATATGGTCGAGGTTCGAAAGGCTAAAGGCGACACTTTGGAATTCCATAAGGTAGTCTACTCTCCATTCCTTTTAGGATCACCTTTCCCTATAAAAATTGCACATTGCCACCTGCATCTGCATGGATTTTCAAAAGTGCTTAACATGATGATGTCTTCTGGTAAATGTCGTATAACTGTTGAATGTAGTGACTGATGCTCACGACGTGAATATATCATGTTCTGTTGGCCTTTCTCATCTCATAACTAGTCATTTACCCGCCACATGTCTGCTGCAGTTCTATAAAAACCTCTCGACATGCCTCGAGGACGTTGTTTGGAAAACCGAGGAAGAGATGCAAGATAGGAAGTAAGGGCTATGGCCGTCCCCGGGGCGGCACTGTTAATAAGCCTAAACCCATGTTCGTTTTGGACTGGCTGCACATTGGGTCTATATCTTCATTCTTTGTGGGAGTCGTCTTTTCTTGGACGTTCTTGATCCTCCTCTCTGAGTCTGAATTTAGAGTTAGCTAATATTGGCACCAGTTGTTCATACCGTGCTTCCTTTACTGTTGGAGGAGTCGTAGAGCGGCGGGTCTCTCCTCGTCCGACGTAGAGATTCTGGAGTCATGTTGTAATCTTCGAGGAATGGTCGATAATGCAATTGTCCGTCTGCTTTTTTTTTTTTTCTTTTCTTTTCTTTTCTTTTTATCGTCGTCCCGTGTCACGGACCGGTGGTGCTAATCAAAGACTCACAGGTGCCCGTCTGGACCCGTGTTGAGGAGGGCGATCGTAGCTTAGAAATCACGATCGGCGGGGAATTGATCCCCGCCTTCGATGTTGGATCGAAGAGATGGCATCGTGTTCTCGCTGCACCTAACGTTCTGATCGTGCATGAAACGGACTTTCTCTGGGCTGGCCTTTTGACTGGTAGACGTTGGTCGATACGGTTTGAAAACTTTCTCGCTGGATACACGTGCATACAGTACAGGGATGAGTGCACGAAAGCTCGAAAATGTTTATTAAGCCTTAAAATTTTCACAGAGTGTAATCAAGTTTCAAAATTTGTAATGTTGGCATAATTGAGTCCAAATTTTTTAATATATATAATCAAATTTTAAAACTTATAAGTTATTACAATCAAATTCCTTCATTAATTTTTCGCACCTTGACAAACGAAAAAAAGCTTTCTGATGTATTTTTATAAATTTGAGAATTAATAAATTTTAGTATTTTTTTTTTATAAATTTGACAATTCAATTGTATTTTTGAACTTTTAGAACTTTTTAATGTACTTATTCTTATGATATACATACAATTACATATATAAACCGGTCATCGGTAATGAGATTTCTATACATATGTGCATTTTTCTACCACATCTTGAATTATGATATTATTTTTTCAATTTGGATGTATGTTCATAAGGTCCGGTCTTTAAACCTTTTTAATAGTTGATTCTCGGTACCTAAATTAAGCTCGATCTACCTTGATATTTGAGATTTGACCTCAACGCGATAGGCCATTGCATGCGAACGTGCTCGGTTCAACTTGTTCAGCAAAACTAAGTTCTCTTTTAATCTAATGATAAGCAAATTATAAATTTGACAATCAAATTTGATGATCCAACTTTTTTAATGGAAACCGACCATGATTTGATAATTGTTAATCGCTGAGCGGGAATTTAAATTTTTTTTCTTCTTCCTTTATTCATTATTATCTATTTTTGGCACCAGAGGCTAGAGCATCTCAAACCGCGCACGAATCAGAGGCCTCCTCCATCCAACGACTCGTCTCGTCTCGTCGTCCGGCCTCCTCTGCTCTCCGACCGCGGACGCGAAGCAGGACTCGTCGAGCTCTTCAATCCGCCTCGCTTCCCGCGTGTTGATCTCCCCTCCATTGCTCCGCCGCCGCCGCCGCCGCCGCCGCGAGGATCGTCCGGGTACTCTCTCTCCGGTCGAATCCGCGATCATTGCGCTCCAGCGCCGTTTTTTTCCTTCTTCTTCTCGCTTGATGTGATTTGAGTCGCGTTACGTACGCAATCGATATCCGGCGCCCGCCGTCGGTCGATTCTGTTCTCGGGACTGAGATCATGAGTTCGTGCTGCTCGTTGTTCCTGTAGTCGAAGCTAGGCGCGGCTGAATGGAGTCTTCGCTGATGCATCATGCGGCTTTGTCCTTGGAGTTTTTAGCTAGTTTGCGAGCGTGATTCGCGTGATTGTGATCTTTCAACCGAATCATTACTATTGCTTTACCTGTCGTGAAGATTTGCTAAATCTTGGAGCAGTGGATGATCTACTCAGATACTGTGTCGCTTTTTTATGCTGCAAGTTGACTTTTTAGTTTGTTTTCTAGAATCAGATTGATAGCGTGAAATGTGGCCACCAATGACAATTTCGCAGTTGTGAATCATCGCGACTGATTCGAGGATCATAGAACATGGAGGGGTTATAGAAAAAGCGGACAGTAATATTGGTTGGTTTTGCATTGTTAATTCTTTGCATGATCATTAAGAAGGAGATGATGGGAGGTCCAAGAATCTGCAATCTGTGTTTCGTTATTTCGATTTTTGAAATATATAGTTGTCAATGGGAAATGCTGAATCGCATTGTTGCTTACGGGTCCTCGATAGACGATATTCTGTGTTCTTATTCCATGTATTAGATATTTATATTGGTAAATCTTGTTCCTTCTTTTCCTTGCACTAGAAAGAAGTTGTATAGGTGTGATATTGTTTCTGTCTGTAGGGTCTTCCTGCTCGGCAAATTGTTGCAAACTTTATCAATTGGAAAGTCATGGTAATGTTTCATGGAGCTGGTTTCCCTTGATAATATTCCTTTGATGAGAAGAATGAGTTCTAATAGAGTGGTTCTGTATCATTTGCACGTAGAATTTCCTGATTGGAGCTTTTAAACCACCATGTACTATTTCAATCTCATTTGCGGATGGAAGAACACGCAAACAGGTATCCTGTGCTTAAATACTCATGAATATCTTGCAAAGTACAGTTGAGCCTGCAACATGCAAACTAGTTCTTTAAATGCAAGAAATTGTTGGTTATTGGTCGGGGACCCTAAGAATAATCTCAGAGTAGGACATTAAAATCTGTAGAAGGAGATGATCCGATGGTATTTACTAAGTTCAGGAATTGGTTGAATATCTGAAATTTTGACAGAGAAAGAAGTAGAAAGGATTTTTCTTAGCTAAATATATGGTACTTAACATCATTTAGCTGAAAATGCAATAGTGTTCATAAGACCTGTTGGTGGGACATATCGTAATTTACTTCAAGAAACCTTTCAACATAGGAACTACAAGTTGATAGAACCTGTTCTCAAATTAGCAAAATCTCATGGTGCAATGAGTCATCCCTGTTTAGAAGCTTTACAGAAGCTGATAAGATTGACTATCCTGTCAGCCTATTGCAGAAAAAGTTAAGCAAACTTATATTCTCAGAGCTCTCTCTAGCAGCTCAAACCTGCTAGGCATAGGCATAGCATGAAATGTGTTCATCATCGATAAAAATTTGCAATGACTGGGTATATCTGAGTAGTTTTGACAGTAGAGGCATGAAGTGCTATTTTGTTTATTAAAGAACTGCTAAAAAAAATTTTTTTTTGGTTGAATCTTGGTTTTACAGCAAGCTTTTCATGCCAAGGAAGCTTGCTGAAAGCTGTGTTTCTTTTACTGTATGTAATGTGTTCTGGATTTTGAATATGATATAGGTACCATTGAAGAAGGACAATGGTCAAACAGTTATGGTTCCTCTCTTCGAAAGTCAGGAGAGTATAATTGGAGAGGTACTTCATGGAGTTTAATAAAAACTCCTCCCATCAAGCATATATATTTGTATATTTATTTTACAATTAAATGTTTAGGATGAGGGTGAACTTTTTGTGGAATGCTTGTTAGGTTGTTATTGAACCATTGCAAGGGAAGAAGACTGAGCACATTGGTGTTAAAATCGAGCTCCTCGGCCAGATAGGTTTGCACATTGTCTTTTCTTTTCTCATTTCAAGGCCAAAGAGAAAAGAAGAAAGCAGAATAGAGCAAGCATTTCTCAAGTGTTTATGTTGTATGCATCTTAATGTGTAAACTTGCTGTTTTTCAAAGCAGTATATATGTAATTTGTCTTTTGCATCCATAAGTACAGCGAAATTCTTATTCTATCATCTAGATCATATTACAAACTGGAAAGCACGGTACTTCCCAACGTTTCCTGTGTTCCGGAAACTCATATTAAATTACACGGGAGCACACAAAAAGGAACTGTCTAGGTCAGTAATGGATTTTCTCAGAAAAAGAGCAGAAAAAGATGGCTCCAGCACCAAAAAGCTCAAAGGACATAGGAAATGAGCACGCTGTAATGGATAGAAGAGCTAATTACTGGGAAACCAAAATTTCTACATAAGAGGGGTGAGAGTATGGGGTGGCCTATAGAGCTTGGATTTAATTATTGTGTTTGTGGCCTTAACATGTCAATACACTGCAGTACACTGGTGTCCTCTAGTTGATGATCCCTTTTTCTTTTACTCCATGGTCCTATATTCTCATATTAAGTCCACGTGATTTTGCTTGACTCACTAGTATCTACTTTTCTATACCATGAAAGACCTCCGTTGTTAAAGAAGTTGTTTACATATTTTTCTTTGGTCGGAGCAAAATAATCATGGAACAAAATTGGAGAGGACTGATGTTCATTCTTTTTCTTAAGCTCTTGGGAGACTCTCTGATCTGTTTATTTGATAACTCACAAGGTCAAATAACTGGAAACCTTAATTGACATCTAGTAGTTTTTTGCAAGTGCTCATTTTTGTCTCAATGAATTTGATCTTGTTCTGAATGATTAAATTGTAAATGATGATTGTATTTGAAATCAGATTCATGCAGACTTTTCCTAATATTTAGCAAGTCTTTTAGCTAACATTTCCATTTCAATTTTGCAGAATTGTTTTTCGACAGGGGCAACTTCTATGATTTTACTTCTTTGGGTGAGTGCAGGACTATACAGTTAGATAGATCATAAGTCCTTCACATTGTCAATAGTATGAGTCAGTCCATCAATCCCCTTGCTGATAGTTAATTACGCTATGCTAGAATCTTCTAGTTTTTTGCTATGCAGTTTTGATTACTCATTGAATTATATTGGGTCCAAATTATACATGACTGCTGATATAAATTGTGCAGTACGTGAACTTGATGTACCTGGTGAATTATATGAAACAAAAACGTACCCCTTTGAGTTCTCAACTGTCGAGATGCCATACGAATCATATAATGGAGTCAATGTAAGACTCAGGTAAGCATATACTAGGGATTTAGAGTGTTCCTTCTCTCCTGCGTTCGTTCTTTAGGCATTAAATTTATTGCTCCACTTTCATACGTCTGGATGCGTCCAGTTTTAGATATTGGGGAATCACGTTATTCAGTGCACGCCCCACATGTGAGCATGCTTGTGGGGCATATGTTTCGGAGGATGTTGTATAAGGAGACTTAGTTATTGTGAAACTAGCGTGAACATGCTTGTTCGGATAACTTAAGGATTAGGCTATGAAAACAGTCTTTTCATTAAGTTTGCTTTCATGCAAGCCACATAAAGCTGAAAATGGAAATAGGTGTTATGCCTTATATGTGGAAGCTCAGTGTGGTCCCACAATCAATGATGGAAGAAAAGATATTCAGTCAAGCTGAATTGCTTCAGGTCAAAACTCTGCAACTTTTACCTTTTAAAGGAGTAACTGCGGGAGCGGTAGGATCGACATTGGCGGTGGTTCTCCTGGTCTGATGTTTTTTCTTTGTGTGAGCAGCTAACATTCTTTGATAGAACCTTTATGATTTTCTTTTAATCATTGTTTGCTTGAATTTGTTGAGTTTATCATCATCTACTGAATTTTTAAGTAATATGCGTCTGAGAACAGAGGTGCCAATTGGGAAACAAATAGTAACAAGTCCACCCCTTCTTCACACACTGCAGGTACATTTTGAAAGCGACAATTAGCAGAAACATTGTCGGCAACATTGTGGAGAGCCAGGATTTTGTGGTATTTACTGAAACTACTCAATCAATTTCTATGGATACTTATGTCACTAATTGTTTAGAGCACACGCTAGTCATGTTGCTGCAATAAATGCTTTGTGCAACAGCAACCTGTAAGTCCGACAACCTCATATAAGTTTATTTTTAGTTCAAAACCTCATATCTGTTTCATATGCCTTGATAGAAGGATTTTCTTCTTCTTCCCCCTTGAAGGGAATGTTAAATCATACCAACTTTGTTACTTTAGTAGATGGGCTCATTCATTTCAAAAATTGGTACTGAGAATAGGAAGTACTATATAATCCAAAATTGGCAATATTTGTTAATTTTTTGGGACAAGTCCAGTCAAATTAACCGGAATGAAGATGTACACCTGATTGCTGAGATATGATCCTTCCTGACATCTACAGGATCAAATTTGATATAACTCACTTCAGCACTTCACAGTTAATTGCGCATGGTTAGGAATCCAGATAGAACCAATTGAGGATTGATTGGGCTGAATTTTTTTGGATTTAACTGCGTAGGTCCTCTGCCAAATAATGCCATTATTTTCTTTTTCAGGTCCGGAATTACACCCCACTTCCAGCTATCAATAACAGCATCAAGGTAAGGCATGCTCTGATGATTAAATTATCATTAATAGCTGATCATGGACATTTAGTCTATTCTTACTCCCTGCATAATCTTTTGCTGTCTTTAGTTGCTGTGTGACTTCATTGGCTAGAAATGCTGATTAACTTTTAAAATATCTGCTTTGACTTGTATCCATGCTAAGTATTCCGTTCTGTGAACCTGATCTATTTAATGAGTCAGACTTTCATGTGAAGTCTTTTTAACTTATTGGAAGCATGCATGTTATCATTCTTAGGTTTTGATTTATGTGTTATTATCACTTCATGCTTTAATTATCTAAGATTTGGCTTCTCTTGTTTGAACCATATTATTCTTCCTGCATTTGCGGTGTTCGCTTTTTGTAGATCTGCTCTGTCAAGTGTGCAAAATTAGGCTTCTCTTAATTGAACCATATTGTTCCTGCATGTTTTGTATCTTGTAGATGGAAGTTGGGATCGAGGATTGCCTGCACATTGAATTTGAATACAACAAAAGCAAGTGAGTTATATACTCCTGATGCTGATGGATTAATTTGTCACGAGAGCTTTTTAAGCTCCTCATGAGGGTTGGACTTCACATTTTCTTACAGTGCTTAGTGATTTCAGGTATCACTTGAAGGATGTTATAATAGGCAAAATCTACTTCCTTCTTGTAAGAATCAAGATAAAGAATATGGAGCTTGAGATCAGGCGTCGAGAATCAACTGGATCAGGCCATAATACTTACGTTGAGACAGAAACCCTAGCTAAATTTGAATTGATGGATGGCACTCCAGTCAGGGGTATGTCAACTAGTTTTTCAATCAATTTGGCTAAAAAGTCTGACACTACCAAGTGCTGCTTTTGACCAATTACGGAATTTCTAACCTCTTTTTTTAATCTGCTTATATTTCAAAATTGTCTGGTGCTGTTTCTAGCATATCTCGGGTTAGAATTGACTGCTTGTAGGGTCTTCTATTTCCCCTTTGTGTGCAGTTATCAACGAAATTGTGTAGCTGGATTTGCTTGAAATGTGATAGTCAAGGTCAAGAGAGACGTACTCTTTTCGCGTCGAGATTTACTCACATATGCTGTTCTTCAATGTTCTTGCAGGCGAATCAATCCCAATAAGATTGTTCCTGAGCCCGTATGAATTAACACCAACATATCGCAACATCAATAATAAATTCAGTGTGAAGTATTATCTAAACCTTGTTCTAGTGGATGAAGAGGACCGGCGATACTTCAAGCAGCAAGAAATGACAGTATATCGGCTTCTCGAAACTCCATGATTCTTTTCCCAGCTTGTACGATCTCATTGTTCGATTCAGGGAAGAGATTGCCCTTTCAAACACTGGACTGGAGCACTCATCCGGTTTTACTGAGGAACCAAGCACCCTTGTGACATCTAAAGAGCCACTTAAAAGAGAGAAAGTCGATCCCATGTTTGGTTCATCTTCGGGCCGAAGCAAGTAGACTCTTCAAGTTCAGCCCCACTCGTTTCAACTGGAAGAGTGTCTTTGTTCTGATGGCTGTTGTCCTCTGTTGGTTCGGGGCATTTTTACCATCAGATATGTCATCACGATCGCTTCTGCATCGACAACACAACTCTTCACATCTGTTTTCTATGTGGTAATTAAGATTTACATCTAGATAATCTGATTCCGGATGTGTAGCATATAACGGGTGCACTCGCATATTATACTAGGGAGCAGATTGAACATTGATCCGTCGATGCACTCGCGTATCTACGGCTCTGGAAGCAAGTACGGTTTCAAGTGGAGGTTCGCTACACCTACAATATGGCACTTGAGAACCGCGAATTGGGTATTGTTGACATTCTTCGTGAAAGTAGATCCTCTGTACGGACGAAGCCGATACAGACGCATCTATCCTTCTTTCGCTGAAGTGTCGAGAAGTTGAATAATTCAAAGTCGCCTACCTTTCATCGTGTGTTTTCTCCATTTTGGCATGAAAATAAAATAAAAAGTGAGCGATGCTAACGAAGCAAACACGGAATTGCACGTGGGGCTGTTTTGGCTATTACGGGTTTTGCTATTTTGAGCGAAGAGGCGAGTGGGAAACAGCTAATTAGAACATGCTCTCGATTTTAACTCAGTAAGGTAAGTGCCAAATCGATGAATCCGAACTTTCAAAGTAAGGCGGGATTGTCGTGACTTTGGGTTCCAGGCACATTGAGCTTGCATGCATAATCGTGTGTCTCTAGTAATTGCGGGAGAATCAGTAAATAAAATAGTGCATAAATTAACCACTCCACTTCTTCCATTAAAAAAAAAAAAAAAAGGTGGAGAGCTCGATTCCTTTTAAATTAATATAAATGGAATGGTAAATGGAAAAGAGAGGTATTTTGCTTTTGCAAATTAATATATAAATAACCGACCAAAAAGAAATTAATATTTGAATAATTCGATTTGGTTTCGGAAAGGAAAAATCCTTTTCGGAACGAAAGATTATTAGAAGAGAGAGGGAGAGAGAGAGGGATAAGAGAATCGGATGCGCTGGGGGTAGAGGGGGAGGCGAGGGTCCACCACGACCTCTCCCTTCCATTTTCTTGCGGTTATATATAATCTCGCATAAGCGTGACCTTTTCTTGCACCATTTCGGTTTTTCCAGCCATCTCCTCCTCCTTCATCGCCATCGTCTCTCCACCACTTGGAATCCCTCTCTCTCTCTCTACGTCCCTCTCTCTTCCTCCTCCTCCTCCTCCTCAGCCATGGCGGATCAGCTCACCGACGATCAGATCTCCGAGTTCAAGGAGGCCTTCAGCCTGTTCGACAAGGACGGCGACGGTCTCTCTCTCTCTCTCTCTCTCTCTCTCTCTCTCTCTATGTAGGCGATTCGTGCCCCTTTGTTTCCCCCTTCCTTTCGGCAGATCTGGTTGTTTATCGATCGCGCGATCGCATCTGATCGCTCCGATTCGGATTCGTTTTTCGCGATATCTTTTGTGGTGATCTGAGTGAGGCGCTTGTGTCGCCGTCGGCTCGTTTCTTTTGCCGTGTGATCCGGGGTGGTCGACGGAGGTGGAGATTTCTCTGTCGATGTGCTCCTTTTCGTTTCCGTCTCCCGCGTTGCGCGATTGTTGCGCCTTCTCGGGCTTGTTTGCGCGGGCGATTTCTTCCGATTTTTTTTTTTCGTCGAATTCGCGGCTGGTGATGTGTGACCTGCTGTAGTCCAGATTTTGGGGGTTCCTACTGTAGCTGGTTTGCTGCTTCTGGCTTCCGGTCGGTTTTTTCGGTTCATGCGTGATGCGTTGCGCTGTCGAGTTTTTCCATCGTCGGTGGTCGCTTGACCGTCGCTGGATCGTTTAGCTGCATGATGCAGCTGAAAAATCCTGTGCGCTCGTGGATTTGTTTTGATTTGATCCATTTTTTGACGTGCGTTCCTCTTTCAGAGCTTTCAATCATCCAGATCGCATTCGATATTGGAGGAAGTTAGCTGTTTCTTGATCGAGTCTGTTATCATCGTTTTTCAATGTTCAATTAGCTTTAGACTTGGCTTATTATGTTGTGCTTAGCTGTGTTAATGGCTTTAATGTTTGCAGCGTGATGAATAGTTAGCTAAAATGGCCTGCCATATGGTGTGTTGAATTTAACCTTATTTGACCAAAGCGTGTTGCCAATTGCTTCGATATGGGAATGTTGAGAGGATCTTGCTAGTACTAGACCTCTTCAGTTCTGTAGATTCTAGAGATGGATAATTGTCAGAGCATCTATATGAGAAATTTTTGTGATATGAATTGATTAATAGGATTTTTACTCGCATCAGGCATAAAAATCCATAATGCAACATTGACATATAAAAGTACCTACAATCTACCAGCACAACAGAATTCTAGAGAGGGAAACCATCTTTCGGTTGAATTGGTGACAAAGTAAACTATATTCTTTCTGTCTCTTATCATCTGCTTTTCATCGTCTTCAACCATACAATGTGGCATTTGGTCTAACCAGGGAACCCTTCTCTCTTCTTTTCCTTTCAAGTTGAAGTCTCTTTCTAGGTCCCTCTGCTAACTCATTGTATGTCTGGTGCTTTTTTTTGTATTGAAGATAGTGATGCTCACACTTCATTGTCACAGGTTGTATCACTACTAAGGAGCTGGGGACTGTTATGCGGTCGCTGGGGCAGAACCCTACCGAGGCAGAGCTTCAGGATATGATCAATGAGGTGGATGCCGATGGCAATGGCACCATTGATTTCCCGGAGTTTCTTAATCTGATGGCTAGGAAGATGAAAGACACCGACTCTGAGGAGGAGCTCAAGGAAGCTTTCCGAGTGTTCGACAAGGACCAGAATGGCTTCATCTCTGCAGCTGAGCTGCGTCATGTGATGACAAACCTTGGGGAGAAGCTGACTGATGAGGAAGTCGATGAAATGATCCGTGAGGCTGATGTGGATGGCGACGGCCAGATCAACTATGAAGAGTTTGTCAAAGTCATGATGGCCAAGTGAGGACCCATCCCTTTCAAATGCATCATCTTAACTATCAAAAATCAAAAAATGTAGAAAGAAGGGAACAGGGCAGATAAGTTCGATGAGATTTTGATTTCACCTTAGGCTTTCATCATCATTCACATTTTTAACTGTTGTGGGGCGGTCTCTGTGTTCCATTGTTTGCTTTGTTTTATAGCACTTCATTGCTATCCACCTGTTTGTTCCATTTCTCGTTTAGCCTAAATGTATGGTAACGGTCAATATTCTGTCTGGTATTTGCCTTTTTCTTGGTATTGTGAACCTTGATCGGTCTTGAGAGGTTGGATGCTTTTGTTTGTATTGACTGATTGATCCTTATTCTGGTTGATTGAGTTTGTAAATTACTTCCTCTCTCTGTCCAAGAATTCCAGCTGTTAGTGATTTCTCTTTTAACCAATCTCTATTTGATGGAACTTTTGGAGCTCCACTTTATATCTAAATCCAAATGTAGGCCCTTGTTGGCTTTAGATAGACATAATGATTGAAATGCGTATACCACCAATGAGGTGTTAGCACTCTGGGGAAATTACAGTGCCAAGCCCAGGTGATTCCTAATGGACGCAACCTACTTTATTCACTTTGAAACTGGTCACTCGAGATTGTCATTCGAGTGATTCTTTAAAATCAGGCTTCCCATTTTGTTGGAACGTGGTCTTTTGAAGAAGGTGAAGTGTCGATATTAGTCCTGGTTTCGAATTCTTTGTTTGGCTATGTTGTTCACTTTGGTTTTTCAGTTAGATTCTGATATCTGGCTTCACAGTGAACTACCATACCTGAACTAACTTAAAATGGAATTTTAGAAAGCCACCCAATCAAATTTCTATATGGAGAATTAAATCCCAGGAATTACCTAGCTGCCGTCCTCCATTGGCAGATGTCACTTGACTCTCTTCGTCTTCTCTTCTTTTCCATTGCGACTGAGATTTGACGATACCTAGTTAGAAAAGAACTTCATATGTGATGGGTTTATCTGCCAGTGTTTTCGGGCAGTTTCTTCAACTTACAGAAAAAAAATAATGAGGCCAAGCAGAATATTCAGGATACAAGCTGAAATCTAAAGTTGCTAAACGCTAACATTTGAGAAGCTGTTGGTGTTTTTTTTTTTTTTTTTTTTTGGGTTGTGCGTCAAGTAAATGCACTTGAACCATATGAATTTTACTTGATCGAAGCAACAAAATGTGGTTCGCCAAGCAACTAATCCATGTAAGCATTTGGTCCTTTATTGAGTGGAGATGTGGGACGGAGGTGAATCGTCTTTTGCCTGCCTCGCCTTCTTTCTGAAGGATGGCTGAAGCATTGCACGGTTAGATAACTAATCCAACTGTTTTTGCTGATTATCATTCGGTTTCGCCTTCTTTTTGCCTGTTTGCCGTATCGAAGTGGCCTTTTAACTTGTCCGATCTCCATTTACTTCAATACTCGCGAACACATCTCGACTACGGATTGTAATTGGATCATACCTGGATCGGCTCTACGATGACATGAAGATGTAGATCTCGGTTAATAAGGCCCGCGTCCGGTCCCCGAAAGAAATGCAGTAGCATCCCAACCATGGATGGCTAAATCTCGTGTTGCTGCCCAACATGCCCGATGTGGGAGTCTTTCGCTCGATTCCATCTGTACCTATTTTTCTTCCCTTCATCTGCAAAACCCTCATCTCTAGTGGCTGTGGAGAGAAACAAAACAATTTCTAGAGTCCGCTGTTGTCAAGCGGACACCCACGAGTTTCGTGAATTCACCTCCGAGGAGCGAAAAATTGTAGCGGTAGCAACAGGGTAGAAGGCGGCGATTAGGAATACGAGAGAATGGCGATGTCCTCTCTCCCGTGGTTTATTCGTACCGAGATGAATGATCCAAGCCATCAGAAGATGTGTTAGCCCCTGTGAAATTTCATTAAATCTCCAGGTGACTTGGTTCAAGAACCGAATCCGTCGTGTTTAGTGTTACGGCACTGATAAATTTGGGTTTCGTGCTTTTCTTTTCCTCAGGAGAAGGCGGGAACAGATGGAAGAATGATTGGAGCAGATATTATAGAGCGGGCGAGGCAAAATCTATCCATGCTTCTGCTATGATGTGCATGCCTCCTAGGCTGTCCTGTAATGAGACTTGATATACACGCTAAGGCCAATAAATAAAAAAGGCAGGGTCTCGATTTCAGTTTATCTTGTCATTGGACCGGATTGACTGCTCGCCATGTCTCGCTGGAAGATCATTGAGTTCATCCTGGACGGCATGAGATTTTCCTCTGAGAGAGAGAGAGAGAGAAAGGGAGAGATGAATTACAAGCATTTCGCTTGCTAGAACATTGATTGTCTACGGGACTAAGACTGAGATACGGAGATAGCGATGGACCAAATCATCCAGGAAGCAAGCAACCACTCAACGCACGAATGAATCTGCCAAGTTGCCGACCTAATTCAACCCACAATCTGAAGCGCAATTTATTCAGAACCAAGCTGAAAGTGTCAAGTTTTGACCGTTGCTTTCCACCGTGGGTTAGGAAAATAGGATATCGAGGATAGCAACGTCGACTACAATTATGACAACAATCACTCAGCCTTGAAGAAGAATAGGAGATGATGAAAGTATCGAGAATTACTATTTACAAAAGCAAACTTAACAAAACCAGAAGGAAAATTGCAAGAAATCGAAACAAAAAATCTAAACATTTCAATAGCACAAGACCAGCCAACCCCCAGCAGCCACTAGGCTATCATGTCGGCAGGTTAACCCCTGCGGCAAACGCTACTTATTAAGCAAAAGTTCAACACAGACGAAAAGCACTAGCCTATTTCGCAGAACGGTGCAACTCATTTTCCAAGCTTTCAGCAGAAAACACTGTCCAAGAGTCTCATTCTGAAAGAATAAATACTCTGTAAATTATGATGCAAAAATTTGGTCGTTGAAATATGGAGCAGATTTGAGTTTGAGGACTGCATCAGGGATTAAAACTCTGCTTCAAATGACCGCCGCATTCATGTATAAGATCATAGGCAACTAATCAATGCAAAAGGCCTGAGCTCTTTTTGCACCAATAAACGAATCCACTCATCGGTTTCCAACTAGGGATGCTGCAACAGATCCAAATTCTCCTCTCTAGCAAGAAATAATTTTCATATTCCTCCCTAATGTATAGTTAATTTACATTGAGGACAACAGCCTCAAGACGATACTCACCTTCAAAAGTCAAGGGATAAAGTGAAACATAAAAATTCTCGAGTACTACAGCCACACAGAGGGCTGTATATGAGAATATTGTTATTAACAAGATAACTTTGCCCAAAACACAAGTCTATCTTTACAAAGAACAAAACAAAATATCTACCTTCTGAGCTGCTTGTAGAGCACAACAGTTACATACTTGGACTGAAACCTATGAGTCAATCCTAAAGCAACTACGGACTGTGGGGTCCTTCCTTTCTCTAAGAAAAGGTGATTAAGCATGACATGTTGGGGCTTGAGCGGAGCAGTTTCATCTGAATTTTCTGTATCCAAGACAGTTAGATGAAGATGAGGAGGAACCACCACCGGCTCCTTCGCAAATTCTTCCTCAGCCGGCAGCACTTGACTGTAGCTAGAATCAGGTGACGATGGAACCTCAAATTCAGCCACACTGTCCAAAATTTCGGGAACATAATCCTGCAGAAGTGATAGGACAATGTTAAGTCCACTAGGGTCACAAAAAGAATCTCAGATTACCCAACAATATGTGTGTGTACATATCAAGCATTAGCATCTATTGCATACATCTACAAGTTTGTATTTTGCTTGCCTTCAGCATAAAGGGCAGGTTATATCGCAAACTTGGCTTACCCCACCCCAAACAAAATACCCCATCCAAAAGAAATTGACCAAGAAGATCGCACTGCTCAGAGTCAGTAATTTAGTATCCAGTCAATATTTGATTAAAATCTGTGCATGTAAGAGTGTACCAAAAGAATTACAAAAATTATGAGAATCCAACCATAATAGCAAGAGTAGCATCTGAAAAGGTAATATCATTTTAATCAATCAAAACCATCAATCTTCAAATCATTTTAATGCTCAAAAAAAAAAAAAAAAAAAAAAAAAAACTCTGCCCGTCTGCTGTGACATTTTGGATTCACAACCTTTGCCTGTGTAACTGAGTTGATCGATAATGCTATGGTGGGGAACAGGCCCCCAAATATCCCACGAGAGCTCAAATGAACCACCAAAAACCAACTCATACAAAGCGGAGGTGCATCCATTGAAAACAACATCACTAACACAAAGCAAACGTCTAATCCCCTCTAGATGCTTACCGGGTACAATTTGTTTATGCATAAGAAAAGATTTTGAACGAGGTAGTACTTAAATCACATTCATGCACATACAATGTACCATTAGACAAGCTCTGCGAATCTATAAAGAACTTACGTCAACATCCAGTATATTACAAACTTGGCCCATCTCATCGGTAGTATGGGGAAGATCTGGACTATATCTCCATTGACCATCAACAATAAACCTGTAATGGTATACACCAGACGCTAGGACCATAAGGATAGAATAATCTTTACCGGATCTCTGTAGTCTTCTCCTGCAATATAAAGTAATCAACTAACTGGCTTTAGTCAGCTCTGCGCTTTCTCTTCTAACTGGTTTTATAGAAGCCAATAAACATAACAAATGGAAAGATCGCAATCCTCACCTAGATCCCCAATTGTCCCACGATCCTTCCACCACCACATCATTGCCACCATATTGCCATGCAATGACCGTGGGAATTCCTCCCTCAGAAGGATGATCAGCAATTCCTTGAGGCTCATTGTGCCTACTCTGATTGAAAGCGACAAGGCCATCACTCCTTTGAAATGGAGGTGTAGGAATCTAAATATGACAAAGTCAAAAGCAACTTGTCAATTTAAGGCAATATCACGAGTGTTCATCTAAATGTTTAAGACAGCAATTAATGAAACATATCCTAGCAGCCCATCTTTCAAACTATAACAACTAGAAAATTCACATGTGATTCTTCAACACGCATGCCGGGATCACAGATAGCTCAACAGATACAAAAGTAGGCAGGCGTATGAGAAAGAATAAGCACCCAGCAGAAAGGCAATGCCCGTGAAATGTAAACTAAACTCGGAGCAAGCAAATCAAAGGCAGCTGAGGACAATTATAGTATTAAAGTGGAGTCTTCCCATCGCAAACTACAGAAGTCATAATTGTTGCAAACCGATGGCAAACGTCATCACGATCTTCATCTTCTTTCTAACACTTCACAAGAATATCAGCCAAAAGGTGAGAATGCAGCTTTTACACTGCAGAGAGGTAAAGCAACGATCTCGTACCAACAAAAGAATCGCTAAGGTTCTCCAAGCGTATCTAACGACAGTAACAGGCAGACCACAAAAGAAAAAGAAAAAAATTTTAACCAAAAAAAAAAAAAAAAAGATTTACGATTGCCCACAAAACTATTATCATAAATCTCCATTTCTAGGGGGATAATACATGAACATTATATTGCACGAAACATTTCACCATCCTGGACGCACCACAAGATGGAAAAACGAACGCCCCAAAAATCAGACGGAGGAGACAAAGATCGATACGCGATAACACCTAGTGATCGTCGCCGATAGATGCATGCATTCGATCGGACGATAAGCACGGACGACACGACCACAACACGCGCACTACCTCCGGCACTAGAAACCACGCGATCGATTGACAAGTCAAACCGAGTCGACGGACATCAACACACGGCATCATCCCGCAGGAAAACACAAAAAAAAAAGGGGACCGCAACATGTGAACCGCGCGCGGCGAGGGCGAGGCGGAAATGACCTGAGGAGCGAAGACGAGGGGAAGCGGAGTGTGCGCGGGGATAGCGAGGGGCGGAGGAGGAGCGGGAGCGCGTCCCGCGGCGGGTTCGACGGGCGGCGCGTGCGGCGGGGCCGGCGCGTGGTTCTCGCGGGGGAGCCGCTCGCCATTCGATCCGCCGCCGCCGCCGGCGGCGGCCTCGGCGTCGTCGTCGTCGTCGTGCGGCCCGTCCTCTCTCCCGTTAGCATTCCCCATGGCCTCGGCTCGCTCGCTCGGCAGATCTGCAGATCGCGGCTCCGACTCGCGACAAAGCAGCGACGGCGAGAATGCAATCTATTATATATTTCTCCACGCGTAGAATCCCCCCCTCGGTTTCGATGCGAAATATGTATACAGAAATATATGTATATCTATATCTATATATATATATATATATATAATATGCACTGGTGCAGCTTCGGAGGGAGAGGGAAGCTCGAAGGAGGTGCCGGCGGAGCGGAAATGGCGGGCCGGTCCGGCGATCAGAGACGTCGCATTTCGATTTGCCGGAGGCGACGGCCGTTCGAGAAACGCCGCGGCACCGCCGGACAGGGCGGAGCAATCTCTGAGAGAGAGAGAGAGAGAGAGAGAGAGAGAAGGAGTCGTGGGAATGAAACGAAATGGATAAACTAAACGAGGGAGAAGAAGTAATGCACGTCAGTCACGAGATGGGGAGAGCCCCCCCACGCGCAATCCCGCGGGACGCGCCGTCCACGCGCCGGCCGGCGTGGCGGGGGGGTGAGGGGCCCGCCGTTTGGTGGGGGTGGAGGGGGAGTTCCAATGAAAGGGACCGGCTGAATTTCGTTGCGGATTTTTTTTTAAAATTTTCTAGCTTTCGCAATTGAGTTGTTCCGGCTCCGGGACCGGGACCGGGAAATTATAAATTTATGTTGTTCAATTGAGGGTTCTGACATTTTATTTCTTTTATTTCTCGATCTGATCTTCTGAATTTTTAATGTAATAAAGTCCTTTGACTTTCTCGAATTATGTAATCAAAGGTTTTAATCAATGACCTCTATTAAGTATGTGAATGGCATAACCATGTGACAAAAAAAGAATGTATGTTACATTAATGGGAAGTTAGATGAGCGCAAAATTGGCTAAAAAAACTAAAATTGGAAAAGAAAGCCCAAGTTTTGACAATAGTAGTGATAACCAATCAACATATAATCCAAACTCTTTATCCACAAAAAAAAAAAAAGAAGAAGAAGAAGAAGAAGACTATTTTTGGTCTATTCGCAAACCTAATCCTAATTTTTTCTATTAAAAAGAAAAATCATCAAATTTGCCGTTGAGTTACTCCAACTCCGACACTGCCAAATTATAAATTTATGTTGTTCAATTGAGTGCTTTGACTCTTTTTTTTTTTTTCAATTTCTCGATTTGATCTTTTGAATATTTTTATGCAATCAAGTCCTCTGAGTTTCTCCAATTACGTAATCAAAGATTTTGCTTAATGACCTCTACTAAATAGTCGAGTTACTTAACAACATGACAGAAAATGAAGGTATGTTACATTAATTCGATTCTAGATGAGCGCAAAATTAGTCAAAAAAACGGAATTGGAAAAGAAAACCCAAGTTTTGACAATAATAGTCATAACTAATCGTTATCAACAAAGCACTTGGTTGCATAACCCGAACTCCTTCTCTAAAAAAAAAAAAAAAAAAAAAAAAAAAACCCAACTTTAGGTCTATTCGAAAACCTAATCCTAACTTTTTCCATCAGAAAAAATATCACCAAATTTGCCATTAAGTTGCTCCGACTCCGATACCGGCAAACTATAAATTTATATTGTTCAATTCAGTGCTTTGACTCTTTATTTTTTTTTAATTTCTCGATCTGATCTTTTGAATTTTTTTATGCAATCAAGTGCTCTAACTTTCTCAAATTATGTAATCAAAGATTTTGATCAATAACCTTTGGTAAACAAGACAACATGGCAGAAAACGAATGTATGTTACGTTAATTCGACGTCAAATGATTGCAAAATTAGCAGACAAAAAAAACAAAATTGGAAAAGAAAGCCCAAGTTTTGATGATAGTAGTTGTAACTAATCAATAAATCACTTGGTTGCATAAACCAGAACTCTTTGTCCGAAAAAAAAAAAAAAAAATCCAACTTCAGGTTAATTTGCAAACCTAACCCAGCTTTTTATGTCAAAGAGAAAAATCACAAAATTTCCCATTGAGTTGCTCTAGCTCTGGCATCAGCAAACTATAAATTTATGTTGTTCAATTGAGTGCTCTGACTCTTTATTTTTTAATTTCTCGATCTAATCTTTTAGATATTTTTATGCAATCAAGCCCTTGGACTTTCTCCAATTATCTAATCAAAGATTTTGATCAATGACCTCTACTAAATAGGTGAATTGCTTAACGACATGGCAGAAAAGGAAGGTACATTACATTAATTCGACGCCAGATGAGTACAAAATTAGCCAAAATAGCAAAATTGGAAAAGAAATCCCAAGTTTTGACTATACTAGTTGTAACTAATCAACAAGGCACCTGGTTGCATAAACCAAACTCTTTGTCCCAAAAAAAAAAAAAAATAATAATAATAATAATAATAACTTTAGGTCCATTTGCAAACCTAATCCTAACTTTTTTGTCGAGAGAAAAAATCACCAATTCACCGTTGAGTTGCTCCGGCTCTAGCATTGGCAAACTATAAATTTATGTTGTTCAATTGAGTGCTCTGACTCTTTATTTTTTAATTTCTCAATTTGATCTTTTGGATTTTTTTATGTAATCAAGTCCTCTAACTTTCTCAAATTATGTAATCAGAGATTTTGATCAATGACCTTTACTAAATAGGCAAATTGCCTAGTGACGTGGCAGAAAAGGAAGGTACTTTACGTTAATTCAACGCCTAAAGAGCGCAAAATTAGCCAAAAAAAATTGGAAAAGAAAACCCAAGTTTTGACGATAGTAGTTGTAACTAATCAACAAAGCATTTGGTTGCATAACCCAAACTCTTTGTCCAAAAAAAGTAAATAACATTACCTCTATTCGCAAACCTAAGCCTAACTTTTTCCATCGGAGAGAAAAATCACCAAATTTGCCATTATTAGCATTTTGTCCAAAAATCGTTATGAATTGTCCCTAATTTATACATCCTCTAATGGTTTCATTTTGGAGATATGCTAATTTGCTAATGTGGATTTGTTATTGCATAGAATGCCATTCAAGTTGAAACTAGATTACGGGATAGATTTGAAAATAAATTGAAAGTTAGTGAATTTTATCTTTTAGACAAAGCAAAATTTAAGGCGGATTTGGGGTTAGACCCAAAATTCGAAAGATTTTTTGGAAAAAAAAATATTTCGAATAGGAGACTTAAAGTTAGAAGGTTTTTTTTTTATACTTTACCAAAAAAAAAGTTAGAAGTTTTTTTATTAAAAAAATTAAAAATTTGGAACAGAATTAGGACTTAATTTAAAGTCGGAGATCTTTTTTTTTTCCTGGTCGGAAATTAAACCTTTTCCAACGAGGGCCCAAATCAAATCACGTACGTAATTTTTGGTCCCCGCATCTGCTGGTGGAGGGTTGATTAGGATTTTTTTTTTTTTTTTTTTTTTTAATTTCGGTCAGTCGAGGGTTGATTAGGATGAGGGGACCAAAGGGAGGGAGGGAGGTGGAGGTGGAGGTGGCGGAGCGCACGTCGCTTTCCGTTTCTACGGGGGCCGCATCCAAATCTGCCCCCACAATTACGAGGTCCCGTACGGCGGCGCGTGGGGAGCGGGACGTGACATTTATCTATAATTTAATGCAAATATTATTATTGTTATTATTTTTTTTTTTTTTTCCCTTTTGGAGTATTGCGGGATACTGTGAGGATCAGATCAGCGAGCGTGGGTCTGACGTGGCCAGACCACGTGACGGATCGGCGAGTGGGGCCCACGCGCTGGGGGGGCGCGCGGGGGAAGTCGAGGGCACGATGATCACGTGACGTGGAGAGTGGGGTTTTTCTTCTTCTTGTGGATAAGATCTGAGCCGGACGATGGATGACTTCCTTCCTCTCTGTTTTTTTTTTTTTTTTTTTTTTTTTTTTTTTTTTGGCTTTGAGAGGTGGGGCCAATTGATGACGGCCAGCTCAGCAGGATTTTTTGGTTTATGTGGGGACAAATTAATTGGATAACATTTATTCGGGATTTTTCGGTTTCCATTTTTTTTTTCTCGGTGGATTATTTCTTCGACAGAACAAGAGACGTTTCTAATTTTTTTTTTTTTTTTTTTTTTTTGTTTCCTATTTTTGTCCCGATAGAACGGAGGAATATTCCGCTTACCTAATATAAGAAACAGGAGAATTTTCTTTTTCAACGTTCTGTTCGGAGAAAATAATTTTAATTTCGGTGTTGAGGAAACCCTTATTAAAATCAATGTTGGAGGGCATAGCAGGGTGGTTTTCAAGAATGTATCGAGACCGGTTGTTGTTAACGTCGACGTGACGAGAGTTTGGTAAGCTGACGTGCGGGCAATAAACAGCTGCTCATTCTTCATAACTTTTATGAACCATTTGAGAGTAATAAAACAAATTTATAGATCTGTTTTTTTTTTTTTTATAGATCCGGTTTAGTAAATAAAAAATATACATAAATAAGCATCATAAGTCTAAAAAAAGATAAAAATTGAAAAATTGAAAAATTTTAACACTATATTGATAAAATTGAAAAATTAAAGGTCAAATTAGGCATTTATGCAGTAAGTTTAGAATTACTCAGATAAATTATTATGAAAAAAGTATAAGGAGGTAGGTGGCTTTCAAGAAAACTCATGGAGCGTCTTTCTTTTCTTCGAATCAACACATAAATGTAAGGATGAAAGGGGCCGAATATCGTCGTCGAAATTCGTCGATTAAAGTAAAATTAGAAAATGCCACCCTGAAGTGGGAGTCAGGGGATGCTAACGAAAATTTAAAAAAAGAAAAGAGGAAATGATGCTGGATGTTCATGATGATAATGTAATGTATGCAGGAAAGAAGGCAATTGTAGTACGAACAAAAAGCAACGACAGGGATGTGCATGAAAATAATGGTGCCCAGAGCTAAAGCTTATCCTCTTTGCTTTTCTGTCCTTATCCCCTTCTTTCGCCTTTCCGCTCGTCAAACTCCATTCTTGTCATCGTTTGAAAAACGGACAGCAACCAAGAAATGCTCGGAAAAAATAATAAAATAACATCAGAATCCATCGCTATCGAGTAAGAAAAACAATTCCTCTCGTGACCAAAAATGTATTCCAACGTGCCTAGCCTACCGCTCGTAACATCATCGAATATGATACTAGCGTTGCACCCGTCCGACGGCGACCGCCGACCCGACTGCCGTCCACCGGCCGCCTTGGATCCACCAAGGCCGACCCGCTCGCTCGCTGTCCCTTCTTCTCTTCCCCTCCCCCACTCCTCCGCAACACTCGGGCTCGAAGCTTGCGCTGGCTAGCTTCGACCCGGCTGGACCTCGGGCCCCAACCAGGCCCGCAAGGCCAGGGACTCCGCCATTAAGCCTTCCCGAGCCGAGCTGAGCCTTGGACATCGCCTTGCCGGGCATGAGATGGGATTGAATGGAGAGAGAGTCATTGGGAAGAGATCGATGGTCCATCGATGGTGGACAGGCCTTTGACGGCCGGAGAAGGGCGGCGGCGGATAGTCGACGATGTCGTACGGTGACAGTACACGACTGCAGAGAGTATCCCCACACCCGATACTTCGTAAATACAACTCGGCTCGACTCGACTCAACTCGGCCCGGCATCTAAGTAGAATAAATTATTAGTAACGTGTAGTTCAAGACCTTCAAAAGTTCTTCTATCTTATCAAGAATCGCGAGCCTTTCAAGGACAACTTCTAACAAAAGGGCTTTGAACTTCCCCCGGTTTCGTCTTCCTTTTCAACGTTTTATCCTTCGCCCGCGGTTTTCGTCCTTCCGAATGAAAGTGAAATCTAACTAATGACCCCAAGAGAGAGATGTGGCAACGTCGATGCTTATCCCGACGGCGAAAATGTACATGGAACGCTAAAGATTCTTCGTGCAAGCGTGTTATCCATCATTAGATTAGTAGGTGAATCTCGAGTAGAACCCACCGGATCCGAAGATACAGGTGCAGCAATCGGCAAGATTGCCTCCGAACATGGGCCGCCAGACTTCTTTCACTTGATACAAAAACAATGTGCCAAGGCCAATAAAATTCACTTCTCTTTCCTACTCCTTTCATCAGTCTGAAACATACAGAGCCTAGATTTTTATGGACATGGCTTCTTTGATGCCTTATAGTGTTATACACCTCTACCATAAGTTAACTAGTAAATGTACACAAGAACTCACTCTAAGAATAGACGAGGCGGGGAGGGGCGTCTGCAGAATGAGCTGCCCAAGTAAAGTAGCAGCAGCCACCGGATGGTTGGAGGATGCCGCTGCTTAGGTGCCCATGCGGAGGAAATGGACCGAATAGGAATTAAAAGGAGGCCGAACTGCATCTGCGAAGCTGATATCTCGGTTCTGATAAGACTTCATTTTGAAACTTGGTCTCGAATTCCTACAGGGAAGAACAGCAGCCATGTAACAAAATCATATATACTCGGAAGAATGGTGAAACCAAGGACGTGCGTTGCGATGTTCCAGAAAACCAATTGTTCATTGTCGCAATAATTCGACTCTTAAGCATGTTTACTAGATACTATGTGTTCCAAGTTAGAACAGTCGGGTCACATCAAGCTATGCTGAATGTTATCAACAAAAAGTCCGTGCAGACCATATGAAAATCATGTCGAAAGAACACAATCACATATTTCATGTATCTTCGCCAACCCCCCAGTGTACAGTGCAAAACCCCAGATTCCTGCAATTGTGTTGCAAGTGACAGGATCAAGACTAGTCACAACTAGATTAAACAGAGAAGAGGAATGGAAAACTTCTCTGCTAGGATTTTCCAGGGGCTCCTGTATTCATTGTGATCAGAAAACACCAATTTGCATGAAATAACTAAGTTGAAGGATGAAGACCTAAGCACCTCCACGCTCATACATTGAGATAGGTAGGCATAGCATATACCATTAGGTTCCATAGATGAGTAAGGCCAAAATTACAAATAGGACATAAAATGATTTGACATCCTCCCATCAGGAAGCTAGATGATATATTTTGATGCCATTCCGCAATGATTACAATCTGCTACCCAAGTACCCATCAACCTAAACTGACTGACAAATCTTTCCTCAGCACACACAAACCTTTTTTTTTTTTTTTTTTTTTGGCCCAAACTATATGACACTATTTCAAGCCACTGAAATAGAGCAACCCTCCTCTGAGCAAATGGACAATCAACGCAGAACAATAGAAAGGAAAGGGGCAATTACAGATAACTACCCTAAATAGGTTTAATATCCATTCACAAAGAAGGGTCTAGTTTTCCAATTTCACCTCAATTTCAAGAAAACATATCAGACCAATTACTTAACCAGGTTCTAGATGAGAATTCACTGCTTCAGCCACATATGTACCAGAAGATATCATGGTTTCATTAAAAGGAAAATCTAGCAAGACATGCGGATACTATCATCTATGGCTAAAACATGTGGAAAATCATATTTGATATAGAAAAAGCATCAAGATGTAACTAAGATCGGTTGCAACATTTCAAAGGTCAAAGTGTAATATCAAGACAGTCACTGAAAATAGGTAATTCATATGAAATTTTCACCCCGCATCGCCATGCTAAAGGACAGAAGCTTTTATCCCTTAAAAGACTGTCTTAGTCCTCTAAGTCACAAATCCAGATTCAGGCAACGCACCAGTGAGAGAGTTACTGACTCATAATTCTTCCTCATTTCCATTGCATCAAGCACCCCAAACATTAATACTTTGTCATAATTAAATGGCAGGCACAAACCAGTAACCACAGCCAAAATTGTGATTTATGGCCCATTTGCAAAGTCTATAAATTAATAGCATCTACTTATACTAAGTTCTTATGGACGTTTAAAATCATAAAATGTCTAAAAACCGCAGCAATTCTTGTGACATCAAACAGCCCACGTAAGCAGTACCGCAACTAACATGACTCCATATAGAAACACCCATCAAGCTGATAACAAACTGGATTTCATCTGTGTTCTCACATGATAGACAAAGGTACTCTTGCCAGTGGATTTTATCGTTATAGAAGTACAAGAAACCATACACAGTAATCAAAGATACAACATATCTTGAAGGTCTCATCATTTTAGTCCCTGAAAGAGAGTCATTAGTCAAATAGTAGTCATGGCACCAACACCTAGCGTCCAGTCCACTAAGTCATATGCAAGATGGAAATCAACAGCTGATAGAGGAAAGACTATTAACAAATTAGGCTTTAGGACTGCAAAAAGGAAGAATCCATAGATCTGTGGAAAAAGCTCATTGTAGCCAAGATAAACATTATAATCATTGTGGCATGCCTTAAGTTTTTTACAGTCCACTCATCACTCGTACACAGACACGTGGATAAGATTCCCAGAAACAGGACACCTGAATCATGAGGATTAGTAAGATGGAACTAAACTCTGCCTCACATAGTTTGGCCCTTATCATGCAGAAGCATTTGACTGAGGTTGAAATCTACAAATGATGGAAAAAAAATAGCCATATTGGAGGGTCCATTTACCATCATTATTCTGTACATTAATCAGCAAAGAGAACTTGGAATTTAATGCAAATTGAACAACATTCAAATATCTCATGAAATTTATAGCTTAAGGAGGTGTCATTGTAGGTTGTGGCTTCTAGCTTTTTACTGTAGCTTTAACTTTTACAGTTTACAATCAAACCTCTACTCGCTATTGGACACATCGACCCTTAAAAACTCTCTGGCAGGGAAAGCAAAAGATTAAGAGACCCTCATTAGGTGAATACTTTACATAAAGAACTGTTCCTACAATAACTGTTTAGTCTATGCCCAACCTAGTCTTACCTTCTTACAGAAACAAGTAGTCAGACAGTGCATAACTTCTTTCCACACGATTGTACTAGCCCTCACAGACCGAGCATTAAGACCATATTTACCTTCTCTTTCTTTAGCTTTATGTTCACGTCTTCTAGATGTGAAACCTTGCTCACCAGCTCATTTTGGTAAGCCTGCAATTCAACACGTAAGGCAGTCAAAATAATAATAGAGGTCAGAATCATGTCTTGACAGACAAGTCCTCAAGATTGCAAAAGAAACAAAGGGTCGACCTGCTTTCTAGCTCGTGAACGTGCAGCTGACTCTCTGTTCTTGATCTTTCTCCTCAACCTCCTTTCAAGTGTCCTTTCATAAATAACTGGGTCACCCCTTTTCCGCCTGGGCACCGACGTATCCGATAGCAGACCCGTTGAAGGTGCTGGAGATAAACCAAGCGGTGGTGTAACACTCTGGGGAGTTGCTGGCTCCGAGAGGTTTAGATCCATTGAAGGACCCAAATAAGCATCAGCAAATAGCCCAGCTTGCACCAAGAAATCCTCTAGAGTCATCTCGCTGAGGGACTGGTCCCCACCCTGATTCCTCACCTCCGAACCGCTCCTCTTCTTCTGCCCCTGTTGGATATCCTTCCACACTTCCTCGACCGTCTTCCCGCTCAGCGCCCTGGCCAGCGTCGAGCTGGCCTGGCGCTGCAAGGACGACGACGACGATGGGGGCACGCCACTCCCCACACGATCCATCCCTGCACACCAACTCTCTTCAGCGGTCCATACAATTTTAAGAAGCTCGTTGAGGTTCACGCTACATAGAGGTTTCTTCCCCAAGTCCCCCCCCAGTGGGGTCACAACTTCCTCGAGAGTGAGGTCATACCATGAGCTTTGCCTGGTCAGTGATGGTGGTGAGGGTTGCAATTGCAAATGGGTCTCTTGGCCGTTAAAAATTCAAAGCAATGTCTCTCTCTTCAACCCAATGACCTATCACTGTACAAGCTAGC
Organism: Eucalyptus erythrocorys; assembly: GCA_014182555.1. Taxonomy (NCBI): domain Eukaryota; kingdom Viridiplantae; phylum Streptophyta; class Magnoliopsida; order Myrtales; family Myrtaceae; genus Eucalyptus; species Eucalyptus erythrocorys. The sequence continues at coordinate 9,331,214 of CM024606.1, read as the reverse complement.
GAGCATACAAAACCGCCTACTGCAATAACCAAAAATGTCAAACGCACCCTTTTTTTCCTTCCTCCTTTGCCTCGCTAATTCAGTTCACGGCAATGATCGAATCATCTTCTCGCTCAGTTCCTCACTCGCGCACTCTCGAGCTCCCAAATTCAACCACAGCCCCCCACCCCACCCCTCCAAAGAAAAAAAAAAAAAAAAACTCTCATCTTCACTCGAACTGATGATTTTGTTTCTTACCCTCCTCTCAGCTTACGTGGACGAAACATGAACACTGTGGTCAAGCAAAGCAAAGTGACGCAAACCCATGTCTCGCTCAACGCGAGCAACTACAAACTAACTGCGAAATTGGTTTAAAACGATGCCCAAAAAAGAACATATAGCAAAAGACGATTGAATGATAACGCGAAGAGAGGGAAGAAAGAGAGCAACCCAGAACTACCTGGAAGACGAAGGATCCGACAATTCTGGAGCCTAGACTGCAACCCGAGCTCTGCTGCTGTTGCAGACACGGGAGATGAATCCACGTATCTCGTGTTCTCTAGTGATAAGCGATTAATCGGACGCCGGGTCGCTCTCTCCCTCTCTCTCTCTCTCTCTCTCTATCTCTCGCTCTCTCGTTTTTTACTTTTTTGTATTTTTGGGTCGTGTTTGGTATAGGGGTGATATGATTATGGTTATGTCACGCGGGTCGTGCGTGAGCGTGACACGGGTTCGGCCCATTGAGATTTTTCAACTTTTTGCTTTCGCTCCTTAAGTATGATTTCCTTTGAAAAACAATCTCAAATGACTAAAAGCGTGATTCCGTTAAGGTGTAGTTCACTTAGACCCCCAGTTTGGGTTTAGTAGTTTCTAGATCAAGACGTTGACAAATTGAGATGTTCGGCATCGATTTTCGATTTTCTTGTCACATCGGGCAACTTCAAGATAGATCTCTTGAGAACTAAATAAGAACAGATATTTCGTGTGCATGCGCGTTCCTTAATTTTGAGGGTAATTTGAAACAAATGTTAGGCGATAATTATTTTTATAAATTTCATAATACTAGAGTAATACATGCAACTGTAATCTAGATAGAAGCATTGCTCGTGCACTCACCATAAAAAATATTCAACCCTTGGTAGGCAAGACTAGGTAGATGTTATTATCAATAACTAGGTTTGTTGAAATGGGTTGTAGAAATTTATTTCTCAACCCATATTTAATTGGTTAAATTGTTATATGAATTAATTATATTCAATAAATAGAATTAGATTATAGAATTCAAAATAATATAGATGTTAAATAAATTGACAACTTACTCAAACTTAATCCTCCATGACTCTCGATCGTACAATTAGTCTCTCCGCACTTTCATCTTAATTTATTTATCTTCTTAAATTAAGTGAAAGAAATATTTTAATAATATGGATTAAACTCGATATGAGTTTAATCTGGGCTGAAATCAAATTATGAGTAATTAAATTTATATTATATAAAAATTGGTCAATTTGGGCCTCTTTCTTTTTTTGACAAAAAAAAAAACTGACCCACCCGTTCGAACCCTTCCCCCTAGTGATTTTCCGAGTGTATGGGGAATGGAGGATGATCATGGTGCTCTTTAAAAACCATATTTTCAACCTAGTATTCACCGACCAAAAAAAAAAAAAAAAAACCTAGTATTCTTTCGGAAAAAAATGATAATAATCACGTGCGTACACGTATCCACTTGAACATCGCACGTGTCACCGACATTAAGCATCGAGCCCTCAGCCCGGTCTGCCCTAGACGAGTAAATAATATTAAATTATCCATAGAAACAGCTGTTGGGCCAAGTGGGCCGAGCCGGGGCAGTCCTTTTGGGTAGATGGGCCTGGTATCGGCTATCTATGTAAACCCAAAACCCCTAACAGTCCGGCCCACTCATAACCAACAAGGAGGGTCGGTTGGATACCCGTCGACACGACCGAAGCTCCAATCATTTGTAGAATTCAATCTCAATTCCGCCATCCCCAAACCCTAGCCAAGCTCCACCGAAAAGCCAAACCCCGACCAGCACCACCACCCTCCCGGCCATGGCCAAGAAGCGAAAGCTCCGATCCTCCGATCCCTCGCCGGCGAAGTCCGCCGAGCCTCAGGACCAGCAGGAGCCCTCCCAGGCGAGCCAGCCCGAGCCGGTCCCCGAGGAGGCGGCGCAGCAGGAGCCGCAGGGCATGGCCGTGGACGATCCCGCGCAGAAGGATCCGGCTTCGGAAGTGGAGCCGCAGACCGGAGAACCGAAGCCGGAGAAGGTGGAAGGGAGGCCGGAAGGCGAGGGAGAAGAGCGGGAGCCGGAGCAGGAGGAGCGAGCCGATTTGAATGCGCCGAGCGGCGGCGGCGGCGGCGGCGGCGGCGGCGTCGTGGCGGAGCCGGAAGCGTCGCGGACGAATGGAGCTGCGGATGAGAATAACGAGGAGGAGGAAGAAGACGGGGACGACGTGGAGGAGGAGCCCGTGGAGAAGCTTCTGGAGCCGTTCACTAAGGAGCAGCTGACTATGGTTCTCAAACAGGCCGTGGCCAAGCACCCTGACTTGATCGAGATCGTGCAAGGCGTCGCGGACGCGGATCCTGCTCACAGGAAGATCTTCGTGCACGGCCTCGGCTGGGACGCGACTGCCGATGCCCTAATTTCGGTCTTTGGGAAGTACGGGGAGATAGAAGACTGCAAGGCTGTCACCGACAGGGTCTCCGGGAAGTCGAAGGGCTATGCGTTCATCCTGTTCAAGCATCGGAGCGGCGCGCGGAAGGCTCTCAAGCAGCCGCAGAAGAAGATTGGCAACCGCATCACCTCATGCCAGCTGGCGTCCACGGGCCCCGTCCCGGCCCCGCCTCCTAGCGCGCCTCCTGTTTCTGAGTACACCCAGAGAAAGATCTTTGTGAGCAATGTGTCCGCTGAGGTTGAACCTGAGAAGCTGTTGGAGTTCTTTAAGCAGTTTGGGGAGGTTGAGGAAGGTCCTTTGGGGCTCGATAAACAGACTGGTAAGCCGAAAGGCTTCGCCTTGTTTGTTTACAGGTCCGTTGAGAGTGCTAAGAAGGCTTTGGAGGAGCCGTATAAGAACTTCGAAGGAATTACTTTGCACTGCCAAAAGGCAATTGATGGGCCAAAACCAGGTAAAAACTTCAGCGGGCATCAACAGCATCATCACTACCACCAACAGCAGTATTCGCATCCCAGGAAAGACAAAAATAAGTATGCAGCTGGTAGCGGCTCGGCTCCTGGACATTTGATGGCGCCTCCAGGACCAACCGTCGGCTTTAATGCTGGGGCAGCGCAGGCGTTTAATCCAGCACTTGGACAGGCTTTGACTGCCATTCTTGCCACCCAAGGAGCTGGGTTGGGAATTGGTAATTTGCTGGGAGGTATAGGAGCACCTCCGATGAACCAAGGTGGGATGCCGGGAGGATATGGTGGCCAACCTGCTGGAAGCTATGGGATGCAACCTGGGCTTCAAGGCGTATATCAGAATCCACAGATGGGTCAGGGGACTTCTGGTCGACCTCCACAGGGCGGGGGACCGCCATACATGGGACACTAGGTGAGTAAGATCTTACATCTGCTGCTAATTGTGGAGTCTTTTTTATCTCATTTCTTTTCATCACTTTCATCATTCCCATTGTCCATTTTAAACTTTATGATGATCTTTTGGATGGCCTACCGCTTCGCTCATCATTGTCCAATAAACTTGCTAAGCATGTCCAAAATGTTGGCGTTGGTGCCAAAAAAAAAAAAGAGGCCACTTTCTTTTATCTTTAATTTGGAATAACAGGATCAATAATCAAAAGATGGTATAGTAAATTGATTGGCCGGATAAATAATCAAAGGAGCTGACCAGATAATTTGGCTATGTTGAAGTTTTTGTTCCCTTATATTTTGTGTTTCAAACTCTCTTCAATCCATTTTTAGTTCCAAAGCACATAGATTTCATCCAACAAGTCGAGTAGTGAGATTTTTTGTAAAATATATGTTGATGCATGTCTCGGTCTACATTGTTTCATGACTTAAAACAGTCTATTGTTTCATGCTGAGTTCGGTTGATATTTACCAAACAGCCTAACGTGCTAAGCCTTATCATGCTGACTTTGGTTGATATTTACCAGACAGTTTAACGTGCTAAGCCTTGGTAGTACGAAACGTTTATTGGAATGAGTTGAACACGTTCTTTGCACATTTTTTTGTTTGGGTTCCTGCTGGGTGGCTCAAAGTTTTAACACAAACGTCGGCTATGGTATTGCCATGCCGAACGTGATAAACTTTTTCTAGTCCCACATGGTTGGTCTGATTATGTTCAGAAAGCCTTTAGTTACAAAATGGCCTGTCTAGGCTAAGAATATCATATAGATAGTGAGAACTCCTTATCTTACAATGTACGAGCCTTGTGTTCCCTATCTCTTGCGAAACAAACTCTATTTGATTTACATGTAAAAGTACCTAATAATCTCAACTAGATATTTTTTTGGTGTTCTGTAATTCAATATTATGCGTGGAGCTGTTTTCATGGATGTCTGACTTGTCAATACTTGTTTGTTCTTGATATTACGTATGGATTATTGTGAACGGGTATATTTGTGGCTACACTGTTTTGCTTGTTAATGCTTGTATGGAAAACGCAGGCGATGACATTGACAGATTTAAAGATAGCATAGCGTTGTTGTTTGTTCGAACTTAATATCGTTTGAATTGTCATGCTCTTTTTCTTTTTTGAAATCCTTCTATGCTCCTCTTTTTGGCATACGCTCTTAGATGGTCAGCTAATATATGAGATTAAGATGTTTTTGTCCTTTTGAGTTGCTAAAGGTATGGTACTTGATCCAAATTATTACGCGCTTGTTTAGTCATTTATAATTAGTATTTTCATGCTTTGTATGTTCATTGTGCAGATTCCTTCATAGATGCATCAGTCATTTAGTTTTGGACTCTGGTGAATCTTCTGAAGTTCCGGGATCTCTTGCAAAGTATCTTTAAATCTGATTAGAAATTATTTGTCTTCTAAAGAGATCCCTAGATCTCAAACTTGTATCTTAATTGCTATTCCAGCACTTTTCCCCCTTCACTTGTTTTTAAAAACTCTATAATTCTTCATTTTCATTTTCTTGCTACATTGAAAGTGTTGGGGAACAGGTAGAGTTTTCAAGCAGAGAACATTTCCTTAACTTAAAATTCACCAGCATGCATGAGGCTCTATTATATTATCCTTTGTCGAAAACATTTACTGCGCTGAATGGCTAAAGAGTATTTTGAGAACCTCGTTGTTGAAATAATTGTTCTGTTCTTTAATGTCCGATTGAACAAGTTTTTGCAGTCTTGTTTCGCCCTTTTGCCTTTTTTTGTTAGAATGAAATTTTCTATACCAGCTTGATGGGGCTTCTCTTAGCAACCGTAGTGATGCTATGCTTCTGGAAGCAGATCTATGTCAGGTGAGGATATGTCTTTCATAATTCATAAAGCAGCTCAAGTGCTTTGCACTATAGAAAGGAAAAAAGGGGAAAACCTCATTCACTCAGTTTCTCACTGTTTTCTAATAGTTCAATGTGTGGCTTCTCTTCTCCATTATAGGACCCTTCTGGCCATTTATCATTTGTGACCTCTTGCTACCTCGATCTCATTGCATCTATTTCAAAGCACACCTATCTAATATTTTTTGAGAATTTTTAAGTAAACCCTTGACTCTATTGGTCTGGCAACCATTGCAAACTTTTCATAGCATGATGTACAATGAAAGAGTTTTTCCCCTCAAGTTGCTTGGTGGCAATACCATTCCAGCTGTCCATGGACACCCCAAAGATCTCTTTCTCCCTTCACCACAAAATCATCTTAGATTTTGGTTTGTGGTCTCTGGAGTTCTGCTATGAACGTGTAGAAGTTTCTTGGGGCTTATCTGTGATTCCTCTCAGGGTTATATATACTGTCGATGCTGCAGTTGATATGAGTTTTTTGATATGGTTGTTGCAAAGTGTGGAAGCTTGGCAAGATTTGATGTTCCCATTCTCTATGTAGCTTTCCGAACCTGCATCTCTGTTGCCCTGCACGACCTATGTTAAGTTGTCTGAAGTAAGGAGAAGACAGGCGATGCAGTTGGTCTATTTGATTCGACTTCGAGGACATGAATGGAGGATGCGTAAGTTGGTATATTCTAAACCTATCTGGCCAAGTTCCGTCAGGTTCATAGTGTTGAGATTGGAACTTTTTTATCACTATATGTGTCGATTAGGATTAGGGGGGCAATAGTGCGATCTTCAACAGCCTAAAGGACTGAACTTGGAGAGTAGTAGGGCCATCGACTGCTTCACGAAATATAGCATCTCTGTCTGGTCCGTTATCTTTGTTTTATATAACATAGGATAGATTCTGTATGCCCTGTGAGCAAAAACCTACATTGTCTAAAACTACTGCGATGAGTGGTAATGTGATATCTCGGTTCGAGTCTTGTCCTCTTTTGGTCAGAAGTCCGTACCTTGGAGTGATGTCGTGGGTTGAGAGCTTTTGGTTGGTTTTATGTTAACCTTGTGACAGCCCTACCAATCTGTTTGATGTTGAAATTTGCCGTTACCTCCCAACGTCCTTCCTTAAACCAACTTTTGAAATTGGGATCTTAGCTCTCCAAATCAAGTTTTTATTTCTTTAATATTTTGTTTTATTGAATTCGTGTTCTTTCCCACTGTTGAAAGATTTTTCAACTACGGCCAGCACAAGCTTCAATCTGGACTCTAAAGGCGCGTTTGGCAACCAATCAAATAATGAAAATTTATATTCTTTTATTCTCATGAGTAAATTTAGAATAGAAATTCGTCTGGTAAATTTTTTGTTTTCGGGAATAGATTTGGAGTAAAATTAAGAAGTTAAAAAAAATTAATAATTAATTATTTGTTTCTAGGAATAATTCTAGAATTAAATCAACTCATTTTTTCTCCTTTATTGTTCTTCTCTCTTCTTCTAGCACCATTGTCGCCAGTGACCAGTTGAACCTTTCTTCTTCTAGCACCGTTGTCGCCGGTGACTTCAAACCTCACTGAGGGCTTATTTGTTAGACCAAGGCGAGGTCCGGCGAACTCACTGAAGGCTCCTTAGCCATTGGCGAGGTCAGGTGGGCCTATCTGGCCATTGGCTCACCGTTGAGCGAGCCTTGCCTGGTCAAGCGGTGGCCAAGCCATGGTGAGGCTCGATCTTGCCTAACCAAAGCTTGACCAACGAGGCTGGCGAGCGCTCGCCAGCCTCGGGAACGTTGGCGAGACCGGTCAAAGTTTGAAGAAGGAGGGAAAGAAAAGAAGAAAACATTAAAAAAAAATATATAGTTACTAAATATCTTAATATAGTAGAAATTATCTTCGGAAGTAGAATAAAAAAAATTATCAAAAATTCACTTTAAGATTATATTTACTTCACCTGATTTTTGCAAGATATGTCCGGAAATTTTGTCCTTGTTGCCAAATGTGTTTGGATTCGATACTTTACTTGGATGGTCGCAATTACGTGATCTGCGTGAAGGAAGAATTGTGATGTCAAATCAAAGGTCATGATTCTCTCTCGCTCCCTCCGACGGCATTAGCAAACCATTGAAATCCTGTCTTAGGGCCTGTTTGTTTCTCCTTTAATGAAAAGAAACGGTACTTCTTCATTGTCACTATCTTAACAAAAAATTAATGGGCACTCGAATTTTTCATGAAAAGACTAGTGACGAATGCGTTTTTGCACCTTCGAATATTTCGAATTTGAAAAGAGAAATTGTAACAAAAGACTTGGTAAAGATTTGAAAAACAGACCCTTACAGCCATCCAAAAATCATGATTTCTCAGAAACGAATGGTGAGAGAAGTCGGTGGAATCGAAACTAATCCTTTCTAAGGGAGTCTCGTCAAGTCCCTTGTGCTCACGTTTGGTTGATGTCTGCCTCGTGTAGGTGCGAAGAAAGAAACGTCAATCGGAGCAATTTAAGTGACGGTACTCCGAACGACTATTTTGGTGTTAGTCGGGATTGGTAAACCGAGGAAAGAGAGACATTAAAGGAAGCAGAATCAGTCTTTTTGACGTGGCTCATCACTTGGAGGACCTAAATACTAGCGTCCGGGAGCAGTCCCTTGTCCAACACTCACCCCGTATTTTGCGACCCAAACCTCGCTTGAAATCTCTGAGTTTGATCACGACATCACCGGAGTGTGTTAGGCATTTCCGATCACTCAGCTGAGTGGCCCGTGCAACCACTGCTCCATGCCGCCCCACCTCCGCCCCGAGCAAGGCAGGTCTCATTTAAATGGTGGCTCATCAGTCCGAAAGAGATGCACTTATTTCCTTACGAAGGAAATCCGAGGTTACACTTGGGACCGGCATATTCAGGAGCAAAGTTAAAACTGCAGAGGCATTCAAGCCTCTACGTGCAGAGAACATGGCGATCCCCGAGTCACATATGGCTCGCAGGTCATGGAATTGTAACACCTTGCTGCAGAGGCAAGACCGACTCCAACCAGAGCCATGCAGAGCAGCCAGAGCAAAAGCATTCATTGGAAACAACCTAGCAGTTCTACCAAGTCACATCTAGGTCAGGACATATAAACAAAATTATACAAGCCAACCCTACCGTGATATAAGTATAATTGGCATATCCACAGGGAAAAACCCACGGCGGCCCCATGGAAGAAGAGGAGTCAGACTATTATATTCTTACCGCATAAAGCTGAAACTGCACCTTAGCTTGCCATCGGAGGGCCACAGTAATGCACGTGAGGCTTAGACAAAGAACATGGAGCTGCTGACGTTATCCTGCAGTTTTGGCATCTGAGGGACGGGAACGGCTCCAGCAGATGTCAACCCGCCATGGCTGGACGATGTCTCTGATGCATCTTCGCATTTGATGAAATGCGCCAGCTGGGTCGCCGCCAAGTGGGCATAGCAAATCGGAGCAACTACAGATGCGAGAGATTTATTAGGTGCTAACTAGATTGAAGGACCTCTCAGAAGCTGACAAGAACATGTCCAAGAAAATTCAATTGCCACATGATGATCCATCCTGGCACGGAGGTATTATACAGACTAACTTGAGCAGATCCACCAATTGAATTGACCAAAAAAAGACCCAGTTAAGAAACCTGTCTGTCGACAAAAAATTCTTCAGACATTCAAAAAATGAAATAAGTATGTTTACCTACAGATATCGCAGTTGTGCTTCTCTGATATCTGCAAATGGTGACAAGGAACAGTGAGAAATTCCAGTGATTTATTTGAGAGAAGTCGATCAAGATTTGAAAAGGTGCTTACACATATGATAGAGCGTGCACAAGTTCCTGCAACTCATCTGCTGAATAACCAACCTCATCATATAGCACATGGTAGTGCGTAGGCCTAGTGGTTCCCTGCAAAGTATCAAACAAGATATGGAAGATAAGAAACAAAGAGTAAAAAATTGCCAAATTGTTTCGTTCTTGAAATGCATCAAACATTTGGAAATAAGCTGGAATGAGCAATAAGAGATAACTGCAATTTGGGAAACTTTAGCATAGCAATCAGGCCGTCGATACTTGAAACTAAGCTTTAACTCCAACAGATCCGTCAAAAGGACCCATTAATTGTTGGTTCTTCTATCTTTTATTAAGTCACTTACAGCTGTATAGGAAGTTCTGTCTACCAATTTCATTCATAACGAGACATTGGCATGAATAACTGAGTATTTGAGATATCATTTCATTCAAGAGAGCTGACTATAGAACATGAGGAGTTAGGTAGGTAAGGTAGGGAAACAAGAGAGGAAAATCACTCCGAATTAGTGTAAAGTAAATCCTATAAAATATGTCTCATTGCAAGTAATCAGGCACTTTTTGTGTTCAAATACATTTTATTGTGCCAGTCCCCAAACAAAACTACCACAGATAGTGCAAGGCATTGTCAGCAGGAATTGAACTACTCTGAAGTTAATGCAGGAACTTACTATCATCCCTGCATGCGCACAAAGATAGAAGTCATTGTTCCGAGGATGACAGACTTTGTTGTCTATGACGGTTCCTGCAAATTGAAGTATTTAAACATGAGGAACAATACTCAGAACCAACGTTCGATTTCAGCAGATCCACTAAGTGGAGACAAGGTCAAGCTGTTAAGCAAAGGCCTACCAGGAGGAACATTATTTTCAGGAGATCCAGACTGGAAGAATTTTGTATGGTGATTTTTCTGAGCAACAATCACCACAAATTTGGGGGACCACTTCTCATCAAGGAACTTGCAGGCCTGAAGAAAAAATTCCAAGCATAGAACACTTTAATCTCATAAATTGGTGGAGCAACACTGAGAACCAGCATTCCACTTCGATCCAGTCCAGACTACACTGACCTCAATGATCTGATCTAATTCTATGTTCAAGACCTGCATGAACTGAGACTCGCTGACTCCATCCCTGAAATAACAAGGGCCTTTAGGGATTGACTTTGCAGAAGGACAACCAAAAGAAGCCACTTGACAGTATCAATTTGGTAACAGAAGGCATTTTTTCGGCTTTAATCACCATATCCAGCGAAAAGTCATATTTCATTATGCAATATAGGCAAGTGCAGAAAATCGAGTAGTAAAAGAAGAATAGCTTAACTCATGCCATCCTGCTGCAAACACTCATGAACAACTCAAAACTTTTAATCCAAAATATTACCCATCAATCGATGAGAATAAAATTGAAAATTTCTCATGAGAAATGGGGAAGGAAGAGTTCCCAAAATATACTAGAGCACACTCATTATTTCCCTTTTATGTTCGGGTGAGCAAACTTGAGTAAGTGAAAGCAAAAGTACAATGACTCATGCATCTCCTTATGTGCCTTTCACATAGGCCTGAGACACCACCACTCATTCCTCTGGAGAGTGCAATCAATTGCTCCTAGTCCTCTTAAAAGAGGATTGGTAATATAGATAATGCATTAAATCAGGCACACTTAAGACATCACATCATTAAAGATACAGACCTGAATATGATAATCTGGTCAGGTTTCCTTTTGCCGGAACTCACATAAAAGTCCAAGAGAAGCTCTCTGAAATTAGAAACCAAAAGAAGGCTTGACATATAGGATAAAGCAACAAATTATTGGAAGATGCACATGTGGTCATAAAATCTTGCACGTGATTCAAAATTAAGCAGAAGCACTCTCCCATAAAAATATAGTAGACAACACAAGCTCACCTTATGATACCTTCATCCTCTTTGTCAGACACTTTTTTAAACAGAGAGTCTATCATTTCTACTTTAGGGGATTGGGTACGAACAGTTGCTCTGTAGCGAGAAATTAGTGGCCATTGGCGAGAGCTTACCACCTGCGTTTGAGATGTAATTGACAGAGAATCTTATAAGCCACTATGCCCCTGCTACAAGCTACACGTCAAGTAACTACATGAGCTGAATTAGCACATCACCGCAGCAATGGACGGAATATCAGAATGCCCAGGAGAGCCATGAGACACATCCATTCCAAGGATCATGGTGGGAACCTTGGAAACCACAGGAATAGAAGGAGAACGCTCCACCGTCAACAAAGAGTTCAAGCCACCAAGCTGCAGGAAGAAAGTATGGGTATAAATGTATGGTTTGATAATCATCGAGCAATGGACCACTACAGGTTAAATCATCATCAATTGGTTAACTCACAACACAAAAAGGATCTAAAAGAATTACTCATTAGAATTGTTGACCTTTGCATTAATCTTGAGAAGAACATTGGTAAGGTATTGGTCATTGATCCTCATGGGACAAAGGCACTGGGTAATGATTCCATAGTCAGAAAGATTTTTCTTCTTCCATGGACCTAAATTGTTGAATGAAGACAAGTAATCATATAGATGTGTAACCAAGAATTTAGCATTACAAACAAACAGATGCAGTGGACTATACCATAGACTTCGCAGTTCTTTCTCTCAGGAATCAAACAAAGAAGGAAGAGCGGTGCCCCAGGTAGTTTAGCCTGTATCTCCTCAAACATTTTATCCACTCTAACAGCAGGAGGGGCTCTTCTGAATTGGGGGCTTTCCTCAAACACGTCAAAAGGTTGTTCGGTGAGCTGCATGATGGTCACGGACTATTCATTAGCTTATCGGAAGATGTTGCATTATAATTGACACCGGACAAGATATAAGAAACACAATTAACAGGGCAATCAGGGGATGAAAAAGGTGTCTATCAGTCATCAAGGCAAATGTTGCAGCAGACAGGATATAAGACTCACAAGTCCTTTCATTTCAGCTAATCTAGTCAGGTCTCTTATAAGCCCACGCACGTCACACCGAGCAGAGAAGTTCACCACGGCCCATTTCTGTATCTTAGCTGGCTCAACAAATTTCTGCATAAGAGTGAAAAGATAGCATAAACAGACTTATTGAACACAATAATTGGTGGCAGATAATTCAAATAACCTTATTCTGAAAGCTCCACCGTCCATTGCGGGGGAAGAAATCCTCTCCATTGCCCACTTTTAGCTGGGAAGGAAGCCACAGAAGTTTGTGTTATTGCAGATGATTGTCTAACAGTCCATCGCAAACAAACAGAATCTCTTTGTTTTTTCTTTTTTTTTAATCCAGCAAACAAAATGCAAAAGGGAAACTAGCAGTGGCACCTTAGGAGCCGGTAGAACGCGGCCTTCAACTTGAGTAAAGCTATTGCTAATTGTGATACCGCATGAACGCAGCATAGGTTCAGAATCATAGTTGCTACGCTTCAAAGCCTAAAGAAACCATCAAATTATATAGATAAGCAAAACTCAGCTAAAGCTGATAAACCAATCGATCAGAAACAGAAGGAGACACGTACATCTGATAAAACCCTCATCCTTTCTTGGGGCTTCTGCCTCGATTTCTCAACCAACGAAGCTCTTTGGAAATTTGTTAAAGATTTTGTGTAACGTTGCAAGGACACCAATGAACAGAGCTAAAACACAAAACATTCTTAGATATAAGACATTTCACATTTTAGCCAAAAATGATAATATCAGCAATAGTGTTTATTTACCTCCAGTGGTATATAAGTTGGACGCTTTGGTTTCCCAACATTGATGCATGGAAAATCTCCCGAGTAACGCAAATCAATTTTCCTATGGTTGACAAAATAATCATAAACAGTGACTTCCAGAGTGTGAACCTCCCCATCAGCATTTCCACTCCTCTGCTTCAGAGAGAATCTGCAATATGAATGGTTGCTTAATTATTTAACATGCATTGTATCTCTTCAATACATACAAGAGAAGAAAAAAAAGAGAAAGATTGAAAGAAGGATGCAAAAGCATACAGTTGGTCCTTGCATGGACTTTCACTTAGTCCAGTTATCTTGTACTCAGCATTTGAAGGGCTTGCCTTAATCCGAAGATTCTTGAGTGACCGTTTTGCCTGTTGCATTAAAGTCGGCAGAAGTAATTTCAATGAACATAGGAGAATGAATGCAGCAAACATAACCTCATAGGAAGAACATAAATCACCTTCGCCCAGTCAAGTGAGTAAGGATCCTTCACATTCTGGTTCGCAATTAGAAAATCTATCACTGGCCCAGGTTGTATGATCATGGTAGTCGATACATCTAGAAAAAATATATTGGTTACTGGTTAGTTAGCAAAAGTTAATGGATAATTGAATAATTGTTGCAAGTATCAACCTATATTAAGGGACAAGCCTCCCTGGGTAGTTCTGAAGCTTGAATGAAATCCTCTGCATCCAAGCACACCACCCCCCACATCAGCAAAGTTTCTTGGATCACCATGAAAGAATGACTGGCGAACAAGAAGGCATCCCCTGCAGCAGTCAACATTATAGCATTGATTATAGAATATCCAAAAACAAACAGGATAAAAAGAGAAGGAAAGGGAAGAAATATGACTGGCTTACTGCTTAGCTGCATGCTGCCTCAGAATTATATCCAGCACCCTAACGGCTTCCTGGAAGTTCTCTGTTTCTTGACCCCGCAGAGCATTAGCAATCGCCTGCATGGGTATCTTTGCAGCAAAGCTAATCTCTACTTTAAATGTCTTTGACTGATAAGGTCGCCGCATTCTCTTCCGATCACTATGATTTGGACTTCCATGAGCATCAGGACTAGCATTTCCATTATTCCTACACAAATCAAGCCTAATGAGAATCAAAATAATCCATCCACGGGTGGGAGAGCACCATTAGAATGCAATGCAAGAATGTCTACCTGCTTGATGATACATCCTCAAGAACAACTGTAAATTCAAGTTTGTTGCGTGGAAGAGGCCCGATGGTAAACAAGCTCTTCTCTCCATCATAAGCAAAGTCCTTTCCAGATAATTCACTGCTATAAGTCTCCTGCACTCTGTCCATCACTCGTCTTCCAATGCCCTTTGCATCAACAGGGCGACCATCTTCATAAGACACGGACACCTGAGTTACACAGTCGAGATTAATGCAACGTCAAAACCAATATCAACATTACCATCAGTTAAGTCACAAACAAGATATTAAACATTAAATAAGAGAGTGTAAAAGTAAAACATTGTACATACAGAATAATGGAAGAACTGGCCATCAACATTTGTAACATTAACTTTGAAGTGATTTGTGAGAAGGGCTATCTTTTGGCCTTTGGAACCAAGCCCTCGCCTGGCCATTGGAACCCGCGCAGCCTTTTTCTTCGTTGGTGCAGGAGCATTTATTTCCTCCACTTGATCAGGAACGTTACTCGATGTGAAATCAGATGAGGGAGGTTGCACACCATTGTGCGCCCCATTTCCCTCGGGACCAGAGGATTCCATGCTAGATCCTAAGCGGAAAGAAAAGGCAGAGCGATTTAACTCTGCAGATTGGAGATTGTAGGATAAGAAATGCCTTACCAAAACAAGCTGGAAACAATTGATGTGCAAAGCCTAATTAAAGTTAATGAAGAAGAGTTATTTCCTGCCCTTTTCAATTAGTAACCCACATTCAATATTTCCTAATTTACCACAATAGGCATTTATAGTAAACCAGCTTCCTCAATCAATATAGTTGAATTAACTTCCTCAATAGCATGTATAATTGAATTTTACGGCTTCAATCACATTAAACTCAAGCACAGCCACATGGATGTCTAAGGTTTATAAGATTAAGATGACTCCCATCAGAAATTTGACAAAATCTAAACTTAAAAGCAACTATGGTGTAATGCAAATCATAGTCATACAAAAGCTTACCGCTATAAGCTCATCCACGTGTGCCAAATTAGCATCTTGTGAGTTACATAACTTAGTAGTAACTTCGGCAATACAAAAAGAAAAATGACAAAACTCTACTCCAACGAGATATACATGGAAAGAGTTAAATGAAAAGATGCCTAACAAGCCGCTGTATCAGTCCATTGAGAAGCCACACGCAAGAAGAGATAGACCACACTTAAAAAGAAAAGATTACCTCACCAAACGGGAAGCTGAAAGTCGAATCTTGGCAGAACACTGCAATAATGAAAGACAAAACAGAGAAAGTAAGCAATCCTACCCAAGAAACTCAAGACATCCCGACCCTTAGACCCACTTCAGATAGCATGCAGCTAACAATACTCTAAAAATTCGAGCTTAAAATGCTAAAAAATGAAAGAAAGCCAAGCAAAGAGAACAAACGGAAAAGGAAAAAAAATTCTCGAACAACGGGAAGACAGAGTTCTCCAACTTCGCATGTTTACCGAGAGTGAAACTACAGATCATTAGCGAGCCACAACAACAAAAATGAACTCAAAAGACACTACCAAAGAACCCAAAAGAAAAAAAGGGGGAAAAAAAAAAGGAAACAATCCGAGTGAACTTAAAGACACTACCAAAGAACCCAAAGAGATGGGAAAAAAAAAAAGGGAAACAATCCAAAGTTATGGCCACCGATCGAAAGAGCAAACCCGAGAAGCACGAAATACCCCCGAGCCAGAGCGAAACTAGAGCAGCATTTCGAAAACCCAAAAAGTCAAACGGCCCACCAAAATGCACAACCGACAAAAAAAAAAAACAAAATTTGACCGCAACAAAACACCCCTGCCCCGACCACCGCGAGCGAGCATTACGCAAGACCGACGGCGGAAGGCGCGACGGCGAGAGGCCAGCCGCCTCGCTGCATTACCTCGCCGGAGCCGAAGGAGAGAGAGCCCCAAAAACCCTCGAAAACCCGAGAGAAAAACAGTGACGAAGAAGCAGAAGAAGAAGAAGAAGAAGGCAAAGCCGAAGTAAGTAAGGAGGAAGAGGAGCCGTCGCTGTCGGCCCCCACGCCTTTTAATTCGCTCGAGTTTAACGACGGGGTTTTTTATGGGACTCGGCACTTGGCACTCGGCACGGAGACCCCCCGTCACGCCGGAGCCCCGATCCTCTGCGGCCCCCCTCCCCCCCAACCGGTCGGTCCCGTGGGCTCCCCGGTCTCGTCCACACGCCGCGGGGCGGTGAAATGTCGGGGCGGCCCTCGGGGTTGGTGGGGGAGCGTGCGGCTGAGGCCGCTGACACGTGGACGATCGCCCGGCTTGCCTACGGGAATGGCCCGTACGCCCCGTGGTACTGGATAGTTCCCTAGTGGATAGCGGGAGGGGAGGTCTGCAATGGCAGTGTGTAGGTGTAGGCGAGAGTTACATGAAAATAGTATTTTAAATTCGTTTTAAATAATTGATATGATGAGCGAACGAGGTGTTTAAATTATGTCGTTTAAAAAATTAAAAATAAGAAAATCGCACGAATAGTCCATAAACTTTTATTTAATATGTAATGCGGTGCAGGAACTTTCAATTTATGTATATGATATCTGAACTTTGATCATATGCAACGTAACTCCCATACTTTTAACTCGTTTGATATGATCATTGACTTTTGATACGTGTTTAATTTAATCCCTACAATTTCTGATAAATATTTAATTTTATCCTTAAATTTAAACTAATAGAGTAGCCATATCGAATATCTTCATATTTTTTAGGATTAATTTTGATATTTTTCGAAAGTTCAAAAATTACATGAATAAAAATTTCATGAATCACATTGCATGTTGAACTATAATTATAAAACCATTCGTATCATTATTCCAAATACGAATGTTATATGTGATCTAATTATGTAAATACTTAATTACAATCTAACACATTAGTATGTATAGAATTTTCACTTGAAAAACATACAATGCGTTCTTGGAACTTATGTTGGACAAAACATGCACAAATCAGCCATATGCCCGTCATTTTATTGCAGTGCTTTGACATCATTTCTATGTTTATTATATTTCTTACCATTAGGAAAATGATCAATATTGTTAAAAAATCTCAAATTATGTCTACCATGATATAAATATCTCGATTTTTTTTCGTATTTCCAAAACCCAAACTCACCTATTATAACATAAATATCCTGCACTTTTGTTTGTATAGCGAAAAAAAATCTAAATTTATACAAGTGTAACGAATATATACCAGATATAACTAAAATAAATAGTATATATATTACACGCGTGTAATTTTGAGATGTTTGTAACACAGACAAAAGTTTGAAGCATATGTGTCATAATGTGCGAGTTTAGGGTTTCTACGATATGGAGTACCTTTGTCGTAATAGACATGGTTTGAGATTTTTGTAGCGTTTGTTATTTGAGAAAAACGCAACGTGTTGCGCTTAATTTATGCATTGATTGGGCCCAAATGAAAAGAGCCCTCAAATAAAAACACACGGTTGTAAGTAAGCTCATAGCCTTAAACTACAAAGCCCGTCGAATAAAATAAAAAAGGTATGAGAAAATGGGCCACGAAATAAGCCCAGGGCCCGTCATCAACCAGCCCATGCAAACCGTTGTTATTATTGTTATTTAAGAAAAAAACTACCTCAGGTGAATTTCATGATAAATATGTTGACTTTTATTTAATGCGGAATATCTACAATTTTTGAAATATTATATCGTGGATTATGAAAATCAATACTTTAGGAGCAATGAGAATCGTGGCGGACTTATATTCCTTTAGATCATACACTATAAAATAATCCCACCATAGCAGTGGACGATGTTTAGTGGATTATGACCGAGTCCAAAGTTGAAATTAAATGGAGTTTTCTAATTATTAGGTAGTGGAATTGTCAAAAGGGCAAAAAAAAAGGAAAGGGAAAAAAAAAAAAAAGATAGTAGGTAGTGGAGCTGGTTTGACTCCTCCAGCTCACGCCCATCCGCTCCTTTATTATCGCACTTGTCTTTTTAAGATGTATAAAAAAAGCATGATCGAACAGCGAATTGCGGCATTTGGCATGGCACTGGAAGCAACTTTTTGGGCGCGACAGATTGCACTGTGCCCGATTAAAATTGAATTTCAACCGGCGATGATTCATCGAGGTATCAAGGGAGTTTGCCATGATCTCGAGAGATGCGAATAATCGAATTTCTTTGATTAGCTTGAGATAATAAAGCTGATGAGGTGGGGTCTTCGAACGCCAACGAACTCATTAGAGAAGTGACTGTAGGTGAAAATCACGAGTAATCAATTTCAAGGTGGGTCGATTCTCACACTGAAACCAATTAATTTGTGAAATCGGGAATCGGCCAACATGGTCCTAGAACTAAACCGAGTTGGCCTATCAACTAGCAGCGACAGAATATAAGCTCTTATTATTTATTTTTATTTTTTAGTGTTTTTGATCTTTAATCAATAAAAATCTCCATGAATAGATGCTAAAGGTACAATAAAATATGGTCAAGTATCATTAATTTGATCATAGAAAAAAAGGTAACGATCTGATCCGAACAATTCAATTCCACACTTCAAATCAGAGACCAGACCGATAATCACTGGTCCAGGTCAGGTGCTGGCCTCCAGCGAAAATGCCTTCGATTTCGGGCAAGAAGGAGCATTTGACACGGCGTGGACTAAGAACAGGAGAATGAGGTTGGCTTTGTTAGTGAGAGGTCAGCGTCAAAGAGTGGCTTGGTCAACAACAACACGCGTTCGAGGACTTTAAAGGAATGGTAATAATTCATTCGAGACTCGAGACCAAAAGGCATACTTCGGTTGGAAATTAAAATAGAATTATCTCATGATTAAAAAAGATACCACTAGAATTCTCATTTTGTATCCATACAACGAGGGAGATAGTAAAAATATATATATTTTTTTACCTTAGCATTCGAATTAAATGATGATTTTTATTGACAGAAAATATGTTTTCACCTCCGTGATTATAAGTATGCTTGGGCAAAACTCCTTTTACTTCTACAATATACCGGTTAAAATTAAAGTAACAATTGTCAAGTGCGTTAAAAAAGATAAAAAGAACTTTTTGCAACTTTCAAGATGGGGCAACATTTTTCCATAGAGATGCATAATCAATGCCTTGTGCAGTGGCAACATCGATGAGTGACTCAGATAAAATTCTACTCTCAACACAGATTCTATTATGACAAAGGACGCATAGAAAAAGTGAGGTGCACGTTGAAAAAAGGAGGAGGGCATTGTTGATCATACATGGAAAGTCGAAATAAGCACATAGTAAGGATGGGGCGAGTAATTTCAATGCGGTGATACAATCAATTACTAGACTCTAATGTCAAATTCAAAAGTATAAAGTTACGATTTTTAAAATGCCACTCGGAGCGGATTGGACTCAAGCATTCCTGTTTGATTGAGCATGCTTAACAAAAGTACACGACAGTCAGATCTAGCTCGGACACGTCTAAATTGAAGACACGAAATGCACAAAAGCATGGAATTACACTCCATGTTCCTCCCAAAAAATAAACACAATGATTTTCCCGAAAGAATCTATGTCCGTACTTTATGTTGGAACCGGCCAACAACTCCATAAAACTACTACCAACAACACTAGACAAAGGGTGAAAAAAACTCCCCCCAAAAAAACAAAATAATAAATAAATCGCAATTTTTCTTTTTTTCACAAGAGAGGTGGAAAAACAAAAGAGAAAAAAAGAAAAAACAAATAAAGACGAAAATCTAAAGGCACCATGATTCCCTCTGTAATTCCCAAAGCCGATCCTCCTTCTCCCCCACTCCCTCTCTGTCTCTGTCTCTGTCTCTGTCTCTCTCTGCGCAACGCAAGAGGAGAACCTCTAGAAAGTCTCCATCTTTCTCCCTTCCAGCGCCAGCGGACCTCCACCCACCTCCTCCCCACTCCTCAAGAGCATAACCCTAATTCCCGAATCCCCCGACCGGCGCGCGGTCCCCGATTTCCGAGCCGAGCGGAGCCCCTGAGCTTGAGCTGATTCCGGGCGCCGGGCTTCCGCGAAGCGCGAAGATGCGGGGTGGGCTGCGGAGCTTCCCGTTCGTCTTGTTGTTCTGCGCGTCGTCGCTAACCCTAGCGCCGCTCCGGCTGGCCGGCGCCAACTCCGAGGGGGACGCGCTCTACACCTTCCGGCGGAGCCTGTCGGATCCGGACAACGTGCTCCAGAGCTGGGATCCGACCCTGGTCAACCCCTGCACCTGGTTCCACATCACTTGCAACCAGGACAACCGCGTCACTCGAGTGTACGCCCCCCTCTCTCCCTCCTTTCTATGTGAACTCCGGAATCTGAAGATGGGTGTTTGTCCGTTCCGTGCGGCTTGCGTGGCGATTCTTTCTTTTTTCTTTTGAACTCGATTGGATGTGCCGTTGTGTGATGAATGGGCTCCGGGCTTCTTTTTTGGTTAATCGGGGTTGACTTTTGGTTGACTTCTGATTGAAGTTCGTGGTTTTAAGTTCTGGATCATGTTGTTTGTTTTTGCTGGGGCAAAATCATTCTGCCATAGCATTAATGAAGTGGGTAATTTGCCTTTTTTGATATATATATATATATATATTTTTATATATATATTTTTTTTTTTTTTTTTTAGTTTCTAGTAGAGAGCGACTGAGTTTTTGAAACCTTGATGTAAATTGGGTGATGGGTTACATCGCTTTTGAAAGCTTTCAGTTTCCTTTTTGGAGAGGCAAGTTTGCATGATTATGGTGGATTTCTAGCTATTTATCAGCCTCATGAAAAGGGTTCTTTTTCCTGGCGCGTTCTTGTTGAGCACAAAACCAGTCAAAGATTCCAGTCCTAGATTTTCATTCTTTCCCAAAGAAAAATTTTCTGGTCTCTATTTGTGAGGTCCGTTCCCGTTGCCCTTTAATGATGTATCTACTGAAGATGAAAACTAAATAAGATCAAATTCTGTAAAGGTACTGCGGATTAGTTTATGTAATGCTTGGATTGATGGTTGATGGTGTCTCTTGTACTGTGGACTTGCTTAAGCCTCCTTGGATAAATAGATTTGTTTCTAACTTGGGTGATGGTTCTCTCTATTTAGTTCCTATTCGATAAAGTTACTTCATGATGCATAACTTTGTCCGGGGTCTTCATCTCTCCTTCCTTCCTTTTCAATGGGGATTTTGTGAACTGTGCTTCCACTTTTCTATGATTGCTTCTGATAATATATTATGATATTTCTGCAGAGATTTAGGGAACTCTAATCTATCTGGACATCTGGTACCTGAACTCGGGAAGCTTGAGCATCTGCAGTATCTGTATGTTCACTTGGCATTTCTAATCCTCATATATTACTTTCTTGTCATTTGGGGATTTGCTTTGTTAATCCTAATTCATATCCATACTTTTCTCAGTACAGCTTAATGTCACAGCTTATTCTTGATTCGGTTCATTTATTGAGCTCTCTTTCTTTTGTTTGCAGTGAGCTTTACAAGAACAACATTCAAGGAACTATTCCGATTGAGCTTGGTAATTTGAAGAGTCTTGTTAGCTTGGACTTGTATTACAACAATATCACTGGGAACATCCCTCCCTCACTGGGGAAGTTGAAATCTCTTGTTTTCCTGTAAGTTGATTTGCA
Organism: Eucalyptus erythrocorys; assembly: GCA_014182555.1. Taxonomy (NCBI): domain Eukaryota; kingdom Viridiplantae; phylum Streptophyta; class Magnoliopsida; order Myrtales; family Myrtaceae; genus Eucalyptus; species Eucalyptus erythrocorys. The sequence continues at coordinate 9,309,443 of CM024606.1, read as the reverse complement.
TTTCTCACAGTTTGATATGCATGTTCGAGCTTTCTTCATTCTTAATTTTTTTGTGCTTTTAGAAGTTACTTAAAATTTGAATAAAGTAAAATTTGGCATGTCGGAGCATGAAACTATTTTTGGCATAATTGCACAGATCGATTCTATATAAACTGAGGGTGCAAAATATCTTTTGCCATATGCAGGCATGTGTCATGTCTTGTGACTCTGTAGAACACGCATCCCTTGATAGAGGTTAATGGCCTTGCTGCTCACCTTTCTCACTGTTTGTTTGTTTGTTTCCCCAGGAGGCTAAATGATAATAAGTTGACTGGGCCAATCCCAAGGGAACTTGTTGGCATTTCAAGTCTTAAAGTCGTGTATGTCTGATGGTTCTGTCACTGTTGTTACTGTAATTTTTATCAATCCTGCAAAATCATTGACTAATTGTGAGAGTTTCTAATAATATTCCAGGGATGTATCAAACAACAACCTTTGTGGAACTATTCCTACTACGGGACCATTTGAACACATTCCACTGAACAAGTAATCATCCCGTGCTCTTCTCCTCTTTATTGTTTGTCACTTCTCTTGGTTTTAAGGAATTTGCTATGAGCTGGACCCATGGGCCTCAATCCTTTCTTTGTAATTCTGAACGTGTACCGTTGTCTAAAACATTTTCTTCTGATTCATTTTCCATTCAGCATTAAATGCATCTGTTGTGCATTAACTCTCATCTTTTATCTCTCTGTTCTGTCACTCTATTATCTCTCTGTTCTGTCACTTTCTTCTGGCACTCTGTTTATTCTCTTTTGGTGCTTACAGTACCAATGATGGCAATATGAAAAGTGGTAGCATTGTTAAGGCTTGATCATTTTAGGTAGTCGGTAGGTGACTAATGATGATGATAATTAACCTTTCCTTGCCTATATGAGGAATTGAATGCACCATTGACTTGATACATCAGTAAACCCAGCCATTAAGAACCATGGCGGGTAGTCTGTATTGGTCGGTGTCTTCAATTGGTTCATTGGGCTCATTTTCTTCATTACTAGAAATTCATGTGTATTGGCTGCATCTTTGATTTACTGGAAACAGAAGGAATGTACTTACCAAGCAAGTTATGGGGAAGTATGTGCCTTCACCAAATTTGTTGTGGCCACAGGAATAGTGTATTAGGTGATAGTGAATATATGAAGCTGAGGGGGATTAGAAGTATGTCTGGACAAGATTAAGGATCTTGAGTTCATCTTTTATTTGCCTTTTGATGTTGTATCTGTTCTTTAGTCAGCATGCTTGTTTCTATGTTTCTTACATAGTCTATTGAGATGTTTGAGGCAATGTTACTGAATGTTTGGAAAGTTGTCAAAGGTTTCCAGGGGAGTCAGTAAACTCGACACTTTTACCATATCAATGAACTCCTTTGAATGTGAACAAAGAGCTTTTCAATAGGCTAGTTCCCCCTTCCAAAATCTGTATTGGGATCCCGTTGTTGATTAAGATGGTAGAGAGGTCTATTTGCAAGATCTGATAGTCAAATGTGAGATCTTTGGGTTGGAAATTAATGGATTCTTTTCAGCATCCGCATTATGCAGTTCGAAGATATAGTTAAATTCTCTTTTGGTAGTGTCCTTGCAGCGAAACTGCGAAGTTGTTGGCCTTGATTTTGCTCATCACTCTCTTCTAAATTTGGCCATTTTGCATTTTCTGACATGCGGATTGAGTCACTTCTTGTTACGTTTTTGCTCTCAATATCTTCAATGAGTCTTAACAGTCTTTTCTACTCTTGCTGTAGCTTTGAGAACAACCCACGACTAGAAGGACCCGAGTTGCTTGGGCTCGCAAGCTATGACACTAACTGTTACTGATGGGTGACACGGTGCAAAATCTCATATCTAGTATGGTGATTCAGTCTCGAGAGTCAGGAATCTATCATCTTACACTGTAAAAGGAGAGCTACCAATGCGATCCTGATGAGTAATTTGTATATTGTATTATACTTGAATGCTTTAGCATTTGGAACTCTGGGTTGTTATGTTGTTTCGGAGACATTCTAAGTTATGAATCTGTATTGTCATAGTACTAGTGAAAGTCTGATAGCAAGAATGGAAGTGGTTTTTGATAACGCCAATGGTCTGAACTGGTGCTTTGACGATATCGGTAGATTAACAGCCGGTGTCACCGTTGGAATTGATAGAAATTGATAGTCGAAATGGGTCTATTTGGTGGCATTAGTTTTTCCAGCTCTCAATTTCGAGTTGTCATATCGGATAGCAAAACAGTGTCATGTAGAGGTGGGTGAACTTCTGATCAAATTCCGACCAAAAAAATAAAAATAAAAAAACTTCTGACCAAATTAGCAAAAAGCTTTCAATTTAATCGGAACCATGATGAAAGAGTCGAACGACCGGACCAACTCAATTCCTTATTAAGTAGTCAATCTGACACATACAAGCAAAAGCATGTTTTGACATGCCTAACTATCTAGATTAACTAATCCAATTAGTTCATCATATGTAATCTCGCTACTTGATTAAGACGAGTGCTCTCTTAAAACCACATTTTCTCCGCTGGTTTGTCCATCCGTACGAGTTCCTCATTGATATTATTGGCACGGGTTTCACATTAACCTTTTCTTATACCCGTGGCCACAAAGAATTAAGTGAATCACGTTCCAACATGTTCTCTTTTTCATATTCCTAATTCTTGCCGCCCCCATCATACGCCCTGCATCAAGGATCCCCAGCAATCTGTTGCCCAGTGAAAGAGAATGAGAGGCGAAGGAACCGATGGAAGCAACCGATCCGAAACCCTGGAGCTCGAGGAAGAGGATGAGCAGCTTATGTGTTTGGAAAGAATTCCCCCTCCTCAATAACAAGAAACTGTCAATTGCAGCATTTTCTTGATTCTCCAAGAACCGTTCCTTAAAGGGAATTTCTTTCTACTTTTGAGCGGGCCTAGGGTAGGTCCAACTGGCCCAAGACCAGGCCCATTGCCCACCGTAGAAACGGCACACGATAATCAAACGGAATGTGGTCAAAGGAAGAATCATATGTTACGTAGGTAGCACACTGTGCTACATATGCACAGATTCACACGAAAGCTATAAATGCACAGCAAAAGAAGAACGAGTTACCACAGATGATCAGAAGAATAACCCCCCCACAACTGGAATCTTTACTATTTACTGAAAATCCCACTGTGAAAAAGATCTGAATTTTGCTTTCTCGGACTAGTGAATGAACGCCTGATCACCACCTTTCATCTTCGGTTGTGACCCTATTGAGGAGTGGTTCAACAACTACACCCATTTCTTCTCCCTTATCTTTGAAAAACTCTACTCAACCCATCAATGAAAGAGAAGTAAACGAGGAAGACTCTATCGAACCTGGCATCGAAAGACTAGCGATGATCGTCAACTTCATTGCCGTCCTGCTTTTGATCCAACCCTCTTTGCCCCTGGGATCCAAGACCAGGCACTTCAGATGGGAGGTCGGTTACGTGTTCCGGTCACCGGACTGTGTCGAGAAACCCGTGATGGGGATCAACGGCCAGTTCCCGGGCCCTACGATCCGGGCCAAGGCCGGGGACACCCTTCATGTGGAGCTTACCAACAAGCTCAGCACCGAGGGGGTTGTTATTCACTGGCATGGAATCAGACAGGTTAGCCGCACATGCTTTTCGCCGCGATGAGCGTGAATACCATTAAATGAATGATCATTCTGCTTCTGTTTTTTTATCTGATGCATGTTTTCAGTTTGGAACACCATGGGCGGATGGAACTGCTTCCATCTCTCAGTGCGTCACCAATCCAGGGGAAACCTTCGTTTACAGATTCAAAGTTGACAAGGTCTCTCTCTCCCTATTGCGCGCCTGCGTTCATTGCCGTGCAATTTCATGTGCCACATGCATTTGAGTTTTCTGCTAAAACGTATATACACAAGTGACTCGACACTAGGCCCCCATGATCTTCGATTGCACGGTTTGCTTGGCATCAGCTAGACTGGGTTACATGTGGGGTCGAAATCCATTAAAATGTTGAAAAGAATATACCTTTTTCATTACTCATCAAATTCCCTATATTGTAACTTCTCATGCAAAGTAGTTGATGAAGAGAAGACTATCTATTGCAGTTGATCATCATGAAATCGAACATTTTTCTGATATGTGCAAATTTCTACGCTGCTTACGGAAACAGACAACTTTGACGGACGAAATATTTGATGCATAAAGTTGTATTAATACCGGAGATTACTGTCATGATACGATGCCATAAGCGTATAGTTTGACACAGGCGGGAACGTACTTCTATCACGGGCACTACGGCATGCAGAGGGCGGCGGGGCTATACGGGTCCCTGATAGTGGACGTCGCGGAAGGAGAGAAGGAGCCGTTCGATTATGACGGCGAGTTCAGCCTCTTGCTGAGCGACTGGTGGCACGAGAGCGTGCAGGAGCAGGAGACCGGCCTCTCTTCTGCGCCCTTCCGTTGGATCGGCGAACCTCAGGTATAAAAAACACACACTGCATTATCCTTGCCAAAGTCGAGTGCGTATGCATAATCTTTAGAACCATCGTTTCGTCCCGAATCGCCGGAGACCAATGTCGATCCAAGGGTCCCTTCTTTTGAAACCTTATGCATGTATTTTTGTCTTCTGGAGTTTGGACTCCGGATCAAGAAAGATGCTGAAGCCGTTTTGATTTTCCATCTTTGACGCTGGTCAAAGGAAATTCGGAAGCTGTACGATGATCGCCATGTGGGTGATGCCGGCCGGTTTGGTTTGATCTGCTGCATGTTGCAGAGGCTGACTAGGACATGCATAGTTGACTACAGCTCATGCGCTTAGTCCGAGGATTATATCCGTCGTGATTAATTTGCGAGGATAGCTTTAAAAAAATCTCTAATTTCACAGCTATAATTCTTATATATATTTTTAGTAACAAATCTCTGGTCGATTTTTATGCATATTGATTCGTAAATGTCCAATTGAATTAGTAATGGGATTTTATATATTATGGTAAAGATAATCGATTCATGAGGAATGATGGAATTGCATTTTGATAATGAACTATCTGTCATATGTTTTAAGAATAATTGTTTATGAGGAGGTTCTTGATAGGGTTTAATAAAGCAGAGATATTTACCTTGTGTTTGACCCGTATTTGATAAATGATGATGGGAAGACGTTAAGGAGTATATCTATGGCACTTGTCAGGATTTCATTAATTGTGCTTTGAAAATATATATGTTCCTATTTAAAGCAGGTGACTTTTCCGAAATTGCCATTGCTCAATTTTCAAAGTATGTTGGAATGCGTCAATCGTATTTTCGGTGGCCTTAACTATTGATTCCAGAATACTCGCTAGTAAGACTCATAATAATGTTAAAAGATCAATCTTACATTGGACTAATTTTTATGGATACATAATATTGAAAAATCAATAATAAATATCCATTGTCGCAAAAAAAAAAAAAAAAAATTATGGAACATGCCTTCGCAAATTAATTAATACAAAATATAATTACCCATCATAGAAGAAAAAAAGTATATGTTTATATGAATGTATTAAATAATTATGTAGATATTAATGATAAGTATAACCAATTGCCGACAAGTGGTTAGTATGACTGTTAAGTATTGTGAATACCGGTTTTGACCAAATATTTTACCACATTCCGTAAGAAGTGATTTTTCTTTTGGTCCGAATAAGTAAGTGATTAGCAAATCCACAAGATAAACAGATAAATGAAATAAAACTTATATTAAATTAGCATTGAATAAGATCTTCAACTAAGAGTTGAATAATGTAGAAACAGCTATGATAACGCGCTATTCTAAATTTGACAAATAAAGGACCTACATGAGCATATAGCATGATAGTTGTGCTATATTAAGACGCTCATTAAGAACAATGTCAAAATATCTATCGCAGCATGAGAGTCAAAACATGTTTGTGACCGGACAAGAAAAGCGGTGGTTGAAGTTAGGACTTTCTAACTCCCGGTCGGCTAGTGGAAGGAGGGGATAGGATAGAGACTAGAAAGAACTCTTGTTCTACCCGAAATGAAGGAAAGTCAAGAGAAGAGGCGGGTAGCTATCCATGCAATGCAAGGCAGTGACGCAAGCTATTCTAGCATTCAAATAGATGAGTAAATTTTAAAAAAAGAAAAAAAATGAGTACTGGCAAATCGATAAAAGAAATTTATAGTTGATAGTTAGAAAATAAAAATGCGTGGTGCTAGGATATTGCTTTGCCAAGAAAGATGAGATGAATAAGTAAAATTTCTTGCTGTTAATTTTCATCGTAGGTGTTTCTTCGCTAATAAATGCCAAATAAAGGGTTATGTATTGGGACTCATGGAAGCAAAAATAATGCAAATTTTATCAATTTTGTAGAGCGATGAAATTAATACCGATCGACATTTAGTGTGTTCAGTAGTTATCTTGAAAAACAATAAATGCAAACTAGGATAGCAATTGACATTAACAACAATAAAAAAAATTATATTCTTAGACCCATGCAACACACAGACGTCGTTCATTGACTCAAAAATTTAAATCCCGAGAATTTAATTTAACCATTTTTATAGAGTTCAGACATAAATGAAATGAATAAACCCACCTTAAATGTAAAAAGAAGGGAAAAGACAACCCAAGATGTACCCTAATCCTAATGCAATGACCCTTTTAATTTTACTTTGTCGCAAGACCCAGATAGATTAGCAAAGGAGATTTAGCCAAAATCCTTTTTGGGATTATCTAGATTGATGGTATATTAAGAAATTCTTCTTAGTTCTTGTAGTAACTATATCCATCTGACGTTCTTCAGTTGCGTGCTTAATTGCTTATGCTTTTATGGTTGTGTTTGGGTACTTTGTGCAGTCGTTGCTGATGAACGGAAGAGGGCAATACAATTGCTCCCTCGCGTCGAGCTTCGCCGTCGCCGGCAGTAACGTGACCACGGGTCAAGGTGGTCTGTGCAGGTTTCTCGGTCACGAAGATTGTGCACCTCAAGTTCTCAGCGTGCTTTCGAACCGGACGTATCGCCTCCGACTGGCCAGTGTTACTTCCCTCTCCTCTCTCAACTTCGCAGTCGCGGTCCGTCCTCATGAACACCTATCTATCCACAATGTTTTGGCCATATGACAGTGACCTATAACATAAATAATTACTGTTTGACGCCTAACATAGTCTTCACTTTTCACCAAGGTCGAATTACGAAACACCTAAATTAATGCGACTATTGAGGCATCAATGTTTGGGACAAAATACATAAATGCATATACGATAATTCTAGTCATACTTCACGTTATGCACGTTGAATTCAAGATGTGATACATTAATTAAATTTAGCTATTCGTGACAATAAATAATATTCCAATTATTAGATTTATTCATACGTTTGCATGCATGAAGCCTAACCAAGAGAGCGTGCGCTTCACATTTTTGCAGAGCCACAAGCTGGTGGTGGTGGAGGCCGACGGCAACTACGTCCAGCCCTTTGCTGTTGACGACCTCGACATCTACTCCGGTGAGAGTTACTCCGTCCTCCTCACGACTGACCAAAACCCCGCTGCCAACTACTTCATCTCCGCCGGCGTCCGGGGAAGGCAGCCCAACACTACTCAAGCCCTGACCATCCTCAATTACAAGCCGAACCCACCCCTTAAATCTCCTCCCTCGCCGCCTCCGATCACCGCTCGCTGGGACGACTTCGATCGCAGCAGGCGGTTCTCCCTGAAGGTCCGCGCCCTCGTTGGACGCTCCCCGAAGCCACCGAGGAAATCCGACCGCCGGATCGTCCTCCTCAACACGCAGAACACTGTCGATGGGCTGCTCAGGTGGTCGATCAACAACATCTCGCTGGCGCTCCCCGCGACTCCGTACTTGGGCTCGATCAAGTACCGGCTGAAGCACGCCTTCGACGGGGCTCCGCCGCCAGAGACGTTCCTGGAGAACTACAACATCACGAGGCCGCCGGCAAACCCCAACTCCACCATCGGGAGCCGAGTCTACCAGCTACGGCTCAATTCCACGGTGGACGTGGTGCTTCAAAACGCGAACGCGATGAAGGAGAACGTTAGCGAGATCCACCCGTGGCACTTGCACGGGCACGACTTCTGGGTTCTGGGGTACGGCGAGGGGCGGTTTGCGGCGGCGGAGGCGGAGAGGCATTTCAACCTGGAGGATCCGCCCTTGAAGAACACGGCCGTGGTGTACCCGTACGGGTGGACGGCGGTGAGGTTCACGGCGGACAACCCCGGGGTGTGGGCGTTCCACTGCCACGTGGAGCCGCACCTCCACATGGGGATGGGCTCGGTGTTCGCCGAGGGCGTCGACCGGGTCGGCAGGATACCGGGGGAGGCCATCGCATGCGGGTTGACGGCGAGGATGAAGTTGGCCGCGGCGGAGGACGAGGACGGGAATTGACGAGTGATTGAGTACGGTGATTCGCGTCTCGGGTTTTGTTCTCGTCTTATGGATCAACTAATAGGCGTACTAAAAAACCGTTAGATCTGTTATGTTCGTTTTCAGCCGTTAAATAAGTTATGCCCGAATGAAGCCGCTAAATCAGTTAAATTCACATGAAACCGTTAAATCATTATCTTCCGCGTTAAAAAGGGCGAGGCCCGTCCTTATTCTGATGGTGGAATGCAAATGTACCCAGAATTCTTGCACATGATCTACCTTGTAACATGCCAATCGATGAGTACCACCTGAGAATTGTCAAGCAATTACAATAACCACATTTGACATAAGAATTCGTTCTAAATTCAGAAAAAAATGAGTTGGGTAAATAATTGATCACGAATTTAAAAGCGCATACTTGGGTACTGGTGATGATGTGTGCCACAACATAGATCGAAAGGCTCGTCCAAAATGAAATGGAGTTATTATACGGTCTATCGCCCATGGAGTGCAAATTCCACCATCGACGAAATGTATTTGGAACTTCAAGAGAAAGAATTGGGTGATATTATATAATCTACAGTGTATCATGAGGTCCACTCATTTATGAATTTGTGAGGGAAAATTACCTAAAAAGTCCTAAACCTATTGTTATTATTCCAATTCGGTCATAAACTTTTTTTGGTCAATTAAGTCCTAAACTTTTTATTTTTATTCCAGTTCAGTCCATCCGGCCAAAAATGGCCGGTCGGCGCGACGTGGCAATCGGCCGGCCGGCGCGGCGATATTTTTTTAATAATATTTTATTTTTAAAATTTTTTTAATTTTTTTTATCTTTTATCTATTTTTTTTCTTTCTCCCTCTCCCTCTCCCTCCTTCCTCCTCCTCTCCTCCTTCTTCCCTTGCTCCGGCGACCGGCCGAGGGAAGGGCCGGCCGGTCGCCGGACCGAGGCGGCCGGCGGGGCGAGCCCCGCCAAATCCGGCGAGGGGGCCTCGCGGTCGCCCGATCCGGGCAACGAGGCCCCCTCGCCGGATCTCGGGCGAGCTTGCCCCGCCCGGCGAGTGCGAGGCCCCTCGCCGGATCCGGCGAGGGGGCCTCGCCGTCGCCGGATCTGCGAGCGAGCCCCGCCGATCCCTCGCCGGATCCGGCGGGGCTCGCCTAACCCGATCCGGCGGCGGCGAGGCCCCCTCGCCGGATCGGCGAGGGCCTCCGCATTCGTCGGATCGGCGGGGGGCTCGCCCCGCCGGCCGGCCCTTCCCTCGGCCGGTCGCCGGAGTCAAGGGAAGAAGGAGGAGAGGAGGAGGAAGGAGGGAGAGGGAGAGGGAGAAGGAAAAAAAAAAAAAAAAAAAAAGATAAAAGATAAAAGATAAAAAAATTTTAAAAATTTTTAAAAATAAAATATTATTAAAAATGTCGCCGGCACCGGCCGGTTGCCATGTTAGCGCCGGCCGGCTATTTTTGGCCGGATGGACTGAACTGGAATAAAAACAAAAGGTTTAGGACTTAATTGGACAAAAAAAAAGTTTAGGACTGAATTAGAATAATAGCAATAAGTTTAGGACTTTTTAGGTAATTTTCCCGAATTTGTGACTCACAACAAGCTGTTATTCTTATAATAACCTAAAGATTGTTATGCTAGCAAAGCTCGAATTTCAAAATAATTGATTAAGTTACTAAAATAATCACACCCATGGCATAATGAACTTGGCAAAAAAACGTGTGTGATCACACTAAAAGCACACTTTTGACTAAAGCTAGCACACTTATTCTTATGATAATTTATGCCGAGGATTCATCAATGGATGATGGGATATCGTCAAAATTGGCTTCATTAGAATCTTTGAAACATCTCCATTGTTTTACTTTGGAGAGAGTTCAAAGTCCTTCTAGCTTTAGAGATGCTTTTTAATTGCTGGTGCCAGTACTGGATTTTTTGCATGGAATTGTCGATCGTGGCGGATTGTCATATATATCTATATATAGTACGTATAGATGTATGTTTGAAGCATTATTTTCATTCAAGAGGCATACACCGAATCTATGCTCCGCATCAAATTCTGTAAACATAATGGAATAACGATCGCGTGTGTCGAGACCTTTTATGAATATTTCAATGAGGACTTAGATGCTTCAACGTGACCTTTTAACAAAGACGTTGGTTGTAGACCTGGATTACACTTTGCACGCTTCGCTTTGTCTGCGACTTGGCTTCTGCGTGCCTCGGAGGTCTTTCATCGGCGGTGTCCTCTAGTCCGCCTTGGAGAGTCTTTTGTCCGGCGTCTCGGCTTCCTCGGGAGGTTTCCGTCGGAAATTGCCCCGAGTGAGAGCGGAGCAGAGATTGCGTATTCACAGCCATGATTTCCTCGATTGTACAAGACATCTGAAAGAGGAATGCGTAACTCAGCCTGCATTATCCTGTGAATGTAACTCTAGATTAGCATGCACTTTGCCAATCCTGGATCTTCAAAAACAAATGTGGTAATTACACAAATAATCCTAAAAAATTTGGCTTAATATGTAATATTATTCTTGAACTTTTTATTTGTTCAATACAATTCATGAACTTTAACTCAATACGCAATATTGTAAATGTTCAACATGGTCTAGGATTATATGAAAGTTTCCAATATTATCTTTTCATTAATTCAAGTTCAATAACAGCATTAAACATTTCAACGTAGTATATGGACTAAATTAAACGTGTATGAAAAGTTTGTGAATCATATTGAATAGATTGATAATTAAGAAAGTCCTCGCATATTGAGTTAAAGTTCATGAATTACATTGAATGAATCTAAAATTTAGAGATAATATTATATATCAAATCAAAGTTTAGAGACCTCACTTTTTCAAAATAAATTTATCGGGTTAAATCGGCTTAACTTGGAAATTGGATTAGCATAATTGGGAAAACGCTAAGCACTGTCCTGTGGGACTTGTCAAGTCTTCATTAATTGTGCTTTGAAAATTAATATGTTCCTATTTAAAGTGGGCGACTTTTTTTAAATGTGTCATTGCTGTATTTTCAAAGGGGGTGTCGGCATGCGCTATTCGTATTTTCAGTAGTCTTAACTGTTGATCATAAGACACTCGTTAAAACTCATAATAATATTAAAAGATCAATCTTATTTGGACTCATTGATCAATAACAAATATCCATTCGCCACAAAAAGAAAAAAAATTATGGATCATACTTCACAAAATAATGAATAAAATATAATTACCTATCAAAGAAGAAAAACAAGTATATTTTTATATGGTTCTATTATATGATTGTGTTGATTTGAATGATAAGTATAATCAATTGAGTAACGAGTGATTGCTATGATTGACAAGTAGTGTGAATGCCAGCTATGACAAAAATATTTCATCATATTCCGTGAGCAAGTGATTAACAGATCAATAAAATAAACAAATAAATGATATCAATTCGTATTGAACTAGTGTTAAGTAAGATATTCAACTGAGAGTTGAATAACGAAGAAATGCCTATTACAACGGGTGGACCACGGTGAGGTTCACGGCGAACAACCCCGGGGTGGACCGGGTCGGCCGGATACTGCGGCAGGCCATCGCTTGCAGCTCGACGGCGAGGATGAAGATGGCTGCGGCGGAGGATGAGGACAGGAATTGACGAGTGATATTGAGTACGTTGATCCGCTTCTCGTCTAATGGATCGATTGTGCAAGAAAACTGTTAAATATGTTGTGGTCGGATTAAACCGTTAAAATCAGTTAAATTCGCATGAAACCGTTAAATCTGTCATCTTCCGCGTTAAAACGGGTGAGGCCCGTCCTTATTCTGATGGTGGAATGCAAATGTTACCCAGAATTCTAGCACATGATCTACGCTGTAACATGCCAATTGATGAATTCCGCCTGAGAATTGTTGAGCATTTACAATTACCGTCTTTGGCATGAAATTCATTCTAATTTCGAAAAGAAATAAGTTAGGTATACTATCGATCATGAATTTAGAAGCACATATTTGGATCTCAATAATGGCACGTGCCTCGACATGAATGAAATGCTTGTCTAAGTTGAAACAGAGTTATTACATGGTCCATCGCCCGTGGAGTCTGAATTTCACCATCGATGGCATGAATTTGGAACTTCAAACTAATTGATTAAGTTATTAAAATAACCACACCTGCAGCATAATGAACTTGACAAAAAAAAATGCGCGTGATCACACTAAAAGCACACTTTTGACTAAAGCTAGCACGCTTGTTCTTATAATAATTTATTCTGAGAATATATCATCGGATTGTGGAATATCATCAGAATTGCCTTAATTTGGAGATGCTTTTGAATTTTCTTGTGTCGGCATTAAATTATTTCCATGGAATGCTTTTGAATTTTCTTGTGTCGGCATTAAATTATTTCCATAATATATATATATATATATATATATATATATATATTATATGTATAATATGTATTTATGCTTGAAGCTTTATTTTCATTCAAGAGGCATCCCCGGAATCTATGCTCCGCCATCAAATTCAGTAAAAATTATGGAATAACGATCGCGTGTAGAGACTTCTAAGAGCATTTCATTGAGGATTTAGATGCTCCAAGGTGACCCTTTTGAGAGGTCTTTCATTGGCGGTGTCCGGGAGGGTATCGATGCCTAGGACGATCCTCCGGTCCGTGTCGGAGAGTCTTCTGTCCGGCATCTCGGCTTCCTCGGGAGATCTCCGTCGTGAATCGCCCCGACCAAGGAGCGGAGCCGAGATTGCCCACTACTCTCCCGCATCAGCTCGTAAAGCAACATCTCTGCGTTCATGCACGGGAGAAGCCAGATTACAGTTCGAACATTCATCACAGCCATGAGGACCTGCTGAACCAGGAATGGGCCTAACTTGGTAAATGGAGTAGCAAAATTGTACCAGGCCCAAAAGGATTTAACCCGTTGAGCGGGCCCAGCCCATCAGGAGTTGATCAGAAACCCAGGCGGACTCCCAATCCGTCGGGCATCGGATTGCACACCAGATGTTGAGAGTCTCTCTTTCGTTTCTCCTTTGATGTCGGATCACCGAAATGCATCTCGTTTTTTCGCCTAATTAGGACTTAGGAATGTTAATTCCGTGACAATCCATGTCGTCGCCTTCAAATTTGCCCGATAATCACGTTAACTCGTGCTGATCCTTGCCATACCCGTGTGTTAATTGGCAAAAAAATGCATCTCATTTTTTCATCTAATTAGAACTTAGGAATGTTAATTTGGTGTCAATCCATGTCATCACCTTCGGATTTGCCCGATAATCACGTTAACTCATGCCGAACTTGCCGTCCCCTTATGTCTCCGGCTTTCGTGAAATATATGCTGAAAGTCGTCTAGGCTTTTTAAAGTGGTCACGTGAGTGTTAATGTGGATTAATATTATCATATAGACACACATCTTCTCATTTGCCCTAATCATTTTGAGGCTCCACCTGTAAGGATAGTAGATGTGCCTTTGGCATTACTTTGGACAAGAAACAGTGCAATTTCGATGATTCTACTTTTATGGACCACCGGATATTCTTTAGATGATTCTTCGCTTGGGCTTTTGTCGGGTTCTTCAAAGGTTCTTCATGTGGGCCTACCATACTCTCGTCTTTTCATTTCATAGACACCAATCTACGAACCATGGGCAAACAAAACCATCGACCGGAGGGCGTCGATGTAGAACGCCCGTGATTAAAAACAGCGACGCACCCGATTCACGTGGACTTAGATCGAAACAGATATTTCCCCTTAAAAATTTATGTGGACCTTTTTTTAATGATTTTGTCAACTTTTAACTAGATTAATGTCGTTAAAAGCACGCAAAGCTTCTCATTGGCCTGTGAATTCTGTGAGGTTCCGTCCGTAAGGTCAGCAGGAGTGCCTCAGTAGTTAGCATTATAGGGACGGAACAGATGCAATTCGTTAATCCTCCTTTTTGGACCATTCGATATTCTTTCAATAATCCTTCTTCGCGATTTCTATTGGGTTCTTCCAAGGTTCTTCAATACCTTTCTCTTCTCCTTCCATAGGCTCCGATTAAAGAACCGTGAGTGATTAGGAAACCCTCAACTATGTGGGTGCCATCATAAAGCGCGCGCGTGATTTCCAAACGACGGTGCACTTGGCTCGTGCTAAACGAGGATTTCCCTTTTATGACTGAGCTTTTGTAGAATCCATCAAAAGAAATCATTCGACTTTTTATTTTTCACTGTCTCCATGAACGTACATGCGAAGTAAGGTTTCAATCCATAAGGAGGGCGGCAGGCGGGCCTTACTATCGACCTCGGACAGGAAATCATGCGGCTCGAGATAAAGCTGCTTTACGGAGCAGCCGATGTTCTTTCAATAATTCTTCATTTGGACTTTTTCCAGGTTCTCCAAGGATCCTCCTCCTTTTCCTTTCACGGAACCCCGATCGGCAAATCTCGAGCCATCCGAAAATATTCGATCGTTCCTCTTCATTAAATTGCTTCTCTGCGTACGTGATCGAGAAAACCTGTATTGAACAGAAACTTCAACTTTGAAAAGAGAAATGATTTAGCGACGGTATTTAATTTACTGTAAAAACGACAATTCATTTTGAAAAAATAAAAAATAATAAATAATTATAAAATATCATGAAATTAATATTTTCAAGAATTTATGATTCATAATAAATTATTATTCTCTTTTTGAAAACTCAACTTAGAAAAGATAAAAGTTATGTCGTGCCGTAAGAATCCTCTACCGGCAAAGTAGAAGGATGTCTTGCCTCCTCTTCACAAGGCACTTTGAGAAGTTCAATTCAAAATCGTTCTGGTCGCCGATCACTTGTAGTCAAGACCCCGTCTTCATCTGCTAACTGACGGCAATAATTATGAGGCGGATTTAGCAGCCTCGTGGAGTTCCATCTCTATCATTTCCAAGCCAACGTATTCACTGCTCTCCCCCCATCGCGAGCAAGCAGATCGCCTACGTCTCCCATAAATGGCGAAAAATATCTCCCTATTTGAAGTGTTCTCGCTACCCGCTAGCCTATTCCAAAACCTTCCATTCTCCAAACACGTGACAAATATCTTGCCGAGGCAGTCGATTTCAATTTCCAATTTTTTATTTGTTCTTTAGATATACGTCGGCTAAGCATCGGTTTTTCAACTGCACCAAAAACCTACCCCTCCACGAGCCCCACAATCACTTTCGGGGGAAAAAGGCACCCAGTTTTTTTTTCTTTTTTTTGATTTACTTACATGGCCACGTTGGTTACTTCGAAATATGCATCAAAAATAATATTATTATTTCGTTTTGGGATTGTTCCTCGAACGTGGCCATTTACTATAAACGAGACCAATCGCTTTCAATTAAGTATGTTCACGATATGCGGTTCTTTGTATGCAAAAATAACACAAAAGACACGTGGCTCGACTCCTTTTTTAAACTCATTTATGACTTACATATATGAAATTAGATATGCTAGATATGTTTATATTTTTGAACGAGTCTATATCTTGGCAATGCAGTGTAAATTCCGACATAAATTCAATAAAAAAAAAGGTTTTTCTATTTTTCATGTTTCCAATTTTAATGAAGACTAGTCACTCTTGACTAAGTATGTTCGTGTTACGTGGTTAAGGGTGTTCGGGTCAAATTTAATCACGCTCTTACCATAAACATGCCAAGCCGTGTTTGGAAAAATAGTATAAAATAGGATGCGTCTCACACTCTTGTTTAAACTTAGTCATAAATTATACTCTTTTTTAAATTCAGTCATAAATTATACACACGTAATTATAAATGCCAGACATGCTTACATACAAAATTTAAGAGCTTGTAGTGAGTATAAGACGCGTTGAT
This sequence comes from Eucalyptus erythrocorys, assembly GCA_014182555.1. Lineage (NCBI taxonomy): Eukaryota > Viridiplantae > Streptophyta > Magnoliopsida > Myrtales > Myrtaceae > Eucalyptus > Eucalyptus erythrocorys. Next base: position 9,293,230 of record CM024606.1, on the reverse strand, counting down.
ACGAATCGCGTCAGCCCTGTATAACCGGCACATCTCGAAACATCTTATAAGTTAGGCGAAATGCACGACATAAGTTACTTCCTTTTTAAAAAAAAGAGCCCTTTCTATTCTCCATATTTCCAATTCTACCCTCGCCCCATTCTCTCGCCCTCAATTATTACCAGCCCCGTTTGGGGCGGAGGCGCGAATTGACCATCCTGCCCCCCGCCCGCTCGACAATCATTGTCGAGGAGGAGGGTACGCGGTCCCCACACCGAACCCGTGCCTTCAATGCCGATCCGAGAAACCGCCCCCCCACTTTCCCCCGCCGGGGGGGCCGCGTCCCGGATCGGATTATCCCCGACCCGGTTTTCGGATATCCCCGACGCGGAATAGGCTCGCCCCGGTCCACCGTGCCGGTCCGCATTTTCGCACCGCCTTTTAAACCCCCCACTCTCTCTCCTCTTCCTGCCATTTTCGCGAATCGCCACCACCACCACCACCATCTCCACTCAGCAAAGTCATACATCAAATAAAGAAATATGGATCACATCGCAACGATATCAAGATAAAAAAGCTTTCCCCCCTTCCTCGTCTCGCCTTCCCTCCCTTCTCTCTCCTCTTTCCTCTCTCCTCTCTCTCTCTCTCCTTCCTCTCTCTCTCGAAGATAACAGGGGACGCGAAAAGGATTTGACTCGGGGGGTTGGGAGTCGCCAGGAGCTTCTTCCCTGCGCTGAGATCTGATGCTCTGATTTATCCAGGTGCGTTCTTTGCTGGAACTGGATTCTGCGTCGTGGGTCTTCGATCTTTTTGCTTTTTCCGGCATGGTGAGCGGTGCTGTTTCGAGCTGGCTGGTGTTGGTTCTGCGTTGAATTGGGTGGCCGGTGGCTTTGCTTTTTTCCTTCTTGTTCTTGTTCTTTTTTTTTTTTTTTTTTTTTTTTTTTGGTGGTTGGTCGGTCGGTTGGTTGATTGGAGTCGGCGAGTGATCGGAGATGGGTTGGGCTTGTTTCGGTTTCGGGGAGTTTGACTTCGCTCCCGGGAGTCGTCCGTCCGTTCCGGCGATTCTAATTCCGGAAGTCGGCGGCTTCCGATTCGGTTGATCGCTCTTTCGGTTTCTTTTTTCTGGGTTCTTCTTGATTGTCTACCTTGTCTTGATTAGCATGTGCCCGGAAAAACGGAAAGTCTGTTGAAAGATTGATTTTTTGAGCTTAGGAGCTGAGCTTTTCGGAAGTATCTGTGCCGTCGAATTGTGCGTAGTTTCTTGCAGAAGCGCGCTCTTCACAGCTTGCTCTGAGGAAGGAACGCGTTCTGTTCTTGACTGTTATTGACTGTTCTTGATTTTTCGTTTTCTGTTTTTCGTGATTCGTGGGACGTAGATCTTCCTGTTCTTCACCTCGTGGTCAGAATCTGGGATTTGAATATCTTGATTTTGGAATTTTGATTGGCAGCTTCTAGTTTGATTTTTGCTATCTCGTTTGAATCCTTTCAACACTTGAGTTTGATGTGGATGAATCTGGTCTCACTTGGTTTATCTCCATTATCCTATGGCAGTGTAAGGGGAACCCAGCAAATCCAGCAACCTCGTGCGTCGGAGTCGGTGTTCACCGCTTGTTTTCAGATTCTGATCTTATAAGCTTGCGATTGTGGTTTTGTCGTGGAAGATCTATATCAGAAAATGATGATGTTCGAGGATATGGGAATCTGTGGCGATCTGGACTTCTTCTCTGCCCCTCTCGGGGAGGGACATGGGGTCGCTCCACAAACTGAGCCAGAGGCCACTGTGGAGGATGATTATTCCGATGAAGAGATCGATGTGGATGAGCTCGAGAGAAGGATGTGGAGGGACAAGATGCGTCTCAAGCGGCTAAAGGAGCAGAACAAGGGGAAGGAGGGAGTTGATATCGCGAAACAGCGGCAGTCCCAAGAGCAGGCAAGGAGGAAGAAGATGTCGAGAGCTCAGGATGGAATTCTCAAGTACATGCTGAAGATGATGGAGGTCTGTAAGGCTCAGGGTTTTGTGTATGGAATCATCCCAGAAAAGGGAAAGCCAGTTACCGGGGCATCAGACGATCTCAGAGAATGGTGGAAGGACAAAGTCAGGTTCGATCGAAACGGTCCAGCCGCCATAGCCAAGTACCAAGCCGATCATTCCGTTCCTGGGAAGAATGATGGATGCAACCCCATCGGGCCTACCCCACACACTCTGCAAGAGCTTCAGGACACGACCCTCGGCTCGCTTCTGTCAGCACTCATGCAGCACTGTGACCCTCCTCAGAGGCGGTTCCCATTGGAGAAAGGCGTTCCTCCTCCATGGTGGCCCACTGGAAACGAGGACTGGTGGCCCCAGCTGGGTTTGCCGAAGGATCAAGGAGCCCCGCCCTACAAGAAGCCTCATGATCTTAAGAAGGCATGGAAGGTAGGTGTTCTCACGGCGGTGATCAAGCACATGTCTCCTGACATCGCCAAGATACGCAAGCTTGTGAGGCAGTCCAAATGCTTGCAAGATAAGATGACGGCCAAGGAAAGTGCTACTTGGCTGGCTATAATAAACCAAGAGGAGTCTTTAGCACGAGAGCTTTACCCCGATTCATGCCTCCCACTGTCCTCATCTGGAGGGAGCGGGTCTTTAGTCATAAATGACTGCAGTGAGTATGATGTTGAAGGGATGGAAGACGAGCCCAACTACGATGTACAAGAGCGCAAGCCTGAGAATCTCAACCCACCATCCCATCTGGGGCTGGAGAGAATGAGAGGTCCTTTTGGCCAGCAATCACCTTTCCCAATGAAGGGAGAGGTTGTCAGCAACTTAGATATGGCGCGGAAGAGGAAGCCGTGCAATGATTTGAATATGGTGATGGATCACAAGATTTTCACCTGTGAGTTCCTGCAGTGCCCTTATAGTGAACTGCGGCTGGGGTTCCGCGACAGAACCTCAAGGGACAATCACCAGCTGAACTGCCCTTACAGAGGCAATTCTTCAGAGTTTGGCGGGTCAAACTTCCATGTTAATGAGGTCAAGCCAGTGATTTTCCCTCAAGCTTTTGTCCAGTCCAAGCCCATGACTTCAACGGTCAATTCAGCATCAACCCCCTTTGATCTATCAGGGCTCGGAGTTCCTGAGGATGGGCAGAAAGTGATATCTGATCTTATGTCGATCTACGATACCAGCATCCAAGGCAACAAGAGCATGAATCCCGCGAATGATGTGGTCATAGAAGACCAGAGCCGTCCTCAGCCAAAACTTCAACAACAAAACGAGTTTGTGGGATCATTCTTTCAGCAACCCAATGCTTCGACCAATCATCATGTGTTCTCTCGAGAGGACATTCAGTTCGACCGGTTCAAGGCCATGAATCCTTCGTTCGAGGCCAACAACCACAGCCACGACAACCTACAGCTCATGTTCGGCTCTCCATTCGATCTGTCGTCTTTCGATTTCAAGGAGGAGTTACCAGGTGTGGTCATGGATCCCCTGCCGAAGCAGGATGTCACTATATGGTTCCAGTAATGATTTCTGCGTGCTCAGCTCGTCTCGGGCGTTCTTGGGAACTGTATATTTCTCTGAAGAGAGGACTATATACTTAACTGTGGTCTCTTGTTAGATCGAGTTTAAGTTTTCTTGGCCAATGTCTTTGCTTAGCTTATGTATTCTCTCGAACTTTGTTAGGTGTAGATTTAGAAAGTTTAGGCAGGGGTTTAGATGGGGAAATAAGATATTAGACAAGGACCCATGACTAGCCCTGCTGGCTGCTGAATATATAAAAATGTTGTCTGATCAAGTGATTATTCTACTAGACTGTCCTATAAATAAGTGAGGTGCGTTTTCTTTTATTCTTCCATCTTTTTTTCTCCTGTTTTTAATTTGCCTTTGTGCAGCCATGATCATGGGGGAAGGAATCTAAAGGTGTTATCTTGTAAGTGGGCACGCTGGCTTGTCCTTGTTTGAATCGGAACTGATGTCTCTTTCAGCTCTCCTGTGTGATACCCCATGTGCAAAACGACCCGCGAACCCGATCGGCTGGATGCCCCAATTGACTAACACGTTTCACCTTCAAATGGTGGAGGAGAGCTGTTCAAAGACGGCTCCTCTACAATTCGACGGTCCGTCGTTCGCATCTTTCGTCCCCTGTCGGTCATGAGTTGTCCCGAGACTCTTATCTTCCTGGGTCGCGTTGATCGCGTTTGATGAGATGGGGCTTGTCTTTTCGCTGGGTCCACCAACAGGAAGAATTCAACCCACCCGGAAAGGTAGAGAGGAAAATTAGGCGGGTCAAAGAAGCGTTTCAATTCATTCCCAAGGGACCTCCCTTTCCTTGCATCTTCCTCAGCCTTAAACCCTCCTCCTCCCCCGGGTCAGCAAAGATTTCATTTGCAAGAATTTGTGCCAGGATGTATTTTATTAATCAGACCTTGCTTCACGGACCCATTTCTCGAAATTTACAAAGGCGGCAATCGGAGCGAGAGTGTAATCTTGCCGGCCGAAGTCTTGAACGAGACCCCAACAAGATGCGAAAAGCCAACCGCTCTTCGCAAATTGTCCCGCGATTTCTCTAGCACATAGATTAAACAGACCTCGCTTCACGATCCCAATTCTAAAAAATTTAGGAGGACAGCAGCCGGAACAAGAACATAACCTTTCTGGCCGAAGCCTTGAAAAAGACTCCAAGAGGCGGAAAAAAAATAAAATTCGTCGTGGCGGATCGCACATCGGGACTCGGTTTCGGACACGAGCTGCTTAAAGAGGGTGTGGCCCTGGCCATATGGTGCTGCAAAATGTCCTGTTCCCGGAGACCAAACCTTCGGGTTCTAGCCCACGACAAAAGAAGAAAATTTCTAATCTTGTACGGTCCACACGTAATGCGATTCGGTTCATCTGAACGTGGCTCATCTCTCGTGCAGCCAGAGCCACCTCCCCATGTGGGGAAAGGAAAAAAGAGGGTTTAAATCAGTTGGTGCGTTCGTTAAGGAGCGAGCCGATGAACCTGCCGATTTCGAGGAGCTTCGTGGTGTTCCGCAACGGGGACAGGAGAGATGTGGTGCATGCACCGGAAGATCGCGAGGGCGGGCCAGGGCGCGCCAGACTGATGTGAGCGACACGACAGGCAGTGCGATGCGGGATTAGACACTAACTATTCAGGATCGCTTTTCGTACGGGAAGATTAAGATTAGACTACATTAAATTAGTGCTCTGTTTAGGTGTCTCGTTTTGCATCTTCCCGCAAGCGAAAGGTTTAAGATTAATTAATAAGAAAGGGAGGGAGCTCAGAAGATAATTACTGGATTTTTCAGTTCTTGGTAAAAGCGCAGGGGCCACCGCCCAGTTTTGTTCTTTCGAGTGGAGGTGCACCTGGTGATAGCGTTTGTCGATCTCTGTCGCTTCTTGGCGATGATCTTTTCTTTATTATTGTTTATTTTAATAGTTGTTTCTGAATCCTCTCCTCTCTAGGATCAATAATGGGGGTCTCTTTTTTATTTATTTATTATTATTACCAAAATATAAAATATAATAATGGGGGTCTTTTGCCTTTTGCCACTTTGCTACCTTTTTTAGGTTCTTTTCTCCTGGAGAGATGCAGTGGAAAAGGCGTTGCATCTGAGGGTAGGTCTATATCACACTCGAAAGGGTTTGCCCTTATCACTTTTCATTTTCCTCTTTTTTGCTTTCAGGTGAAACGACACACGAGATTAGCGAGCGCATAAGTGAAGTGCGTCTAGAATTCTGCTTTGGACATTCGGACAAAATTAAAAAAATTTGAACGATCCGACTTTAGTATTGGTAGCGGAGGGCTTGGGCCGTCGGTAGGGGTACCGGGGCGCAGTTCACACAGCATGGAGCAGTATAAATTCGAGTTACTTGATTTAAAGAGAGACAGGGAGGGAGGAATCTTAAAATCTTTTTGAGCTACCTTTTGTTGTAATTTCCGTATTAATCATAATAATTTATAGAACGTATCTTACTCGTTATGCTAATTTAGATTCGTAATCGGGGAACTAGACAATTTTAGGGACCATTGCCTCATCTTAGATTGTCTCGAAAGGTCATCTTTTTTTGTGTGTGGTAGGGTCAGCTTTGTGTTGGAGTTAGGTGAACTCCAGTTGTGACACGTTGAGATTGAACTCACACAAGTCAGAACTATCTTTGTCCCCCCAAACTTTATTCTTATATCACAGACTTTATTTCCACAAATACACATAAAAAAAGTTGTATGCATCGAGGTCTTATTATCGCGCGAGAATTTTAGTAGTAACGATGCCGACTACCAACTTATATGTTGTTGTCTCGAAGAAAATCAATTACATGTTGATAAAAAAAATGATTCAATCATTTTTAGTATATAATTGACTCGGATGGTGGGCTTTATGGTTTGGGAGGTGGAGTTCCTAAATCTACGTAAGCTGAAATAAAATACAACATTTCCACGATTTGGAAATCCCCATTATTGTACCTATCAAATCAGAAATAAACGTTTAGAATTCTTTTAGAAAAAGATCATTAAGTCTAGGGGTGACCATGGTCAGGTGGATGATTTCCACCATAGAATTATAAATTGTCCATTAAGAACTGGTTTCAAAAAATTAGAACCAAGAACCGTCCATTAATTCTATTGACCCACCTGGAACCCGACTAAAATCACAATTTCCAAAATCCTTTTTAATTCTTGAAAAATTACAGTTGAACTTGAAATCAGATGCATACAAAAAACATTCCAAAATGTGTGAAATGAATGAAATAAACTCACATGAAACCGATTTGATCTTAACATGAAGCATGCTATTTTAGTTCAAACATATCATTCCTTAGAAACATTTTATTAAACAAATTATATGCGTTCGGCTAAAAGGTGAGGAAACACATAAACAAATTCAGTTTTGCCACAAAGTTTACGCTAAATTGATTCAAGTTGTCGGCAATGCACGAAATAATCTCAAATTATTATCAAAATATGTACTGGGTCGATCCGATTTGATTCCCGGCAATTGCTCATTCTTTTGCACACCTCTAATTAAGCCCTCACTATTGTGGAAATAAGAATGAGTCATTGATGATGACCTACTACACGTCAACCTATTTATTTATTTTTATTTTTGTCATACAACTATTTGACTTCCATAATTATTCTCCCGCCTGTGACGGGCTCGATCCTCTCTCATCACTCATTAATGATTGTCGATCTAGCTTCTTTCACTAGCTTCTTTCACTAGCTTCCTTCCTTCAGCAATCAAGGCATCTTCCCGCGACCCGCCTCGATAACTGGCTTTTGATCGATCGGTTACATCGTGTTTCAAATAACATTTTTCTCCAAAATCGTCGCGCTCGGTTTACTCCGAGTTTTTCTCGGATCACAACACGATATGGTACGTGCCTTTTTTTTTTTTTCCATGAAGAGATGAAGAGACGCGACATCACACATTCGAAACGATAGGATATAGTTGCCGTAGGAGGAGGCTAGTTCAATTATGCACTTTCAATTAAAGATAGTTGGAATCAAGGTCAACGTTTTCTTTTTGGTGCAACCACATGGCATCTTCAACGAGACGCTGTGCACAAAAAAAAAAAAAAAAAAACGAGACGCTGAGTTGTCGTTGGTGCATGCACATCGTCGGGGATTCCCGAACACAAGTAAAAAAGAACTATAATCAAGGTCAACGGTCCTTTTTTTTTTTTTTTAATTATACTATTCATTTAGGGTCCTATAGTTTGCTTAATTTAGAAAGTATATATATGATATTGTGAATAGTCTCGTTGTCAAACGGGTGAGTTGCGTTAGATTGAAAATGGTTCGATCTAAATCAACCCATATAACCTATTTTGACCAACTTCTATGCAATATAAATCCAAAAATTCATACTTGACTCAATCCATACACAACCTATACCATCTTGATCCATATTATTGAGTGCAAGAGCGAGAAAGGCCAAGAGATAATGAAAAGAGAGTTATAGAGGTAAATTGATTCTAAGTTGTGGACAAATTTAACATTTACATTATTTTGGGATTTATCATTCTAAACCTATTTATGACCTACTTACTAAACATAACTAACCCATACGATAGTTTAAATTATTAGATATGGATTAAGAAATAGTTATATGACCTGTTTTGATAAGTCTAATTTAAAAAAAAAAAATTGATTGTACATAATACAAGTACAAATATACATTTGAAAAGAGTATAATTTCCTTAATTAACTAGAAAGCTAGTGATTCATTTTTTTTCCTATAAAAAAGAAGAAAAAAGCCGGAGGTGTTACTACAAGTTCAAAGTCGTCATAATAGAGGTCCAGTCCCAATAATTTTCTATCAATATTCTCAGAGCCGTATTGAGATTGAACTAGTCACTCAGCCGGCTTTAGTTGAACTTTGATAGCTACTCGCGACACGACACGACACGACGCGACCGGCACCAACCCGTGAATCTTCTCCGTACAATCATCATCCAACAATGGACAATGCTGGGTCCCATTATGGGCTCATACATCAGCCAGAGCCCATCCAGATGGGCCGGATCGAGTGTCGCGCGCCGAAAGCCCATCCGGCCCACGAAGGCACGGGATGGCGGTCCCCTCAACTCGTGTCGTTTGGTTTCGGTCAAACGATAAGGAAAGGCCAATTGAATGCGTTTGAACTTTCGGGACCATCCAGCAAGACCGTATGGAGGGGGGTGTTGAGTGGGCCCCGCGCGGCATTTACACTGTCGTTTGTCGCGAAGCGGCTTGTCGTTTTTTGGATGGGGACCTCACATTACTTAAATATCATGGCATCTTTTGCCCTTTCCCCCTTTTCTTTTAATTAATTTATTTCGCCCATTGGTGTTCAAGACCCTTTTCGTGTTTATCCAATCCATGGTTATCCAAACACGAACCGCCGGTCCCATTTTTTAATTTAAAGGTACTAAGTTCGGATGTGATCCTCGAGATCTTTCTACGTGCATTAAAATTGAGGATGGGAGTGATTTCCGACCTCATCTGGAACATTGGCGATTCAACTTTATCGGGATTTGCCTCCCATGGATCGCGGTAGAGTTAGCTCGCCAACGATCGCAATCATAATGACGGCCGAAAGCACAAATTCAAGGGAGCATATTTCATCTTGCACTGGAGTAGTTTGATTACTTTTTTTGAGGAAATTCATGTTACTTGAAATCATGGACGGATTTGGAAAACAAATTTTAGGTTTAGTACTGGACTTTTTTTTGACTGCCCATTCCCCAGTGGGCAGGTCTACTGCAGAGAGAGAGAGAGAGAGAGAGAGAGAGTGGCTGTTGCTCTTAGCCTTTGATTGGGCCCTTTGATTGGGCTGGGCCCAGATCATTGAGTATGAAGGATCCCAAATTTTCTGGGCCGAGCCCATTGAAAAGGGCCTCCAGACCCAAAAGGCCATGAGTCAAAGTCCTTCATCTGGTACGTCCTTTGTTCATCACAGGCCGACAGGTTTGGAATGCTAATCTGATCTTGTTTCCTCATTCATGTCCAAGATCTTGTTGGGTTTTATAATGGCGTGCAAAGTTCGCTTCGGTGGTCGTTTTCCCTCACCGCTCGCCAGGAAATTCCACGTTCGGACAACCGACAAGTTGATTATGTGAATCACTTCAATGCTCTTCCGAGGGGAAATATTTGAAAAGTACTAAACCTATTATACGACGATTAATTCAGTTTTAAACCTTTTAATAATTTACTAATTCAGTACCGCATATTTTAATTGAGCCACTTTAATCATATCTTTTGATGATTTGTAGCCCTAAACTTTTGACAACATCGTTCCCACCAATTTTGACTGAAATTATTGATGTAAACATTAAACATCCTTCATGACGTCCCTAATGTGAATAAATTTGCATCATTTTTTTTTTTTTACCTTTTCTTTAACTTTGGCCTGTGGTCAATACTTAGCCATGGCCAACAATTGGCTATAGAATACCCTTGCCAGGCTGTTGGCCCTCACTTATGGTCAGTCATTGGCCACAGTTTAAAGGAATTTTTTAAAAGAAAAATTCATGTTAGCATTGACCACACTAGTAAAGCAATCCAGGTATTTTTTTTTTTTTTTTTTTGGTGCTCTATACCTACTCTACACTCACTCTCGGACTTTTTGCCCCGCCTCTTTGCAGGCGTGGGCGTCAGCCTACTCCTAAAACTTTGCGCGTCCCCACCTCATCCTCCTCGAGAAGGTGGGGGTTTGAACCCCACCTTCCCTTCCATATGGAAGGGTGGCCACTGACAACCGAGATGTTTACTCCTGCAACTTTCAGTCAAAATTAGTCAAAAAGACTAAATTGGTAAGTTATTAAAAATATTTAAGATTAAATTAGTATAATTGAATGATTTAGAGCTGAATCGATCGTCATACAATAATTTAGACTTTTTGAAGAATTACCCCTTTTATATGCTAAATACAAGGAGCAACAGCCACCAGACAGCGGCGGCGAGGGTCGGGACCCGGGGACCGTCGTCCGGCGAGGGGAGATTTGAACCCGCAAGCACACTAATCACGAAGCAAATGATGGCTGGCATACGGAAAGCAAAGGGGCTTTTCGCAGATTCGAGAAAGCACGTGGCGTGAAAACCCCTCCTTTGGTGGGGAGGAATTCGTGGGGAAGGAGCAGAAGAGACAGACGCGGAGGGAGTGAGCTCTGATCTGTCCCTCACGAGCTGGAGCATTATAGTAATGCAGGAGGGATCAGTCTTCACCTCGAGATCACAGCCATTTTAATTACTACAGAATTGACTGATGCCGAACCATTATTCAAATCATCCGGAGCAGAAGAGTACCCGAGTCAAACGCCACGCCCCACTGTCCCAACTCCTGGAATTTTAAACTACAAGCGCTCCAGACAGACTTCCCAAAGCTGAATCTGTCCCCACCGTCTCAACCATGTTTGGCCACGAAATGGCCGAGGGGGAATCGCACCTCGACCTTGGGAAGTGCCCTTTGGAGCTCGCATCAGTTCTGTCACCATGACATCATCTCACCAGTCGAATCGAGTCGAGTCAAGTCGAGTCGGTCTATCTCGAATTTGTGATGTAAATGGGATCATTTTATCATGAATAAGCACAGCCTCATTCGAAGCGATTAGGATCTTATCGACGGGAGCCTTTCGAAGTGATTCGAGTACGTCGAAACCGATACGACTTGCCTCTGCTGCAGGCAATCGGTACGCCGTCTTGTCGGCGAAAACACGTCCATCGCATTGCTGAGCGGTTCGGCGTGGCTGGCAGTCAAGACAAACTCTTACAAATGTGTGTCCATCTCCTCCTTTTTTCCACACCTATGCCGAAGGGAAGAGAATATCACGCCACCTAACTCTCTGGAAAAGAAGAGTTTAATTCGGTGGGCTCACTCCACTCCCCTGTTCTCACTCTCTCTCTCTCTCTCTCTCTCTCTCTCTCTCGTTCGCATTCCCTCTTTTTGAACCGAGAGTCTATCCATCTACTCCTCCCCCAGTCCCACCGCATTTTCCCTGAACTACCCGATTTTTGCTGCGGAAAAAGTCGACATCTTGTCTTGGTTTCTTGCTCGCTTACGCCCTCCACTCCTTTGGCACTACGACTCCGTGTGTGTGTGTGTGTCTACTGTCGAGAGCTTGAGCTTTGATTTGGTTTCGGCAGTCGCCCATCATGGCCTCTGCATGTTCGCTTCGTAAGGGTGCCTGCTTTTTCCGTCGACTCCTCGTTGCTGGAGACGTGGGATCATGGGCATTTCTCTCCTCTGTCTCAATGATTGCCTACTGCTGCTGCTTTTAGATTTACAGCTTTGGGAGAAAAAGGGTGGTTTTCTATGGCGTGATCTGGGCGTCCTTGAGCTTCAGAGATTCCGGATTTCTTCAACTTTTCGTGCTCTCTTTTTGGGAGACCTTTTAGCTTTGATTATTTCAGGTCGTTCACTTGGCCAGCTCGTGGCCGTTTCCAATCATTTGTTTTCTTGCTTTTTTTCTGTATATATATATTTTTAAATTCTCTCATTTTGCAGGTTGATCTTCTCTGGTGACTCTTTTTGCGGTTTCAACATCGATCCGTTGCTCAATCAGTTCCCTTTTTTGGGCCACATTTTGAGAATCTCTTCGTTCTCTTTCTGTGCGTCGAGTCTTGCCGGCGGGCTGCTGGAATTTAGAGAGCTGGGGACTGTGGAGCGAGGAATGCAGAATGCAGATGATATGTTTGATAATTTGCCTCTTCTCGGTCAATGCTCTTGCGCGGTCGGACTCGGAAGCGCTTTTGGAGCTCAAGAAAGGTTTCCAGAGAGACCCCTCAGGGCAAGTTCTTGATTCATGGGATTCCAAGTCCTTGGCCTCTAATGGTTGTCCGCAGAATTGGCAGGGTGTCACGTGTAGTGAAGGTCATGTCACTTCACTTGTCCTCGACAATGTGGGCCTGACTGGAAAATTCAGCTTTGTTGCTGTTTCTGGTCTCACCATGCTCCAGAATTTGTCAGTATCCAACAACCAATTGACAGGCATTGTCTCAGAGGTTAACTCGGGCTTAGATCAATTGAGATACTTAGATTTGCACGGTAATGCATTTTCCGGGGATGTCACGAAGCTTCTCTCTGTTTTGGGTGACATAGAGTACGTCGATCTGAGCCATAATCAGCTCTCCGGTTCACTTGACCTGGTGCTTGGTAATTCTAGTTTTGTCTCCTCGATTCGCTATCTGAACGTTAGCTCCAATGCTTTAGTAGGGGAGCTTTTCTCGCATGACGGGATGCCGTTTTTCGACAGTTTGGAGGTATTTGATGCTAGTAACAATAAGTTGGTGGGTAAAATACCCTCCTTCAACTTTGTAGTGTCTCTTCGGATTCTCCGGCTCGGAAACAACCAGTTGTCGGGTTCTTTACCGCAGGCGTTGTTACAGGAGAGCTCTATGATTTTGGCTGAGCTGGATCTCAGTGATAACCGGCTTGAAGGTATCTAGATCCATCAATATAATGCACCTCCTTTTCGATTGCCTTTCTCCAAATTCTTTTACCTGTTTTCGTTCTGTCCATTCAGAACCATTCTGTGCAGGGAATGATTAGATCCACAATGAAGCTAGATTTCTTGCCAAATGAAGATGACATGTTTCTTCAGCTATGACAAGCATATGTTCCTGAAAACATATATAAGCATTTATCTGTTAGATTTTTACCCCTCATAAATCTAAAGGAACCACTGGAAGTTTTTTTACATTAGGCAATTTCAGAAGTCTCTGCGCCTCCTTTGAAACTTAAAGAAATTGGAGAAACTGTCCTAAATTTCTAATGCTTTCACTGTATGTTTGGTATGTGTTGTACCATAACCAACTTTTCATGATAATTTTTGAAAAGTAACTTTGTTTGAGGCGCACTCTGCATGTTTTCACGGAGTTTGAAATAGGCATGATATTCTGAAATGACTATTTTTCTAAAAGCACCGATATGGTTTCTATTATATTGCCATTGCTCTTACCATGCAATAATGTATTGACACAAAGTGTCTGTTCAGGGGAGAAATTTTTCAATTAACATCACTCGCTGGAATGAAGGCGAAATCTGAATTTGCTGATTGTGATTAGCCAATGTGCCATGTCAATTTGGTTGTTTTATTTCACAATATTTTATGTGCCATACAGGTTATAATTAGCAAATGAGATTTTCGATTCTTCACAAAACTGAATCTGATTATAATACTTGTGGTCATTCTGATGTAATTCGATTCTCTTGGCAGGCCCAGTTGGAAGTATTACCTCTGCAACTCTGAAGAAGCTTAATTTGTCTTCAAACAGACTGTTGGGCGCATTACCCATCAGTGTAGGGCATTGTGCCACAATAGACTTGAGCAATAATTTGCTCTCAGGCAATGTGTCACGAATACAGAGTTGGGGTAACTACGTGGAAGCCATTCAATTGAGTTCCAACTCATTGACAGGAACATTACCTGTCCAAACTTCTCAATTTTTGAGACTGACTTCATTCCAGATCTCAGGCAACTCAGTTGAGGGCACTCTTCCCCAAATCTTAGGCACATATCCAGAACTGAAAGTATTAGATCTTAGCCTCAACCAGCTTAGTGGATCCCTTCTTCCAAGTTTGTTTAGCTCAACCAAATTGACTGATCTTAACTTATCGGGAAACAACTTCACTGGTTCAATCCCTCTTGAGGAAAATTTAGGTAATTCTTCTGTAGGTTCTGCTCAGAACTTCAGCCTTTCGATTATTGATCTGTCAAACAACTCATTAAGTGGCTCTCTCCCTTGGGAAATCGACAGATTCCGCAACTTAGTATATCTGGACCTTTCTCACAACTACTTGGACGGCGACCTTCCTAAAGATCTGCCTGATGAACTTCAAGGATTTAATGTTTCTTACAATAATTTCTCAGGCACTGTGCCTGAAAACTTGAGAAGATTTCCTGATTCAGCATTCCATCCAGGAAACTCTTTGCTGGTTTTTCCTTATTCACCGAAATCTCCAGAAGGCCCTCCAGAGAGGATTGAGCGATCTCGGGGACATCGTTTGAGAACTGCTATTAAGATTGCCCTTATTGCGGGTTTGGTTGGGGGTGCCTGGATGATAGCTATTCTATGCTTCATTATCTCGCGCAGAAGAAAACAAAAGGAAGGTGAAGATTTGAAAGGAAATATTGGGAAAAGTGGCCATTCTCTGGGCGATTCTGCAGCTAATCCTGCATCATCTCCCCAAAAGATATTGGAGACTCCATCGTCCTCTGTTACTTTAAATCCAGATCAGCTGCCACCTGCTCAGATGGGCTTTGTACCTCAAACAGAATCGAATTCATCAGTCACAAAAGCGAGTAAAAATCTTAGCCATCCTGAAAGAAAAGATGAATGGGTTTCTTCTCCTATGTCTCTGTTGTCTTCTTCAAATCCATCACCTTCTAGCAACCAGTATCTGCCTGAGAGCCCCAGTGTGCTCAGGGTTGGTTCTCCAGATAAGTTGGATGGCGACTTGCATCTATTTGACGGGTCCTTTATGTTCACAGCAGGAGAACTTTCGCGTGCTCCTGCAGAAGTCATGGGAAGGAGTTGTCATGGAACGTCATGTAAAGCTACACTTGATTCAGGCTGGATTTTGGTTGTCAAATGGTTGAGGGAGGGGATAGCAAAAGGAAGGAAAGACTTTGCTAAGGAAGTCAAGAAACTTGGGAGCATCAAACATCCAAATCTAGTTTCTATACAGGGTTACTACTGGGGACCAAAGGAGCATGAAAAGCTGATCATATCTAATTATATCAACGCAGCAAGCTTGGACCTTTATCTTCAAGGTAACCTTATCCCATCTTTGTGCTTGTTTGAGAATTTTCAATATGTGGTTCAAACACTACAGTGGTCTTGTTATTGTTACATATGTTCCATGTGACAGTGTTTTAGCTCGTGATTTTTAAAGCTTAAACCGGTAAAAAACTGTTGCTTAAAAAACCAGAAGTTGAAAGTTCATTTTCGATTTGATTATTTTATAATTGAATAAACTGCAACACCCTTTGCGTGATGCTCAATCCTCATTAAACTTAGGGTCTATGGGAGAGATTAGTCAGAAAATCATCTTTGGAGTTCCTAGTGCTGTCTTACCATGTGCACGATCTTCTGCAAGTGAAGTATTTCCAAATGAAGTGTATCCCTAGAAAAGATAGAAGATGTCATTAGGAGTCAAGACATGTCATCCACTGAAGAGCACCTAAACCATCTGGTTAAATGAATAAAAGCTAGAGCATGATGATATTTCCCCTGGCTAGGTTTTTGGTCCTAGAGAGAGTCATAGTGGCCCTGATGAGTAGAATGACTTTGTTAGTTATACAAAGGGTTGGTGCTTTTACATCGAAGTTTTCTATGTTTGGGCAATATATAATATATCTTTATCTATTTGGAAATTGAAATTGTTCATTGTCATTTCACTCTGGAAATTCCTATTGGCACAGATCAAGATACTACTGAAGATAAAATTGAAGACGATTGAATGTTACTTAGCATCGATTAAGACACCTATGAGTCTATGACGTGTTTTATGTTCTTTGCAACAGAGAAGGACCCTAGGAAGCTACCGCCCTTGTCTCTAGATGCAAGGCTCCGGATTGCTGTTGATGTGGCGCGGTGCTTGAACTTCCTCCATAACGAGAAGGCAATACCACACGGCAACCTAAAGTCAACTAACATCTTGTTAGAAGCTCCGAACTTCAATGCCCTTGTCACGGACTACAGTCTCCACAGAATAATGACGCCAGGCGGTACCACCGAGCAGGTACTGAACTCCGGTGCCCTTGGTTACCGACCACCTGAATTTGCCAGCTCGAGTAAACCGTGGCCATCACTGAAGAGTGATGTCTATGCATTCGGGGTCATATTGTTGGAGCTTTTGACCGGAAGAAGTTCAGGGGAAATAATTTGTGGCGACCCAGGAGTGGTCGACCTGACGGATTGGGTTAGGTTGATGGAAGGAAAAGGCCGCAGCAATGAGTGCTACGACATAAGGATTCTGGAGCCATATGACATGGAGGAGGACTTGCCAAGATATCTCTATGACATGTTGCAGGTGGCTCTGAGATGCATCCTTCCGGCGTCCGACAGGCCAGACATTAAGACAGTTTTCGAAGATCTTGCTTCTCTACGGCCATGATGTGCAGGGTGAGCTAATACGACTAGTTCGGCCATTGATTTTTCCTGTACTAGCCCTCATTCTTTTCTATTTTTGGTTTCTTCCACTTAATCCATATTTGATCCTTGTTTTCAGTTCTTCACTTGAATAGGGCTAGCAGTTTTAGTTCGGTGCCAAGATTCTTTCCTTTGGTATTCTTCGGCGAAATCATCAATAAAGCTGCATCGAGATCTATAGGGGATGATTGCCATTCTTTTCTCAACCGGAATGTTTCTGCCATAGAAAAAAAAGAATCAGGTTCACACCCGAACGGGCCGAGCCATTACTTCGGCACCACTTTCCATTAGTCGGGTTACTCCTGTTTCATCGCATTGCGAAACGAATGGAATGAAATTGGACCGACGACGGTCTACTGTGGGATCTCCCTCCGGCCACCATATTGATCCAGTCAATGTGCCATCTCCCTCCGGCCACCCACAAGAATCTGCAGACCGGAGGAGTATTGTCTCGGTCCATATAAATGGCTGTGAATGCACTGTTCTTTTGGAACCGCAAGCAGTTTGGTTTTTTCTGCGTGTAATGTTGCGAGCGTCCGTCTGGACCGCGTCGTCTCTTCCTGAAATTTTTGGGCCGGACAAGGACAGCCGATGGTTGAACTATCATAAACACCCAAAAAATAAAAACAATCATCTTGTCGGCATTAAACCACCTAATTTCTTCCCATAAACATCTCTCTCTCTCTCTCGCCTGACTTCGAGAAAATTTCAACAGCACGTGACGTCGCGCGAGACGTGTTGACCGGCAACCGCAACCCTTCGTTCAGCCGGTGCGTCTGAACGAAATAGCACGCGCCCGCCAGCATAATCGTACGTCTGACAATGCATGCTTAATCGAAGTACAAGTTGATCGCGACCCGGTTTGATTTATCGTGTCCAAGAGAAGGGGGAAACATCAAACTTGAGTAAAACGAGAGCTTGTAGATGAAGGCGCTGGTTTCTTCGTGCTGTTACGCTGTAGCTTTCTGCTGGCGGAGGTTATTATAATAGCGGAGGAAAGCAGCACGAAGAAGCTTCGTTTTGACCGGCCTGAGAGGCGCCTCAACCTAACGCCGTGAGAACGTTTTGCCCCACGTTTTCTGAGGAAAGCGACAGTGGGAAAATCAAGACCATCTCCTCCAAAGAAAATTCCAACTTGGCTTGTAGAGAGAGAGAGTGTGAATGGCTTGAGCAACACTAATCTCTCTCTCTCTAAATGACCAAATTGTCCAGTAGTAGAGCTGGCGATGACGCTGAATGGAGTCAGTAGAAAGGGGTGGTTCTGTCCAGTAAAGACAAAGAATACGCCTCGTTACGGTCGAGAAGGCTCTGGTTAGGATATACCCGAAAGAATAAGAAAGAAAAGAATGACAGCATCAAGAAATGGGAACGAACCACGAAGGGGGAAGGTTTGCTTGTGGACTTGTTCTCGAGAAACAACCAATTCTTTCGATGGGTGCTCAAGAAAAAAAAACCTATTAATTGACACGCTAGACAATGACCTGGACTCCATTCGCATCTCGATTACTTAAGTCTTATCTCTCGGCTCTTTGCATGCAAACTATAACAATCTCTCTCTCTCTCTCTCTCTCTCTCTCTCTCTCTTCCATACTCAAAGAAACGAATCAGTGAGCACGAACAGAGCAAAACAGAGATAAGATAAGCAGATCAAGTTCCGGGTCTGCTCTCCAAAAAGAGGGCGGCCGCATATCCGAGGCAGTGAATCAGGTGAACATCTTGACTCTGCATATTGCAATATGATTCAGAGTACACCATCATCATCATCATCATCAACTTGTGCGCTTTATCTCTGCTTCTTCTTGATCTTTTCTCATAATAAGCCATGGCGACGCCTGCCTCCTACTAAAAAGTAAAAAGTTCCCATCAATATATATATTCGGTCGCTCGTTAGCTTTATGGAGACGGACCCATTTCATGTTTCGAAACCTTCATTTGCAGAAAGTACGTATTTCGGCGCGCAGCCGGATATTCCTTCTCAATAAAAATCTCGTCTTTGATAGTCTTCGCTCGTTTTTTCGATCCGGGCTTCATGAAATACTTCACAATCCCGATATTTATCTGTATGCGGATATGCATAGTGTCCTTTGGTAATCCTCACGAGTTAATAATAAGTATTTGACATATTACAAGAACAACGAGCATTGCTTAACGAGTGACTAGGGAAAAAAAAAAAAAAGAATTTTTTATAATTATGCTTACCCGGTAAAACCTCTTATTATATCTTCCTGACTGGATCAAATAAATTGACAAAAGAAATGTTTTTTTTTTCTTCCTCATGAGACAATGTTAAATTTCATTCGTAACGGATTGCTGTTCTTGCTCGTTTTTTGAATTCCAGTTAATTCACGCGCGCACCGAGTCCACTCCCCCAAAAGGGTCCACCGCGCATCCACTCGACTCGATGGCAGACCGAGTCCACCCGCACGACTCCCCGCCGGCATCGCCGTCGTCCCCGACGGAGAACCCTCCTCGGGAGCCGCAGTCGCCGAAGAAGCCGGCGCTCCCGTCCGAAGACAAGCCCGTCCCGCCCCCGCTCACCTACGTCATCCAACTCCCCAAGGACCAAGTCTACCGCGTCCCGCCCCCGGAGAACGCCAAGCTCTTCCAGCGCTACACCCGCCGGGGCCAGCGCCGCGGGAGCCCCTGCTGCTGCATCTTCCTCGCCGTCGCCGCCTTCGTCCTCCTCGTCGGCGCCGCCGCCGGCCTCTTCTACCTCATCCTGAAGCCGGAGCCGCCTAAGTACGCCGTCGATGGCGTGGCGATCAGCGGCGTGGACCCGAACACGACCTCCGCGATGTCGCCGGAGATCATCCTCGCCGTCCGGGCGGCGAACCCTAACGACAAGATCGGGATTTACTATCTCGGCGGAAGCTCCGTCAACATGTACTACGACGGCGTTAGGTTGGCCGGCGGCGCGTTGCCGGCGATGTACCAGTCGTCGAACAGCTACACGGTGTTTAACGTGACGTTGACGGGGAGCGACGTCGTACTGACGAGCGATTCGCTTCGGGGTTTGACGGCGGAGCAGAGCCAGGGAAGCGTGCCGCTAAAGTTGACGGTGAAGGCGCCGGTGAAGTTCAAGGTCGGCGCCGTTAAGACGTGGAAGATCACCGTCAAGCTGTCGTGCGACGTGACGGTGGACAAGCTGACGGCGTCAGCGAAGGTTGTGCAGGAGGATTGCGATTATAGTGTAAATATATTCAAATAATACGTGGAAAAAATGGGTTATCTATTCGGTAGCCTGTAGAGTTTGTTGAGGACTGAGTCAGTATATAAAGTTCGGTATAAACTATAAAAATATATATGTTTATCTTATTTTTATCGGATGAAATTTATGTACACGAGTTAGATCCTCGTGTGAAAATGGAGGTGTCACTTGGACAATCGTTTTGTTGATATCTATCTAAAGACCACTCAACATATTTTTATTCGACTCGAAAACCATATATTATACCTAAAATTAAAAGAGGGTCATTGAGTAATTGTTGAAAAACGGTAGTGTGAGACTAGGATTTATTATCTAGTACTTTTGGGAATTTTTTTGTTGGAAGATGTCTACTATGAAGTTGAATTCTATCGAAAGAATCGATCGAATTGGTGAATTTGGGGACTTGACATGGTTTTGATTCTATTGATACCAAACTTTAAACTCTATTCAGAGAAAGTTCACATTGAACTCAGACCAATCATTGATATGATCTTGATTTAAACCGTTTATTCCAAATAGAAATGCAAGATTAAGTACATTAGTAGATGGAAAGCTGCCTGGTTTCTAATGGAAAGTATCATCTTTCCATGCGCCGATGCAATCGAAAATCGAAGGTCATATCATTTCAAGCGTCGGATTTTACCTAATATCTCCGTAAGCGATCCTGCCACTTTTATGATCCTTGTACAATTTCACATTCCAACATGCGACTTTAATCGACCTTGAGAAGCGTTAAGCCAACATCAAACCACGTCATTTAAGTTGTTTCCCCGTCTTCGCTTAGACCGAGACAAACTGTGCGGTTGATGAAAATCCTATGTTGACTCGGTTTGTTAGATTAGGATTATCGGCTTGAGCAGCTCAGAGAGAACATCTGACATCATCCGGAGTTGTTATGGCCGCAAAGACGACATGCAGTAGGTTTCGATATCGGTCGAACATCAAGTCCGGCAAGCAGGAATGATTCAACTGAGGTAGGAATGAACTAGCGGAATAATATTTGCTCACCTCAAGAAGCCACCTTGAAGCAACGACCGGCTCTTCGTACTGATGGATTCGAAGGGCGAATTCTCGTGAGAGCGGCTTCATTCACAATGTCAACACTGCCAAGGAAAACAGCATTTGCAAGTGATTGCGATTGCCATGTATGAAACAAAGAAGAGGGGAAGAGAAAAACTTCCTTAGGCTGTGATTTTTCGCTTACCCAAATCCCCACGGCGAGTTAAATGACGTCGAGAGCTGCATAAAGTTCTTTGAAAGAAAGCTCTGCTTTTTCCGAGCAGAGAGCTATTAATCAGCGCGAGACCCTTTTCACGCTATGAGCTGATCGATCGTGAACGGACTCGAATATGAAATCCCCAACGACCGCGTGATTTTCCTAGTCTCTATTTCTTTGAATGGTGTTAATGCAAGTCTCCCAAGCCAAATTCTGCCATTGTTGGCCAGCTGAAAGAGACCATGGCCGCTTCAAGAACCGACCTCCATAGATTTCTCTAGATATAGCCTGCTCAAAGAAAAACTGATTCGAGATGCAAGAGCTGTGTGCATGCGTACACTGACAGGCACAAATGACAATGCAGAAGAAAACAACATTGACGCATTGTAACCTTTAATAATTGATCAATAGTGTACAAAACTGTTCCAGTATGATGCAGCTGGATGCATACCACAAGCAACTTGAACCCATATTTACATCCATTTTGTAAAACGTGTACATTGACCAAATTCATCTTTGTGCGGGGATTCTATCATTGTCACGAATGCTCGAGAAAGCTAAAGAAAGACTAATGTATGGTTTTCTTCATCTCTGCTGTGGTTCATCTTCTAGTAAATGTAAAACCTTACTCAGTATTCCAAACTGTCTAAAAGATTTCCGGAATTGAATTTTACAATTTCTGAGCCTATATTCTTTGTACAAAGAACCTGAACCTGTCATTGGGACTTCAAGTGCTCATAGTGGCTTTTTGCATCCTGGATGGCCTTCTCAAGTTCTGTGTACTTCTCCACCGACAACTTTGCAAAATTATTCAACTGATAGAGGACGTCCGTCAATTTTGATCGGAAATAATCGAAGTGTGAAGTCCATTCATCTGGATCTTCATTGCTCAATAATACATCAAGAGCCGGGTCACACGCATCATCAGCATTTGAGGATGATGGATGAGGCCATTTTCTAATCTTTTTCTGGCTTTTTTCTTCACGTGGTAAAAAGCTAGAAACCTCAGCTGCTAAACGCTTGATGGAATCTGTAACTTCCTTGGTAGGCAAGGAGTCGAGCTTCTCCAACCAGACACCGCATGTTACATATATTGGGGGACCTAACTCCCTTATTGATGGGGGTTGTTTTGCCCTTCTATTTCGTTTTGAAGTCTTTTGATGAATTGAGACGCATTTATAAAGCCAGTTGTCTATTGCCTGCAGGTAGAATTTCTGGGCAGCAATCCACTTCATAAAACTCGTAGAGAGAGAGCCCAGCTCACTTTGAAGATAGACTGTCTTCTGCTGCTGTATGGTAATCTTGGCATTGCTGTTGCTATATGCCACTGAGATTATGGTAAACTGAAGATTGTGGCACTCAGACATTAATTCCCACATCCTACTTAACCTGCAAAATAAGGTTCAGAAGAAATATTGAGGAATAGATACCAAACAGTGTGACTTGAATGCATGGTCTCATGACCAGAAAACTCAGATAATTTCGAATCATAGTCGGGCAGAATAAAGGACAATAGCAGGAATGAGGGTTGTGGACAGCTTGAGATCAATCTTTTTGAAGGGAGACAGAGTTCCCAAATTCCTGTGCAAACATGTGTACACGCCCCAAAATTTTGTGACATGCAGCCAAGCGACGAGAGAAAAACCAGCAGTCATGAATGGCAAGGAGGCAGAAATGACAAGTTATACCCTTCAACCAACTCTTCAAGTTGTGGTTGCAGCTCTTTGTCCCTTAATTCCTCAATGCTCTTTGAAATTGAATCAATCCTCTGAATCGCAACTCTGATTCTTGAGTGCAAATCTTTGATCTCTGCGCGGGTCTTATCAATTCTAATTCTTTGGGCATCCTTTGATTCAAGTTCTGTTAGAAGTTTGCACGTCAAGTCATACTTCCTCCTAATTATCCCACTCGCCTGACATATTTGGGGAGAAAAAAAAATGAGTAACGTGTTAGCTCACAATTCGAGGATCATTCTACATGTATCATAGCATGCTGTGCATCTTCTTTTCATTTCATTAACATGATAATTCAAAGCCTTTTTGTGCCACTGGCCTCTAATTCATCAGAGTAATGTCATGATCGCATTACATTAATTGCACCCTAAAACAATGTCATAATCGTATTAAATTAATTGCACCTTAAAACAATCACCAGTTAATCCAGTAGAAGTTCAACAATACCTTGACTTCATCATAAAGCTTTCTCTCCCATGCATTTAGGCGATCCAGTGTAGAAGCATGACTGCCCGAAATCATGCAAAAATTATCAAAATTATCACCAAGCTCCTCTATTTCATCCTTCGAATTCAGCCTCGGAGGATTCCAAGAAGAAACAGAATGAGAAGAACCAGTTCCATGCCAAGTTAAATACTTTACTGCAGTTTGAGCAGACTCTAAAGGACACAAGCAAAAGTTAGCTTAGAGGTTTGATGCGAAAGTAAAGCAATGAATACATCAGTTTTACACATGTCATGGACAAAAATAGTGCTGTTCTGTCTAACAAGCTAAATTATTCCTTACTCCTCATACACAAGAGGAAGCCATGAGGAAAAATAATTTACATGCACACATCCTGCATAAGACTTCAGAGAGTTTCGCATAAATTTGCCGGAACTGAACCGAAGTATTTTCAGCAAAGTGTGCTTATTTATCTTTCATGCTGATTAGAAAAACACAGATAAGGAAAACCACAGCAATGTTAAGCACTTTTGAAAACGTTTAAGCATTTAAAATACTACAAATTTCGATTCACCCATTATATCTATGGAACTTAGAGAGACAACATCAGAAGACAGAGTTTTGCCTTTTCATAGTTGTATCAAATTTGAGCATTTTTCGTGAATTTGAGAATCTGCTCATTACATATAGGCACTGTAAGCCAATCTATCAGACATGAGGACTGAATCCGAATTTTATAGAAGGAAAGAAAAAAATAAAAAAATGTGGCCCTCAGCACTTTTGATAAGGATGGATATATAAGTTTCTTCGGAAAAGAAGTGTCTTTTTGTATAACAAAAGCAATGTAAGTTGAGCAACGTAATTTTCTCGAGGATTGTTTCTGAACAGATGATTTGAAGGAGAAGCCACAACAATCTATATAAGTGAAAGACACAATCCGAATGGGGATTTTCTAAAGTCCTATAAAACGAGCATGAAGGCTACCTTATAATCACAATGAAGTTATCAACCAGATGGCCTCATTTTTTGGAATCAACAATAATACAATGCATTGATCACAGGCAAAAGTCCACAATTCAGTCACAGAGATTCAGGAGGCTCACCTTGAACTTGATGATAGTCTTCCCCACAAGAGAAACAAGCTCGAAGATACTTTAGCACAATTGGCTCACCTGCCACATTACTTCTGCAGTTAAACCCTTGGAAATTGAATGTACAATGGTAGAAAAGGATTGATCCAAAAGTACAATGCACAGAAGCTAAATAAGAACTCAAGCATAGAATTCTTAAAATGCTTAATGAAGTTTTATGATTTAAGGAATTTAGACCAATCAGCTTTTAAATCAACCGCATAAACTTCTCATACATAAATTTTGGAATGCATAAAAAATCAGCCAAGCCAAATTAATATCCAGCAAATAAGGTGTACCAGCACTTTGTAGTAATAAATGCATTCTCAAACCTAGATGTGAAAGAGACAATGGACAATAAAGTCTCGACCTTTAATACAAAATATTTGGGCACAGACACAGAGAGAGAGAGAGAGAGAGAGAGACCTTTCTTCTCTTTCCTCGGGCATACTAGTTGAATGTTCAGTTTGTTTGCTTCTAGCATCCGTGGAACTTCTTTTCCAAATTCTGAAGCTTTTAGGAAAAGATATTCAATATCGTTGATGCTTGAAATGAAGTCCTTTGGATGAAATTTAGCACCACTAGAATCTTCTTCAAAAGATATTTTCTCCGCGTCAGCTTCCAGATCAGCCACAGGAGATGTCTCCCTCAGGGGTGATAAATCAGGGGAGTAGCCCTTTTCTCCTTTCAAGGAATTCATTCCCGAACTCTTGTCGGTGATAAACTAGGCTTACCCTCATCATTCACCTTTCTAGAATTCTCGGATCTGCCAACTGGAGTATCAACAGAAGCCACGCTGAACTCGTCTTCAAAATCCAGAGATCCTTCAGCACTAGAAAAAGAATCCTTCTCCTCATCATATTCTGGTTCAGAAACTTCCTTTTCATCCATGAGTTTTCTTACATCATTAGAATTCTCCAATCCTTGCCTTGCTCCCTTCCCTTCAAGGAATGGAAACTGATGGTCGATTGGATGGGAGTGACCAAAGAAATCCCACAATGGACTTCCAGGAGGGACAGCGGGATTCTTCAATGGCGAGGCTTCTGGTTTTTTTGAGGAACAATGTGGAACATTTTCTGGAGTACAAGATGAAGTCACTGTCTGTGTAGCAGGCGGAGCAAGTGTTTCTTCAATTTTTGTAGAACAGCTACCTTGAAACTTCATATAACTGGCTCGAACGGAAGAGGAAGTAGGCAATAGAGATGGAGAAAGAGCGCCCTTGCTATGAAAGCGGTGTGACCCTGAGGGAGGTGAAGATGAAAATTGGAAAGTAGACTTCTCGGTAAATGCAATTGGCTCAGGTGTTGCACTTGTTGAGGTATACGAGGGAGACTCCTTTGGAGATTCTGTTTCAAAGAACTTTGTGAGAGCTGTCCCTACGTTCCTTAATGATTGCACATACATGACATGTGCATACACAAGGGAGCCCCAACCATCAACGGCTTGCCTAATGAATTTTTTCCTCTCCCGACAAAGCTGCAGGGCCTTATCTTCTTCCGCTTTAGAGCTGGTAAGTCCTGTTTTCCACGGCATTCTGCAGCTTCTTTCAAGTGAATTATATAGAAACCCTGAAAGATATTAGTTCCATTTTATCAGATAAATCCAAAGTACAAGGACCATCACTTTAGATCTGGGGAACACCATCAACTGACCTTAAAGCACAGTCCTAAAAATAAATAATAGTGCAGTGGTTAAAGTGTGCTAGACTCCTCATCTGGCCAAAATACTAGACTAAGCATATTGGTTTTAGATATCGAAGTATTAGACAGGGATGGAGATTTGAGAATGGAACCTCTCGATATAATTCCATATCTCGACCAACTGGCAACTTAAGATCTTATATTGTTTAATAGTGGTCCCAGATAAACCTTTTTCGCTTACATCTACACATATCTCCAGATACAATCAGCCAACAGAACAGCAGATCATCACAAAGAATCGGCATCGCAAAAGACGAGGTTCCCATTGTTTTCTTTTCCAAAATGGTAAGGGAACAAGAAGAACATTGCAATCAATTGAGATTGCACAAAATTACATGTTCAGTCCATGAGCTCTTCAACAAGTATGACAGGCAGCAGGAGGACATAGGTTCTCTAAAATTCCTAACACAGTATAAACAGAAGAAATCAAGAACAAATGCAAAGAGAAAGCGATCAATGCTCAGCTTTCACGTCCGCTTTCAAGATATATTGACCTTCATACATGCTGGCACTACATGCAATGGAAAAGAAAATCGAAGAGGAATATACCTCAGATGAACAAGCTAACAACCAAATAAACGAAAGATGAAGAGAGAGAATTTGCTCATTAGCAATATCCACCAGTTCCACGAAGTTCTTCTAACAGTGCGAAAACTAAAGAAATGGTTTTCAAAGCCAACGATCATTAATTCCTCCGAAACAACATCTTCACCTTCACATGTTTACTTGCCTCTTACAAATTTCAGTGATCAGGTGACCACCGATACAGGACACGGCCGACTGTTCCAGCCCTTATGCTCGAACAGAAACGATGTCAACCCCATTATCATCATCAGACATGAAGCGAAAGACGTCGAATTACTTTTCAATGATTCATATTTCTCATGTTTCCTCGGACTCTAAACAGGGGAAACTCCATCAAATCAAATTGACCCGGGAACAAAATGGTCCGACGTGATCAGAAAACAAGCCGACAGGATTCCAGAAGCGTCCGGTGGCTACAAGGGACCGAATTCAAAACCCGAGCTCTTGCCAAAGAAGGGAAGATTAAAAAAAGAAAAAAAAACGAAGCTTTACAACTTATTAAAGCCTAAGAGACTAGCTGGAGCAGAGGCGGGCTGCGGAAATTCAAGAAGAACCTGGCCAAATTCACGACACCGATCGAGGAGTCCTCGATTCTGCAGACGTCGATCAATCGGGGGAAGAGCACGAGAACGCGTCAAGAGGACGGAAACAGAGCCCGAGCCCGCCGGGGCAACAGAGGCGCGCTCCAACAAGCAACAAGCAAACAGGCAACAAGCAACAACAACAAGAAGCAACGACAGCCGTAACAGACAGGCGACCGCACGGAAGCGTACGACCACAAAGCACGCGTCGGAAGAAGAAGGGCCGATCGAAATAAGAAAGCTCGAGCTCACCTCAAGTCGTCGCCGTCGAGCGACGGCCGCGCCGAGCCGGAGGAGGATGGAGAGAGCTCAGAGGAGTCCAGAAGAAGAAGGCGCGCGTCGAAGCGTCGGCTTTGGTCGGCTTAGAGAGAGAGAGAGAGAGAGAGAAGTTCCGGGTTGACGAAGTAAAAAAGATGAAGAAGAAAGAAGGGAAAACGGGAGAGTTGTGTCGAAGGAACGAAAGCGTCGCTTTCGAGGGGGTTTCCATGCAAGCGAGTGCGCGAAACTGGAAAAAAAAAGGTCGGCAAAAAGGCCTTCGTGTTACCGATGTTTTTTTTTTCCCAAGCCGTTGTCGCTGTAAAGGGCCGGCCGCCCTTTTTAGCTTATCAGCCGCCAAGTTAGGGCAAAAATCATGGGGGGGAAAGATGAAATTATACCTAACAAAGCAGACCCTCCACCCTTTAGAAAAGCGAATTCGGGTGCCGAGAAATTAGCTAGTCCAAATTATACACTCTCGCGCGTAATTCACAAGGGCGAAAATTTGTCAAAAGCGGAGTTATGAGGAGCCGGGCACGTCGTTCATTCGAAAACAATGGGCTCCGTCATGGGATTTGCATGAGATAGGGGGGTGTACACGTATGACTCTGCATCGAGAGCATCCGATTCGCGAGTCGGACTCGCGAAAGCGATTTCGAGCCGATGATACGTCAGTGAGGGGAGCAGTAGTCTTACGAACATCACACCGGGCCGGATGATGTTTTCATCCTCAGCATCGTTACTTTATCGCCTCTTACGAATAGAATAATGCTTGGCTTCCTACTGGAAACCTCCAGCGACATTATTAAAGCGAAGTTCCTGGATGATGATAAGGACCTTTCATCGGACCAATGATTCGTCACCCTGGGGTTCCCAAGAGACATGACGTGCTCACTCTGGAAACGCCGAGGATCTTGGACCGAACAGGAGGCATTGAGAAACAACAGGGCATCGATCGACATGCACTAGTCCTACAGACTTCCTCGTGAATTCATTGACAACGCCTGGGACCGAAGATCAGATCCGAGAGTTTCTCGTGTCTGTGATGGACCCAAGCTTGCTTACTCCGGACAAGCAAAAGGAAAAAGATGACAACGCGCATTACGTTTTGCCCCAGTTGAATGAAATGATAACTCCACCAAAGTTCCGGCTAGCTATTCGTTGCAGCATAAATACTGAAGCTTGCAGCTTCCAGATGGGCAACCGAGCAAAAATGTGCGGCGTCCAAAAATCACCACATATACTAGGAAAATCTAGTACCAGAAATCTTAAAGCTAATTACAGATTGCTAGCCCTTCTGCCGCACTACAAAAGGGAATAATTCACTATAAATGGACAGCATCATGATCTCAGGCGGGCAGAGCTTCGAGTTTTCCTTCTAAAATCAGGACCATTAGGGGCATCTTGACTTGAAGTTGGTAATAGAGTGTCAGCATTTGTAGCTACCCCGTTTCGAAGCTTCATTCTCTTTGGACGCGGGAGTGGTTGGCTTTGGATTTGCACATCTTGAGCATCCTCTTCCTCTACTTCTTCCACTTTGGGCAGTACACATCTCCACTGCTGGCCACAACTAGGACAAACTCGCTCAGCCTGCGAGATATAATTTAGTTCAGCGCTGAAAATTATCTGAATTAGATAGTGGCATGACAAGGAACCCTTCAAGGCTTACCTTCTTCTGGGAAAATCGTTTATGCAGGCAATATTGATGGATTCGAACGTTACAATCATCATTCGGGCACAATTCTGCCTGTCGGACAGAGATGGGAATCAGAGCCTTTAGTAATTTGTTGCAATGTCTTTTGTTTTACAGTAAAAGCATAAATACTTGATGTGCATGTGGCCTGCCTTTCCATGTCCGTGATAAGTCAGATAGTTCAGCAAAATAATGCCATTGTAACTATCGTTAACCTAGTGTACTGCTATGGAACTTCACAGTGCTTGGCACTTACACTGGTTCACATTTCACAGTTTAATGCACCATATGTAAACATAAATTTTCCATGCATGTTTCAACATAAACTGCGATAGGCAATGATAGCAAAAGAACTCATCGGCGAGTCATGTTTTTCCCAAAAGCAACATGTTGCCAATCACATAATTATAGAAGATCTGAACATGTGAAACACCATGAAACATATAATTGTTGACCAACATAATTGGTGAGTCACATAATTGTTGATCAGCGTCATCAAGAAAGAGAAGGAGCCAACCTTGATAGCAGCTTCGTTACATACTTCACATGAAGGGATATCATTACTCCGGAACCAACTTCTCAGATCAAGGAAAGATCGAATGCCAAGTCCTATCTTACCATCTGACTCGGAAAAAAGCCACTTGTCCCGCACAAGTTGCTCAAGGGTTTTTTCTTTCTGGGATATAGAAAAA
Organism: Eucalyptus erythrocorys; assembly: GCA_014182555.1. Lineage (NCBI taxonomy): Eukaryota > Viridiplantae > Streptophyta > Magnoliopsida > Myrtales > Myrtaceae > Eucalyptus > Eucalyptus erythrocorys. The sequence continues at coordinate 9,263,398 of CM024606.1, read as the reverse complement.
TTCCTAAATGCAGGAGGGATACTAATAGAATTGTCCTGTGACTGTGGCACAGCTCCATTCAGCATCTGTAGATAAAATAGAGGCCCTCATCATGAAATGATGAGACTATCCAGAAATTCAAGTAATTACTGAATCTTAGATATGCAAAAGTTCGTAGACAACTTGGATAGTTTCACTATTCACTGGTATCTATGCATTTTAGTAGTTAAGAATAAAATGAACTTATAGTCCTGGCATTTTATCAAACGTAAAGCAGGACTGAAACCAAGCTTTGTTTTTCTCATCAGAACTCCATCGGCAATCCACGAATAATATCTTGACTAATTTATCAATGCAAAAGTTGTGACTGAATTATCAGTAATTGTCATTTTCCGAAACCATGCAAAAAACTGTCATAAGAATGCATGACATACTTGCGGCATGACAATTCATATTAGTCAGTATGTATGCAGAGGCAGAAACTTCAACCTGATTTTCCAGCCGTATATTTAGGGCATCAATATCTGAAATGCAGCCTTGAGCAGTGGCATCTTGCACTATTGCTTCTACCTGAAAACAGTGATTACCAGAAATAAGCTGAATATCATTGAACATAAAAATCACGCTAAGTTAGCATACAAAATGTAAACGACATTATGTTTCACTTTGATAGGAGTGGAAAGCAATTTAAATCGTTTTAAAGACATGTTCAAACCGCATCCTGGAATAGACAGGCAAAGCCACAGGGACATAGATCTCCCACTTCTAGACAAGATTACATTTTTTCACCGGAGACTCTCAACTTATTTCACAATTTCTCCAAGTTAACCCATTCTACAAGCCTCCACAAGCTAAGCCTTTGCGCTACCAGTTCATCTGAAATGATAATGATTTCCAACAATGAATGAGATTGTCAGCTCTACGCAACCTTCAGAGATGAACACCGTCTCTCTCGTTTTTCCAATTTTTACCAGAAATTGAAGGAAGGAGTAAGGTCCGAAAGATGCATACGATTACTAGAAGAAACTAAAACAGACGACAGATTTTACTCTGTCCAAACAACGAGTTAGTACATCAGACTAACTGAAAGGCAGCGAGACGTACAATGCACTTGTAGAAAGCGATCTGCGGAACCGAGTACTTCGTCCCGAGCTGCGATTGATCGTCAGCAACATTATTGACAAATCCATAGAAAACCTGGCCGTCGTTTTGGTTCCTGCATCCGCGCAGCTCGCACTGAACATGCGAGAGCTCCTTATTGATCTTCAGGAGATAATCGTTGAACAGCTGCTGATGATTAGCTGCACAAAACCGCACGCGCTACCCCGTCAAACCATGAAAGTCTTCAATTAAGCCGATCCTGACGGCGCGCTCCTACCAAGGGCTTGGGACCGAAGGGTTACCTGGGTGCTTGCCGGTGACGCCGTTGAAGACGGCGTGGAAGTCCTTCTCGCTGAGGGGGCCGCGCGAGATCAGGGCCTGGATGAGGACCTTGTGCCGGTCGGTGAGCTCGGGCATGTCTGCCGGACGGATCGCGGGATGAACCCTAGGGTCGAGATTTTGCAGGTTTTAGGGAGCGAGGTTGCCGGGATCAGAGCATCGACCGAGAGGTCGGAACCCTAATGATGGTCGGAAATCGACCGGAAGAGGAGGGAGAGAGAGAGAGAGAGAGATCGGATGGTCGGGTGGAGGGAAAGATCGAATGCGGGTGGCCAGATCAGAATATCGATGGGGCCGAAGGAGGGGTTGTGGCGGGAATGAAAGTGTGCGGGCGTTTTTGGGTTCGATAAGAGTTGGATCTTTTTGGAGAGTCTGTTATTTTCTCGACGCACAGCCATTTTTTCATACTTTCTACTATTAAGCAAAAATACTCTGTTCATTCTAGAGGAGTAAAAGTATTGAGGGTGCGTTTGATGGGACTTTTGAGAAAGTCCTTGAAAAAATATAAATGGCTTTAAATTAAAGAAATCTTTTAAAATATAAATTATGTTTGGTAAATTGTAATTTAAAGTCCATTGTGAAGTACTTTAAACAAAATAATATTTGAAAAAATTTACATTTATAAATAATTTTTGTAATAAAAAGAAAAAAGAAAAATAAATGGTTGGCCAGCAAAGGCTAAGGGCCGCTAGCGATCGAAATTTGTCGTCGGCGACCAACTCTCAAGTTGTAAGACCTCACGCGGCCACCGGAGACCACAAGTCCTTCTCCTTCATCTGCCACTCCATCCACTGACGTCGAGTCTTACCCCAACGCCACCACCCTCAACCTCTCCCTCAACCCCTGCCTCATCGATGTGGCCCTCATCATCATTGTCGTTGCCTGCAGGATCGTCTTGTAAGAATTTTCCTAATATGTGGACTAAATTAATTAACATTGTTATTTACCGTTTAACATTTACCGTTTTACGGGGTTTGGTCTAAGTTGAGATAGAAGGTTTCTTAATTAGTCTAATATGGGGGGTTTGGCTAGTGTGGGCCGAGTTGAGCTGCCCGTAATGAGGGGGACTCAGGAAAACTCTATAAATAGTCTTCAAGTCTCTCCTCTAACCCTAACCTCACATATCCTCACCTAAGGCACATTATTCTAATGTCAATCGTGAGGGGCCGCCTCATTGAGCCAGTAATACGGAGGGCAATAGAGGAGAATGATTTGATACGTGGATAAACCCCTTGATATGTGGGCAATCCCTTTCCGCTTCCGCTTTCAAGAACGAGATCCTAAAACAGGTGCGTCAATCTTTCTATTTACAATTGCATGTTTTTATTCTGGTTATGGAGATTTTGGGATTGCGCAATTTGCATTCTACATGTGGTATCAGAGCCTCCATAACCCTAGAACTTGATCGCAATTTGTTTTACCCTAATTTGTATGAATTTGCCCTAAATTATACTGATTTGCCCTAATTAGTATGAATTTGATCTAATTTGCGATTTTCGAGACTTTTAGTTTAATTAAAATCAAATTAAATTGCAAATTGGGATTCGGCTTGACGAGACGGTGAAAACCGTTGACGGCACGTCGCCGGGGGACGCCGCACGCGCCCCCACACGCGGCCACGCGCCGTTGGGGGCGTCGAACACGCGCCCCACACACGGGGCGTGCGTCGCACGTGGCCGCTGACGTCAGCGACCCAAGTCTGACCCGATGCGTGCGTCGCACGTGACTGATGACGTCACGGTGACATCAGCGACCCGGGTTCGACCCGATGACGTCAGCATCTGACCCAACGACATCATCAACCCGACCCGGAGGGCGACCGACCCGATGACGTCACCTACCCAACCCGGTTTCCGACCCGACCCAGCGACCGACCCAAACCGATTCGGAGACTGACCCGACCTGGTCAACTATTGACCAGTCCGGTCAATTGGTCCGACCGGGTGGCTGGATCGGACGGTCGAACCGGGAACTGGTCTGACCGCCACCGGTCGAACCGGAACTGGTCGGACAGCCACCAGTTGGACCGGCTTCTGGCCAGATTAACGTCAGGCGCGTGAGCCCCACGCGCCGCGCACTCAAGCGGCGCGTGCGGGCACATGGGGTCTTCTTTTGGTGCATGGTTTGCGGCGTTGGACTCGTATAGTAATTTCCTATATTGTGGTATATTTATTTTATATGTTTGATGATTTTATGGATGTGAAAATACATACAAAGCCCTAAATACGTGTATTTTTAATGTATTTTTGCGTATTTTTCTTGTATTTTCTGTGATTTTGGAAATACAAGTGTTGGGTTATAGGTATATTATCACATAATCATTATAAAGATATGATACATCAATAAAAATTAAACTTTATTGTGAATTGAAGCTGGCTTAATGAGATACAATCATTATGAGATAGTTATTGAACTATATCTTGAGATAATGAGAAAAAATTTTGTTGCTCATGCATACTCCTTTACATGCTGGTAACCTTTGAATGTTAGACGTCTTAAGAATCTGTGACCAAACTGATTGTACTAATAACACATCTGTTGAGTGTAGGTAATGCATGTTAGTTAAGTTATTGCACATTATACCTAAACTCATATGGTCACTGGTTAACGCCTATCAAATTGAATATTTTTTTATGGTTAAGGAGTATGGCAATATTTATGCAGAGCAATAGTATTTACTATTATAGTTTAGATATTTGGTTCTGTGATTTGACTCAATTTATAGGCCACTGATTGATAACGATATTTGTTACTTAAATTTGACTAATAAATTAGTTGTTGACCTTGGAGTCATGTTTTGCCTTATGAAACTCATGAGCTATAATGAATCAGCCATCAAGCTTCTCGATCTGGTGCACCATGTATTGCTATTGATGTTGATTTGTGATGGATTCACTGGATCAACATTAAAAGAACCATTGGAATCTGTAATTTTGGTGCACAAGAGAAGTTTCCTGTGTTGCTGTGATTAGTGATTTCATTGGAATCTATCTTTCAGATTCTCTATATATATTTATATATATGTATGATTAATTTTATTAATGAATAAGGTAATGTAATTAGCATGATATGTGATTTCAGTGATATGTGCCCCCATCATTAAAGTTGAAATCACATGTATATGGTGTATGTGAGATGTAAATATATCCCTGGTATGAGAGAGTTTCAATGATTCAATTGAGTAGTGACCGCCAAAGTGGCACGCTTGATTGGGTTTAAGAAATTTCGATCTCGTATGCTGATTGGGATGTCTCCTGGTCTAATGCATGGTCATATTCCCAAATGAGGTGATTGTGTATTAGTTCATGGAGGGATACATGATGGTGTGGTGGAGGAGTAATCAGTCCTAGTGGTTTATCTGCCCAAAGGTGATGAATTCACGAAGATTGGAATATATTCTCATAACCGCTATCATGTGGGGAGTGTACAACTGCATGTCATGTATTCTGCGCAAAGGTGATTATATGATTATGCGTGCAACTCTCTGGATGTGTACTTATACGTCAAGTTACACGGTGCTCACATGATGCTAATTATATACATTGCTTGTTTTTCAGTTATTTTTTTGTAATTAATAGCTCAACTATTATTGAGGTTTTTACTGCTCATATGATTTGAGCACTAGAATTTGTTTACTGTTCATGACGCGGTCCATTTTGGAACATTTAAAAAGTGGTTTGCCTACTAACTGCACTACTAAGGGATGATGGAAGCCTTAGTGGTTTGAAATTATGTCTTGTCTAATACTGAAATTATGACATATCTGTAAAGATTATGTTTAGGTCCTAATGACATATACATCTCGTATATGGTTAAAATGTTGTTTTCAAAAGTTTTCTATTTAAGAAAAATGACCGAGATAAAGAATAAATAATTACAATTAGTCTTAAAAGGTTGTCAGGCTTAATAGTGGCCGTGAGTATTTGGCAAGTATGACAATGCGAAATAGCTTAAAGGGTCATTTGTCAAATACTTGGTACATTATGGGGTGGTAACTTTAGTACTATACCTGTAAATCCTGACAAAAGATTTGGCCGAAAGGCATAATTGCACCATAATTAACATGGTGATGAGCATGATTAGTAAGACTAATTTATTTGGTATTTTCTGGAATGGTATTTTGAAAAACAACATTTTCACACACAAAGCGTGTTTCTTATCAAAGTTATTTCATAAACTTATTTTAACTTATGAACTGGATGTAAATTACTTAACTCTTATTAAATTTAAGAGGTGGTTATCTAATCCAATATTAGATGCGTTAGCATTTTGATTCACTTGAAATTATTTCGCATCTTACCTAGATTGTTCAAAAGGGTATTGATTTTAAGACCCTAAAGAAGATATAAGAATTATGGAATTACATACTGTAAAGTTTCTACAGTTTGATGTAATTTACAAGGATAGCTGCTTTCAGACTATTAAGGATAATAGTACAATGGAAAATCATTGTATCTCTATCTTTGTCTAAACAGACAATTGTGGAATCTCCTGTACCATAGACTAAACTTGATGAGGTTCAAAGTACTATTCTTGATATAGTTTATGATGAAATTTTCCTCTCAAGTATAGAATGAAGTGGTTGTAGATTTACTCGGGAGATTTGTTAGGGAAAGACGATCAGTTATTCCATTAGACTATATAGTCCATTTGTGAGAGCATGACCACAATATCCACTACATGGTTGATTTAGCGACATAAATAAATGTTGTTTCTTATCTTCAATTAAGTATGTGATTAGATGTCATAAAAGACGATATGCAATCTATAAAACATGTTTGGAAACTTACTGACCTATCTAAATATCACAAGTTCTTTAGTTGCAAATTGACGTACAAAACTAAAACTTTTCACTCTGAAAGAGGGGTGGATTGTTAATAGTGAATGAATAATTATTTATTTAAAAGATTCTTTCAGAGTGAATGTGGCATTAATAGTTTATTTATTTATTTATTTTTATATGGAGTTACGCCAAATAGATACTAAATCTATATAGTGCAACATGAGGATTTTGCAATAAATTTAAGTAAATTTGTGTGTAGACTGAAAGTTTTATTAATAATTTTATGCAAGTTTCCAGACAATATTATTAAAGTTTCATAGTGTTGTTATTTTGTTCAATTAGGAACAAAGTAATTCAATATACTGTAAGGTCAGTGGGAGGAAATTTATTTTTCTCATATTCTATGTACATGATACTTTGTTTACAAGTAGTGACCTTGACGCATCTTTTGTCCTTTACACTAAGGTCCGTAAGGATTGTTCTTGTCACATATATTGGATTTTATTAAATTTTCTCAGAGGACATTTGCTGATCGTATTTTGGTAATATTCAATATACATCATTGCAAATAAGGAATTACTCATGTTATTAAGGGTGATGGAGCTAATCCATTACTTTGTCCTTATTTAGATATTGAGAAAATCTAATTAAATGGTCTACCTTGTGTTAATGCGCTTAAAAGTATAATATATGCTTTGATTTTGCACTAGATTAAATATCATCTTTGCGGCGAGACTTCTAGGCAGATATATATTGAATCCAGGACGCGATCATTGGGTTATTGCCAAGAAAGTTTTAAGGTACTTAAAAGGATAATAGATTATATATTAATCCACAGACAAGTTTAATTCTTTCAATTAGTAGGGTATTTGGATATTAACTTTGCTGGCTGTTAAAATGATATAATATCAATAACAGGATACATGTTTATGTTAACAGGAAGTGCAGTGCAGTAAATAAAGTTTTGTGTCTACTATGTAAGTAGAGTTTGTAACTTTATTTTAGGCTGTTAATTGAGCTATTATGCTTCGGAACTTTATGAAGGAGTTGACCGTTTTGACTTTATGGATAAACCCATACGGTTAAGTTGAGACAATAAATTTGTTGTATTTTTATTAATAACAAATGTCTCAATGGGTCTAAATATATAGCGGTCGAATATATATATATATATATATATATATATTTTTTATATATATATATTGTTGGTAAAGGACGGTCGAATATTTTTTACCATAAAGAAACGGTACAGAAATGGTGACTTATAATATAACATATTTTCACAGATGATGTGATTGCAGATCCATTAACTAAAGGCCTACGTCTATATGTATTTGAGTGACATGTCATCAACATGGGCCTAGGAGTATCTTCGGATACTGTTGTTTAGTGGGAGTTATTTTGACTTTATCTTGATAAAGTTCACATCTTTGTTCGTTACTTTTGGTAACGGTTTGATATGTATCAACTTTTACATTCAATAAAATAATTTTGAATGTGTTGTTATCATGTTGAATACATATTGATAAAGTCTCAAGGTATTACTTAAACCTTAAGTGAAGGCTAGGGGCATCCGGTTATTAGCCTTATGCATATGTCTTGTGATACATAAAGAAAGGTTAACCATAAGGACAAGACATATGTGGGTTCATTGGAACCATAATTTCATTCTCTTGTAGCACAAACTTTTGTGTTGCCTAAATAAGAAAATGGTGACTGACAAATGGATCTCTCTATGAGAGATGTTAGCCATTTGCCACACTACCATATTGAATCCATATCAATAAAGTTGAAAACACTTGTGATCATGGAAGGCTCTGTGTGTATACATGCAGTTACCACCATGGTTCGGTATTGGAGGCTTTATGTGATAGGATTGACTATTAAGAATTATCTCTGGACCAATGTGGACACATACAATACAGTTTCAATTATTTATAGTCCAAGTAGGAGAATGTAAGAATTTTCCTAATATGTGGACTAAATTAATTGACATTGTTATTTACTGTTTAACGTTTACCATTTTACGAGATTTGGTCTAAGGTGAGATAGAAGGTTTCTTAATTAGTCTAATATGGGGCTGGCTAGTGTGGGCCGAGTTGAGCCTAGCCCGTAATGAGAAGGACTGGCTGGAAACTCTATAAATAGTGCTCAAGTCTCTCATCTAACCCTAACCTCACATATCCTCACCTAAGGGACGTTATTCTAACGTCAATAGTGAGGGGCCGCCTCATTGAGCCAGTGATACGGAGGGCAATAGAGGAGAAGGATTTGATGCGTGGATAAACCCCTTGATGTGTGGGCAATCCATTTCCGCTTCCGCTTTCAAGAACGAGATCCTAAAATAGGTGCGTCAATGTTTCTATTTACAATTGCATGTTCTTGTTCTGGTTATGGAGATCTTGGAGTTGCGCAATTTGCGTCTTACACGTCCTTCACTCCCTTGACCTCTCCAAGTCCCTTTTTTCATTGCTACCGAGTTGTTGGGTTGCGGCAACTCAGGCGACCCAGTAGTCGAAGATTGCACGTAGCCTCGCGACAACCCAGATCTTGGTCACGACAACTCAAGCGACTCAGACAACCCATATTTGGGTCGTCCATCACATGACCTGGATTTGGGTCTCGACAACTCAAGCGACCTAGAGTCGGAGGTCATGTGACCTCACCGCGACCGAGATCTGGGTCACTTGAGTCGCTGCAACCCAGATCTGGGTTGCGTGACCTCCGTCGACCCAAATCTGAGTCACCGAAGGTTACGCAAACTCGCCATGACTCGCGAGGGTCACTGAGGTCATGCCACTAGCCAGCAACGGTGCCTCACACCGACCTCCGTCCAGCCCATCGTCGGCCCTTCGCAATCTCGCTTGCTAATCTCAATGAAGAAGAAGGTGAATAGTTATGATGGCAAAATCAAAAAAATGAAATGTCAACGAGGATATTTATGAAAGAAAATTTGTTATCTAGTCCCCTTAGCATTTCGAGAAGGCTGAATGCCCAAGGCAACCCCATACCTACCTTGGGCTTTCGGCCTTCCAAAGGCTTGCTTTGCCTCAATCATCTTTTCAAAAGAATTTCCCAAATGCCAATTTTTTAGCCCAGAAGGCTTTGGATGCCCAAAGTGGCTTGGTAAAGCCACTCCCAAACGTACCCTAAGTATGGGTCCAAAGAGAAAAAGGGGAAGCAGCCCAATTCCAGATTCCAGATACTCATTGCTCTCGGTTATTGGGTCGGTTCCTAATTTCAAAAAAAGTGAGACTATCATGCGATTCGATTGTCATGCTCATTGATCTCTTCGATAAGAACTACACTAGAAATTGAGAATTGAATAATCGGATCACAAATTGAGAATGGATAAATTGCGATTATGCTTTTTGAATTTTTTATCATTCATTTTATTTCGCTTGTTCATTTTTTATGGATTATTGCAATTGATAAATGTGGATTTTTGCTATCATGTTTACTTTTAATTTACTTAGATAAAAATGAAACCATAAAAAAAAATTAGTCAGCACTACATAAACCTTGGAACTAATTGACAAGGTAAATTCCAAACTTTAAAAACTAAGGAATGATAAGCTAGGTTCCAAGTAAAGTGAGTATCAACCTTAAAATTACTCACTCATAACAATCGTATTTGATAAAATAAGAAGTATAAAATAACAATTAAATCTCAACGTAAAATCATACTCTGAACAAAGATCTCAACACAGAGTTGAAATTCTAATTAAATGTGAAAATAGTGTTTGTTAATTTTCATTGCCGAAGAAAAATCCCATAAAATACATCTACTTATGAGGCCAAAACAAAAATAAGAAATACATAAATAACCATACCCTCAACCCAATTGCTCCGCCTAGTTATTTTTTATTGCTTGTATCCCTTGAAAAAAAAAACGAATATACAAAAAAAAAAATATTTATTAAATAATAAAAATATTTTTCATTAATTATTATTTCAAATGATATAAATATTTCTCAAATCGTTCATTATCCACAAAACAAACAGAACTTTAAATTCTATCTCCAATCCAATTGCTCAACTCAGAAAATAACCACTTTCAATCTATTATATTTTCTCCCCATATTTATTCTACTTTAACAATGATTCACCTAAAATCTTTAGTATACAAAATGGACAAACTTTCAAAAAAATTTCTCATTCCCGGGCGGTGTGAACCTGAACTTAAGCAGGCTCCAGAAGCAAATTTTGCCTTATTCTTTTATCTAATTAATACCGAGGTTTCGATTTTCCTCGTAGCTAAAAGCACATGATATCAACAAAAATCGAGAAAAAGATACTAAAAATAAAATAATATATATAGGCAAAGAGGCACAAGAACAAACCCTCCCCCATCGGACTCAGTTTATCAAGGTCAAGCTCGAGCTAACCGTAGGAGAAACCACGGCAAGAAAGGCAGCTTTGCCGAAGTCGATTGATGGCACAGTAACTTGAAAAAAAAGTGAAGATTCAGCGATTGGAAACACTCGCAGGATGTAGATGCATAGAGGACCGACTGAAACAATCACACAGCCTTCCGAAAAGTTCCACACATATCAACAGATCTTTCACTCATTGAGCATCTGCAGTCTGATCAGGAAAGCTCCAGTTTAAACATGTTGCCAACAGATGTTCTCTCTTTGATTATGTGAGTTGCAGAGCGATTCAGAAACACAAACACAAGCACAAGGTTCAACTCTTTATAGTATTGGAAAAATGAATTCTTAGAACAATGCCAAATGAAACAACTAAAGATGGGTTACAGTAGCTGCATCTCACATTAGCTTAATATTTAAGCTTTTCCCTGTCAACAGCAGAGTGCCTTTTTCATGAGGCACCCTCCGTGCCAAACCCATAAATCTACGAATGCTAGACCAAAATCTCATGGCATCAGGACGTTGACAGCCTAAGAGTCACCAGGCATGCTCTTAATGATATCCGAATCACCTGAAGACAATAGAAACAAGATTGATATAAGTGTTTAGTAGAAGTGCATAACAGTGTTGTTGAACCATTAGCATAAAAAAGTTGACTCTAGAACAGCAGCAGCCCATCTCCATACCTGGGTCAATGATGCTGAGGCAGCATACCCGGAAATATTTTCCACAAGCTGTGCCCAAGTCTACATTGTCTGGCACATAAAAATGGAGACATATTCAATTTTGAATCCTTTCATGGTTTAAGGACAAAGGAGTTCAAGTGACAATCATATGAGCAACAGTCAATCCATCGAGAAATCAAAATTTCCATCGACCAAGAAAACTATCTTTTTACCTTAACCAACTTTATCTAAGTTTGTTTGACGAAAAACAAGCTTATGCAAATTCATCATCTCAAAATCCTAATCATAATTGACAGCATCAGGTCGACAGGGTTTTTCCGAGACTTTCCACCTGCACTTGGTAGGAGAGGGTCGCTATGTATAGCCATATAGAAACACATAGTTTTGGCCCAGCCTAATTAAGTTGCCAAAATCCATGAAGAGGGAAAAGGCTCAGGTGATGATATGGATTTGACTCAAAGTACAGACGGAATCGATCGATAATTGATGATCAAGTGTAAATATATGCATCTAAACATAAAGACAGCTATAGCATCAAACCAAATGATCAAAGCCAAAAGACTAACTTGTTTTTGTTCAATTGTACTAAATCCTGAAAAGGAAGAAAAGGAAACAGCCTAGAAGATTCCAAAACTCGAGAAGGGGAACAAAATGGCAAACCAATCTACATTAGAATAAGCTCCACAAACAGGCCCAGGTCTAGACTAACTTAAAGCTGGCACACCAATCCAATCAAAAGAATTGAACCCTAGCGATTCAACTGACAAACAGCAGATCATCTGGAGTTGACGAACTTACTCCCATTGTAGTGGTGAACTCCAACCTTCGCCAACATGGCGTAATACTCGATCTCGGACTTGCGAAGAGGAGGGCAGTTGTTCGCAATGATGACCAGCTTACCTGCACAAATTTCCACAGCAAAATTCATCACTTCGAGATCAAATTACAACTCAAGATCAGCACAAGCTTCGATGACCCGATAGCGGGAGTCTTATTAGCACGTCCCCAATTCACATCTAAGCCGAGAGATCTAACCACGCCGACCGATCGCGACGCTGCGGACAGAACAACTAGCACCGAAGCAAAGCCGGTAAAAGAATAAAAAACGCACCTTTGGAGTTCCTCAAGGTCTTGAGGACCGTCTTGTACCCCAGGGTGTACTTCCCGCTCTTCATCACGAGAGCGAGCCTGTTGTTGATGCTCTCATGGGTCTTCTTCTGCAGGCGAAAACCGAACCGGCCAAAATGCAGATTCCATCAAAACTTCGTCATCCATCCACCAAAAAATATGAGAAGTAGAAGAACGAAGACGTCGAGGAACGGTTCGCGCCGTCGGCGAGAGAGGAGGGGAACGAGAGATAGAGAGAGAGAGATTACGGTCTTCTTCGAGGCCACCATTGTTGCTCCTCGCTGGTCGCTGCCCGAAGCTGTGGAGACGGAGAGAGAGCGGCGAGCGGAGAGAGGAGAGCAAACCCTAGGGGGCGACGAGGAGGGAGATGCTTTTATCTGGAGATGAGATGGGCTTGGGCTTTTGGGCTGGGCCGTGGTTCGAGTAGGCCTGATGAAAGTTTGTTTGCATTTGAGGGGCTCGAGTTTGTGGCGATTCCCCAAATCGGCCCTCGATCGAGCTAAATTTGCATTTCCTTTCGGTTTTTTTTTTTTATTAATTTGGTCCCTCGAAGCCCATCGGTGGTCGCCGGCTTTTGCGACCTCTTAATGAGCTTGTTCGTGGGGTGATCCGTCAGCTGGCAGTTCAGTTCCCACCCAGAAATTGAAAATTTGATCAAAGGGGGTGGTTCTTAAGTGAGTCAATGGAACCACTGAACCAGTGGCGTGTTTAATTTTTTTATTTGTCATTAATGTTTGAGACAAAATTAAATATGTTATTGATGATCGTGATGTTTTCATGGTCAATTAAGTACGTGTAATAATCATTGGAATTCGCCCCAGTGGCCACCCTTCCAACATGAAAGGGGGAGGTGAGGGGTTCAAACCCCCACCTTCTCAGGGAGAGATGGGGTGAGAACGCGCAAGTTTTAAGAGTGGGTTTCGACGCCCACACCCTGCAAGAGACAGGGCAAAAGTCTGAGAGTGAGTGTAAAATAAGTATAGAGTGGGACTGACCAAAAAAAAAAGTACGTGTAATATTATAAGTTTCATGGATATTTTACCGATTTGTGACAAAATTTGGTTGGAATCAGTAACAACTATTGTGTTTTAGTTTATTCTTTTCATCTTACTCGAGTGTGTGAGTGAAATTGAAGTCATGCGATTTTTGCATGTCTACGTGCGTAGTGAAGTTTGAAATGGGAAATAGATTGGGTTTCTTTTGCGTATTTTTAAGAAGTGAAAAAAAAAATGATATCTATTTGGTTGGTCCGAGTAGACAATTTCACATTTGCAACTGAACCAAAGTTTATTAGTTTTTATTTTATAAAATTAGGAATCAAATCCATGCCCTTGATAACTACCCATGATTGGCCGGTCTACCTGGGCAACTCATTTTATTCACCTCTGGATTTATTGAGCTTTCATTTCAATGGGTCATCAATGCACTTTAATTGAAATTGGGGTAATTGCTTAGCCAATACTCACTCGATGTTTGGTATCGGTCACAAAAATTTGTTCATCATTTTTCATAAACCACTTCCAATATGAATGAATTTCTAATCATTCCCTTTAGAGAATGAGATTCTAATTTGCATATTAATTGATTGGTCAACTTATATATTGTCATAGTAATCATAAAAAAAAATGTCATGTATTGAATTGATTTTATGATCACATTTGAGCTAAATTGATTATCAATTTTCATCATATGCCATATTTACTTAAAGAAGAAGATAGTCCGCACGAGCCAACGCCCTCTCGTCAAAAGAAGGGTTTAAGATTCAACTTTTATTGCTTCAAAAAACCTCCGATGATAACTATTTTAAATTCATGCAAATCTTTCCATATTCTTTGTATCCAATTCAAGATAAAAGTTGATTCGAATGGTCTGATCAAGAAAAGAACCCCAAACAAGCTCATCATCCGCCCAAAGCAAGCAATCAATTATTCATTACATTCAAATTATATCAACGAATGTGACTAGTCAACTTACGTTTGTGTACGTACAATGACATGGTTCGAACCTACTCACGTTCAAATTCCTCCTCGAGAGAACTCCTAGACAGTTATAATGACATATTAAGCTCGATCAATCAAAACTAATCCAATTAAACATTCTCCGTACAAGCTATAAGGTCTTTCCTTGCCAAGAACCGTCTAATCAGTCCTCCCCAAGCTCTCATTTTTGGACAATCAAATCCCGGGATTGACCCACCCGCGTTAACAAAAATCTCTCGATCGAGGTAATTAAGAGGAGGGAGGGAGCATTTGTCCGAGCGCGAGAGGCCCCGCTCAAGCCAAAAACAAAGCGCTGCCGAGACAAATCGAGCCCAAAAAGCAGCACCCGAAACCGAACCGTCGCCGCACATCATCTCCTCCCTTTCTCTCCCTGCGCGACGCATCGAACGAACGCCCATCAAGAATCCCCCGCTGCTGCTTCTAGGGCTTTCCGCGCGACCCGAAGCCGCGAACGCCCGATCCCGCCCATGGCCGACGTCATGAACCCGCCGGCCGACTCCCTCGACGGCCCTCCCGAGGGCAAGGACAAGTCCTCCGACGATCCCGCCGAGTCCCAGTCCCAGTCCCAGTCCCGGTCCCCGTCCCCCCCCGCCGCCGCCGCCGCCGCCCCCGCCGCCTCCCCTGCCCTCTCTGCTGCCCCCGCCGCAGCAGCAGCAGCAGCCGCCGCAGGCGCAGCCGGCCCTGCAGCCGCCGCCGCCGCCGCCCCCTCCTGCCGCCCCCAGGAGGCGCGACAGGGATTCGCGCGAGAGGGAGCTGGACCGGCCCCCGAACCGCCGCGGGGGCGATTACTACGATCGGAACCAGTCGTCCCCTCCCCCGCCTCCGCTCCGGGAGAGGGACCGGGGGTACAAGCGGAGAGGGAGCCCGAGCCCGCCCCCGCCGTACAGGGACCGGAGGCGGTCCCCGCCGCCGCCGTACAAGCGGTCGAGGAGGGAGGACGGCGGTTACGAGGGTCGGAGAGGGAGCCCTAGGGGTGGATTTGGACCGGGTGATAGAAGGTGCGTGCTGGTTTCATTTACGTTTTTTTTTTTTTTGTCGTGTTCTGGAACGATTAGGAGCTTCACGAGCGGTGTTTGTCAGCTTATTATCGAAGAGCGATTTTCGCCACTTGAGCGAGATGTGAAGTCTCTCGGGTGTTAGTCCCTCAATCGATCAGTATGGTTCTTTCTTTGAGAAAGGTTTAAGTTTTGTGGTCATCACGGTTTTGAGGAAGCTGTGTTTAGGGAGGAAATCGTTCTAGAGATTTTGAGACTGGTATACTAAATTGCTGTGCAAATTGATACCTTTCGATTCTTGTCGGTCTTTGAATACGGGTCATTTTCTTAATCTCGCTCACGTTTGCCTCATCAGATTGTAAATGACTTTTGCATACGCGATTTGGTATCCTAGCCCTGCTCGTCTCTACACATTGGAAATGTAGCGGAGTACAAATAAGATGTGAAAGCAATATTTGCTCTAGGCCTCTCTGGCTTTTTCTTTTTGTTATCTTCTAATTTTGGGGGGAGAGTTCGGGTGAGGGAACCATGGAAATATAAGGTGATTGCAGATTCAATTATTTCTACGCAGTGTTATGTGTTGTCAGTTTTATCTTTTGTGATATCAGATTTTGTGTTCAAGAATCTGTACATTAATGGCATTGAACGAGTTCTTTCATTTTATTGAGAGAGAGAGTGGGAGAAAGCTGAACATGGGAAGAACATGTTAATTTGCCAGTCTCGAAGCAATATAACCTGCACAATAGGCTAGTCTCCCTAACCGTTAGTATACTGGGAATCATATCAGTACAGACATTTTCACTGAATTGCATGTCCTGAACCACCACTCACATTAATTCTCTCCATTCATTAGTGTTTGGATTGGTCAGTGCCATCAAATTTGTCATTTCCACAGTGATTCCAGTTTTTCACATGAATCTGACATGTTATAGGTTTGGCTATGACTATGGATATGATCGTGAGATGGGAAGGTATGGTGATGAGAGGCTTCACGGTCGGTACCTGGGTCGAGCTGGAGGCTACATGGGTGGTCCACTTGGTAAGTCTTAGCTAATTAAGTCTATAAGTCTCCTTTATCTGCGTTATTTATGAGAAGAAGATTCTTTTGGTGATGCATCTGTAAATTTGGTCAGTTGTATGCATCGAATGGTTTCTCGCTTTTAATTTCTTGAACGTTTTACGGAAATGGCTAAGCTTCATTTGATAAAGATGGATCTTCAGTTTTAGCTTCTGTCGAATTTGTCTACCTTACATGCTGAGTATCTTAGGCTTTTTTGCTTTTTGCAGAATGGGAAACTGGTCGCGGTGGCTATGGTGATGCCTCTGTTGCAGGAACTGTCCCAAGGTAGCTTGTGATCTTGTTAATTGATTTTTTGAACTGATATTGGTTTTTTTTGTGTCATCTTGTTTTATTCAACTAGATTCTTTATGCTATTCAATTAAACTTTACTTTCTCTCTAAGGAAGGCCTGTTGATGCCCATTATATGTATTCGTATTTGTTCAATCAAGGAATAATATAGGACAAGGAGCTGGATCATCAGATATGAAAGTGCAAACTTTTCTCTATATTTCTTGAATGCTAGATTGAAGCATATTCTGCATTGAGAGTCAAATGTACTTCTATGCGATGGATGATCAATGGATAGATGCAGTCTACCTCTCAAAGCCTAATACAAATGTAAACACGAGAAAGGTTGGATTTATCTGAAGCAGAAGTTTGATGTATGTTCCCTGATTTTCATGCAGAGAAGGAATGATGTCGTACAAGCAATTCATTCAGGAGCTTGAAGATGATATATTACCAGCAGAGGCTGAGCGAAGGTATGTAATGTGAAGTACTTTCACTGCTCAAGGTTTACCCTTTTTTGAGCTTTTATCTAATGGGAAGGGTCAAGTGATGTGATCCCCGTCTGTTGACTTTGTAGATATCAGGAATACAAGTCAGAGTACATTTCTACTCAGAAACGAGCATATTTCGATGCTCATAAAGATGAAGAATGGTATATCTTGTAGTTTTCTTTTACAATGTTTCTTTTGGGGGGCATTCGCCACTTTAATTGAACAAGCCACTGCGTACAGGTTGAAAGACAAATATCATCCAACAAACTTAGTTGCAGTTATAGAAAGGTATGCTCTGGTTAAGTCTTACACTGTATGTGTATCTATGTACTTCTTGGTATTGTTCATGTTCAAGTTCAAGGCAGGTGTATGAGATGCTCATTCCTGGCCTCCACTGCCATACTTGTACATATCATGTTACCATTTATCTACTTCCTTTTCACTTCATATTTCAGAGCATCTACAATGCAAGATACAAACTGAAAAGAAGAATTTAATGATGTGAAGGTTTGAAGAACATACACTCTGCACAACTTGAGAGTTGGAGATAGATAGGATGAAGGAGTCGAGAACTCATCAACATATAATGGCAGCTTGGAAATTAGACAGAGCTATGAGAAAAAAATTCCAAGTAAATAAATAAACGTGGTGATTAGTGAACTTTCAAAATTTAATCTTGTCGCACTCTTCTATTTTGAACGTGAAAGTGGAGATACATACCAAAAAATCAAGAAATTAAATGTTCTGCATTCCTAAATAAGAACCTTTCCAGAATGCAAATTTGGAAATGCCATGGGGAAATTTTAACAGGAAATTGGTGTTATAATGGTTGCAATGATGTAGAGAAACAAAAGAAAATAAGGTCTGAAAGGTCCCTGAAAAAGCTGATGGTTCTTTAAAGTGTGATTTGGCATGTCTGAATCAACCTTAGAAAAGGAAAAATGTAGCATCCACCAAAAATTATGTCTATCTTATAAAGATAAAGCTAAATACTTAGCGGGGTGTCTCATTTATGGGTAATGGAGATGGAAAAGGTGACTTAATATTTGAGAGCGAGATCATGCATTTTGAAGGAAAATGAAGCAAAATTAATGAGAAACTATTTTCTGTTTTCTATCTTGAGTAAGAGCCTAAATATCTATGGAAAGAAAACTCTCAGAGCTAAAGTACTTCAGCTTAACGTAAGGTTGAATCAAGGAGGTTTTAGGCTGCCTCTTAAATATTTTCTGTTACTCACCCTGCATACATTAGTATGTGATGCACATTTACATTAGCTCTAGAAGTTTCTCTCAGAATAGTAGATCTGAAGACAATGGTAAGAAGCACCAGTTCATCTTTTTACCCCTTTTTTCCCCTATACGTAAGTTGAACTTTTCAGAAGGTGGCGGCAAAAATAAAGAAAGAATTTCTGGAAATTTATGCGTGGAAGTGGCTTGCTAAGATGGGCCAACTTTTGAAGACTGGAATGTGATGGAAGTATTTAGAGAAATGATTGCATTGACTCATGTCAATCTTGTTGACTTTTCAGTCGACAACTCTTCAGCTGACGCGCCGTCACTGGATCTTTTCCTTATTAAGCTTGCCTGTTTTGAGAATACAAAATCTTGCCTTGAAAATAATGATGCATATTTGGAAAAGATCTGAAGAGTTGTTGATTGAAAAGTTCACATTGGATTGAATATATCCTCAGCAAGAAGACTGTCGGATGAAGATAATGGCCATGTATGGGAGGAAAGTAAATGGGAAGGGAGAAAACTTATAAATTCCCCACTCCGTACTGCAAATTTAAGTAGTTTCTTCATTTTGCACAGCCACTGCCTATTTCCCCCCTCCCCCTCCTTTCCAAAAAAAGCCAAAGCGATATCTTTCTCCATAAATGATGAAAATTAATTTAGGTGTAAATTATTAAAGACAAGTGGATGTTGGTCTAGTTTTTTTCGGTTGAAGATGTTGGTGTAGCTGAGAAGAGCTCAAATGAGGAAAATGAGCTTACACAGCACTGTATATATTGGCTAAATTGGCTGAAACACTGAAAGGAAATTGTGGAATCTTTTCTTGTTCCTCCTCCCCAATTTTAATTATCCTTTTTGACCTTTGCTTTCTTGATACGCTTTATGTTCCCCTCTCTGTACATATTTGATTGCGGTTCACACAGATAATATGCGGTCGGACTAATTTCAGATAAGTCCAGAGCAAAAGTATGGGCTTTAGAATTCGTTGGTGCTGGATGATTAATGAGTTGTTTGTCTGAGAGGCTATGGTCTGTCTCAGCGTTCATTAGCCATTTCTAGGGATAATGTGTTCTAATGACTCATCGGCTATCCATTTATTAGACACTATGTATTCTGCTTTCAGGAGGAATGAACTTGCACGTCGGGTTGCGAAGGATTTTTTGCTTGATTTGCAGAGTGGGACATTGGACATGTAAAATCTCAATTCTTCACTTTTCATTTCTGAAATTTTGCCTTTTAGTTCTTTGCCGATGTTGGACAATGACTGATGTGCTATTATCCAGTGGTCCTGGCACTAATGCCTCATCCACAAGTAAGTCAGGTCAGGCAAGTGATGCAAACTCTGATGATGAAATGGATACAAGCGGCAAAAGACGACGGCAGGGAAGAGGACAAACTAAAGAGGCTGATCTTTCAGCTGCTCCGAAGGCTCATCCTGTCAGTTCTGAGCCCAGAAGAGTGCAAGTTGATATTGAACAAGCACAGGCTCTTGTGCGCAAACTTGACTCTGAAAAAGGTATTGAGGAAAACATCTTAGGTGGACCCGACGATAAAATAAACAGAGAGAAATCTCATGGTGGTTCCAGTGGCCCAGTAATTATTATAAGGGGTTTAACCTCTGTCAAGGGGCTGGAAGGCACAGATTTGCTGGATACTCTTCTTACTTACCTTTGGCGCATTCATGGCTTGGATTACTATGGGATGACTGAGACAAGTGAGGCTAAGGGTCTCCGTCATGTTAGAGCAGAAGGAAAGAGTGCTGATTCTGGAAATAATGGATCTGATTGGGAAAATAAGCTTGACTCACGCTGGCAAGAGAGGTTAAGGGGTCAAGATCCATTGGAAGTGATGACTGCTAAAGAGAAGATAGATGCAGCTGCTATTGAAGTTTTAGATCCTTATGTCCGGAAGATAAGGGATGAAAAGTATGGGTGGAAATATGGGTGTGGAGCCAAGGGATGCACAAAACTTTTTCATGCTGCTGAATTTGTGCATAAGCATCTTAAACTCAAACATCCTGAGCTTGTGATGGAGCTCACAGCAAAACTTCGTGAAGAGCTCTTTTTCCAGAACTACATGAAGTAAGTGAAGTTAGTCAATTAGGGCTTTTTACTTTATTTTGTGTTTCCGTAATGATTATTGATGACCACATTATGGTTTGCACTCTGCAGTGATCCAGATGCTCCTGGTGGAACTCCGGTCATGCAGCAAAACCTTATGGTAGGATTTAACCAGCTATTGGATGGCTTCATATTAGTTTTATATGTGATTGTTTCTTCCTTTCTTGCATGTATCTCATGGACACATGTAGAACTGCATGCGGGTAGATTTACAGTTATTGCTGAAGTATCTCGGTAGTTATCATTTTAAGTTTTTTCCATGTCATCCTAAATGCATTCTAGCTGGTGGGGTAAAGTTATTTTTCCAAGCAAGGAAATAAGGAGCAGGAAATGAGAATTTGTGGATTAGGCTATTGAAGGAGCTCCCGGAGAATGATGTTATGAGAAAAACTGGAGGAATGGGGTGTTTAATATTTTTTTTTGGGAATCAGCAATAGGGTTCTCAAGTTGCACCCTGACTGAATTTATATACGTTAAAGAACCCTAAGCAGCTTAATTCCCCCCCCAAAAAAAAAAAAAAATTTTCTCTAAAAAAATGTGGAATCTAGGATAACATATTTATAGTTCTTGGACAAATATAGATGTAGGCTCCTCTTGTTTGAAAGAAACTTGTTTGGTAATTGAGAGGGCTGGCAAGAACATGAGGCACATCAAAAAACACCTCTTACTTGAAACTAATTCAAGACATTCAATGAAGATATGTGAAGATTGAGGTTTGGTTGTCTTTTCATGAGACTATTTTGTTGGTAAAGTAAAAAACTCATATATGTGTAAAATGCTTATTGCATTTTGAAAAGAAGCATTACCTGCACAATGAACATTGGATGTATTTATATATATCTATGCCATGTTGCATTTTTGCTTGCTAATAGCTAAGCAAATTGGATGAGGACATCAATGTTTGCTTGCAGTCATTACTTTGGTATGAATTATCGTAGGTAGTTAGTAAAAAAGTAATGATTGTTGACTGCATCTAAAAAGTATATGCGGATTTGAGAATTATCTATATATTGGACATTGATAAACTTGGTCAGAGCAAAATGCTAACTGAACTTTTATGAACAGTTTATATATCGTTTGCAGTAATTGCAGTTGCCATTGACATTGCTATTGCCGTAATTGCTGAATTTTCATTGTGCAGAGAGACAGGCCACAGAGACGCAGGCTGGGTTTAGAAAATCGATTGAGAGATGACCGTGGCATTCGCAGGGAGCGTGACAACCGAGCCAATGGTGGTGAGAGATTTGATAGATCTGAAAATCCACAGTCAGCAGATAAAGATGGTGCAGATGGAGGGGATGTAGATGACCCTATGTATGATTCTTTCGGTGGACAAGGCCTTCATGTTGCTCCTTTTGCCTCAGATATTCCTCCTCCACCAGTATTGATGCCTGTTCCTGGTGCTGGGTACGTTGATCTTTTTGGGATTGATGCCTTGATCTGTTGAGAAACGATAATGGTTTAAAGCTTTTCTCTGTCTCATTATTTTTTATGCAACTGTTACAGTCCTTTGGGGCCTTTTGTTCCCGCCCCTCCTGAAGTTGCAATGCAGATGTTCCGAGAGCAGGGTGCGCCTCCTCCTTTTGAAGGTGCAGGGAGAAATGGTCGACCTGGGTCACAGTTAAGTGGTCCTGCTCCAATTATCGCATCTTTTCCAGGCTTTCGGCAGGATCCTCGACGGCTAAGAAGGTAATTTAGATGACCACAGACATATGATAGTCTGTCATGTCCGCATTTAGTTCATCATGATGCTCAATGCAACTTGTTTGCTGATGAAGTGTCAAGCTTGTTGTTTCAGTTGTTTGTTCGGACCGGTTATCTAGTGTCCTGTCTTGTTTGAATTTTGTAGTCAAAATTTCCTTTAAGGCCTGAAAATCTATCCAGTAAATAGGTGAGACAATGAATTGCAAGCTTATCTATCGACTTAACGATGTGTCTGTTGAACTAACGCTGCTGGTTTGTGATTTATCATGTCAGAACAGTAAAGATAAATTGTATCACATAATATGGTGTATGTCAAATTCTAGTAGTTTAAAGAAATTTGGTTGTAGATTCTTTATCAAACTTAAAGTCTCCATCCATGACACGCACAAATTCAGGCTGTTGATTGACCATCTGGTATCTTGAGTAGATAACTGTGCCATGAGATCGTGGGGGAGACTTCTACATGCTTGGCCTGACTCATTATCAATGTGTTTGCAGTTACCAAGACTTAGATGCACCAGAGGACGAAGTCACAGTCATAGACTACAGGAGCTTGTAGGCGACAGCACCGGCAGAGTGGTGAAGTCATAGAACAAGCCATGTCATTAGGATTCGAGCTTCCTCCGAATGATAGCCCCGGGTTGGCAATAATCCGATCTCGTTTTGACAATCTAGTGTAAAAGGATGAGTGGGCAGGAACATTTTGCTGGATGATTGGATTTCTGCTGTGTTTAGTTGCATGTATTCTAGAAATCTGAGATGTTTCTAATCGCTGTCCAGCTCCATTCAATTGAAAGAAGAAAGGTTGATTATGGTTGTGAACTTTAATGTTGGATTCTTAGCACATAATGCGCTTTAAACACTTTCATTTATTAATTTTAATCCAAGAATCATAAGTTTTACGTACATTTTGTTGACGATTTGGGTTGAGATTTTTTTTTTTTTTGGGTTCGAAGGTTGAGTTATTATTATTATTATTTGGGTGCAACAGGTTGAGTTAGTTGAATCCTCCGTTTCTGGGGCTGTAGCGTTACCTGAGGTAAAAGCTCCCAGTGTCACTAGTTCTAACTTGATCGGTTACCTCTAGCTTGGGGTGCGTTGGGCCGATTCGAACCAGCCCACAGGGTATCAAGCCTGAGGTTGACTCGAATGACATATTTGCTGCTTGAAACTCGATTCGAAATCGATTGAACATTGAATTTTTTTCAGTCCAGTTCAACTTGAATAAGAAATCAAATCATAAATGTACTCGAGCCTTGGCGCGAGCCGGAGAGTGTTTCCCTCATTCGTATGTAGGTGGGTGCCATACGTAATTTGAAAAAATTTCTTGTCTCTTTTTATTACTGTCAAATACTTTGAAAAAGTCGTGTAATCCTTTATTGGGCCGGCAAAATTTGCTCTGTACACCCTGTATTGTTGGCCGAATTCCAACAAAGGACCTGAGATTTTGCACGCGAAATAAAAATTTCCCGACTTTCCGAACGGCTCGAAAAGCACACCGACCTTCACTTGACGGATGAAAAATTTTCTTGTCTCTTTTCAGAGAAACAGGTGGTCTGGTTTTTGCTGACGTGTGTATGACGTCTTTGCTTTTGCTGATGAGTCTTTTATACACATCAAAATGCCATTAGTCACGTCAGATTGCTTGTCCGGAAAATTTGTCGATGGTGTTTTTATCCCATAGAGAGGGTTTGTAAGGCTGCGTTTGATTTCACTTTTTTTTTTTTTGGTTTAAAAACAGTTTTTTTGTTTTTTTTTTTAATTTCTAGAAATAAAAAAGGAACAGAAACGCGTTTGTTTGCGTTTTTGTTCCCAAAACACATTTGTAACATAAACAAGAAATAAAAAAATTTTGTTTTTGTTTCCTACTAAATAAAATTGAAGAACACTTTTTTCTCTCTTCTCTCTTTTTTTCTTCTTCTTTTCTTCTTCTTTCTTCTTTCTTTTTTCTTTGGCCGGTCGCTGGTCTCGACCATGGTTAGCGACCGGTCGTCAAGGGTCGGCGACGCCGTCAAGGGCCGGTGACCTCGCCGGAGCTTTGCCGGCCTCGACGAGGCCGACCTCGCGTCGGCTTGGGCGAGCTCAATCTCGCCTAGATCGGTGAGGCTAAGCTCGCCTAGTGGTCGGTGAGGCTTGGCCTTGCCGGATCTGGGAGAGCTCGAGCTTGCTCGACCAAGGCGAGGCGAAGCCTCGCCCGGCCTCGAGCTCGGCCTCGGCCGATGAGCCTCGCCGTGGCCGGGCGAGGCCGCCGCCTTGTCGGCGGTCACCGCCATGGCCAAGGCGGCGACGAGCCAAAAGAAGAAAAAAAAGGAAAAAAGAAAAAAGAAAAAAAAAAAAAATAAATAAGAAAATAAGAAAAATAAGAAAGAAAATATAAAAATAAAATAAAAATATTAAAAAATTAAAAGAAATAAAAAATTATACAAATTTACCAAACGTGTTTATATTCTTTTTATATTTCAAAACATTTACCAAAACGTATTTTTTTGTTCAAAAATTGTTCCCCGAAACAGAAATACTTTTTCTATTTCCGTTCCTAAAAACAATTTTTAAACAAAAATGTTACCAAATGTATCCTAAATGTTTCAGGTCTTTTGAAAAGTGAGGTATTTCCATTTTATAAAAAATTCGAAACTTCTTTTTTCGAGTGGGATTTGGCCTCATATTGTGAATGCATTTAGTTTTGAACTTTTGAGAAAAGTTTTTAGGAAAATAAATTCAATGGATACTGTGCTTGTTAAATTGTAATTTGAAAGCTTATTATGAAGTACCTTAAGTAAAATAGTATTTGGAGAGATTATGTTTAGAAATGATTTTTGTGATTAAAAAAAATTTGTCAAAAGAAAAATAAAGAAGTTAGTCGACGATCGAAATCTGTCGCCAGCGACCAACATTTGAGGTTGCGAGATCTCAGGTAGCCCTTGGAAACAACTAATGAGGGCGGCCTAAGGTTGGGCAACTCTCGATAAAGGCTACTTGGTTGTGCAATCTTAGGTGACTCTTCGCAAAAGTTACTCGACCTTCAACCTTCGCGAAGGGCTGCCTGAGGTCCCATGAGTGGTTGGCGGCGATCGTCACAGCTACATTGGCCTCACGTAGGTCTCTCTCTAGCTCGTCGCCAGTCCCTCATATACTCGTGCCACGTTGCCAACTAACCTCAATGGAAAAGAATGTGAATAGTTGAGGGCAAAACCATAAAAACTAAATGTCATTGAGAGTGTTTTTTGAAGAAAATTTTTGTCATGTCTCCCTCTTAGCATGCCAAGAAGATTGAATGGCCAAAGCAGCCTCATACCTACTTTGAACTTTCAACCTTCCGAAGGCTTACTTTCCCTCCATCATCTTTGCAAAAAATTTCCCGTACACCATTTGTTTAGCCCAAAGGGCTTGGACGCTCAAACTGGCTTGGAAAAGCTACTCCCAAATATAGCGTGTACCTATTTCATGTGTGCAATATGTAAGTTTTAGATTTTCTCTGAGGCTTAATTTACGAAGGCCATGGGTTGAATTATCCGGTCGTTAATTTCCGAATATAAAGTACTAATTTAAAGTTTTATTTATTTCGCAGAAGATGAATGATACAAAAAATAGTTTCTTCAAAATGATTTCTCATATTACTTAAAAAATGAATGGATACTTATTTCCATCATCCATGAAAACGTGTGTAAATAAATTACTATTATTAACAAAGAAAATCTTCTTTTATTAGCGAATTATTTCAAACAATAAAATAGAATATTTTTTAAACCGCTCTTCTCGACCGGGCATGGGTTTTAGGAAGTGAAACAGAGCAAAAACCAGTAAAACCTAAGCGAAGAAGAAAGCAGAGAAGCGGAGAGAGGCAGAGAAGAAAAGAAAGCAATCGAGGAGATGAAGAAGATCGCGCTGCTGCTGATGGGGTGCGGCGGCGTCGGCCGCCAGCTCCTCCACCACATCGTCTCCTGCCGATCGCTTCACGCCACTCAGGTGCCCCCTCCCTCTTCCCACATCTTCTCCCCTCCTTCCTTCGATCTTTCGCCGCCTCTCTGCATGGCCGTTTTGGCGGCGATTCGCCACGCTCCGATCCGAGCCCTTCGCGACGCTCCGCCGTTTTGCATCGTTTCCCCGCGCGGCATTGCTTGAAAAATGCGAGCCTTTCGTCCGAGTGGCGGATTGGAGGCGAGTCTGTTTTGGGTGTGCAATGTGAAGACGACCTTCCTGTGCGCAAGTGATTTGTAATTGTAACTATTTGTGTGGAATGAAGTACGTTTGATTCTGTCCGGAACGGTTGCGGAACCTGTTGGTTGCGTTCATTTGGTTTTGGCGCTTCGAATGTAATTCTATGTTATGCCCAGGGTTCGGAGAATGGCAGCATGTTCATGCTGCCCACGTGACTGTCGATATGCTCTTTTCATGTTGTTGAGAGGAGTTAGCTGCTTGCTAATTTGAGGAAATGGGTTGATTGCGTTGCAGGGGGTGCATCTGCGAGTTGTGGGTGTATGCGACAGTAAGTCACTTGTCGTGGCGCCTGATGCGCACATGTTGGAGTTAGATGATAAGTTCTTGCTGGAAGTTTGCAGGGTGAAGGAGGATGGTTCTTCGTTGTCGAAGCTCAGCGGCTTCGGTAATTTGATTTTTCTACTTTTTGGACTGATGGTGTCGGGTGCAGAATTTTATGCTCATGATTATCTTATTCTTGTGTCTCCATCTGATGTAGGTGCATGTCGAGTATTCGCAAATTCTGAATTGACAGCGAAAGTTTTTGACATTGCGTCTCATCTTGGTAAATCAACAGGTTTGTGAGCTTAGCAACTGTACTTTCTTTTTTTTTTTCCTGGCATTACTTTTTCTTGAATTGGTGAAACAGAATACTCTGGACTATGCATGTGTTCTGAACCTGGACTGCTGAATCACATGAGTCTTATTTTGACTTCATAATGTGTGGAACAACTAAGTCAAGTATAAATACCAACAGGTTTGGCGGTTGTTGATTGCTCTGCTAGTTCGGAGACCACAGAGATCTTAAGTTGTGTGATTGATCTGGGATGTTGCATTGTCCTGGCAAATAAAAAGCCTCTTACTTCAACAATGGTGAGAAACTCTTTCATGTCAAATCTGTCATCATTGTCCATGGAAGATGTGAGGCAAAGGAAAAAAAACATTTGCATTACCTACCATTAGTTATTCCCTCAAGTAGTACTTTCTGATCCTTATACTTCCCGCTTTGACTGCTTGGTTTGGGTCAACCGTCAGAAAATCTTTTTTTCCCCCTATATGCAGGAGTACTATGACAAACTCGTGTCACAACCACGGCGGATTCGGCATGAATCAACTGTAAGTTATGTTTTTCCCTGAATACCCATGAGCTCCTAGCAAACTAATACCATGGACTGTCACCTGTATTGTTTGTTCAGGTTGTGTTGGCTTGAGCTGAATTATATGACAATCCAATTTTATTTTTTTTGGCTCCCCTTTCATATGGTTTGTGTATTATGTAGCTGAGAGTCTGACCGTCTTGTTTATTTTGCTGACATTCTGCTAAGAAAGTGCATTTCTCTGTTTGCTTAGAGCTTGAAAGCCAAAGCTTTTTTATCTTCTGATGATAAAATAATTTGTACCTGTCTCAATCTTGCAATACGATGCGCATATAATCAAATGGTAAAGCTCCTCAACCTATTTTTGGGAACAGTGTGTGAACTTATTAAATTGGCGAAGCATCATTTGGTATGGATTTTTTTATTTTCTTTACTGGCCACTTCGGATTGATTGGAGGACCTCGTCTTACAGATTGCAGGGACTTGATTTTTTCGCTTCATGTTTATTACTCCTAGCTTGACAATGCTTGCTGCAGAAAGTTCATGCTTTATTTATATTAAACAACTTTTCCTGTGCATGCAAATTTCATTTTCACCTGATGCTCTGCATTTATTTTCATGTTCTGACCTAGATTAAACAACTTTTGCCGGGCATGCAAATTTCATATCTTGTTAGTTCTACTTTTCAGATGGTTATTTTCAGTGTTTTCAGTTTTGTTCTGGATATTTTACTTCTTTGTCCCGACTTTTGTTTCGCTGATACGGTGCTACTAATTTACTTTCAAGGTTTAAATGTAATGAGAGATGTTATTATGTTGTAGGTAGGGGCTGGCCTTCCCATCATAGCGTCATTGAACCGCATACTGTCATCTGGAGATCCTGTGCATCGTTTAGTTGGGAGTTTGAGTGGTATCAAACAGTTCAGGCATTGATTCTGCAGACACCTTTGAAAATTATATCTTTGTGCTTCCTGTAATAATCTTTGTATCTCCTAATATACATGGATGTTACAATTTAATTCGTCAGGCACATTAGGATATGTCATGAGTGAGGTTGAAGATGGAAAGCCATTGAGTCAAGTGGTGAAAACTGCAAAAAGTTTGGGTTACACTGAGCCAGGTTTTTCCTTATGTGAACCTTTCAGTTGTATTCTAGAACATTGCAGCGCAAGGATCATTACATGAATGCTCAGAGATATCATCTTATGAACTTCATTTTCTGATTGCAGATCCACGTGATGACCTCGGGGGCATGGATGTAGCCAGAAAGGTATAACTCATTGATGCATTTTGTGACTCTCCGTTGAGCAAAATTATGATGATCCTTGGTAGATGTTGTTGAAAATAAAAAAGAATGCTGTTGTTCTGTCTACCCATTTCAATGGTGTGGTGGCAAAATAATTGTAGAAGATGATTTAAATTTACATTATTTGGCATCTGTTATGAAAATGTACATTTTGGACAGGAAAATATAGGTATTAACCTCAAATTTGCTCATATAACTGGATGGCCCTTCATTGTGGTCTCTGGATTTGCATTAATAGCAAAAAGGTTGGTATTTTATTTACCAAAAAAAAAAAAAACAAAAAAGGTTGGTATTTTAGGTTTTTTTTTTTTTTTTTTTTTTTTTTTTTTTTTTTTTTTTTGCACTTTTATGGGTGATACTCACTTAACATTTGACAAAGCGTGTAACTGTAAACCGAGTTGGCTGCAGACCTTGGCAGGGAAATAACATTAACTGATAAGAGGAATGTAAGGCTGCAGTATCTAATTAACAATTTTTTTTGGATGTTGGAACAGGCGTTAATATTAGCTCGGCTGCTTGGAGGGAGAATCACGATGGACAGCATAAAGGTTTGTGCATAGGGTTTTCTTCGCTCTCAATTCTCAATGGTGTGTTAACTCATTTTGGCATCTCGTACATGGCAACACACCTGATCCATTGTCTTGTCTTCTGCTGAGGGATGTCTACCTTGTAGGTTGAGAGCTTGTACCCAGATGAGATGGGACCTACTGTGATGTCTGTCGATGACTTTCTTAGCAAAGGGCTTCCTTTACTTGACAAAAGTATCTGTGAAAGAGTTGAAAAGGCTTCCGTAAGCGGGAAAGTGCTCCGTTATGTCTGCGTGATTGAAGGAACAAGGTATATTTACCAAATTACTTAAAGAGTCAATAATATGGAATCTATTAGAAGATTGGTGACTTTCTGGTTCTTTTTTTTTTGGGTACTTTGAAACAGTTGACAAGATGGAAATAGAGGGGCTTTCTTGTTTATCACGGCCTTCTATTTTTACCTTTGCAAATGTCTATGTTAGAAGTGACCAAAGCCAATTTCCTTTAGGCAAATAGAAAATTGGGTCACATAGTTTGGAAAATTTGTATACCTTAGTTGGATATTGCATTAATCTTAGACTTAGGTGCTGCTATTTGCAACTTGGTATTTGTTAGGGACTCCTTGGAATTTGAGCATCGGATTTTCCTTTCTGAGAGAGCCCGGGCTCCTGCATGGTGCACTGCCTTTGATCTTTACAGATGATATGTTCAATGCATGGGCTTCTCAGCAGCTGTGAAGAACCTTAATTGCACTTTGCGAAGTTCTATTTCTGACCAAAGTAAAAAAAGTAAAATGGTGGGTGGAGCAAATATGATGTGAGAAACGAATTAGGAGTTTTGACCATATCTGCTTCTTCTTAGGAGTTATTTGAATTAGTCACCTCTTTTGTGCGGTCAAGTTCTTGTAGGGTATCATCTTTCTAAACTAGTCAAATACCATGCATTTTTAGATATAAATGTTGGTAACTTGGTACTTTTTTGTATTTTCAAGTTCATACAGTCTTTATCTTGAAAAACGAGTTCCTTTGGTAGGTGTGAAGTTGGAATTCAAGAGCTCCCAAGAGATTCTCCTTTGGGGAGGTTGAGGGGAAGTGACAACGTGGTGAGCTCACTTTCAATGTTTTGTCTTCTCTCAGTCTTTCTTTTGGCCCGGTGAAATTTTTTTTTCTTTTTCTCCTTATATATATAATGAAGGATTTCATCGAAAATGAAAACACTGGTAGATTGGAATTTTACAAAGAGCATAAGAGGAAAAAGTAAAATGACGCTAAGATTAGGCATAACTGGAGCAAGATGACTAAAGACGAAGGAAAAGTGTAAAGAGGTAGCAAGAGAAGCTTCAGTTCTGTCAAACAATCTATGGTGGAAGATTTACTTCATCACACAAGAAAAGAGTACTCATTGGGCATCTAGATTTAGTTATTGAAGAATTCTATGGAGTATTAGTAATTAAGGACCTAAGCATAGAAATTAACAGGATTTGCAATTTGGCTTTTTAGATGGTTTCCTAGGTCACAAGGCTGGTTAGTTTTTTAGGAGAAGCAAAGCGGCAGTACTTTTGCTTAATCTACAGTATGAGCTACCATGATAATTTCACGATAGCAGTATCTAATGATGAGTGCATTGAAACTTGTCAATGTTAATGACAAGAAATCTTGTCGCATACTTATGAGAAAGAAAGAGGAAAAGAACTCATGGTGTTAATTCATAGTATAGTGCTTTAGGGTGGAACTTCTTTAGGAAAATAGATTGATTTAATCATTTTATGCCACAATAGCAGTCAATGTGGAACCCCCTTTATTTCCTTCACCAAGTGAGCACCTGTTTAGTGAATTAATTTGTTATTGCATGCTTTAGCACAATATTTAAAATCTCCTTTTGAATCTCTTCTCAAATTTCCATGACTGAATTCATCATGTATCATGTTTGTACTGATCACATGACCTGCACCACCTGATCTGTCACAACCTTGTGATGTTGCCATTTCAGCTGGAGGTGTACACCCGGTGTTATAATAAACAACCTTTGGTCATTCAAGGTGCTGGAGCTGGAAATGATACCACTGCAGCAGGCGTCCTTGCTGATATTCTGGATATTCAGGATTTATTTCCTTGATAGAAGTCTCTTCTAGTTGAAAAAAGCGAATCGGTTTTAAGGTGAAAAATCCATGAACAGAAACAGATCATTTCACCCGAATAAGTAGATGAAGAGGCTGATGAGTGTGGGCCTTCTTTTTGCTAGAAACTGTCCCTGTAGTGGTCGAAGTAATTTTGACAGTCAGCATAAGATTGTGCTTGATGACATTAGGCTTGGTAACCTATAATATTCACTTTCTATGGTGGTGTGCTCCTGATGCTGAGCAAAGCTACTCATACAGGGAAGAATGTCACTAACTGCTTAACATGGATAAACAATGAGTTTCTGTGGCATCCCTCGACTTCAGTCTGAAGTCTGAACTGTTTTCATCGTAAAAGTACTTGGATAGTTATGGATGTCGTGAATTGAGCTAGATGTCCTACCGTGCCTAGTTGTACGATTTGCTACTTAATGACTGGTATTCTATTATTATTTGTGCACAAAATGGAGGGAAAAAGGAAAAAAGAAAAGAAAATGCCAGTGTTGGTAGTGGATTCTTCCGTTTATTCATGTGGTTGTAGGAGAGAGGTACGCATAGCTTGCATTAAGATCAAGAAAGTGTCTCATCTCAAGAAGGCGAACTGAAATGGAAAACCAGAATCCTGCATTCATTATTTGCCCGTCATTATTAGGGTAAAGAGTGGGCATTATGTTTCGCTAGTCATCTGCGAAGCAACGGGCGGAAAAGGAAGTGCAAAAAGCAGCTCTCGCAGCAATGGTGAAAGAAGAGCTCGACTCTTCAAAACTCGGCTATTTCAGTTTGATCGAAATAACAGCCGGTGGGACTTCCCTCTGGCAGAAGCGCCAACTTGACCGGACCTCTCGCTCCTTCTTCCACGGTCATGGTCCCTGTGTGCCAGTTCAAGTCAGTGTCGACGTAGCCGGGATGGACACAATTTATGCACATGTTAGGGTACTTCTTGGCGAGAACTCGGGTGTAAGCATTCAAAGTGGCCTTTGAGATGCTGTACGCTGGAAGCATGATTGACCACCCGTTGGCCTCGAGAGTATTCTCTTTCACATCATGGAAGAATCTTTTTATGACCGTGTCGATCTTCTCCTCGGTCAGGGTGTCCAGGTCGCTCAGTTCCTTCCTTGTTTTCTCACTCGGAATTCTCTGCGTAAGAGTGATGTTTCCATCAGACAGGTTCCCTGGTCCTAGCTTTCAAGATAGAAACAGAGGAGGAGGAGGGAATTTGAGGAAGATGCTTTACCTTGAGCTCACTCCTGAGGGAAGAGACATTGACGATTCTTGCACCAGAAGGTGAGAGCTGTAGGAGTGGGAGGAGTGTTTCTACCACCCTCTTGCAACCGTAGTAATTCGTGTTCAAGCAGAGTTGTGCGCTCTCGTAGGTTTGCTTTATCACTCCCTGGACCAAGTTGGCCACTTTGCCTGAGAGCTGCAAAGGACTTGGACAGATTAGCCATATTCAATTGACTCCAGATAACCCCTCTATGCTTGTAGGGTAGCATATCTATTTAAGAACGGTTGGCAATAAAGTAGGACACCGATCTTGATACGAGACTGTGTCGCTACTGCTCATGTAGAAATGCAATAGATTCCATTGATGGGTCGAACGGTTGGCCATAAAGTAGGACACCGATCTTGATACGAGACTGTGTCGCTACTGCTCATGTAGAAATGCAATAGATTCCATTGATGGGTCGAGAAGGGCAATTCGTCATCTAAATGGGAAAATTTCTGTACATCTAATCTTGAAGATATCTCGGAATTCTTTCATTCCAGTATCTAAGAAGGCTAGGAGTTGTTTTCCTCATTAGAAAAACTTTCTTTTTTCGGCTCCTTCGCAGGAGCATTTCACGCATAAAGCCCTGTAACCGAGGGTCGCTAGAGAGCGACAATCAAAGAAAAAAAATGGTTGGAGAAATCTGCTTGTTTTTGCTTCAGTTTAGGGTTGGACACAACCTGATTTTTGCTTCAAACTGCTATGGGAAACTGTCTGAATTGAGGTTCACTTACCCAGGAGGCAGGCTCTATGTTCAATGCCCTCAGGCCTTCTTCATCAACCATGACTCCTGATGCTCCTGCATTATTCACCTGCCCAAAGTACATGAAGCCTAAGTTGAGAAGCTGCTTTTACATGGATTCTTATTGTTATTATCTCAACAATGCATGACATTCCTGAAGAAACATGTGACCTTAAAAAGTCCACTTTCCACTTTACTAATGAATTTATTGATTTTTGCATGATCAATTTTTCAAAACCGAACTCGGTTGACCATTCTCATGTAAATTGTCCTGTTCATATACATTGAGACTCCACTAGCATTCAAAATCATTTTTTGTGATCCGAACATTAAATTCATTATATTCAAATTAAATGCTTCTTGTGGTGTTGATGCCCTACATAGTCAACAACTTTGTTCCAGCTAACCCTTCGACTCATTGGCGGCCAAAACGTCGGCCGGACAACAAATGCACGTGCAACTTGCACGTTTCAACCATCTCCGGCTAACGTTTTGGCCATGGACGAGCTTTCGGGTCATTTCGAACAAAATTGTCCAATTATGGGTTCATTCTCAAAAAAATCTTAACTCCGGGGGTATTTGGGAAATTGACCCGGGGACAATTTTACAAATTTCCTATATATATATTTTTTTCTCTCACCAGAATATCGAGCCGTCCGAACTGGTCCCTGATGAAATCTGCCAGCGCATCGACGCTCCCCTGGTCCAGCACATCGAGCTGGTGGAACACCACGTTCGCCAGCCCGTGCTCGCGGCGGAGCCTCTCCGCCGCCGCCGTCCCCCTCCCCTCGTCCCTCGCCGTCAGGACCACCGTCACCCCGCGCGACGCCAGCTGCCTCACCGTCTCCAGCCCTATCCCCTTGTTCGCTCCCGTCACCACCGCGTACCTGCCAAAGCCCGCCGGAAACGATTCGTTACACAGAGAGAGAGAGAGAGAGAGAGAGAGAGGAGGAGAAAATGGCGATCCGGCTTCTCCAGTAGCGGCCGTTAGATGCTCGCCGGAATCTCGGTGCCGACGCACGGGGGAGGTTCATCGATCGCTCCCGGTCCGCTTCGCAGTTCGAAGCGGGTTCGATCAGGTTCGTTCGGAAACCGGTCTCGGATTCGCGAAACGTGTTCGAGCCGCGATCGACGCTTCTGTCGATGAAATTAGTGCGACTCGCAGTCTCGAATTAACCATTGCATGCGAATGAGGACTCACCTCTGCTGCGTGGTTTGCTGCTTCCCGTCGGTCGCCATGTCCGCGGTTGGAGGATGGACGGTTGTCGAGCTTTCTCGGCTTGACCTGAAAGAAGAGGAGTTTCAGCAGAGGTCAGGGATTTGCTCCGCGGTCATGGCATGTAGAATTCACCTTTCTGTAAGAGGAGAAAGTTGACGAGACAAGAGCACTGTTTTGAAGCCTGTCCATGGATTTATGGATTTCCTATAATAGTTGGGCTCTTTTTCCTTAATGGTGGGTCCACTTTGTTTTAAAAAGCAAAGAAAAGAAGGTTTGAAAAGTCAAAAGAAAGAAAAAAAGAAAAGAGAAAAAAAGTGAACAGTGATCGGTCACTTTTAAGAGCGTGAACCACCTCGGCAGAGAGGGAGAAAAGAAAAAAGGAAGGAAGAGGAAGAAAGGAATTGGGTTTTGGTGCGTGCACATTGTGAATGCCTCGTTAAGCTAACTCAACTCTATAATGCAAAGCTCGGATCATGATCAAATAACATGTGTTATTTGGGGCATCCTAAAGTGAGTAGTACTAATGTCATTTTTGATTTTGTGAACCCATGTACTAAGGTAAGAGTAATCGACATATACTTATGTAGGGAAGTGAGGACCCATTTATTGTATAAAGATGGATATATAGTGTTAAGTACTTTTGAGTTATTGTGAGATGATTCGACAAACCTCTTTTGAAGGGTTATGCATGCTATCTTGGTATAATTGATTTATGAGATTATGTGATGGCTATTGAAAGATGATATGTGTCGTGTGTTGAGAAAATCAAATGTGTTGTGAACAGGTAAATGACTAAATGCTACATGACAACGAAATTTCGTCACCTCTAAGCCTTGTAGTCAAGGCTAAGTGCTAGATGGCAACTTGAGTCACGTGGGAGCTATCTAGGGCCTTGCACTGGTGACATGCATAATAAATGGCTAAATGCTACAAAACTTCGTTGGAGCACCTCCTTGTACTATTACTAGATGTGGTCAAGGGTTAAGTATTACACGATAACGTAATTTCATGGGAGCCACCTTTAGGGTCTTGAGTTTCGATATTAAGCATGGAATGAACCATTATTGAACTATATTGGTGATGCCTGTTTTGTTATTATGGATGAATGAGAAATTTTGCTATTTGATATACCTAGGTTGAGGTAACATATAATGCATTTTGTTTATGCAAATTATGATATTTTTATTTGGTAATAATGAGCCATGTCTTGAATTTTAATGTGTAATGTGAAAATTTGATATGCTTTTATGGTATGTACTACTCACTGAGCTGTGGTTGCTCATTCCATGCATCTTTCATGTGCTAGGTTAGCAACAAGTAAGGACGAAAGCGTTGCCGAGAAAATTTTGGGAGTTTATTTTAGGGTATGACTTAAGGAGTTGGTTGAGTTTTGATTGTACATATTCTTTTTAGCGGACCATAAAAACTCTAATGTTGTATTCAATTGTTAGTTTATCTGATATGTATATATGTTTGGAGATATAAATTTTGTTATTAGGTAGTTGGTTATATTTGAGGTTGCGTCCTTCGTGAGGAAGGACGACCATGTCATCATCATATTCTTGTTAGTTTTGGGGTGTGACATTTTCTATGGACAGGGTATTCGCTTGTTGGTTTCTTCACTGCAAACGTCAATGAGTATCTTGAGAATACTGAAGAACTTGGCATCATCTTATTAAGAGTTATCAACAAAAGCCAAAACTTTGGAAACCCTCCGAGAGATTCTATTTGGACCTTGAATCGGGTTTTCGGGGTTTTTGAATAGTTTGTTCATTTTGAAAGTAAGGGATGGGATGGAAAGTGTAGATTCAAGAACCTGACTAAGCATGCACTTATGGATTCTGCTACAAGTGCTATAGCATTTGGAAGACAAAGGGCGTTTCCTAGCTCTAATTTTCCTACGAGATGAGGAAGTTGCAAATGCTGTGCGCAAATTCATCATAACTCCTATGATTTGCGTAGTTCTTGCAGAGTAAATTGTATGTATCTAGCATGATAACATGACGACTCTTCATGAGTGAAGCTGAAAATGGAAGATATGGTAAAACAACTCTCATGATCTACAGTGTGACATAACCATATCACCTCATGGCTCTAACCTCATGAGAATGACCTAGACCTTGGTAATAGCCTGTGCAGGCAGAAAAATTCAAGAAGCATGAAAGAAATTAATCTGCCATTATTCGATGCAGAAATTTTTCTTTTTGGTAGTGATCAGAAGAAGGCACTTACCGTGAGAGGATGCCAACTGCCACAAGAATGTGAAGAAGAGAGATTCTAATCTGATCAATTATATGGAAGCAAAGTGATTAAATAAGCAAGGACTTGGTTGTCTGAGGGGTTTCAGTAATCGCTGGTTTTGATTGTTGAGTTAAACTGTCTACTGTCTTTATTGTCTACTACTTAGGAAATATCTGAAAGCTCATGGTAGAGTCCAAAATGATGCGGATATACCTCCATGCCAGCTTAGTTAACATAAGTATATACTCAGCTCAAGCTTAAGCAAGGGTAATGCCCTGTTTCTGGCAAATATTTAGAATTGACACTAGGTGGTGTTCTTTGTTGGTATATAGTTATAGACATGGACAACTCAGACCATCAAACTTATCAGACGATAATTTCTACACTATTAAATTTAGAGTTGCTACCATAATTTCTTCACTATTAAATGCAGAGTTGCTTATCTCTGAGTTGATACATAATTGATATCTGGCTGCAAATGTCTTTCAATATCTTATGTAGACATCCATAAAAAAACATCAAGGAATGAACAGGAACAAGAGGACTGCACTTTAACAAGTACTAGCCAATTGCCATCGCCCCCCCAACCAAAGAAAAAAACAAGAAGAAAACTTCTCTTTTTATAGAAGAGGCATGCAAATAGTCAAGAAAAATAGATTTAATTCTCTGTATGAAGATGACTCAACATGAACCTGGAGGACCAAGATTCAGATTTGCTGTCAATTTCAAAGGGGATTTATATAGTTGACAAATCATATCATTGTTCGTAGATTTCACCAGATATTTAAGATTTTCTTCCAGCGTTCCTCTTACTTTATGTCAACCAGAAATGCAATGAATACACATCTTTATATGTGCATAACTTATCGACACAAAAATAGTATATATATGAATGTATAAAACAGGGCGTTACTTTTATCATTCTGTATATTGATTGATCTGTTCAAAACAGATAGCTGTGCTAAGTAATTTTATGTTTTGATATTGGGTGTGCGAAACAGTTTCAGATTGCTAAGGCTTTGATATTTAACTTCTGTTTGCCAGAATACGACAAAAATCTCAAATCTCGCCTCAAACTGACCTTCTGAGAAGATGCAGAGAGTGAAAGGACCTGGATCTTCCTCCTTGGAGCTCCAATCTCCAGTGTAGAGATGGTTGCTTTTGGATGAAACGAAAGCTGATGATTGCTCTAGCTTGAGCCTCCTGTCATTGGAACCATCAAGCTCAACTTATCAAAGCTTAAAGGTCATAAACCGTATACCAATACTTACAGAAACTGTTTTCTGGGTATGAAGAATTTGATACCTTTGAGATTAATCGAGCATAATGGCATATAACAGGAGCCTTACATATATATTCTGGTCTGCTTTAAAAATTTATATTAGGGTTTGGGTGAACTTTTTATTTATGAATTGGCATGGGACTCGTGCAGACATGAGCACGCTTCAAATATCTATAAATATATTTGTAAAAGCTGTTGCTCTGTCTGTCCAGTTTTGTTTTCTGAACCCCAGACGAGTGGATTGAGAGATACAATTAAAAGGCCATCCGAATCACCATGTCCTCGCTGGGGCTGTCAATATCTATTTTTGGCTGTTCAAAGAAACCTGTCAACGGAGAAAAATGCTGAGTCCTGTCAAATGCTTGCTCTGCTTGTGCCAGGATTTAAGAAGCTTTTGGGGCAAAATTCAGGGCTTTGATGAAGCAACTTACAAATTCAGAGCCACTTGCTGCTGTAGGCCGCAGCTACTGTTGTGGTTCTTGTGGGTGATTCTATTTTCCATTTGAAAAGACGAGAGTTCAAGAGGGTTGCGGCCTTCTATTGCATTATTTCACTTGTGTCGTGCGAGCCGTATTTTGAAAATCGAAAGATTCCTAATTCAGAGTGCATCTGACCACTTGTTGACAAGACCCTAATAATATTCATCGGTTTGTGGCAAAGGCTTGTCTCCTTGTTAACCTTACACGGATCATTTCCTGCAGCGACGCCGCAAACATTGGTATGGGATATTGAAACTGTTGATTGAGGGCAGAGTGGTCATGGAATTTGCCCTGTTGGCTAACTTGAGTAACGCTCAATTTTTTTACAGAAAGCACATAAAATTTTTGGGCAAGGTGCATGAACGGACTGTTTGTTTGAATTTGTTTCTGTCCCGGGAATATAATTTTTTGTTATTTTGTTCCAAGAAATAAAAAAAATGTAAACACGTTTATTTATATTTTTATTCCTGAAACAGATTTTGAACAGAAATAAGAAGTAGAAAAAACTTATTTCTTGTTCCCGGGAATAATTCCGAGAAGTACTTCTTTTTTTTCTCATTTTTCTTCTTCTTTTTTCTTGTTCCCAAGTCAGCGTCGCCTAGCAGTGGCTTGGCGAGGCCGAGCCTCGCCGGTGGTTGGGTGAGCTCGGCCTCACTGTGGTTGGGCAAGGCCACTGGCCCTTGTTGGCGATGTGGCCATGGGCGAGGCCGGCGACCTACAAAAAGGAAGAAAGAAAAAAAAGAAGAAAAAAATATTAAAAATTAAAAGAAATAAAAAAATTATACTTATTTACCAAACCTGTTTATGTTCTTTTTCTATTCTAGGAAAAAAAAAATTGTGTAATTACTTAACAAGTTCTTCTATTGAAAAATTGTTCCTCGGAACAGAAATAGTTTTTTCTATTTATATTCTTGGGAACAATTTTTTAACAAAAACGTTACCAAACCCGCCTGAAAAAGCGTAAAGGAGAGCCCAAGTTTCTTGCGATAGTGACGGACGAACCTCAACTCATAAAAGTCGCGAAACCTTTCTTGTGCAAGACCAATTCCTGAGTTCGTGGCTTCCATTCATTGCAAGGATGAGCTGAAGAAATCATGGTATGATTTTTGCTCACCTTCATCGTTCAATCTTTTAGCAGATTTTCTCATGACTATAGATATTCAAACTAAAGTTAATGAAGAAAGCATCAAACTGTCCTTGTAGTGGTCGAAGTAATTTTGACAGTCAGCATAAGATTGTGCTTGATGACATTAGGCTTGGTAACCTAATTCTCTTAATATTCACTTTCTATGGTGGTGTGCTCCTGATGCTGAGCAAAGCTACTCATACAGGGAAGAATGTCACTAACTGCTTAACATGGATAAACAATGAGTTTCTGTGGCATCCCTCGACTTCAGTCTGAAGTCTGAACTGTTTTCATCGTAAAAGTACTTGGATAGTAATGGATGTCGTGAATTGAGCTAGATGTCCTATCGTGCCTAGTTGTACGATTTGCTACTTAATGACTGGTATTCTATTATTATTTGTGCACAAAATGGAGGGAAAAAGGAAAAAAGAAAAGAAAATGTCAGTGTTGATAGTGGATTCTTTCGTTTATTCATGTGGTTGGAGAGAGGTACGCATAGCTTGCATTAAGTTCAAGAAAATGTCTCATCTCAAGAAGGCGAACTGAAATGGAAAACCAGAATCCTGCATTCATTATTTGCCCGTCATTATTAGGGTAAAGAGTGGGCATTATGTTTCGCTAGTCATCTGCGAAGCAACGGGCGGAAAAGGAAGTGCAAAAAGCAGCTCTGGCAGCAATGGTGAAAGAAGAGCTCGACTCTTTAAAACTCGGCTATTTCGGTTTGATCGAAATAACAGCCGGAGGGACTTCCCTCTGGCAGAAGCGCCAACTTGACCGGACCTCTCGCTCCTTCTTCCACGGTCATGGTCCCTGTGTGCCAGTTCAAGTCAGTGTCGACGTAGCCGGGATGGACACAATTTATGCACATGTTAGGGTACTTCTTGGCGAGAACTCGGGTGTAAGCATTCAAAGTGGCCTTTGAGATGCTGTACGCTGGAAGCATGATTGACCACCCGTTGGCCTCGAGAGTATTCTCTTTCACATCATGGAAGAATCTT
Source organism: Eucalyptus erythrocorys (assembly GCA_014182555.1). Taxonomy (NCBI): domain Eukaryota; kingdom Viridiplantae; phylum Streptophyta; class Magnoliopsida; order Myrtales; family Myrtaceae; genus Eucalyptus; species Eucalyptus erythrocorys. The sequence goes on along the minus strand of CM024606.1, from coordinate 9,222,522 downwards.
TTTATGACCGTGTCGATCTTCTCCTCGGTCAGGGTGTCCAGGTCGCCGAGTTCCTTCCTCGTTTTCTCGCTCGGAATTCTCTGCGTAAGAGTGATGTTTCCATCAGACAGGTTCCCTGGTCCTAGCTTATACGATAGAAGCAGAGGAGGAGGGAGTTTGAGGAAGATGCTTTACCTTGAGCTCACTCCTGCGGGAAGAGACATTGACGATTCTTGCACCAGAAGGTGAGAGCTGTAGGAGTGGGAAGAGTGCTTCTACCACCCTCTTGCAACCGTAGTAATTCGTGTTCAAGCAGAGTTGTGCGCTCTCGTAGGTTTGCTTGATCACTCCCTGGACCAAGTTGGCCGCTTTGCCTCTGAGCTGCAAAGGATTTGGACAGATTAGCCATATTCAATTGACTCCAGATAACCCTTCTATGCTTGTAGGGTAGCATCTCTACTTAAGAACGGTTGGCCAAAGAGTAGGACACTGATCTTGACACGAGACTGCGTCACTACTGCTCATGTAGAAATGCAATAGATTCCATTGATGGGTCGAGAAGGGCAATCCGTCATCTAAATGGGAAAATTTCTGTACATCTAATCTTGAAGATATCTCGGAATTCTTACATTCCAGTATCTAAGAAGGCTAGGAGTTGTTTTCCTCATTAGAAAAACTTCCCTTTTTTCGGCTCCTTTGCAGGAGCATTTCACGCATAAAGCCCTGTATCTGAGGGTTGCTAGAGAGCGACAATCAGAGAAAAAAAAGTTGGAGAAATCTGCTTGTTTTTGCTTCAGTTTAGGGTTGGACACAACCTGATTTTTGCTTCAAACTGCTATGGGAAACTGTCTGAATTGAGGTTCACTTACCCAGGAGGCAGGCTCTATGTTCAATGCCCTCAGGCCTTCTTCATCAACCATGACTCCTGATGCTCCTGCATTATTCACCTGCCCAAAGTACATGAAGCCTAAGTTGAGAAGCTGCTTTTACATGGATTCTTATTGTTATTATCTCAACAATGCATGACATTCCTGAAGAAACATGTGACCTTAAAAAGTCCACTTTCCATTTTACTAATGAATTTATTGATTTTTTGCATGATCAATTTTTCAAAACCGAACTCGGTTGACCATTCTCATGTAAATTGTCCTGTTCATATACATTGAGACTCCACTAGCATTCAAAATCATTTTTTGTGATCTGAACATTAAATTCACTATATTCAAATTAAATGCTTCTTGTGGTGTTGATGCCCTACATAGTCAACAACTTTGTTCCAACTAACCCTTCGACTCATTGGCGGCCAAAACGTCGGCCGGACAACAAATGCACGTGCAACTTGCACGTTTCAATCATCTCCGGCTAACGTTTTGGCCATGGACGAGCTTTCGGGTCATTTCGAACAAAATTGTCCAATTATGGGTTCATTCTCAAAAAATCTTAACTCCGGGGGTATTTGGGAAATTGACCCGGGGACAATTTTACAAATTTCCTATATATATATATATATATATATATATATTTTTTTTTTTTCTCACCAGAATATCGAGCCGTCCGAACTGGTCCCTGATGAAATCTGCCAGCGCATCGACGCTCCCCTGGTCCAGCACGTCGAGCTGGTGGAACACCACGTTCGCCAGCCCGTGCTCGCGGCGGAGCCTCTCCGCCGCCGCCGTCCCCCTCCCCTCGTCCCTCGCCGTTAGGACCACCGTCACCCCGCGCGACGCCAGCTGCCTCACCGTCTCCAGCCCTATCCCCTTGTTCGCTCCCGTCACCACCGCGTACCTGCCAAAGCCCGCCGGAAACGATTCGTTACACAGAGAGAGAGAGAGAGAGAGAGAGAGGAGAAAATGGGGATCCGGCTTCTCCAGTAGCGGCCGGTAGATGCTCGCCGGAATCTCGGTGCCGACGCACGGGGGAGGTTCATCGATCGCTCCCGGTCCGCTTCGCAGTTCGAAGCGGGTTCGATCAGGTTCGTTCGGAAACCGGTCTCGGATTCGCGAAACGTGTTCGAGCCGCGATCGACGCTTCTGTCGATGAAATTAGTGGGACTCCCAGTCTCGAATTAACCATTGCATGCGAATGAGGACTCACCTCTGCTGCGTGGTTTGCTGCTTCCCGTCGGTCGCCATGTCCGCGGTTGGAGGATGGACGGTTGTCGAGCTTTCTCGGCTTGACCTGAAAGAAGAGGAGTTTCAGCAGAGGTCAGGGATTTGCTCCGCGGTCATGGCATGTAGAATTCACCTTTCTGTAAGAGGAGAAAGTTGACGAGACAAGAGCACTGTTTTGAAGCCTGTCCATGGATTTATGGATTTCCTATAATTAGTTGGACTCTTTTTCCTTAATGATGGGTCCACTTTGTTTTAAAAAGCAAAGAAAAGAAGGTTTGAAAAGTCAAAAGAAAGAAAAAAAAAGTGAACAGTGATCGGTCACTTTTAAGAGCGTGGACCACCTCGGCAGAGAGAGGGAGAAAAGAAAAAAAAGGAAAGAAGAAGAAGAAGAAAATAAAAGGGAAGAAAGGAATTGGGTTTTGGTGCGTGCACACTGTGAATGCCTCGTCAAGCTGACTCAACTCTATAATGCAAAGCTCGGATTATGATCAAATAATATGTGTTATTTGGGGTATCCTAAAGTGAGTAGTACTAATGTCATTTTTGATTTTGTGAACCCATGTACTAAGGTAAGAGTAATCGACATATACTTCTGTAAGGAAGTGAGGACCTATTTATTGTATAAAGATGGATATATAGTGTTAAGTACTTTTGAGTTATTTGACAAACCACTTTTGAAGGGTTATGCATGCTATTTTGGTATAATTGATTTATGAGATTATGTGATGGCTATTGAAAGATGGTATGTGTTGTGTTGAGGAAATCAAATGTGTTGTGAATGGGTAAAGGACTAAATGCCACATGACAACGAAATTTCGTCACCTCTAAGCCTTGTAGTCAAGGCTAAGTGCTAGATGGTGACTTGAGCATGTGGGAGTTATCTAGGACCTTGCACTACTGACATGCATAGTAAATGGCTAAATGCTACGTAACTTCGTGGGAGCACCTCCTTGTGCTATTGCTCTATGTGGTCAATGGCTAAGTGTTACACGATAACGTAATTTCATGGGAGCCACTTTTAGGGTCTTGAGTTTCGACATTAAGCATGGAATGAACCATTATTGAACTATATTGGTGATGCCTGTTTTGTTATTATGGATGAATGAGAAATTTTGCTATTTGATATATCTAGGTTGAGGTAACATATAATGCATTTTGTTTATGCAAATTGTTATATTTTTATTTGGTAATAATGAGCCATGTCTTGAGTTTTAAATGTGTAATGTGAAAGTTTGATATGCTTTTATGGTATGCACTACTCACTGAGCTGTGGTTGCTCATTCCATTTATCTTTCATGTGCTAGGTTAGCAACAAGTAAGGACGAAAGCGTTGCCGAGAAAACTTTGGGAGTTTATTTTGGGGTATGACTGAAGGAATTGGTTATATAGTTGTTGTAAGTTTGTTGAGTTGGTTGAGTTTTGATTGTACATATTCTTTTTAGCGGACCATAAAAACTTTGATGTTGTATTCAATTGTTAATTTATCTGATATGTATATATGTTTGGAGATATAAATTTTGTTATTAGGTAGTTGGTTATATTTGAGGTTGCGTCCTTCGTGAGGAAGGACAACCATGTCATCATCATATTCTTGTAGTTTTGGGGTGTGACATTTCCTATGGACAGGGTATTCACTTGTTGGTTTGTTCGCTGCAAACGTCAATGAGTATCTTGAGAATACTGAAGAACTTGGCATCATCTTATTAAGAGTTATCAACAAAAGCCAAAGCTTTGGAAACCCTCCGAGAGATTCTATTTGGACCTTGAATCGGGTTTTTGGGGTTTTTGAATAGTTTGTTCATTCTGAAAGTAAGGGATGGGATGGAAAGTGTAGATTCAAGAACCTGACTAAGCATGCACTCATGGATTCTGCTACAAGTGCTATAGCATTTGGAAGACAAAGGGCGTTTCCTAGCTCTAATTTTCCTACGAGATGAGGAAGTTGCAAATGCTGTGCGCAAATTCATCATATATGATTTGCATAGTTCTTGCAGAGTAAATTGTATGTATCTAGCATGATAACATGACGACTCTTCATGAGTGAAGCTGAAAATGGAAGATATGGTAAAACAATTCTCATGATCTACAGTGTGACATAACCATATCACCTCATGGCTCTAACCTCATGAGAATGACCTAGACCTTGGTAATAGCCTGTGCAGGCAGAAAAATTCAAGAAGCATGAAAGAAATTAATCTGCCATTATTTGATGCAGAAATTTATTTTTCGTAGTGATCAGAAGAAGGCACTTACCGTGAGAGGATGCCAACTGCCACAAGAATGTGAAGAAGAGAGATTCTAATCTGATCAATTATATGGAAGCAAAGTGATTAAATAAGCAAGGACTTGGTTGTCTGAGGGGTTTCAGTAATTGCTGGTTTTGATTGTTGAGTTAAACTGTCTACTGTCTTTATTGTCTACTTCTTAGGAAATATCTGAAAGCTCATGGTAGAGTCCAAAATGATGCGGATATACCTCCATGCCAGCTCAGTTAACATAAGTATATACTCAGCTCAAGCTTAAGCAAGGGTAATGCCCGTTTCTGGCAAATATTTAGAATTGACACTAGGTGGTGTTCTTTGTTGGTATATAGTTATAGACATGGACAACTCAGACCATCGAACTTATCAGACCATAATTTCTACACTATTAAATGCAGAGTTGCTACCATAATTTCTTCACTATTAAATGCAGAGTTGCTTATCTCTGAGTTGATACATAATTGGAATCTGGCTGCAAATGTCCTTCAATATCTTATGTAGACATCCATCAAAAAACATCAAAGAATGAACAGGAACAAGAGAACTGCACTTTAACAGGTACTAGCCAATTGCCATCGCCCCCCCCAACCAAAGAAAAAAACAAGAAGAAAACTTCTCTTTTTATAGAAGAGGCATGCAAATAGTCAAGAAAAATAGATTTAATTCTCTGTATGAAGATGACTCAACATGAACCTGGAGGGCCAAGATTCAGATTTGCTGTCAATTTCAAAGGGGATATATATAGTTGACAAATTATATCATTGTTCGTAGATTTCACCAGATATTTAAGATTTTCTTCCAGCGTTCCTCTTACTTTATGTCAACCAGAAATGCAATGAATACACATCTTTATATGTGCATAACTTATCGACACAAAAATAGTATATATATGAATGTATAAAACAGGGCGTTACTTTTATCATTCTGTATATTGATTGATCTGTTCAAAACAGATAGCTGTGCTAAGTAATTTTATGTTTTGATATTGGGTGTGCGAAACAGTTTCAGATTGCTAAGGCTTTGATATTTAACTTCTGTTTGCCAGAATACGACAAAAATCTCAAATCTCGCCTCAAACTGACCTTCTGAGAAGATGCAGAGAGTGAAAGGACCTGGATCTTCCTCCTTGGAGCTCCAATCTCCAGTGTAGAGATGGTTGCTTTTGGATGAAACGAAAGCTGATGATTGCTCTAGCTTGAGCCTCCTGTCATTGGAACCATCAAGCTCAACTTATCAAAGCTTAAAGGTCATAAACCGTATACCAATACTTACAGAAACTGTTTTCTGGGTATGAAGAATTTGATACCTTTGAGATTAATCGAGCATAATGGCATATAACAGGAGCCTTACATATATATTCTGGTCTGCTTTAAAAATTTATATTAGGGTTTGGGTGAACTTTTTATTTATGAATTGGCATGGGACTCGTGCAGACATGAGCACGCTTCAAATATCTATAAATATATTTGTAAAAGCTGTTGCTCTGTCTGTCCAGTTTTGTTTTCTGAACCCCAGACGAGTGGATTGAGAGATACAATTAAAAGGCCATCCGAATCACCATGTCCTCGCTGGGGCTGTCAATATGTATTTTTGGCCGTTCAAAGAAACCTGTCAACGGAGAAAAATGCTGAGTCCTGTCAAATGCTTGCTCTGCTTGTGCCAGGATTTAAGAAGCTTTTGGGGCAAAATTCAGGGCTTTGATGAAGCAACTTACAAATTCAGAGCCACTTGCTGCTGTAGGCCGCAACTACTGTTGTGGTTCTTGCGGGTGATTCTATTTTCCATTTAAAAAGACGAGAGTTCAAGAGGGTCGCGGCCTTCTATTGCATTATTTCACTTGTGTCGTGCGAGCCGTATTTTGAAAATCGAAAGATTCCTAATTCAGAGTGCATCTGACCACTCATTGATAAGACCCTAATAATATTCATCGGTTTGTGGCAAAGGCTTGTCTTCTTGTTAACCTTACACGGATCATTTCCTGCAGCGACGCCGCAAACATTGGTACGGGACATTGAAACTGTTGATTGAGGGTAGAGTGGTCATGGAATTGCCCTGTTGGCTAACTTGAGTAACGCTCAATTCTTTTACAGAAGAAAGCAGACAAAATTTTTGGTCAAGGTGCATGAACTGGCTGTTTGTTTTAATTTATTTCTGTTTCTCGGAATACAAATTTTTGTTCTTTTATTCCGAGGAATAAAAAAAAAAACAAAAATGCGTTTGTTTACACTTTTTCGGGAATAGATTTTGAACGAAATAAGAAGTAAAAAAAAATTGTTTCTTGTTCGTGGGAATAATTTCAAAAAACACTTCTTCTTTTTTCCTCACTTTTCTTCTTCTTTTTTTTTTTGGTCGGTCACCGGGCTCAGCCATGGCCGATGATTGCTCACTGGAGTGTCGCCGGCCCCCGGTGAGGCCGAGCTCGCCTAGCCATCGACGATTGCTCACTGCTAGGTTGGCGTCGCCTAACGATGGCCTGGCAAGGCCGAGCCTCGCCGGTGGCTAGGTGAGCTCGTCCTCGCTGGATCTGGGCAAGCTCGACCCTCCCCCAGCCACAGCGAGGCCAAGCCTCGCTGGGGGCCAACGAGCCTCATCATGGTTGGGTGAGGCCATCGGCCCTCGTTGGCCAGTCGTCGGTCATGGCCAAGGCCGGCAACGGGCAAAAAGGACGAAAGAAAAAAATTAAAAAATTAAAAGAAGAAAAAAATCATATAAGTTTATCAAATGTATTTCTCTTTATTTATTTATTTATTTTAGGAGAACAAAAATTTTATGCAGCTTATCAAACGCGTTTTTCAATCCAGGGAACAATTTTTTAATTGTTATCATACTCACTCCAAGAAGCGTGAAGAAGAGCCCAAATTTCTTGTGACAGCGACGGACGAACCTCAACGCATAAAAGTCGTGAAACCTTTCTTGTGCAAGGCAAGTGTCCATTTCGTGATTCCACCGGTTTACTTGTGCCATTAAAGATGGCCAGGTCGGAATCTATTGCTAACACTTCAACCGCGTGTTTTAAATAATCGAGGCTGGTGGGTGCAAGACCAATTCCTGAGTTCGTGGCCTCCATTCATTGCAAGGATGAGCTGAAGAAATCATGGTATGATTTTTGCTCATCCTCATCGTTTAATGTTTTAGCAGATTTTCTCATGACAATGGAAATTCAAACTAAAGTTGGTAAAGAAAGCATCAAACTGCTTTTGGGTTTAACAGGGCATGTGACTGTGATTGGGAGCTAGCTCAGCTGACAAATATTAAATAGCACCGCAGATAAATGCTGGTGGTTGGGGTTTTTAGACTTTGCCCGAGTTCTGTAAGCAAATGCAAGGTTTTTCAGCCACTACTTCAAAAGAGGCTTCGTCTAAATTTCTCCCACATTTTTCTCCATCATAACACCTTGCTTTCTATGCCATCTAACCACTCCTCTCTAACTCCATAAAAGTTTCTGTGAACTTTTGGCACCGCCACCACCTCCTCCTCCTCCTCCTCCTCCTCTTTCCACCAACATGAACGCCGCTCGGTTCATTGCGTTGGTCGTCGCGGCCTCGCTCCTTGTGGCATCTCGCGGGGTCTCCGGCCAGGCCCCGGCACCGGCGCCGTCGGACGACTGCTTCAACGCCGTTCTCAACATGTCGGACTGCTTGACATACGTTGAGACAGGGAGCAACATCACCGTGCCGGATAAAGCCTGCTGCCCGGAGCTGGCGGGGATGGTGGACAGCAGCCCCGTCTGCCTCTGCCAGCTGCTCGGGAAGGCCGACAGCTTCGGGATCGACGTCGACGTGAACCGGGCTCTCAAGCTCCCCTCGGCCTGCGACGTCGTCACTCCGCCCACGAGCTTGTGTGCAGGTTCTTGTTGCTGCTTAACTGCACTCCTTGTTCTTGTCTATCTTCATTAGGGATGGGCGAAAAGTAGCTTCAAGCTTTTGATTTGTGACATTTCAATGCACGATATTCCTTCTCTAGGCGCGGCATAACTTCTTCACTAGTTCTTGAAATGGTTCGACGGTATAAAGGGCAAAAAAAAAATAAAAAAATTATTGAGATTACACAAATTATCGAAATTATTATTTACAGCTCGTGCTTCCGAATCGAATTGGGGGGATAATAATTATAGGGAGTCTAGAGTCATAATTCACCCTATATTCATGATGAATTTTTTTTTTTTTGGTGAAGTTCATGATGAAATATTTTAACTCATGCTTTGAAAAAAAATATAAAAAGGACCATCATGAGCAATCAGTGAAGTTGTCGATTCCTAAAGAAAATCTTATTCGCAAAAATATGTTATCATTTGATCTGGAGATGCTTTTCCGACTGATCACGTGATCTCATGTGGGTTTTATGATATAAACTTTTATTTGTTCTGCGTAAGGTCATTTCGTGTTTCGAAATGTGAAATTAATTATTATTGGAATCTGTAACTTGCTCCTCTAATTGCCGCCTTTTTTTTTTCCCTTCTTTTCCCTGTATTTATTTCGAAAAAGCCACCAAAAAACTATAAATTATGCCAATTACATCACAAACTTATATTATTGTGACATATTTACCCTAATAAAAATCCTAAACTTGTATCATGTGAGTACAAATTTGTGGGTTTTTGACAATAAAGGTATAAGTTTAAGGTTTTTTGTGGTATAAAAAAATTAGAGGTAAATGTATCGTATGAGTATAAGTTTGGGATTTTTTGTGTTTTAATTTTTTTTTTATAGATGTCTAACAATAAGCATAATTTAGGATATTTGGTGGTTTTTTGGCATAATTTAGGATATTTTGTGGTTTTTTTTCCTTTTTATTTTTAATTTTTGGATGAGCATAACCCATGTGTAATTAGATTTGCTACGGATGGTTTGGTCATTGTTGATCCTCTTTCATCTTTTGCAATGTTGTAGCCGCTGGAGTCCCCATTTCTGGCGAAGTCCCTGGTGCACCAGGTAATATCTTCATACCTAATTACATTTAATCAATTTCACTAATCTTTTCGACCATATAAAAAAGCATACATGTAAATCGATGTCGTTCTATGTCAATACCCATGCTCACATGTTCAGCTTGTCTTGGCAATATTCTGCTCTGACCATCAGGAAATTTCCTGATTTCGAGCCCCGCAAGTGAGACATGACGATCACATTCGGTTTCGAACACGACCATATCGTCTTAATTTGTTCCGTGTTGTAGTTGTTCATTTGAAATGATAGTTCTTGTGCTTCTACGGTGATGCCGAAATCCGTGCATGTAACGGGAAGAAGTTGAATTTACAAAGACGCTGGCTAAATCGCAGGAACCCCATCATCTAATGGCGACGGCGGAGCTTCTACCCCGTACGGCGGCCTATCGACATTTGCCCTGGCCTTGGGTCTGAAACTAGCCGTCCTCTCGATACTCTCTTGATTTCGTAGCATTCGTTTTTGATTGATCTCTATAACTTGACTACTGTTGAAGCGATTTCTGTCTCCAATGTGAAATAAGACCATTTGGGTCCACATTCAGTTTACCTGACTGAAGCATTGGCTTCACGAGTCTTGCTATCTTTCTTGCAATGGTGTAAGTTGGAAATTTATGAATGATATGGTGGATAATTAATTTGATGTGCTATATGATAATCTCACTCCATCGGTGCAATCAAATTCAATCAGCTGTAAATTTCTCTTAACCAATCAGATAATTCATAGAGTGATATTAAAATGAATTTTTATCTTTTTTCCGAAAAATTAGCCTTCGATGGCGATAGATTTTCTTGCGAGATGAAAGTCAAAAATGAGATCCTATTTTTTCTCCCACCAAATCTCCTCCGTACGCTCCGTCATTCTCGTTTCCGTTTTATTTTCTCGTGACACGCTCTTCTCCGATCTCGCTCGCTCTCACACCGTGCATTTCGATGGATCATCAGAGCGCCGCCGCCGGCCACGACGCCGCGGCTCCGCCGGCGGGCCCGTCCTCCAAAGCCCGAGCCGCCATCCTCGCCCTCTCCTCCATCGTCACCGCCATCCCCCCGTCCCTGGCCTCCTCCGAGAACCCCGCCCTCGCCCTCCTCCACGACCCCGACGTCGCGTCCCAGGTCTCCTCCCTCCTCCGCCGCCCCGGCTCCGGCTCCGGCGACGACAATCTCTGCCGCTGGCTCTACGACACCTTCCACTCCGGCGACCCCGACCTCCAGCTCGTCGTCCTCCGCCACGTCCCGACCGTCGCCGGCGTCTACCTCTCGCGCGCCTCCCATCGCAAGCCCGACGCCGGCTTCGAGTGCGTGCTCCTCGCCCTCTACGCGCACGCGACCACCGCCCGCGGCGGCCAGTCCGTGACCGTCTCGCTCCCGGACGTCTCCCACCCGAGCGTGTACCACGAGACGCGCGACAGCTCCGCCAACAGCATCGCGACGGACCTGAACCTCGCCGTCGTGTCCCCGAGCCTCGAGCCGCACGGCACCGTCCGGTCGTCCCGGCGCTCGCGGATCGTCGGCGTCGCGCTGGAGCTCTACCACAGCCGGATCGCGCAGATGCCGGTCGGCTCGAAGATCGATTTCTGCGAGTTCTGCGTCGCCTGGTCGGGCCTGCCCGGAGATCCGTACAAGGACGACGCCGGAGATATCGGCCGCGGCGGCGACGCGGACCGGTCGCCGATCTCAGGTCAGGGAACCGGATCGGGGAGGATTCCGATGCCGTGGGAGCTCCTGCAACCGGCGCTGAGGATACTGGGGAACTGCATGCTGGGGCCGGCGCCGGGGAAGGAGATGGAGAAGGAGCGGCTCGAGGCGGCGGCGGCGGCGGCGTGCCGGAGCCTGTACGCGCGGTCGCTGCACGACATCGATCCGAAGGCGGTTCTGGCGACGGGGAGTCTCCTGAGGTTGAGGAAGATCGGGTTGGATTCGGGGCCGGAGGCCGATCACACCGAATTACCCTCGCAAAACGTCATCGTTCTTTCGTCTTCCTCTGGTAGCTTGAGCTCGTTGGGAAAATGAGAAGAAATTAAAAAAAAAATTAATTCTTAGATCCCAAAAATACAAAAGCAATTTTTTTTTTTGAATCCATCTTTTCATTTGATTCTTGAACATTACTCTCCTTTTCTAATTCATTTGCATGAATCGAGCATTGACCATCACATTTGGAATTCAAAAGGGCCACTCCCATCGATATGTGATCGAGGACTTCGCAAATTTCGATAGGTAATTTAGTGGGGTTGAAAGGTGATTTTGGGTGCGAACGAGCTCAATTTTCCATCTCTCTTATGATGAAATTAGTTTCCATGCATGTGCTGCTCGCGCGCAATACAACGAGTACTGTCGTATATAAAAGAATTAATTAAGAACTCGTATGACATCGACAATTTTTCCACGATCGTACTGACACTTTATAAACTAAGAATAAAGGGAATTAATACATGCATGGGAAGAAAATCTGAAGTATAATCTTTTATTTATTATTCCCATGTCATGTGTGTTTGATATATTTTTAGATGCTCTCAGTACATTCAGGTCATATGATGATTGATTTGAATAATAATAGTTAAGTGTCACATGACGAACATATGAACGTACCTACCACCCACTGCGGTGGCTCAGCTGGATCGACGCGCTCCCTCTATCGGTAAGGTCGAGCGTTCGAATCACGTGGTGACGCCAAAGGTGACTTACCTGGTGGCTAACACGTGTCACCGGGAGGGTTTACGGCGCGCTATCAGCGCAAGCCGGTTCCTCCTGAAACAAAAAAAAAAAAAAAAAAAAAAAATGAACGAACATTCTCTCAACTTATATTTTCTTTTCTTTTCTTTTTCCTAGTCTTAGCACTGACTTCATGAATGTATAATAGTTAAATTTGCTAACATTATTTCATAATTTTTCAATTATAAATGATGGTGAAGGATGAGATTTTTTTATCAACAGCGATCAAGTTTAGTTGATGCAAATTGCGATTTAAGTAGCCTTCGCAACAACAATGAACCGGAGGATAAATACACCATGCGAAATCGAGTTTTTACAATGGAGATATAAAAAGAAACCCATTTCTAAGACAAGTTAACTAGAACAAATAATACATAATTTTCAAATTACCAAAATAACAAATTAAATATATACATTAAAATAAAAACGACACATTAAGATTCAAGCAAAAACAATGCTGGCTCAACTTAATAACCTGTGCTGTTACAGAGAACTGAATTTTATATAAAAAGAATAGAGAATAATATTATCATTAAATCATTATGTTCAAGTGTATCACAAATAGGAACGGTAGCTTTTGATACAATATCTCCATAAGATCGCGGACCACTCACAACTTTATAGAGCGAAATTTAACGTCGATATAGCCATCGAAGCTAACATGAATTGACATATTTTCATCCATATTTAGTAAAAAAAGTTACATTGTAATTATGTCGAAATGTTTTGATTTATGTACGAAATAACACTTGTTTTAAATCCAAATACAAACAAAGACGTGACAGATCTATTAATCTCATGGAAAACATAATGTAAGGGGAAATTTTGAATAAGAGTATGATATTGAGCCGTTTTCTCATTAAATGATTTAGAGTGGACATTATTTTAAATAAATGTTTGAAGTGGCCAATTTATTTCAAGTAAGGGAGCTTAGACGTGGAAAGGAAGGCTTTAAGGCCAGTTGAAATGAGTGATCTTTATAATGACTTTTCTATTATGGTGGTCTTGACATAGAAGCAAAAGTTCAGTCGGCAATGAGTGATCATAAGTGGCTCATGTTAATATAAAAACAGGGAAAATTTTAAATAAAGACTTGGAGTGCCATTGGCTTTTAAATAATGATTTAAAGTGGACATTATATCAAATAAAATACAGAATTGTCATATTAATTTTCAATAATGTCATCGAGTAAGTCATGACAGTTTCAAATAGGGATTTAACTTCACTGACAACTAGATATTTCAATTGGTCAAGGGTATTTTCATCAAATATAATTTTAATTTTAAATTATTTTTCCTTTTTCCCTCTCTCTCTCTCTCCTTTTTTTTTTTTTTTTTCCTTTCTAGCAAGCGTTGGCAAGGACTAGCCTCATTTGAGGTCAGCAAGGGTCACCTCGCCTAAATGCGACCATCGTGAGGCCGTCCCTTACCCAACCCTCTTTGGTATCATCATGGTCAACCATTAGCAGAAAAGAAAGAGAAAACCAAAAAGGAAAAAGAGAGAAAAATACAAATACAACCATTGGCAGAGAAGAAAGAGAAAACCAAAAAAGGAAAAAGAAAGAAAAAAATTCAAAAAAGGAAAAGGACAAAAATGCCATTGACTAATTGGAAAATGATGCCCATCTTTGAAATTGACATACTCATTTTAGATTCTTATTTAAAACAAAATATACTAATGTTTGATTAGGAAAAAAAAAACATTAGTACTCTAATGCAGCTTAAAATTTTTTTCAATAATTTTGAATGAATAAGTCTCTCTTTGTAGATATATATATAATAAATTTTAAAATATTTATGTTCAAAAGATCTAGCGAAGTTATTAGAAAACTTTTTTTTTTTTTTTTTTTGATGACCCGTAACCCCGCACGGCCGATAGCCTGGAGATAAACCACTGGGGCGACACGTGCTAGCCACCACACACATGCCACCGGTAAGTCACCAATGTCTCACGCCAGCCTCCTCGCAACTTGCAAGGGGTTTGAACTTCAACTCCGCACCTCTTAGCGAAAGGAAGCCAAGCTCTCATCAAATGCCCACCACGGGCGGGTGGTGTTATTAGAAAACTTTTTGAAAGTCTTTATTTGAGAAAATGATAGTACTTTAGACTTTTATTTGAATTTTTTCTTACAAAATGGGAGCAAGGTGATAAAGGTAAGTGGCTTTCGTGAGCCCGTTCCTAACATGGTGCGGCTTAGAACGTGGCCTAGGGCTTGATCTAGATGATGATTTTCTCACAGCTTCGCGGCAACGATGAAATTTGACAAAATCCCATGATTGCTTCTTTGCTGTCGTTATCGCATTACAATGGTGAAAAAAAAAAAGCCATGCCCTTGGGGCAACTGCATCTGGTGACGCCAACATTCCGTAGTTCGAATTCAAGCCAAGCATCGAAAGTGCTTAAATGCTCAAGAAAGTCTCTATTAGCTTGCTCATCTCAAACCTTTCCAAACAAGAAAAGATGAAAAAAAGCGGGCACAGATAAGGAAGATTGGACATTAATTTCCTCAAAGAAATTGATCTCGATCAACTGGCAAAATGTATCCGGCCAATGAGTTCAGGTCCTTATTTAAGATTAAATTAGTTATGTCATGCTCTTATTTGAATCAAGCTTTCATTAAAAATCTTTCCAAAAATTTAATTTGATTTTCGACCAACGTGAATGCCAGAGAAACAAGATTTTTCGTTACCCTGCGATGCGCCCCACGGGACCGACCGTCTCGTTCCCGCGTTCTCCATCGTACGATCACCGACTCCATCGACGGCGATGAAGGCCCCCCGCCAGCAAATCCCACCCCTTGGACCGCAAAAACCGATCTCTGCCCCTCAGTTTCTTCAACGCTACAGCATCCTCCCGTTTCTCCTCCTCCTCTTCCTCCTCCTCCTCCTCTTCCGTCCTTCCGCCTGTAAAGTGCGCCTCCCGAACCCTAATTTTATTTCCCAAGCTCTCGATCGCAGGGATCGTCTGATAAATTGCAGAGGTACCGCTTCTGATCAGCTGTCGCTCTTAATCAATCATTAGCTTCTGATAATTTCCCCTTTCTTCCCCCCGTAATTTGTATAAAATTTGCTCCTGGGTGAACTTAAAGTTCGAATCTTGGGTTTATTTACTCGTTCGATGATCGTTTCGTGGACCCTTTTTCGGTGCCATCTTCGTTCTCTGTTCGTTCTGTAGCAATTGTTTTGCCGTTTCAGCTACTGGGTTTGACCTCTTTTGGGCGTTGGTGTCATTTTTCCTAGGGTTTGTCGGATCGGGTTTGGTGGGTTGGAACGATTGGGTGAGGATATTAATCCCTTCGACATTTGTGTTTGCAGGGTGTAAGTGTTGCTCATTCTTGTTGCTGGTTTTTTGGGGATTCGAATTCGTCCCTTGAATTCGCTTGTAGGGTTAGAGAATTCTTTTTATGGCATTTGAATGCCAAGGAGGTAGTCACGTATCTGAGAGTTTGTCAGCATTTGTTGTTGATTCTTTGGGAGAGCGTGTTAATTTGGAGGTGCAGATAAGTGATCCGGCGGAGAACTGTGGTGTGGAGCACTTGGAAAGGAAAGTGTTTGACTTGGAAACAACTGTAGAGGAAACCGGGAAATCGGAACACGCATCGGAGTTTAAATTCAAGAAAGGAAACACTAGCTTGCATGATAGGAAAGAGGTACCGTCTCATGGTGTCGTGTCGTGTTTTCCTCGGTCGTTCACCGACCTTCCTCCTGCCTTAGTGTCTGAAATCCTCAACTGTCTTGACCCGAAAGAGTTGGGCATTGTTTCCTGCGTGTCTACGCTTTTCCAGAGGCTTGCCTCCGAGCATTATGCTTGGAAGGAATTTTACCGCGAGCGCTGGGGCCTTCCAGGTGCCCCGGCATCGTTGGGCTCGGGATGTTCCAATGAAAAGTCATGGAAGGAGCTCTTTGTGGAGAGGGATTTTAGGAGTAGGACATTTATGGGACGTTATAACATTGAGTATTTGTATGGCCACACTGAAGCTGTACGGACTGTTTTCCTTTTGGCTTCGGCAAAGCTTTTGTTCACGGCAGGTTATGATTCAACAGTTCGAATGTGGGACTTGGAAGAAGGGTTGTCTATATCGTCGTCTAGGCCTCTTGGTTGTACGATGAGAGCAGTCGCTGCTGATACGAAGCTGTTGGTTGCTGGGGGCACTGATGGCTTTATTCATGGTTGGAGGGCTGTTGAGGGAATTCGACACTTGTTTGACCTCAGGGGTCATCAGAGTCAAGACAGTGAATTCCGGATTTGGGAGCATGTAGGAGCTGTTACGTCCCTTGCTTTGGATCTTTCAAAGATTTATAGTGGTTCATGGGACATGACTGTGCGCATATGGGATCGCACTTCGCTGAAATGCTTGAGGGTCCTGAGGCACAGTGATTGGATCTGGGGACTTGTCCCCCATGATACCACTGTCGCCACATCATCAGGTTCAGATGTTTATGTTTGGGACATCAACAGTGGGACTTTGATGACTGTCATTCAGAATGCGCACAGTGGTAATGCTTTTTCGTTGGCTAGAAGCCATACAGGAGATTTCCTTTTCACTGGTGGGGAAGATGGAGCCATACACATGTTTGAGATCAGTCACCTCGTTGACCGTGATTTCTCCCATGTTGCTTCTTGGATTCCTCATTCAGGGCCTGTATATGCACTTGCATTTGAGTTTCCCTGGCTCGTTTCAGCTTCTGCTGATGGACAGCTTGCACTGATTGATGTGAGAAAGTTGCTGAGAACTAAGAAAAGTACTTCTGCAAAGAAGATTTTGAAGACTGGTAGTGTTGACCGTACCAAAGTGGAGCCACCTCAGAGGATGCTCCATGGGTTTTCTAGCGATCTGTTCTCAGTGGACATTGGTGCAGATCGCATTGTGTGTGGCGGAGAGGAAGGAGTTGTTAGAATTTGGAACTTCTCGCAAGCTCTGGAAATCGAACGGAGGGCCCGTGCACTCAGAGGAATCCGACTGGAAAACAGGATACGGCGGCGTAGGCTTCAAATAGAGATGAACAGTAAGGGTGGTCGGACCAATCAATGTTCTGTTGCAGCCAAGAACTCGGTAAATGGTGACAGGAATGGCGTTTGGCATAGCAAACGAGGTATGAGTGGCAAGCTGAGGGCATGACGAAGGACTGATGGCGCCTTTAACTTGATTGTTTGCCTAAACTCCAGTGATTTGCCTCATAAGCATTGAGTATCTGTGAAAGCAGAGAAACTGGACAATCACTTCCATTAGTTATAGCAATCAATACTTTATCTTTGACGCCAGTTTCCTGATTTCAGTTCCCTCGTGTAGTCCTGCCACAGCAACATGAATTATGCGCATTGCCCA
This sequence comes from Eucalyptus erythrocorys, assembly GCA_014182555.1. NCBI lineage: Eukaryota > Viridiplantae > Streptophyta > Magnoliopsida > Myrtales > Myrtaceae > Eucalyptus > Eucalyptus erythrocorys. The sequence goes on along the minus strand of CM024606.1, from coordinate 9,205,194 downwards.
TCGGCCTGCAATTCCCAGATCATGTCTGATTGAAAAGGGTGATTATATGTGATCTTCTTGAGTGTTGGGTCTTTCATGTCTGATTGAGAAGGGTGATATGTGATCTTCTTGACTGTTGGGTCTTTCTTCGGTCAGGGACACTAATGCTCTGTGTAGTTGACTGGTGAAAGTGAGTTCAAGTGGATTTATCTTCGTACTGGCAGTGAGCTTTCTGCTTGGACATTCGAATTGATCGCCTCAAATTTGAATGATACGATCACATCAACAAATGTAATTGAACGAGCACAGCATAGATAGGCGGCATGAACGATGGTTTTCTTGCGTAATGCGTTCCTACAGCCTCCTCTTAGGGTTTTGTTTGCAATTAGAGATGGATGTTTATGGTTCACTCAGGTGTATAAAACTAATTTACTTCAATTTTCTATAATAACGATGCATTACTTTGGGAAAAAAGGCGTGGTGATTCTGCAATGTGTATTTATCTCGCGTTATATGTAATTAGTGCATTGAATGTTATATGTAATTAGTGCATTGAATATTGAAATATTCTATATTAAGGACGGTTAACGGGGATCTGTTAACAAAATCCTATTTAGAATTGGAAAACATTAGGTCGATCAATTGACTTTTATGCACACATGCGTTCCCTTAATGGTATTTAATAACTGTAGTGGCGCATCTGTTAGTAAAATCTCTTTCTAAGATATTACTAATTTCGTGAACAGCGATTTGAGCAAAACTTAAGTGATATGCTCCTTGTGGTTTTTAAATGTGTACGTATATATACAGATAAATATTAGAATATTATATATGATTCTCAAAATTTCGTATAACAAAATTGTAAATGCTTCACCACCGACCGAGACAGCCTGGATGGTAGAGCCTCTGTGATCCTTTTATCTAGAGGGGAGGGGTTCGAAGCCCTTGCGAAGCAAGGATCGAAGGTGCTGTTAGGTGACTTATCCGGTGGCATGGGGTGGTGGTTTCACCTATGTTGCCCCCAGGTTCTTTCTGCCGGCTGTCGGCTTACGGGTTTTCTGGATCATCAAAAAAAAAATTGTAAATGCTTCCGCAAGGGGATGTAGAAACCAAAGAAATGGAAAAGGTGAATAAATAAAACCACGCGAAAATTAAAACTTTAAGAAAGATAAATGAAAATTGTTTAAGTATTGAAAGTCCATTTCCCGCGCGTCTTCAAGACGAATTCTCTCGTCTCGCCTCCCAGTTCTCTCGGCAGCTCTCGGAATTCCCTCGCTCCCTTCTTTCCTTCTGCCGATCGTCATCGAGGGAGCGAGATGAGGCTGATAGTCCGCGACGACGGTCTCGACGAGCCGCAGAGGTGTAACGGGCTCCGACTTTCACTTTGCACGGGGAACGACCGAGGACGCGTTGAGGACAAGTCGAAGTCGCGGACTCCGAGTCGAGCGATGCTGATCCTGTTCCTCGCGGTTTCGGTGGGCATGATCAGCCCGTCGAAGGGGTCGTACGTATCCGCGTTCTACGTGCTGGGCGACTCTTCGGTGGACTGCGGCGGCAATACTCTGTTCTACCCTTTTCTCCACGGGGACCTGTCTCTTCACCCGTGCAGCGGCGGCGCTGACAAAACTCTCGTCCCGCATTTTCTGGGTACGGCGTCGATTCTTGTGCCGCTCTCTCTCTTTCTTGCGGTTCTTGATTTTCTTGCTCACTTTCTTGGAAATGGTCGTGTTGATATGGGAATTACTTTCTTGGTCCAACGGTGGTGATCGTTTTGTTTGTGGTTTCATCGCTTACCGCTTATGGAAATCCCCGTTTGCAACGTTGAGTTTCTCTCTGTGTACTGAGTTCTAGGTGAGAAGGAGGATTTTTCCTGCATCTATTCTAAAGATTGAGCCCAGTATCAGTTCTACACAAGTTAATGTTCTGGAGCAGTATTTTGAAATGCTTTTTCGGTTGGAGATATACATTTCCCTTGTAAGTTTAGGGTCGCTTATGTTTAGTCAGTTTAGGCTCGTGGTCGGCATGATGTTCTTGTGTCCCGATGCGCAAGATCTGAGATAGCTCTTACCTTTTATAAACTGTTTTAGGCTTCCCTCTTGATTGGTTGAAGAAAACAATCTGCGGCTTGGTTGAAATAAGCAAAACTACTACTGGAACTTGAAGTTACTTGCCTAAACTCGTTTAGTAATCTATGTTCATAATTGCAATTGATCTTTGGTAGCAAGAGCAGGCTGAATTGACCTTCTTTTGGCCCCTCTTTTTGTCCTCTTTGCATTTCCAGTTTTATAAGCAATCAGGGATGCATAAAAAGCTCTGTTCGGGTTTCCAACTTTTGATTTCCCACATGCTTTGCTCTCAATGAAAGAACTAATTTGTTACTTTGGCCAAACTCTCTTTGAAATTTTAAGCATGACAGCAAAAGTTTGGTGTTGCAGCTGAAAAAATGGGCATACAGAATACTCAGGCCGTTCTATGCTCAGAATGGCTCAATTGCTAGTTTGTTAAGGGGCATGAACTTTGGGTCAGCAGAGGCAACGATTCTGAATTTCGGTGGCCGGAAATTCCAGTCTCTAAACCAGCAGCTGCGCCAAGTACTGGAGACGTTTCAGTTGGTACAGCTTCACCTAGCCGAGGAAAGTGCTCGTGAGTTCATGGAATCGTCTATAACTTACCTGTCTTTTGGAAAGGATGATTACATCGAATTTTTCCTTCACACCTCCTCTGGCATAACCCACAAATTTACTGGCCAAGAATTTGCTCGTGTCCTGGTTGATCAAATGGTTGATGCGGTAATGAGCCTGTATAATGCGAATGCCAGAAAGATCATTTGCATGGGGATTTTGCCCTTGGGGTGCACGCCGCGTATAAGATGGGAACGGGTGAATTTAACATCAAGTAGCGGCGAGAGAAATATATGCGCAGAAGAGGTGAATGAGCTTATTTTGGAGTACAATTCTATGCTGGAGGGGCGCATTTTTGACCTCAAAGTAGAACTGCCTGATGCTAAGATAGTCTTCTGTAACACGTACCACGGCATTCTGGAGGTCATCACTAGCCCGCAGCGACATGGTATGATACTTTTCAAACATTTCCGTTTTTCCGTGTGTTGCCAATATGAACCTAGAATGTTTGAAAAGTAACGTGAGGACTATCCGTACACTTCCACACTAAGTTCAGTTGCTTGAAGGAATCCTGTGAAAACCACGATTCATATATGAAATATTTGATGCGAGTAAAAATGACATCGTTGTCAGACTACCTTCTTCCGTTAAATGAAGTGAAGCTTTATTGGGTGAAAAGTTCATATAATTCTCGTAGAAAGGTAAGATATCAACATGTTCGCAGAGATGAATGAGGATGTGTTTGCCTCGGAGACATTGGATTGACTAGGATGCTGTGTCAAGATATTTCTCATGCAAGTTAGTTCATTGACGTTCACAGACATTAACCTCAGTGTCAGAATAAACACACTGAAAACAAAAAATTCAGCTTAGTCATTGCTTGCTGTTGACGTTGAAGCATGGATAAAACAAAGTACAGAAGCTATTAAATCAACAAACCAGCCGATTTTTGGGTGTTCGTGGTTTTGTTTCATCTAGTGGATTGCCAATTTGCCATTTGGAAAATACTGCACGTAATCTGATATGAGTTTTATGGAAGTCATTAAATTCTCCGTAAAACAGAATAAAAGCATGTACATATTGTTGCCCAATTCCTTCTGATGCAGGGTTTGAAGACGTAGAAACGGCATGCTGCGGGCTAGGCCAGGAGGGTATGCTTATAGGTTGCCTTTCGACTGAGATGGCTTGCAAAGAAGAATCAGCTCATGTGTGGTGGGATCTCTACAATCCGACACAGGCCGTCAATCGCTTGCTTGCCGAATCAGCGTGGTCTGGGCAAGAGTTAAGTGGTATATGCCGCCCTGTCAATATCCAGGAATTGGTGTCGATCTCGTTCTCCCACTGAAATGCTGCCGTGATGCAGTAACGCCATCCCCAACCTGGGTTATTCTTAGTCAACTGGGCGTGTTATTTTTTCCTTCGTCTGGTACGGATTCGCTACAAGAAGTTGAAAAATTAGGTACTCTCCCATCTCGTTAAGCCGGGTACAGATGAAGAATTCACCTGTCGAATACGAGAAATCAGGTGTTGCAGGGCTAGAAGATGTTCCATTCTTTACACAACCGAATCAGCCAACCGTTGCTTAGGATTCCTTCTTTTCAAGGGAGCCAACATATGTGGCATCTCTTCAAGGATTGCGAGATGCCGGCATTCGGCCCCACTGAATGCAAAAGAATTTCATAAATGTTAACAGCTTCTTGATTGAACAAGAGAAGCAGTCACCGTCTGTAATCATCCTGAAAGAGAGCGCGAGAGAGTCCTGAGAGATTGGCGTTTCTGCTGTTCTTTGTAACACCACTTCCAACTCATGTTCTGTAGTCAAAACACTCCCTCTTTCGCTCCTGCTCGTTCATTGCTCTATGCCTGAGTTGGGGAGGATTTTAGTCAGTTCGGATTGAGATGAGGGTCCGCATATATTGGAGAAACACCCGACCTCGGGAAAGCAACGAGTTAATGTGCGCAAACCTGAATATGTCGGTCTGCTGCCCCCTTCTTATGTAATCCATGAAGCGACCCATTAGAATAGTAGTGATGTCGGTTTTTTTCTTTATTTTTTTTTATCTAATACTAAGTATGAATGTATTTAAATAATACCACCCGCCGTGGTGGCTCCGCTAGATAGGCTTCAGACTTCCTTTCGCTGAGAGGTCTCGAGTTCGAAGCCCCTGCGACGCAAGTTGCAGGGAGGTTGGCGTGAGACATTGATGACTTATCCAGTGGCATGTGTGTGGTGGCTAGCACGTGTCGCCTCCAGCGATTTATCTCCATTTCCATTTGTCATGGGGGTTCCTGGCCATAAAAAAAAAAAAATGTATTTAAATAATGAGACAAATGAGATCTGAAAAGATTTAAATTTAAGTGCTTAAATTTTGATATCATATTAGATATTGATAGAATCATTATTAATTATTCTATAATACGTAATTCTATATTTAGATATTTTATCATTTGATAAGACCGGTACGTGAAGAAAGAGCTGCCGATGCTCACTCAAGCTTCTCTCTTGCGATAGTGGACCCCATTAGTCATCAAAATGGTACTAACTGGAAGTAAAAATCTGTGCAATTACTGAAAAAAATAAAAAGGACTCATTTGGAAATCTGGTCAGCTAATTAATCTTTCTATAAGTAAATTAGTAAACAAAAAAAAAAAAAAAACTCTCTTTTTCTGATAAAAAAAAAAATGAGAGGAAGAGACTCTAACCAATATTTCAGTAAAGTATATTCATGTCAACATGCATGACAGATACCTGCGAGATGGATTTGATGTAAAGAATTTCGTGGAAAATCCATGTGTAGATAAGTTTGGATCAATAAGTTTAGTTTGGATTCCATGGGTGATGAGGTATTGGTTTAGGATTTTCAGTGATATTAATTAAATTTTAAAAAACAAAAAAATCATTGGTGAGCAACTCAAATAAGACTCAATAGCCGGTAATTCACACATTGATAAACTGATAAAAGCTTGTAAATTTAACGTGCTTATGAGATAGACGAATAAAAAATTAATAAGTTACCAAAAAGAAGGACGTCAGTGAACGACTCGAAATAAATCTCATCCTATTCTTTTATTGATATTTCCAATCAAAATGAAGATCATATCATACTATTATATTTTGGAACTCATCTAACGTAAGTTTTTTTGAGCGCCGAAGCTATTTAGGGTGCGAATAGTAACACTTTTTGGCTGTGGAAGAGTTTTTTTTTTTTTTTTTTTTTTTTTTTTTTTTTTTTTTCAGAAATGCTTCTTTTCTATTTCTATACTGGGGAACAATTTCTGTGTAAAAAAACCCGTTTGGTAACTACACAAAATTTCTACTCTATAAATAAAAAAAGAATAGAAATACGTTTGGTAAAAAACAGTTTCTTTTTTTTATTTATTTGTTTTTTATTCTTGCTCACGAATTGCCGACCGTCGGATCTTGGCCGACCGCGCGTGCCGCCGCATGGCCCATCGGCTGCCACCTCCCGCGGCTGATGGGCCGTGCGGCGGTAGTTGGCGGCCGGCAGTTGGTCAATGGCGACGTGTGGCGGCGGGTGGCAGTCGGCTGGGGTCTGGCGGCGGCGGCGACCTACGGCGGCAGCGACGGCGGCGGGCAAGCGGCGATGGCGACGGCGGCGGTGGTGACGGCGGTGGCGGTGTACGCGGCGATCGGCGGTGGCCGCGGCAAAAGAGAAAAATAAAAAAATTCACTTATTTCTAGAATTTGTTCCCAAGAACAAGAAGTAACTTTTTTTTTTTTTTTACTTCTCATTTCTGTTCCAAAACCATTCCCAGGAACAAAAAAACAACTCGCCGTTATCAAACGGATTTCTATTCTTTTTTTTTTTTTTTTTTTTTTTCCGGGGAACAAAAGAATAGAAATTCTTAGGCTGGGGAAGGTTACCATGCGCAGCCTTAAAAGCTGAACTTTGCCTACTCATGCGATTATGGTTTCCTTTTCTCTCTCTTTTCCCCTATCCAGATTCCTTTTATTTTTCTTGTTTTAACTATGGTTGGACTATTTGTTTCACTGTATTCCTATTATATACACTCTTGAAAACTATACGCAAATTGATTAATTGGCAGTCTTTTTCTTTTTTATGATAATTCAAGGGCATGGAGTGGAGGTCCAATTATGTGGAGACTTATGGAATGCCTTGTAAATTCTATGAATTAATTAAGTTGAGACATTGGACCTACACAAATGGTTCTGATCTAAAACATTTTGCATATAGTTGATGGGATTTAAATTGTAACCTCTATTTCTAGAACTATAGATTCATTCGTGCACTAAAGAACTGCTAAAATCTAGAGGGTATCGTGAGCATATTATCGAAGCCTTTAGAGTTTATTTCCAATAACTTATATTGTGTAATGTTTGTCATAAAGTTAGACCCCATCTTTTAAGCCTAATGCCACATGCGTTTGTGCTTGATTGGAGATATAATCTGTGTATGATCCGATGTAGACATGCTTTTGTACTCCAAAATGGTTTTTTAAAACAGCCTATTTATTCTCCAAATCGTTATGTAATATTTCATTTATGGTGTGTTTGTTTCACGGAAAATAGAACGTTTTTGGAAAATGTTTTCCGGGAAACCATTTTCTAGGAAAACAGTAGTTTTGCTTTGTTTGGTGATACATGATTGAAAATATTTTCTGGTGTTTGGATTACATTTGAAAAATGATTGAAGAAATAGAGGACACCGACGAAGAGGAAGAGGAGGGGGTGAAGCAAACGGGAGTGCAGGATGGGCTAGGGTTGGAGGAGGCGGCGGTGACAAAAGGGAGGGGGCGAAGGAGAAGGAGAGAGGGGAGAAGGAGTTAGGGTTTATGTTCACAAGCAAAGAAATAAAAGAAAAATAAGAAAAAAAAGAAAGAAGAAAGAAAGAAAAGAAAAGAAAAGATATACTAATAATAAATTCAAAATTTTTAATTAGAAATTCTTTTTAATAATAAATTTTTCATTAAGCAATGACCTTAAAATATTTTGGAAAACGTTTTCAGTTCTTTCAAAGAGAAAATCGTTTTCCTAAATTTAAGTTTTGGAAGGAAAACAATTTCCATTGACTAGCAAAATATTTTCCGTTGACTCATTTTCATAAATGAACCAAACGCTAGAAAATGAGGAAAACGTTTTCCCGGAAATTGTTTTTCGCAAAACAAACACACCCTTAGTCATACTTTGAATGATATGGTAGAAGATGTGATAATGGTCTAACGATTTTTTAAAGGGAAAATTTCAAAAGTGGGCCTCAAGTACTTTAGTTTCTTAATAACGACACAAAGTAGACATTGTTTCAAATAAGAGTATCAAGTGACCAAATTGTTTCAAATAAGGGTCTAAGACGCACAAATCATCTCAAATAAGAGTCTTTGGTTGGCGATGTCTTTTCCAGCTGAAGATAGGGTTTTTTGATAGAAAAAAATTGTAACTATATTTTTTAAATTCTTTTATTTTTTTCATCCTTTTTTCTTTTTCTTTTCTTTTTTCCTCTTCCCTTGTTCGGACATGGCCGTCGACTGCTAGTGAAGGTCGCCCTTGCCAGCGTTGGGCGAGGGCATCCCTTGCCAGATTTGATGAAGGCAACTCTCCCCTTCGCTGGAGTCCAGCTTCCCTTCACCATGATCGATGGAGGGAAGAGGAAAAAAGAAAAAAAGAAAGCATTTAAAAGATAAAAGACAATAATAACTTTTAGCCAAATATGTTAAGTCCTTTTTCGAGATTAATATGCTCACTTCAGGTTCTTATTTAAAATAAGTTCCATTTCGGGTCTTTATTTGAAATAACATCCACTTTAATCCCTTATTTAAGAGAATAAGAGCACTTTATATCTTATTTGGAAAATTTTCCTTTTTTTAAGTCATCGGGCAATAACTAAACAACATTCGCTATGTACGTATGTACGATATTCTGAGGACTCTCTAGCTCATCTCGGGTCGAGTCTTTGGGCTGTTGAGATGGTGGTCGGGTCTCACAAGGGTGGTGTGAGTGGAGTGTTCAGAGAACTTGACTGGAGGCATCATTTCGCAGAAGGGTTGCATCAGATTTTGGCTATTGCCGCTGATGACATCCAAAAGCGAAGAGAAGAAGAGGGGGTGCAGAAGATTGTGGAGAAATTCTTCGGAGATATAAAGATAGCAGAAAAGAGGGCGAGATGGGGAGGAGGGGTTAAAATGGAAGCTCGAGACGGAGACAGGAAATGGGCTTTAAAAGTGGGAAGCGAGGCGAGCCCTCCTAGAATAATGCGAAAAGAAAAAATAATAATAAAGAGAAGGCAATTTCAAGGAAAGTAGACCCACGAAAAGCAGAGCTAAAGCAGCGGGGAGAGAGCCCCAGCAAAGAACAAAAAAGGGTTGAGCGGGAATGGATAGAAGGGAGAGAAGTGCGTGTGTGCATGCGGTAGATAACGCACAGAGACGATCGGGCCATTTGGTTCAGCTTTGAGGAAATGCCTTTGGGAGAATGCAAATACCTTTGAGATAATGTGGTTTTTCAAAATGTTACATTGTTTAGTAAATTATAACCTCAAATGGCATTGAAAAGTAACTTTAACATAAATACCGTTTGGTAAAACATACATTTTTTTTTTGGGTAAAGGTAATGAATATATAGCTTTGGACAAAATACAAAAGCAGCACGAAAAACTTACACTCTAACTACAGTAAGTAGAAAAAGTGGAAGGGAGCCGAAGAAAGAGCCAAAGGCAAAGAGAAACAATTACAGGAAAGAACAGAAAGCGACCAACAAGGTTACTAAAACAGAAGTCACAACAGCCAATACGAAACCTCGTCAAAAACGAAGAGACAAAGAACGGAGAGCTAAAATAACTTAAAGTAGGAACGCGAACCAAAAGCAACATATAGAGTTGAAGGACGGCTTGAGAAAATGGAGGGATCAAAGCCTTAGTTTCTTTGAAGACGCCTGTTTCTCGGGATATCCGAAACGTTTGAGAAGGTGAGAGCTTTCTCCTTTACAACTTTAATAAGGTGATTTTTCAACACAGAGATGACCAAGGCTTCCCCACGGAATATAATATCATTCCTTTTTTTCCAGATCAAGTAACATATGGCAGCAAAAGAAAATCTAGCAATATAGTAGAAGAAACCTTTACCGGATTGTCGCGACCAATTTTTTGGGTGAACCACCTAGGGTTTGGCTAATAGATTGTTAAGCCTAGACTTAACTTGAGCTCTCCCAAGCCCATACCAATTCGCGACTTTAGGTTCAAGTTCTTAACATGCAAATGATTTTTAACTAGGAGTCGCCACTAATCTATTTTTGGTGGGTCGATTAGAAACCCAAGTAAAGTAATGAGAGATTTATTTTACTCCTGCGAACCAGAGATTCTAGATACGGAGACTTGGTTACGCTAGATTTTTCTAACGCCCTTTCGGTACCATTCTTTTATTTTGAAAAAAATGTTTAGCAGGCAGCTTGAATTAATTTTAATTTATCTCCCTAACATGTGAGGTGATCATGCGGGTGCGCAAACCACCAATTTAACACCCAATAAAGCAATAAATAAAATTATGGGACTTACCTCGTAGCAACGAAAACATATGCGTTGTTAGATCAGAATTCACATCATCAATCCTAGATATGATTTCTAATTAACACGCAATTTCTTTTGTGTTTTCACTTTGTTTAATGGGAACTTAATCTATATGTAATGCATGCTAATAATCTAATATGACATGGCAACATAACCTAAATTACATGACATGGCAATATGATCTCAATTATATGACATGAGTAGAGTAAATCCTAAAGAAATGCAATAATTAAATGCAATCTAAATGACTTAATTCTATTGACGGACAATTTCGAATTAAGTGGGCCTAAAAAATTAAATGACGTGCATTTGATATTCTATTCCTAAAAAGCATGCAATCTATCCTAGAGAATAAAATGAATCTACTCCAAGACAATTTTTATTTTTTCTTTATCTTTCATGGAATTCGAAATTTAAAAAAAAATGTGAAAATTATCTAACTAAGTTAAGATTCTATTTAATTTGCATTAGGAATTACGTTGAGCTAAATCCTAATTTAAACTAAAATATTATCTTAATCCAAATAATCCTAAAATGCAATCTATCTAAGAAAATACCTAAACTTATAATAAATTAAGAAATTATTATCTAAAATTAAACTATATGGAATTTTATCCTAAAATGCAATGACGTGCAAAAATATGTCCTAATTCTACATGACATACGCATGATACATGACATACGCATGATGACTTTTTTTGTTGTTTTTTTTTCCATTTTTTTTTATTTTCGAAATTAATAATTGCCAAATAATTAAACATGCAACCTAAGCTAGAAACTAGCAACCTAAATTGATTGATTTGAGTTTTTTGATTTTTTTTTTGAAATTCGAAATGAAATTTCTATTCTAAACATGCAAACCCTAAAACAAGAAATAAACATAATTCTAGTCTGCATTGTCCAAATTGACGAACCATATCTTGCGCATAAGATCGGGTTGGCCAATTTCACAAAAAATCGCAAATCAGATCTCAGGCGGGAGATCGGATTGGCAATTTTTTAAAGTAATCGCGAGTCGAATTTCGGGCGCGAAAATCGAACTGACAATTACTAATTTCATGGCAATTTTGCATCATGGAATTTCAATTTCACATAAAAGGATAATTAAACTACAAGAGAACAAATAAAATAAAGTAATAAAGTAACAAAAATAAAATAGGGCAAATAGGTAATAATAATAAAAAAGAACTACCTAATTAAAATTTGCTTTCTTTTTTTTTTGTTCTTTTTCTTCTTCTTTTCACCCACAGCTTTAGTGGGTTGCTTTGTCGGGGGGTCTCCGGCGAAGAAGGGCACTACATGGCGCGGCACAGGACAGCGTCACGAGTCTGGGTGCAAGCGTCACGGGCGAGGGACTCCGAGTGCGAGCAGAGGCAGAGGCGGCGTTGGGGCGGTCCGTCGAGGTCGGATTTGTGCTTCGGTGTCGCGGGCTCGTGGCATCATAGGAGCGGTCGTCGTGGGTTGGCGCGAGCAGCAGCTGGCAGGCTCACTGGTCACTGTGGTATGGCGCCGATGCGGCGGTCGAGGGCGTCGAGTCGTCGTAGACGGAGGCGATTCCAGCGGTGGATGGCGCGGTGGGTTCGCGAGGGTTGCGGAACGACGACGGCACAGGAGGCGGTGGCACGGCGTCGTAGCTGGATCTGGGGCAGAACATGGCTTCACGGACAAGGGTGGCCTTCTGGTGGGACGGAGCAGTGCTCGGGCTTCTCGGACGGCGATCGATGACAGTATCACGAGCACATCGCGGGTGAGGTAGAGTCGGCCAGTTTGTTGCAGAAGAGGGGCAGCAAAATCGGGGAAGACAGTGAACAAAATCGGCCTATTTCTGAATTCTCTCCCTGCCTTTTCTGCTTTTTCCTTTGCCTTTGACTTTTTTTTTTTTTTTCTTTCAGCAAAACCCCTCTCAAAAACCCCTTTTTTTTTTTTAAAACGAGAGAGCCCCCTTTTTAACCGAGAGAGGAACCCCACTCGGCAAAACCCCAAAATCGAAGCTCTATTCTCTCTTTTTGTCGTGCACCCTTTTCCTTTTAACTCAATGTGGCCTCGTATATTGATTGTGTGGCCTCCCTTTACTTAATTGCATGCGAGGTATTATATAGGTCTTAAAATTTACCCTTGCAGTATATATTTTTTCCTTTTTTGCTCGCGCATGATACCCCTAAATATATCGCTGAAATATACCCCTCTCGCGCAATATTAACTTTTTTTTTATTTCATATATTCCACCAAAAAATTTCCTTTCCGCTCAAAAATGCATCTCTCGGTGCATATTACCTAAATCTATAAAAAATCTTTAAAAAATATAACAAAATAAAATTTTCCTAAACTATATGCCATGTGTTCTTTTTTATTATTTTTTTATTTTTTAGCAAAAATCAACCCCAAAAATTTAGGTGTCAACACGGATAAGAATTTAATAGCCCAAGATAGGTTCTCCGCCCGTAGTCTCGCTCGCCAAGGTAAGTTACACCTTATTGCCCAAAAGAAAGCAAGAGAAGTCAAGACATGGCAATCAAAAAATAAGTGATTGATGGAATCCGAAACTTCGTTACATAACGCACAAGTGCAAAAGTCGATTCTTCCATGAGAGAGAAGGAGATCCTGGGTAAGTAATCTGTTCCTTGTAATCAGCCACAAATTAAACTGGAATCTAAGAGCAATATCAGTGTTCCAGATAAGAGAAGCCCAAGGCACCCGGTTTTTTTCTGTTCTAATGCAGTCCCAAGCAGAAGCCACCGAGAAGGATCCGGAGGGGTCCTAACTCCATAAGAAACGATCCGGAGCAGAGGATGTAACTGGAAGGGAGAATCCCGAGTTTTGAAGGAAAAGCCTAAAGGAAGCACCCAAAGGGGAGAGAAGATCCGCGACTACTGCATGCTTTGGAAGACCAAATGTCTCAATAAGAGGATGCAGAATAATCTGATCAAGAGGGCCCTCTAAAAGCTAGCGATCAAACCATAAGGAAACCGAAAGACCATTTCCAATTTTCTAGAGAAATGATAGCTGAAACTTCACTCTTAGATGTAAGATTTTTTTTCCAGGCCCAAGAGCAAACAGAAGGTGAGGAAGAGATCCAAAAGTTGTCCCTTTTTTAAGAAATTGGAGTGAATCCAACGACACCATAATGATTCTTTGTCTATGAAAAGAATCCAAATGTATGTAAGTATTGCTGATTTGTTACAGTCTTTCAACTTATGAATACCCAATCCTCCTTCATTTTTAGGAAAGCACACCTCATCCCATGCAACCTTAGCACCGCCTCTACCAAGAGTGGCGCCTTTCCATAAAAATTGTCTCAAGATTTTCTCAATACTATTTAGGACCGAAACCGGCAAAGTGAAGACACTAGACCAATACGCTTGAATAGAGTGTAGGACTGACCTTATAAGTTGCAGCCTACCCGCATAAGAGAGGAAGTGTTGAGCCCATGACTGGGCCCTGGTAGTAATCCGATCAATCAAGGCCACGCATTCTGCTTTCCCAAGTCTGGAGGAGATGATCGGTACACCGGGAGCTTTCCTTCTTGAAACCCAAATGCCATAAGAATATAGTTGCGCAGCAAAGGAGCCCCACCCGATAAAAAGATTTCGCTTTTGTTCTTATTCGGAAAGAGCCCACTCCAAGAAGAAAATAAATGAAGGCCCTTTTTTAGAAGAGTAATGGAAGGCTAGTCAGCCTGATTGAAGAGGAAAACATCATCAGCGAAAAACAGATGAGAAAGTCGGACTAGTTTGCATCTCCAATAATACTTAAACTCCCTCCGAGCAGTATTTGCATTCAATATTCCAGAGAATACCTCTACTACAAGGGTGAAGAGGTAAGGGGATATCGAATCGCCTTGGCGAAGCCCCCTCCCACCCGGAAAGAACCCATGCAGTTCTCCATTAATCGAAATAGAGTATTTCGGGGTCTGAACACAAACCATAATGAGTCGAATAAGAGATTCAAGAAAGTCAAACGCTAACAAAGTAGTTTGAAGAAAGTCCCAATTAACAGTATCGTAGGCTTTCTGAAAATCAACCTTAATTGCGCATTTGGGAGTATAAGTTTCTCGATGAAAACCAGCAAAAAGCTCTTGCGCCATCAGTATATTATCCCTAATCCTTCTCCCTTTAACGAAAGCATTCTAGGAAGAATCAACCAAGTCGCTCAAGACAGCAGCTAGGCGATTAGCCAAGATTTTTGTGATGAGCTTATAAATAGTATTACAGCAAGTGATAGGTCGGAAATCAATCACAGCACAAGCATTAGGCACTTTAGGTATCAAGGCAAGAATGGTATTATTTACTTCTCTCAAAAGACGGCTTGAAGAGAAGAAATTAGAAACCGCCTCCGTCACTAACGGGCCAACAGTCCCCCAGCAAGTCTTAAAGAACTCAATAGTAAAGCCATCAGGACCCGAGGCTTTTCCTTTCGTGAGAGAAAAGAGTGTATCTTTAATCTCAGAATCCAGGACCGGTCTAGAAAGGGAGAATACCTGATCAACCGACAGAGGTCTTCAAATGAACTTTTTAACATCCTACGAAGAAGGCTTGGATAGCACCGCTTGAGGAGATAGGAGATCATCGAAGAAAGAGACAAAAACTTGTGAAACCATTAAAGGGTCACTGATCAATGCACCTGAAGAATCCTTAACTAAGAGGATTCTATTCCTTAGCTGCCTTCTCTTGACGGAATTATGAAAAAATTTAGTATTTCGATCACCTTCCTTGAGCCAGCGGATTCTTGATTTCTGCATGTAAAAAGATTCCTCATCTCTACGCAAGTTCACAAAGAGCTTACGGTGTGTCTTCTCAAGATCAGCAAAGTCAGAGTTGGTCGGATTAAGATGAAGATCAAGTTGAGCAAGACAAAGAGCATCTCTAGCTTTTGTTGTCCTCACCGAAATATTTGAGAACTCCTCCCTATTCAATTGTTTGAGCCGGCCTTTTAGCACCATAAGCTTGGATACTAGTTTGAACATAGCAACCCCAACAACTAGAGTATCCCAAGCTTGCTTAATGATGGAGGGGAAATCAGAATGCTCAGCCTAGTAATCAAAGTATTTGAAAGGCCTTCTTTTAAAAGACGGGGTAAGAACTCTGATAACCATGGGCGAGTGATCCGAGATGCCCGGATTTAGGAACGAGGCCTCCGAGAAGGAGAATTCCATATTCCATTTAGAATTAACCAATACGCGATCGATTTTCCTCATTTTTCTAGAAGTACCAGCAGAGGTCGACCAAGTAAACCGAAGTCCGACATACCTAAGATCGCCCAATTCAGTTTAAGCTAAGCAATTTCCAAATTCATCAAAATAAGGGATCCATAAGTTGGAGCCACCAAACCGGTCCGAATGGTCTTTAATGGCATTAAAATCTTCAGCTACCAACCAAGGCATATCTTGCATAAGATTATTCATATGGAGCAAGTCCTCCCAAAGAGGCCGGCAGCGACTGAGAGTTTGGGACACCTGGAGTGCCATAACTTTTTTTCGGTACACTTAAGTGCCACTTTTTTTTTTCAAATGGGACACTTAAGTGCCACCTCCGGCGACCTTACTAGAAATCCTACGTGGCACGTGTTTATTATTTTTTAATGCTTGCGTGGCTCGCCGGAGAGCCGAGTCAACGCCGACTCAAAGCAAAAACGACACTTGTTTGCATAATAAAAAAATAATTAAATTAAATTAAAAATTAATTTTAAATAAAAATACTCTAAAATTCAAAAAAAAAAAAAAAAAAAAAGGGACGAAGGGGCGGGCGGGCGAGGGCTGAGCCCTCGCCGCCGCCGCCTCCCGCCGTCGCCGGAAGGGCCGGTGACGGAGGGGGTAGGGTCGGCCGGGTCGCCGGGCCCCGGCCGACCGGCGGCGAGGGCCGCGAGCCCTCACCCGATGCGGCGAGGCCCGCGAGCCCTTGCCCGGATCTGGTGAGGGCCGCCGGTCGGCCGGGGGCCGGCAACCCCGCCGACCCTCCCCCTCCGTCGCCGGCCCTTCCCGGCGACGGCGGGAGGCGGCGAGGGCTCGCGACCCTCGCCGCCGGTTGGCGGGGCCGGCGACCCCGCCGACCCTACCCCTCCGTCGCCGGCGGCGAGGGCTCGGCCCTCGCCCGCCCGCCCCTTCGTCCCCCCTTTTTTTTTTAAAAATAATTTTAGAGTATTTTTAATTAAAATTAATTTTTAATTTAATTTAATTATTTTATTATTATTTTTACACGTCGACGCGAAACGGCGTCGTTTTTGCATTTTTTTGCCATGTCGGCATGCAAAAACGACGCCGTTTTGGACCTCCATCGCCGGAAAATTGCCACGTCGGCCGTTTGGCCGGATTTTCGCCGGAGTGGCACTTAAGTGTTCCATTTTACTCCGATATTGGCACTTAAGTGTTCCATTTAAAAAAAAAGTGGCACTTAAGTGTACCGAAAAAAAGTTATGGCACTTAAGTGTCCCCCCGTGCCAAGTTATGGCACTTGGGGTGTTCTTTACTCCAGCGACTGAAAAAATGTTCCCCATATACAATAGACACGCAACAAACCATACCAGTTAGGGTGGATGTCAGTCGACCATGAACAGCTTGATCATTGATTGATAACGTTTCATAACTAACATACTCAGGGTTCCAGCCCACCCAAATTCTTCCACGAGGGGAGAAATCATAATTTGCAATCCAGTTCCAGCCATTTAAAAAAAAGGAGGATATAGATTCAAAAGAAAAAATAGGAACTTAAGTCTCGATAAGGCTAATAAGGCATAGATTTTGGGTGGAGACAAGTCTCCTAACTTCTGCCCACCTGACAGGGTTCATGAGGCCTCTTATGTTCCAAGCACCTATATACATATTTATAAAGAAGAAGGAGAAGATTACCTCTTCTTGGTGGCCTTTTTCCGACCCGCAGTCGGAATAGGAGCCACAGAAGGAGGAGGATCCGAGCATATAAGCAGGAGCTTATCTTGTAATGTCTCAACCGGGACATTCTTGTGAGGGGCTTTCAGAGAAGGGCATTTAATCGACAATAGGTCCTCATTATTCGAAACAGCAAGAATGCTGGAGTTACCAATCTCGTCCGAACAATCAGGCAAAATCAAAGGAGGAGAGAAGACTTTTGCTTTTGCCATAGAATAGCTTCCAACAGCCTTTGAGGAAGATAATGAGATTCCAGGAGCCTTGCTGTTAAATTATGTCTCGAGTTTAAATTCGGATAACAATTTGTTAAACCGAATTTGTCGGTAAAATTTCCCAAGTAGAAGATATATAAAATAAATTAAAGCAAAGTTTTCTTCAATTGTTGCGGAATCCGAATCGTGAAGATGGAGTTCTCTGCGGCGTCCCTTGCATATGAAGCCAAAAAAAGGAAAGTCAAATATTACACTTTTGTTGACCAAATCTTGGGTTTATTCAGTTTCTTCATGCATGCATGGCGGTGGATTAAAAAAAGGAAGCAATTCCTCAAGCTTGCTCGTGGATTTTCTTCTTTGATTGAGGCGGTGCGTGTGCAAGTATATATATATATTTTCGTGGCTTGCTTGCAAGAGAAGATGGTGGTCAGAGGTTGTTAACGCGAGCAGAGCAACATCGAGCGAGCAACGTAGTCTTCACGCTGTGGCAAACGTGGAGATCCCTTGAAGCACCGTTTTCTAAGCGAGTGCTTGATGTGGGCTTCGTCGATGTTTTTCGTTTGTGTAATTACATCCAAGAAGATTTAGTGTTTGTAGCTGATACAAATCTTGAGGTAAGATTTGTGTATAATTCCTTCGTGAAATTGAGAGATTATTTTATGAGGAATTTTCGGGACTAAATACTGTGTGCGTTATTGGGTGTAATTGGGGCTTGGGAAACACCGAGAGAGAGTGTTTGAGTGACTTGAGTGTGTAATCTCCTTGTATCGCTTGATCTATAGTGAAATTCGCTGCTGCTCTCCCCGTGAACGTAGGTTTTTACGACTGAACCACGTAAATCCGTGTCCGATTTATTTTCTTCTCTGTCTATATTTTGTTTGATCGCTCGCCCTATCGCAAGGAGTGGTATGAGAGCCAGGCTTGGCTAAGTTGAAGCGAATCGATGGCGACAGAAGAAGTAAAAGTGAGAATCGAAAAATTTGATGGGAATGATTTTAGTTTCTGGAAGATGCAGATTGAAGATTATCCTTATCGATGAATCTGCACTTGCCTTTATCTCGGGGAGAAACCAAAGAACGATGAAGCAAGCTGATTGGGATTTGCTGGATAGATGAGCTATGGGTGTTATTCGGCTGACGTTGGCTCGTAACGTCACATTTAATATCTTAAAGGAGAAGACCACTGCTGATTTGATGCAAGCCCTGTCGGATATGTACGAGAAGCCCTCTGCGATCAATAAGGTCTATTTGATGCGACGTCTGTTTAATTTGAAGATGAGCGAAGGTGCGTCAGTTGCAGATCATATCAATGAATTCAATGTGATTGTTAGTCAATTGAGTTCAGTTGAGATTGACTTTGAAGATGAGGTATGTGCTTTGATTCTATTATCCTCATTGCCTGATAGTTGGAATACTACTGCATTCTTGCTGTTAGTAATTCCTCCGGGTCGACAAGTTTGACGTTTGATGGAGTTCGAGATTTGATTCGAGCGAGGACATTCGTAGAAGAGAATCTGCGAACATGTATCTACCGCTTTAGTAGGTGAAAATAGAGGAAGATCTAGAACACGTGTGGGTAATAGTAGTACTAATATGAACAGGAGTAGTCGCCTAGGACTCGCTAATGTTATCTGTTGAGCCGTGGCAAGAGGGGGCATCTTAGAAGGGATTGCCTTAAGCTGAAGAATGAGAAGGGTAAGGGAATTATAGTTGATTCTGCAGATAATGTTGCAGCTGTAGCAGATAATGCTGATTATGTCTTGTCTGTCACTAATGATTCATCATTTGGTGGATGAATTATGGATTCTGGTTGTTCTTTTCATGTCACACCAAATAGAAACTGGTTTATCACTTATCAGTGCATGGGTAGTGGTAAAGTCCAGTTAGGGAACAACGCTGAGTGCGATGTTGTGGGTGTTGGTGATGTTAAAATCAGAATGTATGATGGTATCGTGAGGACATTGACTGGAGTGAGGCATGTTCCAAATTTAAAGAAGAACTTAATTTCCTTAGGTGCCCTAGATTCAGCTGGTTGCAGGTATTATTCAAAAGGTGGGGTTTTGAAGGTTGTTCGAGGTGCCTTGGTGATAATGAAAGGAATCAAGTACAGAGGCCTGTATAAACTTTAAGGTGAGACAATGACAGGTTTCGCTCCGAAGACGTTGGATGCATCTGTTCAAGGGTCTATGGACTGCTCGAAGAAAACCTGGGTGTTTGTGCCAAGGCACAAGTTTGATGCTGGTGTCAGGATCATGCAGTCAAGAGCTTTGATCGAGACGGAGAATGGTAAGTCGATCAAGCATGTGCGAACTGACAATAGCATGGAGTTCTACTCGGAGCTGACAAATAAATTCTACATGAAAGAGAGCATAGTGAAACATCGCACTAGTGCCAGTAAATCACAACAATTTGCAGAATTGATGAGCAGAACATTATTAGAGATGACCCGAAAAATTATCTCTAGTGCTAGTATGGCTAGGAGAATCCTAGCTGATGTGTTTACTACGATAAGCTACCTAGTGAATAGATCCCCATCAACTGCTATTGAGAGGCGAACTGGTCAGGTAACGTTGCTGATTATTCTATTTTTAGAATGTTTGATTGCCCATGTTATTTTCGAGTGAGTGATGGTAAGCTCGATGGGAGGGCAATGTGCATATTTCATGGCTATGCACAAGGTGAGCGAGGTGATCAGTTGTGGTGCCCAGATATAAATTCACCTGTTGACAGCAGAGAAGTTATCATTGACAAGTCTCCGATACTTCTGGCTAGGAGTGTTTGTAGCAGTGTTAATATGGATCTGGATGGTGTTCAGCTTGAGGTGGAGTTGCGACCAGAAACTCCTGAGGTAGCGTATACAGGTACTGGCAAAATAATCGACACAGATGGTGCTCATAGCGAGGTGGAGCCTATAGAGCCAATGGTTCCTGTAACTGCTGATATTGACAAGGTACGTATTCGATCTTCTGACAGATATGGATGCAACAATGGTTTTGCTTTATATGCGGTTAAGGAGGTTGCGTCGGAAAATCCTTATGGAGCAGTTAAAAGTGCATGCGGATTTGGTATTCTGATGAGGTCCTCGGTTATGGCAAAGTTCAAGCGAGGCTTGGACTTGAATAATATCTGTGGCGGTTGAGCCCATCGGGGGCAATGGGAAAGTAGCGGTAGAATTTGAATTTTTGTGAAGCGATTGTAATTTGGTTCAAACGTCGAGCCAAGGTGGAGATTGTTAAATTATGTCTCGAGTTTGAATTCGGATAACAATTTGTTAAACCGAATTTGTCGGTAAAATTTCCCAAGTAGAAGATATATAAAATAAATTAAAGCAAAGTTTTCTTCAATTGTTGCGGAATCCGAATCGTGAAGATGGAGTTCTCTGCGGCGTCCCTTGCATATGAAGCCAAAAAAAGGAAAGTCAAATATTACACTTTTGTTGACCAAATCTTGGGTTTATTCAGTTTCTTCATACATGCATTCTATGGCGGTGGATTAAAAGGAATTCCTTAGGCTTGCTTGTGGACTCTCTTCTTTGACTGAGGCAGTGCACGTGCAAGTATATATATATATATATTCGTGGCTTGCTTGCATGAAGATGATGGTCAGAGGTTGTTGACGCGAGCATAGCAACATCGAGTGAGCAATGTAGTCTTCACGCCGTGGCAAACGTGGAGATCCCTTGAAGCACCGTTTTCTAAGCGAGTGCTTGACGTGGGCTTCGTCGATGTTTTTCGTTCGTGTAATTACATCCAAGAAGATTTAGTGTTTGTAGCCGATACAAATCTTGAGATAAGATTTGTGTATAATTCCTTCGTGAGATTGAGAGATTATTTTGTGAGGAATTTTCGGGGCTAAACACTGTGTGCGTTATTGGGTGTAATAGGAGCTTGGGAAACACCGAGAGAGAGTGTTTGAGTGACTTGAGTGTGTAATCTCCTTGTATCGCTTGATCTATAGTGAAATTCGCTGCTGCTCTCCCCGTGGACGTAGGTCTTTACGACTGAATCACGTAAATCCGTGTCCGATTTATAATCTTCTCTGTCTATATTTTGTTCGATCGCTCGCTCTATCGCAACACTTGCGAGGCAACGAAACAGAATCAACTTTCCTAGATACAAGGCCTTCTAGTTTTAGAGATTCCCCCCCTTCAGTGGGCAGGGCTAAACTAAAAGATGCAGCTTCTTTCTCGACCACCTTCTTATTTCTTTTTACTTGCTTCCAACCTGGCTCAATAGAAGCATGGGGGATAGTATCAGAGACAGTAGGCAAAGGCAGCTTCTGAGCTCCTTTGCATCCAGAGGCCATTGCAGTAGAATTGAGAGAGCTCGAAGATTTACCAATAGTAAGATTTGTTATCTTATGCATTTCAAGGAGGGTCTCCTCTGCTGGAATAGGTCCAGCATCAGGCTTCTTAATAAATAAGGGGTTATCATGTGTTCTGTCCGAAGACTGAGCGAACTGAGGATGCGAGCTTGCTTGAATTACATTCCAAGAAGAAGGGTTAGGAGAAGAAGTCCCATCTTGAGCAGCATGGGGTCTAGTGATCAAAGAACGTTGAGCATTTGCAGTAGAGGGCTGAGCAACCAGCACTGCATTTGTGGCCAAAGACACCACAACCTACACAAGCCGTGGGTCTCCATTCATATTCTACTTCCACCAAACACGAATTGCGCTGGTGAACCAATTCAATAGACTCACATGAAGGCTACTTTGCTGTAATCTCTGCACATACTCTAGCATAAGCCAGAACACAGGAGGTAGGTTTTTAAGCCTTACCCACACAGGAACCGTAAGGTGGGAGTCCTTCCTCAAATCCAGGGCCAGTCTCCATTGTTGCAGCACAAGAGGCACCTTTGAAACGGTAATAGGGCCTCCTTCCAGCACTTTTCTCCGGAACTCTCAGTCCAGAATATGGAAAAAGAAAAATCCCTTCCCATTAGCCATTAGTTCGGCCAAATTAGGCCCCCACACCTTTTTGAAAGCTGCTTCCGTAACTTTAAAAGGAATTCTTCTGCCCAGATAATATCCAACAAGACATTCTTGAAGTTTCGGGTCAGTAGCTTGCAGATCATCATCGGTCATTTCAACTACTGGACTGTTATCAACCGGGGGAATGAACTCCAAATCGTAACCTTTGGTGGCTACTCTGGCCACAGCAACACTCGCCCAGTTCCGCAAGTTCCCGCTTCTCGAAGCAACTCTTTGAGGTCATTTAGAACCTGATCTACCCTACTCCTACCTCGTGGCCCATCTGGAGCACGAGTGGATCGGGCTTGCACAAGGCTGTTTTGAACCAGCAAGGGCTTGATCGACACCACCCATAAACTCATTAACGTCACCACCACGAGAGGAGGGGCCATGGTCAGTAAAAGGAGGGCTATGAACAACCCTTTCCCCCTCATTTTGGGCCAAAGAAGCTTCGGAATCCATGACAGCACATAATTCAAATTGCAGAGAAAACAGGGGCGACAAAACCCTTACCAATCTCGGCCATCGAAGCCCAAGGAGAGCACGTACTAGGGCAAGCTTAAGGGGGTTTTGAAGAGGCCCACTAGGCGCTCCAAGTCGCCAACAACTAGTCTCAACGAACGGCTAACAGTCTAGGAAACAACTGAAGAAGAAACAAAAGAAAGAAAATTCATAGGTAAAACTCACATTTATAATGGACTTTTGCTATTTTTCTTATTTTATTTGAAAATTGAA
This sequence comes from Eucalyptus erythrocorys, assembly GCA_014182555.1. Lineage (NCBI taxonomy): Eukaryota > Viridiplantae > Streptophyta > Magnoliopsida > Myrtales > Myrtaceae > Eucalyptus > Eucalyptus erythrocorys. Next base: position 9,182,262 of record CM024606.1, on the reverse strand, counting down.
TACGGTGGCCGACCAATTGCCAGATCTGGCGGCCTGAGGTCATGGAAGCCAGATCTGGCGGCCTAAGGTCACATAGGCCAGATCGGGCGGCCTGAGGTCGTGCGGACCTAGGCGACGCCGCTTGAGGTCACGTGACACTGCCTAGGTCGCGGGTCGCGCCACCCCAAGCGGTGGCCACCACGGACGTGTGACCCCCAGGAGGCAGTGGTGGTTGCCGGAGAAGCTCGACTCTCAATCGGGGAAGAAGAAGACAAATGGGGAAGAAGATGGGTGGGGATGAAGAAGATGACCAGTGACGCGTTGAATAGTGCAAATTGCATCTCCAAAATGCCAATGCTCAAAGTAGCTCCTCCCCAGCATTGGTTTTCATGGAAATGCTAATATTTGACAAATGAGCTTTCAAAAATGTTTGCCAAATGCAAAATATTTTTCCCAAGGGACTTTGGGCCCCAAAGCCCCAAAGCTCCTTGGGAAAGCCGAACCAAACAGAGCGAGAGATGGAAGCAAGAAAAGGCGAGAGCGGTGGTGTATGGTGTGTGAATCGGTGGGAAGAGAAGAAAATCGGTGCGTGCTCTGGAAAAGAAAGTGGGGGAGGAAAAAGAGGCAGCGGGGGTTAATCAAAACGAGTCACCTAGTGACGCCCTTTAAAAAATTGGCATGTCATTCCACTTGTATCCGACGTCTCACGAATATTGTCGTTTGGAGCCTCTCTGGAACATGGATAGTTTCCAATCAAGCAAGAGGAGGAATGTGAGCATTTAAGTTTGTATTTCGGCGACAAAAATTGAAATGGACTAAAGAAATGACTTACCCAGGGCAAACATGGCATAAATGAGCAATTCGTTGGATCTCAGTATGCCCAGAACCACCTTGAACTCGTGATTGGCTTTGTCCAGAAATAAGGAAAGCTTGAGAAATATGTGCGATCTTTCTGCATCAACACAGGGACGTCCACCAAGTGTACGGAGAATAACACATCACATTTTAGCAGCATCATTGAATAGAAATCCGATGAGGGCCGAATTTGAATACCAATTGAAAGTTTGGGTTCAAGACAAAAAAAATAAGTTTGAGCTAGAATTTAGATTTGAGTTAAAGTTGGTACTTTTTAAAGATGATTAGGCTCACCAATAACCATTTGAGGTGAAATGTATGATTATTTTTTGCAAAAACAGAAACGAAGGAAAACATAAGGTATAAATATCTCAATTAATGCATGAGTTCTTGGATGGGGAAAAGGAAAATCATTAGATGTCCTTAGATTATAATACCATAAATTTACTCCATTTAAAAATTTGGGATGATGATCAACTTGGATTAGACTAAAGCAGGTAGAGAAATTATGATGCGGGGAAACGCGGTTTTCCTCGATGGGTTTAAGAAGCATCGAGGATGGCCTTGCTCCCCTTCTTAACATATTGAAAGCTCGGTAGGAGTAAGACCTCGTCAATATATTTGAAGAGCCTCTTATCATTCTTTTATCGTCTGGAGTGATTTTCTTTTTAAATATAAAGCAAAGTCATTCCCCCTGGGAGTGTCAGATCAAGACAGTGGCCATCCATTGTCCTGTTTCTCGGTCTCTGACAGCCGGGGACTTTTAAAATGGTGAAATTGACCCGATTGGAGGGAGTTGTGATTCGAGGGAGTTCAAGGGATTACAATTCGAGGGAGTTCAAGGTCCCTTATACTCACTCGGTCCCTTAAAACTCCCTCGAATCACAACTCCCTCCAATCGGGTGTCAATTTCACCATTTAAAAGTCCCGTCTGTACAACTCCCTCGAATCACAACTCCCTCCAATCGGGTGTCAATTTCACCATTTTAAAAGTCCCCGGCTGTCAAAGAAGCAACCCTCTCTCTTGGGTGAACCTCCTATAAATCCCCGTGTCTCGACACAACTTCCTCAGAAATACTTACAGAAAAACAAACAAACAGCACAAATTCCAAAATGAGAGCCCCCGGCGCCGTCCCGCCCCGTGCTACCAGCGATCTGGCATCACTGTCACCAGGGCCGCCGCAGTCCAACTGGTGCAAGCCCATCATCGGCCGCTGTATCGTGTTTGCCATACCCACTATTCTCGGCCTCCTCATGGTCATCTTCCTTGCCATACCCGCCCTAATGCCTCCAGAGTTCTGGCTCGACATGGGCTCTTCACTTTCGTCTCTCAACATCTCCACCACCCACATCACTGCCCGATGGAATATCGCTCTCTCCGTCAAGGACCCCAGTAAACTCATAGCCGTCAAGTAGTCAAGTACCCTCAAATGAAGCTCCTCTTGAGTTTCGATGGCCAACTCGCTCTCTCTCGTCCTTCCCTCGCTCCCGCCTTCACGCAGGGCCCCGACAACGTGACCACGGTCCGAGCTGAGGCCCTGTCAGTGCTGGTGATTGTCAACGACGTGGGGGTGAGGGGCCTGGTGAGCTCGTTGAAGGGTGGGGAGGTGACCATTGACGTGGTGGCGAAATCTAAGCGGAGCATGCACTTGGGTCCCTGGTGGGTCCCCTTGTTCGACGTGTACGTCTCGTGCATGGGCGCGACCTTCACAGCTCCGACTGACGGCGAAGGTGATGGCGATTGGATGATCCTCGGAGGCACCCCGAGCTGCAAGCCTGACATCATCACTCTACTCTGGTGAGGGAAAATTTCAAGCTCCTGCTTAGTTTTTGCATTACTATCATCGTGGCAGTTGCTTGTTCACCAATGATATTGATGAACAAAATGAAGCAAGAGAGAAGCTGTCGATCCATAACATCGTCACCTTCGCCGGATTGCTCTGGTGATGACTAATTGAGACGGCAGTACGTTCCTTCGTAACACGGCCCCTGCCACCCAGGCTTGCTGCCCGGCATGGCTGGAGGAACAAACAACAAGCAGCAAGTTGAAAAATGTTACTGTCAGTTCCCGCAGTCGACTATCGATCCAGGGCCTTGTTGTGCCACTGTGTTCTTCCTCTGCCCTAATTACATCTAAAAAAAACACAAATGAGTTGGTTCATTCATATTGAAACAAGAAACGGACATATGCAACTTGTTCACTACTTGATCTTTCCCTCTGCCAAATACATGTCTTAACAGTTTCCTTTGACATTGCAGAGGATCGAGTCACTGCACGGGAAGTTCGACAAGTAGTTGGGATATTTATCTTTTGACTGGAAACGAGTAGACAGACGGATGCAATATGGCGTGCCTTGGTGTTATATCTGTGTGTCTTCCTCTTTTAGTTTAGGCTCTTTTACAGCCTTCTACTGGCGTATTGTTTGACAAGATCGCGACTCTGTTGGAATAATGATAGTTTGATACATGTAGCTCTTACTTAGAGCTCGCTCAGCTGCGATCTTTTGTTATAAATCTTGACTCTTTGAAATGGTTGAGATCGACAGCTGTGCGGTGTCGCCATGTTTTGATGAGCATCGGTAGCTGGTTTTCTTGACGAAAGCTAGGGTTTGATATCACTGAGGGTGATCGTTTGGTGGTGGGAGCTGGCGCGAAGCCTACCTACTGCATAGCAAATCTTCTTTCTGATGTTCGGCACCGGCGGTTCTCACAAAATAAAATAATAATAATAATATGATATAAGTGTTTTAAAACTAGATAAAAAAATATAATTGAATTCTAAAACTTTTAAAAAGTGCAAATAAATTATAAAAATTATCAAATTGGTCCAATAATTCCTTCAATTAATTGCACTTTCCTGATAAATTTAAGGATTTGATTGAACTTATTAAAAATTTTAGGACTTTAATAGCACTTTCATGACAAGTTTTGAGATTTTAAACGCATTTTTTCCTAATAACAATAAGAAAAGGAGGACGAGAAGGATATGTGAACCAAACCGAAGGGTTATATGTGGGTTGTGGATTGACGGAGACCTAAACCAAATTGGCCCGTTGATGCTAGTAATAGGTACAAAAATTGCATTACTTCACCGAATCACGGGCTTGTCGATGAGATGTGGGCTGATTCCGCGTAGGCCCAAATGGATGGGCGACCCAAATTTGATGCATGGGACGAGAGATAGATTGCCTGCGACACCAGTGCACATAATCCAATCTCGTCAATCTATCTAAGTGTGGACAAATTTAATTGGAAAGATAAATGAGGTTAGAATTATTTGAACTTTGAACCTTAAGCTTTGATATCATGTTAGATTTGCTAATTATTTTAAAATTTTAAAATTTTAAATAAATAAGTGGTTTAATAATTAAATGAGCTATCATTATATAAGATGGGTACGTGGAGGAAGAGTTCCCGTTGCTCCCACGGGCTTCTCTAACGCTAGCAGATCACCATGAGTCAACAAAATGGTACCGATGGAAGTAAAAATCTGTGCAATAACTTGCAAAAAAGGGGACTAATTTGGAAATCTGGCGAGTTAATTTAATCTCTCCGTTTGTAAGTTAGTAACCAAAAAAAAAAAAAAAAATCTCGCTTTTCTCTGTTTTTTTTTTTTTTTTTCAAAGAAAAAAGAAAAGGAGAAGAATAAACTCTAATCATACAGTGATTATTTATTTGCACCCCTCCCTCCAATCCAACGAAAAGTCCCAAATTGGCCCCCGCTACACTCCACCCCCGCCAGTCTCGAATCGACCAGACAGCCAAAAAAAAAACTCCACTCAAAAAACCTAGTCCCCCTTCTCCATCCTTCTCCCTCACTCTCTCTCTCTCTCTCTCTCTTTCCTCTGCAAGCTCCGATCCGCGACAATGGCAGCCATGCTGGTGAGTCCCGTTCTTCCCTACTCGGTCCCAAAACGACGAGCCTCGCTCGCGTTTCGCCCCGACGACGCTCACCATTTTACCGCGAGCGCTGGGACCCTTCGGGTGCCCCGGCATCGTTGGGCTCGGGATGTTCCAATGAAAAGTCATGGAAGGAGCTCTTCGTGGAGAGGGATTTTAGGAGTAGGACATTTATGGGACGTTATAACATTGAGTATTTGTATGGCCACACTGAAGCTGTACGGACTGTTTTCCTTTTGGCTTCGGCAAAGCTTTTGTTCACGGCAGGTTATGATTCGACAGTTCGAATGTGGGACTTGGAAGAAGGGTTGTCTATATCGTCATCTAGGCCTCTTGGTTGTACGATGAGAGCAGTCGCTGCTGATACGAAGCTGTTGGTTGCCGGGGGCACTGATGGCTTTATTCATGGTCGGAGGGCTGTTGAGGGAATTCCACACTTGTTTGACCTGAGGGGTCATCAGAGTCAAGACAGTGAATTCCGGCTTTGGGAGCATGTAGGAGCTGTTACGTCCCTTGCTTTGGATCTTTCAAAGATTTATAGTGGTTCATGGGACATGACTGTGCGCATATGGGATCGCACTTCTCTGAAATGCTTGAGGGTCCTGAGGCACAGTGATTGGATCTGGGGACTTGTCCCCCATGATACCACCGTCGCCACATCATCAGGTTCAGATGTTTATGTTTGGGACATCAACAGTGGGACTTTGATGACTGTCATTCAGAATGCGCACAGTGGTAATGTTTATTCGTTGGCTAGAAGCCATACAGGAGATTTCCTTTTCACTGGTGGGGAAGATGGAGCCATACACATGTTTGAGATCAGTCACCTCATCGACCGTGATTTCTCCCATGTTGCTTCTTGGATTCCTCATTCAGGGCCTGTAAATGCACTTGCATTCGAGTTTCCCTGGCTCGTTTCAGCTTCTGCTGATGGACAGCTTGCACTGATTGATGTGAGAAAGTTGCTGAGAACTAAGAAAAGTACTTCTGCAAAGAAGATTTTGAAGACTGGTAGTGTTGACCGGACCAAAGTGGAGCCACCTCAGAGGATGCTCCATGGGTTTTCTAGCGATCTGTTCTCAGTGGATATTGGTGCAGATCGCATTGTGTGTGGCGGAGAGGAAGGAGTTGTTAGAATTTGGAACTTCTCGCAAGCTCTGGAAATCGAACGGAGGGCCCATGCACTTAGAGGAATCCGACTGGAAAACAGGATGCGGCGGCGTAGGCTTCAAATAGAGATGAAAAGTAAGGGTGGTCGGACCAATCAATGTTCCGTTGCAGCCAAGAACTCGGTAAATCGTGACAGGAACGGCATTTGGCATAGCAAACGAGGTATGAGCGGCAAGCTGAAGGCATGACGAAGGACTGATGGCGCCTTTAACTTGATTGTTTGCTTAAACTCCAGTGATTTGCCTCATAAGCATTGAGTTTCTGTGAAAGCAGAGACACTGTACAATCACTTCCATTAGTTATAGCAATCAATACTTTATCTTTGACACCAGTTTCCTGATTTCAGTTCCCTTGTGTAATCCTGCCACAGCTACATGAATTATGCTCATTGCCCGTTGGCCTGCAATTCCCAGATCATGTCTGATTGAAAAGGGTGATTATATGTGATCTTCTTGAGTGTTGGGTCTTTCATGTCTGATTGAGAAGGGTGATTATATGTGATCTTCTTGACTGTTGGGTCTTTCTTCGGTCAGGGACACTAATGCTCTGTGTAGTTGACTGGTGAAAGTGAGTTCAAGTGGATTTATCTTCGTTCTGGCAGTGAGCTTTCTGCTTGAACATTCGAATTGATCGCCTCAAATTTGAATGATACGATCACATCAACAAATGTAATTGAACGAGCACAGCATAGATAGGCGGCATGAACGATGGTTTTCTTGCGTAACGCATTCCTAGTCACTCTCTCTCTTCTCTCCTCTTCTTCTTCTTCGCAATTTGAAGTTTTCTAGTCTATAATTTTATAGATGGATGTTTATGGTTCACTCAGGTGTATAAAACTAATTTACTTTAATTTTCTATAATTACGACGCATGAATTTGGAAATAAAAGCGTGATGGTTCTTGGATGTGTATTTATCTGGTGGTACATGTAATCGGTGCATTCAAAAACGTAATATTCTTTATTAAATACGGTTAATAGGGACTTGTAATCGAAAAACGTTAGGCCCATCAATCGACTTTTATACGCGCACGTGCTCTTGATGAATATTTCGTTTCTTATGACAAAAACGTTCATAATTGCGGTGGGGACATTTATTATTAAAATTTATTTTTAAAATATCACCGATTTCATGAATCGCGATTTCAGCAAAATATAAGTCAGTTGCTCTTTGTGATTTTTTAAATTTGTACGTAATGTATCAATCAATGTATAAATATTATATATGATTTTCGGAATTTCACATGACAAAATTTTAAATGCTTCCGCAAGGTGACGTAAAAACCAAAAAAAATGGAAAAGGTGAATAGATAAAACCACTCGAAAATTACTTTTTGGGGACCATCTCATCATTCGAAAATTAAAACTTCACGAAAGATAGATGAAAATTGTTAAAAGCATTGAAAGTCCATTTCCCGCGCGTCTTCATGACGAATTCTCCCGTCTCGCCTCCCAGTTCTCTCGGCAGCTCTCGGAATCCCCTCGCTCCCTTCTTTCCTTCCGCCGATCGTCATCGAGGAAGCGAGATGAGGCCGATCGTCCGCGACGACGGTCTTGACGAGCCGCGGAGGTGTAACCGGCGCCGACGCTCACTTCGCGCGGGGAACGACCGAGGACGCGTCGAGGACAAGTCGAAGTCGCGGACTCCGAGTCAAGCGATGCTGATCCTGTTCCTCGCGGTTTCGGCGGGCATGATCAGCCCGTCCAAGGGGTCGTACGTATCCGCGTTCTACGTGCTGGGCGACTCTTCGGTGGACTGCGGCGGCAATACTCTGCTCTACCCTTTTCTCCACGGGGACCTGTCTCTTCATCCGTGCAGCGGTGGCGCTGACAAAACTCTCGTCCCGCATTTTCTGGGTATGGCGTTGATTCTCGCGCCGCTCTCTCTCTTTCTTGCGGTTCTTGATTTTCTTGCTCACTTTCTTGGAAATGCTCTTGTTGATATGGGAATTCCTTTCTTGGTCCAATGGTGGTGATCGTTTTGTTTGTGGTTTCATTGCTTACCGCTTATGGAAATCCCCGGTTGCAACGTTAAGTTTCTCTCTGTGTACTGAGTTCTAGGTGAGACGGAGGATTTTTCCTGCATCTATTCTAAAGATTGAGCCGAGAGTCAGTTCTACATAAGTTAATGTTCCGGAGCGGTATTTTGAAATGCTTTTTCGGTTGGAGATATTTATTTTTTCCCTTGTAAGTTTACGGTCGCTTATGTTTAGTCAGTTTAAGCTCGTGGTTGGCATGATGTTCTTGTGTCCCTATGCGCAAGATCTGAGATAGCTCTTACCTTTTATAACCTGTTTTAGGCTTCCCTCTTTATTGGTTGAAGAAAACGATATGCGGCATGCTCGAAATAAGCTAAACTACTAGTGGAACTGGAAGTTACTTGCCTAAACTTGCTTCGTAATCTATGTTCATAATTGCAATTGATCTTTGGCAGCAAGAGCAGGCTGAATTGAGCTTCTTTCGGTCCCTCTTTTTGTCCTCTCTGCATTTCCTGTTTTATAAGCAATCAGGGATGCATAAAAAGCTCTGTTCGGGTTTCCAACTTTTGATTTCCCACGTGCTTTGCTCTCAGTGCAAGAACTAATTTATTACTTTGGCCAAGCTCTCTTAGAAATATTAAGCATGACAGCAAAGTTTGGTGTTGCAGCTGAAAAAATGGGCATACAGAATACTCCGCCGTTCTATGCTCAGAATGGCTCAATTGCTAGTTGGTTAAGGGGCATGAACTTTGGGTCAGCAGAGGCAACGATTCTGAATTTCGGTGGCCGGAAATTCCAGTCTCTAAACCAGCAGCTGCGCCAAGTAATGGAGACCTTTCAGTTGGTACAGCTTCACCTAGCCGAGGAAAGTGCTCGTGAGTTCATGGAATCGTCTATAACGTTCCTGTCTTTTGGAAAAGATGATTACATCGAACATTTCCTTCGCAACTCCTCTGGCATAACCCACAAATTTACTGGCCAAGAGTTTGCTCGTGTCCTGGTTGATCAAATGATTGATGCGGTAATGAGCCTGTATAATGCGAATGCCAGAAAGATCATTTGCATGGGGATTTTGCCCTTGGGGTGCACGCCGCGTATAAGATGGGAACGGGTGAATTCAATATCAAGCAGCGGCGAGAGAAATACATGCGCGGAAGAGGTGAATGAGCTTATTTTGGAGTACAATTCTATGCTGGAGGGGCGCATTTTTGACCTCAAAGTAGAACTGCCTGATGCTAAGATAGTCTTCTGTAACACGTACCACGGCATTCTGGAGGTCATCACTAGCCCGCAGCGACATGGTATGATACTTTTCAATCATTTCCGTTTTTCCGTGTGTTGCCAATATGAACCTAGAATGTTTAAAAAGTAACGTGAGAACTATCCGTACACTTCCACACTAAGTTCAGTTGCTTGAAGGAATCCTGTGAAAACCATGATTCATATATGAAATATTTGATGCGAGTAAAAATGACGTTGTTTTCAGACTACCTTCTTCCGTTAAATGAAGTGAAGCTTTATTGGGTGAAAAGTTCATATAATTCTCGTAGAAAGGTAAGATATCAACTTGTTTGCAGAGATGAATGAGGATGTGGTTGCCTCAGAGACATTGGATTGACTAGGATGCTGTATCAAGATATTTCTCATGCAAGTTAGTTCGTTGACGTTCACAGACATTAACCTCAGTGTCAGAATAAACACACTGAAAACAAAAAATTCAGCTTAGTCATTGCTTGCTGTTGACGTTGAAGCATGGATAAAAAAAAAGTTCAGAAGCTATTAAATCAACAAACCAGCCGATTTTTCAGTGTTCGTGGTTTTGTTTCATCTAGTGGATTGCCAATTTGCCATTTGGAAAATACCGCATGTAATCTGATATGAGTTTTATGGAAGTCATTAAATTCTCTGTAAAACAGAATAAAAGCGTGTACATATTGTTGCCCAATTCCTTCTGATGCAGGGTTTGAAGACGTAGAAACGGCATGCTGCGGGCTGGGCCAGGAGGGTACGCTTATAGGTTGCCTTTCGACTGAGATGGCTTGCAAAGAAGAATCAGCTCATGTGTGGTGGGATCTCTACAATCCGACCCAGGCCGTCAATCGCTTGCTTGCCGAATCAGCCTGGTCTGGGCAAGAGTTAAGTAGTATATGCCGCCCTGTCAATATCCAGGAATTGGTGTCGACCTCGTTCTCCCACTGAAATGCTGCCGTGATGCAGTAACGCCATTCCCCACCTGGGTTATTCTTAGTCAGCTGGGCATGTTATTTTTTACTTCGTCTGGTACGGATTCACCACAAGAATGTGGCAAATTAGGCACTCTCCCATATCGATAAGCCGGTCACAGATGAAGAATTCACCCGTGAATATGAGGAATCAGGTGTTGCAAGGCTAGAAGATGTTCCACTCTTTACTCAACCGAATCAGCCAACCGTTGCTTAGGATTCCTTCTTTTCAAGGGAGCCAACATACGTGGCATCTCTTCAAGGATCGCGAGATGCCAGCATTCAGCCCCACTGAATGCAAAAGAATTTCATACATGTTAACAGCTTCTCGATTGAACAAAAGAAGCAGTCACCGTCTGTAATCATCCTGAAAGAGAGAGAGGGAGAGTCCTGAGAGATTGGCGTTTCTGCTGTTCCTTGTAACAACACTTCAACTCATGTTCTGTAGTCAAAACACTCCCTATTAAACTCCTCCTCATTCATTGCTCTAGCCTGCGTTGGGTAGGATTTTGGTCATCACAGGGTTCGGATTGAGATGAGGCTCCACATATATTGGACAAACACCCGACCTCAGAAAAGCAACGAGTCAATGTGCGCAAACCTGAACGTGTCGGACTGTCGCCGCCATCCTATGTAAATCCATGAAGCAATTTATTAGAATAGTAGTGATGTCGTTTTTTTTTTTTTTTTTTTTTTTTGTCATTGTTTAGTACTAAGTATGAACATATTTAATTAGGGAGACAAATGAGGTCTGAAAATATTTAAATTTAGGTATTCAAGTTTTGATATCATGTTAGATTTTGGTGGAATTACTGTTAATTATTCTATAAATTCAAATTTTTAGATAAATATGTAATTTGACATTAAAATATTTTATCGTTCAATAAGACTAGTATGTGGAGAAAGAGCTGCTGATGCTCAATCACCTTCTCTCTCTCGATAGTGGACCCCCATGAGTCATCAAAATGGTACTAACTGGGAGTAAAAATCTGTGCAATCACTGAAAAAAAGGGACTCATTTGGAAATCTGGTCAGCTAATTCATCTTCCTGCAAGTAAATTTGTAAACCAAAAAAAAAAAAAAAAAAACTATCTTATTCTGATTTTTTAAAAAGAAAAAAGAAAGGGAGAAAAAGAGATCCTAACCATATTCCAGTAAAGTGTATTCATGTCAACATGCATGACAGATAACTGCGAGATGGATTCGACATAAAGAATGACAAATCATACATGGAAAATCCACGTGTTGACAAGTTTGGATCACTGTACCGATTTGGGATATTTAAGAGATAAAGTTTAGTCTGACTTCAATATGTGATAAGGTATTGATTTAGGATTTTTAATGGTATCAATCCAATTTTAAAAGAAAAACAAAATAATCATTGGTGAGCAACTCAAATGAGACTCAATAATTGGTAGATCACACATTGATAAACTGATACAAAAGCTTGTAAATTTAAGGTGCTCATAAGATAGATGAATAAAAAATTAACAAGTTACCAAAAAGGACGTCAGTGAACGACTCAAATAAATCTTATCCTATTCTTTTGTTGATATTTCCAATCAAAATGAAGATCATATCATACTATTATATTTTGGATATCATCTAACGTGAGTTTTTTTTTGAGCGCCTACGCTAGTTAAAAGCTGAACTTTGCCTACTCACGCGATTATGGTTTCCTTCTCTCTTTTCCCCCCTGTTGTGACCAGATTCCTTTTATTTTTCTTGTTTTAACTATTTTTGTATTAATGGTTGGACTATTTGTTTCACCGTATTCCTATTATGTACACTCTTGAAAAGTATACGCAAATTGATTAATTGGCAGTCTTTTTTTCTTTTCTTTTTTTTCTTTTTTAATAATTCAAGGGCATGGAGTGGAGGTCCAATTATGTGGAGACTTATGGAATGCCTTGTAAATTCTATGAATTGATTAAGTCGAGACATTTGACCTATAGAAATGGTTCTGATCTAAAACATTTTGCATATAGTTGGTGGGATTCAAATGGGTAACCTCCATTTCCAGAGCTACAGATTCATTTGTGCACTAAAGAACTGCTATAATCTAGAGGATGTCGTGAGCATATTATTGAAGCCTTTGGAGTTTATTTCCAATAACTTACATTGTGTAATGTTTATCATGAAGTTAGATCCCATCTTTTAAGCCTAATGCCACATGTGTTTGTGCTTGATTGAAGATATAATCTGTGTATGATCCAATGTAGACATGCTTTTGTAATCCAAAATGGTTTTTTAAAACAGCCTATTCATTCTCCAAATTGTTATGTAATATTTCATATAGTCATACTTGGAATGACATGGTAGAAGATGTGATAATGGTCTAACGATTTTTTTAAGGGAAAATTTAAAAAATGGGCCTGAAATGCTTTAATTTTTTTAAATAAAGACCCAAAGTAGACATTATTTCAAATAAGGGTCTAAAGTGACCAAATTGTTTCAAATAAGGGCCTAAGATGCCCAAATCATCTCAAGTAAGGGTTGGTTGGCGATGTCTTTTAGGGAAAATTACCAAAAAAGTCATAAACCTATTGCAATCGTGCTAAATCAGTCATAAACTTTTTTTTGGTCAATTTAGTTCTAAATCTTTTACAATTGTGCTAATTTAGTTTATTCGGTAAAAATTGGCCACCGGCGCTAACGTGGATGCTGGCCGGCCGGCGAACGATTTTTTAATATATATATATATATAATTTTTTTTTTGAATTTTTGAATTTTTTTCTTCTTTTTTTTTCCCAGCTTCTTCTTCCTTTGGCCGGCACCGACTAGCCAAAGGTGAGGGCTAGCGAGGTTAGCCTCGCCGGCCACTAGCAAGGCTCGCCCCCGTCGGCCACTAGTGAATGTGAGCCTCACCCAACGACGGCGAGGCTGCCATCACTCAGCCGAGGCGAGGCTCGGCCTCACCTAACCATGGCGAGGTCGGGCCTCGCCCAACCATGGCGACGGCAGCCTTGCCCAGCCATGGCAAGGTTGAGCCTCGCCGGTGGCTAGCGAGGTTGCCGTCGCCAAATCTAGCGAGGCTCGACCTCGCCATGGTCGGGCAAGGCTAAGCCTCACCTAGGTTGGGCGACGGCGGCCTCACTATCGCCGGGCGAGGCTCGCATTCACCAATGGCCGGCAAGGTGACCTTGCCAGCCCTCGCCTCTAGTCGTTGTCGGCCGGCCGGAGGAAAAAGAAGCTGGGAAAAAAAAAAGAAAAATGATAATTCGAAAAAATATTTAAAAATATTAAAAAATCACGGATGTCGGTTAGTTGGTGTCCACGTCGGCGCCTAATTTTGGCCGGATGAATTGAATTGGCACAATTGTCAAAGGTTTAGGATTAAATTGGCAAAAAAAAAAAAATTAGAACTGAATTAGCACAATTGTAATAAGTTTATGACTTTTTTAGTAATTCTCCCTATCTTTTATAACCATCGAGAAGGGGTATTTTGCTAAAAAAATTGTAACTATATTTTTAAAATTTGTTTATTGTTTTCATCCTTTCTTCTTTTTCTTCTCTTTTTTCCTCTTCCCTTTCTTGGACATGGCTAACGACTGCTGGTAGAGGTCACCCTCGCCGACGTTGGGCGAGATTGTCCCTTACCAAATTCAACAAGGGCAACTCTTGCCCTCGCCCGAGTCTAGCTTCCCTCCACCATGACCAATGGAGGGAAAAAGGAAAAAGGAAAAAAGAAAAAGGAAAAAATTTAAAAGATAAAAGACGAAAATACCTTTTAGCTAGAGAGGTTATGTCATTTTTTGAGATTAATATGTTCACTTCATACTCTTATTTGAAATAACATTCACTTTAATTCCTTATTTGAAAAAAATGAGAATATTTCATATACTTATTTGGAATTTTTCCTTTTTTTAAGGTCATGGGGCAAATAACTAAAGAACATTCGCCTTTTGAGTGAGTCATGTATGTATGTATATGTATTTATGTATGTATATATATGTATGTATGTATGTATATGTATTTATGTATGTATGTACCACATGCGATATTCTGAGGACTCTCCGGCTCATCTCGGGTTGGGTCTTCGGGCTGTTGAGATGGCGGTCGGGTCTTACGAGCGTGGGGTGAGTGGAGCGTTCAGTGAACTTGACCGGAGGCATCATTTCGCAGAAGGGTTGCATCAGATTTTGGCTATGGCCGCTGATGACATCCAAAAGCGAAGCGGAGAGGGGGGAGGGGGAAGGGAAGATTGCGGAGAAATTCTTAGGAGATAAAAAGATGGCACAAAAGAGGGCGAGACAGAGAGGAGGAGGAGGAGTTAAAATGGGAGCTCGAGACGCAGGGTGGAATTGGGCTTAGAAGGGGGAAGCGAGGCGAGCCCTCCTAGAATAAAACAAAATAATAATAATAATAATAATAATAATAATAATAAAGAAAAGGCAATTTCAAGGAAAGTAGACCGACGAAAAGCAAAGCTAAAGCAGCGGGGAGAGAGCCCCAGAAAAGAACAAGGAAAGGCGAGAGCGGTCGCGGACGACGTGTTAATCGGAAAAAAAAGAAGAAAATCGGTGCGTGCTCTGGAAAAGAAAAGGGGGAGGAAAAAGAGGCAGCGGCAGCGGGGGCCAATCAAATTGAGTCGCTTATTGATCTCGTTATTGATGGCCTTTAAAAAATTGGCGTGTCATTCCAATTGGGTCGGATGACTCACGAATGACGTCGTTGGGAGCCTCCGTTGGAAAATGGACGGTTTCCAATCAAGCAAGAGGAGGAATGGGTTCGATCAAAAAAAAAAAGAGGAGGAATGGGAGCATTTAAGTTTGTATCTCGGCGACAAAAATTGAAATGGACTAAAGAAATGACTTACCCAGGGCAAACATGGCATAAATTAGCAATTCGTTGGATTTCAGCATGTCTAAAGCCACCTTGAACTCGTGATTGACTTTGTCCAGAAATAGGAAAAGCTTGAGATATACGTGCGATCTTTCTGCATCAACATAGGGATGTCCACCAAGTATATGTAGAATAACACATTGCATTTTTAGCAACATCATTGAACGGAAATCCGATGAGGGCCGGATTTGAATACCAATTAAAAGTTTGTGTTCTTTTATGAGACAAAAAAATAAGTTTGAGCTAAAATTTAGATTTGAATTAAAGTTGGTGCTTTGTAAAGATAATTAGGTTCATCAATATTTATTTGAGGTCAAATGTATGATTATCTTTTGCAAAAACAGGAAGGAAGAAAAACATAAGGTATAAATATCTCAATTAATGAGTTTGGGACACTTGGAGTGCCATAACTTGGCACGGGGGACACTTAAGTGCCATAACTTTTTTTCGGTACACTTAAGTGCCACTTTTTTTCAAATGGGACACTTAAGTGCCATCTCCGGCGACCTTGTCGGAAATCCTACGTGGCACGTGTTTATTATTTTTTAATGCTTTGCGTGGCTCGCCGGAAGCCGAGTCGGCGGCGACTCAAAGAAAAACGATCTTGTTTGCATAATAAAAAAAATAATTAAATTAAATTAAAATTTAATTTTAAATAAAATATTCTTTAAAAAAAAAAAAAAAGGGACGAAGGGGCGGGCGGGCGAGGGCCGAGCCCTCGCCGCCGTCGCCGGAAGGGCCGGCGACCCCGGCCGACCCTACCCCCTCCGTCGCCGGCCCTTCCGGCGACGGCGGGGAGGTGGCAGGGCCCGCAGCCCTCGCCGGATCGCGGCGAGGGCTTGCGGCCCTCGCGATCCCCGGGCAAGGGCTCGCGGGCCCTCGCCGCGATCCGGCAAGGGCTCGCGGCCCTCGCCGCCGGTCGGCCGGGGGGAACGACCCGGCCGACCCTACCCCCTCCGTCGCCGGCCCTTCCGGCGACGGCGGGAGGCGGCGCGGCGAGGGCTCGGCCCTCGCCCGCCCGCCCCTTCGTCCCCCCCTTTTTTTTTTTTAATTTTAGAGTATTTTTAATTAAAATTAATTTTTAATTTAATTTAATTAATTTTTTTATTATTTTTACACGTCGACGCGAAACGGCGTCGTTTTGTATTTTTTTGCCACGTCGCATGCAAAAACGACGCCGTTTTGGACCTCCATCGCCGGAAAATTGCCACGTCGCCGTTTGGCCGGATTTTCGCGGACCCGGCACTTAAGTATTCAATTTTACTCCGATATTGGCACTTAAGTGTTCCATTTAAAAAAAAAAAGTGGCACTTAAGTGTATCGAAAAAAAAAGTTATGGCGACTTAAGTGTGCGTCTTGCAGTTATGGCGGCTTGGGGTGTTCTTTACTCCTCAATTAATGCATGAGTTCTTGGATGGGGAAAAGGAAATCATTAGATGTCCTTAGATTATAACCCGGTAAATTTACTCCAATCAAAAATTTGGGACGATGATCAACTTGGAATGATGATGCGGTCAAACAGGGTTTTCCTCGTTGGGCTTAAGAAGCATCGAGGACGGCCTTGCCGAGCTTCCCTTTTTAACATATTGAAAGTTGGTGGCCATGGAAAAAAAAAAGAAAAAAAAGAAGTTGGTGGCCATTGACTTCATCAAAAGGGTCGAAATTTTCGTGGTCGACGGGTCGACGACACTTCAAATCATCATTTTCCCTTCAAATCGTCGTTACCGTTCACGTCGTTTTCTCTTCAGAACGAGGATTTTTCGGGTGAACGGCCCATGACGTCGAATTAATTCGATTACTACCCGACCCATCGGAGGATGGTCAATAGGTTACGAATTGATTTGACATCATACCCGAAATTGTCTTGATCTGAACGGATAACGTCTTGATCTGAAACTCCCCGAGTGAAATCCCGGGGGATTTTTGAGAGACAGAGTTTAGTTTGGCTTCAATGTATAATGAGGTATCGGTTTAGGATTTTTAGTGGATCAATCTAATTTTAAAAGAAAAACAAAAAAGTTATTGGTAAGCAACTCAAATGAGACTCAATAGCTGGTAAATCAAACATTGATAAATCCATATAGAAGCTTGTAAATTTAAGATGCTTATAAGGTAGATGAATATAAAATTAATAAGTTACCTAAAAGAGGGACGTCAAAGGACGACTCGAATAAATCTTATCCTATTCTTTATTGATATTTCCAATCAAAATGAAGATCACATCATACTATTATATTTTGGATCTCATCTAAGGTGAGTTTTTTTGAGCGCCAAAGCTAGTCAATAGCTGAACTTTGCCTACTCAAGCAATTGTGGTTTTCTTCTATTTCTTCCCCCTATCGTGACCAAATTCCTTTTATCTTTCTCGTTTTAACTATTTTTGTATTAATGGTTGGATTATTTGTTTCATTGTATGCCCATTACGTACACTCTTGAAAACTCTATGCAAACTGATTAATTGGCAGTCCTTTTTTTTTTTTTTTTTTTATATGATAGTTCAGGTCCGATTAGTAAATTCTACGAAATGATGAAGTCGAGACATTTGGCCTATACAAATGGTTCTAATCTAAAACATTTTGTATATATTTGGTGGGATTCAAATGAGTAACCTCCATTTCTAGAGCTAGAGATTCACTCGTGTACTAATGAACCGCTACAATCTAGAGGGTATCATAAGCATATCATCGAAGGCTTTGGAGTTTATTTTCCAATAACTTATATTGTGTAATGTTTATCATGAAGTTAGACTCCATCTTTAAGCCTAATACCACATGCATTTGTGCTTGATTGGAAATATAATCTATGATCCGATGTAGAAATGCTTTTGTAATCCAAAATGATTTTTTAAAACAGCCTATTTATTCTCCAAATCATTATGTAAGATTTCACATAGTCATACTTGAATGGTATGCTAGAAGACGTGATAATGGTCTAACGATTACTTTTTTAAGGTCAGTGGGCAAATAACTAAACAACATTCGTCTCTTGAGTCATAATATATAAATATATGTATATATCTATGTATGTATTTATGTATATAAGTAGTGATGTGGCTACCAATTCTAGCTTATCTTTCTTTTTTGTCTCAAAAAATAGCACCAACTTTACTTTGGATATCAATTCGGTCAGTAATCAAATTGAGTCACCCAGTGATGCCTCTTGGAGGATTGGCGTGTCATTCCACTTGTATCTGATGACTCACGGATATTGTCCTTAGGAGCGTCTGTTGGAATATGAACGGTTTCAAATCAAGCAAGAGGAGGAACATGAGCATTCAAGCTTGTATTTTGGCGACAAAAATTGAAATAAATTAAAGAAGTGACTTACCCAGGGAAACATGGCATAAATGAGCAATTTGTTGGATCTAAGCATGTCCAGAACCTGAGGAAAATAGAACCTTGAACTCGCGAATGGCTTTGTCTAGACTCAGGAAAAGCTTGAGAAATATGTGCGATCTTTCCGCATCAACACAGCCATGTCCATCGAGTGCACATAGAATGACACGTCGCATCTTCAATAGCATCATTGAATAGAAATCCGAAAAGGGTCGGATTTAAATATCAATTAAGGCTGCGTTTGGTCGTCCGGATTTCTAAACGGGATAGGATAGGATAAGAAGTCCATGGATTTCTTCATATCCCATCAACTGTTTGGTGAACTACGGATTTAAAGTCGGATATCCTCATATCCTATCCAATCTATTGTTTGGTGGATTACGGATTTAAGGTCGGATATCCTCAATTTCATACTTGTAGCACAGTCGGTCGTCGTCATTGTCAAACTCCGGGTCAAAATTGACATGGGGGTTTATGCACGGTATGTGCAGCAAGTGAAACTGCGTCAACCCTAGCATTCCGGTGAGGGGCGGCGGCGGCGTCGAGGCTCCGGCAAGGGGGAATAGCAGGCCGGCAAAGGCTCGGGTTGCAGTGGAGGTCGGCGTCGAAGGGGAACAGAGCAAACGTTGGTCAGAGGTCGCAATTGAGGTGGGTCGCGGCTTCGAGCGGGCAGAGCAAATCTGGCAGCGTCGGGGACAAGAGCGTCGATTGCTGGGTTGAACAAATCACACCTAGAGCAAGAGCGGTGGCGGCGTCGAGTGGGCGAAGCGAAACGGTGGGCAGCGTCGCGCAGTGGGCGTTGGTCGCCGGGTTGGGCGGATCGCAGCCAAAGCGGGGTAGCAACGGCATCACCAGGCAGAACAGGAGCGGCGATGGAAACGCGGGTTGTGGCGGCGGCCAGCGGACTCCAGGGAGCGCAGCCTGGCTCGGGTTGCTACGGCGGCGACTGTGGCGCGGACCAGCAAACGTCAAGCAGAGGTGGGTCGACGCGTCGGAGAGCAGCGGCGGCGAGAGTGGCATCGCTGGTGAGGGGGACTTCGGCGTGATGGCGAGCGATGTTGGGCGGCGATGCAAGTGCCGGGTGGAGGCTCCGATGCAACGGCCGGTGCAGTGGCCGACATGGACGGGTGACGAGCACCGGAGGGGGAAGATGAACGGATGCTTTCTTCTTCTTTTTCTCTCTCTCTTTTCTCTCTCTCACATTACTCATCAGTCTGTGGGTGAACGACGGCGAAAGAAAAAAAAGTGTATAGTTTTATGTTTTGGATAAGAGAAATCCTATCCGACCTTATCCCACCTCCCCTCCTCGGATTTTTTTATCCGGTCTATGTCCGGTCTATATCCGACCTTATCCCATCCTAAACAGCTACCAAACACGAGATAGGATAAAACATATCCTATCCTGGTTTTTATCTGGTCGACCAAACGCAGCCTAAAAATTTGTGTTTTTTTATGAGATAAAAAAATAAGTTTGAGATAGAATTTAGATCCGGATTAAAATTGGCTGCTTTTTAAAGATAATTAGGTTCAACAAAATCCATTTGAGGTGAAAGGTATGATTACCTTTTGTAAAAACAGAACGAAGAAAAACATAAGGTATACATATCTCAAGTAATGCATGAGTTCTTGGATGTGAAAAAAGAAATCATTAGAATGTCCTTAGATTATAACACCATAAACTTACTCCGTTAAAAAAATCTGAGGTGATGATCAACTTGGATAAGACTAAAGCAGGCAGAGAAATGATGATGCGGGAAAACAGTTTTCCTCGAGGTGGCCTTGCTTCACTTTTTAACACATTGAAAGTTTGGTAGGGGTAGACCTCGTTAATACAATTGCAGAATCTATTCTTTTATTCTCTAAGAGTGTTTTTCTTTTTAAATATAGAGATAAGTGCATTGGAAGTCCTAAAATTTATTATGAAAATGCAATGATGTCCTAAAACTTTTAAAAAGTGCAATTAAGTCCTAAAATTTATTATGAAAGTTCAATAAAGTCCTAAAACTTTCAAAAGTATAATCAAGTCCTAAAACTTATCAAAATAGTTCAATGTAAGTCCTTCCATTAATTGCACTTTTAGAAAGTTTTAGGATTTGGTTGTACTTTCAAACAAATTTTAGGACTTGATTATACTTTCGAGACAAGTTTTAAGATTTTATTGAACCTTTTAAAAGTTTTAGGACTTTATTGAACTTTCATAATAAATTTTAGGACTAAATTACACTTTTTGAAAGTTTTAAAATTTAATTACATTTTCATGATAAATTTTAAGACTTCTAATGCAATTATCCCTTAAATATAAAACAAAGTCATTCCTCCCGGGGTGTGTCAGATCAAGACATTGGCGATTGTAAGCCAATCCGCGAGCGAGTCTGCCAGACGAGGACAAACTCGCCGGGCCAACCGAGCTTTCGTCCTCGTCTACCCGAGAAACCGAGTTTCGGCCGAAAAACTGAGCTTTCGTCCGAGTCTTCGACCCGAGAAACCGAAAAACTGAGCTTTCGTCCGAGTCTTCGACCCGAGAAACCGAGTTTCGGCCGAAAAACTGAGCTTTCGTCCGAGTCTTCGGTTTCTCGGGTGGACGGTCATTGTCTTTGACACTGCCCGGTGTCAAATCACCTTTTTGTAAGTCCCGGGGTATCGAAGAAACAGCCCTCTCTCTTCTCGCTTCCGTGACCTTTAAATTCTGTGTCCCAACACAAATTCCCCCAGTAATACTTGCAGAAAAACAAACACACGACCCATTCCAAAATGACAGCCCCCCATGCCGTCCCACCCCGTGCTACCAGCGATCCGGCGTCACCGTCACCAGGGCCGCCGCAGTCCAACCGGTGCAAGCCCATCATCGGCCGCTGTATCGCGTTTGCCATACCCACTATTCTCGGCCTCCTCATGATCATCTTCCTTGCCATACCCGCCCTAATGCCCCCGGAGTTCTGGCTTGACCCGGGCTCTTCCCTTTCGTCCCTCAACATCTCCACCACCCATATCACCGTCCGATGGAACATCGCTCTCTCCATCAAAAACCCCAGTAAGCTCATAGCTGTCAAGTACCCTCGCATGAAGCTCCTATTGAGTTTCGATGGCCAACTCGCTCTCTCTCGTCCCTCCCTCGTTCCCGCCTTCATGCAGGGTCCCGACAATGTGACCACGGTCCGAGCTGAGGCCCTGTCAGTGCTGGTGATTGTCAACGACGTGGGGATGAGGGGCCTGGTGAGCTCGTTGAAGGGCGGGGAGGTGACCATTGACGTGGTGGTGAAATCTAAGCGGAGGCTGCACTTGGGTCCGTTGTGGGTGCCCGTGTTCAACGTGTACGTCTCGTGTATGGGCGTGACCTTCACGGCTCCGACTAACGGCGAAGGTGATGGCGATTGGATGATCCTCAGTGGCACCCCGAGCTGCAAGCCCGACATCATCACTCTACTCTGGTAAGGGAAAATTTCAAGCTCCTGCTTAGTTTTTGCATTAGCAGTTGCTTGTTCACCAATGATATTGATGAACAAAATGAAGCAAGAGAGAAGCTGTCGATTCACGACATCGTCACCTTCTTGGTGCCGTCACCGCCGGATTGCTCTGGTGATGACTAGTTGAGACAGCGGTACGTCTTTTAGTACAGGTCTAGAACCACGCGGCCCCTGCGAGCCAGGCTTGCTGCCTGGCATGGCTGGAGGAACAAACAACAAGCAGCAACTTGAAAAATGTTGCTGTCAGTTCCCACAGTCGACTATCGATCCAGGGCCTTGTTGTGTCGCTGTTTTCCTCCTCTGCCCTAACTACATCTAAAAAAAGCACAAATGAGTTGGTTCATTCATACTGAAACAAGAAACGGACATATGCAACTTGTTCACTACTTGATCTTTCCCTCTGCCAAATACATGTCTTAACGTTTTCCTTTGACATTGCAGAGGATCGAGTTACCGCACGGGAAGTTCGACGAGCAGTTGGGATATTTATCTTTTGACTGGAAATGAGTAGACAGACCGATGCAATATGGCGTGCCTTGGTGTTATATCTCTGTGTCTTCCTCTTTTAGTTTATACTCTTTTACAGCCTTCTACTGGCGTATTGTTTGACAAGATCACGACTCTGTTGGAATAATGATAGTATGATACATGTAGCGCTTGCGTAGAGCTCGCTCAGCTGCGATCTTTTGTTATAAATCTTTGACTCTTTGAAATGGCTGAGATCGACAGCTGTGCGGTGTTGCCATGCTTTGATGAGCATCGGTAGCTGGTTTTCTTGACGAAAGCTAGGGTTCGATATCACTGAGGGTAATCGTATGGCAATGGAAGCTGGCGCGCAGGCCTACCTACTGCATAGCAAATCTTGTTTTTGATGTTCGGCACTAGCGGTTCTCACAAAATAAAATAATAATAATAATAAGATATAAGTGTTTTAAAACTAGATATAAAGATGTAATTAAATCCTAAAACTATTAGAAAGTGCAAATAAATTATAAAAATTATCAAATTGGTCCGATAATTCCTTCCATTAATTGTATTTCCTGACAAATTTAAGGATCTGATTGAACTTTTTGAAATTTTTAGGACTCTGACGATGCTTTTATGATAAGTTTTGGGATTTTTAGCGCATTTTTTCTTACTAACATTAAAAAAAAAAGGAGGACGAGAAGGATATGCGAACCAAATCGAAGGGTTATATGTGGGTTGTGGACTGACGGAGACCAAAACCGAATTGGCCCATTGACACTATTAATACGTAAGAAAATTGTATTACTTCACCAAATCACGGGCTTGTTGATGAGATGTGGGCTGATTCTGTGTAGGCCCAAATGGATGGGCGACCCAAATATGATGCATGAGACAAGGGATAGATTGCCTGCGACGCCAGTACACATAATCTAATCTCGTCAGTCGTCAGTCTCTCTAAGTGTGTATAAATTTAATTGGGAAGGTAAATGGGATTAGAAATATTTGAGCTTTGAACCTTAAGTTTTGATATCATGTTAGATTTGCTAATTATTTGAAAACTTTAAATTTTTAAATAAATAACTGGTTTAATAATTAAATGAGCTATCATTAGATAAGATGGGTACGTGGAGGAAGAGTTCCGGTTGCTCCCACGGGCTTCTTTAACGCTAGCAGATCACCATGAGTCAACAAAATGGTACCGATTTGGAAGTAAAAATCTGTGCAATTACTTGCAAAAAAGGGGACTAATTTGGAAATCTGGCGAGTTAATTTAATCTCTCCGTTGGTAAGTTAGTAACCAAAAAAAAAAAAAATCGCTTTTCTCTTTTTTTTTTTTTTTTTTCAAAGAAAGAAGAAAAGGCGAAGAATAAACTCTAATCGGACAGTTATTATTTATTTGCACACCCTTCCTCCAATCCAACTTAAATTCCCAAATTGGCCCCCACTCCACTCCACCCCCGCCAGTCTAGAATCCACCAGAAAGCCAAAAAAAAAAAAAAAAACTCCCCACTCAAAAACCCTAGTCCCCCTTCTCCCTCCCTCCCCCTCTCTCTCTCTCTCTTCCTCTGCAAGCTCCGATCCGCGACAATGGCAGCCATGCTGGTGAGTCCCGCTCTTCCCCTACTCGGTCCCAAAACGACGAGCCTCGCTCGCGTTTCGCCTCGACGACGCTCACCATTCTTCTTCTTCTTCTTCTTCTTCTTCCCTTTGGCTCTGGTGTGCGAAATGTGCGGGAGAGCAGCAACCGCAGATCATCCTGCTGAAGGAAGGCACGGACACGTCGCAGGGGAAGGCGCAGCTGGTGAGCAACATCAACGCCTGCACGGTGGTGGCCGACGTCGTCCGCACCACCCTCGGCCCCCGCGGCATGGACAAACTGATCCACGACGACAAGGGCGCCGTCACCATCTCCAACGACGGCGCCACCATCATGAAGCTCCTCGACATCATCCACCCCGCCGCCAAGATCCTCGTCGACATCGCCAAGTCCCAGGACTCCGAGGTGCGCTCCCCCCGATTCCGTTGTTGCCCTGATAGATCTTTTCTCTTGGTTTTGGGAGATGATAGTGTTCCTCTTGTCTTCCGCTGTGCTTAATTCGTCCTTGTTTGTGAAGTGCAAGCGACCCCGGTCACGATTGATTTCTTAGTTGTTTTGGGACATTAGCTGCTTGTGTTTTTGGCAACTTTCGAGTTTTCTACGATAGGATGGTGGATTCTTAAGTTTCTAGGCTGGAATGAAGGTGCTCTTAGTTATATGCAGCTTATAATCCATGCTGCAGGCATTTCTGAGTCTACATTGGTAGTCACCTTGTGAGCGATAACTGTTGTTTTTGAAATTTCAACTGTTCCATAGTGTACTGATATCGTGGTGAATCGGCTGCTCACGTTGTCGAGTTCATTGCGGATGTCATAGAGCTTCTATTATTAAGTGGCTTTAGAATCAATTGGTTATGAATGAATCTTTGGGATTATGCTTTGTGCAAGATCCTTGGTATCATATGGCTATAGTGCTTCAATTTTTTCTCTTTAAGTTATGGATTTGCAGAGAATGGAGGGGTGCTGTTTATTTGTTGCCTTATTGCTTCTTGTCTTGACTTTGTTTTAACTTGGGGTGCATCCTCATTTGCTGCTTGCGCAGGTTGGTGATGGAACGACTACAGTGGTTCTACTTGCGGGAGAATTTTTGAAAGAGGCTAAACCTTTCATTGAAGAGGGGGTCCATCCTCAGAATTTGATTCGTAGCTATCGGACAGCATGCTCTCTTGTATGTGCGCTGAATTAATTTCCTGTTCTTCACATGATCGAGATTTCCTTCTGTTTCTTACTGCGAAATTATTGAATCGTAGGCAATTGAGAAGGTCAAAGAACTTGCCATTAGCATAGAAGGGAAAAGTCTAGAGGAGAAGAAGACCTTGTTGGCTAAATGTGCTGCTACAACACTTTCTTCAAAACTCATTGGTGGAGAGAAGGAGTTTTTTGCTTCAATGGTCGTCGATGCTGTTATTGCAATTGGAACTGATGACAGACTGAATATGATTGGAGTCAAGAAGGTAGTTTGCATTTTCCTAGAAGCTTACCATGCATAATGAAAGAGAATTTGGTGTCTATTGATGTTCCTCTTTTAGACTAAGAGGAAGTTCTTGCTTCCGTTCTTCTCATGTCCTCTCCTGATTTCTTCTCATCTCTTGCCTATTCTGATGTGTTGTCTTAGTCAATTTCTGGAACATGGTTCATGTATTTAGCTGATGATTATTACGTGAAGTGCTGGTTATAGCTTCCTGTTGAAAAGTGTTAGCATGAATTTCAACACCTTTCACTTTCATATGTTAATAAGTTACCCTGATTTTGCCTTATCCAAAAAAAAGTGTTATACTGGTTTTGCCATAATTCCTCCTCAACGTTCACACCTTTTTACTGATGAAGAAGAGATCTACGGGAAGCAACTTCATTTTGACCTGCATTAATATGTTGTCTGACTTCTGGAAGTTCTTCGATGCTCTATGGAGTCATGTTCAGCAAAGTTTTATGCAAGCTTGATTTGTTAGTTAGTTGGGTTGAGATTGGTTACACAGAATGATGTTAAGCTAAAATTGTGATTGTCTGCCTTTCCAGGTGCCAGGTGGTAGCATGAGAGATTCATTCCTTGTTGACGGTGTTGCTTTTAAGAAGACATTTTCCTATGCAGGTTTCGAACAACAGCCGAAGAAGTTTCTGAAACCCAAATTACTTTTGTTGAACATTGAGCTGGAACTGAAATCTGAAAAGGAAAATGCTGAGATCAGGTGAGATCTTTTCTGGATTAAATTATTCTCATGCCAGGTAAACTTTTTCTTACATTCAGCACCATTCACTCTTTACAGACTATCAGATCCCTCGCAATATCAATCGATAGTTGATGCTGAATGGAATATTATATATGACAAACTGGATAAATGTGTTCAAAGTGGAGCAAAAGTCGTTCTTTCGCGATTAGCCATTGGTGATTTAGCTACACAGGTACCTGCTAACTTGGCCTTTTTAAAGCCCTGCAATCTTTTAATATATGTATTTTCTTGTGTACATTAGCTTTAATGTTGCTCATTGTTGTTAAACAGTTCAGCAGTAGTTTCCATTCCAAAATTGTTTTATACTTAGAGAATATCATCTGCACCATTCATGTGTTGGTAATTTTTTGCTTATGTTTTCTATTTTACCCCTGTTGAGCAGTATTTTGCAGACCGAGATATTTTTTGTGCTGGTCGTGTGACTGAGGAAGATCTACAAAGGGTTGCTGCTGCAACTGGTGGAACTGTACAGACATCTGTTAACAATGTGATCGATGAGGTATATAGCTTTCAGTGCTACTTCTATTTTGCATATCTATGTTGTCAGATGAGTTCTGATGCCATTTTGTAAGGTTTATGAATCCTTGTGTGTGGTTTGAGTTGATGACTAGATTGTCTCGTTCTACTCAAACTGATCTTGGAGTATTTTTTTTTTTTTCTTTTAGGTTCTTGGTACTTGCGAAATTTTTGAGGAAAGGCAAGTTGGGAATGAAAGGTTTAACATATTCAGTGGGTGCCCATTAGGTCGGACAGCAACTATTGTTCTTCGTGGTGGAGCGGATCAGGTCTGCTCTTGGCCACAATATGCAGTGCCAAATAGCTGTATAAATATGGTAGATAACATTTACATAGATCTTTGGCTTTTTGCTTTGATATCAGTTCATTGAAGAGGCTGAGAGGAGTCTACATGATGCAATCATGATTGTTAGAAGAGCTCTGAAGAACTCCACTGTTGTTGCTGGTGGCGGCGCTATAGATGTATGACCACATTCGTTGTTTCTCCTTTTTATTTATTTATTTTTTTTTTTTGTAGTCAAAAATTTTTCTCCCATGCAATGGTGGTCTTGCTCTTGATGATTTGACGTGCCATTACTCCCTGTGTAGATGGAGATAAGTCGATACTTGAGGCAGCATGCACGCACAATTGCAGGGAAATCACAGCTTTTTATTAATTCATATGCCAAGGCACTTGAGGTAAAATTGGTTGTATCTTGTGTTGCTCTTGCTGAGATGCTTATATGATGCATTGTTTGCATTTGAATTTTCACATGACAATGCATTTATCACCTTGTCATAGAAGAAAAAATGTGATGTCTTGAAAATTCAATAGTTTCATTGAGACCACTCGTGCATGACTATTAATTTAAGCTGTTAGCACCTTGTTTGACAAAATACTAAGCCTGTAATAATGAAGTTTTGGAGCTGGTTGTGGCCTTTACTAATGAAGAAATGGATAAGAAAAAAAATATTTCCTACATAATATGGGATGGCCAATAAAGTTGATGCCAATGGTCTGGCGAAAAAATGGAAATTTTGTTGTTGGAATTAGGGGTGTGCATATACTTCCTCTTCTTTTCATGTGAGAATGCATGGTTAATATTCCACACTTGGTTCTTGTTATTGTTTGAGCTTATGTATCAGAGGATATGCTGGCAAGCTCAAATGCATGAGAGATGTTTGGATCTTTATAATACTTGAATTGATAGTCTAGAGTTTGTCATATGCTGATTTTACTGTGTTGGGCAATTTCTGGATGTGCTAAGAACAAGAATATTATCCCAATACAAAGTCAGCAAGAAATGCATAGTGGAATTTAGATCGTGTTAGTGTGCAAATTTGTTCATTTTACCAACTTGAAAATTAATTGAACGGATTTGGTACGGTCATATGATTTATTGCCATTGATAGATAATTAGTGCTATAATGCATGGAAAATTGGCATGTATGTGAAACTTGAAGGGCGATGGTTAATATAGAGTAAGATGTGCATAGAGAGACTGGGAGCCTTTTGGTCTCGTACATTTGTATGAAGGCTGCAACTGTCTATGGAACATGTGGGACCTGTTTGGTATGGCTTTAAGCCCCAGATTAGCACTTTTGGAAAATTTATGAAGATGACTCAACTATCTCTGTGTGCATGTGGGCGTGTGCTCATGTGTATATCCTTTCAGATTTAAAGGGTTTGATGTAGAATATGCACCAAATTCCAAAAGCAGAAGTTATCCTAGACGCCACCTTAATCATGATGATTATCCACGTTTTACAGGTCATTCCTCGTCAACTCTGTGACAATGCTGGCTTCGATGCAACTGACGTGTTGAACAAATTGAGGCAGAAGCATGCTCTCCCATCTGGTTGGCCTCTTCTAAATATGGGTTTATAGCTTTTTTCTTTTGCACTTAGTGATACATATGTTTGTCCATGAGTCTTGTAATTTACTAGAGGTGGTATGCTTTCATTCCTTGGGGATATGATTACCTGGCTAAACTTATTACAGAGGTTAAGTGAGATTTTTAACGCATTACTTGCACTTATAATGTGGTTCCAACAGGAGAAGGTGCACCTTATGGAGTGGATATTAACACTGGTGGAATTGCGGATTCTTTTGCCAACTTTGTCTGGGAGCCATCTGTTGTGAAGGTGCCCGGGAAAGATTAGTTTTTGTAATGAGAGTATGAGTTGATTGCTGGATTTGACACTTTTGACATCCATGATCAATGTGTACTGTGTATTGCAGATTAATGCAATAAATGCGGCTACTGAGGCTGCTTGCCTCGTATTAAGTGTGGATGAGACAGTAAAGAACCCTAAGGTAATGTTACTGTTCCCTTGTGTTGGTTCTTTTCCTTGCCAACATAATTGAATTTATGTATTCTTAGAGTTGGAGATTCATTGCATATAATTTTCTGCAGATCTGTTGATTTGGATATAATATTTTAAACTTTCTAAAAATTTAAGATGTTGAGGATTTAGCATAGGACGAGTGTCTTGATTTGTTAATTTCCTGTGCGGTTTAATTAGGTTCGCTTCAAAAGTCTTCCGGCTGTAGTGTTCCTATGCTCAAATTGCTTTCTGCAAATATATTTAGGCTTAAGTAACTAGCTAGCTGCCACATGGATTCTGCTCTCTGGGGGACGATAAAAGCTTTGGAATTCCCACTGTGGCAAACTTATTAAATTGTGGATTTTGGGAGGTGATTTTTTTCATGTCGTGTGTGGTGTTGTTATTAAGGTAATAGATGACATACTCCCAGTACATCGTTAGTGGTATTCAGTTTTTAGAAATGTCTGAGTACTGTATGCACAGAGGATGTATAGAACCTATACGTCTTATAGGTATCAACGTTTTGCAGTTCTTTCAATATGTGAACTTGAAGTTTAAACTGTATATATGTGACTGCGAATTATGTTGTGGGATGTAAGTCTGTTGTTTGCCATGGTCATGACTCCTGACACATTGATTTACAATGGATTAGTATAGTGTCAGATACTCCTGTCTATTGAACGTCTGTCTTAAACTGTATGCACAGAGGATGTATAGAACCTATACGTCTTATACGTATCAACGTTTTGCAGTTCTTTCAATATGTGAACTTGAAGTTTAAACTGTATATATGTGACTGCGAATTATGTTGTGGGATGTAAGTCTGTTGTTTGCCATGGTCATGACTCCTGACACATTGATTTACAATGGATTAGTATAGTGTCAGATACTCCTGTCTATTGAACGTCTGTCTTAAACTCTTTCATCGATTGGAATTTTGGCAAATGCTTATCAAGCTCTCAGATATCACCTTTCCATGCTTTTGTTGCTTATGCAGACTATTGTAGATAATATCTTTCTTTTGCTGATGGATTGGGCAATTTATGATTATGTTGACTTATATAATTTTGTTTGAGATACGTTGTATGAATTTTTTAAAAAAAAGGAACTATTTATTTATTTCTTCTCTTTATATTCTGCTGCAGTCTGAGAGTGCCCAAGGAGATGCTGCTGCTATGGGTGGCAGAGGGCGGGGAGGAGCTGCTTTCCGTGGTGGGCGTGGACGTGGAATGAGAAGGCGATGAGCTGCTCAGAACCATGAAAAGATTCTGTAGCTGTTTGGTTCTCGTTATCATCGTGCCGTGTTCATCATCCAGTCCTTTTCGGGGTCGTGATTCGAATCCTGTGACCCTGCTTGAATCTTACTGAGTGAGATGGCTTTGGATGCGATGGTCAATTTATTAATCAAATTTTTGTATAAGGACGGCGATCCTCTTCCTCTATGATTGCTGGTTGGCAATTGAAGATATTTGATGTGGGATATAAAGTTCTATTTGTGATATGAAATTTTGGCTGCGCAACCTTTTAGTTCCCTGATGCTATGGACCGTGCCTACGTAATTATGCGCTATCCGCTTATAATTAAGAATTTTTCTAGGTTATGCATTCAGCTGGTCACGGTTTCTCATGTGCGGGAGGGTGTCAAAGAACCCGGGCATGTTTTCAAGCCATTATATTCTTATCACTTAAAAAAGTACTCAAAAGTGAAGACATTGTAGAAAGACCAGAGCGAAAGCTATTTTGGTATTAGACAAAGATGGCCATCTCAGAATCGTAGGAGTTTCATCATTTGCCCTCTTAATTATTTTGTGGGGACATGTAAAAGGCCCCCTTTTCCATGGCTCGAGCTTACGAGGAACGTACAATCGCACAGATACATCTCAACCATACGGTGTCGCATTTGTTTACAGGTGATGGTAGGAAAAAGCTGCGGTGCTTTCAGGCGGCCGATTCAGTACTACCCTCTGAGCTTTCAGGCTCAGGTTTCCCTTCGGGTTCTTCGTCTTTGGAAGAAGCTTCCACGGTTTGCACTTTTGAAACTAGGAACATCGCCAGATGCGTATCCCCTATATGAGAAAAATGATTTTAATGGTATTGTCAGCGTTTAAGCCAGCACAATTCTTTCTATCATCGTATTCGTGCAGTTTGTCATCAGACATTCTCGACTAAGACATCTTTCTTGATATTAACCACGAGAAACCACAAATTCTGTGAGGAAAAATAGTAAGTAGGAGACCAAAATGGGCAAACGTATATATGTCGAGAGTGAGGAAAGATACCGAATGTAATGCAAGTCCCCGGTGATACGGTGGCTGCAACTCCAGGTCTCAACCTCCGGTCGTCGATAAATGTCCCATTGGTGCTATCCAAGTCGGTGACTAAAAGGCTCCCTTCTTTCTTCTGGATGCGCGCATGAATACCCGAAACTGCTCCGGTCAAGGACAAGGCAACATTCAGCTCTCAAAGGCATGAACAGGATGGTTTTTATAAAAGAGGAGACTCAACGACTCAGATGATTCAAGGACGCTGACTATGGACTTCCCCCTAACGCTGCCTGAAGGAAGCTGGGGACATATGGGATTTGATCCTGGCCACAATAAAGCAGAATAAACACGATGCGCTTCCATGATAATCGTCCATGAATATTGGTCACGAGCGCACAGGACAGGGAATTTCTCTTGAGAGCAACTGTTGAAGTTCATATCACTACAACATCGATGACACTATATCTAAGACAGAACACCACGCCAAATTTGGAAAAACCTTAATGTGATTGCAAAGTGGCATCATCCTTAATTCCTAGTGACTTTAGTAGCCTACATGCTTTAGCAGAGACAGTCTAGCAAGCCCTGTCATCAATTTGGCACTTCTTCAGTAGGAATTCACAGCGACACTCTCAGCAAATATTGTTGGAAGACTTGCTTCTCTACTGTAGGTGTCATTGCATCGAGTGAATTCCTGCTTGCTGTATAAGACATAAGAGTACACCCCTCAAACGTCTCAGTGAACTCAACCACTGGGCAGCAAAGTGGGTTCTGACCGATGTGCGCTATTCACAACAGACTTTGGTAAGAGTCGGCCAAGAATTTGCTTGCCCGGGCATGGACAGTTGCAGCTTCTGCAGGAATGGAGCAATTGCCAAGAGGACTAGCAATTAAAGAAAATTCTCGGGTTGGAACATATGTACCTGTAGCAACTGGAATCACCATATCTGCTTTTTCTGGGAGACGACCAACAGTGACCGCGTTCTAGAAGTATCAAATGCAATTCAGTTACCTTCATTGTACATTGTCAGATGATTGTGCAGGATAGACAGAAAGTACTTACAGAAGCAATTTCAAAGGCACCTGGCATATCAACCTTGAAACCTATGTGTCTTGTATCTCCATCACCTAACAGACAGGCAAAAAAGAGAGTGAGACTGTCGTCCTTTCAGATAAAAATTGCAGAAGTTGGAAGACTCGTCTGCATATGACACAAGAAGTTAGCAAGAGCAACCAAACTTAGGACTATTTCTCCCGAGGAGCATTTTTGCAAACACTGAGAATCCCAGAAAGTTGGCATCAAAGGCTACGAATGGGAGAGGATCAAATTAGGGAAAAATGATGTATGAGAATGTTCTATACCTCTTCAAACTTTCGGTTGAGAAATTGTTAAATGCATATTTCTAAAAGGGAACTGGACAGTAGAACAAGAAGCTCTTATTTGCACTATGTTTTGCATATGGAAGCACCTTGACCCTTATTTATCAGAAGCAAATTTGCTTTTCCCCCATCCTCCTCTCCTTGCTTAGTGCCCATTAAACAAATTCGATAATGTTATTAGCTCCTCAAGTTTACTTCCAATTGAACGTGAATCGCTGTAGTTTGGATAAGTACCAAATTTTAGTGGGGCTAAAATGATGTTGCAGTTGCAGTCACCGTCAGGTAATTGGCGTCCAGTGTAGAACCCTTAAGCTATAGGGAAATACAGAGTGTTTATTAGGGAAAAAGGTAGGAAAGTGGGATTGGCCAGTATCCCTGTTTCCATTCTCTAAATTCCAGCCTAATTGATGATTAGAATTGTCAAGTTCTAACCAGATGAAGTGCTCGAGTATATAGTGAAGCAGAAAAATTTGCTAAATATTCTGGCGATCAATCTCACAAAAGCCTTGGCG
Source organism: Eucalyptus erythrocorys (assembly GCA_014182555.1). Classification (NCBI taxonomy): domain Eukaryota; kingdom Viridiplantae; phylum Streptophyta; class Magnoliopsida; order Myrtales; family Myrtaceae; genus Eucalyptus; species Eucalyptus erythrocorys. The sequence goes on along the minus strand of CM024606.1, from coordinate 9,149,246 downwards.
GCACTGAAACTTCTCTAACCACATCATCTTCCTCAGAAATATCAAGAAAACCCCCTAAGGAGAAAACAGATCAGTCCTATCAAAAGGGGGGAAAAAAGCTCATGAGAAGATCAGGTTAGGCAGGAAAAAGGAAAAATGAATAGACACAAAAGATCTAAAATGGGCACTGACCAACAGGTTGAAGAAGCCATCTTTCAGCAACAACATCAGCTGAAGGAGGCCCTTCAGCTTCAGAAGAAGCATGCACAGGCCCAAGAATTCTCCGCCGGTGCTTGGCTCTTATTTTAGCTCCTTGAAGCTGTTTTGAGCAGCTAATTGAGCAATTCAAGAGCAGTGGAGAGTGAGTAGGGATTGAAGCTTTTGAGGACAAGCTCGGAGCTGAGAGCAAGAGAGAGGAAGTGCAGCAGGTCACCAGAGGCTTTGGAAGGAGCCTGGCATGGGAAAGAGACTGTGAAGTCATTTCCATTTCAGAAAGAACGGAAGAAAACACTTTTAACAATCGATATGGGAAGCTGTTTTTGAAATGGGTTGGTGTAGGGTATTGATAAAATGGCCAAAAGAAGGGATATTGATGCTGCTTTTGTGAGCACATGTGATGGATTATGTGGCAGCCATTTAATGTTCTATGGACTCAGGTCTGATGTGGATAACAAGGTTGCCCAAGCTGGACAGTTGGCGCTCTCTGTTGGGTTATTGCTGGTGGAATTTTCAAAAATCCTTGCTTTTTTCTTCCTATGAATTAGACTATCTTATGAGTGTTTTATACGATTTCTCTGTTGCAAACACATTAGCATTAGAAAATGTGTCGTCCCCGCGATAGTAATAATGCGTTTGCTAAACTTCTCATAATGGAATATTTTCAAACTAAAACACTTTACGGGGCTTTGCAGTTTCAAACACATTTGTTTACGTAGTAATTTCTTACATTTGTTTCTTTATATTTCTCGAGAAAATGTAGCCATGATTCTCTGAATTAATGAATAGAAATAACAATGGCGTGGGATTGATTTAGTGTTCCCAGCATTGAGCTTGCGCAAAATGATACTTCGCCCCGTTCTTTTTTTTAATGATACTTGTTCGAATCCCGATCCATATGAATTGAATTAATTATGGGTGAGGACGAGACAAAAGTGGCATGCCATAGCATTAATAGCAAAGCTAAGTCAATGAAACATATCCTCCTTTTGAGGATAACATTGTCTAGATCAATTTTGGGCGGAGCAAGGATGAGTAGGGGTGGGCATTGGTCTAAGGTTGACCTCCAACCGGCCCAATTCGGCTAATCAAGATTCAATTCTTAAGGGGATTGGGCTAGTTCCCATTCCCCAGTCCCCAATCTTAGGTGTAGTTGAAACATTTATCATACTAGTTGGTCCTTAGATTTGGGGCTTTAGGGATGGTTCAACTTAGACTAATCTTATAGTCGGTCCAAACCCTAAGTATATAACTATAGGTGCCTCTCCTCTCCTACCGCCGCTTTCCTCTCTCAAAGTCTCACTCTCACTCTTTCCCTTAATCTCATATTAATGCTGAAATCTTCCATTTCTATCTCTTCGTCTTGTACTCATTTGAACTAAGCAAATAGTTCTTTTCTCCTTTTTTTTCGTGTTTTTGCTTGCCCTCGCTAAATCTTCGTTGCTTTAGGTGAGCCGCTGATTCTTTTCATCGATTCACATTTGTTTTTTCTTTTTATTTTTGCTGATTCATCTATCACGAGGTGTTGTGGATGACGGGCTTAGATTTTCTAGAATGGAGTGTTTCACTTGGTTGTGATTGGTGGTGGGAGATGTCTCTCCATGTTTTGAATAAGTTGGACTTAAAGGTTTTAGTGGTTTTCCCTTTTGAGTTTGGTGAATTCAAGGGTCGTAGACAACAGGACACTACGAGTTATTGATATGGCTATAGCCATGGCTACGCCACAATAGATTTGCTTGAAGGAGTGAGTATGATTAAGTGATTTGGATTGGGTAAATCTATTAATGTCGAAGAATACATTGAGAATACCAAAAAGTTTAGATTGAATAAATCTAAGCAATTCATATTTCTTTATTGTCTTCTTTTTTATTGATTGTCATATCGAGGGGATTACCCTCAATAAATAGAGTTCACATATCGAAGTTGGATAAATACAAGTAGCCAGATATTCCATCAATTGAACTAATAGTAATTTGTTTGTTGTTGGTTATGTTTTTAGGTATTCAAAACTTGAAGCAATCTTTTATGAATAAATAAGATATGAAGTTCTACAATTCTTCATGTTTTATGTTATGTATTTTGAATTATTTATAATTTATTTTATTTTACGTCTTTGTATTCTATGGTTTATTGCTTTGGGCAAGTAAAGATTTCTGTTGATGCCTTGTCTTAGATCTCCAATTGGTCTATTCATTGTTTAGTTATTCAATATTGCACTGTTGATAGATATATAATTTCTCGACAAAAAAAGAAAATGTAAATATAAGTTTTCGACTAAAAGATTAGATATATACGGATTCAGAAATATTCACCATTTAGTTTGCCCTTTTAAAAAATGTTCATCTTGGATTAATCTTAATTCTTGGATTAATCTCAATACTGGACTAGACTCATAGGATCTATCTAGTTCTCAAGCCCAGCAGCATCGATCCTAATCCTAAAAATTAAGAATCAATATGGTACGGTCGATTGCTGGATTCAGAGTTGGATTGATCTAATCCTGATCACGTTTCCTAAGGACGACCCGTAACAGGACACGAACGGGAAGAAATAGGGAGAGGCATCATTACTGATAAAGACGGGGACAATGTCAAATCCCCATGTCGGTCCTGGTCAGAACCCATAATTTCTCCGAAAGGACAGTATGCTAATACTAAAAAATCCATCCATTCATCGATGAGCAAAGAAAACGCGCCTTTTCCCCTTCTCCCATAAGCTAACCTCGGACAACGAGCCCTCTCGACCGGACAAGACACATTCATTCATTACCTAAATTAAAAAGGGCTCCACTTTCCTGCTTCCCCAACCCTGCAAAAGCATGCCCCCCCTCTCAATCCAATCCCCGTTCCAGTGCCACCAAAACATTAAATAACTCAGCGTACGTGCGCGCTTGTGTAGAGACGGGGAGGATGGACTGTTCGTGCCGGGGGATGATAGAGCAGGCGAAGGAGGAGCTGGAGACGCTCGAGACGCAGCACCCCGGCCGCCTCGGCCTTCTCAAGGCGGAGGTCAAGTCCTTCATCCTCTTCCTCGAGTCCGAGCATCTGCTTCACCACCACACCCCCTCCCCGCTTTCCTCCTCTTTCTCAGTCGGCACTCAAGGTTTGGGTCTGCTTTGCTTCTCTTAACAGATATGGTGCATGCTTGCTTGTTTGCTTGCGTGCGTGCTTCTCTTCGCCCGTGCGTGTGTAGATAAAGCTCTCTAGACCACTATATGAGTCTGATTAGCTTTAATTGTGTGCGAGCAGAATCATCAACCTCCAAGAAGAGGAAGAAGAGAGCGGTGGAAGAGACGGCGGTCGCCGGAGCCGCCGCCGCCGGCCCGTCGCCGAAGCGGAGTAGGGTTGATGCTGTTCTTGACAGAGCCATATCTTGCCTGAAGAAAATCCAAGAGCTCAAGTCTAGCCTGCGCTGATGCTGCTATCTCCGCAAGAAGAAATTTAAGCATGGACGCACTCATCCTCTGTTCATTTATATGTAAAGACCATTCATCAACTCCCCACTTCGATACTAGCTAACTCCAACAGAAAGCAGCAAAGGGCAAGAGGGTATTAGTATTATTTTTCCATCAAAAGTACCAGACGCTAACCCTATGCCGTATCGCATAAGGGCAAGAGGGTATTAGTATTATTTTTCCATCAAAGTACCATACGCTAACCCTATGCCGTATCGCATCCCTCATCAGATGGTAATAAAAGGGAGTGATAGTCTCGGAATATGCAATAGTTCCTCACTTCAAGCTTGTATTTACAGGACTCAATACTTCTCCAGATACTGCTGTTTTTTTTTTTTTTTTTTTTTTTCCTTTCCAAACAATGGCAAACGGTTCAGACACCAGCACGAATTAGTTCCTACCAATTTCGAATGAACAATTTTCTTTAAGCACTACAACTGAATCATATCATAATATACATGACAAACATTTGATCAATTGTTAATGTTTTTTCTCCTGCAGTTGCAATTTTTTTGTCTTTCCCATTTGCGCATCAACCTCTATTTACAGAAAGTAGATGGCATAGGATCAGTTCCTTTGTCTAACCCTCCTCCCGTGGCTGTCGCCGCCATCAGAGAGCTGTGCCCACACACTGCGAGTTTTTCCACTGTCGGTGCTTAAGTCCTTTTCGCAACCTGCCACTGTTTTAAGAAGCTCCGACTGCAGAGAAACGCTGTCCTCTTTAAGACGCTCGAAGCCATCTGATCGCATTACAGCTGCAATAAGAGAGCCAGGGTAAATGTAGGAAATCCAAATCAATAAAAAATCACTCAGATATCCCACAGAACATGGCAAAAACATCACATAATAGCATCATAGCCAGGACACGAATTTTATCTTCTCCTGGTGCCAAACTCAGGAAAAAATGAAGCCTTCCACTCATCTTCCCTTCTATTTCTACGGCAAAACGACTTTCGCTTCTCAAAACTTTAAGTACGATTACCAAACAAAAAACCCAAATCCTACAAGGACTGAAATAAACCATAATCAAACTAAAGCAGCAGGGGAATCCTACACAGGCTAAAGGATTGTAGCAGAGTCTACTAGCTAGAAGCCAGAACTTAAGGTGGGCCATGTCCTGCAACCACTGCTACGCAAGAAAAATCAAAGGGACAGTTTCTTCTCTTACAGTTTTTTTTCTTTTTTCTTTTACTTTTGTCAAGCATCATGTAAAATTGATGTTCATACCAAAACTATGTCGCCTTCGATAGCAATAAAGACCCGTTTGATTCAGCTTTTAGGGAATGCATTTGTAAAAATATACAAATATCTTTGGAAGAATGGGGTTTTCCAAAATGCAAATAACATTTGCTAAAATTTGATTGAGAATCAACTCGGGCAAAATACCGTTTGATAAAATTTGCATTTGTAAATAACTTTTATTAAATTAAAAAAACAAAAAAAATTGCATTTTTCTTTTGAAGTCTGGCCATTGGACCGCCGGATCTGGCGGCTGGATGGTCGGGTCGGCCGGATTTGGCCCCTAGACAGTCGCCGGGGTCGCGCGACCTTAGGCGACTGTCGCCTGGGTCGTGTGACTCAAGTGTTGCCTAAGGTCCGGCGACGGTTGCCAGAGTCGGGCAACCCTCAGGCGGCGGTGGCCGGCGCGCACAACCCCTTGGCCGTCGGTCGTCGGCCTCCAGTTGCCTTCTTCGTGCGATGGTGTGCAGTGGTTTGGAGAAGACGAACAGTACTATGGATTTGCATTCCGAAGATGCAACTTCTCAAAGTACCTATGGAGCTGCATTGAGCTAAAGATCCTTAGAGCCACTTAGAGATGCAATTGCATATTGCCAAAGTCGTCCAAAAAGACGAACCAAACGCGTTTACATTTGGCCAAGGGACTTTAGAGTCCCAAAGTGCCTTCTAAATGCTGAACCAAACAAGGCCTAAGCCTCAAAAAAATCCAACCAAAAACATGGCTTACCTAAAAAGAAATACATAACCAAGCCTAGAAGCCCCAAACACCTGTTCTATTTAAAAGTTTCTGAAATCTTCATAAAATCTGTCGCCGTCAGAGAACAGATGTCATGTCACTTTGTAGGATTAACTAAGAAACAAGCAAGCAAACAATCAATATTTCAAACTAGAAGTGGCAGTGCTACCAGACAATTTCCCATCCAAAGAAGGTTCAAATTAGCCTTCCAGAATTTCTTGAAAAGTAGACACATTGTTCCTGAGTCCTGACAAGAAGAAGTTCAAAAAAAAAAAAAAATTTATGTACCTGCAAGATTTTCAGCTGCAAACTTCAGGCAGACAGCTTTCAGTTCCTTCGCATGGTAACGGTCAGCCAAGGCCAAAATTTCACAAACAGTGGTGACAGATATATCCTTGCAGAGGTACGAACCACACATTATTCTCAGTCTGTCCACACCATATCTGTCTGCCACCGCTAACAGTTTCACTAACAACGTCTCAGACATAGAATATGTATGACCTAAGCAAGATGTCACTGACTTTTCATCTTCTGGCAGATTATCTGTGTAAATGAAATAAAGCAAAGCCTGTCTAGCACAAAATGAAACTTAGGTCATGAATCTTGAAAAATTTACCGTCGAAGCTTAAAGAAAACAATGAAGGGCATATCTCTTATGGCGCCTTCTTCAAATAAAGTAAACAAAAACTTTCACCTTGAAGACTGCAGGTTCTAAATCATCAACAACTATCTCTTGCTTATTTTCGCCAACTCCATCGAAAAGTTCAGACCGGAATACAGAGGAGCGAGCAGCCAACACCAACTTGTGAGCATGGAACTTCTCACCCCACACATCAAAAGTAATATCCGAGCCTTCCATATTTTCAAGTAGCATGCCAAAATGAGCTCCAATATTGGACTCCGGGACTCGGATTGAATTCAAAATCGGACGGTCTATGGATGAAACCACAACTCCTACAGTGCAGTTTATTTTCAAGCAGTCATCCTTCAGGTAATCCGATGTTTCAAGATGAGATCGTCTGAAAAATCGCTTGTATCCCCTATGAAAAATCACAAGCAGAAAATAACTCATTCTCTTGCAGCTCAGAATTAATCTGACAAAGACAACACTGTACAGGGCAAGAGGTCTCTACGTTCACTTCTCCACCACCTCAAGAGGACATTGACACTCTTCTCTCAAGGTCGAAACTTCAACTCAGTTTTTATACTCGTTCTTGAGATAGCAATCAGTCTAATTGATCAAGTATTAGTCGTGTTGAATCAATGGGATACAAATTCCACCATATTCCATCACACATTCGACACTACGTTAATCCGGAAGTACAAATGCCACATTCTAATCAACAATAATCAGCAGGAAAACCACCACCTAATCCAGACGAACACAAAAAAGAGAACCAAAAAAAAATAAAAAATACAAGAATTCAAGAATGAAAAAAGAAAGAAGGAAAAAAGGACTCACCACATGCTGCCTCGGTACTTGAGGGTGTAGGGGCCGCTCGCCAGAGACCGATCGAAATGGCTGTGCACCTTGTGCTTGCCCTTCCCGCTCTGATCCAGGAGCGTGAGCTCGAACAGCGCCCTCACGTCGGCGCCGTCGCTCGCCAGCGAGATGAACACCGAGACGTAGGTCGAGTTGTCCTCGGGGTTCTTTCCGTCGGGGTAGAAGTAGATGGCCCACTGGTATCCCCCGATGGTGAAGTTGTCGCTGGCGATGTGCTTGCCGATGCCCATGCCCTTGGCCAGCGAGTAGCCCTTGATCTCGAAGCAGTGGGAGCCGTTCACGGTCTCGGTCACCGACCGCGACGTCGTGGGCGGCGCCGCCGCGGCCAGCATCGGGGCCTCCGCCTCTAGCGCCATCGCCTGCACGGGAAGCCGAAGTCCATATAAGACCGGAGACACTCGATTCGCAAGGAGAGAAGACGATGGCGACGGCGGCGACGTCGGCGGGGGCGGAGATTTAAGGGGAATGGGGAATTCAAAATTAGGGCTCGGAATTTGGGGGCCGGAGATTTTGATTGCGATTTCGGTTTCTATCTTTCCTGTAATTCTGCAGAGGGCTTTGAGGATGAGGACGATGGCGATGGCGGTGGGGGCGTCGACGGGAGAGGATGAGGTCATCTGACTGGCACGTGCGGGTAGTCTGGAAGGCTCTGGAGGTCATTTTGGTCTTTTCGCAGAGTCAAGCCTTCTTTTATTTATTTATTTATTTTTGGTCTAACGAGAATTAAGTGTTGAAATGGAACTGAAATTGCTCGAGTGGTTTTTTTTTTTGGCAATATTTAATAAATACGAATTGGAGCTCTTTTTTCCTCGATTTTCGGAATAATTAATTATTCTGGTGGAAGGAGTGAATTTCCAGTCGTATTTTTGCATGAGCTTTATAGTTCGGTTGAAATTATAATTAAATCGACGCTAATTGCATATCTTTTTTACGCATGTTAATTCGAAATAGAGTTGGAATTAAAATGATATCAAAAAATTTTGGAATTTGGAAACTTGTGGTGATGTAACAAAATGCGATGAGTATAAAAGATTATCTAAATACAAGCTTCAAATTGGTGAAAAAGGAGTTGGACAAATATCAATAAAATATAAAAGGCAATTGCATATCCTTCATTGTGAAGTGATTGATAAAGAGGACAACTATCTAAAAAAATCTTATACCATTCTTGACCATCAAGATTTCTTTTAAAGTTGAATAATAATACATCTTAGCTTGAAAAAATTTTCCACTTTTATAGACACACAAATGTCTATTTCCATCAATTTCTTCAAACAAAATATAACTGAGTTTATATTATTTTTAAAAATCATCTATTGAGTTTATTTACTCAAATTTTGTTTGAAATTGTTAACATGGATACTGGTTATTCTGTGTGACACAATTAATACTAAACTTTTTTTAAATAATATTTTAGTATTTTTATTATTAATTTTTTTTGGATTTTTTTAGTAAGAGTAGATAGGGTTGGAGGGAGAGAGCCAACACACCCTCATCCAAATCTTGGCCAAGGAAGGGCATATCAGTATGGTCTTCACATCAATCTAGTGAGGGCGTCTCAACTCTTGCTTGTGGCCATCAGTTTAAAGAGAAGAAAAAATCTAAACAAAAAAATACAAAAATATAAAAAAAAAAATTTAATTGGCATGAGGGTAATAAGTTTCCGAATTCTTTAGCAATGCGAAATTTCTAGACATTGACTGCACTAACAAGTAAATTTAAGAAAAAAATTTCTCTATTTTTATTTGAAATGAAAATGGAAAACAAAAGGGGAGAGAGAGAGATTACCTCAATAGCTGATTGAGAGGAATGCTTAGATTCTAGGCAAAACCAGATAGAGAACTTCCTGGATGAGCTCTCCTCTGGAAATGGTAAAGAAAGATGCTACAGACCATATGAAGGGGCTTTTCCTTTTTTTTTTTTTTTTTTTTTTTAACCTTTTTTCCCTGCAATTAGTGTGCTACGTAATTTGGGAAACCGACGAGAAGAAGAAGAAGACAAAAAGAAAATCTCTAGAAATCCAGTATTTTCTTCAATTCATTAAATATGGCCAGTAGTCAATGGGCATTTTGTTGGTGAGGATTTGGAAGCAAATTCTGCATTTAAGACATACTCGAAAAAGACAAAGAAAATCTCTAGGAATCCAGTATTCTCTTCAATTGACTAAATATGGTCAATGGTCAATGGGCATCTTGTAGAAAAGGAGTTGCTGAGGATTTGGAAGCAAATTCTGCATCTATGATGACTGGCTATGGATAAATATCTTAAGTTGTACTTTCACTTGCAATCGATTTGCTTTTCTAGGTATTTTATATTAGTGCGCCTCATATGACGTGTCAATATCACAAATTCACGAACGTACTTGTTTAGGAAATTTTAAACAATTAAGATCTTCGTCACCTCTTTTACCTCACGAGATTGCCTTTTTTGATGAAAAATTATCTAGAAAATCTTATTTTTATTACACTTTTGTTAATTTAATTCTAAATCTTTTAATCATATTAATTAAATCTGAAATCTTTTCATGTTTTATTAATTGAATCAATCCTGTTAATTTTGATCAGAAATCATTAACATAAACACCGATCGTTTTACTTGACATTTGTTGATATTTTAAATAATATTATTTTCGAATTTATTTATTTTTTCCTTCTTTCTTTTATTTTCCTTTTCTCTCTTCTTTCTCTTTTTTTTTTTGGCTTTTTGTCTTTTTCGCTTTCCCCTTTTTCCATATTGTCTTCACTCCGTGCTTTTATTTGATTTTTCTTTTCTGGTATTAGATAATATATGCTGTCATCTTTATAAAGAAGCCAAATCAGTATCAGAATCAGTATTTTTTTTTTCCTTTTCTATATTCTTCCTTTTTTTTTTGGCTTTTTATCTTTTTCCCTTTCGCCCTTTTCCGCATTGTCTTCACTTCATGCTTTTATTTGATTTTTCATTTATAGATAATATATGCTCTATCATTTCATCTTTATAAAGAAGCCACATCAGTATCAGAATCCTCAGCCAGCTTAAAAAAACGCCTTTCGCCTTCTGGTATCTCTCTCTCCCTTGACTTCCCGGCTCGCCACGATCATACAAAATGGCAGAAAATGCCGGCACCGCCGCCGCCGCCGCCGGCGCCAAGCCGGCCTTGATACCGCCGGAGGAGGCTCTCCGGATGGTCCTCGGCGCCGCGCGGCGGCTGCCGCCGGTCGCCGTGCCTCTCCACGACGCTCTCGGGAAGGTCCTCGCCGAAGACATCCGAGCTCCGGATCCTCTGCCTCCGTATCCGGCTTCAGTCAAGGTCTGGGCTCGAGTTTCGATTACTCGCTCTTTGCTTGAAACTGCTCTTGAAAAGCGCGCGCGCGCGCGCGGGGGGGTGTGCTCTGCGGTGCGAACGGAATGACGTCTTTCGCCGGTCATTTCGCGGATGCACGAGTTAGATGATCGAGCGTTCGAGATGTGCGTCTTCGTTCGGGAGTTAGCGTGCTTATTGGATACGTTGTTAATAGTCAATGTAGCTGTTGATGTTCGGATTGTTGTTTGTGCTACGAATTGGTAATGCTCTTTAGAACTTACAAAGCAATTGATGCTGATGTCGCACGTCGTTGGGCCGTCTGAGGTGTTCCTTTTGTTAGGTCTTAGCAATTGGTTGCGTCGTGACTTGGATTTTAAGCGGACTATGTAGCATGAATGCTGTTGTGCGGAAATGTTTTTCCGTCTTGAGGATGAACAGCAGTACTCTTCGAGGCAGAAATCACTATTGAACTGCAATAGAAAGCTTGGAACCATTTTCTGGTTAAGACTTGATGATGTGTAGAGTAAAGTCCTACTAAGATAGCAACTTTGGCTTCTTGCTTCTGGAGGTTCTCTTTCAACCAGTGTTCAGTAGGTCCCCTTTCAATCTTCAGTTTGGATGTTGTGATTAGCTCTTGCAATAATGATAAACAGAGTCTTTTCCCTTAATTGGGTTTGGTTAAATGGATAGTTCTCTTTTGTTGCACCCCTTAAGTATGATGTCGTATGTTGTTGGGTTTTCTCAAAGACTCCATCATATATCGTGAAAATAGGATCCTGCCATCTGCTCGCCTTTGTTTTGTAAAGAACATAAAAAAATGGCTAGCTTTTCCTTGAGTGAATTCGATTGCCTGCAGGATGGTTATGCGGTAGTTGCTTCAGATGGGCCTGGTGAGTATCCTGTAATTACTGAATCAAGAGCTGGAAATGATGGAGTTGGTGTTATCGTGACTCCAGGAACTGTTGCTTATGTAACAACTGGAGGTGAGTCATTCATCTTCAACTCGCTACCATCTATCTAATTATAGGTGAGGATTGGAGAATTTTTCTTTGGAACTCTTTCATTTGAAGGTGTGAGGGATGTAAATTTTTAGCGTTTCACTGCAATAAGATTTAAATCACATGAATATTTTAGTTAATGAAATCCAATAAGTATCACCTTATTATAGGATCAGAATCTCATAAAGCCTACCCTGATATAGTTTGTACAGCTTATTCAAGATTCTTTTTGCTGAATTTCCATTCAAGTCGATATCTTTCTTCCAGGACCTATACCAGATGGAGCTGATGCAGTAGTTCAAGTTGAGGACACTGAATTAGTGAAAGGTTCTTTGACTGACCAAAAGCGAGTGAAAATATTGGTACAAACTAGCAAAGGGGTTGATATTCGTCCAGTGGTATGACCTATAATTTTGAGATCAAGTGAAGGCATAATTTTGAATCTTTTGTTTCTTGGTTATCAAAATTCTTTACTAAACCATAAGCTTGACATGTCAAAGGTTTTTTTCTAAATGCCATGTCTAGGGATACGATATTGAGAGAGATTCCATGGTACTTACAGCTGGAGAAAGGATAGGTCCTTCAGAAGTTGGTCTACTCGCTACGGTTGGGGTCACCAATGTTAAAGTACATCATTCTCTCTCTCTCTCTCTCTCTCTCTCTCTCACATGTGCATGCGCGTGCGCGTCCAATCACTGCGTGCACACATTTATCTACTTGTGTATATGCAAAAATTATGGGAAAATAATGGCTTTAAGCAGATTTGCTAGAGTTGGCTCACCAGTTTCCAAGATAGGCGTGTAATCTCTGATAAGTACTCGTGCTAATATTTAATGTCTCCATGTAGGTTTATCCTTACCCCACAGTTGCTGTCCTTTCTACTGGAGATGAACTTGTGGATTCGAGTACTAAGTGTCTAAATCGGGGCCAGGTATGACTTTCTGTGCTATGGCTGATAGCTTCACGGAATTAAATAGATGTTCTTCTTCCTATTGTAGATGTTTAGATAAATTTGTGTGAAGGATTGTTAAGAGGTTACTCCCTCGTCCTTGTACTGTTATGTGTTTTGCGCTGGATAGTCCTTTTCTCTACCATTCGATCATATTTGTCCTATCAGTTACAGGTGGTTTAGTTGTTCCTGAGATGCAGCCTTAATGATTAAGATGGTTTTAGCTGAACAGATCCGTGATTCCAATCGAGCAATGTTACTAGCTGCTGCTATGCAACAACAGTGTAAAGTTCTTGATCTTGGCATTGCTCGAGACGATGAAGCAGAAATTGAAAGGATCATCCAAAGTGCCTTATCTTCTGGGATTGATATTTTGCTGACTTCTGGCGGTGTTTCCATGGGAGACAAAGACTTTATCAAGCCTTTGCTGGAAAAGCAGGGTAAAGTATATTTCAATAAGGTAACTATCGGCCATGCACCAGTTTTCAGCTAAATTCCTGGGAAATTTAACTCTCCACATTACTTGCATGCATTTTGGCATTTCCAGCAAACATCAGTTTAGACTAATTTGTTGAGTTTCTGCAATTCCTTTGATGGAAAGAGAATTTTTATTTCAGCTATGTCAGTCACTTTCTTAATTGATGAAAGATGAAAATAACCTTCTATCTGGTGTTGATTACATTTTCAGGTTTGCATGAAACCTGGGAAACCGCTAACATTTGCAGAAATTACTGCAAATACTGCTGAAAGTAGGACAGCAAATAGAATTCTTGCATTTGGACTACCTGGAAATCCAGTTAGCTGTATAGTCTGCTTTAATCTCTTTGTAGTTCCAGCAATACGGTATCTTGCTGGATGGGCTAACCCGAATCTTCTGAGGTAGCTGTTTTTTAAGAATTACTTGCACTTAACAATTGTTGCACAAAAGGCCTAAATAAATCATCCTTAATTGGTGTATTTTTCACAGAGTACAAGCGCGTCTTAAGCAGTCCATAAAGACAGATCCAGTCCGGATCGAGTATCATCGTGCCATCATCAGGTGGTTGGCGAATGATGGATCCGGCACTCCTGGGTTAGTCTTTTTGCAGTCTTTATTTCCCTTTGATGAGCTCTACTTTTTTCAAACCAAGCCATGAGGGCCTAATTTCTTTAAACTGGTCTATCAAAGCCTTTTCAATATGTGTGGAAATGATTGGTGGGCAACCTGACTTGTGGATTTCAGTTTTGTTGCTGAGAGTACTGGCCATCAAGTGAGCAGCCGCCTTCTCAGCATGAAGTCTGCAAATGCATTGTTAGTGCTTCCTGCAACAGGCTCTGTAATACCTGCTGGAACCTCAGTCCCAGCTATTGCAATATCCGATCTAAGTGTTAGTGTTCCTAGCAAGAGTCCCTCATTGCCAGATCTAGTTTCTATGGTGCAAATAACTCCATCTCAAGATACTGTTGCTGATGGACATCAAGAAGGTGCATACAGGGTTGCAATTTTGACTGTAAGTGACACTGTTGCATCCGGAGCTGGGCCTGATCGGAGGTATCATTTCAATGATTTCTCTTGTTGGGGTAGAATGTTGCCTTATTGCAGACTTTATTGCTTACCCATTGCTGAACATGCTGGAAAATGTCCTTGTTATCCTGTTGGCAGTTGTTCCTCTTTTCACAGGTTTTTTATAAATATTTTGTTTTAATTGGTAATGAGTATGGTTAAAGTCCGTCAAAAATTCAGTAACTTGTTAGCAAAGCCTCACCATATTTCAAAAATTAAAAGTTGGAATTCTGCTATTATGGAGTCACTTTTCTCTATTCCCTATTGATTAATTGCAATGGATGGAGAATAGGCTTGTGCATCTGATTGTGGTGAATTAAGCTGGCGTGGTAGGTCTGAGACAACTCGTGACTGTTATGTGGCTTCAAAATATGGCTGATGTCTCTGACATGCATCTTGATACACCTCTTTAAATCATTATTTTAAAGAGGTCACTTTGCTGATGCCACAGCAAAATGGCAGAATTGATATTGCTTCCTACCAAAGTATGACTTGGAAGTACTATAGGCTTTGCTACAGTTTCTGCACCTCATTAAGAGAACTTTTGTGCAGATTAAGGGCATGGAGTCCTATCATCAATTCTAGTGTTTCTCTTGTCCTTTCTTACTATTTCAAACAGTAGTTGATCATTTCAACCTTTTTATGTATTTTGGATTTTATTCCAGTAGAGCTGTTGCTGCTTTCAAATTCTTTTTCTTTGTCTTTGATATATGCATTTATACCTCCATTTCTATTTCTTAAGTGATGGAAAATATAATATTTATGTTTGTCTATTGAAAGTCAGCTCCTAGTTTTGCTATTGCTACATTATCAACTTGGTATGTTGTTCTACATTGACTGGAACTCTGGAACTATAGATTGAGTCTTTCTCAGGATTCATTAGCTTAGTTTTACTGCTAAAGAAGAGGCTTTTGGTGCTGAAGCTTTGTTATTCCACCTAGTTCTCTGAGTTGGCTCCGGAAATTGAAAATATAGTTGGTTTTGACTAGCTGCTTTTTAATATAAAGCCTTTCCTCTTTCTATAAGTGAACAGAGTTGTATGCAAAAAATCAGGGATGAGAGAACAGGAGTTTTCTTGAGTTCAGGTTGGAGATGCTAACCTTTGAATGATGAATTATTGTTTTCAAGTTATCTTTCCTCATATTTCTATTGCACGTTTGGAGCTTGAAGACATTAATAAGTTGTAGAAAGAATAGACAATTTCCTGACACACATAATCTGGAACTAGTTCAAACTTGCAGTGGTCCAAGGGCTATTACGGTCGTTAATTCTTCATCAGAAAGGTTAGGAGGGGCTAGAGTAGCTGCAACTGCTGTGGTCCCAGATGAAGTGGCGAAAATTAAGGATATCCTGCAGAGATGGGCTGATGTTGATAAGATGGATCTGATTCTCACTCTTGGTGAGTTCACCGTGTTTCTAATCTTGAAACCTCCTTCATGTTGTTCTCATGAATTTTGCCACTGTCATTTGTTCTTTAAGGTGGCACTGGCTTCACTCCTAGGGATGTGACTCCTGAAGCAACAAAAGAGTTGATTGAAAAAGAAACCCCGGGTTTACTCTATGTAATGATGCAGGAAAGTTTGAAGGTAACTCCTTAGTTCTGTCTACATGCCTTGATGAGTGCCAGCTTGGTGCAGGACGTCCAACATGAAGTTTTCTGTCGGGGATTTAAGGGATAGTTGCAGTTCACATTTACTCCTTTTTGGCCAAGAGTTGATGTCCTCCTTAGATGAATACATTCTTTTTTGTTTATTTCACCATTTCTGTTTAGGAGATGCATTATTCTTATTGTGTAATCACTTTATTGATTTATTTCACAATATTAATATCATGAGTAAGAAACTTGATGTACTCTTTGAAGTTCACTGTCAAATCTCTGTCTGGGTGAAAGGAAGTGGCTGACCAATAGGAAGAAACCCATGCTAGCCTTGAGCAACTGCTGTTTAATTTAGGAGATATCAGTAAAAAGTTGCTTATGCTTATGTTATTATTGAAAATATTCAGTGTCAAAGTGACCTTTTTCTATACTGAGATTATGTCGATCCACTTACTTTAATTTTCTGAACTTGGTCATCCTTAATTTTCTTAGGTGACACCTTTTGCAATGCTCTCCCGTGCTGCTGCTGGAATAAGAGGCTCTTCATTGGTAATGCCACAAATATTTTCCTTCATAACTGATGATAATGTGCAACAAAATAAAAAATCTTAGTGGCTTTACATTTATATCTGGGAAGTCATTTATTTGACTACACAGTTAAAAGCCTAAACCTCTGTTAGGGACCTTTAAACAAAGTAACCAACTGTAAATTGATTAGAATAGCAAATTGCTCCCACTTGTTGTTGAGCTTTAAATTGTGGAAAATTGGCAAACCAGCATTCAGATAGCTTTTGAAGTCTTAAACTGCTTCTGAACTCGGCGACTTTGGTTTTTGCACTTCTTTAAATAGCTGTGCTTCCAAAGACGAAAAGAGCAGTTTTCTGGATACAGATTTTTCTTAAAGTGTTCTATTGTTTAATTTCTTGGAAAGTTACCCTTTTTGAATAAGTTGACCTGAAGTTGTGTCAATTAATTAGCTGTCTAAAATTGCTGCATTGGTCACTTCTCCTTCCAAACAGTATGAATTTCCTTTAAAACATAGCAACATATATCTCACCTGATTTTTAAGTCCTAAGGATGATCCACTAAAAATGTCCAATTCACTGACATATTTTAATTATTTTAAATAAGAGATGCCCCGATTATATGTGAAATAGCTCATCTTGTATATGATATTTGTGGAAGCATTCTGATATTGTTGAACATGCGAGGGATTAGAAATATGAAGATGCTTCACTTCCTTGATTTCTGCTCATTGTGAATTGTGATGCCAAAAATACACAGATCATTAACATGCCCGGCAATCCAAATGCTGTTGCGGAATGCATGGATGCTTTGTTGCCTGCCCTTAAGCACGCCTTGAAGCAAATCAAGGGAGACAAGAGAGAGAAGCATCCTCGCCATGTCCCTCATGCTCAAGCGGTGCCCGTGGACACTTGGGAACATAGTTATAAGTCGGCCTCTGGTGGTGAAACGGAACGTGGTTGTTCGTGTTCCCACTGATGACATTTGAGGTGAAGTTTCATTCTTGTAAATTATTACAACTATGTCTTGTGTCGACTGGGAGGCGAAGTGTTAGCTTACCTAGAGAATTATCATACTTATGGCCTCTGTAGTGAACAAGTTCCGTGATACAATGATGGTCAGCAGACAGTTTCTTAGTAACAAGTCATCTAATAAACACTTGCTTACACACAGTTATTCATATACTTTGAATAAAAGGAACAAAATCATGCGGTCGACTTGACATTTGAATGGTGATTTGAAGTCTTCAAAATTTTCTTGAATTAGTAGAGTCCAGTCATCGCATGTGCTTTAGTTGCATCACAAAAATGCGAGACGTCGTGGTCATGGATAGATGTGAAGGGCCAGTTTTAGCATGGTGTCTGTCCTACTAACCCGATTAGTAATTTTTCCTATGAAAAAGCAAGTTTCTATATATTACAGGAGAAAGGACTTTCACATTAGTTGGTAATCTATTCTTTCACCAATTTTTTTTTCTAATGTTGATTATTAGCGATTTTGTTACACGTTTTGTTCTTTTAAGACGTAAAAGTAATTTATTAACTGCAAAAAAAGAAAAGCTATTCTAAAACTGCTAGAAGTTGGTGGCACAGTTTAAACGTGGATGATTGGAAATCTGCTTTTCACATTGACCAGAAACTTTCTTTATTAGAAAGTGAGCTTTCTCCTATCAAAGATTAGTACTTCTGTCACGGTTTCTTGCAACTTTAAGTTAAAAATAACTCGAAAACCTATCAAAAGTTAGTATTATGGACGAGTGATTAGTGACTTTCTTAGCAACTTTTTAATGTTAAAAGGGACTTCAAAACTATCACAAGTTGATAAATTTAAACATGGTAATATTTAATGTGATGGACCCGTCATGCTTGAAGGTGTTGATTTGGATGGTGAGGGAGTTTGCTTGTGTTTTTTTGGGTTCCAGCCTTTACTCAATGAGAGATTCTGAATATATCAAATTTGGAAAGTGCATCCTTAAGATTGTTTTGGGTGCACGAAAGTTGATCTGGACACTAGCGAACCGCTATAAAAGAAAATTGTCATAGGTTTTGATTTTAGGTAAGAGAGAGGCCTCATTTCAGATGATGCTGAATCATCTCTCGGGGGTAGGTCAGTCAATGATGTAGATACTGGAGATGTAGACACTGGTGGCTCATCTACAATATCTACATCATTGACTGACCCGATCAGATTTTACTTGAATTCCCAGTGATCGTAATATTTGCATCATCATGTAAATTCTATCGTATTTGAATGATTGCACTATAAGAACTTAAGGCAATTCTCACTGATCAATGCATGCGTTATGTTTTGAGTGCGTTGTAATACACCTTTATCCAATAAGTGGCCTATCAGAATTCCACTTCCATTGCCACAATCGATGATCTCTATTTTTTTGTTATTATGACAATTGCAAATACCATCAACTTCACCTGCCACCAGGGCACCAACCGCTGCTGCGCCTACCCACAGCCCCTGACCACCGTCGGCATCGTCATTGCCTCTCCGGTCACTTCTTGCCGCTCTCTCTCTCTCTGTCTCAACACTACCCAGCTCCACCGAGCACCACACAAAGAGGTCTCTCTCTCTCTCTCTCTCTCTCTCCTCTCTCTCTCTCCCTCAACACTACTCAGCTCCACCAAGCACCACCGCAAAGAGCAGCTTTGTAATCATCTCCATAAGAATCTTGTGCATAAGAAATTAAGGACAGAAGGCCTTATGTCTAAAATAAGAATTATGCTGGATGTTAAAAGTTAATCTCAATAAGATAAGTCCTATTAGAAGTGTATACTTGCATTTGCTGAGCTCTGAGAATAGCCCCCTTACATATAAAATTTTGGATCATGATAAAAATATATATGATGATCAGGTCAACTTTCGAGTCGACTTGCATTGACGCAAATATATACAAGCACGTCATACGTGTGTCGGGATTTGAGGATTTGCAAAGAGTTATTCTTTCGAATTGATATCTAGGCATGAATTGGAATTTCATTCTCTAGAGTTATTCTTTCGGACTGATATTAGAAATTGAGTTGGGCATGAATTGGAATCTCATTCTTTAGAGTCGAAGTTTTGAGACATTTTACTTTCCCCTTGAATCGTTTTGAAGTACATAAACTACTTTAAACAATTTTTATGAGGCCACCAAAAAAAACAAGAAGAAGAAATCACCAAAAGCTAAAAATAAACACTAAATTAATTAATATTTTTTTAAGAAGAGAATAAATAACATAAATAATTTTTAAATTTTGTCATTGAACTTAAACAAAACTTGTAACGTTATTTATGAACTTTTAATTTGTACAATATGATCTCTAAATTTTTTATACATGTTTCAATTTAGTGTCTCAATTGTATAAAAATACTTAATATTATTGCTAAACTAATAGAAGGATGATATTAAGCATTTTATATGATCCATGCACGAAATTGAAAAGGTACAAAAAAAAATTTAGGGATCACATTAAATAAATTAAAAGTTCAGAGACGACATTACATATCGGGTCGGGCTAAAATTTAGGGTTACATTTCACCTTAAGTCAAAATTCATGGATATTTATGTCATTATCCCGTAATATATATTTGAAAAAAAAAAAAGGCGCCCGAAGGAAGATATCCAACGTCCACATTCAGGTTCGGATCCGAGCGAGAGAGGAAGAAGAGCCGTTCGGGCGTACGGATCTGCGGTTCTCAGAATAGATGGGCCAAGTCTCTCTCCACTCCCGCGCGCCGGCCATCCGATCTCTCCGCCTCGTCTCAGTTGACTCTCTCCACTTCCGCCACTCTCCCGCCCGCACCGGCACCGGCACCGGCACCGGCACCGGCACCCCCTATCGCCGCCTCTCCGTCCTCCGCTTCGCTTTCCGTCCGCCTCCGGTCAGGTACGCGCGCGCCCCCTCGCCCGCCCCCTCGCCGTCCAGTTCCAGAGTCGGCGATGGACGGAGCCGCTTCGCTATGATAGATTCGACTGGCGAGGTCGAGTCGCTCCGATGACCCGAAAAAAAAAAAAAACGCGACTCCGATAGGATTCAACGGGATCCGAAGTCGCGGTGCTTGAGGTGCTTTATTTATTTTTATTTTTCCTTTTTTGGGCTTTTAAGTGTTTGAGGGATGAAGAGTAAGGTGAAGCCTGAAGTAGTTGATCGTTGCATTTGTGCTGGGGTCGAACGCTCTGGATGGATGAGTGTGCCCGGGGGAGTCTGTGCTCGAGGTTTCATTTCGGAGGGTGTAGTTTCCTTTGGTCGTTTTTGGGGATGATTGTCCGCTGGTCGGTGTTTTCCCAATTACAAGGATTGAAACGGAAGTCGGGTCGAAGTTACGCTAATTTGTATTTGATCTCCCTCTCCCATGCAAGACGGCGGAGACAAGGTGTTTGGCCTAATTTCGCTGAGACATGGCTAGCGTTTTCCGTTTTGTAATTATGTAGGGTAACCTCAAGTCTGAGCTGTGGTTCTATGCTGGAGGGGTGTCGGGTTGATATGCAACTTGATGGGAGGATAGATAGATGAATTCGGAGTTTATGATTATGTGACGTTTCTTCATAGTGGAAGGATATTTAAGTGGTTGACTGTAGCACGGTGCATCCACCTTTTCAATTATGTTTCTTCATGGAAATGATATGTGCGGAATGTTATGAAACAGAGCTATGGCATCCCACATCGTTGGCTATCCTCGCGTGGGGCCCAAGAGAGAGCTGAAGTTTGCGCTGGAATCTTTCTGGGATGGGAAGAGCAGTGCTGAGGAGTTGCAGAAGGTGGCAGCTGACCTGAGGGCATCGATCTGGAAGCAGATGGCTTCTGCCGGAATCAAATACATTCCCAGCAATACTTTCTCTTACTATGATCAGGTGTTAGATACCACAGCTATGCTGGGTGCCGTTCCTCCCAGATATGGCTGGAACGGGGGTGAGATTGAATTTGACACCTACTTCTCCATGGCGAGGGGTAATGCCTCTGTCCCAGCTATGGAAATGACCAAGTGGTTTGACACCAACTAGTGAGTTCTCTGCTCACATTGTGACCATATTCCCAGTATATCCTCATTCTCATGTTGCTGTGTCTGTGGAATGGTTATAATGTTTTTGTTTTGTTATTTACAGCCACTATATTGTCCCTGAGCTAGGACCAGATGTTAAGTTCTCTTATGCATCGCATAAGGCAGTTGATGAGTTCAAGGAGGCCAGAGATGTAAGTGTGCTAAATCAGTTTATCACTTTACTGTTGCTCTCTCTCTCTCTCTCTCTGAGAATTTCTCCCTGGTTTCCTGAATCTTTTATTTTCTCTCTGATGCAGCTTGGAGTTGATATGGTCCCAGTCCTTGTTGGCCCTGTTTCCTACTTGTTGCTTTCCAAACCTGCCAAGGGTGTTGAGAAATCCTTTTCTCTTCTCTCCCTTATTGGAAAGATACTTCCAATCTACAAGTGTGGGGCTGAGCCTCTCTGAAATAGTTTCCTGACCTGTGGTTTATTGATGGTGAATTTTCTGATGTCGCGTCAACTAAATTTCATCTATGCAGGGAGGTTATTGCTGAACTGAAGGCAGCAGGTGCCACCTGGATACAGTTTGATGAGCCAACTCTTGTGATGGATCTCAATTCTCACCAGTTGCAAGCATTTACTCATGCCTACTCAGAGCTAGAGTCATCCGTGACTGGCCTGAGTATTCTTATTGAGACATACTTTGCTGACGTGCCTGCGGAGGTGTACAAGACACTCACCTCTTTGAAAGGCATTGCAGGCTATGGATTTGACCTAGTTCGTGGAACGAAGACCCTAGATTTGGTTAAAGGTGGATTTCCTTCTGGAAAATACCTTTTCGCTGGAGTAGTAGATGGAAGAAACATTTGGGCTAACAATCTGGATTCATCTCTCAAAACCCTGCAGGCCCTTGAGGGCGTCGTTGGAAAAGGTATGTATATATCATAGCACAGTTATAGAATTTTGCATGAACTTGAAATCTATTTGCAAAGTGACTAACGCTTTGTGTATAACCTGTCAGATAAGGTTGTTGTTTCGACATCCTGTTCTCTTCTTCACACTGCCGTGGACCTAGTAAATGAAACTAAATTGGATAAAGAGATCAAGTCATGGCTTGCATTTGCTGCCCAAAAAGTTGTTGAAGTAAATGCCTTGGCCCAGGCATTATTTGGACTGAAGGATGAGGTACTGGCAGATGCTGAGATTGTTTATGGACATTTTATTTTCTTTCCAAATTGATTAATTTCCAGAAAGGAAGGGCATATACAATGTTAAGTATTTATGTGTGACTGTTTGAATATATTTGTCTGCACTATAGGACTCAAATGTATTTTAGTTTTTTTGTGATAAGCTTTAATTATTCCTTCATTCCAAGCAACAACCCTGCTGTTTGTGCTCTGTCCTTTGTTTCGAGATATCTAATCGGTTTGGATAAGTTGGGGCACATTATTATAAGCTTACTTTATTTGTTGTTTTCTGAGCATCTTCAGACTGTTTTCTCTGCAAATGCTGCCGCCCTAGCTTCGAGAAAGTCGTCCCCGAGGGTGACAAATGAGGCTGTCCAAAAGGCTGTGAGTGATTTAACCCAACCATTTTACAGTGTGAGATTCTGAAAGCCCAGTGTCACAGTTCCCATTAATTCATGGAAATGTATTTCTTAGGCTTCTGCACTAAAGGGCTCTGATCACCGACGGGCCACAGATGTCAGTGCCAGGCTAGATGCTCAGCAGAAGAAACTGAACCTTCCAATTCTTCCCACCACTACCACTGGATCATTCCCTCAGACAATGGAGCTTAGAAAAGTACGCAGGGAATACAAGGCCAAAAAGTAAGCAATTTTCTTTGGCGCCAGCAATGGTTCTGTCAAGAGTGATTTTCACTTTCAGTCCTGAATTTGTGTGATTCATAAACTGTACTTCTCTTGGAATGTTAGGATTTCTGAGGATGATTATGTCAAGGCTATCAAGGAGGAGATCAGCAAAGTTGTCAAGCTTCAGGAAGAGCTTGACATTGATGTTTTGGTACATGGAGAGCCTGAGGTGAGGTTTTGTATAATCTGGATATTCAAATCCCATTTTTGTATAAAATAGTTTTCTGAAAGAAGGCTTATGAGTTTCCTTGCTGTTCTTTCTTGGATCTTGCTGAAGCAGAGGAATGATATGGTTGAGTACTTTGGTGAGCAATTGTCTGGTTTTGCCTTCACTGTCAATGGGTGGGTACAATCTTACGGCTCACGATGTGTTAAACCACCTATCATCTATGGTGATGTCAGCTGCCCCAAGGCTATGACAGTCTTTTGGTCTTCAATGGCTCAAAGCATGACGAAACGTCCTATGAAGGGAATGCTTACTGGTCCTGTTACCATTCTGAACTGGTCTTTTGTAAGAAATGACCAACCAAGGTAAACAAAAGGAAGAGGAGAGGAGAGAGAAAAGAAAGGAAGCAAACTCTTTTTCAACCTGCTAATTAGTGGGCTTCCCTTCTTGTTTCCTTTGTTGCTCAAAGATACCTGGCTCTTGTAGATTTGAAACCTGCTATCAAATTGCTCTGGCTATTAAGGATGAGGTTGAGGATCTTGAGAAAGCCGGTGTCACTGTTATTCAAATTGACGAGGCTGCATTAAGAGAGGGTTTGCCTCTTAGGAAGTCTGAACAGGCTTTCTATCTTGACTGGGCTGTTCACTCATTCAGGATCACTAATTGTGGTGTTAAAGATACTACCCAGGTTAACTTTCCATTCCTTTCTTGATAATTGATGACAGATCCCAAAAGGTCAATTATAATAATCCCATTCATTCTTTCTTTCTTGTGATGAATGAGAGCTTAGGAATTAATTTCTTGTTCTATTATATTGGTGACTG
This sequence comes from Eucalyptus erythrocorys, assembly GCA_014182555.1. Classification (NCBI taxonomy): domain Eukaryota; kingdom Viridiplantae; phylum Streptophyta; class Magnoliopsida; order Myrtales; family Myrtaceae; genus Eucalyptus; species Eucalyptus erythrocorys. The sequence goes on along the minus strand of CM024606.1, from coordinate 9,125,388 downwards.
AATTTGTCCCCGCTTGCAAAATGTTAGAAATGCATCTGTGGATTTAGGAATAACTGCTGCTGAACTGATTAGTAGATTTCTTTACAATTGAGAGCACATTTGTTGTCTGAGTAAAGAGTGTTATTTATCTTGCTATCTTCTTGTTAGTTATTCACTGCATGAACTTATAGTAAGGAAATATGGAGGGAATCAAGCCTTTAGTTCCTGCCTTATGGTTTAATGGAAAGGATAGCGAAGACGGCATCCCTTTAGTACCAAACCGCTAATCTGATTTGATTTGCAGATCCATACTCACATGTGCTATTCAAATTTCAATGACATCATCCACTCGATAATCAACATGGATTCTGATGTGATCACCATTGAGAACTCCAGATCAGATGAGAAGCTGCTCTCAGTTTTCCGTGAAGGAGTGAAATATGGCGCCGGCATTGGTCCAGGTGTCTATGACATTCATTCGCCCAGAATTCCATCCACAGAAGAAATTGCTGATAGAATTAACAAGATGCTTGCGGTCCTTGAGAGCAACATTCTTTGGGTCAACCCTGATTGTGGCCTCAAAACGCGCAAATACTCTGAAGTTAAGCCTGCTTTAAGCAACATGGTTGCCGCCGCCAAGCTCCTCCGTACCCAGCTTGCCAGTGCTAAGTGAGTTTACTAGGTAATTATGAGATGTTAGTGATCCTTGTGATGTAAAGGTTCCGTCTAAAGCTCAAATAAGTGGTTCACCCTCCCTCCCTTTTTTAGGGAGATGAACATTCCACATTTTTATCTTTGTTTTTTTTTTTTTCATGTTTCACAAGTTGGTCATGTATACAGAGTACTCGTACTTGTACTCGAGTAGGTTTTCTCTCTATTTCTCTGTACTCTGGATTTATCGATCTCTCCGATGGCCCCAACCCCTTCAAGAAAAAAAATAACAATAAAGGGAATTTATCATATGTCAAGTCAAGAGCGAAGTTTGGCTGTGAATTGTGAACTGGTTCATATGTACCAAAATCTAAAATAGAAAGAATATCAGTCAATAATTTATAATGTGTAGAAGGCACATTATTCACTCGTCACACTTAGAATTACATTTAATGCTGTATGAACTTTGGAACAACAAATCGTTTTTGCAAGCTTAAAGTTCTGGGTCGGATTTGGGTGTTCCAAGAGACCTGAGTACGTGCTTCACGTACAGGCCAAGCACCACAATTAGTAGGGCTGCCACCATGGTGTTCATCAAATTCCTTAGCTGCTTTAGATTCGTGACGAAACTCCCAACATTTTCCTTGTAAATCTCGGCTCTGGGCTTACCAATGTCGGCGGCGTCCGATGTTCCCGCCTTTTCCATCCTCTTGCCTATATCTGCAGTTTCACCCCACTTCTGATCCTCTTCAGTCACTTTCCTTTGAGCCAAATCTTCGCTCTTCTTCTTCTGTAAAGCCATTTCCGGTCCATATTTCGCTTCATCTGCTTTCTTGCTCTCTTCTTTGACTTCCTTGGATTTTTGCTCATCCTCTGTCGATTTCTTTGGTTTCTCCTCCTCTGTCATTTGTTCTTTAAGGTGGCACTGCCTTCACTCGTAGGGATGTGAGTCCTGAAGCAACAAAATAGTTGATTGAAAAAGAAACCCTGGGTTTACTCTATGTAATGATGCAGGAAAGTTTGAAGGTAATTCCCTAGTTCTGTCGGGGATTTAAGGAATAGTTGCAGTTGATATTTACTCCTTTTCGGCCAAGAGTTGATGTCCTTAGATGAATACATTCTTTTTTGCTTATTTCACCATTTCTGTTTAGGAGATGCATTATTCTTATTGTGTAATGACTTTATTGATTTATTTCATGATATTAATATCATGAGTAAGAAACTTGATGTACTCTTTGAAGTTCACTGTCAAATCTCTGTCTGGGTGAAAGGAAGTGGCTGACCAATAGGAAGGGACTCATACTAGCCTTGAGCAGCTGCTGTTTAATTTAGTAGATATCAGTAAAAAATTGCTTATGCTTATGTTATTATTGAAAATATTCAGTGTCAAAGTTACCTTTTTCTGTACTGAGATTATGTCGATCTACTTACCTTAATTTACTGAACTTGGTTGTCCTTAATTTGCTTAGGTGACACCTTTTGCGATGCTCTCCTGTGCTGCTGCTGGAATGAGAGGCTCGTCATAGGTAATGCTACAAATATTTTCCTCCATAACTGCTGATAACGTGCAACGAAATAAAAAATCTTAGTGGCTTTACATTTATATCTGGGAAGTCATTTATTTGACTACACAGTTAAAAGTCAAAACCTCTGTTAGGGACCCTTACACAAAGTAACCAACTGTAAATTGATTAGAATAGCAAATTGCTCCCACTTGTTGTTGAGCTTTAAATTGTGGAAAATTGGCAAACCAGCATTCGGATAGCTTTTGAAGTCTTAAACTGCTTCTGCACTTGGCGACTTTGGTTTTTGCACTTTTTTAAATAGCTGTGCTTCCAAAGATGAAAAGAGCAGTTTTCTGGATACAGATTTTTCTTGAAATGTTCTATTGTTTAATTTGTTGGAAAGTTACCCTTTTTAAATTAGTTGAACCGAAGTTGTGTTGATTAATTAACTGTCTGAAATTGCTGCATCGGTCAACTCTCCTTCCAAACCGTATGAATTTCCTTTAAAACATAGCAACATATATTTCAGCTGATTTTTAAGTCCTAAGGATGATCCACTAAAAATTTCCAATACACTGACATATTTTTATTATTTTAATATAGAGATGCCCCGATTATATGTGAAATAGCTCATCTTGTATATGATATTTGTGGAAGCATTCTGGTATTGTCGAACACGCGAGGGATTAGAAATATGAAGGTTCTTCACTATTAGAAATATGAAGATGCTTCACTTCCTTGATTTCTGCTCATTGTGAATTGTGATGCCAAAAATACACAGATCATTAACATGCCTAGCAATCCAAATGCTGTTGCGGAATGCATGGATGCTTTGTTGCCCACCCTCAAGCACGCCTTGAAGCAAATTAAGGGAGACGAGAGAGAGAAGCATCCTCGCCATGTCCCTTGTGCTCAAGCGGTGCCCACGGACACCTGGGAACGTAGCTATAAGTCGGCCTCTGGCGGCAAAATGGAACGCGGTTGTTCATCTTCCCACTGATGATATTTGAGGTGAAGTTTCATTCTTGAAAATTATTACAACTATCTGTCTTGTGTCTACTGGGACGCAAAAGTGTTAGCTTACCTAGAGAATTATCATGCTTATGGCCTCTGTGGTGAGCAAGTTCTGTGACACGAGGATGGTCGGTGGACAGTTTCTTAGAGTAACTTTTCCTATGAAAAAGCAAGTTTCTATATATTACAGGAGAAAGGACTTTCACATTAGTTGGTAATCTATTCTTCCACAAGAAAGAAGTTTTCTCATGTCGTTTATTAGCGATTTTTTTACACGTTTTGTTACTTTTAAGAGGTAAAAGTAATTTCTTAACGGCAAAAAAAGAAAAGTAGAGTTATTCTAAAACTGCTAAAAGTTGGTGGCACAGTTTAAACGTGGATGATTGGAAATCTGCCTTTCACATTGACCAGAAACTTTCTTTATTCGAAAGTGAGTTTTCTCCTATCAAAGATTAGTGCTTCTGTCACGGTTTTTTGCAACTTTAAGTTAAAATTACTTGTTAGTAATATGGATAAGTGATTGGTGACTTTCTTAGCAACTTCTTAATGTTAAAAGTGACTTCAAAACTATCATAAGTTGATAAATTTAAACGTAGTAATATTTAATGCGATGGACCTGTCATGCTTGAAGGTGTTGATTTGGATGGTGAGGTAGTTTGCTTGTGTTTTTTTTTGGGTTCCAGCCTTTACTCAATGAGAGATTCTGAATATATCATATTTGGGAAGTGCATCCTTAAGATTGTTTTGGGTGCACTAAAGTTGATCTGAACACTAGCGTACTGCTATAAAAGAAAATTGTCATAGGTTTTGATTTTAGGTAAGGAAGAGGCCTCATTTCAGATGATGCTGAATCATCTCTCGGTGGTAGGTCAGTCAATGATGTAGATAATGGAGATGTAGACATGAGTTGCTCCTCTACAATATCTACATCATTGACTGACCCGATCAGATTTTACTTGAATTCCCAGTGATCTTAGGAGTAATATTTGCATCATCGTGTAAACCATGTCGTATTTGAATGATTGCACTATCAGAACTTAAGGCAATTCGCACTGATTAATGCATGCGTTATGTTTATAGTGCATTGTAATACACCTTTATCCGATAAGTGGCCTGTCAGAATTCCACCACCATTTCACAATCGATGATCTATATTTTTTTGTTATTATGATAATTGCAAATACCATCAACTTCACCTGCCACCAGGGCCCCAACCACTTGCTGCGCCTACTCCGGTCACTTCTTGCCGCTATCTCTCTCTCTCTCGCTCTCTCTCTCTCTCTCTCTCCCGTCTGCCACCTTAAGGTACCATTCATGCTGCCACCCACCATGTCAAAATTCGTTTCATAGAAAGACATGATTTTTTTCTAATATCAACACCAAAGATCTACGTATTTTCAAAATATGAATCTACCAGTGCTGGTAAGATAGCACTTTATTCCGATAGCATGCTCTGTAATCATCTCCATAAGGATCTTGTGCATCAGAAATTAAGGACAAAAGGCCTTATGTCTAAAGTAAAAATTAAGCTGGATGTTAAAAGTTGGTCTCAATAAGATAAGTCCTATTAGAGGTAAATACTTGTATTTGCCGAGTTCTTCTCTGAGCATAGCCCCCTTACATATAAAAATACGAGTCATTATAAAAATATATATGACAATTAGGTCAACTTTCGAGCCGACTTGCATCAGTCCAAATATATACAAGCACGTCATACATGTGTTGGGATTTGAGGATTTGCAAAGAGTTATTCTTTCATATTAATATCTGAGCATGAATTGGAATCTCATTCTCTGGAGTTATTCCTTTAGACTGATATCAAGAGGTTGAAATGGGCAAGAATTGGAATCTCATTCTCTAGAATGAAAGCTTGGAGACATTTACTTTCCCCTCGAATACTTTTGAGGTGCATAAACTACTCTAAACAATTTTTCCGAGGCCAAAAAGAAAATGAAAAAAATCACCGGAAGCCAAAAATAAACAACTAAATTAATTAATATTTTTAAAAAGAGAATATATAACATAAATGGTTTTTAAATTTTGTCACTGCACTTAAACAAAACTTATAACGTCATCTGTAAACTTTTAATTTGTATAATATAATCATTAAATTTTTGGTACATATTTCAATTTAATGCCTCGATTTTTAATATACAACATTAAGCATTATATTAAATTGAATATGTATAAAAAAATTCAAGGACCAATTACGATAACGAATGTTAGGCTAAAATTCAAAAGCTGCATTTTACGTTAAGTCAAAATTTATAACAACATTTACGTCGTTATTCATTAATAAAAATAACCGCACCCGAAAGAGCATGTCCATCTCTACAGTCAGGTCCGGATCCGAGCAAGGGAGGAAGAAGAGCCGTGCGGGCGTGCGGATCTGCGGTTCTATAAATATAGATGGGCCAGGTCTCTCTCCACTCCCGCGCCCCGTCCATCCAATCTCTCCGCCTCGTTTCAGTTGACTCTCTCCACTTCCGCCACTCTCCCGCCCGCATCGGCACCGCCGCCCGCCACCGCCGCCGCCTCTCCGTCCTCCGCTTCGCTCTCCGTCCGCCTCCGGTCAGGTACGCGCGCGCGTCCCCTCCCCCTCGCCCGCCCGCTCGCCGTCCCGGTCCCCGCGTCGGCGATGGACGGAGCCGCTTGCGATTGCTCCCCGCTATGATAGATCCGACTGGCGCGGTCGAGTCGTTCCGATGATGGAAAAGAAAAAAACGTAAAAAAAAGGGGACTCCGATAGGATCTAATAGGATCCGAAGTCGCGGTGCTTGAGGTGCTCGATTGGCGGTTTTTTTTTTTTTTTTCCCTTTTTTGGGCTTTTAAGTGTTTAAGGGATGAAGAGTAAGGTGAAGTCTGAAGTAGTTGATCGTCGCATTTGTGCTGGGGTCGAACGCTCTCGATGGATGAGTGTGCCCGGGGGAGTCTACGCTCGAGGTTTCGTTTCGGAGGGTACCGTTTCTTTTGGTCGTTTTTGGGGATGATTGTCCGCTGGTCGGTGTTTTCCCAATTACAAGGATTGAAACGGAAGTTGGGTCGAAGTTCCACTAATTTGTATTTGATCTCCCTCTCCCATCTCCCTCTCCCATGCGAGACGACGGAGACAAGGCGGAGACAAGGTGTTTGCCGTAATTTTGCTGAGACATGGCTAGCGTTTTCGGTTTTGTAATTAGTTAGAGTAACGTCGAGTCTGAGCTGTGGTTCTATGCTGGAGGGGTGTCGGGTTGATATGCAACTTGATGGGAGGATAGATAGATGAATTCCGAGTTTATAATTATTTGACGTTTCTTCATAGTGGAAGGATATTTAAGTGGTTGACTGTAGCACGGTGCATCCACCTTTTCAATTATGTTTCTTCATGGAAATGATATGTGCGGAATGTTATGAAACAGAGCTATGGCGTCCCACATCGTTGGCTATCCTCGCATGGGGCCCAAGAGAGAGCTGAAGTTTGCGCTGGAATCTTTCTGGGATGGGAAGAGCAGTGCTGAGGAGTTGCAGAAGGTGGCAGCTGACCTGAGGGCATCGATCTGGAAGCAGATGGCTTCTGCCGGAATCAAATACATTCCCAGCAATACTTTCTCTTACTATGATCAGGTGTTAGATACCACAGCTATGCTGGGTGCCGTTCCTCCCAGATATGGCTGGAACGGGGGTGAGATTGAATTTGACACCTACTTCTCCATGGCGAGGGGTAATGCCTCTGTCCCAGCTATGGAAATGACCAAGTGGTTTGACACCAACTAGTGAGTTCTCTGATCACATTGTGACCATATTCCCAGTATATCCTCATTCTCATGTCGCTGTGTCTGTGGAATGGTTATAATGTTTTTGTTTTGTTATTTACAGCCACTATATTGTCCCTGAGCTAGGACCAGATGTTAAGTTCTCTTATGCATCGCATAAGGCAGTCGATGAGTTCAAGGAGGCCAGAGCTGTAAGTGTGCTAAATCAGTTTATCACTTTACTGTTGCTCTCTCTCTCTCTCTCTCTCTGAGTATTTCTCCCTGGTTTCCTGAAGCTCTTAATTTTCTCTCTGATGCAGCTTGGGGTTGATACGGTTCCAGTCCTTGTTGGCCCTGTTTCCTACTTGTTGCTTTCCAAACCTGCCAAGGGTGTTGAGAAATCCTTTTCTCTTCTCTCCCTTATTGGAAAGATTCTTCCAATCTACAAGTAGGGGGCTGAGCCTCTCTGAAATAGTTTCCTGACCTGTGGTTTATTGATAGTGAATTTTCTGATGTTGCATCAACTAAATTTTCTCTATGCAGGGAGGTCATTGCTGAATTGAAGGCAGCAGGTGCCACCTGGATACAGTTTGATGAGCCAACTCTTGTGATGGATCTTGATTCTCACCAATTGCAAGCATTTACTCATGCCTACTCAGAGCTAGAGTCATCCCTGTCTGGCCTGAGTATTCTTATCGAGACATACTTTGCTGACGTTTCTGCAGAGGCATACAAGACACTCACCTCTTTGAAAGGCATTGCAGGCTTTGGATTTGACCTAGTTCGTGGAACGAAGACCCTAGATTTGGTTAAAGGTGGATTTCCTTCTGGAAAATATCTTTTTGCTGGAGTAGTAGATGGAAGAAACATTTGGGCTAACGATCTGGATTCATCTCTCAAAACCCTGCAGGCCCTTGAGGGCGTCGTTGGAAATGGTACGTATATGCCGTAGCACAGTTATAGAATTCTGCGTGAACTTGAAATCTATTTGCAAAGTGACCAACGCTTTGTGTACAACCTGTCAGATAAGGTTGTTGTTTCAACATCCTGTTCTCTTCTTCACACTGCCGTGGACCTAGTAAATGAAACTAAATTGGATAAAGAGATCAAGTCATGGCTTGCATTTGCTGCTCAAAAGGTTGTTGAAGTAAATGCCTTGGCCCAGGCATTATTTGGACTGAAGGATGAGGTACTGGCAGATGCTGAGATTGTTTATGAGCATTTTATTTTCTTTCAAATTTGATTAATTTCCAGAAAGGAAGGGCATATACAATGTTAAGTATTTATGTGTGACTGTTTGAATGTATTTGTCTGCACTATAGGACTCAAATATATTTTAGTTGTTTTGTTATAAACTTTAATTATTCCTTCATTCCAAGCAACAACCCTGCTGTTTGTGCTCTGTCCTTTGTTTCGAGATATTAAATCTTTTGGTTTGGATAAGTCGGGGCACATTATTATAAGCTCACTTTATTTGTTGTTTTCTGAGCATCTTCAGACTGTTTTCTCTGCAAATGCTGCTGCCCTAGCTTCGAGAAAGTCATCCCCGAGGGTGACAAATGAGGCTGTCCAAAAGGCTGTGAGTGATTTAACCCAACTATTTTACAGTGTGAGATTCTGAAAGCCCAGTGTGACAGTTTCCATTAATTCATGGAAATGTATTTCTTAGGCTGCTGCTCTAAAGGGCTCTGATCACCGCCGGGCCACAAATGTCAGTGCCAGGCTAGATGCTCAGCAGAAGAAACTGAACCTTCCAATTCTTCCCACCACCACTATCGGCTCATTCCCTCAGACAATGGAGCTTAGAAAAGTACGCAGGGAATACAAGGCCAAAAAGTAAGCAATTTTCTTTGGCGCCAGCTATGGTTCTGTCGAGAGTGATTTTCACTCAGTCCTGAATTTGTGTGATTCATAAAATGTACTTCTCCTGGAATGTTAGGATTTCTGAGGATGATTATGTCAAGGCTATCAAGGAGGAGATCAGCAAAGTTGTCAAGCTTCAGGAAGAGCTTGACATTGATGTTTTGGTACATGGAGAGCCTGAGGTGAGGTTTTATATAATCTGGATATTCAAATCCCATTTTTGTATAAAATACCTTTTCTGAAAGAAGGCTTACGAGTTTCCTCGCTGTTCTTTCTTGGATCTTGCTGATGCAGAGGAATGATATGGTTGAGTACTTTGGTGAGCAATTGTCTGGTTTTGCCTTCACTGTCAATGGGTGGGTACAATCTTACGGGTCACGATGTGTTAAACCACCTATTATCTATGGTGATGTCAGCCGTCCCAAGGCTATGACAGTCTTTTGGTCTTCAATGGCTCAAAGCATGACAAAACATCCCATGAAGGGAATGCTCACTGGTCCTGTTACCATTCTGAATTGGTCTTTTGTAAGAAATGACCAACCAAGGTAAACAAAAGGAAGAGGAGAGGAGAGAGAAAAGAAAGGAAGCAAGATTTTTTTCAACCTGCTGATTTGTGGGCTTCTCTTCTTGTTTCCTTTGTTGCTCAAAGATACCTGGCTCTTGCAGATTTGAAACCTGCTATCAAATTGCTCTGGCTATTAAGGATGAGGTTGAGGATCTTGAGAAAGCCGGTGTCACTGTTATTCAAATTGACGAGGCTGCATTAAGAGAGGGTTTGCCTCTTAGGAAGTCTGAACAGGCTTTCTATCTTGACTGGGCTGTTCACTCATTCAGGATCACCAATTGTGGTGTTAAAGATACCACCCAGGTTACTTTCATTTCTTTCTTGATAATTGATGACAGATCCCAAAAGGTCAATTATGATAATCCCATTCATTCTTTCTTTCTTGTTATGAATGAGACTTAGGAATTAATTTCTAGTTCTATTAAATTGGTGACCGAATTTGTCCCTGCTTTGAAAATGTTAGAAATCCATCTGTAGATTTAGGAACTGCTGCTGAACTGATTAGTAGATTTCTTTACATTCGAGAGCGCATTTGTTGTCTGAGTAAAGATTGTTATTATCTTGCTATCTTCTTGTTAGTTATTCACTGCATGAACTTATAGTAAGGAAATATGGAGGGAACCAAGCCTTTAGTTCCTGCCTTATGATTTAATGGAAAAGATAGGGAAGACAGCATCCCTTTAGTACTGAACGGCTAATCTGATTTGATTTGCAGATACATACTCACATGTGCTATTCAAATTTCAATGACATCATCCACTCAATAATCAACATGGATGCTGATGTGATCACCATTGAGAATTCCAGATCAGATGAGAAGCTGCTCTCAGTTTTCCGTGAAGGAGTGAAATATGGTGCTGGCATTGGTCCGGGTGTCTATGACATTCATTCGCCCAGAATTCCATCCTCAGAAGAAATTGCTGATAGAATTAACAAGATGCTTGCGGTCCTAGAGAGCAACATTCTTTGGGTCAACCCTGATTGTGGCCTCAAAACGCGCAAATACTCTGAAGTTAAGCCTGCTTTGAGCAACATGGTTGCCGCCGCCAAGCTCCTCCGCACCCAGCTTGCCAGTGCTAAGTGAGTTTACTAGGTAATTATGAGATGTTAGTGATCCTTGTGATGTGAAGGTTCCGTCGAAAGCTCAAATAAGTGGTCCCCCCTCCCTTCCTTTTTTAGCGAGATGAACATTCCACATTTTTGTCTTTGTATTTTTTCATGTTTCACACGTTGGTCATGTAGACAGGGTACTCTTACTTGTACTCGAGTAGGTTTTCTCTCTATTTCTCTGTACTCTGGATTTATCGTTCTCTCTGACGGCCCCAACCCCTTTAAAAAGAATTAACGATAAAGGGAATTTATCATATGTCGAGCGAAATTTGGCCGTGAATTGTGAACTGGTTCATATGTACCAAAATATAAAATAGAAAGAATATCATTTAATAATTTATAATATGTAGAAGGCACATTATTCACTCGTCACACTTAGAATTACATGTAATGCTGTATGAACTTTGGAGCAACAAATCGTTTTTGCAAGCTTAAAGTTCTGGGTCGGATTTGGGTGTTCCAAGAGACCTGAGTACGTGCTTCACGTACAGGCCAAGCACCACAATTAGTAGGGCCGCCACCATGGTGTTCATCAAATTCCTTAGCTGCTTTAGATTCGTGACGAAACTCCCAACGTTTTCCTTGTAAATCTCGGCTCTGGGCTTACCAATGTCGCCGGCGTCCGATGTTCCCGCTTTTTCCATCCTCTTGCCTATATTTGTGGTTTCGCCCCGCTTGTGATCCTCTTCAGTTGCTGTCCTTTGAGCCAAATCTTCGCTCTTCTTCTTCTTCTTCTGTAAATCCGTTTCTGGTCCATGTTTCGCTTCAGCTGCTTTCTTGCTCTCTTCGACTTCCTTGGGTTTTTGCTCATCCTCTGTCGATTTCTTCGGTTTCTCCTCCTCTGTCTGTTTTGCTGGAACTGGCGCTTTTTCTGCTTTCGGCGGCTCCTTGGTATCCTGTTTTTGACCGGTTCTTGGAGGTTCCACCGTAGGCGTGGGCTCAGAGGGCTTAGTAGGTTGGGCTGCTGGTTTTGCCTCTCCACGGGGTTCGGCTGAAACGATAATCTTCGGAAATTTGACATGAAGAATGCTGTCCTCGAACTTCGCGCTGATGATGTTAGAATCGTAATTGGATGAAATAGGCATTTCTAGGCGGAACTGGATCCATTTGTTGTCGCTAACTGGACGCTCTCCCGTGACCCTCAAATTGCCGATCGATGAGATTTGAACCCTCAGTTGCTCCTTTTTAAAACCTGTCGAATAACCAATTCATTCCATTTAAGCAGATTTTTGACTCTGAGACTATTTGCTAGAATAACGCCAACTTCCAACTAAGGAAATAGACAACAGGGATTATCGTTGTTATCAAATATATCGATCTCTTCTCCGTATGTTCTCTTCTTAACTATCATGTGTATTTTCCTTTTGGTACATCATCTGTGATCTTATGTGGTGAAGGTGATGGCTAACCACTTTCAAATAAATGATGACTAAATGCCCCGACTCGAATCTCATATCACCTGGCAGATGGATGCGAAGCGTGTCGAATCCGTCTTGTTGTACCCAGTCTGTGGTCGGCTCGAATGCCTCGTACTCACGGGCCGGCGTTCTTGTGGCCATCCTCGGCTCTTCGTGTTCTGCTGTGCGTTCGCTCTGCTCTCTGAATTAGAGGAAGGTCTTGTTGTTCTGTGAAGAAAGAAATTTTGGATTCGGTGAGTTTTATAACCCAACAAGCCAAGATTGGGGGGATTGCTTCCTTTGGGATTTGGTTATTCCTTGGGTTGTCCCCTTGAATGATCGTGTTCTGTGTATTAGGCCTTTTTGGTTGGCTGCTCGAGGGCTGCACGTATGCTTTGTTCATCTCCATGCATGAAGAAAAGCTGATATTCTTTGCCTCTTGGGGACACTTCAGGAAGATAACTGAGAATGAGATTCCCCGTCCAGAACTCCATTGTTTATTGTGGTACTGAGGTCGGTTATAGGGCACTTTAATCATGACTTCAATAATTATAATTTTAATTTCAGAGTAATACTTTTTCGTCTAGGAATATTAATTCTCTTGGTTTTCTTGTATTTTTGTCGTATCTTTTGACAATGTGAATCGGATGCTCTCTCAATCTCGGGAAAAGCCCCGACTCCGACAATTTAAAGGCTTTGTAAATGCCCTTTTTCTCTTTTTTAACATTGAAGTATGGTCATAGTTTACGATCGAGATGAATAGCTTCATTATGAAGCAAGTGCTAAAAAATTGTTTAATCCCGATTTTTATATGATATGAATAGATATAAGGCGATCTTACGTATACTGCCCACGGATTTGGCTTTATTTTTCCAAATGTGTGATTAGTCGGTAAACTATAGGAAACGAAACATGGCAGGACTAAATGATGTGAGAAAAGAATTGTGTTTTGATCACCATCAACCTACTAATGATTGCTCAAACATTTGATTTTTGCCTCTTTATTTTGTCAATTGTAAAGGATTTCCAACAGACATAGAATAATTTACTAAACATTGTGCTAAAATCATAGTTAAAAAAATTATGCTAAAGACAATAAGTAATTAAAAAATTATAGTCGCGTTTTTAAGATATCTTATCTTGATTAATATATTAACAGTTACATGCTTGATTAAGAATTCATCAGCAGTGATTAATTAAGTGATTAATTAATATCAATTGCAATAAATGAATTTTATTATTATAATTTAATAGTTAAAAATGAATATTTTTCCAATCGTTATGCATATTAATTAATAACAGATTTCCTTAATACCTTACTTAGAGGAAATATTATAATTGGAAAGGAATCATGGTTCCCCCCAAGGAGGGGAACGAGGATTCCCATTGGAATGCCAGTGCATTAAAAAAAACCCAAGGAAACAAGGATTTGGCTATCTAGCTTGGCTTTATCTTAATGATTTGCAGTGCAGGAACGCATAATAAGCTTTATATAATCCCAATTATGAAAATTGAAAAAATCATGTAGCGTATTGTGTATCTGAGAAATGCTAAACAACCTAATTTCTTAATATTTATTGGTCGCGACCTCATTAGGTGAACCACCAAAATGAGACCTAATGAACTGCTAAACTAAAAACTAAGAGCGGACTCTTCTAAGTCTATACAGACCATAACTTTTGGGTTTTAATCAATTTAAACATGCCAATATCAATTTAAACATGCCAATCGGTTTATTTAGGAGTTGCCATTGATCTAATGGGCACCTAAGTAAAATGCGAGAGAGAGGTTCACGGATATATGGATTTGATTACGTTAAATAAGTTTAATGCTCTGTTTAATGCCCTTTTGAGAAAATTACCAAAAAAGTCATAAACCTATTACAATAGTTCCTATTCAGTCTTAGACTTATTTTTTTGGCTAATTAAGTCCTAAACTTTTTATAATTGTACCAATTCAGTCATTCTGGCCAAAATTGGTCGGCTAGCGTTGACGTGGCCACCTTTTCAATTTATTTTCAAAAATGTTTTTGCAAGCAATTTGGTTGGTTTTAAGCCTAAGTTAATAACATGCAATGAGTGATTACGCAGGTGTGCAATCAATAATGTAACACTTAATAAATTAAAACAATAAATTGATTGCTAGAAATACGGCTAACCTTAATACAAAGCAAATTATAACCTTATTATGATTAATTTCCCAAATATCTACAAAGTGTTAATTAGAAAATATGCCTAGTCTAAATATGATTTCTAAATACTTACGCACTTTTAAGTAATTTTTTTAGGTTTTTCTTTATTTATGAAAACTAAGCTATACAAAATTTTATATTAAGTTTAACATGCATGAATTCTAATTATATTTATGCCGTGTGACACGAATTTATAAGCAATCTAATTTCAATGCTAGGTAATCTAGTTTATATAAGGTTAAACATGCTACAATTAAATGACATGGCAATAATGATGACTTGGTAGTGACAATGTGGCAATCGACTTGGCAACAATGAAGTAATGGCAATGATGACATGGCAACAATGACCTGGAAATATGAAACTAATCCTAAATGAGATACGCTTGTTATATCTTTGTGATTTTCTTCTAAGGCTCATACGAAAAAAATATCTAAATTATGTAATTACCTAATTTAAAATTAGTAAATAATTCAATTCTAAATTAGGAAACTAAAATGCACACGGTCTATTCTAAATAGGAAAATTTCTAAATAAGGGTATGAAATATATTTATTTTCTCAAATAATAATATGAAGTAGACCTTATCTCAAATATGGGTTTGAAGTAATCATGGCAATTTTATATAAAGGTATGAAGTGACCATGATAGTTTTAAATAAGGAATTGACCTCGCCAACTGGCTAAATATTCTAGCTGGTTAAGAGCATTTAATTTTTTATTTTTTTCTTATGATACAGAAAAAGAAAAAAAGAAAAAAAAGGAAAAAAATTCAAAAAAGTAAATGGTGAAAATATCCTTATCAACCAGCGAGTTAAGCTCTTTTTAAGGTTGATATGACAACTTTAGGCCTTTATTTAAAATAATATCTACTTCAAGCCTTTATTTGAGAAAATGATGGCATTTTAAACTATTATTTGAAACTATGTCCACTCAAGCTCTTATTTGAGAAGTTGAGAATACTTTAGGTCCTTATTTAGAATTTTTCTTTTTAAATATTATGCAATTTCTTTTTGTATATTTCATAGTAGGAAAATTTCATAAATTAGCTACATGCAATATGACAAGCACACGTAATCATATATTCTCCTCAATTCAAAATAGGAAACAAACGTCTTAATTCTTGAATGTCAAAATCTTCTATATGCACAACGCAAACGGAAAACTTCCTAATTGGGATATGCCTCAAAATTCACTCCATACCTTAGAATTATATAATCCAAAATAGGTAACGACATATATTTGAAATAGGAATAGCTCTATAAATTACCTAATATAGAAGGTTTGTCCAACGGGGACTAGTGAACTCGCTTGGAGGTAGCTCACGGCGGGTGGTCCGGGATTGCTGTGTGCCGGCGAGAACTTGCCGGAAAACCAGCAAAATGCCAAGAGCTAGGAGAATTCGTAATGAGGATGGGCGTTGCTGCTAGGTGGTGCAGCAGAGATCACCGGAGCGAGCTGGCCGGAGCGGCGAAGGCCCCGGCGCGGGTGCTAGTCGCGACAGAAAGGTGTGATGCCCGGCAAGCGAATGAACCCTGGAGCAGATGACCTTCACAGTGCGAAGCTAGCGGCGGATTCAATCTCAGTGGAGAGCCTCACGAGTGTCTCAAACATATATAGCCCTTTCTCCATGTATTCTCCAGCTGCTCACCCCATCGTCCATAGCGCGTCCGTCCTCATTGGCGTGCGTTTCCTGCATCGAACGTGTGAAAATCCGGAGGGTCGTCGAGCTTGGTGTGTGGGGGAATCTTCTATAGTTGCCGTCCTTTCGTCTTTTGCATGGTCAAAGTCAATATACCAGGCCTAGAGAATCGTAAAATGATCGGCCCCACCATCAATTCTCCTTAATGCGTTCGGTGTAAAGCTTTTGGGAAAATATAAAAGAGTTTTAAGTATAAAGGAATTTCTCAAAATGCAAATAAAATTTGGTAAAGTTTCTTTACCTAAAAAGCTTTTACGACCTCAAAGGACTTTGGCAAAGTTGAATCAAATGCGTATTTGTTTCCCAATCAACCGCTGATCATGAAAATTATGCCGATTGTGTTTCATGTGACCAAAAATCTTGTGATACAATCTCCACCTTTCAAACTTTCGTTACCCATAAAAATGTTGGCTATTCTTTAATAGTTCAGAGCTGGGCCGAATTTATATTGCTGCAAGCTTAATCCAATTAATTCAAGGATGCTCAAAACCTCCCATTGCTTTAGTCCATTAACTCCGCTGTAACTATATGGATTTAATTTGAAATGCTCCCAATACTTATATGCAATTTAACTAATATTTTTGTTTAGGGGCCGATTATCAAGTAAATTTGCAAGAACATGTTGATATAGAAGCGATTGATAGATGGATCCCACTTTTCAAATATCCTACTATTTAAATATAAGAAAATTTAGGAACATATTGTATATATTGAAAATTCGAGATCACATCACAAGGAGTTCTCGACATTTCTCATTGTCATTTTCTTTATAAGATTGCTGGAAAAAGTACATTCCAAATGCCAAAACTTGGTACGAAGAGACATTTAAGTGTCAAAAGTTAGGAAAGTGACACTTAAAGTTATTTATTTATTTATTTTTAAAGTAGGACGCTTAAGTGCTATATTCGGCGAACCCCGCCGAAATCGTACATGGCAATTTTTTACTATTTTTCTCGTTTACATGGCTCGCCGAAAAGTTGACTCAGTAAAGAAACACAAAAATAACGTCGTTTTGACGTGGATTTGAATTTTAATATAAAAATTAATTTAATTTAATTATAAAAAATTAATTAATTAATTATAAATAAATAAATAAGGGGAGGGAGGAAGAAGGCGGTTGAGGGTCAAGCTCTTACTGCTGCCGCCTCCCCGCTGTCGCTAGAAAGGGCCGACAAAGGTGGGGCGAGGGTCAGGCCCTCCCCCAAATTCGGTGAGGATCGGCGACCCTCGTTCGGCTGGGCCAAGGGCCGCCGCTGGCTGGGGCAGAAACATTCAAGATTTGCTTTTGCAGAGCTGCCTACTTGAAAATTTGTCATGGGTAAAATTAGTTTGGGTTTTTACCCCAAACTACACAAGTGCCTTGAAGCAGTCCTTGAATAATCATAAACAAATTATGGTCTCTGTTAGCTAATGTTAAATTGTCACTGGTAAAATTCTTACTATCTATTAGTTTCTGTCAAATTTCACTTAGATTTATCAAGAAAAGTTGTCACCTCAAATGCTCAATACTCTCTTTTGGATGGGGTTTGATAGTCTGACAATCACCGTGTAACCCTTGTGAACAGACGCTACCTATGCTCACCTTGAAGAGGTAGGCAGTATTGACAGAAGGTCAAGTAAAATTTGCAAGGTTTTTTCTTTCTTTCTTTCTTCTTCTTCTTTTTTTTTTTTTTTTTTTTTTTTTGGTTAGAAGAAATTTGCAAGGTTTTAATGCATCATTAATATTCTGACATAAGACGCGACATTAGGCAATGGTTACGCCATATAGTGGTGCTTGTTTGAGCCATTTTGTGAAGAGTACTACTAAAGTAATTAAAAATGTCACTAAAAAGTTAGCGCTAAATTGTGTTGGCAATTTCCACGACTTTAGTTGGAGACAATGATGAAAGACTTGATGAAGAGGAAGGCAATTTAGAGTTCTCGTAATAGCAAAATTTGACGGAAACTAATGGAGGATAAATGTGTTACATTTATACCAATTTGGGATCTTAATGACTAAAATTGATTTTAGATAAATTTTCCTGATTTGAGATTTTTTGTGATACCAATATATTATTCATCCGCATGAATTGCCACATCAAGTTTACATGGTATCCAGGTCAGTAATTTGACAGAAGCTAACGGATAGCAAATATGTCATACATATACCCCTTTTAAGATTTTCTATGATAAAAAAATTAGTTTAGAGTAAATTTATCTTTGAAGTATTAGTTTTGGGTTTTTAGTGGTATTAACAAAAAAAAAAAAAAAGACAAAAAAAAAGTTCAACCAAATAATGTTATCTGAAATTTTATGATTTTCGTATTATATTCCTTCACATGCCATCCTTATTCAACACTACGGATGACACAATCATGCCATATTTAGATGCATTCTTTATTATATTTAAAATGACTTATTATTGCCATTTTCAATTATCTCTTTCTTTCTACTTCTCTCACTAACCTTAATTTTGAAAAGAAAAATTCATGTATGAGATACGTTCATAACTTTTAATTTATTAGCTTAGTATTCCACAATTGGTCAACTACATCAATTAAATTGACATTTATCCAAGTTAAATTTCAAATAAATTAGGTCAACCAAATATTTATTACCAAGAGTGGAACTTATTAAGGATACATTTGTTTTATGGATAAGAATAATTTGAAAAACATTTTTCAAAACATGCCACTTATAAGAATGAATGAATGGAACATATTTCCATTGTCCAAGAAAATACTTACACATAAATTGTTATTGATAATGGAGCATTCTCCATTGACTAATTATTTCAAACAATATAAATGATTATTTTTCTGAAAATATTTTTCATCATTCATTTTTTGTAAAACAAACATAATCTAAATTTAGGAAAATTAGAAAAAAATAAAAATTAGTTTATTTAGTATCCATTTGAAATAAGCTTATAAATAATAAATAGATGAGAAGTCCATAGAGTTTAATTCATTAGTTACATGAAAATAGTCGATAAGGAGATACTGTCTTAAGTAGGCGAGGGTTGGCCTCGCCTGGGGCCGACATGGGCCGACCTCAGAGATGATTTGAAGGGGCGACCTCTCCTAGGGCAAGGGTCGCCTCGCTCGCGACCGACGTGGGTAGCCCTTGTAGTAGGGGTGAGCATGGTCCGGATTGGGCCGGTC
This sequence comes from Eucalyptus erythrocorys, assembly GCA_014182555.1. Classification (NCBI taxonomy): domain Eukaryota; kingdom Viridiplantae; phylum Streptophyta; class Magnoliopsida; order Myrtales; family Myrtaceae; genus Eucalyptus; species Eucalyptus erythrocorys. Next base: position 9,106,538 of record CM024606.1, on the reverse strand, counting down.
CACCCCCTAACCCTAGGACCAACCCGCACAGTGTTGGTCCTCAATTTTTGGGACCGAGAACCGACCCTATTGAGCTTGGGCTGAGGACCGGACCGACCCAATGAGTTCGGTCCGGTTCCAGGGTCAACCCGGGACCAACTAATAATTTTTTATTTCATTTTTTGTACTCCTTAAAAAAACGATTGAGGATTGGATTGACCCAATGGGTTCGGTTCGATTTCAAGGTCAACTCAAGACTAATTGATAATTTTTTATTTCATTTTTCGTACTCTTTGAAAGGGCAACCGAGAACGATACCGACCCAATGAGTTCGATGATGAGCCAGGTCAATTAAGAAAGGCAAACGGTGAGGGTTAAATGGGGTGAGCATCAAATGAAATGAGTATCAAATATCGAGTGGGGAGCAACAAGCCAAGTGAGTATTGAGCAGCAAGCGGCACGAGTGATCCAAAGCGAGTGAGGCAAGTGTTGAGTGGTGAGTGGAAAAATTGTTTTTTTTTTTTTTTTGTTTTTTGTTTTTTGTTTTTTTCGATTTTAGCAAATTGAAGATTAAGAGGACAAATAAGACAGAAAAGAACAAATACCAGGTGAGGTGAGCGTCAAACGAAATGAGCATCGAATATCGAGTGGGGAGCAGCAAGCCAAGTGAGTATTGAGCAGCGAGCGGCACGAGTGATCCAAAGCGAGCGAGGCAAGTGTTGAGTGGTGAGCGGAAAAATTATTATTATTTTTTTCGATTTTAGCAAATTGAAGATTAAGAGGACAAATAAGACAGAAAAGAACAAATATCAGAGAAGAGAAGGATGCCATAATGTGCCTTTTTGGACGCTATGAGGACTCTTTACAAAAACATTTTTCTCCTTCGTAAATTATAACTATTTACGCCGTAAAAGACATTAAGAACCTAAGTTATTAAATAATAATGTAAAATTACTTGAACTCCTCACTAAATAACTATTTAATGTTGTTGACACCGTTTATTTTAAAGTTTTCTCTATATAAAAAAATTATAAATAATATTTTATATATATAGTTAGGGTTGGTCCGGGATGGACTGACCCGAAACTCTTAGGACCGAGGATCGACCCGTACAGGTCTTTGGTCTTGGAATTCTAGGATCAAGGACCGACCCAATCTCCTTGGGAATCGGACTAGGACCGGTAGGGTTGGACCGGTCCAGGGTCAGTCCAGGGTCGACCCTAGACCGATGCTCACCCCTACCTTGTAGAATCGAGTGAGGGCGACCTCATTGAATTGGGTTGAGGGAGGTCGCCCCTAGCTTGTGGCCGGCATGGATGGCCCTAGCCAAATCGAGCGAGGGCAACCTCGCTTAGCCTTGGGCATTACCAGTGGCCGACCAGCCACTGGTGAAGAGGAAGGAGAACCGAAAAAAAAAAAAAAAAAAAAAAGGAAAATGATAAATGGCGAAAATTCCCTTATTCGTTAGAAAGTTGGATCCTTGTTTGAAACAGAAATAACAACTTCAGACTCTTATTGGAAGCAGATATAATCACTTCAGGCTCTTATCTAAAATAAGGTCAATTTCAAGCTCTTATATAAGAAAATGAGATCACTCCGTACGGGCTCTTATCTAAAATAAGGTCAATTTCAAGCCTTTATGTAAGAAAATGAGATCACTCCATATGACCGGTAGCTAGCCACCACACTCGTGTTACTAGGTAAGTCACTCAGAATGCGACGCCCGGGAGTCAAACTTCTTCCCGTGCATTAGGAGGAAAAACTCGCCACCAGCGGTGCCACCCAGACGGGTGGTATCACGCGGCATTTTTATAATATATCTCCTCCATGATTAAAGCTCACTACGTAACCCCCTCCATCATCAATAACTTTTTTTTGAGCTCTTACATTGACGTGTGAAATTGACTACTTGAGAATGAGTGCAGTGATCTATGATAATAATTAAAAAAAAAAAAAAAGCGAGTCTTAAGGTATAAAAAAATTGAATATTCCGTCACGCCCGCCTCCATTGTTGACTTTGTCAACTAAGCCAGGAATTTTCAACCTTCATCGCTCCAGCATATACGGATTAAGGTATGATAACAATGAATTCCTCAGTTGCCCTCTTTTACTTTCTCAAAATGACAATTTTTTAGTTTTAATCGCACAGAGCCCGAACCAATTGGCTAGATATTATAATAATCTAATAAGATCAAAATTTCAAATCGATACATTTTTATCATATTTACTCCAGAAACATGATAAAGAATTTCAAATCAATCCATAAATCAATGTCACTTACTGTTGAGTTGCGATTGAAAAGTCATTAATTTAAATTTTTTAAGTGGATATAGATCTAGTTGGATATATCGACACCGGATTGAGATTTTTTATTATTATAATAATCTTATTATGATGGAATAGGAAATGTACTGAACGATCTAAAAACTTGTCTGGCAAAACCATTGACCATCCAACGGTCGATGATCCGATCGTTATGGTCTGCTGCAGTGTTTCAGGCAATGACGTCTTAGCTGCTGCCACTTCTCTTCGCTGTCCTTTCTTCACTCACTGTCATGTCGACGTCTCCATTCAAGGGCATGTCTTGCAAGTTTCCCATTTTTAATGTTTGGAGTTTTGTGTTTGATATAGGATAAATTCCTTGTCGCGACGTCGCTCTTGGATAGCGGTCGCGTTTGAAGATAAAAAAAGACACTTGTGTGAGTAAGAAATAGATGAGCACCGAAGCTGTGGTCGCAGAGTCGCGGTGGCACCTCGCGAGATGGAAGGGAGAGAGGCGGAGGCGGCCGCCGCCGCCGCCGGCGGGGCCCTCGTGTTCGCCGTCAACGGGGAGAGGTTCGAGGTCTCGGGCGTCGATCCCTCCACCACTCTGCTCGAGTTCCTCCGCACCCGGACTCGCTTCAGGAGCGTCAAGCTCGGCTGCGGCGAAGGTGGGTCGTCCCCGATTCGTGGGTCTCTCTGCTTTCGCTTGTTCGTTGAGCTCCAGCTCGTTCGCGAGCTCGGTTCTTGGTTTGGTTTGGAGGAGTCGGTTGTTTGGCTGGTTTTTCGAGCCTGCGTTCTGCTCTCTACTGTCGTTGCTTGTTAAAATTCTCTGGAGCTCACAGCAATCGGAGCGCCTTTATATGTTCTTTTTCTTTATCTTGGTGTGTGGTGTTGTTGTGAAGGAATGTTTGCATCACGAAGTATAATGCACGCGAGCTTTTGCAATTTTGGGTTTTACAGGTGGGTGTGGTGCTTGTGTTGTCCTCTTGTCCAGATACGATCCCGTGCTCGACCGAGTCGAGGAGATCACTGCAAGTTCATGTCTCACCCTGTTATGTAGTGTGAATAGATGCTCTGTTACTACTACCGAAGGGCTTGGGAACAGCAGGGACGGGTTCCATCCGATCCACCAAAGGTTCTCCGGTTTCCACGCCTCCCAGTGTGGCTTCTGCACCCCTGGGATGTGTATGTCGCTATATGGTGCGATTGTCAATGCCGAGAAGACCGACAGGCCTGAGCCTCCTCCAGGATTCTCCAAACTGTCCGTCTTTGAGTCCGAGAAGGCTATCGCAGGAAATCTTTGCCGCTGTACCGGGTATCGGCCTATAGCTGATGCCTGCAAAAGTTTTGCAGCTGACGTCGATTTGGAAGATTTGGGGCTCAATTCTTTTTGGAAAAAGGGGGATAGCAAGGAGTTCAAGATGAGTAGGTTACCTCCTTATCGCCGCAAAGATGAGAACTGCACGTTTCCTGAGTTTCTAAAGAAAGAAATAAAGTCTTCAACACTCTTGGACACTAAGAGGTATGACTGGCATACTCCGACCACTGTTGAAGATCTTCGATGCCTGTTGGAAACTGATGGACATAGCGATGCTTCCCTCATAAAACTAGTCTCTGGAAACACGGGGATGGGTTACTATAAGGAAGTCAAGCGATGGGAGAAGTACATTGATCTCAGGAATATTCCTGAGCTTGCCATTGTCAAAGCAGATGAAACAGGAATTGAATTTGGGACAACTGTAACAATTTCTAAAGCTATTGAAGCATTGAGGGAACACAGCAAATGTATGTCATCCACAGAAGGAGGAATGATATTCAGAAAAACTGCTGATCACTTGGAGAAAATCGCTTCAGGCTTTATCAGGAACACAGCAAGTCTGGGAGGAAATTTAGTGATGGCGCAGAGATTTCATTTCCCTTCAGATATTGCTACTGTACTTCTCGCTGTAGATTCACAGGTGACTGTAATGTTAGGACCCAAGCAAGAAAGGCTTACAATGGAGGAATTTTTAGAAAGATCTCCATTGGATTCCAGAAGTGTACTTTTAAGTATTAAAATTCCAACTTGGCACTTGAGAAGAAGTACAGCTTCTGAAGCCACCAAAAGACTACATTTTGAAACAGATCGAGCTGCACCACGACCTCTTGGAAATGCATTGCCCTATTTAAATGCAGCTTTCTTGGCTGAAGTTACTGTTAGTGAGGCTCTTCATGAAATTGTCATAAACAATTGTCGGTTAACTTTTGGTGCTTATGGGACTCAACATGCTATTCGAGCAAGAAAGGTTGAGGAAACTTTAACTGGAAAAGTGTTGACTCTGAGTGTCCTAAGAGAGGCAATTGAAGTAGTTAAAGCTACTATTGTGGCAGACTATGGAACGAGGGATCCTGCTTACAGGTCAAGCTTGGCTGTTGGCTTTGTTTTTAAGTTCCTTAGCCCCCTTATTGAGTCTAGGGCTAAAACAGTCAAGAATAGTTCAAATGGTTACAATAGTGCAATTTCGGCTGGGGAACCCAATCTAACTCAGGACTGTAGCCAAATCTCTTCCTTGCTATCATCAGCACGTCAGGTTGTTGAACTGAATAAAGAGCACTATCCTGTTGGAGAGCCAATTAAAAAATCCGAAGCAGCCATTCAGGCTTCTGGTTCGTCTCTCTCTCTCTCTCTCTCTCTCTCTCACTATATTGGAAGTTTAACCAGCAAGGATTACTAATGAGACTTTGCACTGTTATTATCAGGTGGAGTTGACTCATTTACCTATTATATTCAGTTACCAATTGGTTAATTTGTTGCAGCTGTGTAGCACCAGATATCTTTTGGTTAATCATACAACTGATTATTTGATCACCTAGCACCATCTGCAAAGATTTTTAATATTTCTTACAAATTGAAGAACTGTCTAATCTCTTCTTTCTCAGAATTATTGCTGCAATCGTACTGTTAAAAGATAAGCCCAATCTCTTATGTAGGTGAAGCTGTGTATGTTGATGATATTCCTTCACCAGCAAATTGCCTATATGGGGCATTCATATACAGCACCAAGCCTCTTGCGCGGGTAGAGGGTATCAGAATACCATCTAGTGTACCATCTAATTCTGTCTTCTCAATCATTTCCTTTCAAGACATTCCAGATGGTGGACAGAATGTCGGATCAAGTACCATATTTGGTCTCGAACCCCTGTTTGCTGATGAGCTTGCTCACTGTGCTGGTCAGCCTATCGCCTTTGTGGTAATCCAGTTACTTATCTTGTAATCATCTCGTTGCTTGCATCTGATATAATGGAATATGGAGTCAACTTAACTTAAATTTGTTGCCATTGCTCTGTAGGTGGCCGACACACAGAAACATGCTGATATGGCTGCAGACTCTGCAGTGGTCGACTATGACGTGGATAATTTAGAAACACCTATTTTATCTTTAGAAGAGGCTGTTGAGAGATCTAGTTTCTTAGAGGTGCCTTCTTTCCTTTACCCTGATGAAGTTGGGGATTTATCAAAGGGAATGGCTGAAGCAGATAACAAAATTCTTTCTGCTAAGGTATTTCAGTTCAGATATTTATTCATTGTCTTCTTCACCTGCTCCATTGTCGCTAATAGCAAGATTTTGCCTACGGTGGACTCATTTTCTAGACAAGGTCAATGAATTGCTATATATGCAGATTGAACTGGGATCACAGTACTACTTTTACATGGAAAACCAGACTGCACTAGCTGTACCGGATGAAGATAACTGCATGGTTGTCTATAGTTCGATTCAGTGCCCTGAATATGCACACAACACGATTGCGACATGTCTTGGTATTCTTGGACACAATGTTCGTGTTATTACAAGAAGGGTTGGAGGAGGGTTCGGTGGAAAAGCTATGAAGGCCATGCCAGTGAGTGTATAATATAATCATCTCTAATGGTACTTCTGCGCGGTAATATGTAAGGTTTTCCTTTTATAACAAAAAAATGAACAAAATTATTAATATAATTATCAAAAGGGTTACTATTATGAAAAACCCCAAACTGATACACTTATGATAAATTTATCCCAAACTAATTTTTTAACCACAAAAAACTCCAAACCTATACATCTTTGATAACCCCAAAATGACACACTTGTGATAAATTTACCATCTGTTAGTTTCCGTTAAATTTTACTGTCAAATTATTAAGTTGAATGATATGTAATAGTTGGCTGATGTACCAGTTTGGGATTTTAATATCCGTTTGTCACAGTTATACAAATTTTTGTGATTTTTTGTGGTATTAATTCAATTTAACGAAGGGTATATTTGTTATAAATATACCAGTTTGGGATTTTTGGCTGTCGTATAAATTAATTTGGAGTAAATTTGTCATAAGTGTACCAAGTTTGGGGTTTTTATGGTCAATTAAGGTAAATTTGTCACAAGTGTACCGGTTTGGGATTTTTCATATGAAAAAAATAGTTTGAAGTAAATTTGTCATACGTGTACCAGTTTGGGATTTTTCAAGGTAGTAATCCTGAAACGAAGATAATTTTACATAATTGATGAGGGTCCTAGATTAAAGAGACTTCACATATTTTTCTACCATAAGTTGGAGGATGTTCTGTTTTTTCTTTTCCCAAGTCAAGTTTATCTTCTCTTGACAATACTTACCAGCTTTCACTGATGGGTGTAGCAAATTTCAAACTAAATAATCATTGCAGTCCTAAAACTCGCCTTTAGCGATCAAATCTCTTTGGTCGAATTCTATCAATGAATCAGGTTACGTTACAAGTCCTTATCTGTACTTTATTTTATCTGAATTAAATAATTTTGTGGATTTATTTAATCATAGCAGTGGAAAACTTTAGTTTACCATCGAGGTTAGAGGACAAGAGAGATGTACATCTGCAGCATAGTTTGTGCTGCAAAATATTTTGCTGATAGTGGCATTGCTGTTGGATTTTCTGGGGATCAACACACAATAAGGACTAATTTCAGTTCTGCCAAAACATCTTGCTCATTTTAGCATTGTTGTAATCTTTGGGTCTTCTGGTGATCAACACACAATAAGGACTAATTTCAATTCTGGATGTTGGACATTTGTGTAGCATAAGCACCACCATTCGTTAGGTATTTCTTTCACTTTTCAGTACTGAAAATGGAATCAGTATCCAAATTTATCATTGCAACCTGAAACTATGATTTGAGTTAGAAACATCTCTATGGAGCTGATGATCTGTTGTTTGCTTCTATGGTATCTGCTTACATATCTTTTCTATGCTGGGTTAAAAAAAGTCCTACCTTTAGCTTTCACTGATCACTTTTGTAGTACCACTTCTTTTGTCAAGATGAAGTTCGAGCAGGGATATGCATGCATGTGCAAATTTGCTAGTTAATTTCCTCCTCAATCTCTGCTGGAGCATATTTTACTACTATACATTATCTACATTGGGTTACATGTCATTAGCTCTAGGTATGGGGTCTTAGCACTGTAAGGCTTATATTGATTTATTGTTGATGGATTTATGATGTTGTTAGGTTGCTACGGTATGTGCACTTGCAGCTTATAAACTGCGGCGTCCAGTAAGGACTTATCTCAATCGCAAGACAGATATGATTATGGCAGGAGGACGGCATCCCATGAAAGTAACTTACAGTGTTGGATTCAAGTCCAATGGCAAGATTACAGCCTTACGACTTGATATATTAATAAACGGAGGAACTACTGCTGATATAAGTCCAGTGATGCCGATGAATATTGTTGGTGCTTTAAAAAAGTATGACTGGGGTGCTCTATCATTTGATATAAAGGTATGCAAAACAAACCATACAAGTAAGTCAGCAATGAGGGCTCCAGGAGACGTTCAAGGGACGTTTATTGCCGAAGCCGTGATTGAGCATGTAGCATCTGCCCTTTCCATGAATGTAGATTCTGTGAGAGACATTAATCTCCACACTCATAGCAGCCTTAGCTTGTTTTATAAGCATGCTGCAGGAGAACCCCAAGAATACACGGTACCTTCAATCTGGACTAAGCTGGCCTTGTCCTCTAATCTGGACCAGAGGATTGAGATGGCAAAAGAGTTCAACAGATGTAGCTTATGGAAGAAAAGGGGCATTTCCCGAGTACCTATACTGTTTGAAGTGTCATTGAGAGCGACCCCCGGTAAGGTGAGCATTTTAAATGATGGATCTATTGTTGTTGAAGTTGGTGGAATTGAGATTGGCCAAGGGTTGTGGACAAAGGTAAAACAGATGGTAGCATTTGCTCTCAGTTCAGTCCAATGTGATGGAACTACAGAGCTCTTGGAGAAAATACGGGTCATTCAAGCTGATACATTGAGCCTTATTCAAGGGGGTTTTACGGCCGGCAGTACCACGTCTGAAGCGAGTTGTCAAGCCGTTAGAGTTTGTTGTGATATTTTGGTTCAAAGACTCTTGCCACTTAAGAATAGTTTACAGGAACAAATGGGATCTGTTACATGGGAGGTGCTGGTTGGTCAGGTGACTCTATTCGCTAATAGTTACTCTTTTGCCCTTAATCACTTGGCAGTCCAAATCCATCTACTCCCTTTTACATTCAAGTCTGGGTCAATCTACATGTCCATTTTATGATGCTGAGCCAACCTCTCTGTTTTGTGTGGTCACTTGCAGGCGTACCAGCAATCTATTAACTTATCAGCTAGTACCTATTATGCTCCTGAGTTGGGCTCCATGCAATATCTGAACTACGGTGCTGCTGTGAGTGAGGCAAGTTTTCCTGACGTGCAGCATTTGCTGTTCAATTTAATGGATCATCTCTTGACGTAAAACCACCTTACATGGGCAGTGTTCCCTGTAAAGCCGCTAGACATAATATGTATTGGTTTGGAATGAAACATACTTCCCTATTTGCTTGACTGTAGATTTTTCAATGTCATCTAAATGTGACTGAAATTTTGGCGCCTCAGGTTGAGGTAGATCTTCTGACAGGAGAAACCAGAATCCTTCGGGTAGATATCATCTATGACTGTGGAAAGAGCCTCAATCCTGCTATTGATCTTGGACAGGTTATGCTGACAGCTTAAGCCTGACTCTGTATCTGGCTTTATGTTATCTTGGCTATTGGGAAATTCATTCCATCTGCTGAGATTATGAACTGCAAAATAGGAAAACATCATAAATGAGAGGAATTGAAAGGGAAGTCTAAGAGAAAAGGACAGACCTTTCCGTATTAGTCTTCATAACATGAATTGCAATATTGGCATAAAAGCACTTTGTTAATATTTAAACCTATCATTAATGATTACTGTCACCATGAAAAGATGCTTGATGCCATTTTACCTGTGATTGAAGCATCTTTCATCTGCTTCAGGTTTTAAGTCTATTTCAAATATAATTAACATGAAATGTGTTCCTCTTTATCTTATTTAATGAGGTGCAATTTCTTGATATGTTATTTCAACTCAAATAAAGGACATCAGCTAAAATATATTGTGAAGAAAAGGTCACAGGGATCGTTTTAATTCGAATTAACTCTTTTTGCTGACATTTTTTGAATTCATTATTGCAGATCGAAGGTGCATTTGTTCAGGGACTTGGGTTTTTTATGCTTGAGGAGTACCTGACAAATTCAGAAGGTCTGGTGGTGGCAGAAGGCACTTGGACATACAAAATCCCAACTTTAGACACTATACCAAAAGAATTTAATGTTGAGATCCTTAACAGTGGACATCACCAGAAACGTGTTCTCTCTTCCAAAGGTATAATTGCTTTGCTTCATCTAGCAAGAAGTTATGCAAAATATCGACGAGTGGTAGCCACTGTTTTTGAAAGTTTCTTAAACAGTGGCGATCTGATGCTGAGTACAGTACCATTAACTAGTGGGACTTAGGCATGAAAAGGTGCCATGGGTCCTCAACAGAAACTTAGAAAATGAAGGCAGGGTAATCATCCTTCACCAGCTTAGTATTAGGACATGTACATCGATTTGGCTCTGCATTTTTCCCCCCCATTTTTTGCATGACACGGGATTGTTGCACTACTACGCTAACCCAGCAAACTCACATTCTCATGCAGCTTCCGGTGAGCCACCCTTACTTCTAGCCGTGTCGATTCACTGTGCGGCAAGAGAGGCTATAAAAGAAGCCAGAAAACAGCTCCATTCTTGGAGTGGTCATGACGAGTGCAACTCGATATTCCAGCTGGGTGTCCCGGCAACAATGCCGGTTGTGAAGGGGCTTTGTGGGCTAAATAGCGTGGAGAGTTACTTGGACTGGCGATTGGGAAAGGAGCAGAAGGCATGAGACCAGCCTGACCATCTCCTTCCCTACCACAGGTGCCAGAAGAAGATAAGTATACTCATTAGACAGTATATATCTGAGATAGTAGGTGGATTTTTTTAGCGAAGGATGTAAAGTAACTTTCATCTCCTGAAGTGATTTTTGAGGAATCCTTATCAGGGAGGATGCTTAATAATACGTCGCCCCGTGATGTAACTCTTTTGAATGTGTAACGGAGCAAGAAAGTGTGGTTTCGATGCGCAGCTGCTGGAGCCGAGGAGTCGTTGATTCATTGCACTTGTGCATGGAAAAGTCGCTGCTGTGCATGCATCTGCTCGAGGACTTTCGTTTCTAACGAGTGTGCTAGTGCTGTGCATGCATCTGCCCGACGACCTTCGTTTTTAACGAGTTGTTAGTAAAATAATCGAGAACCCGTTTCGGTCTTCGAGGAATTGACTTTTCTTTTTGTATTATTCACTTCACCAATCTCCAATACGCAAGTGGAGTTCGAGGATAAGTTTTAAAATGATATTGCTACTTATCTTTTTGCTCAACAAAAACACACGTTGCACGAACATGTTGCCGGGTTAATCGAATTGTAAGGCATCCAATACGCAAACAGAATACGAGGATAAGTTTTCAAATGATGTTGCTACTTATCCTTTTGCCCAACGATATCACGTTGCACGAACATTTTGCAGGGTTAATCGAATTGATAAGGCAATTGAGCTTATTTGTTTCGAGAAACGTGGAATTTCATGAGAGGACTTCGGAAGACGGTATCTCATTGTTCAGGAATCATTTTCGGGCAATTTTTTTATTTTATTTTGTTCTGCATAACGTTTCATTAGGAATCTCTTACAAACATTAGAATCTCTTATTCACTCCGCTTATTCACTCCGCCGAGGCCAGTGAGCTCACCGCTCACCTGATCTAGACGAGCTGGAGCTTTGTCGAGTTCGGCAAGCTTTTGAGCCTTGCCCTTGTTGGTTCTGGCCTTGGGTGAGGCTCGAGTTGTCTTGTGGTTGGTCGTTAGCCACCGCCGTGGTTGGCAATTGGCTAAGGAAGAAGAAAGAGAAAACGGAAGAAAAAGAAAAAGAATTAAAAACTCAATTTTTTAAAAAATAAAAGAGAAAAAAGAAAAAAATATAAAAATAAAAGGAAAATGTATTTAGTGAAAGAATGTGATATGGAAGAAATTATGGAAAATATTTTTCATTTTTTAGGAAAAAAATATTTTCCCCATTTTTGAATGTTTTTTTTTAATAACAGAAAATGTTTTATTTGACTACTTCATTTTCCGTGGAACGAATGTCGAAAAATTTGTAAAATGTTTTCTTAGAAGTAATTTTCCATAAAACAAGCGAGCCAAATTTGGCGATGAAAAATGAAAAATCAATTGACTAGCGGACAGTTTCAGAAGCCAACAAAATATTTCTCGAATAACATAATTACTTGGACTAATATCATGACTAAAGGCTCTCTTTACGAGCGACATATACTTTCTGCCACTAAATTACTCTTAACGTAACTTTTGTAATAGCCAAAAGAACAATGGATAATTAAAAATTATATATAATAAAGGGAAAATATTCACTTCGCTATGTTTTTCTCTCAAAAGCGATCTAATAAAATCAAAGACAGCTTTTTATTGTTAACATTCGGACAAAATTTTATATCGATTGGAGTTTATGAGTACGAACAATCTTCCCTATAGTTCTCCGAGTACATAAATACAGAGGAATAAAACGAAATTCTCATGCTGTTTAATCCAAAAAAAAAGAAAAAAAAGTAAAGATAAAGCAAAGGATCTGATGGGAATTTTATGGGAGTTGCAGAGGTGGATATGATAGAAATCTAAATGTATGAGGAGTACAAGAAGAGTGTTGGAAAGTGAAGGATTACGATGCCTTTTGAGAAAGGGGTGTAATAAGATAGAGAAAAAATATTTTTCTTCTCGAATAAATTTATTAAGACAAATTAATAAAACAGAGATAAATTAACAAAAAAAAGTCATTTCCCTAAAATATATTCAAATGATATGAAGATAGTCGTTGGCACCTAATTTAGAATTAGATTTAGTTTTTAGATTTAGAAGATAATAAAGAAAATAAAACATTAGATTATGGAGGGAAATTTTGAAAATATTTTGAATAATAAAATATTTTATGATTAAAAATATATCCTTATTAGTCGTTGTCTGATTTTGGAGCCAATTTTTTTTTGTTAAGTTGTGGAGCGAATATCTCCCCTAGGGGGTTGTTTCATTTCGTCGAAAGAAAAGGTGAGTGAATTTTGGGGGGCTTCTCTTCGTCGAAAAAAAATACCACACAAAAAGGTGAAACAGTCTTCGAGGGGAAACACAAAAAGAAAAGCTGAAGAAAAGTGAAGGGGGAAAGGGGAGCTTCGGTTTTCTTTTCGTGGGAGGAAGAAACAAAAAAAAAAGGAGAAGGAAAAGTCAAAAGGGTGCAGACAAGAGAGAGAAGTGACGTGAGGGAGAGGAAGTGACGTGAGGGAGCAGAAGTCAGAGAAGAGAAAAGAAAAAAGAAAGAAAGAAGAACACTGTTCTTCTTCCTCGAATGAACCCCCTGCTGCCGTGAATGATTCTCCCCCTCGCTGGTCCTCTCCGTTCGTCGCCCTCTGCCCACCGAGTTGTCGCTGCCTCAACCAGCCGTTCGCGATCGCCGACGCCTCCCCGCGACGCGCCTCGCCACCTGATCAGCCGCGCAACATCCGCCTCCGCAGTCGTTGACTCCACGCCCGCACCCCCCGTGTCAGGTCTCTTCGTCGGCGCGCCCCCAGGCCTGCGTTTGCGCCGCCGTGCTCTCTCTGCCGCACCTGACCCGACACCTCTGCAGATCGCCCTTCGCTTTTGCGCTGCTCGCCATCGTTCGTAGCCGCCGACGCCTGAGTTGCTCTGCTGTGCCGCGACTCGATCCCTCTGCTTGCCGGCCCACGACCCAGCGTCTGCAGCATCGGACGCAGCAACCCACTGCGGCCTGCGCCCCCACATCGCCGCCGGTCCGAGATCTCCACTCTGCCGCGCCAGCACCACCGCTCTCGCCGCAGCCGCTTCGCCGGTCTCCCTACGAAGCTCACCGAGACGACCTGACGTGCGCGCCTCGCGCACCGACGCTCCCCGCAACCCGTCCTGCTGTGCCGTGACTCCCCTGCACGAGCACCACGCCACCTCTGCCCGAGTGACCCCCTTTTGTGTTGCAGGTTTACTTGCGCCGAATTTCGCTGGAATTCCGACCATCAGGACCCACAGTTGCCGACGCCGTGAGAGGCCCAAGCAAGGAAAAAGGAAAAAGAGAGGAAGAATTAGGTAGTTTGATTTTTAATTTTTAATTTTATTTTTCACTAACTTTTATCTTATTTATTTTGTTATTATTGTTCAATTTAGAGTATTGAGATGTGCTTTTCTTTTATAAATCTCGTAGGCATTAACTGTAGGTGTTTTATCCCAAATTATGGTAATTATTAATTTGACCCATAAGACGTCGGGTCATTTTTTTAATTACTTTAATTTTTAGGAAGTTTAATAATATTTTAGTTGTTAAATTATTATAGAGCTAAAATAGTTGTTAATTTAATCCGTGAGACGAGAGATTATTTTCTCAGTTATTTTGATTCTTATCTTGGTTGTTTTAAAATAATTACTTGTTTTGGAAAGATAAAAGAAAAACTAAAACATTAAAAAATCAAAAAAATCATAAAAATCTAAATATTGCATTAGAGCATTTAGGTTTATTAAGTTAGGACAACATTTTTAGGACTATAGTTTCTTTAGATTATACTTCTAATTTTTTTTTAATTAGAACTATTTTAAATAGTGTTGGCACATCTCATTAATTTTTAAAATAGCTTTAATGATAAGATATAGTTTAAATTAAACTGATCATTAGATAGTTTAATTAGGGATTTATTAATTCCGAATTTCAAATAAAAAATCAAAAATATTACATGCATGTTAAATAATTTGCATAATAGGTTTAATTAGAATTTGTTTATTAGTAAAATTATGTCATATCTAAAACTTAAGTACTTAGGTTCATACACATTTCATGTTAAAGCGACACACCTAGATTCTTTTAGAATAAGTCATTTTTCAATTAATAAAACAAAAAAGGGAACACAAAAAAAATATTATGCATGCCATATGAGTTATAGTTTAATTATTTTTTAATAAAAAAGAAAATGCGAAAAGATGATCGTTGCACCATTAAGTTACTTTCTTTTCAATAAAAACCATTATGTCATTAAAAAAACTAAAAAATCATTTCTTTGGTTAGTTAATAGGTTAGTTCATAATTAATCCCATTTCACGTCATCATTGTTAGTGTAGGTTGCATATGTGTAATAAAAGAAATCATTAAAAGAACATGCATATAGAATTATCACGTCATACATCCCATATCATATAGCACATGCATATATAGGGTTATGTAAATTAGATCGCACACATATTGTAATGATTTAAGTTATGTCACACGAAAAACTCATGCATATCAAATTTAGATTAAGATTGCATATGATTAACATTTTTTTAAAAAAAGAAAAATTAGGTGTCATGTAATTTAGAAATCATGTTTAGGGCATGCATTTTCATTAGCATTTTTGTAAGGTTGTAGTTTATAATTTCTTACAATTTATTACTTCAGTTGATTGAATGTTATTTCATTAATTGTGCACCCGCATAACCATCCTTTGCATGTTAGTAGCTTAGATTAAAATTAATCAAGACTGCCTGCAAAATATTTTTTTAAAATTAAAATGACAACGTACATAAAGGGCGTTAGATTTTTCTAGCGTAACCATGTCCCCGGATTTATTGAATCTCTGGTTCACAAAAGTAAAGAATTTTCCTATACTTTGCTTGGGTTTCTAACCAACCCTAATTGGTTAAGTGGCGGTTCCAAATTGAGTATAATTGCATGTTTAAATGAGCTAATTTCTTAGTATCAAGTCACGAATGGTAGGACTTGGGAGGGTCCGTGCCAAGTTTTCGGACTTAATAATCCAATAACTTTCTTTGAATAAATTCACCCTTGGGAATGTCACGACAATAGTATAAAAAGTGCTACCGTGTATAGTAGAGTTAAATTTATCAGTATATATTGAGAGTCGTAATGGATTTAGATATCTTAGAATATTTCTCTACTTTATAACTAAATATTTGTTTAAAATAAAATAATTATTCAATTAGTATTAAATCTAGTGATATGAATTTCAGTTCACTCATAAAATTTTTTAATTTTGTCAATGGAATTATAGACTTTTGCATGAAATTTCAAGTTAATTCTTCTAGCCAATGGCCGTCAAAAGTCGCCAATGTCTCTTTTCTTAGTTTTTTTAATTTTTTTTTTATGAACAAAGTCTCTTTTCTTAGTTAAAGAGTAGAAAATTAGCACTTTATTATCACCTGTCGTGGTGGCTCTGCTAGGTAGGCTTCAGACTTCCTTTTGCAGAGAGGTCTGGAGTTCGAAATCCCTGCGACGCAAGTGGTAGGGAGGCTAGCATGAGCACGTGTCGCCCCCAATGGTTTATCTCCGGCTGCCGGCCATGCGGGGTTCCCTAGGTCATTAAAAAAAAAAAATTAGCACTTTATTGGCACGAGGGGATTATAATGCATTGAATGATATTAAACCCTTACAAATCTAGTTTAGAAGATAAATAAAAACTTGATTACTACATGTGTACATACGTAACAAGTCTTGATAGATCTGGTTCTAAAGATAAGGAATTGAAACTCGATTATACTAATGACACAATCCAAATTTCACACAAATACCGAAAAGATTTCCTTTCTTTATTTGGCCGGCTTAAATGATTAAGTCAATGGAATCATAAATAATCACAAGCCCGACTGTGAAGTGCATGACTTAACATGCTGTAGCCCTTGTCTTTTGGGCAAGAGTTGCGTAAAAATATTAGAAGCGTTAGCTGTGGTCGAATAAAAAAAATTAGAAAGAGCAGGTCAGGATCCACGTGACTCACGTGGCCAGTCTTTATGACAAGAAATGGGTTCCACCTTGGATCCGCGGAAATCCCGCAGCAGAGAATTGATTGGCTATTACCAAAATAGAATAATGCTGGATCGTCGCCAGGTCTGGCGTTTGCAGAATTAATCTCTGCCGCCAAAGCTGGCTGAGAATCCATGCACAGCTCAGCCCAACAGCAGTGGAGGGAAATAAAAAAATAACCAAAATGGGTTTCAAGTGGGGCTCATCTTCAGCTGCAGCAAGCTTTTTCTCGTCTAAGATTGTTACAGAAGGAACGACCAGAATGACAGATGCAGGAGATTGGCGCGAATATCGGAGTTGCAATGCTCTTATCGTGAAGTCTTAACAAGGGTAGCGACTCGCACATTGGGCAGATTCGATTAGAAAAATGATGCCCCTTGACAATTAGCAAAAGTTTATTTTCATGTTATCTTCCCAGCGGTAAGATTAGTAAGGGGTGATGTCACTATATTCCTAGAATATTCCTAGTGATTTGAGACATGTGAGAGAGAGTGAGAGAGAAGCAAAGAAGAAGCTCAGGACTTCTCTATAAAACCCACAACCTCGTGGCTCCTAATTCACATTGTAGGTTCAACAAGCTGGTAAGTTCAACACACATTCACTTGCTTCACATTTCATACCTCTTTATTTTAAACGACATATTTTCGCCACTTCATATACTTGACACTCTTCTCTCCCTTTAAACAAGATTATTTCCACACAGAATGCGTTGGATCATTTGCATCGGTTGTAATGATGCCCGTTTGCTCTCTCATCTTTGATGGGTCTGACAGCGAATCATCACGCTTTATATAGCTTTCGTGCATTCTCTTTCTGAAGTGTTTACTAGTATTGTCCCAAATTATCAGGCTCAACGGTGATATGGCGTGCGAGATTTTGAGACGTCGCGTACCCTTTGAAGCATTGCTGCTTTTGCTATGCTTCTGGGCTGCATCTGTCACCGGATCGGAGTACATGAAGTACAAAGACCCGAAACAGCCAATCAATGTGAGGATCCAGGATTTGATGAAGAGAATGACGCTTGCCGAAAAGATTGGCCAGATGACTCAAATTGAGAGGTCTAATGCATCAGCTGATGTTATGAAGAACTACTTCATAGGTAAAAGTATCATTTTTTTAATCGACAGACATTACGAAAAATTGGGGGATGTGGTCAAAACCTCAGTCTCGAGGCCACTTTTGTGGCCAATGAGGCGAGGCCACATAGTGAAATCTAGTCTTCTGTTTTTGATGCTTATTTCAAGTCTATTGGAGGAAGTTATAGCTGTACTTATCGGCACTGAATGTTATTAGTTTGACCAGGGAGTGTCTTGAGCGGTGGTGGAAGCGTACCGGCCGCAAACGCCCCGGTCGAGACTTGGGTGAACATGGTCAACGAGTTCCAGAGGGGAGCTCTATCAACCCGTCTCGGCATTCCGATGATCTACGGGATCGATGCTGTTCACGGCCACAACACTGTTTATAAGGCAACTATATTCCCTCACAATGTCGGCCTCGGTGTAACCAGGTATGCGCACATATTCCTTGTCATGTTGTCCTAATTCTTTATGCACTCCACAACATTTTCGGGAAAATTGTCCAAAAAGTCCTAAACCTATTACACTTTTGCCAATTCAGTCTTAAATATTTTAACTTTGCCAATTGAGTTATAAACCTTTTTACTTCTTACCAATTCATTCCATCCGACTAATTTTGGCCGGAAAATGCTGACGTGGATGCCGGCGGTGACACATAGGGCTACCGGCGCTAACGTGGACAATTTTTTAAATATTTTTTGATTTTTGATTTTTTTATTATTCTTTTCATTTTTTCCCTTTTTCTTTTTCCTTTTTTTTTTTCCTTTTGGCTTTTTTCTTTGCCTTTTCCGGTGGCTGGCCACCGGCCACAGGTGATGGCCGACCACCAGCCACTGGCCACAGCCAACCGGTTGGCCTCACCCGCCACAAGAGAGGCCCGGCCAGGCGAGGAGGCTCCTCAGTGAGGGGAGCCCTCGCCCTGGCGTGGCCCAGCCAAGGTCACGTGGGCGAGGCCGACCCTCCCCTAGGCTAGGGCGGCCTTGCCAGGCGTCGGCCAGGCGACGGCGATGCCAGGTGAGGGCCGGCCTCGCCAGATCTGGTTTGGGCAAGGCCGACGCTCGCCCGGGCGAGGGCAAGCCTCGGCAAGGGCTCCCCTCGCCAAATCTGGTGAGGTCGGCCCTCGACTAGGCCAAGGCGGCCTTGCCCGGCATTCTCGTCACCTGGCAAACGCCCAGCGAGGCCGCCCTTGCCTAGGCGAGGGTCGGCCTCACCCAAGCGACTTGGCTGGGCCACGCCGGGGCGAGGGCTCCCCTCGCCAGGGATCCTCCTCGCCTGGCTGGGCCTCACTTGTGGCGGGTGAGGCCAATTGGCTGGCTGTGGCTGGCCGTCGCCTGTGACCGGTGGCTGGCCACTAGAAAAGGCTAAGAAAAAAGCCCAAAAAAAAAAAAGGAAAAAGGGAAAAATAATAAAAAAATCAAAAAAATATTAAAATATTATTAAAAATTATCCACGTCGTGCCGGTAGTTCTACGTGTCACCACAGGCATCCACGTCAGCATTTTCCGGTCAAAATTGACCGGATGGATTGAATCGGCAAGAAGTGAAAAGGTTTAGAACTCAATTGGCAAAGTTAAAAGTTATGATTGAATTAGCAAAAGTATAATAGGTTTATGATTTTTTGGACAATTTGCCCCAACATTTTCCATAGTCCTAACAGGATGAAAAGAGGTATAACTTTGTATTTACTCCAAAAAATTCACTAAGGCAGTCTTATACCTCAGGGACCCTCAACTTGTGAAGAAGATAGGAGCCGCGACGGCTCTAGAGGTCAGGGCCACTGGAATTCCCTATGTTTTCGCGCCCTGTATAGCGGTAAGAGTGATGATGAACACTCATTTGTAATCTCTTTTCTTGGAAGTAGCTTGCCGTATGATCAGTTAATATTCCTTAATGCGTGCGAGTACCAATTTTCTTTCTCTGTATCACCAACAATCTCTCAAGTTGATTTCCCTTTATTGTATTTTTACAGGTATGCCGAGATCCTAGATGGGGTCGGTGCTATGAAAGCTATAGTGAGGATCCAGCGATTGTCAAGACGATGACTGAGATAGTACCTGGTCTACAAGGAGATATTCCTCCCGGCTCTCGGAAGGGTGTCCCTTTCGTGGCTGGAAAGTAAGTGACTTGACCGTATGCATATTGAAATAATATCTCCAATGCTCAGGATATGGTCGTACGACTGCATAGAACTCCTCTTTCTTTGCTGTTTCAAATCGACATGATGTACGGTTCAAGCATAAGCTCTTCGCAATAGTTTTGTGGCATAAGTGACGCTTTTTCTGTGAGAATACAAGGTATCTTAACACCGAAGTCATAAACAACAAGAAGAACCTCGTGCAGCAAACCACATTCGGAGTTAGCTAATTAGTAATGTTATCTTTGAAAGGAATAATGTCGCAGCATGTGCTAAGCACTATGTTGGAGACGGCGGCACGACCAAGGGAATTAACGAGAACAACACGGTGATTGACTTCCACGGGCTCCTTAGCATCCATATGCAGGGGTATTTTAGCGCCGTGATCAAGGGCGTCTCCACAATAATGATCTCCTACAGCAGCTGGAATGGGGTAAAGATGCACGCCAACCATGATCTAATCACGGGTTTCCTCAAGAACAAGCTCAGATTCAGGGTAAGCATCATACACGAGTATACAGCCCGAAGAGATCTCTTTTTGGCTGTGAAAATTTTGGTCATTCTCATTTCTCATAGCTGAGGAACTTCTTATGTCCTAGGAAAATGCTTAAGAAGCCAGTAACATATTTTTTTTTTTTGTGTGGCTTCAGGGGTTCGTCATCTCCGATTGGGAGGGTCTCGATAGGATCACGCCCATACCGGGCAGCAACTATACATACTCAGTGCAAACCGGAGTTCTAGCTGGAATTGACATGGTAATGATCCATTTGCTTCAGGATGACAGTAAATTCTTTCAAAAGTAAGCGAGTATATGTTCTTCCAAAGAAACCATAAGTATTACCCCTGAATAGTTTCTCCAACGGTGACATAGATCATGGTTCCCTACAACTACCCCGATTTCATTGGCAACCTCACAATGCTCGTGAACAAAAACTTCATCCCCATGAGCCGTATCGACGATGCTGTGAGGAGGATCTTGCGGGTGAAATTCACCATGGGCCTGTTCGAGAACCCAATTGCCGATCTAAGCCTGTCCCACCAACTCGGTAGCCAGGTTTGTGACCCTGAGTGCACGATTCGAAATTCCACCAATAAACTAACAACAGATTAACCCAGCTAACCATTTAATTTGTTTACAGGAGCATCGGGAGTTGGCGCGCGAGGCCGTGAGGAAGTCACTCGTGCTGTTAAAGAACGGCAAGCCTGGTCAAGAACCGGTGCTTCCACTTCCAAAGAAGGCGCCAAAGATACTAGTGGCCGGGACTCATGCTGATAACTTGGGCTATCAATGTGGAGGTTGGACCATCACATGGCAAGGCACTAGTGGCAATAACAATACAGTAGGTAATGTGTTGAACAACTTTGACTCAACTATTTTTCACTTGGTGGAAGTTATTATTGGGGCTGATTAAAGAGGTAAAAAAGGTAGCTGGTGTTAGAAAGGAACTTAATGCTTAGCATAATTTTGCACTTGATAATTACTCGCAGGAACTACAATCCTGGATGCTGTGAGAAAGACGGTCAATCCAAGCACCGAAGTTGTGTACAACGAGGAACCGGATGCGGGATTTGTTGAGTCGAGCAAATTCTCCTATGCCATTGTCGTTGTCGGGGAGCATTCTTATGCTGAATCGTATGGCGACAGCATGAACATGTCGATACCCGACCCAGGCCCAAGCATTATCAAAAACGTGTGCGGATCTGCTAAGTGCGTCGTCGTAATCATATCTGGGCGGCCAGTTGTGATCGAGCCATATGTGGCCCAAATGGATGCGCTTGTCGCAGCTTGGCTTCCGGGGACCGAAGGCCTGGGCATAACCGACGTGCTTTTTGGTGATTACGGATTCACCGGCAAGCTTGCGCGCACCTGGTTCAGGACAGTTGACCAGCTGCCAATGAACGTGGGCGATCCGCATTATGACCCATTATATCCATTCGGGTTCGGTCTGACGACAAACCCAGTGAAAGATAACTGAATTCCGGTTTCCCTCTCAGGGTGACAACCCATGTTACTGTACTCTTCTGTTGGATGTTCTTGCAGATGCATGTGTGTGTGCAAGTGTGTATGTGTGAATAAAAGTGGACTACAAGGCAAGGGGAGAATGGGTAATGCTTTTATTATGAGAGTTTTCTTGCATGTGTGTTACTATAAATTTCTCCAACGTACAAGAATCTTCAACTTTGTCTTGGACAAATTGTTGCCACCATTTTTTCTTTCTCCATTAAGTCTGGTGTAGTCTAGATCTTTCCAAAAATGGATCATTTTATTAACACTCCTCGTTGATCCATTTTTGTGATACTCCAAGCATACTTCTCAATGTCTTGAATTTCGCTGTTGGTAACGATTTAGTGAACGTCCGCAATTTGGTCTTCAATCTTACAATACTTCAGCTCGATTTCTCCTTTGTTTTGTGCCTCTCGTATGAAATGATATTTGATGTCGATATGTTTGGTTCTTCCATGGAATACCGGATTCTTTGATATAGCGATTGTGGACTTATTGCTGCAAAATATCGGGGTTGATTCCATTTGTGCTTCTCCAATGTCTTCTAGAATTCTTTGTAGCCATATTGCTTGACTGGCGGTCGTAGCAGCTGCGATGTATTCAGCTTCTGCAGTAGACTATGCCACTAAGTCTTGTTTTTCGGATGCTCGTGAGAATATTCCAGAACCCAGTGTGAAGGCGTACCCAATAGTACTTCTCCTATCATCAGCTAAACTTGCCTAGTCGCTATCAGTGTAGCCGATGAGCTTGGCATTTGCACTTGGGCGATACCAAATGCCGTAATCTATAGTTCCTCATAAATACCTAAGAATTCTTTTGGCAGCTCCAAAGTGAATTTGACTCGGACTTTGCATGAATCGTGATAGTAAACTTGTCGCATACATAATATCTGGTCGTATAGCAGTGAGGTATAGCAGATTGCCAATCAAACTTCTGTAGTGGGAGGCATCAGCTTTTTCTGCTCCATCTTCCTTCAATAATTTCTCATTTGTCATGAGAGGAGTTGAAACTGCTTTGCAATAGTTCATCTTGAATTTCTTCAAGAGGTTCTCGGTATGTTCTTCTGCAAGATAAACACTCCTTTGTTTTGGTTGATCTCGATGCCAAGGAAGTAAAGCATCAAGCCCAAATCCGTCATCTCAAATGTCTTCATCATTTCTTCTTTGAATTCTTGGATCATTGTCTCATTGTTTCCTGTATATATGAGATCATCTACATATAGAGAGACAATGAGAGTGTCGGACTTACCTTGGATCTTGATGTAAAGTGTTGGCTCACTCATACTCCTCTTGAATCCTTGCTTGATGAGGTACTCATCGATTCTACTATACCACGCATGTGGTGCTTGTTTTAACCCGTATAGAGCCTTCTTAAGCTTTAAGACTTTTTCTTCATTGCCTTTGACAGTAAAGCCTTTTGGTTGAGCTACATAAATTTCTTCTTGAAGATATCCATTCTTTTTGTGCTGCCAGGGCTATGAGTGCTCGAATAGTATCAAGGCGAGCGACGGGAGCAAAAGTTTCCCCAGGGCTATGAGTGCTCGAATAGTATCAAGGCGAGCGACGAGAGCAAAAGTTTCAGTATAGTCGATACCTGGTTGTTGCAAGTATCCTTTCGCCACAAGTCTTGCTTTATGCTTTTGGATTGATCCATCCGCGTTGAGCTTCGTCTTGTGGACCCACTTGACGCCAATGATCTCTATCTTTGGGTCGATCAACAAGCTCCCAAGATTCATTTTTCTCGATCATCTTGATCTCTTCCTCCATGGCTTTAATCCAAACTTCTTATTTGGATGCTTGTTCGTAGTCTTCTAGTTCCAAAATAGCAAAGTTGCATGTGTTGTAAATTCTTCTAAGGGCTTTTACCCTTAGTACTGAAGACTCTGGAGTAGATTCTTCTTGCGTTACTCTTGGAGAGCTTGGTGGAGTTATGTCGTGAGTAGTGGAATCCGGTACTCATCATTCTTCTTGTGACGTTGACTCCTCTTGAGCAGGTGGTATGTTTGGCAAGGTGATATACTTCTTCTCGATCTTCTCGTCCTCCTAATTCCAGGTAGCTTTTTCGTCGAACTCGACATCTCGACTAATCATAAGCTTTTTAATTCTTAGGTTGTAGACCCGGTAGCCTTTTGATTGGTCACTATAGCCGAGGAATATTCCCTTTTCTATCTTTTCATCTAGCTTACTCCTTTTTTGAGCAGGGATGTGGACATAGCATATGCATCCAAACACTTTGAGATGCTTTGCTGAAGGCTTCCATCTACTCCATGCTTCGATTGAAGTTTTATTTTGAACAGCCTTAGTTGGACACTTGTTTAACAGTATACTGCTGTATAAATTGCTTTTGTCTAAAAAGTATTGGGAAGGCCTTTCTCCTTTAGCATAGACCTTGCCATCTCCATGATGATTCTGTTCTTCCTTTCTGCTACTCCATTTTGCTCTGGAGCATAACCAACAGTCAGTTGATGATGGACTCCTTCATCTTCACAGAATTTATTAAACTCCTTTGAATTGTATTCTGTGCCTCTGTCACTCTTTAGGACTTTGATTCTTTGGCCACTTTGATTTTCGACGTGGTTCTTGAATTTTTTAAAGATTGAGAAAACCTCTGATCTTTCATGAAGAAAGTATACCCACGTCATTCTTGTGTAATCATCAATGAATATGATGAAATATTTATTTTGACTGGGTGTAGGTGTCCTCATCGGACCGTGCACGTCCGTGTGGACAAGTT
The DNA here is from genome assembly GCA_014182555.1 of Eucalyptus erythrocorys. NCBI lineage: Eukaryota > Viridiplantae > Streptophyta > Magnoliopsida > Myrtales > Myrtaceae > Eucalyptus > Eucalyptus erythrocorys. The sequence continues at coordinate 9,082,105 of CM024606.1, read as the reverse complement.
CCACTGGCTCCTTAGCTTTCCATTTTTGGAAAGATCTAGACTACACCAGACTTAATGGAGAAAGAAAAAATGGTGGCAACAATTTGTCCAAGACAAAGTTGAAGATTCTCGTACGTTGAAGAAATTTCTAGTAACACACACGCAAGAAAATGCAAGAAAACTCTCATAATAAAAGCTGTTTTTTTACCCATTCTCCCCTTGCCTTGTAGTCCACTTTTATTCACACATACACACTTGCACACACACACACACGCTTCCGCAAAATCATCCAATAGTGGTATCAGAGCCATGTCTTTGGGTTAATGTTTGGGCATTTGTCCTACCTACCCATTCCTAAAAATATCCTTTCCAAATACCCACTAATTAAACCATGGCCAACTCTACCTCATCCTCATTTCCCATCCCCATTTTTTATGGAACAAGTATGACTTTTGGAGCATAAAAATGACTACATTCTTGATGGCCCAAGACTTATGGGACATCATGGAAAAAGGTTGCGAGGCTCCGCCAGAAGGTGCAAGTGTTTCGAATGATCAACTACAAAAGGATGCAAGGGCGCTATACTTTATCCAGCAAGCACTCTCGGAAACTGTATTTCCGAGAATAATTGGAGCAAGGACTGCAAAAGGGGCTTGGGATATACTACAAGAAGAATTTCAAGGATCGGAAAAGGTACGTACTATTCGCCTTCAAACTTTGAGAAGAGATTTTGAGAATTCTAAAATGAAAAATTATGAGACCGTACAAGAATATTGTGGAAAATTAAAGGAACTCGTTAATCAAATGAGAGCCTATGGAGATGGGATAATTGATCAAAGGGTTGTTGAGAAAATATTGGTGTCACTTACCAAAAAATACAACTCCATAGTTACAACTATAGAAGGAACTAAAGACTTGACGACCCTATCAATAAGTGAATTAATTGGCTCTCTAGAAGCACATGAGAAAAGACTAATGGCACAAGATGAAGATTCAGTTGAAAGTGCCTTCCAGTCTAAAGTAAATACACGGTCTCATCAATCTAAAAGTGGTGGAAGGAGCTCATGGAAAAATAAAAGAGGAGGAGAAACTATACAAAAGGAAAATTATCCACCTTGTGGTATTTGCAAGAAAACAAATCATTTGGAGAAGGATTGTTGATTTAAAAATAAAAAACAATGCCGCTTTTGTAAAAAATATGGCCACGTAGAAAAAGATTGCCGCTCGAAAACAAATAATCGAGCAAACTATGTAGGAAAAAAAGAAAGTGAAGAGAATACATTCTACACAAGCCAAGCGGCAAATGATAATAAAAATGAAACATGGTACATTGATAGTGGGTGTAGCAATCACATGACGGAGGACGAATCTATATTCATTGATATTGATAAGTCGGTGAAATCTCAAGTAAAATTGGGCAATGGTGCATTAGTAGATGTCAAAGGAAAAGGCACCATCGCCGTGGAAACGGAGAAAGGCCCAAAATATATACATAATGTATATCTAGTCCCTCGTCTTGCACAAAATCTCTTAAGTGTGGGCCAAATGATACAAAGTGAGTATTCTCTATATTTTGGTGGAGATGCCTACAATATCTATTATAAAAATGTCATTGCCTCTGTTAATATGGAAAACAATAATTTTTATATAAAATGGAAATATGTCAAAGATATAGCCATGAAAGCTCAACTTGATGATTCATGGCTATGGCATTGAAGATTTGGCCACTTCAATTTTGCTAAGCAGCAGACCACGTGGGTAGCAAAACGCAAAAGAAAAGTCAAGAATAGTGGCTGAAGGAGAACAATCTAGAGAAGTCTCGTGCATGGGAAATCTTGAATGAAAGTCAACAATGGCTGCTTGACCATGAAGAAAGAATGATCTAGAGTACGTGGGCAGCCGAGAGAATAGAAAAATGAAGAAAAATAAACACATGGACCCCTGGAGTGCCATAAGTTGGCACAAAATGACACTTTAATACCAAAAGTTACGAAAGGTACATTTAAGTGCCAAAATTGGAGCAAAATGGTACAGTTGAGTGCCAATCCGGCCAAAATCCGGCCAAAACGCTGACAGGGAGATTTTCCGGCAGGCAAAGGCAAAACGGCGTCGTTTCGGTGTTGACATGAAAAAAATAATATAAAAATTAATTAAATTAAAATTAAAATTAAAATTAAAATTATTTAAAAAATTTTAAAATAACAAATTTTAATATTAAAAAACTAAAAAAATTTTAAAAAAAAGTTGCCACGTCAATGCAAGAATTAAAATAATATAAAATTAATTAAAATTAAAATTAAAATTATTTAAAACATTTAAAAATAACAAAATTTAATATTAAAAACTAAAAAAATTAAAAAAATTAAAAAAAAAGTTGCCACGTCAATGCAAAAATTAAAATAATATAAAAATTAGTTAAATTAAAATTAAAATTATTTAAAACATTTTAAAATAACAAAATTTAATATTAAAAACTAAAAAAATTAAAAAAACAAGTTGCCACGTCAATGCAAAAATTAAAATAATATAAAAATGAATTAAATTAAAATTTTAAAATTTTAAAAATTTTAATTTTTTTTGAATTTTTTAATATTTATATTTGTATTTTTAAATATTTTAAGTAAATTTAGTTTTAAATTAAATTAATTTTTACATTTATTTATTGTAACGTCAATGCAAAAACGACGTCGTTTTGCACTTATTTGGCCACGTCGGCGTGCAAAACGGCGTCGTTTTGCATTTATTTCGTCGTAATTTGCACACGTAAGCATTTTGGCTGGATTTTTGCCAGAGTGGCACTTAAGTGTCCCTTTCTTTTTCGAATGTGGCACTTAAGTGTACCTTTCGTAACTTTTGGCACTTAAGTGTCCCTTTGTGCCAACTTTTGGCACTTGAAGCGTTCTTATCCCAAAAAAAATAGAGAAGGCACCAAAAGATCCGAAGAAGCTGCACGAGCAGGAGAAAAATAAGCAAGTCTGTAATACAATATTACTCAATGTCGGTGAAGAAAGGCGGTGCTCACGCCTATAAATAGGAATTGTATGTCCTTAGTTTCATGTAGCCAAAACAAAACCAAAACCACTCCTTCCTTTGTAATACAAACTCTCATAATAAAAGCTATTTTTTTTACCCATTCTCCCCTTGCCTTGTAGTCCACTTTTATTCACAAATACACACTTGCACACACACACGCTTCCGCAAAAACATCCAACATCTTCGAATAAAAATCAAGGAAACAGATGCAAATGTTGCAGCAAAGCTTACTATCATCGTAGCAGCAACTTTGCTTACTCAACGTGATTTTTCGCCAGCTAAACTTCACTAAGTACCTGCGGGAGAACTGATGAAATGCGCCTACACTATAAGACTTTAGTCATGAATATTCGGTCTAACTGTTTCTGTGCAAAGTCTTGTTATTAATGCTCAAGGCGGCTTGATCAGTGACAGAATCAAAGAAAACGTCCGAAGCGGACATGTTTGCACAAAACGAATATGACTGGAGATAAAATACAAATTACAAAAAGAAAATCTGAATGTGGTATGACACAATATGCCTCTCATAATATGTTAACATGAACTAACATGTTTTCATGATAATTAATTATGTTCTCACTCCTTGAGCAATGTCATGATGAACTAATAAGATGATTAATAACTTCAATTAAATGGAGAAATGAAATATTTAACGTGGTTTAACACTATATAGAGTATTTTCCAGGAAACAATCATGGAACGAACATATTATAATACTTTTCGATAATTGAAAACAAACGTTTGTCCAAAATATGGAGATATGAAGAGAGAAAAGAATGAAGCTGATTGCTGCATATGAACTTTTCCTTTTGCAACGATGGTTTTCCTTTTTTTTTTTTTTTTTTTTTTTTTTTTGTGGTCAGATCGAGGGTTTTTGTTATTCATAAGAAGGATTGGGTTCTTCTCCTGGAGTAAACATGTTTTAATGTTTCTCAAGCACATTTTTTAGCAACGAACGTTTCTGTTATTGTAATTTCTGAAGTCCTTTATGGAGATATTCTGTTTCTGCGTGCCCTAACGTTATACTTTTTACTGCAGAGATTGCTTCGAAGTTTATCGTTCTGATTGTGCGAGAGCGCTTGTGCTCCATTCCTTCAAACACAGTGTCTTTTGCTTCCGGTGATTGTTCCTTACCAGCTGAATGTGTTATCTTCCCCGGGAGTGCGGATATCCCAGGATCATCGCTCATTTGAGTTCGCACGCCGATTCCAACCAAAAACCCAAAATTCAAAAACCAAGAATAGAATGAAATTCATAATGAACTTGAAGATCCCGTCCTAAGTAATAGAGGCAGTTAAGGACCAGAAAATTTGTGCTTTCTTCATGGTTGAAAATTTATTATTGCATGTTGGATGGGACTGCATCGAATATGGACTACGTGTTCAAAAATCTCGTGACATGGGCCTTGCTGGTAAATGTGCACATTGATATGTGTATGCTAACTAGTCCATACAGATCTAGCTCATAAGATAAAGAATTGACACTCGATTAATTTCACATAAAAAATTATATTATTTCCCTTTTTTTATTTTGTTAACTTAAATGATTAAGTGGACGAAGTTTTATCTACTCATGAGCCCAATTATAAATTGCATATGTTATAAACAAAGAGGCATAATCAAGCAATTTTAGCCCTCATTTTTGGGCCAAGAATTGTGTAAAATAGAAGCATTATTTGTAGTTAAGGAAAATAAATCGGAAGTTAAAAGAACATGTGAGGATAAAATGACTCACGTTATGGAATAATGCTAGCTCATCACTAGATTTAGCATTTGTAGACTTAGAATCTGCTGGCTCAGTTGACTCTGATCCATGTACGACTCGGCTCATCGTAGTGAAGAAAAGAATAACCAATGTCGGTTTTAAGTTGGTCTTAGAATAAGTTGCAGTAAGCTTTTCTTGTCTCGTAAAAGTACAAAAGGAACGGCCGGAAGGGAAGATGCTAGTGATTCATGCGATTACTGCAGATTTGAAGCAAGCTCCAGTCACGAATTCTCAATTTGTAGAGGTTTACACATGAGGTGGAGTGCTTAGAAAAATGATGTCCCTCGACAAGTAGCTCAGGTCAATTTCCCATGTCTGTTCCCAACGTTGTGATTCATGAGGGGTGGTGTTATTACATTCTTAGTGGTTTGGGACATGTGAGAGAGAGCGAGAGAGAAGCAAACGAGAAGCCCAGGACTTCTCCATTAAATCCTCAACCTTGTGGCTTCTGGTTCACAGTGCAGAGAAGTTCAAGCAGCTAGTGAGTTCAACACGCATTCGCTTGTTTCACATTTCATGCCTCAGTCTCGTACCTCTTATTCTGATCAACATACTTTCACCACTTCACATATTTGACCCACTCACTTTTAACGAGCTTATTTTCCACGCAGCATGTATCGGTTCATTTGCATCAGTTCTGATGATGCCTAATTGCCTTCTCATCTTTAATGGGTCTTATAGCGAATTTTCATTCTTTATATATTTTTTTTGCATTCTTTTTCCGAACAGTTTACTATTATTGTCCCGAAATATGAGGCTAGAAGGCAATATGGCGAGCGAGATTTCAAGACGTCGCTGACCCTTGGAAGCATTGCTGCTTTTGCTATGTTTTTGGGCTGCCTCGGTCACCGAATCGGAGTACGTGAAGTACAAAGACCCAAAACAGCCCGTCAATGTGAGAATCGAGGATTTGATGGAAAGGATGAGGCCAGCCGAAAAGACCGGCCAAATAACTCAGGTTTGAGCTGACTGTTGCGTCAGTTAGAAAAACTACTTCATAGGTAGAAGTACTAGTTTTTCTTGACCGACATTATGAAAAATTGGGGAATGTGATCAAAACCACGATCTAATCTTTTATATTTCGTGCTCATCTGAAGTCTATTAGTGGAAGTCAAAGCTATACCTTATCAGCATTGAATGTTATTGGTTTGTGCAGGGAGTGTCTTGAGCAGCAGCGGAAGCGTACCGGCCACAAGCGCCTCGGTGGAGGCTTGGGTGAATATGGTGAACGGGTTCCAGAGGGGAGTTCTCTCAACTCGTCTTGGCATTCTGATTATTTACGGGATAGATGCTGTTCACGGCCACAACAATGTCTATAAGGCGATTGTATTCCCTCACAATGTTGGCCTCAGTGTGACTCGGTATGCATACATATTCGGTATTCCTAGCCATGTGGTCCTATTTCTTTACGTATTCTGTAACATTTCCATAGTCTTTAACAGGAGCAAAAAAGGTACGACTTTGTATTTACTCCAGAGAATTCACTAAGGTAGTTTCATACCTCAGGGACCCTCAACTTGTGAAGAAGATAGGAGCGGCGACGGCTCTAGAGGTCAGAGGCACTGGAATCGTTTTCGCTTCCTATATCACTGTAAGAGAAATGACGAATACTCATTTGTAATCTCTCTTCCTGGAAGTACTTTGCCGTATGATCACTTAATATTCCTAAAACCGTGCTAGTGCCAATATTTCTTTCTCTGTATCAATGACAATCTCTCGAGTTGATTTCCAACTATTGTACTTTTACAGGTGTGCCGAGATCCTAGATAAGGTCATCGCTATGAAAGCTACAGCGAGGATCCTGCAATTGTCAAGGCGATGACCGAGAAAATACCCGGTCTACAGGAAGATATTCTTCCTGGCTCTCGAAAGGGTCTCCCCTTCGTAGCTTGAAAGTACGTGTGACTTAATTTAGGATACGCGTATAGAAAACCGAGTTTCACTTCTGATGCATTTGATTATAACACCAATGTTCAGGATACGGTCATATGACTGCATAGAACAACTCTTTCTCTGTCTGTTTTAAATTGACATGTCGTATGGTTCAAGCATAAGCTCTTCTCAATAGTTTTGTTGCATAATGGACGCTTTTCTGTAAGTATACGAGGTATCTTCACATTGAAATCATAAACAACAAGAATTAAAAGAACCTTGTGCAGCAAACCAGATTCCGAGTTAGCTGATTGGTAAATTTTCAAGTGAGGTGAATTTTTTTCCTTAAACTTTTTTTTTTTTTTTGGCAACAATGAGCTGACTGTGGGCTAATAATCAAGGTGGACAATGCAGGACATAAGTTGTTTGCACCAAACAAATATAACATGGGGTAAAACACAAAATATAAAAAGATAATCGAATATGATATGACACCACATGCCAACATCATTACTAGTAGGGAACTTTGTCAATGTATGCCACACGACAAGAATCATGCTCTATTCTAGAGGTGGAACGTAAGGTCCCCAAAGTAATAATAAGCAACAAATCCTTATGACAAATAGGAAAATTATTAATAAGTTCAATTACGCAAGATGGAAAACAACCAGAATTAACTACTTGAAGTTAACCCTAGCGATTCGTTCAAAAAAAAAAAAGTCAACCCTAGCGACGATTATTCAAATCGAATCATGTCCTAAATCCCAAACCAACTTCTACCCAAAAGATTAAGGGTTGGAAAAAGAAGTCTCCACCCAAAAAAATCTCCTACTCAATGTTCATAAAAATAAGATAAAAACCTAGAATTTAGAATGACTAAAGATAAAAACCTAGAATTTAGAATGACTAAGTTACGCTCTCATTATCTCCCTCACTGTCCCCCAGTGGGCTCGGTGGTAAGACCGAAACCAAGTGGGAAGAGAGGATCGTAGTGAGGGTCACCCACGTTCATGGGAAGCTGATCCACGGTCTTGAACCAGGTCATCGGCGACTTCCCGGTGAATCCATAGTCCCCGAACAAGACGTCTGCCACCCCTTCTCCCTCACTCCCGGCAGCCACGCGGCCACCAGCGCGTCCATGTTCGCCACGAGCGGCTCGATCGTGACCGGCCTCCCTGAAACCACGACCACCACGCACTTCACCGACGAGCACACCTTGGAGATGATGTCCTCACCCCGCTCAGCCAGCGTCAGGTTCGTACTGTCCCCAGCTGTCTCCGCGTAGGGCAGCTCCCCGACCACAACGATGGCGTATGAGAAGTTGTGTGACTTGACGAAGTCAGCATCGGGGTTCTCGCTGAAGACAACCTCTGTGTCGAGGTCCACAGCCTTACTTATCGCGCCTAGGATGGTGGTCCCTATTGTCAAATGCACAAAATCATGAATCAACTTCATCAGAAACTCCATACTTTGATCAAACATGTAAATGTGAAAATATCATGTCTTTACCGTGACAGTGTACATTCGATATAACTCACAGTGGCAATATTATCATTAATGCGGACATTGCCTTGGCTACATCTCAGTCCTCAACATGACATCAATTTTTGCGTACTAAAGAAGGGAAAGAGAATGTACCACTGGTCAAGTTGTTGCCACTTCCACCTTGCCAAGTGATGGTCCAACCACCACATTGATAGCCCAGATTGTTGGCATGACTCCCAGCGACGAGTATCTTAGAGGCGTTCTTGGCGAGCGGCAACACCGGGGGATCCGCATTTTGCCCGTTCTTCAGCAGAACCAATGATTTCCTAACTGCTTCCCTTGCTAAATTCCTATGATCCTACAATGACACAGAATTGGAATGAAACAGTGCTTGTGTACACTTCATATACAATCCTTTCTGATAAGTAATGTGCTCTTGCATCGTCTAACCTGACTTCCAAGTTGGGAAAGATAGGTCTGATCACCCAGAGGATTCTCAAATAAGCCCATCATGAACTTCACCCTCAAGATCCTCTCGACGGCGTCGTCAATACGACTCATGGGGATCACATTATCATTGACCAATTGGGTGAGGGCATCAATGAACACCGTGTGATTGAAGGGAACCATGACCTAAGAACAGAAAGGGGAAAAAAGAAAAAGCGCTTGCCCATCAAGATTAATTTGGTGATCCAATACTTTTGCATGAAACAAAAAGGAGATAGTCATAGCCACTGACCATGTCAATCCCTGCACCAATCCCCATCTGAACAGAGTATGCGTAATTTGCTCCAGGCGGGGTGGTGATCTTATCAATTCCTTTCCAATCAGATATCACGAAGCCCTGCAAGAATTTAGAGTAAGTTGACTCAATTCAATCCATAGTCGGTATCAATCACATATGGCAAGGCTGAGGAGAGACTAATAAATATACCCTAAACTTCAAGGTGTTCTTGAGGAAGTCCGTGACGAGAAAGCGGTTAGCGTGCATCTTCATTCCGTTCCAGCTCGAATATGAGACCATGATCGTTGAGACACCCTCATTTATGGCTTTGTAATAACCAGGCATGTGAATGCTCAGCAGTCCATGCCAATCAGTCACTGTGTTGTTCTCATTGATGCCCCTCGTAGTGCCGCCGTCTCCCACATAGTGCTTTGCACAGGCCAAAACCTTGTCCCTGTCCAAAGTATAAGATAACATCATCATTTAACCTAGTCAAATAGCATGAGAGTTGCTCAAGACTCTACCCAGCATTTCAAAAGGGACACTCGAGCCTTTTACATCGTCAGAAGACTTTAAAGTATTCACTAATACGACACCTTCGACAAAATGTGATACCAAGAGGGCGATTGACAAACCCTTTATTGGTGGGACAAAGCTAAATCGGAACTAATCACCAGCTCAAACTAGTCTACTCAAAACAAAAAGCTTACTTTCCGCCGAGATAAGGCACTCCCTTTCGCCCGCCGGCGGAATTTCTCCTTGCAATCCAGGGATGATTGACGTCATGGCTTTAACAATGGATGGATCCTCGCTATAGCTCTCATAGCACCTGCCCCATCTTGGGTCTCTGCATGCCTAATTCAATGTTTCGAGATTGAAACAGAGAATGGTAAATAAATGCATTGAGAACACTCGAAACTTGATACTTGTCAAAATTATCATAATTAAATTAATACTTACGGCAATGCATGGCGCAAACGCATAATTAATCCCTGTCGCCCTGACTTCAAGTGCAGTCGCAGCCCCAATTCTTTTCACGAGATCCGGATCCCTAAAACGATAAACAGCGACTTTTCTTTAGATTATAAACTTAAACACTGGAAATTATTGTGATATCATATGGAATCTACTCAAGATAAGTAATTAAACAAAGATAACTGCGTTGATGACATTGCAATCAACACCCTTATCACGTGATAGCATAATGTGATATTTCGTAATTTTGATAGTAATACTTGATCCTGCTATACCAGCTTCTGAAGGAACTGTCTCTTCTCATTATAGTAGGCTGTCACGTAGAGCAGAAAACACGTATGTCAACAAATAGGATTCTAAAATATGCTTACCTCGTAGCCCCGAGACCAACATTATGCGGGAATATAGTGGCTTGATACACGTTGTTGTGCCCGTGGACCGCGTCAATGCCATAGATAATCGGGATCCCAAGGCGACTAGAGAGAGAACTGTTTTGGAACCTATTCACCATGTCCATCCAGTCTCGAGCCTTGGCTCTGGGGAACGGAGAGACCCTTTCGCCGCTGAGCACGCTGCCGATGGAGTAGTTTTTCAGGATTTCGGGGGTGACCACGGAGGAGTCGACCTGCGTCATCTGGCCAATCTTTTCTTGAAGGGTCATTCTTCGCATGAGGTCTCTGATCCGCGCATGGAGGGGTTGACTGGGGTCCTTGTACTTCGAGTAGCCTTGATCGGCTGGCGCCGTTCCGGCGATCACGGAGCAACAGCACAGGAAGAGGATCACTCCCATTGAAAGGAATGAAAGCTTTGCCATCCTTGTTTCGCTAATGTCAATGATCCTGCAGGATGAAGATGATCATCGACATGAAGAAGTGAATGCCCCCAAGTTTGCTTGGTCTACGAAAGAAATTATCAGTTTTGATTGGTGAAGTAACCAAGTTTACTAATGCAATCGAAAATTTCCCAATTCTGCTGATCTAAGTATTTCAAAAAAGTCGAGGTTGAATCCAGCACAAAGAATAACTCATTAATCTACTTTACCACTAAAACTTCGAACAACTAATAAATCTGCCTCGCAGAAACAAATCATCAAACATAAGCAAACGCAGTACGATGAACAAAAGCAGATCTATTTGTAATCACCTTCAATGCTTCTTCAACTTCAAGCTCTCGCCCCTAAAAGAAGTGAGAACAGGCGACAGACTTTTTAAAGACGGTCAGCGAAATTCGTCACCAAAAGTCTGAATTGCTTTGACTGTGGTTTAATCTCCCTCTCTCCCTCTACTCTATATATATAAGACAACTCCTACCCGTATTAGATTTTCTGCCGGAAGACATCATCACGTAATCAACCATCAGACAACTCTTACGCGGATTAGGATTATATATATATCGGACAACTCCTACTCGGATTAGGATTGTTGCCGGAAGACATTATCACGTCATCAACCATCATATAAATAGACAATCAGACAATTTCTACCTGGATTAGGATTGTTACCGGAAGACATTATCATGTAATCAACCATTAGACAACTGCTATCCGGATTAGGATTACTGCCAACTTCTCTACTTTGGATGGATAAAGATAAGCGCGTAGTTTCAAGACAATATCTGCGATTAAGATTTAAATTTTCTATTCCTATTGTTAGGCAACAAGTTAAGGATCTGTTGAATTTGGGTTTATCAAGTAGCTGGGAGAGTGGTCTACAGACCTTTGCAAAAAGTGGAGAAATTAAGATTGCACAACTCGATTATCCGTTTCCAAAAAAACAGATTTTTTTTTTTTTTTCGTGTTGATAGATTTATGAAAGAATCAGTAAATATTAGAAATCTGTTGATAAAGAAAATTACCAGGCACCTGATCGGACGACTCCACCATCCAAGTGATCGGCAATTGAATGAAGCATAAAGGTTGCATTCAATTTAATTAACAGAGCATATGGGATTTCATGTGAGGACATCACTGCATGCTCTGTAGAATTCATTTAGTCATAGCATTTGAATGAAATCATGTTAAACAAAGAAAATAGAAAAAGAATCATAGACATTGCATCTTAGTTATTTCATATAACTTTGGTCATGCGTCATTCCCATAAAGTAGAAAGCCCACGTGTTATTGCATGTCATCGCTTCCCAAGTTTAAGCTTGCAGATCCTGTTGCAATTAAGTGGAGAGTAGAAACCAATGTCTACTCGTGCGCTCCAGGTTCTTTATTGGTTCTGGTAATTTATTTACGTTTTGATTATTGAGTGTTATATTAACTTCACCCGCATCGTCATCATTTCACATATCAGTGACATAAAATAAAAGCTGACCGAGACAAAATGCAAAACTTACTTGGGATAAAGTGAAAAAGTGCTAAGAGAACCTTAGTTAATTTTAGTGTAATCAAGTCCTCGAATCTAATGAATCTCTAACTCGTGTAAGTAAATATAATCATACAATTTACTTGGGTGCCTGATCGATTCTAACTGATTAGTGGCGACTCTAAAAGGTTACGTGATTGAATCTAGTATCAAGTTGTGGTTGGTAGGGCTTGTGCTAAACGTCGTGGTTAGTAATTCATTGGACATCCTTCGGTGGTTTATCTTAGGGAAGGTCACAACAATCAATTGGAAAGTAGAATATTAAAAAAGAAGTTTTAGGCCAATACAAGTCAACACAATTTAAGAACAACTATAATATGTCGATACAAATTATCAGTCTTGTGGGTGCATAATAAAGCAAAGAAGTAGGCAAAAGAAATCGTATAGAATTTTTAGTGGAAAACCTTTGAAGCTGGGAATTTTTTCGACCAAAAAAGAAAAGATGAGAATTTCAAAAAGAAGCAATTAATTACGAAAAATAAAAGTGAGGGTGAACTCATGACGTCGGCCCAAAGAATTAAATCATTTTCATATTGACAATTGAAATGTGCTGGGCCATTAATAATCGCAACACCCCAGGAAACGACAATACTCCAAAATACCATTAACAATCGACAACACCTCGTGGTCTATCGTCGATCGATCTGGAGAGTGGGTCTCGGCATGTTGCGCAAAATCCCGCTCAAAATACCACTAACCGCTGTACCAAAAAGATAAGTATCACATATCTACCTAAAATAACTTGAAATGATAGAGTAAAGTACATTATAAAATCTGTAAAAGCAAAATTACAGAGATTTTGGACCATCTATACAATAAGTTTAAGATAGATTGGACAATTACTCCGATTTCAAATGACCCTTGTGTAACTTCTCACCGCATTACCTACTCAAATCATCATATTTTACCTACTTTTTTCTCAAGTCATTAAGTTTGCATAGTGTTCGAGACGCTTTTTAATGTTACAAATTGAAGAGTTTAACGAACGGTTATTCCGCAGCAAGGTTACTAGCAATGTGGCTTAGCTGCATAATTCATGTTTTATGTTCCTCATGTAAGACAATGTACCTTAATCGAGGAAATTACTAATATAGTTCATTCAATCAATATCTGTAAGAAATCGATTACATAAACACTGACTGTTCTACATAATATAGCCGGTATTAACATGGATAATTTTTGTAATTTTTTGAATTTTTCTTTTTTAACCCTTCTTCCTCTATTGGTCATCAAGTTTCCTCTACAAGAACCAATAATACTCACTCTTACTGGCCTTTGATGAGCTTGCCCTCCTCAGAATCTGGCAAATGCCAACCTTGCTCACTGAGCAAGGCTCACTCTCGTAGGGGTGAGATCACCTGTATCTAGTAAGGGTCAACCTCACTAGGCAATGCTACAAGGTCAACCCTCACCATGATGAGGTTGCCCAAGGCTAGCACCACTTGCCTATGGTTGATTGTCAACCATCATGGAAGATGGGAACTAGCGGAGGAGAAGGAAAAATGGGGAAAAAAGAGAAGACAAGAACAAAAATTTAAAATTCTGCAAAAATTATCTATCTCGACGTCGATTGTATCACGTAAAATGATTGGTGTCAACATCTTTAATTCTGGCTAAAATTGATCAAATGAATTATATTAGAAAATTGTCAAAAGGTTCGAGATTAATGGCCAAATTGAAAATTTATGTGCAAAAGAACCTCATTTAGAGTGTCTTCTTCATAAAAATCGTCATTTACGCCTTCTTCATATATGACCCAGGGAGAATTGGGAACTATATATTAGGATTTTGCTATCTTAAAATTTCTTATAATATGAGCCATACAATATTTATGAATCTTTTTTATAATCATAACTTCCTTGATCCTTATCATTACAAAATAAAATTCTGACTCTCAAATGGTTTTAGTTAATCTTCTACAGAATAAGTCTCGGGCAATATTTTATATTTTATTTCTTCAATGAAGTCAAAGGTACTCGGCTCTCGGACAATATAATTCGTAAGAAATATGAGAAGGCGCGTCTTCAGCTTTTCAATTCGGTGGACTTTTTCCATTCCACATATGATTTCTTCGATCCGAGAAATCCGAAGCCTGCAGTTCATTATTTCAAATTCTACGATCATAGTTGTCGGTGATTCATACATTCAACGGTGCCAGCAATTTTTAAATTTCAATGTCCCATCTAGAAAATCTGAAAGGAATAACAGAAAAAGAAAATGGAATTTTTTTCATTCAATACTCTGGACTTGTGTGACACCGACTCGCACGTCGTCGAAGCACGTGAATCTCATATATGACTCACTTAATAAATGGCTCATTTGAGTTAGATTCCGGGCATGATGTACTTAACAATTTTCACATAACGAAAGCATTTCGTTAGAACTACATATGCTATGAAACATGCTTGAGTATCACATAAATGGGAAAAGTTCTCATTCCACCTTGAAGAGACTTCAAAAAAGGACTCAATAATTCATGCTTTCCATCCATTTACAAAGTCGCCGTTTTTCATTCTACGGTGTAAATTTCAAATTATAAAATCCTAACTCTAAGATCATATAGCAATAAATCGATTATGGATATAAACTTTAATAAATCTAGTACTAATTCGGCATAACTTTTATTAATTAGTGCTTTTCAAAATACATGTTAAACAGCCGATCTAAAAAAATCTACGATTCTAGTTGTGTACGTGTTTTCGATTAAACCGTTGAGAGAGAGAGAGAGATCACTTTGTGGTCTTTCCCACTAGTTTTAAATTTGATCACTTTGTGGTCTTTATTTTTCGGTTAATGTATAACCAGTTAAAAAATTTCAGAAATAAAAATCTCCACCTACCTTTTTAAAATTATCTACGTGTGGAATTTTTTTTTCCTTTAAAACGTGTCAGATTGTCCCATGACTTGAAAAAGGACAATGTTAAGTCTTACCAAACACGCTTTCTTTTCCCCTATTTGCAGTAGTGAGCTTTATTAAAATGTGTTACCTTTCAAATTTTTAAATTTGTAATTGTCGGAATGGGACTATACCGAATTCAGCTGCACCAAAACGGCTCCACTGCTTTCGAGGTTTTGAACAGAGCGAACCCGATTGGGCCGGAGTCCGTCGCCGGAGATCGCCGACGGTGTCGCCGTCTGCTCTGCTCGACCCCGGCCAATCCGCGTCGTCGAAAATCTCAACCTCGACGCACGCACAGCACCAGAGACAGCGACAGCGAGGGAGAGGAGACGGCGACGATTTGTCGGCAACGGTAACATTCGAGGGCTGGCTCACGTGGGCGGCGGGGAGACGCACGTGCTCGGCCTTTCTTTTTGCCGGGCATCGCTTTGCGTGCCGCTGCCTGGGCCAGTGGGGATAACGTCTCTCGCTGCTTCCTTCAATCCCCTTCTTTTTTCATGTTTTGCTTTTTATGGTCACATTCTTTTTTCTCACCGTGCGTCTGATTCTGAAGAAATTATTGGATGAAGAGTTGCGATATTTAACGGGAAAATGGGGAATTGCAAGAAATCCATTGCCTCGAGAATGATAATATTCAAAGATGAAATGCGTCTTGGGATGCGCAATTCAAATTGCTAATTGTTTTTTTTTTTCCGAGAAATAATTGTGATATAGACCATTCAGGTTCTTTGTCCACAAATGGAACTGTTTAAGGGGGAGGAGCTTGCTTTTTCGTAAAGCGATTCAACACATATTAGGAAAGGAATTTAAAACATTGAGACATGACATTGAATGTAAATAAATCGAATTGAGTTGGATTCCAAAACCATAAGGTCGGTTGGATTTCAAATGGTAAGGTGCTCAAGGTCTCGTGCAGTATTATTGGTTAAGAATTTGATTTGTGTTTATCCTAAAATTCTAACTAATCTTTTACTAAGAGGACCTATTATACTCAATCAGTCATATTTTCTTCATGTTGATGTGTATGCTTATTCAACATATCATTAAGTAAACATTTAATGAGCTCGATCTTAAGTTTTCGACACAAATTTGAGACTCCAATTTGAGAACCTATCTTAAAGGCTGAGTGTGGGTTCGGATTGTATTTGAAATCCAGAATTATACTATGCATCTCAAATCAAGATCAGCCGTATCCAAAATTCAAATTACCAAAATCTCGTGATTTAGCTATTTTTGTACGCTGTCCTTTCGTGATAAGATTAATTAATTCCGTCCACTCCGTTTCTCTTTAAAAAGCAGAGGTCTCGAATTATCAAATCCCAATCATGATTGATCCTTCCGACACAAGCGGCAATTAAAGCTAATCGCACTTAACGTTAGCCGCGTACTTTGACTCTCTCTCTCTCTCTCTCTCCAACGGATAGGATAGAGTTTCGGACATGCCCCCCAACTCGAGCATGTTGCAGGCTGAGGATGAAGTCTCACCGTCCAAAAAAAGGTTAAAAAAAAGATAAAAGAAAGCACGATCGATATCGAAACCAGCACGGCGAGAAATGGATTGAATAGTGCAGAGACACCTCCCCTATAAAGAAGTGGCGCTTTTCATCTCCCTTTCTCCACATCCCCTAGCCATCGCCCTCTATCTCCCTCCCTACCCATCATCGTCAAACGACGTCCCTGTCGCTCCACCACGCACAGCTCGCGACAGAGAGAAACAGAGAGAAGAAGGGAAGAAGAATTCCCGAACCCAAGTGGGGAAAAAACGATCTGTTTTTCTGGTTCTCTCTCGCACTGCCTTGGAGTACGTGCGTCTTCTTCTACCTCTGCTTCGTTTTCCCCGCGTCTGCATTCCGTCTTGTTGTCGTGTTACTGATGCGGTGCGTTCCTTTTTCGGTTTCCAGCTACGGACCCAGAAGGACGGTTGGGGTGATGAGCGTGATGGGGAGATACTCGGTACCCATTAAGGCGTTCCTGCTGATATGCTGCTTGGCGGCTGTCACGACGGAGGCCAAGTACGTGAAGTACAAAGACGCGAAGCAGCCGATGGGTGCTCGGGTCAAGGACTTGATGCGCAGGATGACGCTGGCCGAGAAGATTGGCCAGATGACCCAGATCGAGCGCAGCGTTGCCACGCCCGACGTCATGAAGAATTACTTCATTGGTAATGTGAATCGAATCGATCAGCTTGCTTCGAATTTTATTAGCTCTATGTGCTTTTCGGGAATAAATTTGCAACTTTTTAGCTCATGGAGCTTGAGAGGTCTGATGTTCTTCGATGGTGGTCGAGCTTCTAGACTGAAACAATCCGGCAATCATTGTTTGAGAAAAGAAAGAGGGACTGGTTATGCGGGAAAAGTGTGGATTAGGACTTGATGTTTTTGTACCGTGATTGATTGAATCTGTCTTGCGGTGATGTGAGAGGATCATGGGTATGTAATATTTCGTGATTTTGATGAATTTTGCAGGGAGCGTGTTGAGTGGTGGAGGGAGTGTGCCGGCGCCGAAGGCCTCGCCGGAGACCTGGGTGAATGCGATGAACGAGATCCAAAAGGCTGCTCTTTCCACCCGACTCGGGATCCCGATGATCTACGGGATCGACGCGGTTCACGGTCACAACAATGTCTACAATGCCACCATTTTCCCGCACAATGTCGGCCTCGGTGTCACCAGGCACGATTCTCTTTGACCAGTCTTAATTCCGATGAAAAGAGTTGTCGGTGTAATTTTTCATTCGGATTCAAACTTACTCGTGTACTTTTATACAGAGATCCTGTGCTACTCAAGAAGATTGGCGATGCCACGGCACTTGAAGTTAGAGCAACCGGTATTCCTTACGCTTTCGCGCCGTGCATTGCGGTAAATTCGACGACCTTTTGAATACGAGAGAGATTTTTCTAAAGAAAAGTCTTGATTGAGCTCGAGCCGAAAGTTTTGTTGGGCGCGTGACCACTCAAATCTTGTTCACAGGTGTGCCGAGATCCGAGATGGGGTCGGTGCTACGAAAGCTACAGCGAGGATCACCGGATCGTCCAGATGTTGACCGAGATCATACCCGGTCTACAAGGAGACCTTCCTGCCAATTTCCCAAAGGGTGTCCCGTTTGTCGCCGGAAAGTAAGAGCCTTTCGCGGTTAACTGATGACACCTACTTTTCCCATTCTGTGTTTCGTCAGCTTTCTTGCTTGGTTGTCATGAGCTTTATCCATGATGTGAATTCATATTATTTTTGTCAGTGCTGTTCACGTTTGTCTTATGTATACATTGATTGGCTCGCTGATTGATGTTGACCGGATGCGTGTAATATTTCAAGCCTTCGTTGGCATGATGACGCCTGTTTGTCTCATGCGCGGACTTGCTTAATCTTGTGAGCTAATCACGCGATTGTGGTCGATGATAATTCGCTCGAGAAAAAGAATTAATTGAGATTAAGTCATGTAATTTATGAAGTTTAGTTTTAAAAAATCATGTAAACACGCGCTGTCTTTAGTGCTGATGCTGAGGTCTGGATAACTTCTTCATTGGTCATACGTGGGAGGCACTTCGGGGTGGACCATGTTGTTTCTGTAGATATCGAGTGCATGAAAGTTGAAACAGCTATGGATTCCACCCTTGTCCTGATCAATAGTGCTGTGATTTCACGGGTTGACTTGTCGATCTCCAATCTTGACTAGTGTGTTTGTTTTCGCTTAGGAACAAGGTCGCAGCTTGCGCCAAGCACTTTGTGGGAGACGGGGGCACGACAAAGGGCATAAACGAGAACAACACCGTCATTGATTACAATGGACTGCTCAGCATTCACATGCCAGCGTACTTGGATGCCATTAGGAAGGGCGTCGCCACGGTCATGGTGTCGTATTCGAGCTGGAACGGCGTAAAGATGCACGCAAACCGTGATCTTGTTACTGGGTTCCTGAAAAAAAAGCTAAAATTCAAGGTAAGGAAACGAAAAGGAGCCAGAGAATCGGATTTAATAAATTCATGATGTTTTGCTATTATTAATGACCAAACAGACCTGAGAATATGAATTTTGCAGGGTTTCGTCATATCAGATTGGGAGGGTATTGACAGGATAACGTCTCCCCCTCATGCTAACTACTCTTACTCTGTTCAAGCCGCAGTCAGTGCAGGAATCGACATGGTGAGTTCAACAAGGATTGTCTCTCAGGCTATGGATATTGCTTATTTTCTTGATTGGTTATGATTTATTGGCTCGAGAAGATGAATATGTATCTGATCTTCATTGCCTTTTTTCTCGCAGGTCATGGTGCCTTACAACTTCAGTGAGTTCCTTGATGACTTGACTCATCAGGTGCAGAACAACATAATCCCAATGAGTCGGATCGACGATGCCGTGAGGAGGATCTTGAGAGTTAAATTTGTCATGGGACTTTTCGATAACCCACTGGCCGATAACAGCCTGGCCAACCAAGTAGGAAGCCCGGTAGGTTGCGCATCAATTGGCTTAAATGAGCAACACGATCGATCTTTCCAAAGTCTTTCTGGCTAAAATTAAAATACCAATGTTGAACAGGAACATAGAGAATTGGCAAGGGAAGCTGTGAGAAAATCACTGGTGCTTCTGAAGAACGGTAAATCTTCGGCAAAGCCATTGATTCCGCTTCCTAAGAAAGCGCAGAAGATACTTGTCGCGGGAAGTCATGCCGACAACTTGGGCAATCAATGTGGAGGTTGGACAATTCAATGGCAAGGCCAAAACGGCAACGATCTCACGACCGGTATGGTCTGAGCATTTCCTGTTGGATCAAGTTGAATGAAAAATATTTCAATATAACTGATGGTTTAATTTTGACATGTTGCCAGGTACCACGATCCTCAATGCGGTCAAGGGCACGGTCCATCCTGATACTCAGGTGGTCTACAACGAGAACCCCGATGCGAACTTCGTGAAGTCCAACAACTTTGCATATGCCATTGTCGTCGTAGGCGAGCCGCCTTATGCGGAGACATTTGGCGACAGCTTGAACTTGACCATCCCCGAGCCCGGGCCAAGCACCATCCGCAATGTGTGCGGGTCAGTCAAGTGTGTGGTGGTTGTCATCTCAGGCCGCCCCGTTGTCATTGAGCCCTATGTCTCGAACATAGATGCACTGGTGGCCGCTTGGCTTCCCGGGACCGAAGGCCAGGGAGTTGCAGATCTCCTGTTTGGTGACTATGGTTTCACTGGCAAGCTTGCACGGACATGGTTCAGGAGCGTCGACCAGCTGCCGATGAATGTCGGGGACCCACATTACGACCCGCTCTACCCATTTGGGTTTGGCCTGACGACCAAGGGCACCAAGGAGAGCGATCCTACACATTCTTGAAAAGAATGACGTATTTGTATAATTTATGTTCCCTTCATCAGTGAGAAGAGTGAAATAGTATCTCAATTTTTTTCCGATTGTTATAAGATCACACTCATTTCTGCAATTATGGGTGTAATTAATTAGTCAGTGGTGACATCAATCTTTCTTCAATTGTTTGCTGCAATCGTGAGAGTATTCTTGTATCCTTGCTCTGTCAATTACACAAAAAGACAGAGCAACTACTCTCAGCAGCTTCAGACTTCCTAATTCTTTTAGGTCAATGTGACGATATTCACCAAAGTGCACATTGAAATGGCAACCTATTCAGTGCGTATCATCCCGTGGATTTGCCCACATATCATGGTAGGAAATCATTTGTTTTGCAACATTTACCATATGGTCAAATCGTCCTATCTTAGGGTCCGTTCGTTTCACGAAAAATAACTTTCGGGAAAATATTTTCCGGATTTTCCGGTGTTCGTTTCACGGAAAATGAACTAGTCAAGGAAAATGTTTTCCATCATTGGAAAAACAACCTCTTACTTCTTTTTATGAATACATTTTCATTTTATTTTCTTGCTTTCTTTTTCTTTTTTTTTTAAATTGAATTTTTAATTTCTTTTTTTCTTTCTTTCCTTTTCATCTTATTCTTTGACAAAGTGGCGGCCGACCAGCCATGACGGCGTCCGGTGACCGGCCGCAAGCCGACGGCCGGCGAGGTGAAACTCTCGCCGGCCTAGGCGGAGCTCGCGGCTCACCGGATTCGACGAGTTGGTGGGGCTCGGGCCTTGCCCGAGCTCGTCACGAGCTTCGCGAGCTTGCGCCGGATCTCGGCGGGTTGCGAGCTCGCCGGATCCTCGGCGGCGGAGCTCGCGGCTCGCCAAATCCGGCGAGTTGGGCGGGGCTCGGGCCTCACTTGAGCTCGCCGCAAGCGAGTTCGCCGGGCTCTATTGAGCCACGCCGAGCCTCGGGCCTCGAAGCTTGCGGCAAGCTCGGCGAGATCGGCCAAGCCTCAAGCTCGGGCCTCAAGCTCGACCGCGGCCATGGGGTCTTGGTCGGCCGCCAGGTAGCCAGCCATCGTCAGGCAGGAAGGAAGCGACGGCGGCGGAAGGAAGAGGAAGAAGGAGGAGGAAGGAGATGGCGGCGGAGGAAGGAGGAGGAGGAAGGAGGAGGGAGGAAGGAAGAGGAAAAGAAAAATAAAGAAAAAATAATAAAAGTGGATTTTTTTAAAAATATAAATAATTAAAAATTCATTTTTTAAAAAATATAAAAATAAAATTAATTTTTTGGTCAATTAAAAATATTAAAATTCAACTTTTGATAATTTTTCCCAAACAATTAAATAAGCTAACGAACGGTGGAAAATATTTTCCACTCAAATTTTAGATTCTAACCAAACACCGGAAAATAGAGTCATTTTCCCCGGAAAATGACTTCTAGGAAAATGTTTTCCAAAAATATGATATTTTCCGTGAAACAAACGGACCTTTAATCTCTTCACTTTTCGCTCGATTTGTCGACTCTCTAAGCTATTTAAGCTATATGATAAACCTAATTCAACAAGTCTCTAGAGGCACGCATGATAAATTTTTCACTCCTCTATTTCTCTTTTTTTGTTCCCGAAAAACAAAAACGGGTTTGGAACAATCCATTTGTTAACACAATTTGATTTTTATTTCGGAATAGATGTCTATTCCGAAATAGATTTGAAGAAAAAATCAAAAAGGTAAAATTTTTAACTTCTCAATTTCATATCAGAAATCAATTTCTGTTCTAAAAATTTTGTCACGTGGATCCTATCTGTTGCCTTAGTCTAGGAAAGTAGCAAATTAGGAAAGCTAGGGAAAAGAAGATTTAGATATTAATAGCAGATGTCCGTGTCATAACTACGTGCTTGTCCTTATCCATCCGGGGTAGAGAAGGTGACATTGTAATCCAGCCTAACAGCCTAGATGGAAATTAAATAACTTCTCGAGATAATGATCTCCAGTCACGGCCCTCGAAATCATCGGACAACTCCACCCGGATTAGGATTCCTGCCCGAAGACATTACTGCGTAATCAACTATATCTATGTGTGTGTAGGAGAGGGAGCGTCAAAGCAATTCAGACTTTCGGTGACGAGCCATTGTTCGTTGTACTACGTTCGCTGACCTTCCCCAAAAAAGTCCGTCGCCTGTTCTCACTCTTGGAGGTGAGAGCTTGAAGTTGAAGAAGAACTGTAGGTAATTCACAAAAAGATCGGCCATTGTTCGTTGTACTACGTTCGCTTATTTTGATGAATTGTTTTCGCGAGGCAGATTTATTATGAGGGTATAGTGGTATAATAGATTAATGAGTTACTCATTCTTTGTGCTGGATTCGACCCTCAAAGACATTTTTGAGATACTCAGATCGGCAGAACCAGGAAATTTTCGATCGCATCGGTAAACTTGGTTACCTCACTAATCTCTCTCTCTCTCTCAGAGCAAGCACTTCATCCCGCAGGATCATTGACATTAGCGAAACAAAGATGGCAGAGCTTTCATTCCTTTCAATGGGGATGATCCTCTTCCTCTGTTGTTGTTCCGCCATTGCTGGAACGGCGACAGCCAATCAAGGCCACGCGAGGTACAAGGACCCCAGTCAACCCATCCCCACGCGGATAAGAGACCTCCTGCGAAGAATGACCCTTCAAGAAAAGATTGGCCAGATGACGCAGGTCGACTACTCCGTGGCCACCCCTGAAGTCCTGAGGGACTACTCCATCGGCAGCGTGCTCAGCGGCGGAGGGAGCGTGCCGTTCCCCAACGCCAAGGCTGCAGACTGGTTGGACATGGTGAACAAGTTCCAAAACGCTTCTCTATCCAGTCGCCTCGGGATCCCGATCATCTACGGCATCGACGCGGTCCATGGGCACAACAACGTGTATCAAGCCACTATATTCCCGCATAATGTCGGTCTCGGGGCTACAAGGTAAGCAAATTTTAGCATTCTATGCATATATCAATCAACATTTGTTGGCATATGTGCTTTCCGCTCTACGTAACAGCTCAATATAATGAAGAGATACTTACTTGAGAAGTTAGTATAGCTTTTGAAATTACGACAAATCACATTATGTTTTGGATAATTAGGGTGTCCGATTGCAATGTTATGAACGAAATTATTTTTGTTTGTTCATCTATCTCAAGTAGATTCTATAGGGTATCATAATAATTTTCAATGCCTAAGTTATGTAACTTGAGGAAAAGTCATTATTTATCTTTTCAGGGATCCGGATCTATTGAAGAGAATTGGGGCAGCAACAGCACTCGAAGCTAGGGCGACAGGGATTAATTATGTGTTTGCGCCAACCATTGCCGTAAGTATTAATTTAAATCTGATAATTTCAACAAACAATCGGTTTTGAGTGTTCTCAGTACGATTATTTACACTTTCCTTTTTCAATCTCGAAAACTTGAATTAGGTATGCAGAGATCCGAGATGGGGCAGGTGCTATGAAAGCTACAGCGAGGATACGTCCGTTGTTCAAGCCCTGACGTCAATCATCCCCGGATTGCAAGGCGAAATTCCGGCGGGGGGACGTAAGGGAGTGCCTTATCTCGGGGGAAAGTAAGCTTTTATTTTGATAAGACTAGTTTGAACTGGTACTTAATTCTAGGCTTTGTCCTACCAAGAAAAAGTTTGTCAATCGCCCTCAAAGTACAACATCTTGTCGAAAATGTCATATTAGCGAATATTCGAAGGTCTTCCGACGTGTCAAGACCAACGTAAAATGCTCCAGTCTATTTTGAGATGCTGATACGCAACTCTCATACTTGTCTCCATTTCTATGATCCTATTATCTCTCAACTTTGGACAGCGACAAGGTTTTGGCCTGTGCAAAGCACTACGTGGGAGATGGGGGCACCACAGGGGGCATCAATGAGAACAACACAGTGATCGATTGGCATGGACTGTTGAGCATTCACATGCCCGGTTATTACAAAGCCATAATCGAGGGCGTCTCCACGATCATGGTCTCGTATTCAAGCTGGAATGGAGTGAAAATGCACGCTAATCGCTTTCTCGTCACGGACTTCCTCAAGAATACCTTGAAGTTCAAGGTACACTTACTAGTCTCTCCTCAGTCTTGCCATTTGTGATTGATATGGATAAGATTGAATTTAATCAACTGGTTCTAAATTCTTGCAGGGCTTTGTAATATCCGATTGGCAAGGTATTGATAGGATCACCACCCCGCCCAGTGCAAATTACACATACTCCGTTGAGAAGAGCATCGAAGCTGGGATCGACATGGTCAGTGGCTATGGCTATCTCTTTTCACTTTATGCGAAAGGATCAGATCACCAAATTAATCTTAATGGGCAAGCACTTTGCTTTTTTTTTTTTTCCCTTTCCGCTCCTAGGTCATGGTTCCTTACAATTATACGGTGTTCATCGATGCCCTGACCCGATTGGTCAATGCCAATGTGATCCCCGTGAGCCGGATTGACGACGCCGTCCAGAGGATTTTAAGGGTGAAATTCATGATGGGCCTCTTTGAGAACCCTCTAGGCGATCGGACCTATCTTTCCCAGCTTGGAAGCCAGGTTAGATGATGCAAGACCACATTACTTATCATAATGGACTGTATATGAAGTGCACACAAGCAATGTTTTATGCCAATTCTGTGTCATTGTAGGAGCATAGGAATTTAGCAAGGGAAGCAGTCAGGAAATCACTGGTTCTGTTGAAGAACGGGCAAAATGCGGATCCCCCAGTGTTGCCGCTTGCCAAGAACGCCTCTAAGATACTCGTCGCCGGGACTCATGCCAACAATCTGGGCTACCAATGCGGTGGTTGGACCATCACTTGGCAGGGTCAAAGTGGCAACAACATAACCAGTGGTACATTCTCTTTCCTTCCTTCTTTAGTACACTGCGTACGCAACAGCTGATGTCGCGTGGAGGATGAGGACGTAGCCGAGGCAGTGTCCGCATTAATGATAACATGCCAACATGAGTTTTATACATGTTTTATTAAAGTGGAGAGTTTCTAATAAAGTTGATTTGTGATTTTGTGCACTTGAAAATAGGGACCACTATCCTAGGTGCGATAAGTAAGGCCGTGGACGTCGACACAGAAGTTGTCTTCAGCAAGAACCCCGATGCCGACTTCGTCAAGTCGCAAAACTTCTCGTACGCCATCGTCGTGGTCGGTGAGCTGCCCTACGCAGAGACAGCAGGAGACAGCACGAAGCTGACGCTGGCGGTGCCTGGTGAGAACATCATCTCCAACGTGTGCTCGTCAGTGAAGTGCGTGGTGATTGTGGTCTCGGGGAGGCCACTCTCGATCCAGCCACTCGTGGCGCATATCGACGCTCTGGTGGCGGCGTGGCTGCCGGGGAGCGAGGGAGACGGGGTGGCCGACATCTTGTTCGGGGACTACGGATTCACCGGGAAGTTGCCGAGGACGTGGTTCAAGACGGTGGATCAGCTTCCCATGAACGTAGGCGACCCTCACTACGATCCGCTCTTCCCATTTGGTTTCGGCCTTACTACCCAACCCACTGGGGAACAATGAGGGAGACACTAGGATAGTGTAACTGTTCTTCTGGATTTTAGGTTTTGTCTCAATTTATCAGGATTCAATAAGGAGATACCTATCTCGTTTCCTAAACCTTCGTAGTCATTTGGATTGAAGGTGGCTCAAAGATTTAGGAATTGGAACAATTTGAATAATCGAACTTATTGGTTATTTTCAAACAGTATTCTGTCTTTTTCCATTTTGCTTAATTGAACTTACTAGGGTATTTTAAATGATATTTTGGTAGAAGAACGACAGCAATTAAGGTAGTGTATAAAGGTATCACAAATATGACTCGCCCAAACTATAGTGGCATGACCGACCAAAAAAAAAAAAAACTATAGTGGCATGTAAGTTGTAACCTGTTTCGGATGTCGAAAAGTTGGATGTGTTTGGGGTCAATTGCAGAAAACCCCAAGGATTTGGGACAGTTTCGGGATATTATACTTGGAAACCTCAAATACTAAACCCGATATGTATAATTGCTCCAATGCTTTTATTTCGTATATCGTCCTTGGGTTATTTAAGTCGCGTTGGGATATACTCGTAGTTTTCACTTTTTGCTTAATCTAAATCTTACGATGGACGCATAATAATTTTTTTTTTTAATCTGAAACTTTCACTACATATATACATATATGTTGATACATAAATTCGCATATAACTTACCTTTCGTTTTTTATAATTCGGATAATGTTTTTATCTTGGGGGCTTTTTGCTTTTCACATAATCCTAAATAGATCCTTATCGAACCTGTGGGTTTGAAACGGTTATTGGAACTTCCGCGACATTTTACTTTTATAAAAATTTACTAATCCCAAAAGTTTTATTATGATCTTTTTTTTTTTTTTTTTTTATCGCCATTTCAAATCACCATTTCAAACCTAGCTTCTCGTTATTGGTAGGTTTTAGATTTTTATGGCCATTGGTCAAAAATATTGTCAACCTTATATTTTGCCACTCTGCAGGTTGTATCTACAAATTTAACTAAATAATAGTGTTTGCAAATTCCAGATGGCTTATTGTATAGTTCATGGGAGATAATTTATCTATAAAAGAAAAAAATACTATCATTGTTCATAAATACCGACTACTTCACTAAGCGGGGTATGGGATATTACATCAAGTCTTGTCGCGACCTCTTTTTTTTCTTCAACGCCCAATCGGGCGGGCGCCTTGCAAAGGCTAATCGTTCGACTAGGTCTATTAGGTGTAGCCCGAACTCTCCTAAGTCCACCAATTTACGATTTAATGGACCAAGTTTTATAACCAGTAAGTTAATTTTAAAAGGAGTCGCCACTAATCGGTTTGGGATGGATCGATTAAAAACCCAAGCGAAATATCGGGAGAAATACTCGCTCTTGCGCAACTAGAGAAATTAGGATCGAGAACTTGATTACCCTAGTTAATCACTAATATCCTTTCGATACCTAATCTTTTTTAAACCTTAAGACTTCTTGGATGTTTGAGGGATTTTCCATACATTTTATGGAGGAAAAACATTTTTGGGTATTTTTCTCATTTTTTGATCATAAAATGCATTTTTTTTATTTTTGATTTTTTTCGAAAAATATAAGCCTTTTTGGCTTTTTCTGACTTTTTTGGTTTTTTTGGGAAAATATGAGATATTTTGATTTTTTTGAAAAATAAGTTATTTTTTTTATTTTTTGATTTTATTTATTAAAATAATATAAAAACCAACCCGGGTTGGATTCCCAGGTTGGGACCGACCTGGGTCGTCCACTTGAAACTCGAACGGGCATA
This sequence comes from Eucalyptus erythrocorys, assembly GCA_014182555.1. Classification (NCBI taxonomy): domain Eukaryota; kingdom Viridiplantae; phylum Streptophyta; class Magnoliopsida; order Myrtales; family Myrtaceae; genus Eucalyptus; species Eucalyptus erythrocorys. Next base: position 9,054,387 of record CM024606.1, on the reverse strand, counting down.
CAACGCAGGCCCGACTCGTTTTTTTTTCTTTCTCTTTTAGTCGCAGCCCAACAGCCCGTCGTTTGAAAATGACCTGGCCCGACTTGACAACCTGGCTTCGCAGGAACCCTAGAGCTCGACGATTCGCAGCACCGAGAGGGGGGAAGCTGTGACATCACCTAGCAGTGACTCGGCGGCCGCGGCACAGACGGATGGTGGCTAGGGTTTCGATGGTGACGGTGCGAGCAAGACCCGTCGTTACCTGTCTGCAGAGAAGGCGTGGCATGGCGGCGAACGGTGGAGGGATGGCGTTAGCTGCTACGACGGCGACGGACAGCATATATTCGTCTTAGGGACGGCATCGTTAGCGGCGGAGGCGACTGCCCAGAGCAACGGACGCGATGAGGTAGCGACAATCGTGACGAGGCAACAACGACGGGTCCTCAACTTCTCAGAGCTGGTCCTCCAGAACCTTCTTTCTTCAGCTCTGACCTTCTACGGCCTCGGCTTCATCCACTCTGGCCAGATGTGAGCCTCCACCGGCCAAATCTGACGCACTCGGGCTCGCTCACCACCGGCCTCCCCCTAAGTCTCTCAGAGGGAGGAGGGCGTTTGAGCTTGCGACTTAATTTTCGCCTTGCTTGCTCTTTGAGTTCCCCGAAGTCTCTTAGGGGATCTCTCTAAGCTTGCTGGCTTGTGTGTGTTCTTCGACGGAGGTGGTGCCCCCTATTTATAGGCGAGGAGGAGGCCAGTCGACGGAGGTTTGGCCGGTGGTCCTTGGTGTGCCGACTGGCCTTCCTCGACCGGCCGAACCAGCGTCAAATCTTCCCCCTTCCATAGAGGCATGCTTGCCTTCAATGCCTCGTCCCCTCAGCCACCGGCCTATGCTCCTCTCTCTGTTGTAGGCTGCTGTTGAGCGCGTCTTCATCGCCGCGCGTGACTTGCAAAGGCGGAAGAAGGAGGAAGGAAAAAGAAGACGGGAGGAAGAAGACAAAGGAAAAAGAGGGGGCCAGGCCAGGTCACGCGGGCCGGGCCACGAGGGGCCTGCCCAAGAGGAAAAAAAAAAAGGAGGGGCTGGGCTCGAAGGCCCAGCCCGACGAGCTACATTTCTTTTTTTCTTTTTTACTATTTTTTTATTGTTTTTATTATTTATTATTTATTATTTATTATCTGAAAAATACATAAATATAGAAATTAAGGCCTAACTAAAAACCTAATTAAAATTTAGGCGTCAACAAGTCTCACTACCGCATTTGGAAAGTAATAAAGTTAACCGGACAAGTTTGGGACAAGCCAAGTCATTCCAAACCTGTCCCACTTCCATCCCTATCTTCTTAGTGAATTTCAAAAGCACAAACCATATTGGCCTCAAGTTCATATAAGATAGACCAATGGGAAAGAAATAAAATATATATATGCATAAGCTTTCGAACCTCAGCCAGGAAACTTTGTAATAATATTTCATGCTATGGCGAGTTTATAGTCCTAAGTACTATGGCTGAATAACTGATAAATTAAAGAAATATAAGCAGATGCAATTTTTATTGGTCAAAGCAACATCTTGCTAACTTTTGTCTAGCATCTTGAAATTCTTTAGCTGTTGATATTTTCTTAATTTCTCTTTCTCCGAATGTGTAATCGAGTTATAAATGTAACAAAAGTACAATCAAGTTCTAAAATTTTCAAAAATACAATCAAAGAAAGGACTTGATTAGACCAATTCAATAAGTTTTACGACTCAATTGCACATTTTAAAAACTTTAGGACTAAATTATACTTGATTCATTCTGCCACCTTGGCCATTCTAGAAACTTGTCAAGAGCCACTTCTTGTCCGAGCCCTCTAACAACGGCAACCGCTCCCCACACTCGTCAAATCAAGTTGTTACAACTCTCAATAGTTTCCTCACAATTCTAACTCTATTAGGTCATGTGACAAGATTTACCTAAGTGTATATCGAAATGGCAATGTATTCGATGCGTATAATCTCAAGCCAGAACCTCCCATTATTGCCTTGCTTAAATTTACCCACATAAATTGTAGTAGGAATTCAGTTGTCGAGTAATTTTCTTTATCAACAATTTTTTGGCTTTTACTAATTCTTTCATCAATCTATTTACATGGACTAAAAGATTCGTTTATATTTTAAACAGAATTGTCGAATTATCCAATCTTAATCTCTTCACTTCTTGCTAAGTCTCTAAACCACTCTTCGCTACTCGGTAAACCCAATCCCACCGATCTCTAATTTGTGTTGCCCTTATACAAGAAAGGTATTGAGTCAGAACAACTGGACTCGGAAAAGGGGGAAAGAAAAGTTATCTTAAATGCTTGGCTAATGAGGATGTGTTAATTGCAGATAATCAAGTTTTAACTGCGTGGTTATCTAAGTAAGTAGGCATGTCTCTCCAATCCGGATAGAAAATCGGAGAGTAAAGAATAAGCGCAAGTGCCATAACTTGCACGGGGGACACTTAAGTGCCATAACTTCAAAACGGTACACTTGAGTGCCGGTTTCGAAATTAAATGGGACACTTAAGTGCCACTCCGGCGACAATCCGGCCAAACGGGCGCGTGGCGATTTTCCGGCGACGGAGGCCCAAAACGGTGTCGTTTTGCACGTTGACATGGCGAAAAACGCAAAAACGACGCCGTTTGTCGGCGACGTGTAAAAAATAATATAAAAATTAATTAAATTAAATTAAAACTTAATTTTATTTAAAATATTCTAAAAAATTAAAAAATTAAAAAATTAAAAAAATTGGAAAAATCTAGAAAAAAAAAAAAAAAAAAAAAAAAAGGGGGAGGCGGAAGGGGGCGGGCGAGGGGCGAGCTCTCGCCACTTTGCCGCCTCCCCGCCGTCGCGAGAAGGGCCGGCGACGGAGGGGGAGGGTCGGCGGGGTCGCCGCCCCCGGTTGACCGGCGGCGGGCCCGCGCCCTCGCCGGATGCGGCGAGCGGCGCGCCCCCTTTTTTAATTTTCTAGATTTTTCCAATTTTTTAAAAGTTTTAGAATATTTTAAATAAAATTAATTTTTAATTTAATTTAATTATTTTTTACACATCGACAAAAGCGGCGTCGTTTTTGCGTTTTTCGCCAAGTCGGCCGTTTGGCCGAATCTTCGCCGGAGTGGCACTTAAGTGTCCCATTTTACTCCGATATTAGCACTCAAGTGTACCGTTTTGAAGTTATGGCACTTAAGTGTCCCCCCGTGCCAAGTTATGGCACTCCAGGTGTCCCAAACTCGAAAATCGGATGTTCCCTTTCCGAAGATAATAATCTCATTCAATGTGTGTCAATCACAGCCCTTGAAATCATTAGACAACTCCATATCGGATTAGGATTGCTGTCGGAACACGTATCACGTAATCAACCATGCATATATGTGTGTCATTGTGAATGTGTGTGTGGCTATATATAGGTATAATAGATGGAGACAGCAACCATAGTAAAATCAATTCGAGACTTTAGTGACGAGTTTCGTTGACCGTCCCTAAAAGGTCAGTCGCCCGTTCTCACTTCTCTTTGGTGCTGAGAGCTTGAAGTTGAAGAAGCCTAATTACAAAAGACCTGCTCTTGTTCATTGCATTGCCTTTGCTTATGTTGTTAATTTTGTTTATGTGAGGCAAATTTATTAGTTGTTTAAGGGTTTGCGCTGGTTTCGACCATCAACCTTTTTGAATTACTTAGATTGGCATAACTCAGAAATTTTCAATCATATCGATAGACTTAGTTGCCTCAATAATCCAGCAAATTGTCTGAGTTTTTTTTGGCCAATCCATCAAATTTATCGTCAAATGCAGATGATTTTACATCTTTGTGTAGGATTAGATGCACAAATTTTTCTGAAGTACTTAGATCACTGGAATTAGCTAATGTTAGTATTTGCGGAAGCGTATGTTTCATGTGTGTGCAAGGGTATGATATAGTTTGTAGAGGATGGACAAGTGATGAGATAGGATAGCTCAAGAGATAAAAATAATTTATGAAAATAATTTTATAATAGTTAAAGGAAGTGTTGGTGGAGGAGCTTCATGATATGGAGTATATTCTCATGCTCCTCTCACTCTATTACATCAATGGGTTACGGTCTTTTTATAGGCATTTCCACCGACTAAGTACAACCATTCTGGACTTCTCTTGAATCCTGTCCTTTTCTTCTTTCTTCCACTAGAGACTTCTAGATTTGTGCTTCTACACTTTTCTTTGCCGTCTAAGCTAGATTTTCTTTTTTAAGGATTTTTCTTAACTTTTCTAGCTAATATCAATCTTGAACTTTTACAAAAAATTAATCATAATTTCCAACAACAAACTTGCCTTTCGACACAAACCATTCAATATGAACTTATAGAGTTTACGAGACAATAATGGGATTCCTTTGTTTATGTTGGGAAGATATAGCTTCGAATTGGGTAGAACAATGAAGACGAATCTTTAGAATACTCAAGCCGAACTTTGAGGCGTGATATCACTTTCTTTAAGAATTTATTTGCCCCACAAAGTTGCTAATGGTCACCGGCAAATTTCCTCCAGGATACAACAAATTCTCTAATGAGAATACTAGATAGCAATTCTAGTAATTCTCCAAGGTCTCTTTAGAAAACAATTAGAAAAATGGCTATCGCTTTTAGAGAAAGAAAACTCGAAGAGGAATAAAAATGATCACACTCTTTCTTCCGAAATCTGACAAATATATATATATATATATATATATATATATATATATATATATATATATACACTCTTTAAACAAAGGCAACTCTTCGTGAAAAATTGAACAAACATGTCCATCCGAAATTCGCCCAAATGAACAAAGGTGTGTGATCGAAAATAGTTGAAAATCCGAACAATTACAACTCTTCGGGAAAAGTTGCAAACCGAACAAGTATATTTTTCCAAAGGTTGTATTTAAAAGACACAAACAAAATTCGGAATAATAATAATAATAATAATATTTTTTAAATAAATAAAATTTCGAATTTATTATTATTATTTTTCTTTTTAATAATTCCAAAAATTCTTAAAAGGAAAAAACAACCTTTAGAACTTAAATAAGATAACCTTATAAAATAAAGAAAAAAATAAAATGAAAATGAAGGGATTAGTGCTAATTAAATCGCGGGCGCGCAAGCGTGCAAAGTGCGCCAAATAATTGCACACCCGCACGCGGGTATGGTGAGGCCTAACCCCACCCAACTATTCCTTTGATCATTCAAAGGAAATTCCACACTGTTAAATAGGCCCAATTCCTCCCACAAAACCTATGTGGGACAAGTAAAAAAAAAAAAAAAAAAAAAAAACACTCAATTTGTTTTCACAAACAAACTTCCAACAGTTTAAACTCAGAGATTATCATGTTAGGGAAAAGAGATTCAAAGTTATCTTCAAAGCGAAAAATCATAAACATATCAACAAACTAACCCTCCCGTAAGTCTAGGAAACAAAAAACGGATAATATCTCTTACAATAATACCATGTTAGTATTTGCGGAAGCGTGATGTGTGTGTAAGGGTATGATATAGTTTGTAAAGGATGAACAAGGGATGAGATAGAATAGCTCAAGGGATAAAAGTAATTTATGAAAATAAAGGAAGTGTTGGTAGAGGAGCTTCATGATATGGAGTATATTCTCATGCTCCTCTCACTCTATTATATCAATGGTTACGGCTTTTTTATAGGCATTTCCACTGACTAAGTACGGCCACCTTAGAAGATTCTGGACTTCTCTTGAATGATGTCCTTTTCTTCTTTCTTCCTCTAGACATTTTTCTTTGCCGCCTAAGCTAGATTTTCATTTTAAAGGATTTTTCTTGACTTTTTTAGCTAATATCAATCTTGAATTTTCTAGAGAAAATTAATCACAATTTCCAATAACACGGACCATTGAAGAGTTTACGGGACAATAATGGGATTCCTTTGTTTAAACTCAGAGATTATTATGATAGGGAAAAGAGATTTGCTTTTATCTTCAAAGCGAAAAATCATAAACAGATCAACAAACTAACCCTCCCCTAAGTTTAGGAAAAAAAAACAGATAATATTATACTCTCTCTTTCTCTCGTCTTTCTTTCTTAGACCAAGCAAAAGTTGTGAGTATTCACTCCCGCATGTCGATGATCATCTTCATCCTGCAGGATCATTGACATTAGGTAAACAAAGATGGCCAAGCTTTCATTCCTTTGAATGCGGATGATCTTTTTCCTGTGTTGTTTTGCAGCTGTGGCGACGGCGGCGCTGGTCGATCGAGGCTACTCAAAGTACAAGGACCCCAGTCAACCCGTCCACGCACGGGTAAGAGACCTCATGCGAAGAATGACGCTTCAGGAAAAGGTTGGTCAGATGATGTAGATCGACCACTCCGCGGTGACCCCCGAAATCCTAAGGGACTACTCCATCAGCAGCGTGCTCAGTGGCGGAGGGAGCGTGCCGTTCCCCAAAGCCAAGGGGCAGGACTGGATGGACATGGTGAATAGCTACCAAAACGGTTCTCTCTCTAGTCGTCTCGGCATCCCGATGATATACGGCATCGACGCGCTCCACGGGCAGAACAACGTGTATCAAGCCACAATATTCCCGCATAACGTCGGTCTCGGAGCTACAAGGTAAGCATGTTTTAGCATTCTATGCATATATCAATCGACATATGCTGACATATGTGCTTCCTGCTCTAATAACAGCCAATTATAATGAGGAGAGATGGTTGGTTACTTGAGAAGTTAGTATAGCTGGATCATGTTACGAAGTGATTAGGGCGTTGGTCGCAATGTCATCAAAACAACCTTCTTTGTAGGGTCATCTAAAGGAAATTTAGTTTAAGGAAAAGCTGTTGTTTATCTTTTTAAGGATCCGGATCTCGTGAAGAGGATAGGAGCTGCGACCGCACTCGAAGTTAGGGCGACTGGGATTAATTATGCATTTGCTTCATGCATTGCCGTATGTATCAACTAAATTCTGATGATTTCGACAAGCTTCCCGTTTCAAGTGTCATTAACACATTTACGACTCTATTTTTCAATCTCGAAACCGTGAATTAGGTTTGCAGAGATCCGAGATGGGGTAGGTGCTAGGAGAGCTACAGCGAGGATCCGTCTGTTGTTCAGGCCATGACATCGATCATCCTCGGGTTGCAAGGCGAAATTCCTGCAGGCGGGCGAAAGGGAGAGCCTTATCTCGGCGGAAAGTAAGCTTTTGTTTTCATTAGACTAGTTTGAGCTAGTACCTAGTTCCTATTTGGCTTTGTGTTGGAAGATATGCAGAAATCCCTTATGCCAGAATTGATTCGATTCTGATATCATGGAATCAATCTAGGAAATTAGATTGATTTAATTGATATGTGTAATATTACATTTCCTTTTCTAAGTGTACATCTTGTAGTATAATTGTACAATTTGTCGACATACACAATACACACAGAAAAAGAGAATTTCTCCCTAAGCTCTTTTCTTCCTCGTCTCGTCTTGCTTCTCTCTACACTTCGACTTCTGACATTGTATCAGAGCCGTGGCTCTAAGTTCCAAATTCCGCATCAGATTGCTTTCGTTTTTTTACACCAAGACAAGATCGGTGTCTTGTAAAGAAAGAATCGTTTTTTGCAAAAGGGAGAAGAAGCGAGAGGATCTACTCACCATGAATCTAGAAGACCAACCTCCTGTTGGAACTGAAATTCCATCCACAGGAGATGTCTCTTCAACCGTGGAAATACAGGGACTCCACTCTAGGTCGAATCCTGCAAACCCAACAAATCCTGCAAACATCACAGCACAACAAGGAGTTGGGATGTTCCCGGCTCAGGCGAGTATGGGGCAGCCCTTTCAGGGCCAACCTTACCAATGGGTACCCTATCCATGGTACCTCGGGCAAAGCCCGAATCCATCATCGCCGGGGGTAATCACTTACAGTGGTGTGCGGCTCGATGGGAATCTACCAGCCGCAAGCGGGGCAAATCCAGCCACCGAGCCAAGAAGCGGGTGCGGAGAAACAGGATCCGGAGCAACCCTTCACCCGGGTTTCTTTAATGTGGGGCATGGATCCGGGTTTGATGGGTCGGGTACAGGGACGAATCCCTACCCGAACCCAAACTTTCAATCCGGATTCTTTCCGTATCCGATTACAGCAGCGATCACCGGCCGACCCGAACCAAGGGACCCCCTGCATGTGTCCACCGCCGACGGCCCAGAAGTGCGACTCATCAGCCTACAACTGGCCGGGCCGGAGAACTACAGCAAGTGGTCGGCCAAATTTCCGGAGGGCTCTCGCAACCAAAGACAAGGAGGGTTTCCTTGATGGAACCATACCGATCCCGTCGGATGAAAGGCTCGCGAGGCACTGGAGGAAGTGCAACCGCCTGATCCGCACCTGGATCGGCAACTGTATCTCCCCAGACGTTGCGGCGGGCCTCCCACCGACCGAAGATTCCAAGATCATGTGGGACAACATCGAGAGATGTACGGAAAATTAGATCGAGCAAAAATCTTTTGTCTCACGCGAGAATTAACGGATCTCAAACAAGGAAACATGTCAATCACGGCAATTTACAACAAACTCTCATCGCTCTGGAACGAGCTCGAGGCCGTGGAGGAAAAACTTGAAGGGACCCCGGAAACGCTTCGACGGTCACGGATCCATCAAGGAAAGGGAGAAATCGACTCGATTCCTCTTGATTCTAAACGAATCGTACACGACTTTTAGATCGCGGATGCGGCGATGGATCCCGTGCCTCCCCTCGGCCGGATTTTCCAGTGGCCGTCCAAGAGGAGAGCCGAGACTCACGGCCGAGCAAGCTCGAGGAGGAGACGCCATGGCCCTTGCCCTCCGCGGATCCGATTTGGGGCGAAAACCCTAGGTCGAGAGAGAATTGGGGGCGAAGGGCTCGGGCTAGGGTTAGAAATGGGGGAGAAAGGCTATAAAAGGGATCGTTTCTACGGCCATGATTTAATGAGGAGATCTGACGGCCCTGATATGCTGCGACGATCCGACGGCTCGGATCGGGTCGACGATCCGACGGCTTGGATCGAGATGTGACGATCCGACGGTCCTGATTTCCCCCGCAGATCTGACGGCTCACAGAGGGCCGATCCATCCGTGGGATCGGACGGTGGAGATTATTCCACACTCAAAGGATCCGACGGCCAGATTTTTCTATACGAAATTTCAGCCAAAATTCCAAAATAAAAGGTAAATTATATTGTGAGCATTGTAAACGCCCACATCATACCATAGAAAATTGCTGGAAATTGCATGGAAGGCCGGGAGAAAAAGGAAAAAAATATTCTCGGCTTATCGGTGACTTTGGACCCACTTGGGACAAGTAGCAACCGGCCTATTACTCACGGGGAGTATCAGCAATTGATGCAGGCATTACAGAAAGCAAACATTGGGGACAAAAGGGGAAGTTTTTCAGGTATATCCCATTGCCTTATAAATTCAATTTCAAAAAGGGCATGGATAATAGATTCAGGAGCAAGTGTTCACATCATTTGTGATGTGAATCTTTTCTAAAAAAAAAATAGGAAATTGGAAACACCTATTTCTGTGGAGCTTCCAAATGGAAACATCTCTCATGTCACATTGACAGGGTCTGTTCAATTAACTTCTGAAATTCTCCTTAAAAATGTCTTTTATGTCCCCCAATTCCAATTCAACCTCATTTTACGTATCCAGTGCGCAAAGAAAATTCTGCCAAATACTCTTCAATGCTGACAGATGTTTGTTGACACTTAATTTTAGAAAAATAAAATTTGCATTTTAGACAAATAAGTGAAAACTGGAAAAAATGGGGAGATTGATTTGATTGAATTGTGCAAGGAAAATTAAAATTCCGATGAGCATTCGGATTGTTGTTAAATACGAAACAATCAAAAATCAGGTGAATATTGGCAAGGATTTCAATAAAATGGAACAAATCAAGCAAAATCGAGTTGATTGCGAAATCACGCTACGATTTGCATGCTTGATTTAATGCAACAGAAAATGGAAATTCGAAAGTTGCTAGAAAAGTGGCCGTCTAAAAATCACTATAAAAGGGCCATAATTTTTCGTAAGGATGGAGGCTGTTTGGGAAAAAAAAAAAGAAAGAAAGAAAAAAAGAGAAAATCAGCCGAGAGAAAAGAGGGAGAGAGAGAGAGAGAGTGGTCGGAAGTAGGTGAGCCGAGGGAGAGAGAGTGAGAAAAAGAAAAAAGAAAAAAGAAGAAAAGAAAAAAACAAGCCGAAGCCCCTCCTTCGCGTCCGTTCATCTTCCCCGGGGACCTTCGCCGTGCCGTTGCCGCCAACGCCATCGCCGCCGGACGCGACGCCGCCGCCCGCCGCCGTACCGCCTCCTCCTCGATCACACCGGCGCTCCTCGTGGCCTCGTCGCTCCCTCGCGACGCCCGACGCCCGAAGACCCCGCCGAGCCGCCCGACGACCCCAGACGCCTCCCGAGCCGCCGCGACGCCCGATCCCGCGCCGAGCCACCGCGTCGCCATCCGACCGCCGGCCGCCGCCGTCGCGCCGTCCCCGAGCCGCCTCCGCAACGTCCCCGCTGCCATGCCGCCGCGCCCGCACCGCCGTCGCGCGCCGCCGCCGGAACCCTAGCTCGCCGGCCCTTTTTTTCCTTTTTTTTTTTCTTTTTTGAAAAAAAAAAAAAAAAGAAAAGAAAAAAAAAAGGCGAAAAAATTAGGTAGATTTCTTTTCTTTTATTTACTTTATTTTATTTTTATATTGTTTTATTGTTATTTTATTGTTATTCTATTTTTGTTAATAACATTAAGCCTTGATATGTAATTTACCCCCCTAATTCGCAACCGCACTGATTTTTTATTTCGTCTATAAGGCTTTAGACGAGATAATTAATTATGTGGAAATAAAATTGATATTTTGATCTTTAAGGCTTAAGATCAATTTATTGATTTTACCAGTGAAATATTACCCACTGATTTGAATAATATGTGATATCTTTTTTTGGGTAATTTTGAATGAATTTGATTGTTTCTATTTATCTTGTAAAATGTCTGAGTTAGAATATTGCTTGTTTAGAATTATTTGCATGTTTAGGTTAAGCATTCTAGTTATCATGAATTTTCAAAAAAACAAAAAAAAATTCAAAAATTCAAATTAACTAGTTTAGGTTGCATGTTTAGTTATTAGAAATTGTTAATTCTAAAACACAAAAAAAGTAAAAAAAAGAAACTCAAATAAAAAAATCTTAAATTAGAACTAATTTTTTATTGTCTTGCATACTTAGATTAGGGATTTTATTTTAGGCCATAGAAAAGAGAAACAAAAAAAAAATAAAATTCACTTAGGATGCTAGTTGAATTGCATGTTAAATTTTAATTTAAAAAAAAGCAAAAAGCAAACAAAAATCATCAATTTTTTTAGAATAGGATTGCATGTTTAATTTTAAGCTTAGATCATTTCTAAATAGATTGCATCTTTGGCTAGAAATTACTAAATTAAAACAATGTCTTAATTTAAATTAGGATAACTTAATTCCTAGTTTAAATAGGATAAAATTTTAATTTAGTTAGGAATTTCATTCAAATATCTTAGGATAAATTAATTCCACATTTTTAGGATAAATTGCAATTTTTAGAAAAAAAATTAAAAAAAATCATAAAAATCAAAAATCAAAAATCAAAAATCTTGCATGAACATGTAGAATTAGGAATACAGATTTAGTAAATAAGACATTTAGGCTAGCAAATTAGTTTTTTTTATAATCACATTTTTAGGATCATTTTTTAGAAATCTCTTTTTAAATAGATTAGGATTAGATTTAGATAATTTCATTCTTAGGAAACTTGGCACCTTTTTTTAAACAAAAAAACAAAAAAATAAAGAAATGGTTTTCTGAGTCAAAAATAGGGTTAATTTAAATTAATCCAAAACATGAATTAGAAAATTATTCGTTTTAAGTAGTTTAATTAGGACTTTTATTAATTCAAAATTACAGATAAAAAAATCCAAAATAGGTGCATGTTAATTAATTTGCATTCTAGGACCATTTAATTAAGATTTGCATATTAGGTCATTAAGTTGCTATTATTGCATTTCATGTCATATAATTTAGATCATTTTGCCATGTCATATTAGGTTATTAGCATGCATTGCATTTGGATTAAATTCCATTAAATAAAGTGAAAAAAAAAAAAATTTGCGTGTTAATTAGAAACCATATCTAGGATTGTTGATGTGGAATTTAATCTAACGATGCGAGATGCTTTCGTTGCTACAAGGTAAGTCCCTTAACCTTATTCACTGTTTTATTGGGTGTTAAATTGGTGGATTGCGCACCCGCATGATCACCTCACATGTTAGGGAGATAAATTAATATCGATTCAAGCTGCTAAATATTTTTCAAAATAAAAGAATGGTACCGAAAGGGCATTAGAGAAATCTAGTGTAACCGAGGTCCCCGTACCCATAATCTCTGGTTCGTAGGAGTAAAGTAATCTCCCATTACTTTACTTGGGTTTCTAATCAACCCACCAAAAACTGATTAGTGACGACTCCTTAATAAAAATCATTTGCATGTTAAGAATTCAAACCTAAGTCGTGAATTGGTATGGGCTTGGGAGAGCCCGGGTTAAGTCTAGGCTTAACAATCCATTAGCCAAACCCTAGGTGGTTCACACCCCGAAAAATTGGTCACGACAGCTTGGCGACTCCGCTGGGGACTTGAGTTTAAACTCTTAGTGGACTTAGGCCAATTTTTCTTTTCTTTTGAAAAATGTTTTTGTTTGGCAAAAGAATCCCGGTATGTCCCTAATATTTAAGGTGTTAAATGTTTTTGCGGATTGGGAGGTATAAGGGGAAGTATTTGCTGACCTTTGTTTTGCGGGAGGTGTAGGAATGAATGGTTTATTTTTATGTATGAAGTGTTGCTTGATATAAACTGTTGTGCATGCTTTGCATTTAGCACTACACTATTGCACACACAACCTGCCACCGAACCTCGGCCGCACTAGGATATTTAGGATGGTATTGAGTTGGATACGACTTCGACCGCGAGGCCGCGTAGTAGAGGTTGCCCAACTCAATCCCGAAAGTTTCTTTCTTGGTGTCAAGAATGTTTACCTCGCCCGCGAGGCTGCGTCGCATTGGGGTATCATTCTTGACTCGAGCCGGAGTTAGAAGGGCTTGACTTAGTATGCGAGGCTGCAACTAAGTCATTCCACCCTTTTAGCTCCACCTTGTTTAGCCTTCCTAGTTAGAAATCGAACTTCACGTTTCATGTGCTTGTCTATGTGGTTGCTTTAAATCTCCATGTGAAGTAAGTTTTCTACCCCTTACTCTTGCAATTTACTTATTGTATTTCGTCTTTCATTTGTCGGTCCATGACATTAGGTTGGTCGAATCCCGATTTATAAACAATGGGAAAATCCGACATTCGATTCGTGCACGCACCAAAGGTTGAACTTAAATCATGGTGGGATCGTCAGGCCATGGTGGCCAAAGCTATGTTAAAGGAAAACTGGGTCGCCTTACTCCCCTTCTCGACATTGATGTTCAAAGTGGCGTCATGCAAGCACTCGCTCATTTCGGTGTCCCCAAACATCAACATTTATATTCGGTAAGCATGAGCTCACCCCGACCTTGGAGGAATACGGCATCGCCATAGGAAAACCTTTGGAATTGGATCTAATAAACCCACCTCTTTGAATAAAACATGCATCAATTTTGTCTGATTTTCTTAGGATGGATGAGGATCGAATTAAAAGAGTGCTGAAAGATAATTGTCTTGCATGTCCTTTTTCCTTCCTAGATCAAAGTTTTGCTGATGCGAGACACTCTTTTGAAATGCAAAATCTTCATCTTAGCCTTTTCGGGTTTATTATTTTTCCTCTCCGCAAAGGAGCTATTAATCATGCTATTATATGGGTTGTCAAACAAGTGTGTCTTTGGGGTTGGTTTTGTCAATACCATTTTAGCTGAAACATTTTTGTCACTTACCCGATTCAAGGAAGATGAGGATAAAACTTTTCATGCACCAATTGAACTATTACAAATCTGGTTCTTTTCTCACATGAGAAAGATCGACATTCACATGCATATTATTAATGTTACTGATTCTCATCATCCCATTGAGGTATTCAAAAGTATCGGGATCGAACTCCAAATCTTTCTTACTCAAAATGGATCGAATTGTTGAAAAATTCCAATACCAAGAGTTTCCTATGGCATGCTAAATGGTTCCAAGTCTCTGAGGCACGCCTCACTCACGGCGATGATGAGCCAATTCCATTGTTGGGGATCACCGGTGTCACTTCTTACTATCCACTCCGAGTGGCCCGTCAATATTGAGTTGTGCAGGACCTGCCACCCCCTCTCAAGCTTGGTTTATTTCAAATTCAATTCACTACCAAGGATGGTGATCACAAGAGGTGGCTCCACTGCATCAAACAAGCCTGGCTCGCATGTCGCGAACAAAAGTTGAACTTGCCTGAGGATGAGCTTGAAGGGAAGGAAAAGGTTTACCATGCCACCACTCGATACATCCGTTGACACAAAATTCCAATCGAGTATCTCCCGAAGGTGCCGGATGTGACTGAGAAGCCCACTCGGCAAGCGGAGCTTAATTGTCACAAGAGGAAGATTGAGCAACTTGAAAAGCAAGCCAAGAAAGATGCCAAAGAGAAGAGGCAATTACGTCGAGCGTTGGCTTCCCATTTGTTTATGGATCAGGCTAAATAAAGTGGCTTAAGTCAATTTAGTCTTTCTACTTTAGTTTAATGTCTAGGAAGTTGAGTCATTTACTTTATTTGCCGAGAACTTTTCAAATGTCATTTTCCATTTCATTAATAAAAGTGGTTAGATTTTCGTCATGGGCCGGCACATTTCATATCAAAGTGCTTATGTATGTTCATTCATGTTAAATCAATTAGGTGACAACGAACCCTCCTCGCTCACCCATTATCACGCGATCAAAGGCCAAAATGGCGGAACAAAATGAGATGCATGATCGTATGTCCAATATAGAAGATCGGCTCCGTCGCTTAGCTGCCTCCATGGAGGTTATGATGACTCGGTTCAAATCATTCCAAGTCAATCCGACTCCTCCACCCGTTCTTCCTCGGGCTGTTATTCCGAAGATAGCGAGACAAGCCCCGATCAAGTAATAATGGCATACCGATTCGGAAGAAGACTCAATCCCGATCAATGTGGAAAAGGAAAGTTCGTTGACCTTCCCAAGACGAGCCGGATGAACGCGAAACTTGAAGAAAAGGTGAAGCAATTGCGGGAGTCACAAAACTCACTCCCCTTTGACTTGTCGATCTACGAGAAGGTCAAGATGCCGAAGAAGTTCAGGATGCCGGAATTTGAGAAGTACGATGGTACATCTTGCCCAAAGTCTCATTTGTAGATGTATCATGTACGCATGGCCCACATGTCAAAAATGAGCCCCTCATGATCCAATCATTCCATGCCGGTTGTGACCGGACTGCATTGAACGGTATGTGATGAAAAATATCAATCTTCTTGATACTTGGAATGAAGTGGTTGATGCATTCCTCAAGCAGTACAAGTTCAACATGGACATTGCATCTTCCCGAGAAGATCTTGAGAGGATGGAGAAAAAGAGGAGCGAGTCGTTCAAGGAGTATGCCGTGAGATGGCGGAATTTGGCTGCTCAAATCACTCCCGAGCCTACCGACAAGGAGTTGATGAAGCTCTTCATAAAGACCCTCCCATCGAGTTCCGTAATCGGATGGCAAGCACTTATGTCGAGAGTTTCAACCAACTGATTCCAGTGGGAGAACAAATTGAAATGGGAATAAGGGAAGGATGGTTTGCTGAACCGTCAAGTAAAAGATTCTCTGCTAAGAAGGAGAAAGAAGCATCGAAGATGTGAATATGGCTTATGGCCAAGAAAGTACCAACCGTGGCCCGGCTGTCCCGGATCAATGCAAGGCAACAACAAACCACCGGTCGTCAACCATTTGCAAATGATCAAAGGAAGTTCGCTCCTCTCCACGGATCTCCATCCCGTGTTGGCAATCTTAAGAAAGAAGGGTTTGCTTACTAGTGAACCAAAGCGCCCTAATCGCAAAACCCTTCGTAGTTATGATCCAACAAAGAAGTGTGATTACCATAGTGGGGAATTGGGGCATTCAACTGATGAGTGTTTCACCCCAAAACCTCCTGGACACGAAGGCCTTGTCATTCTAAACCGCTCGGCCGAATGTCCAGAAGAATCCGCTTCTTGGAACATGAGGGTATGGTTAATGCTATCCACGGAACCGGACGATGCATCTCGAGACTCACCACCACCCACTCCACGAAGTTTCAAATGCTGCCTTTATGATGGGAGGGGTCATGGATGGGAATGATTTTGTTCCCGATAGTGGCCTTGGAAGGAATGGTCGGGGTATTCAAAGTCTCAATGAAGCCCTTCGAGAGGTCCCATGCTTTGTTGGAAGAGGGGGACAAAATCACGGAGGACGAAGACGGGAAGGACAGAGCTTGGTACCTAACCAAAGGCAAGAGAGGCAAAACCCATTGCCCCCAAGCATTTATGAGACATTCCCTAGTCCTTCGATAATAATGCAAGATGAGGTGGAAGTGATAGACACCCTGGGGCAACCAAGTGGAAAATTTGACTATCTGGTGAAGTATTCGGCCCCTCCAAGCTTCTACATTAATCCCCGGAGCATTGTCCCAGATGGATGGGGTGGTATGGATGATCGACACCCCCAAAGATTGAGGACCACGATGATGTCTTTGGAAGGAGTTACCGTTTATTTGATGACGTCGTCATAGGAGCCATCGACAAAGGATCTCCCGATGAAATGGGCCCTAGCCCACAAGAGTAACTCATTTATCGCTTTCTCACATTCCCCTGGTGGGAATTTTTATTGCTTTCCGGGAATAATTATCGCTATCTAGCGATTGTCTTTGATTTCTTTTTAGGACTTGGATTTGCATTTTCCATTCAATAAATGTAATTGATTGATGAATATCAATAAAATTACAAGTTTTATTTTGAGGGCATGATGAGGTACACCAAACCAGCCCGGTGATGATATCCAAAGATGAAACAAAAGAAAAATCCAAGGAGAATTCTGAGGCCCGGGCTTCATCATGCTTCCCTGTGTCAAAATGTTTAAAAAATCATTTCCAAAAGTCTTTCAAAAAAAAAAAAAATCTTTCAAAAAAAAAATCTTTCAAAAGATACAAATTACTTTGTTTGTTTTTCGATTTATCTACTTCTGTTTCGGGGATAATCTTATAGCATGTAAAGATGTGGAAGAGATCCAATCCAATTCTAAGTCCTAGGGGCAAGTTTACTCCAAATCACAGTGGACCATATTTGGTGAATTTTCTAGAAGTGTTTCAATCTCGGCGAACGATTGTCGTGAGTTTTTCCACTCTAGTTAATTCGCATGCTATCGAAGTATTACCATGATTGAATTTGCTGTGTCATGTTTTGAATTGCAAGCACTTTTATGATCAATAAATTGCCCCAATAAGTTGCAAATTCAATTATTCAAATCTGTTGCAAATTTTGCATGTTCTCTATGATGAATTGCGTGAGAAAAATTGAATGTGACAAATGGGATACTTTGGAATGATGAAAGGCGAGCCTAATTTCATACACTGTCTAATACACTGATCGCCGGTGAGTTGTGTGGAAAAATTTTCATGTCCACAAGGTAAAGGGTAATCTCGCAAAGGGTACGACAACTGAAGTGACGAGAGGCAATTTTTTCTCTTATCCTAAACACTGCAGGTATACCCATTGTTTAGCCCTTTGAGCCCACACACATGAGGTGTTTTCGAAACTTACCCTTGTCAAGGATCATCCCACACTTTGGGACCAAATTTGAAATGAATGGTAGGGATTCTCTTACTCACACTTGCATCAATCTTCGAGTATTGCTCTCGCAGTGTAACTCATGCGGTAATTCAAGTGCCTTAGGATGACGAAGAGCAGTTCTTTCTTTATCCTACACACTTTTAACCATTGCATAGCCCACTTATGCCTATGAATTCAGTTCATACTAAACCCAGTTGGTGATCATCCCTCCGGGGGCAAGGCAAAAATTGAGTGACCGAGAGGTGGAGACTATGTGAGTCCAAAAATGCAAGAATGGGGCATGAAAAAGCGGTGTGCACAGGTAAAAGCAAGGCCAATGCCCAAAAAAGAAAAAAATTCAAACATGAGTTGAAATTGTATCCCCAACAAGGCGGTACTAAAAGCTCAAAAGTTGAGATGTTACACTCAATGGAGTTTTTGATACAAGAAGAGAGGAAAAAGAATTCTCAACGGTTGAGAAGTAAACGGTGAAATGTCAAGATGATCACCAACTTTGACCCCTTAAACACTTTTTGAGTTCAATGATCCTTTCATTTCTCAACCCATAAACCAAGCTTACGTTACGTCCCTTACAAAGTCTCTTCAGATTAGGGCACTTGAATTAACGTAAAGGTTCATATGTTCAAAAGTATCGCTCGAAGAAGTGTGAGTAAGGCAATTTCTACTTCATTTCGCATGTCTCTTGACTTGTAAACCCAAAGATGATTTCAGCAATATCATTCTTCATTAAGCCTTGACTCAAAGAGTCCCCTTTGTTAAGCCATTGACCAAGCCCAAATTACGGTCCATGTTAAAGACCTCTCAGATTGGTAAAGTCGTATCACTTGCAAGATTACTGGGACCCCTGTTCGGCATGATGATAGAAAGACAGAGTGATTGTCAAATTCCTGCATCAAAGGTCAGGACAAATCAGCCTTTTCGTGAGAATGAGTGGAAAGTCCTTTCAGACCGAAAGATCCCTCATTTGACATGTCCATGACACTCATGACTTCAGATTGGAATATTCTTTTGAAATATTTCCAAATGAGATTTGGTAATACAAGATTGATAGAAATCATCACACGTGAACCTCATGTCTGTGAATGCACGTTGCCTCCCCTATAACTGTGTTTTGCAGGAGACATATCCCTTAAGGAACGAACATGTCATCGGTAAGTACATCTCTATCCAGACCTCAAAATACTTGTCATTGTGCGGGTATTCCTTTTCAAGCACCAGCACTCGATGGAGTTGCCCCCAAAGATTTTTCTCCGGACTCAATCGATTAAGGCGATCGAAGAATGGTTCGGGTCTGGTCGGTAATCTACATTGCAAGACGGGCGACCGTAGAATGGTACGGGTCCTAGACAAAACTCGGGCGACGAGAATGGTACGGGTCTGGAAAACCCTTTTCGTTTAGGCGATCGTAGAATGGTACGGGTCCTAGACACCACTCGGGCGGCCAGTAGAGATGGTACGGGTCTGGAAAACCCTTTTTCGTTTAGGCGACCGTAGAATGGTACGGGTCCCGGAAAACCTTTTTTCGTTTAGGCGACCGTAGAATGGTACGGATCCTGGGAAAGCAGTCTTTTTGTAAAGTCATGTTACTATTCTAGGCGACCGTAGAATGGTACGGGTCCTGGACATGTAACACCAATTATCTTGAGTTACTCTACCCTCTTGAAGGTAAGTTATTCCGAGGTAAGTTCCTTTATTATTTACATTATTATTTTCATGCATCATATAGATTTCATTTCAAAATAGGATTTATTTTCAAAAAAAAAAAAAATAACAAACAAACAAAAATGAAAATGAAAAAGAAAAAAAAAAAAAAAGCCATTTAGTGCATTTCAAAATAGGCTCATTTATTATTGCATTTAAAAAATGGAATTCATTTTCCGACCAAAAAGAGTCATTTAGTGCATGTGCATGATCTAAAATTAAGTCTCAATTTGTCTTTGAAGGCAACCTCTACGAGCTCACCTTCAAAGAGGGGCGGTACATTGACACTTAATTTTAGAAAAATAAAATTTGCATTTTAGACAAATAAGTGAAAAATGGAAAAAATGGGGAGATTGATTTGATTGAATTGTGCAAGGAAAATTAAAATTCCGATGAGCATTCGGATTGTTGTTAAATACGAAACAATCAAAAATCAGGTGAATATTGGCAAGGATTTCAATAAAATTGAACAAATCAAGCAAAATCGAGTTGATTGCGAAATCACACTACGATTTGCATGCTTGATTTAATGCAACAGAAAATGGAAATTCGAAAGTTACTAGAAAAGTGGCCGTCTAAAAATCACTATAAAATGGCCATAATTTTTCGTAAGGATGGAGGCTGTTTGGGAAAAAAAAAAAAGAAAGAAAGAAAAAAGAGAAAATCAGCCGAGAGAAAAGAGGAGAGAGAGAGAGTGGTCGGAAGTAGGTGAGCTGAGGGAGAGAGAGAGAGAGAAAAAAAAAAAAGAAAAAAAGAAGAAAAGAAAAAAACAAGCCGAAGCCCCTCCTTCGCGTCCGTTCATCTTCCTCGGGGGAACCTTCGCCGCGCCGTTGCCGCCAACGCCATCGCCGCCGGACGCGACGCGCCGCCGCCGTACCGCCTCCTCCTCGATCTCACCGGCGCTCCTCGCGGCCTCTGTCGCTCCCTCGCTCGCGACGCCCGACGCCCGAAGACCCCGCCGAGCCGCCTCGACGACCCCGACGCCTCCCGAGCCGCCGCGACGCCCGATCCCACGCCGAGCCGCCGCGTGTCCGCCGTCCGACCGCCAGCCGCCGCCGTCGCGCCGTCCCCGAGCCACCTCCGCGACGTCCCAGCTGCCGTGCCGCCGCGCCCCCGCACCGCCGTCGCGCCGCCGCCGGAACCCTAGCTCGCCGGCCTTTTTTTTTTTTTTTTTTTTTTTTTTGAAAAAGAAAAAAAGAAAAGAAAAAGCAAAAAGGCAAAAAAAAAATTAGGTAGATTTCTTTTCTTTTATTTACTTTATTTTATTTTTATATTGTTTTATTGCTATTTTATTGTTATTCTATTTTTGTTAATAACATTAAGCCTTGATATGTAATTTACCCCCTAATTCGCAACCGCACGATTTTTATTTCGTCTATAAGGCTTTAGACGAGGTAATTAATTATGTGGAAATAAAATTGATATTTTGATCTTTAAGGCTTAAGATCAATTTATTGATTTTACCAGTGAAATATTACCCACCGATTTGAATAATATGTGATATCTTTTTTGGGTAATTTTGAATAAATTTGATTGTTTCTATTTATCTTGTAAAATGTCTGAGTTAGAATATTGCTTGTTTAGAATTATTTGCATGTTTAGGTTAAGCATTCTAGTTATCATGAATTTTCAAAAAAACAAAAAAATCAAAAATTCAAATTAACTAGTTTAGGTTGCATGTTTAGTTATTAGAAATTGTTAATTCTAAAACACAAGAAAAGTAAAAAAGAAACTCAAATAAAAAAATCTTAAATTAGAACTAATTTTTTATTGTCTTGCATACTTAGATTAGGGATTTTATTTTAGGCCATAGAAAAGAGAAACAAAAATAAATAAAATTCACTTAGGATGCTAGTTGAATTACATGTTAAATTTTAATTAAAAAAAAAAAAAAAAAAAAAGCAAACAAAAAATCATCAATTTTTTAGAATAGGATTGCATGTTTAATTTTAAGCTTAGATCATTTCTAAATAGATTGCATCTTTGGCTAGAAATTACTAAATTAAAACAATGTCTTAATTTAAATTAGGATAACCTAATTCCTAGTTTAAATAGGATAAAATTTTAATTTAGTTAGGAATTTCATTCAAATATCTTAGGATAAAGTGAAAACAAAAAAAAAAAAAAAAGAGAAATTTGCGTGTTAATTAGAAACCATATCTAGGATTGTTGATGTGGAATTTAATCTAACGATGCGGATGCTTTCGTTGCTACAAGGTAAGTCCCTTAACCTTATTCACTGTTTTATTGGGTGTTAAATTGGTGGATTGCGCACCCGCATGATCACCTCACATGTTAGGGAGATAAATTAATATCGATTCAAGTTGCCTGCTAAATATTTTTCAAAATAAAAGAATGGTACCGAAAGGGCATTAGAGAAATCTAGTGTAACCAAGTCCCCGTACCCATAATCTCTCGGTTCGTAGGAGTAAAGTAATCTCCCATTACTTTACTTGGGTTTCTAATCAACCCACCAAAAACTGATTAGTGGCGACTCCTTAATAAAAATCATTTGCATGTTAAGAATTCAAACCTAAGTCGCGAATTGGTATGGGCTTGGGAGAGCTCGGGTTAAGTCTAGGCTTAACAATCCATTAGCCAAACCCTAGGTGGTTCACACCCCGAAAAATTGGTCGCGACAATGTTCTTTTCAGGCCCTTTCGACTGGGAAGCTGATGGGCTTGGGTAATCTTTCAGAAGGGTTATATTTCTGGGCCAGCACTCCAAGTCACCATGAGTCTTTTTTCCAATAAATTGTCATTGTGTTATGCTATTGCCAATGATAAAGATTTCCTTTTGCATTCACGAATGGGACATAGTGCTTTTTTCCTTACTCTAATTGTCATATTTGCCCTTTAGCAAAACAATCTCGTACAGCTTTCCCTACTCATTCCAAACGTTCAAATACTATCCTGTCTTTAATTCATGTGGATGTCTGGGGCCCATACCACACAGCACATCGTGACGGTTCTCGATATTTCCTCACGATTGTTGACGATCATTCTCGTGCCACGTGGGTATTCTTGATACAATCCAAGGCACGGTTCCAGCTCGATTAAAGACATTTATTGCCCCGACTAGAAATCAGTTCGGAAATCAATCCAGCGAATCGGACTAACAATGGGACGGAGTTTTTCAATCATGAATGCAGGTCACTCTTCCGGACTCATGGGATTCTACATGAAAGCTCTTGCGTCTACACTCCACAACAAAATGGGGTGGTGGAACGCAAACATCGGCACTTGCTGGAAGTTGCACGTGCCCTAAAATTTCAGGGATCTATACCGGTTGCATATTGGGGAGATTGTGTGCTTACGCAACCTACCTCATCAACCGAATGCCCACTCGAATATTGGCTGGTAAATCACCCTTTGAGCTGCTTTATGGGAAGAAACGACGGTTGATCATCTACGAGTCTTTGGCTGTTTATGTTATGCCACAATTATGGGACCTCGAGACAAGATGGGGGCACGAGCAAGGAAGTGCGTGTTCATGGGATATCCAAATTTGCGAAAGGGATACTACGTCTTGGATGAATCCACGGGAGAATTTTTGTAAACGGGGATGTCATATTTCATGAATCTATTTTCCCATTCCAGGACACCACAGAGGATTCGACTATGTCTACCGTTCACATCCACCCTCAAATGAGGATAATCGGTCTCCCGAATATTTTCTTGCCACATCTCCGGGGCAAGTGATTTCTCATGATCAATCCCCGATCATCCCGGTCCACAGAAAGGTTGGAAAGCATACCCATTGCCTTGTCCAATGCTGAGAATTCTTTTGAAGATCTTGCAGAGAACAATGCTGCAACAATATCTCCACCACCAATCGATCAACCACGTCGATCGAAAAGAACCACGAGACCACCAACGTGGACCAAAGATTACATCTGCGCTTCACTCAATGCACCGGTATTAACTATCCAACATCCTCATATGTTTCCTTTGATAGACTTTCATCGGAACATAAATGTTGCATTAGCCGTATATCCGATGAAAAATAACCATCCAGCTATGAAGAAGCCTCCCATGATCCACGCTGGCAAAAGGCAATGGCAGCAGAATTATAGGCGTTGGCTGACAATCACACCTGGGAGTTGGTCTCTCTTCCTAGGGATCGAAAATCTATAGGCTGCAAGTGGGTGTACAAAATCAAATATAGAGCAGATGGAACCATTGAACGATACAAGGCTCGCTTGGCGGCGAAAGGATATACTCGAGAAGGTTTTGACTATAATGAGACTTTTTCTCCAGTAGCCAAAGATGTCACAATCCGATCGTTCTTATCGGTTGCAGCTATTCATGACTGGTCGCTCCATCAAATGGACGTTCATAACGCCTTTCTTCATGGAGATCTAGATGAAGAAATTTACATGGATATCCCCGGGGCTTATGGAGACGGGGAGAATAAAGTGTGTCGTCTCCGTAAATCCCTTTATGGGCTGAAGCAGGCTTCCAGACAATGGTATGCGAAATTTGCCAATGCTCTCACCGGTGTAAATTTTCAACAATCAAAGTATGATTATGCCTTGTTTACATGGACCAGAGGTACGTCGTCTATCTATTTAATGATTTATGTAGATGACATCCTTATCATGGGAAACGATGAAGCTGCAATAGAGAGCCTTAAAAATATTTGCTTACCACCTTTCACATAAAGGATTTGGGAGCACCAAAATATTTTCTTGGGATTGAGATTGCACGATCTCATCAAGGAATTTCTCTCAGTCAGAGGAAATTTGTACTGGAAATTATATCAGAGGCTGGTTTTTCAGGATGCAAGCTAGCTGTCATCCCAATCGAATAGAATATCAGGCTAACTACAGCAGATCATGCCGGGGGAACATCTCAGGATGATCCTATATTATCAAAAACTCATTGGAAAACTTATCTACTTGACCATGACTAGACCTGATATATCATACGCAGTGCAGAATTTGAGTCAATTCATGCACAAACCAAAAGAATCCCACATGAATGCAGCACTGAAGGTGGTCAAGTATTTAAAGGGATGTCCAGGAGTCGGGATACTTCTATCCGGAGATGCAACATGGAGATGACAGCGTTCTGCGATGCGGACTATGCGACATGTCCTATGAGTCGAAGGTCCATAACTGGCTTCTGCATTAAGCTTGGGGACTCACTTCTCTCGTGGAAAACCAAAAAGCAAGCAACAGTTTCACTTTCATCTGCTGAGGCTGAATATCGGGCCATGGCAAAAACCACTTGTGAAGTTGTCTGGTTATGAGGCTTGCTTAGTGACCTTGGGTTACGACTGAGAGGACCCACGAAGCTATATTGTGACAACGAATCAGCTTTGAAGCTTGCAACGAACCCTGTAATGCACGAGAGAACCAAGCACATAGAAGTGGACTGCCATTTTACTCGGAAGAAGATTCAAGAAGGAACAATTGAGGCAAAAGGGATTGGAACTTATGAACAGCCAGCAGATGTGTTTACCAAAGCCTTGTGTCAGAGACAGCATGCATATCTCTTGAGCAAGCTTGGTGTCTTAGATATCTACAAGCCACCAGCTTGAGGGGGAGTGTTGGAAGATATGCGAAATCCCTTATGCCGAATTGATTCGATTCGATATCATGGAATCAATCTAGGAAATTAGATTGATTTAATTGATATGTGTAATATTACATTTCCTTTTCTAAGTGTACATCTTGTAGTATAATTGTACAATTTGTCGACATACACAATACACACGAAAAAGAGAATTTCTCCCTAAGCTCTTTTCTTTCTCGTCTCGTCTTGCTTCTCTCTACACTTCGACTTCTGACACTTTGTGCTACCAGAAAAAAGTTTGTCAATCGCCCTCTCAGTGTCACATCTTGTCGAAGGTGTCATATTAGCAAATACCCGAAAGTGTTCCGACATGTCAAGACCAATGTAAAATCGTCCAGTGTCTATTTTGAGATGCTGGGTAGTGTCATGAGCAACTCTCATATTTATCTAAGTTCTAGATGTTACCATCTCTCAACTTTGGATAGGGACAAGATTTTGGCTTGTGCAAAGCATTATGTGGGAGATGGCGGCACCACAAGGGGCATCAATGAGAACAACACAGTGATAGATTGGCGTGGACTGTTGAGCATTCACATGCCCGGTTATTACAAAGCCATAATCGAGGGCGTATCAACGATCATGGTCTCATATTCGAGCTGGAACGGAGTGAAAATGCACACTAACCACTTTCTCATCACGGATTTCCTCAAGAACAGCTTGAAGTTTAAGGTACATTTATTAGTCTCTCCTCAATCTCACATTTGTAATTGATACCAATTGTGGATTGAATTGAATCAACTAGCTCTAAATTCTTGCAGGGTTTTGTAATATCCGATTGGGCAGGAATCGATAAGATCACTACCCCACCCGGCGCAAATTATACATACTCTGTTCAGATGGGGATTGGAGCAGGGATTGACATGGTCAGTAGCTATGGCTAACCTTTTCATCTCATGAAAAAATATCCAACCCCCATATTAATATTAATTGGTAAGTGCTTTTATTTTGTTTCGTTTCTACTCCTAGGTCATGGTTGCCCTCAATCACACGTTGTTCATCAATACCCTAACCCAATTGGTCAATGACAATGTAATCCCTATGAGCCGCATTGACGATGCCGTTGAGAGGATCTTGAGAGTGAAGTTCATGATGGGTCTATTTGAGAATCCTATGGGTGATCACTTATCTTTCCCAGCTTGGAAGTCAGGTTAGACGATGCAAGAGCCCATTACTTACTAGAATGGATTATATGTAAAGCGTACACGAACATTGTTTTATTCCAATTCTATACCATTGTAGGAGCATAGGGATTTAGCAAGGGAAGCAGTTAGAAAATCCCTGGTTCTGTTGAAGAATGGGCAGAATGCGGATCCCCCAGTGTTGCCGCTCGCCAAGAACGCCTCCAAGATACTCGTTGCTGGGACACATGCCAACAATCTGGGCTATCAATGTGGTGGTTGGACCATCACTTGGCAGGGTGGAAGTGGCAACAACCTAACCAATGGTACATTCTCTTTCCTTTCTTCTTCAGTACACTTTGTACGCAATAATTAATGTCACGTGGAGGACTAGGACATTGCCTCAGTAGTGTCCGCGTTAACAATTGCCGTGGTAAAAACATTATGTTTTCTCGTTTACATATTCAATCAAAGTAAGAGGTTTTCATGAAGTTGATTCATAATCTTGTCCACCATGGCTATAGGGACCACCATCCTAGGCGCGATATGTAAGACCGTCGACCTCAACACAGAGGTTGTCTTCAGTGAGAACCTCGATGCCGACTTCATCCAATCCCACAACTTCTCGTATGCCATCGTTGTGGTCGGGGAGCTGCCCTATGCGGAGACGGCGGGAGACAAGCACGAACCCGACGCCGGCGCGAGCCAGGCGAGGACATCATCTAAAACGTGTGCTCGTCGGTGAAGTACGTGGTGGTCGTGGTTTCGGGAAGGCCGGTCATGATTGAGCCGCTCGTGGCACAGATGGACACGCTGGTGGCCGCATGGCAGCCGGGTAGCCAGGGGGAAGGGGTGGCCGACGTCTGTTTTTTTGGAAACGATGGTCGAATCGTCCGATCTTTAATCTCCTCACTTTTCACTCGGTTTGTCGACTCTCTAAGCTATTTAAGGTATTTGATAACGAATCTCTAATTTGTTGCCTTATCCTAGGAAGGTAGGAAATCAGGACAGCTAGGGAAAAGAAGATTTAGATCTTTTTTTTTTTTTTTTTTATCGATCATACGCCATTACAATTTTAATGCTCACTTTCATATTTTTGTCCTGCCTCCTTGCAGGGCGTGGGAAACTACCGCGTCCCCACCCCAACCTCGGAAAAGGTGGGGATTCGAACCCCCCACCTTCCCCTTTCAAGTTGGAAGGGTGGCCACTAGAGCAAATTCTAGTGATTGATTTAGATCTTAATTGTAGTTGTTTGTCATAACTACGTGCTTGTCCTTATCCATTCAAGGTAGAGAAGGTGACATTGTAATCCAGTCCAACAAACTAGATGGAAATCAAATCAGCCGTTTCCTTCTCGAGATAATGATCTCCAGTCATGGCCCTCGAAATCATCAGACAACTCCACCCAGATTAGGATTCCTGCCCGAAGACATATCTATGTGTATGTAGGAGAGGGAGCGTCAATGCAATTCAAACTTTCGATGACGAGTTTCGTTGACCTTCCCCAAAAAAGTCTGTCGCCTATTCTCAAATTTCTCCGCCGATTCCTTCTAGTCGAGCCTCTCGGTCTGTCATTATACCTCGAGAAGTAGAAAGAATTACAATCCCCATCCCGCCTAAAATTCTAGGAATTCGTTGATAGTTCGAATAGATTCGTAGGCCAGGCCTACTGATACGTTTTAAATTTAAAATAGTTCGATAGGGTCCAAGAGGTGAGAGCTTGAAGTTGAAGAAGCATTGAAGGTAATTCACAAAAAGATCTGTCATTGTTCGTTGTACTCCGTTTGTTATGTTTGATGATTTGTTTTCGCAAGGCAGATTTATTATGAGGGTTTTACACTAGATTAATGAGTTACTCATTCTTTGTGCCGGATTCGATCCTCAAGACATTTTTAAGATACTCGGATAGGCAGAACCAGGAAATTTTTGATCGCATTAGTAAACTTGTTTACTTCACTAATCTTGTAATATATGGGTTTTTAAAGAGAAAAAAAAAGAAAGAAAATAAAAAGGAAAAGAAAGAGTTGAAAAGTCAAAAAGAGAGGCTGAAGGAAAGTGGAGAAGCTTCGACTGGGGTATAAAACAGAGAAAGAGGGAGAGAAAGAGAAGAGCACGAGCAGAAAACAGGGGACCGGGTGAAATAGGTGAGAAAAGAGAAAGAAGAGAAAAGAAAAAGGGGAAAAAGGAAGAAAATTTGGCGCGCACATGATCCGGATGCCTCATCAAGCCGACTCAAGTGTGTTTTGCAATGCCGGTAAGAAATCGAAGCCTTTAATCATCTACTCGAAGCAATCGCCGCATTTAGGGCTCGAAATTCGGATTTCTCGGATAATTGTGTGGCGAAGCCCGATTTTTGAGTTGTTGAGCTGCATATTTTTGTAGAAATGGTACTTTGGGATGTTGTGAAGCTATAGCATCTTACGGATCATGATTTGAGCTTGTGGTTTGTCCGGAACGGAATTTTGAAGTTGAGGGCGCGTTCTGGAACTGTAGCAAACAGCAGCTTGGGGTCTGTTTTTTTGTTGTTTTCGGTACTGTTTTGGGGCGGCTGAGTTGGGGTTGCTGTCGTATGTTAAAAGAGCTTTCTAAAGACTATAAGATGGCTTGAAACGGATTTTTGTGGAGGAAGCTATGCCGTGTCAAAGTTGGCGCATGGGCTGCGCGTAGCGGAAACCAAGGGGTTTATGCTAAATGCGAGCTTTCGTTGCGCATAGGTGTCGTTTTATCGACAAATAGGCTTAGTATAGGCGAGTGTTATGCGAATATCATTTTTACTTGGCCTTTTGATATTATTTTTTCGTTAATTGTTAGGGATCCGAGTGCGTTGGTTCGAGTGAGCGTTGTAGTTGATTTTTGGCTTTTCCCAGGTGAGTGACACTATTTTTTCTTTGTTTTTTAGACTCATGTTTTGAGAAATATGGTGGATTACATATTCTATGAGTTGATAAAAAGCACGTTTTATTGCATAAAACAGGATCGAGATATTACTGACATTTTTGTTATTCGTTATATTTTGACGTTGATTTGAATGGTTATTTGAAAAAGGATTTGTGAAATTCTTTGTGAGAGAATCTTGAAATGTTTTGGAGAATGCTTTGATATTTATACATCAAATTTTGAATTGTGATATTCCTTCTGATGTTGGATTACTGGATATTGTGATTGGTGATTAGTGCTCAATGTCTCTGTGGACCCTGAGGGGTGTGTGGGTATGCGTATACCAGTCTAGGATATCCTTGTGGGCCGAGCCACCGACTAATAATAGGTGGAGACCTTGCCAATGGGGGGAATCTTGGTCGTCTTGTCACGGGCGTTACGCGTGACCATAGTTAGACATTTGAGCATGAATTGGTCACTGGAGTGGACCATTGATGTGTGATTTGAGTTTGGTCGATGGAATGGACCATCGATGTGATTTGATGAGATTAATCAATGGAATAGACCATTGATGCATGTTTTATGAGATTGACTAATGGACTAGACCATTGGTACTTTCGGTATTTGAGTTATGATTATGTATTTGAGTTATGTTTTAAATGTGCATAGTGATTTCTCGATCCGCTTAAAAGAAATGTGTTACTCACTGAGCCGGGTTAGCTCACTCCTTTCTTATACTTGTTTTTCAGATTTTTCAGCGAGTCGCGAGTAGGCGTGAGCGTTCGTTCGGGGAGGACTTTTGTGGTGGGGAACTTTTTGGTATGACTTATGCATAGTTAATAGGTTTATAAGTTAGTCTTTGTAGAATGTTTATGTTATGTTTTGGTGGGTTATAGATATACTCTGATGTTTTAACCAAATGCCCTTTTTGTCGAATATATATATATATATATATATATATATATATATATATGTCGATGTATATATGTTGATATCAGGTTGAATTTTGGTTACGTTAAGGCTGCGTCCTTTGGTGAAAGGACGGCCGATGTCATGCCCTTTTTTCTTGTAAGTCGGGGTGTGACATTTGTTGGTATCAGAGCTTAGGTTTTGATTTGTTTGGGTGGATATGGGACGATGTGAGATTGTGTGATAGATTTTTATGCGTTAGCCTTTTATAGTAAGTCGTAACTCCATTCTTGGATTCAGGTGATTATGCGTGACTCAGAGACACTTGCTTCACTTCGTAGAAATAGTAAAGGCAAGCAAGTTATCGCCCCTGATGCTAGAGACACGCCTCAAACTTCTCAAGGTGTGTCTTTAAGGAGGAGACGGGAGGATCGGCATGATGAAGTTCTTGACTCACATGAAGTTAGAGAAGTTAACCAACGGTCATTTTCTCCAACTGACTTTGAGCAAGCCATGATTCATTGGTATCGTCAAGCAAAGGAATTAAGTGGAGATGGAATTACTGGCTCATACACCTTTGCCCAATTCAGAGAGGCCAAACCACCCACTTATGATGGAAAAGCTGATCCTCTTGCAGCTGAGCAGTGGATTAAAAAGATCGAGGGGATCTTTGAAGTAGAAGGTGTTCCTGAAGACAAGAATGTTAACTTTGCTTCTCGATACTTAGAAGGTGAGGCAGAGCATTGGTGGGAGGGAATGAGGCCAACTCTGGGAGATAGGGGAAGTGCTATAGCTTGGGAGGACTTTAAGCAGGCTTTCAACGCCCAATACTTCTCGGTGTCATTTCAGGTAAAAATGAAGAGTGATTTTATACACATATCTCAAGGCGACTCCACGGTTTTGGAGTATGCAGCCCGCTTTAATTGGATGAGTAGATTTGCTAAGCAATATGTGTCTAATGAGCAAGATAAGGTTGATCATTTTCAGATGGGGCTCCGATATGAAATTGGTACCACGCTCACACCTCTAGCATGGACATCTTATAAAAATGTGTTGGAGCGAGCCATCAAAGTGGAACAAAAGATTTTGGAGCGTGAGGTACAAAATGTACCTCAACATAAGAAGATGAAATCCACTGACTATCAGGATAGCGGCGCCGATGGCAGCGGAAAGAGGAAAGCTTTTAACCAGCCAGGAAAATCCAGAATTCATAATAACCCAGGCCCTTGTACTACATGTGGAAGACGACATAGCGGTCCTTGTTACCGCAAGAAAGGAGCATGTTTCACTTGTGGAAAAATGGGACATATGGCACGTGATTGTCCAACCTAGAAGAATGCCCCTGGAGATAGCAGAGTATGTTTTGTATGTGGGCAACCTGGACATCGAGCCTATACCTGTTCTATGAGGAAGACTGCCCCTTCAGTTGATAGGCCACAAGAAGGCTAGCAAAGACAAAGGACGACTGGGAAAGTTTTTTACGATGACAGGAGAGGATGCAGCGGCTTCTAATACAGTTGTTGCAGGTAATATTTCTATTGCCTCACAACCTACTTATGCATTGTTTGATCCCGGTGCCACGCATTCCTTTACTTCCGTTGGCTTTGCAAAGAAACTTGATGTGCTGCCTGAGCTTCTAAAATATGAATTGTGTATTGATACTCTCACTGGTGATTTCTTGATTGCTAATCGTGTTTTCAAGAATTGTTTGTTGCGAATTGATGGTGTACTATTGCCTGTGGATTTGGTGGAGTTAAATATACGGGATTTCGATGTTATTCTAGGGATGGATTGGTTATCAAAATATTATGCCACTGTTGATTGTTATTCAAAGAAAGTTATTTTTCGACCTCCAAATCAACCTGAATTCTCTTTTTCGGGAAATTATAAAGGCACTTTTCCAAGGTTGATTTTAGCTATGCAAGCAAGAAAGCTTTTGAGGAAGGGTTGTTGCGGTTATTTGGCTTATGTAAAAGACACAAATATGGAGCCGATAAAGCTAGAAAATGTTCATGTTGTTAGAGAATTCCCGATGTATTTCCTGAAGATTTACCTCGGCTTGCCTCCCGATAGAGAGATAGAGTTTTGTATCGATTTAATGCCTGGCACAACACCTATCTCTAAGACCCTATATCGGATGGCACCTTCTGAATTGAGTGAATTGAAAACACAACTACAAGAGCTTTTGGATAAGGGTTTTTTCAGGCCTAGTGTATTGCCTTGGGGAGCTCCTGTTCTATTTGTGAATAAGAAAGACGGTAGTATGCGACTTTGCATAGATTACCGAGAACTTAACAAGGTGACGATAAAAAATAAATATCCCTTGCCTCGAATTGACGATTTATTTGATCAGCTTCAAGGGGTTCAGGTATTTTCTAAGATCGACCTTCGTTCTGGGTATCATCAATTGAAGATAAAAGTGGATGATGTGCCAAAGACCGCTTTTAGAACATGGTATGGACATTATGAATTTCTTGTCATGCCTTTTGGGTTAACAAATGCACCTGCAGCTTTTATGGATTTGATGAACAGAATATTCAGGCAATTTCTTGACAGATTTATTGTGGTATTCATCGATGATATTTTAGTGTATTCGAGGAGTTTGAGAGAACATGAACAACACTTGAGAGTTGTTTGCAAACTTTGCGTGAGAAGAAGTTGTATGCTAAATTTAGTAAGTATGCTTTCTGGCTTGATCACATAGAATTCTTGGGTCATGTAATATCAAAAGATGGTATCTCAGTTGATCCGAAGAAAGTTGAAGCGGTTGTTCAATGGAATCGCCCTACCAATGTTACGGAGATAAGAAGTTTTCTTGGATTAGCGGGTTATTACAGGCGATTTATAGAGGGGTTTTCTAAAATTGCTAGTCCACTTACTCACCTAACTCAAAAGGGAGTTAAATTTGTGTGGTCTGATCAATGTGAACGCAGTTTCCAAGAATTGAAGAGAAGGTTGGTGTTAGCTCCTATATTAACTTTGCCTTCAGGAACTGGTAGCTTTACAATTTATTGTGATACATCCAGGGAAGGTTTAGGTTGTGTTCTTATGCAGGATGGTAAAGTTATGGCAAATGCCTCTAGACAGTTGAAGGCTCATGAGAAGAATTATCCTACTCATGATCTGGAGTTGGCAGCGGTTATGTTTGCCTTAAAAATATGGCGGCACTACTTGTATGGTGAAAAATGTGAAGTCTTTACTGATCACAAGAGTTTGAAATACATTTTTACTCAGAATGAACTTAACATGAGGCAGAGGAGATGGCTAGAACTTCTGAAGGATTATGACTTATCCATCAATTACCATCCAAGTAAAGCTAACGTGGTGGCTGATGCTTTGAGTCGCAAATCCTCTGGAAATATGGCAGCATTGCTCACTTCTCATAAGCCTATTCTTGTGGATATCAGAAAGTTAAGACTTGGAAGTTTTGGTCCATCGGCTGGGTGCTCAATCAGCTAATCTTCGAGTACAACCGACATTGATTGATAGAATCAAGGCTAAACAAAATGAAGATCCTCAATTGGAAAAGATCAGAGAAGGTGTAGAAGCTGAGAAACAAGATGACTTTAGTATCCACGTAGATGGGTCATTGAGGTTTCATGGTCGGTTATGTGTTCCCAATGATTCAGAATTGAAAAAGGAGATATTACAAGAAGCTCATAGCACTAGATTCTCGATTCATCCAGGGAGCACCAAGATGTTCAGGGATTTGAGAGGAAATTTTTGGTGGATCAATATGAAGAAAGATATTGTGAAGTTTGTCGACCAATGTCTAATTTGCCAACAAGTGAAAATTGAGCATCGAAACCAGTGGCCAACCGCACCCACTTGAAGTACCTAAATGGAAGTGGGAGCATATCACCATGGATTTCATCGTCGACTTACCAAGGACGCCTAGTGGTAAGAATGCCATATGGGTGATTGTTGATTGATTGACTAAATCTGCACACTTTTTGTCTTATCGATTTGGTCTTTCACTTGAAGACATGGCGAAGCGATACGTTAATGAGATAGTGAGACTTCATGGAGTTCCAGTGAGTATTGTTTCTGATAGAGATCTCAGGTTTGTGTCCAACTTTTGAAAGAATTTGCAAGGGACATTAGGTACTCAACTCAACTTTAGCACAACTTTTCACCCACAAACAGATGGTCAGTCGGAGAGAACTATTCAGACATTAGAGGATATGCTACGATCTTGCGTTATTGACTTTGGTGGTTCATGGGACGAACATTTACACTTGGCAGAGTTTTCTTATAATAACAGCTATCATTCCAGTATTAAGATGGCTCCTTTTGAAACTTTGTATGGGCATAAATGTAGGACTCATATTTGCTGGGATGATGTCGGTGAGAAAAGATTAACCGGCCCTGAATTCATACAACAATCAGAAGAGAAAATCATACTCATTCGAGAGCATTTGAAAACAGTACAAAGCCGTCAGAAAAGTTATGCGGACCTTAAGAGGCGCAAAGTAGAATTTGATGTAGGAGACCATGTATTCTTGAAGGTTTCTCCTATGAAGGGCGTCATGAGATTTGGCACGCGTGGTAAATTAAGCCCGAGGTACGTGGGACCATTTTTGATACTAGAAAAGATTGGTGAAGTTGCTTATAAACTGGCTTTACCACCAGCATTATCTAGAGTCCATAATGTGTTCCATATATCCTTATTACGGAAATATGTGCCAAATCCTGATCACATTCTGGATTTTTCACCGTTGAAGTTGAAAGAAAACTTAACATACGAAGAGCAGCCCATTCGGATTATCGACAAAAAAGATCAGGTATTACGACGACGCATTATTCCTTATGTGAAGATCCAGTGGCAAAATTACACACAGAGAGAGGCCACATGGGAACTCGAGGAAGAGGCAAGGCATAAATACCCTCACTTATTTCATGATTGAGGTACCTGTAAATTTCGAGGACGAAATTTTTTAAGGAGTGGAGAATATAATATATGGGTTTTTAAAGAGAAAAAAATAAAAAATAAAAAGGAAAAGAAAGAGTTGAAAAGTCAAAAAGAGAGGCTGAAGGAAAGTGGAGAAGCTTCGGCTGGGGTATAAAATAGAGAAAGAGGGAGAGAAAGAGAAGAGCACGAGTAGAAAACAGGGGACCGGGAGAAATAGGTGAGAAAAGAGAAAGAAGAGAAAGGAAAAAGGGAAAAAGGAAGAAAATTTGGCACGCACATGATCCGAACGCCTCATCAAGCTGACTCAAGTGTGTTTTCCAACGCCGATAAGAAATCGAAGCCTTTAATCATCTACTCGAAGCAATCGCCGCATTTAGGGCTCGAAATTCGGATTTCTCGGATAATTGTGTGGCGAAGCCCGATTTTTGAGTCGTTGAACTGCATATTTTTGTAGAAATGGTACTTTGGGATGTTGTGAAGCTATAGCATCTTACAGATCATGATTTGAGCTTGCGGTTTGTCCGGAACGGAATTTTGAAGTTGGGGGCGCGTTCTGGTACTGTAGCGAACAGCAGCTTGGGGTCTGTTTTTTTGTTGTTTTCGGTACTGTTTTGGGGCGGCTGAGTTGGGGTTGTTGTCGTACGTTAAAAGAGCTTTCTAAAGACTATAAGATGGCTTGAAACAGATTTTTGTGGAGGAAGCTATGCCGTGTCAAAGTTAGCGCATGGGCTGCGCGTAGCGGAAATCAAGGGGTTTATGCTAAATGCGAGCTTTCGTTACGCATAGATGTCGTTTTATCGACAAATAGGCTTAGTATAGGCGAGTCGTTATGCAAATATCATTTTTACTCGGCCTTTTGATATTATTTTTTCATTAATTGTTAGGGATCCGAGTGCGTTGGTTCGAGTGAGTGTTGTAGTTGATTTTTGGCTTTTCCCAGGTGAGTGACACTATTTCTTCTTTGTTTTTTAAACTCATGTTTTGAGAAATATGGTGGATTATATATTCTATGAGTTGATAAAAAGCATGTTTTATTGTATAAAATAGAATCGAGATATTACTGACATTTTTGTTATTAGTTATATTTTGACGTTGATTTGAATGGTTGTTTGAAAAAGGATTTGTGAAATTCTTTGTGAGAGAATCTTGAAATGTTTTGGAGAATGCTTTGATATTTATATATCAAATTTTGAATTGTGATATTCCTTCTGATGTTGGATTACTGGATATTGTGATTGGTGATTAGTGCTCAATATCTCTGTGGACCCTGAGGGATGTGTGGGTATGCGTATACCAGTCTAAGATATCCTTGTGGGCCGAGCCATCGGCTAATAATAGGTGGAGACCTTGCCAAGGGGGGGAATCTTGGTCGTCTTGTCACGGGCGTTACGCGTGACCATAGTTAGACATTTGAGCATGAATTGGTCAATGGAGTGAACCATTGATGTGTGATTTGAGTTTGGTCGATGGAATGGACCATCGATGTGATTTGATGAGATTAATCAATGGAATAGACCATTGATGCATGTTTTATGAGATTGACTGATGGACTAGACCATTGGTACTTTCGGTATTTGAGTTATGATTATGTATTTGAGTTATGTTTTAAATGTGCATAGTGACTTCTCGATCCGCTTAGAAGAAATGTGTTACTCACTGAGCTGTGGTAGCTCACTCATTTCTTATACTTGTTTTTCAGATTCTTCAGCGAGTCGCGAGTAGGCGTGAGCGTTCATTCGGGGAGGACTTTTGTGGTGGGGAACTTTTTGGTATGACTTATGTATAGTTAATAGGTTTATAAGTTTTTTTTTTTTTTTATCAAAATAGGTTTATAAGTTAGTCTTTGTAGAATGTTTATGTTATGTTTTGGTGGGTTATAGATATACTCTGATGTTTTAACCAAATGCCATTTTTGTCGAATATATATATATATATATATATGTGGATGTATATATGTTGATATCGGGTTGAATTTTGGTTACGTTGAGGCTGCGTCCTTTGGTGAAAGGACGGCCAATGTCATGCCCTTTTTCTTGTAAGTCAAGGTGTGACAAATCTCTCTCTCTCTCTCTCTCTCTCTCTCTCTCTCTCTTAGACCAAGCACTTCATCCCGCAGGATCATTGACATTAGCGAAACAAAGATGGCAAAGCTTTCATTCCTTTCAATGGGGATGATCCTCTTCCTCTATTGTTGTTCCGCCATTGCCGGAACGGCGACAGCCCAACGAGGCCACGCGAGGTACAAGGACCCCAGTCAACCCATCCCCACGCGGATAAGAGACCTCCTGCGAAGAATGACCCTTCAAGAAAAGATTGGCCAGATGACGCAGGTCGACTACTCCATGGCCACCCCTGAAGTCCTGAGGGACTACTCCATCGGCAGCGTGCTCAAAGGCGGAGGGAGCGTGCCGTTCCCCAAAGCCGAGGCTGCAGACTGGTTGGACATAGTGAACAAGTTCCAAAACGGTTCTCTATCCTGTCGACTCGGGATCCCGTTTATCTACGGCATCGACGCGGTCCATGGGCACAACAACGTGTATCAAGCCACTATATTCCCGCATAATGTCGGTCTCGAGGCTACAAGGTAAGCAAATTTTAGCATTCTATGCATATATCAATCAACATTCGTTGGCATATGTGCTTTCCGCTCTACGTAACAGCTCAATATAATGAAGAGATACTTACTTGAAAGTTAGTATAGCTGGATCTAATCACATTATGTTAATGGATAATTAGGGTGTCCGATTTCAATGTTATGAACGAAATTATTTTTGTTTGATCATCTATCTCAAGTAGATTCTATAGGGTATCATAATAATTTTTAGTGTCTTAAGTTATGTAACTTGAGGAAAAGTCATTGTATATCTTTTCAGGGATCCGGATCTATTGAAGAGAATTGGGGCAGCAACTGCACTCGAAGCTAGGGCGACGGGGATCAATTACGTGTTTGCGCCAACCATTGCCGTAAGTATTAATTTAAATCTGATCATTTCAACAAACAACCAGTTTTGAGTGTTCTCAGTACGATTATTTACGCTTTCCTTTTTCAATCTCGAAACCTTGAATTAGGTATGCAGAGATCCGAGATGGGGCAGGTGCTATGAAAGCTACAGCGAGGATACGTCCGTTGTTCAAGCCCTGACGTCAATCATACCCAGATTGCAAGGCGAAATTCCGGCGGGGGCACGTAAGGGAGTGCCTTATCTCCGGGGAAAGTAAGCTTTTATTTTGATAAGACTAGTTTGAGCTGGTAATAAGACTAGTTTGAGCTGGTACTTTTAATCCTATTTGGCTTTGTCCTACCAAGAAAAAGTTTGTCAATCGCCCTCACAGTAGAACATCTTGTCGAAAATGTCATATTAGCGAATATTCGAAGGTTTTCCGACGGGTCAAGACCAACGTAAAATGCTCCAGTCTATTTTGAGATGCTGGGTAGTGTCATACGCAACTCTCATACTTGTCTCCATTTCTATGATGTTATTATCTGTCAACTTTGGACAGGGACAAGGTTTTGGCCTGTTCAAAGCACTATGTGGGAGATGGGGGCACCACAGGGGGCATCAATGGGAACAACACGGTGATCGATTCGCATGGACTGTTGAGCATTCACATGCCCGGTTATTACAAAGCCATAATTGAGGGCGTCTCCACGATCATGGTCTCGTATTCAAGTTGGAATGGAGTGAAAATGCATGCTAATCGCTTTCTCGTTACGGACTTCCTCAAGAATACCTTGAAGTTCAAGGTACACTTACTAGTCTCTCCTCAGTCTTGCCATTTGTGATTGATATGGACAAGATTGAATTTAATCAACTGGTTCTGAATTCTTGTAGGGCTTTGTAATATCCGATTTGTTGATATGATCACCACCCAACCCGGTGTAAATTACACATACTCTGTTGAGAAGAGCATCGAAGCTGGGATCGACATGGTCAGTGGCTATGGCTATCTCTTCACTTTATGCAAAAGGATCAGATCACCAAATTAATCTTAATGGGCAAGCACTTTGCTTTTTTTTTTTTTCCCTTTCCGCTCCTAGGTCATGGTTCCTTACAATTATACGGTGTTCATCGATGCCCTGACCCGATTGGTCAATGCCAATGTGATCCCCGTGAGCCGGATTGACGACGCCGTCCAGAGGATTTTAAGGGTGAAATTCATGATGGGCCTCTTTGAGAACCCTCTAGGCGATCGGACCTATCTTTCCCAGCTTGGAAGCCAGGTTAGATGATGCAAGACCACATTACTTATCATAATGGACTGTATATGAAGTGCACACAAGCAATGTTTTATGCCAATTCTGTGTCATTGTAGGAGCATAGGAATTTAGCAAGGGAAGCAGTCAGGAAATCACTGGTTCTGTTGAAGAACGGGCAAAATGCGGATCCCCCAGTGTTGCCGCTTGCCAAGAACGCGTCTAAGATACTCGTCGCCGGGACTCATGCCAACAATCTGGGCTACCAATGCGGTGGTTGGACCATCACTTGGCAGGGTCAAAGTGGCAACAACATAACCAGTGGTACATTCTCTTTCCTTCCTTCTTTAGTACACTGCGTACGCAACAATTGATGTCGCGTGGAGGATGAGGACGTAGTCGAGGCAGTGTCCGCATTAATGATGATATGCCACCATGAGTTTTATACAAGTTTTATCAAAGTGGAGAGTTTCTAGTGAAGTTGATTTGTGATTTTGTACACTTGAAAATAGGGACCACTATCCTAGGTGCGATAAGTAAGGCCGTGGACGTCGACACAGAAGTTGTCTTCAGCAAGAACCCCGATGCCGACTTCGTCAAGTCGCAAAACTTCTCGTACGCCATCGTCGTGGTCGGTGAGCTGCCCTACGCAGAGACAGCAGGAGACAGCACGAACCTGACGCTGGCGGTGCCTGGTGAGAACATCATCTCCAACGTGTGCTCGTCAGTGAAGTGCGTGGTGATTGTGGTCTCGGGGAGGCCACTCTCGATCCAGCCACTCGTGGCGCATATCGACGCTCTGGTGGCGGCGTGGCTGCCGGGGAGCGAGGGAGACGGGGTGGCCGACGTCTTGTTCGGGGACTACGGATTCACCGGGAAGTTGCCGAGGACGTGGTTCAAGACGGTGGATCAGCTTCCCATGAACGTAGGCGCCCCTCACTACGATCCGCTCTTCCCATTTGGTTTCGGACTTACTACCCAACCCACTGGGGGACAATGAGGGAGACACTGGGAGAGTGTAACTGTTCTGGATTTTAGTTTTTGTCTCAATTTATCAGGATTCAATAGGGAGATGCCCTTTTAGGGTATCTCGTTTCCTAAACCTTCGTAGTCATTTGGATTGAAGATGGCTCAAAGATTTAGGAATTGGAACAATTTGAATAATCGAACTTATTTTTTATTTTCGAACAGTATTCTGGTCGTTTTCCATTTTGCTTAATTGAACTTACTAGGGTATTTTAAATAATATTTTGGTAGAAGAACGACAGCAATTAAGGTAGTGTGTAAAGGTATCACAAATATGACTCGCCCAAACTATGGTGGCATGTAACCGTGTTTCGGATGTCGAAAAGTTGGATGTGTTTGGGGTCAATTGCAGAAAACCCCAAGGATTTGGGACAGGTTCGGGATATTATACTTGGAAACCTCAAATACTAAACCCGATATGTATAATTACTTCAATGCTTTTATTTCGTATATCGTCCTTCATTTATTTAAGTCGCATTGGGATAGACTTGTAGTTTTCACTTTCTGCTTAATCTAAATCTTACAATGGATGCATAATAAAAAAATTTAATCTGAAACTTTCCCTACATATATACATATATGTTGATACATAAATTCGCATATAACTTTCCTTTCGTTTTTTTAGAATGCGGATAATGTTTTTATCTTGGGGACTTTTTGCTTTTCACATAATCCTAAACAGATCCTTATTGAACCTGCTAGGATTTAAAACGGTTATCGGAACTTCCGCGACAGTTTACTATATAAAAATTTATGAATCCCAAGAAGTTTTATTATGATCTTTTTTTTCTTTTTATCTTTTTTTTTCCTATCCAGCATCAATCGCCATTTCAAACCTAACTTCTCCCTTCCAACATGAAAGGGGGAGGTGAGGGGTTCAAATCCCCACTTTCTCAGGGGAATGGGGTGAGGACGCGTAAGTTTCAATAGTAGATTTCGACTCTCACGCCCTGCAAGAGACAGGGCAAAAGTCTGAGGGTGAGTGTAGAGTAGGAATAGTGTAGACTGACCAAAAAAAAAAAAAAAAAAAAAACCTAGCTTCTCGTTATTGGTAGGTTTTAGATTTTGTATGGCCATTGGTCAAAAATATTGTCAACCTTATATTTTGCCACTCTGCAGGTTGTATCTACAAATTTAACTAATGATAGTGTTTGCAAATTCCAGGTGGTTTATTGTATAGTTCATGCGAGATAATTTATCTATAAAAGAAAAAATACTATCATTATTCATAAATACCCGACTACTTCACTGAGTGGGTACCGCATTTGGAAAGTAATAAAGTTAACCGGACAAGTTTGGGACAAGCCAAGTCATTCTAAACCCGTCCCACTTCCATCCCTATCTTCTTAGTGAATTTCAAAAGCACAAACCATATTGGCCTCAAGTTCATATAAGATAGACCAATGGGAAAGAATTATATATGTATGCATAAGCTTTCGAACCTCAGCCAGGAAACTTTGTAATAATATTTCATCTATGGCTAGTTTATAGTCCTAAGTACTATAGCTGAATAACTGATAAATTAAAGAAATATAAGCAGACGCAATTTTTATTGGTCAAAGCAACATCTTGCTAACTTTTGTCTAGCATCTTGAAATTCTTTAGCTATTGATATTTTTTTAATTCCTCTTTCTCCGAATGTGTGATGGAGTTCTAATTATCACAAAAATACAATCGAGTTCTAAAATTTTCAGAAAATACAATCAAAGAAAGGACTTGATTAGACCAATTCAACAAGTTTTACAACTTAATTGCATTTTTTAAAAACTTTAGGACTTAATTATACTCGATTCATTCTGCCCCTTGGCCATTTAGAAACTTGTCAAGAGCCACTTCTTGTCCGAGTCCTCTAACAATGGCAACCGCTCGCCGCGCTCGTCAAATCAAGTTGTTACAACTCTCGACAGTTTCCTCACAATTCTAATTCTATTAGGTCACGTGACAAGATTTACCTAAGTGTATATCGAAACAGCAATGTATTCGGTGCGTATAATCTCAAGCCGGAACCTCCCATTATTGCCTTGCTTAAATTTACCCACATAAATTGTAGTAGGAATTCAGTTGTCGAGTAATTTTCTTTATCAACAATTTTTTGACTTTTACTAATTCTTTCATCAATCTATTTACATGGACAAAAAAATTGATTTATTTTTAAACGGAATTGTCGAATTATCCAATCTTAATCTCTTCACTTCTCGCTAAGTCTCTAAACCACTCTTCATTACTCGGTAAACCCAATCCCACCGATCTCTAATTTGTGTTGCCCTTATACAAGAAAGGTATTGAGTAAGAACAACTAGACTCGGAAAAGGGGGAAAGAAAAGTTATCTTTAATGCTTGGGAGGATGTGTTAATTGCAGATAATCAAGTTTTAACTGCGTGCTTATCTAAGTAGGCATCTCTATCCAGTCCAGATGGAAAATCGGCTATTCCCTTTCCCAAGATAATAATCTCATTCAATGTGTGTCAATCACAGCCCTCGAAATCATCAGACAACTCCATATCAGATTAGGATTGCTGCCGAAACACATATCACATAATCAAACATGCATATCTGTGTGTCAGTGTGAATGTGTGTGTGGCTATATATAGGTATAATAGAGCGAGAGAGCAACCATAATCAAATCAATTCAGACTTTAGTGACGAGTTTCGCTGGCGGTCCCTAAAAGGTCAGCCGCCTATTCTCACTTCTCTTTGGTGTTGAGAGCTTGAAGTTGAAGAAGCATTGAAGGTAATTACAAAAGAACTTAATTACAAAAGAACTGCTCTTGTTGATTGCCTTTGCTTATGTTGTTAATTTTGTTTCTGTGAGGCATATTTATTAGTTGTTTAAGGGTTTGCGCTAGTTTCGACTCTCGACCTTCTTGAATTACTTAGATTGGCATAAATCGGAAATTTTCAATTGTATTGGTAAACTTGGTTGCCTCAATAATCGGTTTTTGGCTGATCCATCAAATTTGTCGTTAAATGCGGATTATTTTACATCTATGTAGGATTAGATGCACAAATTTTTCTGAAATACTTAGATCACTCGAATTGGCAAATGTTAGTATTTGCGGAAGCGTATGTTTGATGTGTGTGCAAAACTATGATATAGTTTGTAGAGGATAGACAAAAGGTACGGCCACCTCAAAAGATTCTGGATTTCTCTTAAATGCTGTCATTTTCTTCTTTCTTCCTCTAGAGACTTTTCTACACTTTTCTTTGCCGCATAAGCTAGATTTTCTTTTTTAAAGATTCTTCTTGACTTTTCTAGCTAATATCAATTTTGAATTTTCTAGAGAAAATTAATCACAATTTCCAACGGACCATTCGATATGAACTTAAAGAGTTTATGGGATAATAATGGAATTCCTTTGTTTAAACTCAAGAGATTATCGTGATAGGGAAAAGAGATTTGAAGTTATCTTCAAAGCAAAAAATCATAAACAGATCAACAAACTAATCCTCCCGTAAGTCTAGGAAACAAAAAAACAGATAATATCTGATACTCTCTTTCTCTCGTCTTTCTTTCTTAGACCAAGCAAAAGTTGAGTATTCACTCCCGCATGTTGATGATCATCTTCATCCTGCAGGATCATTGACATTAGGTAAACAAAGATGGCCAAGCTTTCATTCCTTTCAATGGGGATGATCTTTTTCCTGTGTTGTTTTGCGGCTGTGTCGAACGGCGGCGCCAGTCGATCGAGGCTACTCGAAGTACAAGGACCCCAGTCAACCCGTCCACGCACGGGTAAGAGACCTCATGCGAAGAATGACGCTTCAGGAAAAGGTTGGCCAGATGACGCAGATCGACCGCTCCGCGGTGACCCCCGAAATCCTGAGGGACTACTCCATCGGCAGCGTGCTCAGCGGCGGAGGGAGCGTGCCGTTCCCCAAAGCCAAGGGGCAGGACTGGATGGACATGGTGAATAGCTACCAAAACGGTTCTCTCTCTAGTCGCCTCGGCATCCCGATGATATACGGCATCGACGCTCTCCACGGGCAGAACAACGTGTATCAAGCCACAATATTCCCGCATAACGTCGGTCTCGGAGCTACCAGGTAAGCATGTTTTAGCATTCTATGCATATATCAATCGACATATGCTGACATATGTGCTTTCTGCTCTAATAACAGCCAATTATAATGAGGAGAGATGGTCAGTTACTTGAGAAGTTATTGTAGCTGGATCATGTTACGAAGTGATTAGGGCGGTGGTCGCAATGTTGTCAAAACAACCTTCTTTGTGTGGTCATCTAAAGGGAATTTAGTTTAAGGAAAAGCTGTTGTTTATCCTTTTAGGGATCCGGATCTCGTGAAGAGGATAGGAGCTGCGACCGCCCTCGAAGTTAGGGCGACTGGGATTAATTATGCGTTTGCTCCATGCATTGCCGTATGTATCAACTAAATTCTGATTATTTCAACAAGCTTCCCGTTTTAAGTG
Source organism: Eucalyptus erythrocorys (assembly GCA_014182555.1). Taxonomy (NCBI): domain Eukaryota; kingdom Viridiplantae; phylum Streptophyta; class Magnoliopsida; order Myrtales; family Myrtaceae; genus Eucalyptus; species Eucalyptus erythrocorys. The sequence continues at coordinate 9,009,868 of CM024606.1, read as the reverse complement.
TTATTTAACACATTTACGACTCTCTTTTTCAATCTCGAAACGGTGAATTAGGTTTGCAGAGATCCGAGATGGGGCAGGTGCTATGAGAGCTACAGCGAGGATCCGTCTGTTGTTCAGGCCATGACATCGATCATCCTCGGGTTGCAAGGCGAAATTCCTGCAGGCGGGCGAAAGGGAGAGCCTTATCTCGGCGGAAAGTAAGCTTTTGTTTTTATTATACTAGTTTGAGCCGGTACTTAGTTCCTATTTGGCTTTGTCCTACCAAGAAAAAGTTTGTCAATCGCCCTCTCAGTGTCACATCTTGTTGAAGGTGTCATATTAGCAAATACCCGAAAGTGTTCCGACATGTCAAGACCAATGTAAAATGGTCCAGCATCTATTTTGAGATGCTGGGTAGTGTCATGAGCAACTCTCAATATTTATCTAAGTTCTAGATGTTACCATCTCTCAACTTTGGATAGGGACAAGATTTTGGCTTGTGCAAAGCATTATGTGGGAGATGGTGGCACCACAAGGGGCATCAATGAGAACAACACAGTGATAGATTGGCATGGACTGTTGAGCATTCACATGCCCGGTTATTACAAAGCCATAATTGAGGGCATATCAACAATCATGGTCTCATATTCGAGCTGGAACGGAGTGAAAATGCACGCTAACCGCTTTCTCATCACGGACTTCCTCAAGAACACCTTGAAGTTTAAGGTACATTTATAAGTCTCTTCAATCTCACATCTGTGATTGATACCCATAGTGGATTGAATTGAATCAACTAACTTTAAATTCTTGCAGGGTTTTGTAATATCCGATTGGGCAGGAATCGATAAGATCACTACCCCACCCGGCGCAAATTATACATACTCTGTTCAGATGGGGATTGGAGCAGGGATTGACATGGTCAGTAGCTATGGCTAACCTTTTCATTTCATGAAAAAATATCCAACCTCCATATTAATCTTAATCGGCAAGTGCTTTTATTTTGTTTTGTTCCTACTCATAGGTCATGGTTGCCCTCAATCACACGTTGTTCATCGATACCCTAACCCAATTGGTCAATGACAATGTGATCCCCATGAGCCGCATCGATGATGCCGTTGAGAGGATCTTGAGAGTGAAGTTCATGATGGGCTTATTTGAGAATCCTATGGGTGATCAGACTTATCTTTCCCAGCTTGGAAGCCAGGTTAGACGATGCAAGAGCACATTACTTATCAGAATCGATTACATGTAAAGCGTACACAAGCATTGTTTTATTCCAATTCTATACCATTGTAGGAGCATAGGGATTTAGCAAGGGAAGCAGTTAGAAAATCCCTGGTTCTGTTGAAGAATGGACAAAATGCGGATCCCCCAGTGTTGCCGCTCGCCAAGAACGCCTCCAAGATACTGGTTGCTGGGACTCATGCCAACAATTTGGGCAATCAATGTGGTGGTTGGACCATCACATGGCAGGGTGGAAGTGGCAACAACCTAACCAGTGGTACATTCTCTTTCCTTTCTTCTTTAGTACACTTCTTACGCAATAATTGATGTCACGTGGAGGACTAGGACATTGCCTCGGGGTAAAAACATTATATTTTCGCGTTTACATATTCAATCAAAGTAAGGGGTTTCCATGAAGTTGATTCGTAATCTTGTGCACCATGACTATAGGGACCACCATCCTAGGCGCAATAGGTAAGGCTGTTGACCTCAACACAGAGGTTGTCTTCAGCGAGAACCCCGATACCGACTTCGTCCAATCTCACAACTTCTCGTATGCCATCGTTGTGGTCGGGGAGCTGCCCTATGCGGAGACGGCAGGAGACAGCACGAACCTGACGCTGGCAGAGCCAGGCGAGGACATCATCTACAACGTGTGCTCGTCGGTGAAGTGCGTGGTGGTCGTGGTTTCGGGAAGGCCGGTCATGATTGAGCCGCTCGTGGCACAGCTGGACGCGCTGGTGGCCGCATGGCTGCCGGGTAGCCAGGGGGAAGGGGTGGCCGACGTCTTGTTCGGGGACTACGGATTCACGGGGAAGCTGCCGAGGACGTGGTTCAAGACGGTGGATCAGCTTCCCATGAACGTGGGCGACCCGCACTACGATCCACTCTTCCCATTTGGCTTCGGCCTTACCACTGAGCCCACCGAGGAACAGTGAGAGAGAGGATAACTTGTTCTTCTGGATTTTAGGTTTTATCTTAGTTTATGAACATTTCGTAGGAGATTCTTTTCTGCGTATTCCTTTTTCTAGCTCCTTCCTAGTCATTTGGATCGAAGATGATTCAAAAAAATTTGGATTTGGAACAACTTGAATAATCGTCACTAGGGCACTTTGAAGTAGTATTCTGGTTGTTTTTCCATTCTTGCATAATTGAACTCGCTAAGTTAATTTCCTCGTCATACGAATTTGTTGTTTAGAATTTCTATCGGGGCCTCACCTTTCTTCAACTACAGAATCACAAAATGCGAGAGTAGAGCATAATTTTTGCCGTGTGGCATTCATTAACAGTTTGCCTACCAGCAATGCTACATGTTACAGATATCAAAGGATCTGATGCAACTATCGGCGAGAACCGGTGATCAGGTCGTATATAAAAGCATGTCACAACCATGACGAGCCTCATAAATGACAGAAATTTGATTAGTCAAATGATGGCATACTTATTCTATGAGAAAATGACTTGTTAATCAACTACCGATGAACAATAGACTACGAAGCCATAAGGTGTGAAAGCTTGAAGTTCATGTAATAACAAATCGAGCAAATAAGTTTTCTTTTTGAAGCAGTTCCAGTAAATGTAGTCATACATTAGGTTATCTGTCGGTCATATGTACAAAAACGCTAGCTCTCCACGTCAGCACGGATCCAGGTGTAGCATAAGATATGAGCATCCTACGTATCTAAAATACCAGGTTACGGATACTTTACAATGTCGACTTTGGCATCAAATTTTTTATACAGCATCTACCATCTCTGCACTTCCTGCACATGTCGAGGTCCAAATGTCACTCTTTAAAAGCTAAGAAAAATGCGGGGCTATGGCGACATTTGTGCTCCAGTCCCCTTAAGCTATGCAGATGCTGAAAAATTAAATGTTAACGGATGCCTTCTCACAGATCCACCAAACATGTATATAACAACGATGACAGGTTCAAGACTGGGCAGAGCTCTAACCTTAGCCTCACTCTGCATTGTGTGACTGATCATGCTCGATAAAATCCAAAGCGTCATCCTTAGAAACAAGATTGACACGGCTTACTCGATTTTTGTGGGTCACACCATATATCTGGTCTGCAACCTTCACAAGTTCAGGCCGGAAAGTGGTGGTTATGAACTGGGTGCTTGATGTGTCTGCCAGACGACGAATCATATCTAAATGTCGATTTAAGGATATCCTGAAAGCAGCATGTCTTGACACATATTACTAGTTCAAAAAGCTGAGCATCATAAATGGACACAGGAACATTTCTAATTTGCCCTAGAGGTATGACAATCTGGCAGCATTCACCTGGAAAAGAATTGCATGATAGAAAGGCCTGAATGACAACAATCAGGCATTAGATTAAGATTTGCATATCAATGAGTGGACTAAGGTATTCAGGAATGCAAATGACCAAGTCGAGATAAAGGGGAAAAAAGGATACTCCCGACTGCTGTTCTGTACTGAGGATCAAGTGCTGCATCTATCTCATCGAAGAGATAAAAGGGAGCAGGATCGCATCTTTGTATAGCAAAGATTAAGGCAAGGGCAACAACAGTTTTTTGACCTCCAGACAATTGCTTCATCGATTGTGTCTCCCCTTGCCCAGTAAAAGAAACCTGCAATGCCACGAATCAGTCTCAGAAAGAAGATACTTCTGTTCTCGCAATCTGGAAGATATCATTAATTGGTCCCGAGGCTGAAGGCAGTGACCATATCCAAAAGCCCATATTCCAAGGGAATAACACACCCTTTTACCTCCCAGTGGACGACTCTCTTCTACTCATAAACCCCCTTCTCTCCAAAAAAGAAGAGGAAGCAGATGACAGAAAACAAACTTGCATCCCATGTCCTGAAAGATTTTCAGAATAGAAACAGAATATAGCATGATACTCCATGTGGCCAACAACACTTACATAAAGGACTAGGGCTTTTTTTTCTTTTCTTTTCTTTTTCTTTTTTTTTCTTTTTTTTTTTTTAAATTTTAACTCGAAAGGACTTGGGATGTGTTTTGCTGTTAGAAAACAGCAGAAGGATTATTGGCTGCATATGTTAAAAGTGCATGCTTCACATATTAAACCAACTGATCAGAATGGAAAATCAAATGCACAGGAAGAGATTACATGCCTTGACTTTAACACCGATGTATTTCTCTACCCTTCCCTCTAAATCTGCTTCACGAGGTCCATCCTCATCTTGATCATCATCAGCATGATCACCATCCTGCAAAAGTGTAGCAGGATATATGTATTAGCTTGCAGTGAAAATTGAGTATTCCAGAGATGGACATCCAACCTTCTTCTCTCTAGAGAGGCTTAAGCATAAACAAAAATGAAGGGCAAAACCATGATTCCAGCTAGAGCATCTGTTCCCAGCTCCCACCAAAAGGGAAAAAAAAAAACCCTCTCAAATTTATAATCAACAAAGAGACAGGTGGAAAATAACTTGTTTGCCAATAAACTATGGAGGCATGATCATCAGGAATATGAGTTGCAATATAAAATGTCATGACAACTTTTAGAATTTTCAGAAAACAAAAACAGACACCTTTTTCTTCATCATAACCAGATGTCCATGACCGCCTTGTACCAGTTCAGAGAATACTTCTCGAAAATGCCTTGCAACACCTTTGAATGTACGTTCAATTGACTCATCCTTCCTCTGATCTAAAACTGATATTAGTTCACCAATTTTCTGCAATTAGAGAAGCAATGTAATCAGGAAATAATCCGACTTTAGTTCACATAAAAGCTCGTTACGAATAAATATTTGTCAAAATGATACCTCATCACCAGCATCTAGTTCTCTTTGCCTTTTCTCAAGTTCCTCCCTTTGCTCTGTGAAGTTCACGTACTGATCAAGTGCTTTCTTGTTTACATGACTGAACTGTTGGAGCTGCTCATTACATCTGTGAAGCATCTTCTGCAATTCTTTGATGCTCCTCCGTTTATACCTATTATCTCAAACATAATATAATTGAGGTCTGATGAGCTTCAATGGCGGAAACCAAACTACAATTCAGTACAATTACCTCTTTTTAAGTCCTAAAATTAGAAAGAGGCATTAAGTAACAAGAAATCGCACTTGCAACCCCCTCCCTCCCTCTTGAAAAGAAATAGGAAATATGCTCAATATCAATTGATTAAATAGTTGACATAGCTCCTTGTTGTTTGAAGAAACCCTCCACTTCGATTGGTATTTTTTCAGAAAAGCCTCCCTCCCTCCCTCCCTCTGGCTTCACACTTTCCTTATGGTCCCTTCTTTCCTACTTGTGCCCTTTTTGAAGCAAAGTTTTGATGGATGGCTGAAGTAAAAAACAATTGCTATTGAATACCAAAATAATAGTGAAAATTTACACTTTGGAAAGATGAAATCCTTTCGAAACTTTATCTGATCTCAAAGGGACCACTGAAGTGTGAAAGAGAGAACAAAAGTCTAGCCAAAACCACGTATACTTTTCAAATGACAATGAAATTCATCCCTCCTTATAAAACAAGAGTAAAGTAATCATCCTTGAAAATGACATAGGATATCTTCTAATAGAAATCAAAGCCTTATTTTGTTGACCCGTATCAATTAAGAAAATTTCACCTACAGACAACCGCAATTCGAACAATCACAGAAATTATGAATAAGATGCCCACAGAATGAAAGTCATAACATTTTTAATGTTAGACGAGGAACTTACATCTCAAAAGCATCAGATGATAATGGGCCCAAGTTCCTTATTTTTTTTGAGTACTCATCCTGTTTAGCTATAAGGGTATTCCTCCGGCTAAAAAGTTGTTCAAGTTCTTTAGTTTCATCCTGAAGTGTTTTCTCATAGTTGTCCTCCAAAGCCTGCATTCGATCAATCATTTGAGAAGAAACCAAAGAGTAGAATACCAACATTTTGTCCACAGTGAAAAAATTAAGCAGTACCTTCAACTTCGCCATCTCATCTTTAATCTTCTTGATTTGTTTATTTGTGTCCTCTATACTTCTATTAATTCCTGACAATTTTAGTTTCAGTCAAAAGCATGAACAATTCTAAAGCTCCAAACAACAATAATCCCATCAATCCAAAATTTCCACCTTCTAATCGCTGGGTGGCATCAATGACCAATGATTCTGCATCTTTGAGCTCCTGCCACTTTGATTCAGCTTCATTTTCATGCAAATCAGTCTCTGATGAGGATATTATAGCCTCAAACTCTTGCTTCCGCCTCTTGAGATTAGTTGCAAGGTTAGTCTCAAGCTCTGCTTTTCTAGTTTCAGTCTGCAAACAAACATAAGTGATGACCGATATGCACAAAAACAGCATAACTGTACTCAGCCAAGGTTCTCATTGCCGACCTCAATGCGATCTGTTTTGCAGTCAAGAAGCTCCTCTTTTAGAACTTTTATTTCTTGATTCAGCGTTGACAGATCTTTTTTTTCGTCAGGTGTTAGATGATCAATTAACTCTGTGCCCATTTCAGCTCGCTTCATTGCCATGCTGGTTTTGAGCTGATCAATCTGAGTTCTGACATCCACAAGTGATTTCATCTGCAAACAAATTGTATCGATCAAGCGAGAAGGCAGGAGAATGAGGGAGGGGTAATGTAAAAGCTCCCATTAAAAAAAGCATTTGAATAGGCCAATAAAGCACAATAAGTGATGTGACATAGTCAAGAACATTTATACCTTGTTTTCAGTAGCTTTCATATTTAACAGTTTCTGCTTTTTCACATTGGAGATATCTAGTTTAAGCTGTTCCAACTCTGATTTAACGTGCGCCAGCTCAGCATCAACTTTTTGCTGCTCAGAGACAAGTTCTGTTATTTCCTGGTCTTTCTGTGAGAAAAGTTAAGTGAAAAAAAGCCACAATATTTGGCCAAGATTAAATGAGACAAAAGTACAAAGCAGCTCGGTGTCCTCAGATATTTTCTCATAGAGAAGTATAGGCCCACCCACAAACAGACAAGAAACTTAAAATAGATAAAAAATGAATGACCAAAAATTTTGTGACCATTGGTTAAGAAAGTTGGAACGAAATTTGCATTGTAGTAAGTTAGTGGATCCCTCTGTCACTTCTAGGCCCAACGGCATTAAAAAATTGTACATGTGCCTACCCTGCTTGGTCGAAGGCATGTTAAACCCACTCTCAGGAACCATGTATCCCTAGTGTGAGCTCCACCTGAAACCTGGGTTTTATATTATTGCTGCATCTCCACATAACAACTATATCTATGGACTTTTAATACTAGAAACAATGGATCCCTTAGTGGTAGGTTTAAAGCATGTGATTTTCTAGAAACCAGGTTGAAACTATTTCTGACCCAGCTGACCAGGTCCAATTTCACTGATTCAAGCAGGGCATCACCATTGGAATCCAATTTTCGACCAGTCACACTTCATAATTATAAAAGAGACCAGTTCTTGGTGCATCCAGCAAGTCGAGCTCACTTTGAAAAACACTGTCAAATATATATTTGGCAAGATAATAATTGAGTAGCTGAACCACCTCTGGAATAAAGAACCAAAGGGACAACTGTTTTATAAGCAAAAAGGATATTTTGCAATTCCTCCTTAATATTCTTCAGTTCCTCTTCCTTCATGTTGATTGATTTTGTATTTTGCCTGATTATATTCATAAACTTCAACCTTGAGCGCCTATAGTCATAGAATCCCCCTGTCATACCGCCTTTCTTGCTAACTTGATCACCTGCCACAAAAATAAAAGTGAGTTCCATGTACAGGTGTCAGAAGAAAAGGATGCCATAAACTGGTCAATTACATATTAACTGACCTTCCAAAGTTATACAATCCAGACCATCATTGCGAGCTACCCTTGTGCCACATCCAAATCTCGGCAAATCACTGTTCTAGCAAAAACCTAAGCAAATACAAGATGGCCTTGACATAAATTTGATTTCCATCCAATTTCATGCAGTAATCCAAACAATAGGATACAAGGTATGAAGTGTACCTACCAACTGATACCTATGAAGTGTACCTAAGACATGTACCCACTACCCACCACTTCCCTCATGAAAGCTCTTTGTTAGCCAATACTTACTATTATAATCAATTTTAATAAGAAATTGCGATGTGCTCACGCACATGATGTTCTAACTATAAGGACTTGATATATCACATCCTTTAATATCTAAGATGAATAAAAACAAGACTTATGCCCATTTTTTAATCAAGTGCCTCTAGCCTCACATCCTACAAAACTAGTATTCTTTGGACCCTGCCACTACAATCTCTCAAAAGTTTCACCATCATCCATATCTAACTTCATTTGAGAAGGGCAGAACAGCAGTGCTTTAGATTCTAGCACATAAATACGGTGAGAAAGGCTAACCTGGGCAAAGGCAGGATTGTAATTTGGTAAGAATTTCAGTTTCTTTAATAGAGGTATCACATCTGAACTCTGTGGATAATGTACATTTGGGGGCTTAACCCTGTTCAGAGGTATGAAAGTGACCCTTCCACCTTTCAGTGAGTTGAGGTGTCTAATAATCCGGGTTGAAATCTCATCATTCTCAACCACCACATGAAATAAACTGTTTCAAATGAACTGAATCAGTCATCTCAGGAAAATCAAGAAATACAATAACCAAAATCTAGTGAAAACACAAAAAGTTACAAAACAATTTCCACTTACCTGTTTCCTGCAGTAACTTCCACTGCAGTATAGAACTTCTCATCACAATCAAGCAACTCAATGATGGGACCATAAACCCCAGACATCTGGTACTCTCGGCAGATTTTTCTGACAGAATTAAGCCCTCTCCTCACATCCTGTCAATATGAAGACAATATATCATATGATACATTTTATGAACAGCTTTTACAGCCAAATGCACACTTTTCACCCTTTATATGGTTTGGACATCCCCAATTTTGTGATAAAATGATAAGTACATCATGTCTATGGCCTCTTAAATAAATTTAAATGTGATGCAATCAACTTAGATATTGCTAAGGTGAATTTTCCTTTCGCGCAATTTGCTAGGATTTTTCACTAAAGTATTTAGTTCAAATCCCTAGGTCAGCAAATCAAAAGAGTCCTATACCTGCACAACTACCACCTTCCAAGCAACAATGAATTACGACCTACTCAACTCTCTTCTTATTAAGGCCTCATGAAAGGATTTCCCTGGCATTGATTAAAGACTAGCTACTTAAAGATATATTGTGCCCGCCCTCACCCCCCTTGCCCACCAAATGGTTGTAAAGGGCCAAAGAGAAGAAAAGATAGAAAGGACATACAACAAACTGTTTCATTCTGAGTGGACAAACCTATTTCTGTTTTCAAGGAGTATGCAGCAACTTCAAGACACTTGGTTCCTTACCTCAAAATTTTATTTTAGGCATTGCACTTAACGAACTCAAGTGAAAAGGTAGTACTTTAAAGCATTTACAAATCATCTAATAATTTGTCTACCGAGCTCTCTGTTTTTGAGCTCTTTTTGCATAGGGATGATTACACAAATGCTCCTTCATCTTTGTCCTAATAAGCAATGTCATCCTTGAACTTTTAATTTGTTCAATTCGGTCCCTAAACTTAACCCAATATGCAATGTTCCTAAACTTTTAATTTGTTCAATGCGGTCCTTGAACTTTTAGTAAATGTTCAATCTAGTCCTTCAACTATATGAACATATCCAAGGTTATCCTTCCATTAATTCAAGTTAACAAAATATGTTGATTTGGCTTACAATCCAGTAAGTTTGAACAATTTACATGTGGAATATCCACGTAAGATATTTAACTCAAATCAGGATATAATAATCTACATCATCAAATAACATTAATAATCATTTTTTCAAATGATACAAATTAAACAAATTTAATAGATGATTATATTCTCATTTGAGTTGAATATCTTATGTGGATAACACGTGTAACGTGTTTTTTTGTCCACAATTCAAACGTACAAAATTGAAAGCCAAATCAACAAATTCCATTTACTTGAATGTATGGAAGGATAATATTGAACATTTTCATATAGTCGAGGGGCCAAATTGAACATATACTAAAAGTTCAAGGACCGCATTGAATAAATTAAAAATTTAGGGACGCAATAGCATATAAGGCTAAAGTTCAAGGACCACAATGAACAAATTCATGGATGACATTGCACATTAGGCCACATTTCATGAACCATTTGTGTCATTTTAACTTATATATATGAATTTACACCCCTCGGTGCCCTACAGTAATATTTTCTTTCACCTATCCAAAAAAAAAAAGAGGGCAGTACTTTATTAATAAAGATGCAAGTACTTGATAAGTAATTCAAACATAGCCCATGGTAGTTTGCAGTTGATATTTTTGTAGAAAAATTATGCAATCAACCAAAATTGCATAATTACTAGACTTTTAAGCCTTTGAGTCAATAGGTCAATTTAATCCGTTTAAATCCATTTTTGATCAATCAAGCTAAGAAAACCAGTCAATTCATGTGGTTTATGACCTGGAATTACATGGACAAAAAGCCGAGCCTATGAAATGGCCCATTAAAAATATACACGTTTCACATAATAGTTCTGCATCAAATCAACCCCAAAAAGAGTAGTTTAAAAAAGTAAGTTCCATCATACTGATCCAGGCTAAATTTGACATGTATAATATGTGTGTGTGTGTGTGTGTGTGTGTACAAGCATTCTTTATAGAATATTTACACATTCGATTAGAATTGAGACAAAAAGGATTACTCACACCAGGTGTTGCATGATCAAGGTTCTTCTCTGCCTTATCAACCTCTACTTTCCACTTATCGATCTGAGTTGAAAGTTCGCTTTCCTTGTCCCACAATGATCTGTCAACAAAGATTATTTGAAAGAAACCCAAGACATGTCCAGCAATTTCAAAATAAGTTATAGAAACCTACTTCCGCTCATCCTGTAGCCTATTCCTCTGTGTCTTATAATCCCTTAGCCTTCCGCTTGTCCCAGAAATGAGGGATTCTAACTTCGCAATCTCAGCTTTACGGTTCTCAATGTACACATCTTGCTCGCTTGACTCAGCCTTAAGCTGATCAATTTCCTTTTGAAGCTTTTGCTCCTACAACCATACACAAAGAAAACCAACAATGATTTATATTAAAAAAAAAAAAAAAAAAATGCAGCAGCAGCAATATGGTCTTTTTGGACAGACAAGCCACGTGAAAGTGAATCACCACTGAAATTGGAAGGCAATGTACGGTAACAGATGAAAGAAGCCAACTTGTAGCATAATGGATCTGCCTCTGGTTTTATTTTTATGTAGAATAGATACTATTATCTAAAACGAAGCTACTCCTCAAGATTGTAAAAGTACCAAAAAGCAGGTAAGAGAAAGAATTTCAATGTTCCACCAGGAACAAACATTAAGAACTTTAAACAGCATGTAGATCATCTCAATTGATATAAAGTCCAACAAAGAACCTTTTTTGGCCAGCACTGAAGCCAATGAGTGCATCAAATCCTCTCATGCTACTCCTCTTTTTTAGTCTAAGAAAAATGAAAAAATAGTGTACTAACTTATAAACTAATTAGTTAAACTACAAATAAAGAGAACATCCAATAAGGGCATGGAAAGGCTTCTTGGACAGCTATTGAATTTCGGTCCCCACTCATAGCGTATTTCTAAAGCATTCTTCAGTTTGTTTTTGAGTTGAAACTGCTACTGGTTAAACAGGACACTTGGGCATCAAAACGACTGTATTTCAGTGAAAACAGGAAACAAAGAAAGTTGTCAGCTTCCATCAGTCCTGCAATGTCCCTAATAATTTTGAGGAAGATAAAACTAAGAGCACCGAAAATTAGGGGTCTGGCATTGTCAATTGAAAAATACAAATTAGATGGGTGAACTTGCATTATTTTACTTGCAGAGAAACCACTATCTCAATTCTTTTTTCCTTGATGGATCAGTCAGACCTTTTTTTTCTGGTAAATGATTGCTAGGGTTTACCACATACTACACACATGCTCAAAGCTTAAAAGTCACGTATAAAGAAAAGTCATTGGATTGGGAGTTACTTCGAACAGGTAGTTAATTTGGAAGTGGATGAAGTGGTAAACTCCCCTCTTTGAAAAGGCTCTTTGAAAGGGATAAACCATACAGCAATTTATATTGATAGACTCATTTGTTAAGCTTTTTTATATTATGCATAGGGAAACTTCTAAGGAATGAGAAGTGAGACAACACAGTATTTTCCAGTTAAAATATCAAGTGCATTGGGAACTGGCACTCCTTTATACACTTATCCATAAAAATTTTCGATCAGGCATGGCACAAGAGATGCATCTATCAAAGAGAAAATTGTAAGCATAACATAACACAAGTGTTCTGACCTGAGTTAAATTAATAGAAAGAACTCGTTCAAGATCATCAATTTCCTTTTGGAGCCATCTATCCCGAGCAGCTTTACTTGAAAATTGGGTGGCCCGACCTTGCTTCTGATATATAATGCTAAGCCGTTTCTCCAGCTCCATAATTCTACATCATGAGGAACTTTATTAGTACAAGAGAGTTCTTACAAGAAGACAGCCGAAAGGCAAATCTAACAAAATCACAACTACAAATTTAGCAGAATTTTAAGTACAGAAAACTATATGAATACATGCACAGTTGATCCCATAAGCTTTATTAAAAAGGAGAAGGCAAAACTTAGCAGGAGGAAACAAAAGGCTGAATGCAAGGGAGACAGATGGAATCACAAGCACCAGTACAGTAACTTGAAATTCGCCAAGAGAAATGACAAACTACTAGATGGTTCTACATAGTTTAGAAAGTCAAAAAACTCGCATCGTGTAAACAGTTCTCATGACAGAAATCCATCCCTATGACAACAAGAAAACTCAATAAAGGAATTCAGTCTAGTAGAGGTCAAGTCACAATTGTATGGACCATAAAAACAATTTAGCAAGAGAAAAGACTAGAATGACAGTAACGGAAGCATTTTACCACTGAATGCGACAAAAGCATAAGGGTTACGAATCTGATGATTTATACACAAAACTTTCACTTCTTGCAGATGTGCTGTATTACCTTTTAGTTTTCTCCTGTTCAAGACCAACTTGTTGGTCATACAGAGGTGTAATTTTACTGAGCTCCTCGGTTGAGTCCTGAATTTCTTTCTGTAAAATCTCAAGCTGTTTCGCTGCTCCCTCCTGAAAGAAATAGAATTCAGAGCATTGCCTTTCCATAATATCCAAAATTGAGTAGGAGATCTTGTAATAATCACAGATATACCTTGGCTCTCATTATCCCCGAAATTTTTTCTTGCAAGTCCTTGACATCAAGCTCAAGCTCTGTCTGCTTTTTCACAGCTTCTGTTTTTCGCTGTTCTGCTGCTTCCCTTTCCTTACTTAAGCCATGAACTGCTTTAGTTAATTCTTTCAATTTTTCATCCAACTCTTTGGACTTCTCGCGAGCATCGAGAGAACTGTTGTAGCTCTTAATTGACGTGTCAGAGACCTTTGACCGAGCCTCCTCTATCTAAGTGAGGCCAAAAAACCACTCGGACATCAATTGCCTCCCGATCAATTGTTTGAGTCCTAATATAACTATATTTATATTTACACAACCATTCTGTATGAACAATAAATCAGCTGAATTTGAGGAAATGAAGTCACCCCGATCACACTTATAATCTTGACATAGGATTGCACAATCAAGATCCTTGGCACAATAGTTACTAGCATCATGCAATTATCAGAGCACTTGATCACGTAGAAACAAATTGAGGAGGGAGAAAATAGACAAACTAGCTAGATTTATGCCTGACAAATAACATGGAAAAATAACAACACGTGTATGATTGATGACCACTTTCTAGATAAACTAAAGCATTGAATAACGCAAAATCAAACCAAATCAAGAAAAATACATTTTTGCATAGACGTACAATTGCAGGCACATTCTAAAGGGAGTGCTTCACATTGTTTTAAGTAAATTATTCAATCTCTAGATGGTTTAGTGGCTTTGATATGGCAATTGACAAGCACTGATGTCAAAAAAAGACTTGACAGAAGCATTCATTACTAGCCTTGCCACAAATCCATATCCTATCCAAGTTAGTCCTGAAGTAGCAGCACCAACCAAGCAATGTCGCATCCTTTTCTGCATCTCCTAAAATCAATATTATCACCCACATATTTACTCCCAACAGCCCCTTCAATCACTCATATTATTTGTTTCAGTGGTCAATCCTCACAATCCTAAATAATTGTATTTGAGTACACTAAACAACCGACGTTGAAATTGCTCTTATCCCGAGAATTTCTATTTCACTGTATCAAAACCAGGAAGAAAAATTCACCTGCTACTATTGTAAATCTAGTTTCTCCATTTCCATATCATGCATGTCTATTTTTGAGAAAAGGGAAAGCTTTCATACTAAAATAAGCCCCGGTCTAATTTCTCCTTGTGACTTCATTAATGGATTTTAATTTTTTTAAGCATACATCATATGTAACAGTGTTGATAACCTTCCCAAGCTCCTAATATCCACAGGAGCAAGGCAGGAGTTAGAATCTGTTGATTTTTTATATCATCAACCCCAATTGTTACCTCACCTCAATTTTACAAGCCAGTATCAATGAAGATGATGCCCTTCTCCATATGAAAGGGATATTATCATGCCAAAAATGTAATCTTAAGAGATGGAGGTGGGGTATCTGACCCACCCAATCCATAATGGCATGTGAATGGGTTTGGCATGTTGAAAGGTTGGATGGGTTTGGGATCAATTGTAGAAAACCCTAAGGATTTGGGACAGGTTTGGGATAATAGCTGGCAACTTCAGTACTGAACCCGATATGTATAATTACTATGACGCCTTCATTTCCTATATAATCCTTGGTTATTTAAGTGATGTCTAGAAAGACTTAATAGTTTTTAATTTTGGGAAAAGCCACCAAGAAAAACCCATACTATGCCCACTATGACACATTTAACTTGATTTTTTTTTTTTTTTTTTTGCAACACAACAAACTCCAAACTTATTCCCATCTGACACAGTTACCCTTAGCTTTTTTTTGTGACACAAAATACTCAAAACTTATATCCGTGTGACACATTTACCCAAAATTATTTTTTTATGACACGAAAAACTCCAAACTTGTACTAATGGGACACATATACCACAAATTTTGTGATAAATGTGTCGCACAAATACAAGTTTCAGTTTTTTGTGTCACAAAAAAAAAATAATAATTGGGGACACAAACCAGTACAAGTTTGAGGTAAATGTATCACATGGGTACAAGTTTGGGTTTTTGTGTCCCAAAAAAAAAAGTTCAGGGTAAATTGTGTTACAGCGGGGTGTAGTTTAGGGTTTTTGGTGGCTTTTTCCCTTCACTTTTTGCTTAATCTAAATTTTGTGATGGACACATGATGAATTTTTTTAACCTAATCTTTAACAACAAATAAATGTTGACACATAAATTCACATATAATTTTTCATTGATTTTTTAAAATTTGGATAATATTTTAATATTGGCAGCTTTTTGCTTTTCTCACTTAGCCCTAAACAATCAGGCCCTTAACAAATATGCATAGATATTTAACCCTGCCAGGGCTTGGAACAGTTTTTGGGACTTTCATAACAGCTTGCTCTTGTAAAAATTTACGAATCACAGAAAGTTTTATTAAGATCTGATTTGTTGCAACATCAATCACCGTTTCAAACCTAGCTTCTCCTTATTGTTAGATCTTAGATTTTTATGATCATTGGTAGTAAATACTGTCAAATTTATATTTTGCCACTCCGTAGGTTGTATTTAAAAGTTTGACAAAATGGTAGCATCCGCAAATTTGAGGTGGCTTTTTGTATAGTTCATGTGAGATAATTTATCAGTTATATAAATACCATCGTTGGTTGTAAATAGCTGACTACTTCAATGAGCAGGGTATGGGATGTTACATCAAATCTCACTACCATGTCTGGAAAGTAATAGAAAGTCAACAAGTTTGGGACAAGGCCAGTCGTTCCAAAACCGTCCCACTTCCATCCTTATCATCTTAGTAAATGTTGAAAGCACAAACCATTGTCCTAAGTATTATAGCTGCTTGACTGATAAAATAATGGAATATAAGCAGATGCAATTCTTTTTGGTAAAAGCACTACCTCGGCTAACTTCTGTCTAGCATCTTGAAGTTCCTTATCATAAATTGTGTATTCCAAGGATTTACGCTGCTTGTCAAGCTGTTGATATTTTCTCAATTCCTCTTTCTCCTCATCCAGTTCCTTTAGTCTCTCATCCAAATACTGAACAACTTGGATAATCTGCTTCCTCTTATTACCTACTCAGAAGAAAGCAATAAGATTGATGAATAATAAATACTCAATAATGAAGGATACACTTGGATGACTTACCAGTGTCCTGCATAATTTTCTTACTCTCACGACGTCTCTCCTCATAAACTCTAGTACCACCAATCTCTTTCAACAAGTCCAGCCGCTCAGAGTCTTTCATCAAAGTCAATGACGCAATCTATAACCGCACAGAAGGAAGAAAGAAGATAGCAAACAATACAGAAAAAGAATTAGAGAAAATTTGGGACAAGCAAAGAGAATAATGAGGGCATACCTTTCCTTGTTGCACCACATAGTAAGGATTAGAGCGAGAAAACCCAGCACTTTCCAGTAAATTCATAACTTCGGTTTTCCTGCCATCAACATAGCTTGAAAATTCAGTCGCACAAATCTGAATATAAAGCTTAAGACATGAATTCACTTGGGTTGGGTTACACATTCTCGACAATGGGCAACACTCACGTGATGTGCTTTCCGTCCAAATAATACTCATCCTTCTTCAAACCAACGGTTCTACGCAAGCGCACTTCCTCCTTATCAACCTGTCATGGAGGGTGCACCAAAACTAAGACTGATTGATAGAGATAATAAACACATTTTTTTTTCTCAAATAGCATATCGAAATGTAAGGCCCAGAAGAAGAACACAACAGATGTTTTAAAGAGATTGTGATGACAAATAGTCTGTCTCTACAGTAGTAATACCAACAATTGGCACAAATATCTTCTCTTCAGCTGGTAAAACACTAAATTTAAGCACTTCAGAACCCATCAAGGCAGAAACCAAACAGTATTCTGAATAAAGTCCGCTGTCGCAACATCGTAAAAAGGAAACAAAGACCATTCAATTTTTGTCCCATGGGAACTTGTGGGACTACTGCGAACTGTTTTAAAAGCTTAAACTATTAGATGAAGGGGTGATTTATTATGTAAATAATCTAACACACCCAAATCAAGAAAGCTTAATGCAAATAGGAGTATTACCGGAATGCGGTTGTCGGAATTATCAAAGACAATCTCCACAAAAGCTGATAAAACTTGGTGTCCTGCACCTTCCTGTTAATTCCAGCCAGCATCATCAACACGTATATAGTAACACCCCAGAGGATTAAAAAGCATGCTGACTATATGGCAAAACATACATGGAGAAGGGCATGTCTATCTTCACTGCGCAGGTTCTGAAAAATATCGCTTAACACAAATCTTATTGCTGCATCACATCCAAAGAGTGCAGGTTTCTTATAATTTTCACAGCTAACCAGTAATTATAAAAGAAAACATAACAACAGTCAACCCCTTTTCACTTACCATGAAAAAAGTTTGATTTGCCAGATCCATTAGCACCAACTGCAGATCAATTCAGCAGGAAAACTTAATAAATAAATAAAAAAGGCAAACTCTATTCTTTAAGTAAATAAGATAACTGATATATTAACAACATTTAACAGGGGATGACAGAAACTAGATATGCCAACAGAAGATAGTAAGCTGTGATTATGGTGCATATGGATTGATCATACTAGCACAGCTCATCCTGAATATAGACACTGTCAAGGTACAATATGAGCAGAAAATCAAGGCTCCTTTTCCAATATTCTGAAACACGAATCCAAATTTAGTCAATTAAGACGTGCTTCTCTAGTTGCAGAAAACCATAAAGGGCATGGATTGATTTTATAAATGCGGACAACTGTCGATAGATACTATATAAACTTAAGGGAAAACCATAAACTTAAAATTTAGTGATCATGTGACATATAGACCGCCAGACATGATCTGACATAGGGGCATGCCTAACACTTGAAATCATTACGGGAATTCAGCATAAGAGAAAATGACAAGAAAGGAAGACCACCCATACCAACACAGTTAACTTTCGGACTGAAAGTCGATGTAGCAACTTGTTCTCTGTAGCTCTTGAACCCTTCGATTATAACCTGAACCAATATTCAAACAACAAATGCATAACGCAACTAGAAGGTGGCAAATCATCGCAGTAAGCACCAAACAAGTCAAGTTCCGAAAGTAATAGCCCATCCCAACCAAAAAAGTACCTGCTTGATGTACATCTTGCAATTACCGAATCAGCAGGCCTCTGCGAAATAAATGCAGAATCATCTCTCAGCTGCGAATCTCATTAGAAACCAAACCTCGAAATACGCTCGCAACACTAAACAACTTCATAACAACCTAAAGGAGGAGCTATGACAGTCCTATAACGGTCTAGGTCCTAACGCAGATTGAGCAGACAACAAGACAAACTATCTCGGAGCTCCAACCGCTGCATAGATACAGCAACCGGAAGCAATTCGAACTCCGCCGGAGCTTAGAAAAGAGCGCGCGCGCCTAGAGACGACGGAACGAAACACCACGTAGCAGAGTCAGCGGAACACACTCGACCGAGCTCGAAACCCTAGAAACCTAAACGCGCGACGAAAGACGAGCTCCACCCTCGCGCGACCCTGCTCCGACGAAACCGAGCGAACGGAAGGCGAGCGAGAAGCCGGCGCCGGAGAATTCTAGGGTTCCGGCGGCGGCGCGAGAGGCGAGGTGGGCCTCCGCAGGTCCAGGGATTCCCGAGCAAGTCAGCACGACCAGAAAGCGAGAGCAGCAGCAGCAGCAGCGACTGGGAGGGAGGAGATGGAGGACTTACGGTCAAAACAGCGAGGCGAGAGGGGGGCGTGAAGCTGACGTCACCGATCCGCCATGGGAGGAGGGAGCTCGAGGTTGGGGAGAGGGAAATGGGCGCGAAGAGAAAAGGGGGAATCTCTTTTCACTTTTTCGAAGGAGAGAAGAAGGGATCTCTTCCTTCTGGATTTTGTTGCCATTAACTGCTTTCGAGCTTCGAGCTTGTGCTTGTGCTCGTGCTTGTGGCCGGGCGGGTCGGGTTTTTTACTTCCAGTACCAACTTCTCCCGAGTCGCGCGGCCTTTGTCGTGTAAGAACTCCTTGAGCAGGCCTATTTCTCCGCCCATATATTTATATATTTATATATTTATTTATTCGTTCATTCATTTAAAAAAAAAATAGTATATTAAAAGCCTTGAAACTTATTAATAAAGTGTAATTTAGTCTTAAAATTTTTAAAATATAATAAAGTCCTAAAACTTATCATGAAAATACAATCGAATCCTAAAACTTTCAAAATGTACTATAAATAAAAAGATTTGATTTGACCGATTTCACAAATTTTAGGACATAACCGCATTTCTTGAAAGTTTTAGAATTTGATTGTACTTTCGTAATAAGTATTTTTAATTATATTTTTAGAAATTTTTATAACTAAATTGCACTTTACTAATAAATTTTAGAACTTTCAATATACTTATTACTTATTATTAATAAGGCGATACTATTTCTATCTATGTTTTGGTTAAGAGACGCTTTTTTTCTGGTTAACTTATCGAAATATTCTCGTCTCTGCACCACCCTTTATCTTAAGGGTTAATATTCTGAAAAACTCCAAACTGGTACACTTGTGACAATTTTACCCCAAACTATTTTTTTGACCATGAGAAACCCCAAACCGTACACCCGTGACAAATTTACCCCGATCGACCATAAAAACCCTAAATTGGTATGTTTACAACAAATTTACCCCAAACTAATTTATTCGACCGCAGAAAATCCCAAACTGATAAATTTGTAACAAATATACCCTTCGCTAAATTGGATTAATACCACAAAAAAATCATAAAAATTATAAACTCTGACAAACGGATCGTAAAATCCCAAATTGGTATACTAGTCAATTGTCACATGTCATTTAACTTAATAATTTGATAATAAAATTTAACGAAAACTAACAGAGGGTAAATTTGTCACAAGTGTACCGTTTAGGGTAAATTTGTTAAAGGTATACCCATTTGGGGTTTTTGGTGGTCAAAAAAATAGTTTGGGGTAAATCTGTCACAAGTATACCAGTTTGGGATTTTTCAAGGTATTAACCCTTATCTTAAATCTAAATTTTATTTATGTTGACTTGTTGAACATTGGCGTTATTCCCAATTTCTTATTGCGTCGAGGAAAAATAGGAAATAAGGTGAATATGTCGTTGAGAGTAACCCGGGAAAGAGGATATACCGATTCTAGGTTTAATAAAGATTGTGGATAGATTCGACTAGTGTGTGAATCGTAAAAGGTGAACTCAAACGACTAAATTGAGATTGTCGTTAAAGAAGAGAGAGGACAGATGCGGTGCGAGCTGATCCTAAGAGGACTCGATTCCTTATGCCGCTCGACCGTTTGTCGTTATTTTTTCAGACTGTTAGATAAGATTCCCCACACCGATGCCGTTCCCGATGGCGCGAATGGCAATTTGGTCGCGCTCTCGTCACGATGTCGTGGCGGCCGACGAACTTCTGCATACGATGAGAAATGCGGATGGATTTTAGATGAAGCCGCAAGTTTGGGGAAGCCATTAGGCACGCGGATGATCTGGCAAATCTGGGTTGACACCCGCGGACTTTCGACGAAGTTTTCCTACTGAAATTATGGGACTTTTAGTTTTATGGGACTGATTCCGACGTATATATCGATAGTTGCCGAGGCATTTAGCTAATCTGCAATTGTTTCCTTCCTTCCACTTAAAGAAAATGAATTTTTTTTTTTTTTAATCAGTCCTACTCTATTTCTACTCTAACACTTACTTTCAGACTTTTGCTTTGCAAGGATGCAGTACGTGGGAGTCAAAACCCACCCCTGAAATTTAATCGTCCTCACTCCAACTCTCTGAGAAAGTGGAGATTTGAACTCCCTACCTCCCCAACCATGAGGGCAAACCCAGTGATTAAGAAAAGGAATTCACTAGATCACAATGCTCAAAAATTCTCTCTTTTGTGCTAGTTCAAGTCGTGGACATTCACATCTACACCGGAAAGGGAATAAAATGTAAAGAAATAGAAAGCCGTAATTTCGAATGACAATAAAAATAAAATATCTAATTTTATCATATTTATAAACTTAAGATTAATATAGAAAAAAGTGAAATTGGGCATGTGTGGATCTGAAACGGAACATAGAAATTTCCCTGACCAGGCACAAATATGAATATATTTCGAGTCATGACATACGTGAAACGTTGTAAATTGCAATTAAATCTTTGCTCGACTGGATGGGTTCCTTGATGATGGTCCGTTGTGACGTGAATCCTCAAGTTGCCCAAACGACAATTGATTATTTCTTTCGAGCAAGCAACATTGAAGTCTCCTGTGCATCAACTCGAGAAACCCGGGATCAGAGCTAAATTTGCTTGAAGATCAGTACACCAATCGAACCTTTTTTCCAAGAGAGGCTGCCCATAAATAGCATCGAACTATACCAAAAATCCCCACGGATGTACATAAACTTTGGGCTGCACCGCGCATCCATACGTCCTGATTCGAATCAATCGTCAAGCTTCAACGGCTCAAAGTACTTGCCGTCGATGAGGTAAGTCCCGATCGCGAGACGGACCGCCCATACGTCCTTCGGCTTCCTCGACACGATTCTGCATTCGCCAATCAAATTCGGGAGAAAATCAAATCAATCACACGGAGGGGCATGGTAATACGGCCTATTTGGTCTCAGAAGATAGAATCCGTGTATAAAAATGAGATTATTTTTTTTCCTTAGGTGATTTCATCAAAATCGCAAAGCATGTGATATTCGAATTTCCAATGTTCTTCATTTGAAATGACAGAAAAATTTGGAAAACATACGAAGTTGTTCGAATTAGTGGCTTTAATTTTCCTCGGTTTCGTTTGCAAGCAGTTTATGAATTTAAGGACGGTCTGAACAAACCGAACGTACCTGCCTACATCCCCGGGCTTGACCAAGCCGGAATTAATCCGTAGGCACGGAACGGACGCCGCGGTCTTGATCATCGTAGGAGCCTCGGTCATGATAACTGGAGAGCCTACCTCTAGCTTCGATCTCGCCGCCGCCGGTGACGAACCGTCGGCCTCACATCTTACGACGAGGCTCGAGCAATTTAGCCGCCCGGGATTGGCACAGGGCGTTGAGCACGGAAACGAAGGAGCCGAGGACAGAGAGAACGCCATGGACGAATTGAGACAGGGCATGTCTAAGTTGGGAATTGAAAGTTTTGTGATAAAAGAGAAGAGGATAGGGCTTTTGTGGAGCGGAAGAAGTCACATGGGACTCGGGCTTTTTAGCATGTTTTGTTCCTTTGTCCTAGCCTGGTGAACAACTAACGCAAACGAAATCAAAATTTCTCGTACATACTCAGGAAGGAACGGAGTAATTTCATGAAAAATCTAAGTAAAATTCCAAATAATGAACTGAAGTGTCATCATTTTTTTAAATAAGGGTCTGAAGTAAATCTTTTGAATAAGGGCCTGAAGTACATATATAAATTGTAAAGAATGACCTGAACTCACCAAATGTGAAGGGCAATTTCATCTTTTTAAAATTTTCTTTTGAAAAATTAAAAAAAAAAAAAAAACAAAACAAAACAAAACACATTCACCACCCCATCGCCAGTGGGGAGGTGGTGAAGGCTGGCAAGGTCATCAGCACTTGTGGGAGAGCCGACGACTTGGCTGACCATAGGCTAGGGCCATCGAGCCCTCGCAAGAGGGGGAGAGGATGGCGACCCTCTCCCAAATTTGGGCGAGGGTCACCAGCCCTCAAGCAAGCGTGGTCGCCCTCAATCAACATCCATAGAGAGAGAGAGAGAGAAGACGGAATGTAATAAGGAAACGAGGAGATAGAGATGACGGTGGCAACGGGAATCAAGTACACACTGGTAGCGCTCAGACCGCCCCTCTCCTCCTTTGTCTCCGTCATCTCCACAAAGCCCTTCTTGATCCTCACCCTCCTCTCTAGGTCCCTTGCTCTATTTCCTTGTGATCGCATTAGGAAGCCACAAAGCTTCGCTCGTGAGTCATTCTCTAAGCTAGGGAGGGACTCAGGTGAGGGCCACCAAGCCTGCGCAATGGCTGACAACCCTTGCCTATACCGGATGAGGGCAGGTGACCATTGCCTAGATCTAAGAAAGGGTCACCACCCTCTCTCGCCTCCAATGATGGCTCGAACTAACGGGTCCTCACCTCTAGTCAGCTAGTGTTGCTGGCCCTCCCCCAAGCTCTAGTGACCTTATCGACCTTCATTACCAACCCACCGATGATGGGGTGGTGGCCAAAAATGAGAGGGAGCACTTTCTCACCTGTGTTTTCTATTCTTTTTTCTTTTTTCTTTTTTTGTATTTTTTTGGTTTTTTTTAAAGAAAAATGTTAAAAATTTAAAAGGACAAAATTGTTCTTCACATTTAGTAAGTTCACACCCTTATTTGAGATTGATATTAACATTTTAGACTCTTATTTGAAATAATATTCATAGACTCATATTTGAGACTCTTACTTGAGAAAATGACAACATTTTTGACCTTATTTGAAATTTTCCTAAAAATCTATGAAATTTAGCACAAAACCTTACTCATATCTTTAACAATAGACTAGCTCTCAGTAACTAGTCAGGAAAACGTTGTCAATGAAATGCTTATGTGTTAATCAATACAACACTCGCCGTCAGCTCGCACGGCCACTTCTTACGGCTCTCTGTGTCCACTTCTAATTCGCGAAGTACAGGAAAAGGAAGCTTTGAACAACCCAAGATATGTTTCATTTTAAAAATGCTTGTAACTGGGAATACACATTCGCTTTCCTTAATTTGAATGCACATTCACTTATTCTTCACTTACAATTATTTCAAAAGCTTCAGTTGGGCATTTAAAATCTCGAGCACGCCGAATTCACTTGAAAGTGACAATCCGAGGAATTACACGGGCAAAATTTCCAATGACAAACTAAGAACCTTCAATGTACTGCCCAGGATGGATGAAGATGAATTATAAGGTACCCTTTCTGGCAACGTTAGCGTTACACAACAAATGCGCTAATCCTGCAACAAGTTATGTTGGGTAGATTGCAATGGAGGAACCATGCTTTAGTGGCGCTGATGAAATACAGAGCTGGAATGAAAAGACTTAAGCTAGAAACATCATGATGAAATTAACTTACCATGCTGCCCAACCAATTACATGAGGATGGCAAGTCCAAAATTGGTCTTGGGGGAGGGAATTATAAAATATGAACATGTTGTGACAAAATAGGAGGAGGGAAATTGCAAAAAGAAAGTAACTCGGGTTTTTGGGTAAATAAGCAACATCAACAAGAAGGGAATTAACAGACCTTTACAACCTATACAAAATTCCATTGGGGTATAGAAACTCATTTCTCACAGTTTTCAGCCAAAAAAAATTGCTTTTTGCCCTCTACACTACAGGCGTCTTTACCTGTCTGTATTAACACTATTTCTTTGTGTATGTGAGATACGGATCTTGAGCAATCGTCAGGACGTCCGGTCTATCTGCCTGATCATACGTTAGACAGCGACGAATCAATTCCTGCAACGAATCAAAGTCACGTAGAGAATCATCATCGAGCTTCTGCACATCCTTCCTATATTTTTAAGTAAGAAATCCATCCTATATGTTTGATTTCAGCAGTGTATTACTACAAGGACTATACACCAAAAGTCGAAGCAGCTGAATAGTTACAGAAAGTTGCCTACATGAGATTCGTAATAATTGACAATAAATCTAAATGAAACATGTGATATACAAAAATAAAACTTAAAGTAGCTTTGACCCAACACCACTGTCTATGTCGCTCTTATCTAAAACATAAATCTCCAATATAAGTTCCATTCTCTGTACATTGAGCGAACCAAAATATACTGGCAGCAGATGATAAGTAACTTGACTTGCGTATGTTGATCAGAAAGAGTCAGTCGATAGTCTTGCAAGCCACAGGAAGTAATGGAATGATCACTAATTGATATATTTATGGAAATGAAATTTGTCGCTACTATGCAAATGTTGAAAAAGAGGAGAAAAAATTAGAGCCAGCAGGTCTTGAAGGGAATACCAACACACAAGAGACAGAATAATATACCTTTGCCTCATTTGAGACAGCAGGTCTTGAAGGGAATTCAACCTTTCGAGCTTTAATGATCGTATCTTCGCGCAGTATTCTTTCCTGGGTCTGGTCATGCCCAAAAGGACGTCTCCCAAAGAGCATCTGGTAAAATAGAACGCCGGCTGACCATACATCAACCTGTTTAGAAAATAAACCAATTCTCAGGAGGAGGAGTAAACCAGTGAAACATAGCACGAATTTGTTTTTGATTGATAATAAGTCGATTCACATATTGCACTGTATCAGATCTTGGATAGATATTGTGTGCTAGCAAAGAGGATCAGCTTAATTACAAAGCCAAAGTTATCAGCTGACAATGCATACATCCCAGACAAAGCAACCCTGGTTAAGAACAGATCAATAAGGAACATGATACAGAAACCCACTAACCTTCGATGATATCAGGGGTATCTTGCTCAGCTCGAAGCATTCCGGAGGCAAGTACCTGAAACCTCGGAAGAAATTAATTATTATGTCAGCCTCAACACCTACGGAATAAGTTATAGAACGGAACTGTTACATAAATAGCAAAATACGTCAGCCAAAGAGCAAAGGACATGAATATCAGAGCTCTGCAACAAACAAAATATAAGAGACAAGGACATTGGAAGCACAAGAAATTGCACTAGTATAAAAATTCTTCAATGAGAAAAAAACTCTGCGGCATAGTCATTGAACATCAGTACATATCACATCACAGAGTAAGAAAGTATGACACGTCCTTAAAAGATAAGAACTGTTTGCACAAGATAACAAAATCAGATATTTCAGTTTCCATGCCTCAAAAGTGACTTACTTTCTTCCCCTACCGCATATGCTCAGTTTTATCAGTGTTTCTTTAATTTAGGTTAAAGTAGCAGATATATAAAAACCTCATCTTCATCTCTTAAGTCCTCAACGATGATAAACACATTCTAGGGACACAGAAAAAGAGAATGCAACTTAAATTGAATAACTCACCAGTAAGTCCCAGCTCCCTGGGATGTTAGTTCCATCCCCTGAGATCCCACATCATCTTCAACTATCTTACTGAGACCAAAATCAGTCACTTTTGCAACACCAAATTCATCAAAGAGAACATTTCCAGGCTTCAGATCATAATGGATGATCTTCTGCGCTCTCCTATTCAAATACACGAGACCTTGAAATATTTGCACTATAATGATTCTAGCTTCTTTCTCAGGCAATAGCGGCGTTGCTTTCAGGACAGCATCAAGATCTTTACCTGGACCAAAAAAAAAAGAAAAAATAGTTTTAGGGAATTGCAGATAGACAATTCAGATGCCTTTTGTATGTCAAATACAGAACTTCTCAGTTGCCAAACTGCACAACAAATGACCAATTGATAGATGTACATACCGCTACAATATTCCAACACAGTGCAAAATGTATTGTGGTCAATCTCGAAAATATCCCAGAGCCGAACAATATGGTGATGCACCAGGGTTTTGTGAATATTATATTCGCGGATTGCATGACGTATATAACTTTGTTTCTTTTCTTCACTCCACTGAGCATTCAGCCCGTGCAGCTTGCATGCAACATACTTATGGTCTACCAAATCATATGCCTGCTGGAAATTTCTTCAGAGTTCAGATCACTGACAAGGGTATTTTCTTACACAAGCCAAAATAGACAAAAACCAAATTGTCATCAGCTCTCTTTCTGAGAAAAAGGAAGCCCATGACCAGAACAAGTAGAACAGAAAGTTTAACATTAAATTTGTTCAACACAAAGCTCTGACCTTGTAAACCTCACTGAATCCACCTTTGCCAAGAAGGTTCAAAAGGGCATATCGATGATTGAGGATCTGAAAACTGTTAAAACGAGAACCATCCTCATCTCTAATGCGTTTCATTTCTCTTATGAGCCTTCCCTTCTCAAATTCATACCGATCTCTCTCACGTAGGATAGTTTCTTCCTCCTGGAACCAACTCACCAATCAGTCGAGAAAAACGCTTGTGAATGTCAACTTTAATAAGCTTGCAGAACCAAAAAAACTGGTAAAAATGTATTGAAAACAGAATAATTGGAATAACTCACTCGTTTAATGCTGGCTAGACGAGATTTATATATCTCATCCTGGAGAAGAAAATCGTCTTCCGGAACTCCATTTTCACCATCGGGTCCATCACCTTTGTCTTGGAGGTTACAAATCATCAGTGCCTTATTTATCTCTTGAGGCATGGTTAATAATCAAAATGCCAGATACAGGCACACTCCCAAGCATGGCATAAATTAAAATTCGGTGGTAGAGTAAAAGTAACCATAACAACAGTAAAGGGTACTTCAAACAATTTGTGTATAACAAATGGCCCCAGAGCAACAAAAGTTAGAAGGTTTCAGAGCTGCAGATAGGCCACTAATTATAAGAATTTATCTTCACAAAGAAATCTGAGAGGTAAACTTACTTTTGCAGACATGCAACAGCTTTTAGAGCAATATAAGTTAGAACTTGTTAGAACTTTATACAGTCCAGAAGCTTAAAGCATTAGCCTGGCTAAGCAGCTTAAGTATTAACCCTATTTATGCTGACCATTATAAAATATAAAAATTAAATATTGATAGCTAGGAGTAAGGTCATGAGGAATGCCTTGTATTAAGACTCACCCCATATACAAAGACCAAATACATGCAACATTTCTGTATCACACTGCACAAATATGTCAAAGCCACACAGATGCAGCAAAGGATGATTATCATGTTTAGCAACAGAAGCTCACCAGCTTGTTTTTTCTTTAAGGATTTCCGCTGCCGCTCGATAGCTTCCCTGGTTTCCAATAGTTGTTTCTAAAGAACCGAATGCACACACTAACAGATCAGAAAGAAGAACAAGGGAAAATCAACGAATTCCAGGGGAAATTTTGTCATAATTGATGAAAATCATTGAAAGATTAGGACACGACTTCAACTTGCAAGGTGATAGAAGCTTCTATAGAGAAATGCAATCGTGTCTAAGATTTTAAACTCTGAACTTCTTCTAGTTTAATTTTCTAAATTTGTAGGCTCTGACACAAGTGCTAACTGGCTTCCCAACATTCTCTTTGCCATTCAAATGGGTTACATGAGTGTAATAGGTTATATAAAGCCAAAAAGGGTGTTAAATGTTTCACCAGAAGCAGGAAGAAAATGCTCTTTTACTGGCACATAGTATTTCAACTCATATAAGCATTTCAGAGCTTCATAGTTTTTTAGCTAAGTTGGTGAATTAAAATAGAGATGAAAGGACAAAGATGGCTAAATTTGGCACGAGCTTCTATCCTAACTTCTTTCTACTCTTGAATAACATGTGTATTATAGTGCCCTGTCGTGCAGCATTTGCTACTGGATCATTTATGTGAACTCACGGTGACAATTACAAAAGTTTCAATCTAAAAATGCTTGTTCACCAAGCACTCGAGAGTTACAAGAAAACCATTTTTTTTTCCTTTTTTAGTTCATGTGCAATGGAGACAACTAATTGAGATAGAGTGAGAAAAAAGGAAAAGAGAAGGAAACAGTCACCAAAATGAGTGCAAATATGCAAGAGGCTTCCACAATACAGGATAAGAAGATCCACACGAAAGAAATTCTACGTACAAGATGAGCATTCAGATCTTTTAATGCTTGTCCATCCTCCCACGTTTCAGATATAAGAGTTCCAGCTCTGCAACAAATAAATGGAAATGGAATTCCAAAACAAACAACAACCAAATTATATGGCAAAAAGCTGAGTATTTTCAAATTCTGAATCTGGAAAACCATGGCAAATAACAATTAAGGCAATTAACAAGTAGCGTAGTTCTTATTATGTTATCAAAAGAGATTAGAGTTTACTCGACCCATCAAATAGCAATTTAGACTTGCTTTCTCGTAGTGAACTTCATTACCGGAAGAACTAAGAACTGTGATATGAATATTTTTATTGTTCACTTAGAATTTCTTTTTTTTTAAGCTACAATTAATGAATTTGAAATGTGAAAAGATAAGTTTCACATGTTTCAATAACTGGTGCTGTGTTAATACTGCACTTGACTCATTTTCAATATCTTGAAATCACATAGTTGGATAGATCAATGCCCTCAGAAGACTTTATAGTAAGACCTCGCTTCGAATCTGCTTTCCTCAGCGACCAGGCAAGTGGAATTAAAGAGAATGTGAATTCAGCTTAAGATCCAAAGTCAGGTGCAAAACAAGTCCCTCTTTCTGAACTTAAACAGTCTGGAGTGTCACTAGCCCTTGTGCTATACAATTGGATTCCAAGCAAAAGGAGAGAAAGGAATGAAAAGAAAAGGAAGATTGTGTTCCATCACTCTTTTTCATCTAAAATGGTCAGGCATTTGATGATTTATGTGTAAATTCAAACATCTTGACTTTTCCATAAGCTTTTTCCATCCTCTGCTAACATCTTTCAGGCTCAAAAAACAAGTTCAATAGGAAATATCATTTACATGCACCTAAAGAAAAAGATATACCTTGTTACACCAACATTGCCAAGTCTCAAAGAATCCTGCCGTACTTTGAGCCTTGCTTCTTGTCGTTCAGCTTTTGAAACAGATATCAACAGGTCAGCTATTATTTTAGTTCTCTGCATAGAAGGTCAAATAGTAGTCCAACATGTTATGATTTATATGAGAAGAATCCAGTAACAAAGCAGTCGTCCCAAGGAAAAAGAACAATGGCAAAATGCATCCCTGGACCATTTAGGTAATAATTTAAGTACTATGGACAATTAGCAGAGTACGTCAAAGCTGAAATACTCTGTACAACCATTTCTTATCAATTTAGGGATTCCAAACACAACTCAAGCCTATTGCCTAAATCTTGTTTTTGCATAGAACTCCAAACCTGATTCCTAAACACAGACACAGCAAGTCCTTGATCAAATTCAGGCCAAACACATACCTTTGGCTTCATTTGTTGCTCATAGTCTTTGAGGTCCTTAAGTTCCTGTCCAAATTGAAATCAACAACAATTAGAAAGGAGTAAAAATTATTCAAAAAATGATGGTGGGTTCAGAGATGGTGAGAAATTGGAGGAGGTCTTTCAACTGCTTTTATGCTTCCACCTAGTGGTTATCCTCTTTCCTGCAGTCCCTTAAAAATCTAAATGCCACACCTTTTCTAATTGCCGGCAGAGGTTCTGATAATCAGATGACTCTTTCCGTGATTTACGTAAATCCTCCTCCAATGCTGCCACTTTTGCTCGTAAAGATAAAACCTCCTCCTGCTAAAAAATTGCATATAGAGATTCAAACAACATGATCTATCAAATTGAAGTATCACATATGTTCCAGAACAGTGACACTTGCAGAGTAGTCAATATCTCAATATAATTCACACATCACATTAAAAGTAAAGAGCATACCTCTGAAGAGTAGTGACTGTCATTTTGTAATTGCTCTTTAGGCCTAGTATCCTGCAAATGAGGAAAAATGACTAGTTACTATTTCCGTTTCTGAATGTAACAAAACAATCAACTAGTTAAACAGCACAAAGCACAAGTTTGCTTGCAGATAAGTTCAGTCAAAAGCCTACAAAAGATAGAATATTTAGCATTGCAAGCAGCATCAGCTCGTTTATATCCTCATATACAATACTATCAGCCTACTGACAATGGAATATCATAGAGTCCACCATGAAACAAAAATAAATCTCTGTTTATAAATCTCCAGAAAGCACAACACTTAGTGGGAGATGAGCCTTGATATTCATAATGTTGATCTCTTCAAGAATTCTTCTAAGAAAAGTAATTAAAAATTAGCAACCATCAGATTCTTCCCTTAATTTCAAATGTAAAGATTGAGTGAAGAGGAGATTGCAGCAGGTTCTTCAGACAATCTGCTCACCTTCATGTTATGATGCATATTTACTCAGATAGATAGTAATTTCTAATGCTCACTGTCCACTTATCTCACCATTCTCCCTTAAAATTCACACAAGATTTCTCTTACACCTCGATAGACTCAATTTGACCATAATGGAGAAGGCCACAACTCATATTCAAGGGATATGTAATTAAAGCAGATGAGTGAATATGCAATTAATATCATTTAGAAAATGGGCAATTTTTTGCATTACTGACCTGTCATGCTACTATAACGAGCTCTTACCAGAAAAAGGTATTTATTTGCTATGACATCATTTAAAATGTGTGAAAGGAAAAATTGCCAGTCTCTAAAAAATCATCACGGTCCTTTTAAAGCTTACATCAATCAGAAAAATGAAGAAAGAGGGCAGTATGGACTAAAGTCTTTTTTTAAAAAGAATCATTAGTTAAAACATATCCAAACAAAGCCTTCTCACAATTAATACATGCAACACTATGTCCTATTCACCATCCAAATGATATTGACATTGACTTTTCTTTGCTAATAGGTGTAATCAACACC
This sequence comes from Eucalyptus erythrocorys, assembly GCA_014182555.1. NCBI lineage: Eukaryota > Viridiplantae > Streptophyta > Magnoliopsida > Myrtales > Myrtaceae > Eucalyptus > Eucalyptus erythrocorys. The sequence goes on along the minus strand of CM024606.1, from coordinate 8,978,057 downwards.
CTTTTATCTGATATTCAATGACCTCACTGAAGTTTTGTTTTTGTTCATCTGGGTTCCTGAATTTTTTGTTCTAAATCATTCAACCCAACCTTCACACTGTTAACATCAACGGAAGTAGCTAACATGGATAAACCATGCTATATTGTAGCCATTTGCATAACAAAAATACATTTAAGCACATCTCCATTTAAAGCTAAGTGCAATCCACATCATGACATTGGTCTAATAGTGGTGGAGTTGAAACTCTACATTTGTCTCCTTTCTCTTAGCAGGTTGAACTGGAATGTAAATAATCATAAGTTGTTCAATTGCTTATTCTTACAGAGACAGTTTGCACGCACCTAAATTTAGCAAGTGTGCAACAATCATGTGATATGTGCCCATGAGAAAGTATCCACTTCAATGAACACCAGTTCATGCTTCATGCATTCCATAGAAATGCTAGAGAGTGCTAATTCCAAAATACGTGATAATGAGAGGTTGAAATAGTACCTTATGATACGAGTTCTCAAGCTGTCCATTAAGTGATGAAATTGTGGATGCAGAAGTTTGTGATCTCATTTGATCATTAGATCTGGACCCACGACCCCTTCCAGACTGTGACCTACCGCGACTATGTTTTTTCCTGCTGACATCAATATTAACCTTGGTTTCCAGGGTTTCTGCCATCTTTGCCAAACTATCAACTGCCTGAGTCATAATTACCAGACCATTAGCTTTCTTTGTCCACAAATATGTCCCATAAAAGCGGTTTGCTTTTTGGCGAGTGGAACCAACGTAAAAACATAAAAGAAAATAAGGTAAGAAAACCGAACTTTTACATGAAGGAAAGGGAGTAAAAGCAGAACAATGTGACTAAGTTTTGATAGAAATTAATATTCAAGATTCAATAGTCATTCAATGGACAAGGTCTTACCTCCACACGTTCTGAAAAAGTTAAACTATCATCTGCTTGAACCTTCTGCCGCTTCTGAGTGTTAGCTTGTATAAGAAACTCCCCTGCAATCTGGCATAAGAAGGAAATTGAAAGATGTTATTACGTAAAACCAAATGGCAATTTTATATTCAGGCTGACAAGTCAGTTAAAAATTGGATTGCAAGCTCAACCCACTAAAAAAGATGAGACAGCAGTAGTACTCCCGTGGATGCCGTTTCATAGAAAACTATCAACATGCTTTGAAAGTCCATGTAGAAGTTCTCAAAATGCAATACAAGCACGTGAGACACCCTAACAGAATGAGTTTGGCAGAAAAGCGTGCACTAGTTGTACAAGCAGAGACATCAACATTAGCCCGTGCCGAGATAAATACTGAACAATTAGCGAAATCATCAGGTTGGTATTAACCTACTCTATCCATTGTTTCGTGTCAAAGGAATATCATCTTCAACAGAACGAATATTTAATTATAACTCAAAAAACCAAACTAACCTTTCCACAGGGCATACCCTGGTACCATTATAGAGGAGCACAGTATTGCGCGCTTCTCCTCAGACCTCCATAGTAACCCAACTTATAGTTAATTACTATGAACCAAATGAATGTTACTATTTACAGAGCAATGATGTACAAAATCCAGAGTCTTAAATAAGTTCATCTATTAGATTGAGTTTCATATTCGCTCAAACAATAGAACATGAGAATAAATTACCAAAAAAAATTCCTAAAGAATACCACTGGAAAATCGCAAAACTGCCTTATCAGAGAGCCTCATGAATAGTTGCAAGTGATTATACGTTTCGCAGTGTTTCCGTAAATTAGGCCTTTGCTAAGGCCAAGAATATAGCCAATAACCAAGCAAGAGACCATCCCCATTCAATTTCACCATATTCCTATAAACACGTGTACGAATCAACAATAGCAGAGAATCGGGAAACCTATCAAACTTTAACCTTATTACATGTTCATTGTACACGCGTAACGCATTGATCGATCATGATTGACGAGAAACTCAACTAAAACGAGTATGATATCCAACTGATTGTCCACAAAATGAGAACTGAGTAACTACCACCTAAAAGCACAGCAATAATCACGACTAGCAACCTTCACAAGGAAAGGAGGATCTAATTTCAACCAAATAATCAGCAATGCCGAGCAAAGGACCTAATCTATCCAGCACAAAAGGCAAGATCATCAAAGCCGTTGCCGGCGCCGGCCTCCTAAACAACAGGGGAAATGAAGTAAAGGAGGAGCTCTCACATCATCGTCGGAGTCGCTGGAACTCGACTGCGCGACCAAATCGTCTGCGAACTTCGAAGCCGAGGACACCGAGGGCCGAGCCTGCGGCTGCGGCGGCTGCTGCTGCTGCTGCTGCTGCTGCTGCGGCGGCGGCAAGCTCGAAGTGACGGCGGAGGAGGCCTTTCCAACCAAGCGGGCCTCGAGCTTCGCGAACTTGGTGGACTGGTCCGATTGGTTGGACGAGTTGGAGGAGAGATGCAACAGCATGTCGTCCGACATTGCCGCCGGAGAAAGTGAGGAGAATTCTTCTTTTTTCACGGGAGGGAGATCGTCCGATCACGGGGCATTCCGCGTCGGAAGAGAAAGGGCCGAGCTCGGGCCTCAGGATCGAATCCGAAACCCTAGAATGGCGGTGCTACCGGCGGCCGGGGCCTCTCTGGTCTGGCCTCCTCGCGGGCGGTGGTGCCTAAGGTGTTAACACATGATTGCATGGCCCATAAAAAAAAATGGGGGTTTGGTAAGATAGTCAAGAAATTCACAGGGAGAGAGAGCGGGGATTAGGGTTTTGGGATTGAATCTGGAGATTTTGGTTTGATGAAAAGGAGGAGACTTTGTGAAGGAGGAGAGTACAAATCAAATCAATTCAAATCAATTCAGAGAGAGAGAGAGAGAGGAGGGGTTCTTGCAGTAGTTCTAGATGGTGCAAAGTTTGTACTTTCGGGCAAAAGGAGACATAGATTCAAAATCTGTCCTGGGAGTTTTGGTCATTTATGAGATAGGAGAGGGAGATGGACTTGAGGGGTATCATGTCCTTTTGAGCATAAAAAATGATGCCGTGGAAGTGCTTATGTACACATAATAGCACTGGGAGCTTTGGTACATGTGACCAGGTGAGTTCGACGGGTCTCGCGAGCTTAGGTCGGCCTTTTATTCAAAAATCAGCACCTGCCGGGTCGGGCTTGCATCCCACGGATGCATATAATGAAAGGAAAAATTCACGAAAAATCTCAAATTTTATCTCGAATGATACATTTATCTCAAACATATTTTTTGCCATGAAAAACCTCAAACTTTCCAAACCGTAACACATTTACCCCATAAGGGCATTTTTGTCTTTTTTTAATTTCTATTTTTCCTTCTTTTTTTTTTTCTTCTTCTTCCCTTCGCTGATGGCCATGGCGGAAGCCGACGCCCGACAAGAGTCGCTCTCGCCGGCGTTAGGCGAGGGCGGCCCTCGCCAGCGTCGGGTGAGACGCCGATCGACAATGGTGACCTCAAACCCTAGAAGACGGAACGACCAGTCAAAGAGCTCGGAGAGCGACGGTTTCCAATCCTTGGCCGAATTCAGAGAGATCGGCTTGGTTCCAGAGATCAAATTCCAAAGCCGACGACAACAAAGATCGACGACGGCGACGACTTCCGATCTCTTCTTTGTTCTATTTCTTAGGTAACTCACCTGTGGTCAGTGGGGCTCAAATCCGCGTCAACAAAGGCGGCGGCATCGGTGAGGGCACCCCTCACCGAATCCGGCGAGGGCCACCCTCGCCCGACACCGGCGAGGGCGACCCTTGCGCCGGACACCGGCTTCCTCCGCCGACTCCACCATGACCGACGGAGGGAAGAAGAAGAAAAAAAAAAAGAAAATAAAAGAAAATAAATTTTAAAATTGAAAAGACCAAAATGCCCTCCAATTTTGGGGTAAATGTTTCACATAACAAAAGTTCGGGGTTTTTGGTATCACAAAAAAAAAAATTTGGGATAAATGTGTCACGGTTTGAAAAGTTTGGGGTTTTTCACAAAGTATAAAAAAAAGTTTAGGGTAAATGTGTCATTCGGGACAAAATTTGAAATTTTTCGTGACTTTTTCCCTATAATGAATGACGTTCCTTATTTTTGGCGTTGTATCTGAAATCTGGTTTGACCCAGAAACAGTAACTGAAGCTCTTTACTGCCTTTTGCCAGTTTGTGTTTGGAGATTTGTGCTGTTGGATTGCTGAAATGCCCATTGGACACACCCATTTGCCATTTTGCATTGGAATCCTTGTCTAAACTGAGAATTGGAGAACCCCAGAATGCATGCTCTCGCAAATTGAAAATGGTCATTGAAGATAACAAACAACCGGAGAATCAGTTTTCCTTAACATATAAAAACTGGCGTCGAGATTCGGAGTTACTGATGAGACTAAACTCATCGTCGATTGAATTAAAATCTATTATTGCAAAGTGAAGAGGAATTGCCTATATTTCTAGAGAATTTAAGGATAGGGCAAATTCTGGGGAACAAGCCATCAGGACCAACGCCCTGTAGGAGTACCCACTCCCCTCGTGAGACCATGCTTCAGAAAAGATAGAGCCCTAGTAGAAAATACCGGAAGTTTTTCAAAAACGAGAGAGACCACATTGTCGATTCCAATCTTTTCAGACACCATCCTGGCACAGCGAAATTTTTCGAACACGTCCTCGCGGTCCTGCGATGCTCAAATGGGAGATCCACCTTCCCGATTTATATCTTCCCAAACCATATCATTTGTCCAACATCAATGACTATGCAGAGATTGCAAATAAGGGAAAAACTTCCGTGAGCTCAGAACAATTGTTCCTCGCTAGGATGAAATTGCCACATTGCCAATTTTCCTGCGCATTGTTTCATATCCTTTTTCCCTTTTCCATTCAAAACAAAACCATTTTGAGGATTTATCTACACATATGCCGATCATTTCAGAAACCCGGGGATTGCTATAGATAAAAATTACTGGAGAAAGAGATCGGATACAAAACTGGTAGCCTGAATAAATGGCGTTTCTCAATTCCAGCAGATTGGAGATAATTGAATTATAATTATTTAAAGGAGTGAACTTGAGGAAAATAGCTCTAAACTTAAAAGAGTCGAAGAAAATTCTTTGCTTGTGATGTACAACATTGAGGACAACCAGAGGAAAGGTTGCTTCCACGACATTCTCCTGCACAAAAGGTCAAAACGAAAGATATCTTCAATTTAATCCGTAGACAGTTCACACGAATTGCACAACATATCTTAAAAAATGAGCACTGACCTCATAATTTATACTTGCGAGATACAAGAATGTAGAAGATGGCCCCAATAAAAAACTAGTTTTCTGTAAGTTTCTCCTATCATCTGCTTCAAATGCTTACTCATGTGTACAAGAAGCTCCCTACCACCAATCATAGTTTCTCCTATTCCCATCATATCTGGAGTTCCCAAACCTCGAAGCAGAAAATCTGTGCCCCGATCCTTGCGATCTGGAGTTGCCATAGGAGCCATAGTGCACAGAAGATCTCTGCCCTGATCCTTGTGATCTGGAGCTGCCATAGGGGCCATACTGCACCACATGTGACTTGTTTGAAGATTTGGAGCCAGATATGTGACCCTTACGCGATGGCGTTGCAGGAGACCTTGGGCTTTTTGTGAACTTACTGGGCGGAATGTCTTCTGGATCCTCTGTGATCCAGCCACCCCTACGTTTCGATTGGGGAGGTGTTCTAAGGCCTCTATCTTCATGCTTGAATTTTTTCTTTTTACCAGAATTTTGGTTAATGTTAGGTGCAGAGTCAAAGCCCATGTAGTCATCGTCTTCTCTCTGAAATCTCATAGTCAGTGTTGACAGATCGCGGTTCCTCTTGCGTTCCTGCAGGTCAACTTAATTAGAATTGGCATTCACAAGTAATAAAGCACTCCTCAAAGGGCTTCACTTAAATGGTGAGATAGATATTCACCCATTTAACATAACCCCATACCTTGGTTGAATTGTTACACTCCAGATATTCACCCATTTAACATAACCCCATACCTTGGTTGAATTGTTACACTCCCGTGCAAAGTGTCCGTCTCTGCCACATTTGTAGCATGAACTAGGTGCTGCTTCATTTGTGGTTGAATTCCAACATTCCCGGGCAAAGTGACCTTCTTCACCACATTTGTAGCAGAGACTAGGTGTAACTTCACCCCAGGTTGAATTTTTACACTCCCGGGCAAAGTGGCCTTCCTGACCACATTTATAGCATGAGCTAGGCATAGAATCGCCCATGCTATCCCCGCGAACTTTTGAGCAGGACTGTTCCAATGAAATAAGAAAAACCTGCTCAGCAAGGAGACTGCAACCCCGTAATACTATCAAAGGGACGTTTCTAAATGAACGATTTCTGTTTCATGTGAAATTTTTGAAGTGTACTTCCTATAAGTAAGGACATTTGCATAATTCTGTACCCCAATTAGTACAAGGACTTGCATATGCTTGATAAGGAAATGCTCCATTTTAAAATATTGATTACCCATAAGCCAGCACATTGAAAATTATATATAGTTACTTCTTTTTTTTTTTTTTTTTTTTTTTTTTTTTTTATGAAAGAAAATAAGTGTGGAAGGGGCAAGTAGCAACAGCAACCCTCTGGCTGTTCCTAAAGAGTTCCACACACACAATCGCAATACACGATTTGAGCTATAACTACTACTCATTTTCAGCTAGCCCCTCACCGCCACACCACCAATGCAAGTAGAAGCAAAGCCAGAGTGAACCCTACACCTACCACCCAAGCCAAACCTTTGCTTCAAACAATTTAAGATATGTTGAATAGAGGGGCGACCAATGCATTTGAACTTCTGAGGAAGGGGAATTTTAAGCCACGTGAGAGAAACCTGGCCCACATGTGAGGAAGCCTCACCAACTTGGTCGACCACCTCAGTGGCTATTGCTTATTTATGGGGCAATATTTAATAACATCATTATAAAAGTGATAACATAAATGATGTCAGCAGATGCATAAGTTAATGTTTGACACTCCAAACGTATTTCTGCCAGATCCAAACTTATTACCAAGTTAACATCGTGTTCATTATTTCTTAGATAAATATGATGCTCCACTGATTGATGGAGCTATATGAGACACCATACTAACTCTTAACCTTGCATCATAAAGTCTCAGTTTCATCACAACAAGAATTTTCCAAATGACAGATTTTTTGACGGCAATTCTTGCAAAGATGCTATACAATTTCACTGGCACTCCTAGCTCAACAAAATATCAAGTTCCGCTAAATCTGCACTTGAAATTTTTGGGCCAAATGGCATTATACAGGGCTATCAAATCAAGATAATTTCAGTAAGAACATGGAAGTCATCATTAGATTTTGGCTAACCAAAAAAATGCTTTCAACATCTCAAAAATTCGCAAATCATACAGCACAATGAAAGTCTGATCGTGATGGTTTAAAGAAGTGGGATCATATGAGAACATCACGAACATGTCAGCCTGGACAGCGAGAACACAAGCAAAGAATCACAAGGATGGTAAGACTTACTAAACCAGTATGACCGAGACGACCACATTTGTAACAGGAAACTTCACAAGGATCAGTATTAACAGAATCCACACAGCATAAATGGCCAAACTCCTTGCAGATGTAACATTGAATCTCCTGCATAAGTAAATTGAACATGAAAAAACAATTTAAAGAACCAATTAAAACTCTCAAAACCCATGATATGTGCAAAAGATCCTCTGCAAGATAAAACAAAGACTCTGGTATCATTTAGAGAGAGACCTTAAGATCAGCAGCAGAATAGCTATTCCTACAAGAGAACATATCATGCCCAGAATGTCCACATCTTAAGCATATTTTAGTAGTTTGAGAGCCAGCCCTCTGCTTCTCTGGACAATCCTTTGCGCGATGACCACCTTTTTTGCAAATAAAGCAATCTTGTGCCTACACAAAAAGAAAATTGCCAAATGATTCATACACAAGACAAAAATAAATGCAGGGTATTAAGGTTGAGACAGGGTGGCCACGCATGATATATTAGAGTCTTAATGGAAAATATCTATCACAGCAAATCTAGTTTAGAATACTAACATACTTCCAAAAACATAAAACGGCAATGTTGTGAAAATGAATTAATATAAAAGACTAAAGTTTGTCATAAGATTTACTTGATATAATAATCTGAAAAAACCAATCAGAAAACAAAAAGTATAAACCTACAAAGAAATTGATGTCATTACAAACCTTTGTGCATTGTTTAGCATTGTGCTCTAAACTCCCACACACAAAGCATGGTCTCCTCCGCTTTTGGGATGTACAATTAACTGCCGTGTGGCCTTCAACGCCGCAGTTGTAGCAAGTTCCCCAGCTACTATCTGGAGGATCAAAGTACCTTGGCCCGCGCTGATAGAAAATATATAAGACAGATACTAAAAACCACCATATTGGAAACTTGTGCAGCATTATATAACATCGGCCCAAAAGCAAATATTGTGGGACTCACAAGAAGCTTTCGCAGGATGATATTATCCGCTATCTCGACCTTCTTCGGATCCACTGATTCCAGCACCTCTGTCACATTAACAACTTCCTCCTCTTCCTCATCTACATCAATGATCTGGAAAAGAAAATAAAAAGTCCATCACTACTCTTGTGCAAAATATCTCCTTACTGCATTCATGGCAAATAATCTCAAAAACCCAGCACAGTATCAGATATTCCATACAAAGGTACATAATCCAGCTCAAAGAGAAGGCGCACACAAAATCCTTTCTTTTTCACTTGATTGACGAGACATTCTCAATGCCCCCAACAACTTCGGAAGTACCAAACAGGAAGTCAATCGCTAAAAATACGAAGAGAACAGAAGAACTCACAGTTAGCTCCCGATTTTCCCGCCCCTTGCTCTTCTTCTTCCTCCGCTCCTTCTTCTGCACCTTTTCCACCTTCTCCTCCTTAATCACGTCGTTCTCCCGCAAGACGACGACCGCGCTGCCGGCAGCTCTATCGCCGTCCTCCTCCGACACGTCGACGCCCGGCGGCGCCGAGCCGAGCTTCGCGGCGCGCGCCGAGAGCGCCTTCTCGACGATTTTCAGGCTCAGGTCCTCGTTCGCTTCCTCGTCGTCGTCGTCGCTGCCGCCGAGCGGCGCCGCCGACTTCGGCTCGTGCTCCGCGTCGTCTCCTTCGTCAAGCCTCGCCGCCGTCGGCTTCGATCTCTTTCCCATGCTTCTCGCGCAGGATCAGGAAGCCCCAATGTCCAGTGAAGAGAGAGAGAGAGAGAGAGAGAGCTGATGATGGCGACCGCAAAGAGCAAGAACAGAATATTCTTGCTGAATTAGGGTTTCGGTCGGTGGCGCTCGGTGGCAGAAAGGGGATGGCGTTCGTTTGATTTCAGCACAACGCGGCGTGAATTGTAAATTTGTAGTTTTCTCCCCCTAAACTTTTGAGTTATTCGACTTGACCCCTATTATATGGTCCACATTTATTAACCAGAGGCTATGTTTGGTGGTTAGGAAACTTGTCTCGAATATGGTAAAGTCGGATGCAAGAGGAATATAGTTTCGATTAAATAATTATGAGGTAAAGGCGGATAGGATTTTTAATATGTATATTATAAAAATTACTTGTCTCAAATAACAAACCTTTTAAATTAAAAAAATTTAAAATAAAATTTAAATCATAATATAAAAATAACAATATTTTCATTTTTATTTATTCATTTTTTATTCCCTTTCTATCTTATAATATAAATTCAATTTGTATAGATATATATTTATTGCATATTTTAGGTATTTGAGTATTTTGGATATATTAATATAGTTAACTTTTTAATAAAAATTTATTAGAGGATAATGAGGGGGAAAGATATATATAATATAAAAGAGAGAGAGAGAGGGGGGAAATAATTATAAAAATAAACAAATAAAATGAAGTATGCAAGAGTGTCATGAGAGATCCTTGCTCTACTCATTTATGCAATTTGTAGGTTTATTTGCACTAATATGTCATTTATACAAAATCATAATTAAGATAAGAATACGAAAATATTAAGTTTTCTTATTAAGATTCATTGAATAGTGGATAGGATATAGTAGAATGTGTAGGTTTTATTTCATATCATATCAAGTTCAATTTTGATTAGAAATCAAAATCATCGAACGCGCTTTATGATTTTAACAAAGGGGTTTTGGTGCCTTGAATCAATTGACATGTTCAAGTTACTTGAAAAATCAAATTGCATGTTCTTATTTATTGTCATTTTCACTTAAACAAAAAGAGATGAGTTGTGTATGAATAGTGATAGAAAGTTCTCTCTAAAATTGTTTAAGGATGGGGATTAGTTGAAGTGCATGAAAGCCAACCCGAACATCACTTGAAAAAAAAAAAAAAAAAAAATCTCCCCCTTCGTGACCTCGTTTGGTTAAATATATCCGTGGCTAAATTGTAATTATATTATGGTGTGAAGCATTGTAATTCATATATTTGATAATACAGCTCGTGAAATCGCAAACAACCTAATATAAGCTACTTTCAAAAAACTAATATAAGCTGACGTAAAAGTGTGGCAACAATCGAATTGTTTACCAAACACTTTCTAGATTATATTTGTTTACGCTCCCGGAAACAAGTATTTCTAATATTTTGTTTTTGAGAGTATGAATATAATAGAAACACGTTCAAAAGTTTTTTGTTCCCATGAACAAATTTGAAACAGAATTAAGAAATAAAAAAAAGTTATTTATTGTTTTCGAGAATAACTCTAGAACAAGAATAAATAAATAAAAAATCAAGCTTTTTTTCTTTTCTTTTTATCACTTTCTCTTCTTCTCTTCTTTCCCTAGTCGCTAGCCGATCCTAGCAACTAGCCAGACGAGGTCGCCTCGAGCTCGCCTGCCATCGACGAGGCCCCCCGAGCGTCTCCACACTAGATCTGGGCAAGGCTGGCAAGGCCGATGTCGCGGCCTAATTTTTCCGGTGCACCACCTAGATTAGGTTAATGGATTGTTAAGTCTAGACTTAACTCAGACTCTCTCAAGCTCATACTAATTCGCGACTTTTTTTCAAAATGAGTTTGTTTAGAAGCCACCACTAATCAGTTTGTGGTAAGTCGATTAGACACCTAAGTAAAATAACGGGAAAATTATTCTACTCCTACGAACCAAAGACTCTAGGTACGGGGACTTAGTTACACTAGATTTTTCTAATGCCCTTTTGGTATCATTCTTTTGAAAAAAATGTTTAGTAAGCAGCTTGAATTGATTTTAATCTATTTCCCTAACATGTAAGGCGATCATGCGGGTGCACAAGCCATCAATTTAACATTTAAGTAAAGCAATAAATAAATTGCAGGACTTACCTCATAGCAACGAAAGTATCTGTATTGTTAGATCAGAATTCACATCAACAACCCTAGATATAATTTCTAATTAACACGCAATTTCTTTTTTTTGTTTTCACTTTATTTAATGGGATCATAATCTATATGCAATGCACGCTAGTAATCTAATATGACATGGCAACATGACCTAAATTACATGACATGGCAATATGATCTAAACTTTATGATATGAATAGAGTAAATCCTAAAGAAATGTAATAATTAAATACAATCTAAATGACCTAATTTTATTAACGGGTAATTTCTAATTAAATGGGACTAAAAAAAAAAACCAAATGACGTGCACTTGATGAATCTAATCCTAAATGACATGCACATGATATTTTTTCTTTTTTTCTTTTCTAAAAGAATGCAATCTATCCTAATATGCAATGATGTGCAAATAATACCCTAATTCTAATTTTTTTTTCTTTTATGAAATTCGAAATTAACAATTGCCAAATAATTAAACATGCAATTTCGATTAATGAAACAAAAATCTAAATTCCTAAATTTGTATTTTTTAATTTAAAAAATTCAAAATAAATAAAGTGCTTAGTTTAAATATGCAAGTTACCGTAAAGCATGCAATATTATAATATGAACCTAATCTAACTCAAACATATTTCAGGATAAATAAAGCAATCAATACAAGACAAACACCAAGCCATTCAGAATCATCCAAGACATCATACATCGTTCAAATCAAGGAACAATATCTAAATCAAACTTAATTATTTCGATAATAAAATCGATAAATTGATCTTAAGCCTTAAAGATCAAGATATCAATTTCATTCCCGCGTGATTAATTATTCCATCTAAAGCCTTATAGATGAAATAAAAAAAGTCAAGGTGCGGTTGCGGATTAGGAAATAAATCCTAATGGATATTGCCTGAAGTCTCAATGAAATCAATATTAGTATCGAATCATCCAATTAAAGCAATAAGATATTGAGATGAAATTTAGATCAAGAAAATTACCTTGTTTCAATGCTTTGCTTCCGAAATGGGATCAGCGCCAAGGGGCTTGCGAATGGTGGAGGCTATACGGCTCGCGGAGATAGAACTTGCGGCTAGTGATCTCGAAGGAACGCAGACGCTGGTAAAGGATGCCTATTTGCAGCAGTGAGTGCTCTTTTTTAGTTAAAAAAAACGAAGGCCCAATCTCCTTTCTTACAAGCTGAAGTCAATGGTCAAGGGTGCTTTTTTTGTTTGGCCTCATCCACAGCCAATCCCACTAAACTCCTGTCGAAGTCCTCTACCAGCCGGAAAGAATCCGTGTAGCTCACCATTAATGGAGATCGAAAATGGGAGTTCGAACACACTCCATGATCAAGTGAATAAACCAGCGAGGAAACCGAAAAGCCGAAAGGGTAAGCTCTAAGAAGTCCCAATCAACCGTATCATAAGCCTTCCGAAAATCCACTTTGACCGCACATTTTGGAAGATATGGGTCACGGTGGAATCCCGCAAAAAGCTCCCGAGCCAAGAGAATATTATCTCTGATTCTCCTGCCCTTTACAAACGCATTCTGGGACGGAGCAATCAAATCCTTAAGAAGAGGCGCGATCCGATTTGCAATGATTTTTGTGATAACCTTGTATATAGTATTACAACAAGCAATCGGTCTAAAATCATTAACTTCGCGCATTTGGCACTTTGGGGACAAGGGCCAAGATAGTTGCATTTACCTCTTTCGAAGGCAGCTCGAGAGGAAGAAGTCCTTGACCGCACCAATGACCGAGGGACCTACAATATCCCAACTATTTTTGAAAAATTCAGCTGTGAAGCCATCGGGGCCAGGGGCTTTGCCCTTAGCCAGAGAGAACACTGTGTTCTTAATCTCTAAATCCGTTACTGGGAGCGCAAGAGAGTTCACCTGGGCATCCGAGAGGGATTCGGATAAGAGATGATAGCTCCCGTAGGGATGGCTTTGACAACCCCGAAGCGGGAGCCAAGAGATTAGAAAAAAAATTCACAAACACTTGCGGCACAAGGTTGGGGTCAGAGATGACTTCACCTGAGTTGTCCTTAACAGATAAAATTCTATTGTTGAGTTGCCTGGACTTAACATAGTTATGAAAAAATTTCGTGTTGCGGTCACCTTCTTTCAACCACCTTACTCTGGATTTTTGCTTAAAGAATGATTCTTCCTGATCACGAAGAGTAATAAAAGACTGCAAGCGAGTCTTTTCCCAAATCCGTAAGAGTGGTGTTATAAGGATCGGGCGAAGCATTACCCGAGTGGAGCCTTTGTTTCTTTCGTCTCAAAAGGCCGATAAGGCTCAATTTATTAACAGCTTTCCTCACTTCAGCCCTTCTAATAGGGTCCATAATACCTCGACATTCCAAAAACCAAAAACATCAAAAGGGCAAGAGGTCAAGAGAAACTACCTCCGCTTGGAGTATTTGCGAGTGGACTTAGTTGCGTACTTCTGAAGGAATTGACCCCCTCTTCCTTTAACCTTTTCCGTTATGCCTCGAGGCGGGGCTTCAATAGACTTGGGTTTCCACTCAAATTCTACTTCTATCCGGCATTTTTCCCCATTAAAAGTTACCTCAATCAACTCATCAAAGTGCGCGGATTCAACACAAACTCGATTTGCTTATGAACTGAGAAAGGCGGATATGCTCATCCTCACGTGAAAACAACCTGCAAAACTGAATCAAACCCCAATGAGAAGGACTGAAAGATGATCGTGGGATCGCTAGAGATTGAAGAATAGCTCGCGGAAAGGTGTTGGCTTCTTGCTGGGATCGTCTAGAATAGGTGACCACCAAGAGTCCCAGGACGGAATTCGGAGATGCAGGAGTGCGCGGGGACTCTCTTCCTTTAACCGCTTTGATTATATGCTCATTCTCACGTTTAGAGATTGAAGAATAGCTCGCGGAAAGGTGTTGGCTTCTTGCTGGGATCGTCTAGAATAGACACGTCGGAGATGCAGGAGTGCGCGGGGACTCCTTTAAGGTTTGCTGGATTCGCTGGTCGTCATGGCCGAGCAACTCTCGGTGGCAGGTCCAGTAGCAACTGGTCGTCACTGAAAGCTTGGCAACGGTGCAAGAAGGTAGCAGCGAATCACCAAGGGCTTGCTGTGCAGCATGGAGGTTTATTTCAATGTGTTCTCCCTAAAATTGCCGATGATGGTCGGGCATTGATAATGCAAGAACAAACATGGGGCACGGTAGCTCAATGTTGGCCTGCAATGAAAAGGTAAAGGAACTCTCTCTTCCCCTCTCACATGTCTCTCCTCCTTTTTCCCTTGTTACGAAAAAAAAGAACCTCTTTTTATAGTGATTTTAAGGTGCTGCATGACAACACTCTCGAGAAGAAGAATTTCTATTCTTTGGTTCCCGGGAACAAAAAAAGAATAGAAACCCGTTTGATAACCGTAAGTTGATTTTTTATTCCCGGAATAAAAAGTTAGCTCGGGAATAGAAATGAAAAGTAAAAAAAAGTTACTTCGATTTCCCGGAATAAATTTAAGAAATAAGTGAATTTTTTTTTATTCTTCTCTTGCGCATGGCTCATTGACCGCCGTTGACCGCCGCTCACCGTTGCCCGTCGCCGACGCCGCCGCCAGCCGACCATCGCTGCCATCGCCACCGATCGCCGGGCCCGGCCGGCCGCCGCCATTGCCAATCGCTTGCCGGTCACCACCGCCGATCACCGATCGCCGCCGATCGAAGACCGCCGCCGCCACCGCATGTTGCCGCCGGGGCCGACCGACCGCCGCCACCACCATGCGACCGGCGGCGGGACGGCGGTGGCGGTCGGCCAACGGCGTCCGGCGGCGATCGGCCAACAAAAATAAAAAACAAATGAATATAAAAAAGAAACTGTTTTTTACCAAACGCATTTCTATTCTTTTTCTATTTCTAGAGTAAAAATTTTGTGTAGTTATCAAATGGGTTTTTTTACACGAAATTGTCCCCAGCATAGAAATAGAAAAGAAGCATTTCTGAAAAAAAAAAAAAAAAAAACTACTCCCCAACCAAAAAGCGTTGTCATGCGCAACCTAAACAACCGCTTTATATGGTATCTCTCGAATTTCCATCTCCCGTCGCATTAAATCAAATCTGTAAATCAAGGCATGATTTCGCAAATAGTTCGATCTTGCTCAGATTTTTTCCATTTTGCAAAAATTATTGCCCCTTATTCACATGATTTTTAAATTAAATTGCTTCTACATTTGACAAAATCCGAATATCCATCGAATTTCAATTTTCCCTACATAAATCAAGCAAATCAATTTCCCCTATTTCAAAAATGCAATTTTATTTTTTCAAAATTAGGTGTCAACAGCCGAGAAACGCCTAGCCACCATGAGCCTCGCCGACCACCAACAAGCCCGCCAAGTCTCGTTGTGGCTCGACCTCACCCAGTTATGGCAAGGCTTTAAGCCTATTTGGTAACAATCCTAATAATATCATATTCTAATTTTTTGTTCCAAGGGATCTCATCGAGTTTCGTTGCAAAGAGGAGAGGGACAAAGCATGCAACGTCCCCCTCTTTCACGTTTGGGCGCTCTCTTTTGCAACAAGCTTCCATCTCTTTTCCTCTCCCAAGGCTATACCTCACTCTTCTCAAGCTTTCCCCTTCTCCTCCTTCTTCTTCGCCTTTGTTCTCGTCGTCGTCATCATCTTTTTGGCTCTAGATCCAAAAATCACCGCTAATCTCTCAAACTCTTCTTCAATTCTGCTCCTAATTAGTCCCAATTTTGAGCTTGTGCAAATTGCCAATGATTTTGAAGGAAAGATTACACGGCTGGACATACCGGCACAGAGTTTTGGGTTCTAGCAACAGTGAATGTTATGCTGGAGGAGAGAGAGGTATATAGATATTGTGAGACCTCTCTCTCTCTCTTAATCCTCTTTTTATTTTCTTGTCTCTATTCTTGGTGGTGTCAAAATAGTTCAATTCAAAATCAACCACAAATTAGAAGGGATTTGTGGTGGTAAAGAATGAGCATGGAGTCTTATTGTGAGCGGGTTATTTCCACTATTCTTGCCATCCATTATAACATCTATTTGCTTTCTTTTGTTAACCTTATGTGTTGTTAGTTTTTACTATTAGTATTGAGCGGTGGGATATTGTCATTTTAGAATCTTGACTTTGCACGGAACGACTTGCATCTCCATTGAGTGGAGACTGGACACTGATCTTTCAATGTATCCCAAGGATGGTTGCCAGACTAATAATCTTGTTTTCACTATGATCCGTGGAGACTGGACATGATCCGTGTTCTTCCATTTTTAGTAGATGGTTCTTCCATTTTTAGTAGATGGTCAAGAAGCTATACATGCCAAATGCAAACTGCGAAATCTGATGTCATTTTCTCGTTTTGATGGGTTATTACAAAGTTGGGCTGTTTGTTTAGATGTTTTGTTTCTATTAAATTATTCAATGAAGGGCTTGATTTGTTTGCTTTTGGAGCTATTTACCATTCATGCGAGAGCTACTTTAAATTGCGTGTTCACGGATTGGTAGCTTCTGTCAAGTGCCTATCTTACCCTAATACTACACAAGTTTTTAACTTACACTTCCACATGGGCGGTTCTCATCTTATTCTCAAAATGACATTACCGAATTTTTTTTGATAAATAGCATTTAGAATATTATCTCAAAAATAGCTGTAATTGCGTAGTGCGTGCCCGAAATCTAGTTCATTTATTATCATTGATAACCTAATCTAATACATTATATTAAAAGTGACATCAAATTCAATATATTTTGAAAGAAGGGAGTCTTTTCCTTTCCAAATAAAATTTAAGAGTTTTAAGAGTTTTTCCAATAAAAAGTTCAAGTTTAGCGTAAAATCTCTCAACTAACTATCAAAATGACCTATGAGATAAGAAAGATTAAGAAATTGACATAGTAATAGATATTCCATCTAAAGTAGTAAGTAGTAAAATTAAATCTACAAGAATGAGAAAGTATCAAATTTATAATTTCAATTAAAAACAGCTCTATCATGCACGATATGTGATGTGACATGTTTACAAAGAAAATCTACTCCTACATCTATAAAGTAATAAAGAGAAAATAGTCTTAATGCGTAATACATCATAGGTGTAAAATTACTTCCATTCAATCAAATACAGCATGTAGCCAAAGGCACAATGAGAGTTAAAGTTACTTAACCGACAATTACCACTGAAAAATTATCCATCAATTGAGTTGAGTTAAACAAAAAAAAATCTGATAAATTCAAATTTTGCAAATATGTCGTCAAAGATGCTTGATAAGTGCAGACTCAATTGGCATATTCATTATCTTTTAAATGATATATATTATTTTCAATTAATATATTTTTACATTTTTATTAGTATTGTCACTACTATAACTCCCCCCAAAAAAAAAAATCATGTTCACGAAAGTTCAATATGCAAGAATAGAAGCACTTTTAATAAAAAAAAATTTTTAGAAAGTATGGATAAATATGCTAAAATGTGGTTTGTTCCAAAAAAAAGAATGATCAAGACATTTTTTTTTATTAATACCTGAAAAATCTCAAACCGATACACTTGTGACAAATTTATCTTAAATTATTTTTTAACCACTAAAAACCCCAAATTGGTATACCTTTGACAAATTTACCCCAAATTGGTATACTTGTGACAAATTTACCTTGTTAGTTTTTATTAAATTTTATTGTCAAATTATTAAGTTAAATGACACATGACAATTAATTAATATATTAATTTGGGATTTTACGCTCCATTTGTCACAGTTTACAATTTTTGTGATTTTTTTTTGTATTAATCCAATTTATCGTAGAATATCTTTGTCACAAATTTATCAATTTGAAGTTTTTGTAGTCAAATAAATTAGTTTATAATAAATTTGTCATAAATGTATCAATTTAGAATTTTTTATAGTTAGTCTTTTATGGTTAGTAGGGGTAAATTTGTCACAAATATACCAGTTTGAGATTTTTCATGGTCAAAAATTAATTTGGGATAAATTTATCACAGGTATACAAGTTTGAGGTTTTTCATGATATTAACTCATGTTTTTCTTTGTAAGTGCTTCATTACATCACTTACAAAAAATAAATGAATAAAAAAATTTCAAGGTCCATTAAAATATTTGACATAAATTATTAATGAGAATAAAATATTATTTATCAATTAATTATTACAAAACCATTTTTTAAAAAATAAGTGTTGGACCATTCAATTTTTCGCAAAAGCGTAGATTTAGGCTGTGTATAACAACGCTTCTTGGCTAGAAAGTAGTTTTTTTTTTTTTTCGGAAATACTTCTTTTCTATTTCTATTATGGGGAACAATTTCTGTGTAAAAAAACCCGTTTGATAACTATACAAAACTTTTACTCTAGAAATAGAAAAAGAATAAAAATGCATTTGGTAAAAAATAATTTCTTTTTTATATTTATTTATTTTTTTTTTTTGCCGACCGGGACACCGCCGCCGGCCGACCGCCGCCCGCCAACGGCTAAGGTGGCCGCGGAGGTGGCGGCCAATGGGCCGCGCGACGGCGATCAGCGGCGGCGGCAGGTGGTCGGCCGGCGATGGCGACGGTCGGCCCGGCGGGCTGCATCTGCTGGGCGGCGGCAGCGGCAATCGACCTTCGGCAACCGGCGGTGGCGGCGGGTGACGGCAAGCGGCGATCAACGGCGATCAATGGCGGTCAGCAAGAGAAGAATAAAAGAAAAAAAAATTCACTTATTTCTTAAACTTGTTATCGAGAACAAGAAGCAATTTTTTTTTACTTCTCATTTCTATTCCCGGGTTAACTTTTTATTCCCGGGAACAAAAGACCAACTTACTGTTATCAAACGGGTTTCTATTCTTTTTTTGTTCCCGAGAACCAAAGAATAGAAATTCTTTGGCCGGGGAATGTTCTCATGTAGCACCTTATATTAATTGGATTCAGCGGGCTCCTTGTCCCCACGCAAAAGAGAGAGAAAAAGAAGGCCGTTTCTCCTTCTCTCCCTCTCCCTCTCCCCTTCTCTCTTTCTGCGCACGCCGCTCGACCTCCAATTACTGAGTCGATCGGTATGGTCTTCTGGGTTTGGAATGCGTCTTTCAGAACCTTCAAAAAATCCAATGGATTGTCGACCTTTCCTTGTGTGAGTTTGACAAAAAAATCCGAAGATCCCATGCAGATTTTCGATGAAATCCTTCCTGATTCATGCACCAAATCTTGTACCTACATAAATAAGCATGTGGAAGCACGATTACATCCTAACTTGTTCATTGTGGATTTCAAAAACTGTGACAGAAAAGTCATATCTAGATATAGCAGTTGCATTTGAATTCACTAAATCAAAGAATTCCTCAAAACAACGAGCATACAGACCACAATCATGGCTAGAACCTTCCTGAAAAGCATCAAAAAACACCATCATGTCAACTTCCATATCAGAATTTTGTGGAATGACATGGTGGGTGAACGTGATTCATCTTAATATTACAAAGGCCCCCGTTCAGATAACTATGATTGCCAAAGATCAAACCAATGACAATCAGATCTAAGAAATGCAAGCAGCAGATCTTTTTGCTCCTTAAATTCAGACATGATATAAAACCAATATCTGACAGAAGTATCTGCATTAATGGACCGTGCCCGTAATGGCAACCATACATGCATAATTCACAAAACACATCCTCATTCTAGATCAGTACCCTTTTGAATGCAATAAGAATAAAAAACAAAATACTTAATATGAAAAGCCATACCCAAATATTTGGATATTTAGCTCATAGGGAGATAATATTCAGTGGGAGCATGTTTTTGTGAGAGAGAGAGAGAGAGAGAGAGAGAGAGAGAGTGTGCATCTTTCCTGAGTTACTTTGTCCATAAGCAAAAATTGACACGTTAAATCCATCCAAAGCTGATTGAACATCATTAAATATATCAGCTGCACATGCACCAGTCCTACTGTAAGAACAAACCTCATTAAATATAAGCAAAAATTGACACGTTAAATCCAGCTGCACATCATTAAATATATCAGCTGCACATGCACCAGTCCTACTGTAAGATAACAAACCTCCATGCAAACCAGCCATGTAGCTAGTATATATCAAAAAAATTTTCAAATGCTGCCTGTTATGTAACAAAATTAATCATTTTCTAGCTCACCCTGTCCAACATGAGGTCCATACACCCTATCAAATTCATAGTCTATTAGTACTGGTCTCATCACCAGTGTCGACACGGATAGTAAGATCATTAGGGAATTCTACAGCAGAGGGAGCTTCATCTTCAAATAATGGTCTCGAACGACAGAATACCTTTATGTTCCCTGAAATTAAAAGCATCTTCAAATCATTATAGGAAAGGAAAATACCCATAAATTTCTGACCAAAAAACTTTGTACAGCCTCAAAAAGGGAGGACTGGAAATTGAAGAGAAGAGCTGTTGAAACAAACTATTATAGTAAGCGAAGAGAGCACACAAAGAAC
The DNA here is from genome assembly GCA_014182555.1 of Eucalyptus erythrocorys. Lineage (NCBI taxonomy): Eukaryota > Viridiplantae > Streptophyta > Magnoliopsida > Myrtales > Myrtaceae > Eucalyptus > Eucalyptus erythrocorys. Next base: position 8,957,288 of record CM024606.1, on the reverse strand, counting down.
AAATGAATTCACTATCTTGATTGATTTCTGTGCTTCCATTAGAGAGTAACCAATTGAACTATAGTCCCTCAGCAACCAACTAACAAATAGACCGACTTCTAAACCAAACAGTTAATTAACGTGTGTGCACCTCCTGCACTCATAGCCAACCAAATGGCTTGAAGATGATTTCTCACTTTAACACTATTACTATAATTTAGGTCGACCAATCTAGTGATTGGGCAATCAATGCTGAATTGATGATGTGAAATGAGTCCAAATGGAAATTATATCACAGGTGACTGGACTCTTGTCTGAAAATCACATTTCTTGGAAGTTCTTCCGTTAGTTTAATCCAAGAGATTCAATTTCTATGTAACTATCAATCAAAGTATCATACTGATCCTAACGGAGGAGGAAGAAGATACAGAGTAAAAAATAATTTCCGTTCTTGATATCTATTCTCCATTTACAGATTAATGAATCTATAAGCCATAATCAGTCCTGAACTAACAAACAGCTCAATTTTTCAGACTAACAATGATCAGTAAAATGCATCACAAACTGGCAGCTAACAGTGCAATCTCAAGTTAATCTGCACTTCATCGCTAAAACTCTATCAGTCATATTCCAACTCGATCTTACTCGTTAAACTCAACTTTTGTCCTCCTACTACACACTGCAAAATTGCCATACAAGCAAGCTATCTCTACCCATCTATCCGACAGGAACATCCCGAAAATGAATTGCAATTCAAACTAGAAATTTTCTGAATTATCAGCTCATGTATCCAAGTACTTCCACTCCACATGCTTCGTGCAGAAAGTGGGAGAACTCAATTAAAAAACCAAAGACTGACCTTTGGATGTCAACAACTCATTGAACAACTTCCTCTTCTCACTGACGAGCGGTGCTATCCTAGCCTCACCTTCAAGGGCGACTTGATCTGACACAAAGCACAGAACCTGTCAAAACCGAAATGAGAAAGCAAACATGTGTCGAGGCACAACAGACGCTGCACCACCTCACCTAGTTTCCGCATCTTATCGGCGAGAAGACCGAGGTAGCGCGTGACTCAATCGAGCTTCACATTGGAATACTCCTGCAGTTCGCTCGCCTCAGCTCCAAGTAATCCTGCCTCGCTGCATCCGGAAATCGCTCTTCTCAGAGCTCGGCAACAGAGAAGAAATCAACCGAAGCAAGAAGCAAAAATTCGAAACAGGCAAATCCCCCAACTCAATCGGAAGCCAAAACAGAGCGCAGATGATCAGAGCATTTCCGAAAACCTGGACATTGACTGCTAGCCACTGGAACTTGGAGGCCAGCAGGAGCTGCAAGGGAGGCGAGGAGGCGGTGGCGGCGCTGAAGATCGAGTATCGCCGGACGAGGGGGCGCTCAGCCGGTGCTGGTTGTCGGCGTCAAAGGAGAAAGAGGTCAACGACGACTTCCGCAGCTCAAAGCCACTCACCTCCCACTTCCACCGGTTGCTCCTCAGGTCTGACTGAAATTTTTTCAAAATGGCGCCTCTTTTTCTCTCCAAATTCTGGGTCCCACGAGGACACGTGTCACCTTCCTACCACTTTCTTGTTTGCCACGCTGGAGCATGAGCTCTACCCAATATTTTCTCGACTGAGTACAAGTAATGATAAATGCTGACGTTGCATGCTTTGTCCCTCTCCTCTTTGCAACGAAACTCAATGAGGTCCCCTTCTCTTTCATGTTTGGCCGCTCTCTTTTGCAACAAGCTTCCATCTCTTTTCCTCTCCCAAGGCTATACCTCACTCTTCTCAAGCTTTCCCCTCCTCCTTCTTCTTCACCATTGTGCTACATGACTCATTTTCAGTACCATTTCTGGGCTGGAATAATTTCAAGAAGGTATTTGAATCTGTGCAGTTTCCTCTCTGTAAAGGTATAAACAGGCCCTTGTGATTTAGCTATGGGAGTTTGAAAAGCTTCTATTTCTTCAGAACCAGAAGAGATGACATTGGCCATCTTTTATAGGGAGCTTCAAAATCCAGGTGAATGCCCCAAACAACTTGGTGTGTCATGATTTGGTTTAGGCATCTGAACCGCAAATATGGGCCAGTTTATACCTTTACTAATTTCAAAGCCCCTTAAATCTAGTCATGCTTCTAGTTGAAACACCTTCCCTTCGTCTGAAAACATAAGTGGCCCTCAATTGACGGCCACTTTTATGGTTTACTTTCTTCACAAGTTTTTTTGTAGACCGAGCGTCCTCTTTGTGTTTGCACAACACATCCTCCTTTGATTTCTTTTCATTGATTTGAGCTTCATTAGTTTGGCTTTCGGCAGCCGTACTGGGACTACTTTTTCTGGATGAACGAAGAAATTCTCCATCATGCTCAGCACCACTTCCCGACATGCCCACAACGTCATCATATATTTTCTTCATCAAGAAAGAATCATCAAGATCACCCAGACTAAATAAATCACGTAACTTTGGCACAGTAACATCATCAAGGGAAGTTGCCTCAAAGTAATTTGTAGTGCTCCTTGACTGGAAGTCAGTTTTCTCAGAAGCTGCACCCTTAACTGAACCAGGTTGGACACTAGAGTATTCACCATAGCTGGAAGTTGAATACTCTGCCCAGTCATATGGAAATCCAAGCAAGAATTTGTTGCACACCTATTCAGATCGATCAGTAAGATGCCATGCGCTTGATAGTAGAAGAAAGCAAACAAGAGTTATTGTTCACAAGAAAGTATTTTATATACCTTCGTGGAAAATCCATTTTCCAGGGTTCGTAGCCGGTTGATTAGACCACCAACCATAATTGCTGTGCCATCTGCTGTCTCAAAGGTGGTAATATCATGCCTCTTCACAATTGGTGCAGAGCAAAAAAGGCTTACTCTTTCACTGCTGTGATAAGTTAAAACAAAACTTGCTTAGGCTTCAACCATGACATGATATAACTGCTAACACAATTATGAGATGCAAAACCTTCATTAGATTCAAATACCTTCTTGAAATTCCAGCCCAGAAATGGTACTGACAACAAGTCATGTAGCACAGACATGTATAATTATCCCGTCTTTAAAGCACACAATTTTAGAGCAAAATGCGTGGATACCTGGATGATGGAAAAGAAGAGCTTGTACCTATTTTTATTACATGCTAATAGTTCTTTTCCATAAATATGGAGTACTTGAAAAATGGTGAGCACCACTGTGTTATACTATTCTCTCTCAGTATCACACATTTCCAAATCAAAAGCCTGCTTTATCACCGCCAATATTTCTTGTGCTGGATAAATGAAGTCCCCAATGACGGCTACAAAATATTAGGATACTCGCCTGCTAATTCTTTTTTAAAAAATTATTTCTTTTTGTTAGATAATACGTATGAGAAATCTCGATATAATTAAGAAATTTTAAAAGCATTTTTACTGCTTTTATGAAACCTTTTGTATGATACATGGAAAATAAGAAAAATAGCATTTTTTTATTCTAATTTGTTTGAAGACCTAATAATTGATTGATTAGCCAATAAATCCCACACTTTTAACTTGGTTCTTCCAGTCAATCAAGCTAACGCATCAGGGAGTCCTAATAGCATAAGAGCACCTAGCACTTTAATGACATTGGAATGGATTCTATTGGATGATGACTTGAGATAACTGGTTATTAACCTACTTCACTCAAGTACAATGTTTAAAATTTTGAAAGAGAGGTAACCCAAGAAGTTCGACCAGAAAATATAGATCTATCGCAACAAGAGCTACATCTCGTGAATCTCTCTCAAAGCCAAAGTTGACACTACACATAAGCTAAGGGATTAGGTGCCTGCTCTTCTACAGATTGTGCTTGCGCAGGATGGGTTCAGCCATATCTATAGTTGGCAATAATATGAGGGATGTATATGCAGTGTGAACAAATTTGGAATTACACATGAGAAGATCAATGGATGACAGCATTTTTACAAATGCATATATTAGACAATGCATATGTAGGACTGCGGCAGAATTTTTTCAAAAAAGAATGAAAACATATATATATCAAAGAGAGAGAGAAGTGGAATACTCTCTATGAGCAAACCCTCCAATAGCTAAACCCTTTCCATTAGCATTGACTAGCCACCACTCGTTCAAAAACACCTGGGCATTAACAGTGACAGATGAATAAGGTTGTCCAAAGAGAGCTACAACTTAAACAAGATGTTTCAAATATCCAGATATACTTGATCGTATGACAAGGAGGATATAGCATTTCATACCTATCCAGTCAAAATCATGTTTGACAAGTAAACTCCATGCAATCTTACAAGTATGAAATCAACCTCACTCAAGTAAAATCATTATGGGATCAAAAGTCGACCATACTAAATTTCAGTCTACAAAATTAACCAGGAAATTTAATTCTCTATGCTATCTAATGTTCTTAAACTAACAGAGAGTCCAAATCAGATATATCCTAACAGCCTGGAAGGCAGAAAAACTAAAAAGGAAGCAACTTCACCAACAGAAAAACTGAAAATGAAGTCAGTTTCACTTAGTTGCTTGTTCAGGTGTAAAACTAAGGGGCTCTGTGGTCCTTATGTTTCTTATCCTATAAGTAAAACTAAGGGGTTCTGTGGTCCTTATGTTCCTTATCCTATAAGCCGATAGGAGGCTCATATCTAAGAAACTAGCCCTGAACAACTAAACAAAGATTTGCCTTCCAACCAGAGCCTTATAAAAAGCAACAAAGATGTAACGCCCAATATCCCCACCCCCCATTTGTTGGAAAATGGTTTCTGAACCACCTTCCAACTGACCAAATGACAAATCTAGTTGAATTTCAAACTTTTCTTTAAATATGCTGCTATATCTATGCACATCAGTAGTCAAACTGTGCATTAGTCTCAGAAACTTATTGTCCATTATTCTGCAAGCCAGCTAACTACATTTGCCTCTTTTTGCAGCTTATAGTATTATGAAGTGGATCTTCTGAACTAAAAAGAGAAACTCTTTGCAAATTACTCACACATCGTTTTTATACCATGAGCCTGTCATTTCTGTTCCAGAATCCAAATTAATCGAAAACAACGCCATAACTTTCTTGTTCCCAGGACAAGTTGACTGCCATCCAAAACTATTCTCAAATATTCCACAAACCAATCTATATGAATTGTTAAAAAAAACATGTATTTTAACCTGATTGTTCGGAGGTAAACATGGGGGCACCTGCGTCTGCGAAGGCAGCGACTTCATGATGCTTCCCACCTTACGCACCTGCCCTTCTTCCTGCCTTCTTCCACTCCTGTCCATTTTCTTCATTTTTCCACCTCTTCCGGACGGCGAATTCTTCTGCAATCGAAACCCATGGCTCGTTAATGTAGAAGGGTCGTTCCGGTAACAGAAAGAAACGTAAAGAAAAACGCACACATTCCAGTCGCGTAATCCAATATTACTAAGGTACTGGGTTCGACTTCCTAAGACCCAGATCTCTCCATGGCTAAAGTCAAAACCCAAGAACCGCCGGAACCCAAGGGCTTTGCAAGACAAGCTGACGAACTAGAAGACGGTTCGAACTTTGCATAAATCTCCAAGAAAACCCAACGAAAAGAAACGGAGCAAGACACCATCTCAACGGCAGAGGCAAAGAACAAGAAGAACATCAATCCGAGCGAACCCAGAAAACCATACCGATCGACTCGGTGATTGGAGGTCGAGCGGCGTGCGCAGAGAGAGAGGGAGAGAAGGGGAAACGGCCTTCTTTTTCTCTCTCTCTCTTGAATGGCCGAAACATGTTTTTAAAAAAAATGGTTTTGTAATAATTAATTGATAAATGCTATTTTCATTCTCATTAATAATTTATGTCGAATATTTTAATGGACCTTGAAAATTTTTTTATTCATTATTTTCATAAGCGACGTAATGAAGCACTTACAAAAAAAAAATGTCTTGATCGTTCTATTTTTTGTGGAACAAACGTCATTTTAGTATATTTGTCCATGCTTTCTGAAAATTTATTTTTATTAAAAGTGCTTCTATTCTTGAGCGTTGAACTTTCGTGAACATGGCTTTTTTTTTTTTTTTTTGGGGGGGAGAGGGGAGTTATAGTAGTGACAATACTAATAAAAATGTAAAAACATATTAATTGAAAATAATATATATATCATTTAAAAGATTATGAATATGCCAATTGAGTCCGCACTTATCAAGCATCTTTGACGACATATTTGCAAAATTTGAATTTATCAGATATTTTTTCTATTTAACTCGATTCAATTTGTAGATAATTTTTCAATGTTAATTGTCAGTTGAGTAACTTTAACTCTCATTGTAACTTTGGCTATACGCTGTATTTGATTTAATGAAGTAATTTTACACCTATGATGTATCATAACGCATTAAGACTATTTTCTCTTTATTACTTTATAGATGTAGGAGTAGATTTTTTCTGTAAACACGTCACATCATATATCGTGAATGATAGAGCCGTTTTTAATTGAAATTAAAAAAAAAAATCCCCCTTCTTGACCCTATATAGCTAATATATATCATTGGCTAAATTGTGATTATATTATGTTGTGAAGTATTGTAATTCATATATTTGGTAATCCAGCTCTTGAAATCGCAACACCCCAAGGTCGGATATGGCTGCTTTAAAAAAATCAATATCGGCTGACGTAAAAGTGTTGCAGAATTGAATTGTTTACCAAACACTTTTAGGGTGTGTTTGGTAATACTTTTATTCCGATGAACAATTTTTTATAATAAATGATTTTTTTCTAATTTTTGAGCAAAAAAACGCATTTAGTAACTTGATAGAATTTTTATTCCCAAGATAGAAATACGTTTGATAGAATTCTTAATTTTTTTAGTACTTTTGTTATATTTTCTTATTTTTCTCTTCTCTTTTCTAAGCGAGGTCCAGTGGTTAAGCACACTCAGCCTAGCCAAATCTAGGCGAGTTCAACCTCGGCCTTGCACAACCATGGTGAGGCTCAGCTCGACGAGCCTCGCTGTGGCTTGGCATCGCTGAGAACCAACGATGCTCCGGTGAGACCGCCAGCCATGGCCAAGGCTGGCAATCGGCCAAAAGGAAGAAAAAGAAAAGGAGAGAGAAGAAGAGAGAAGAGAAGAAAAAAATTATTCGTTTTTGTTCTTTTGATTCTTAAGAATTGTTATCGGGAACAAGAAATTATTCTTTTATATTTCTTATTTTTATTTCAAATTCATTTCAAAAATAAAAATATAGATTTTTTGTTCGTGGAAATAAAAATTTTACCTAACAAGTTTCTATTCTTTCTTTGTTCCTTGGAACAAAAGAACAAAAATAATTGTTTTGGAATATAGAATTTTTTTTACCAAATAGGGTCTTAGAAGCTGCATCGCCTGTTTTAATGCTAGAAGCTACGGCAGGATAACCAAAAATCTCTAGTGATTATTATGAGGGAAAAAGTCACGAAAAACCCTAAACTTTGCCCCGAGTGACACATTTACCTCAAACTTTTTTTTGTCGTGAAAAATCCCAAACTTTCCAAACCGTGACACATTTACTCCAAATTTTTTTTTGACACCAAAAACCCCGAACTTTTGTTGTGTGACACATTTACCCCAAAATTAGAGGACATTTTGGTCTTTTCATTTTTTAAAATTTTTTTATTTTTTTTTTTTTTTTTTTTTTCCTTCTCTTCTCTCTTCCCTCCACCGGCTCCGGCGGAGGGAAGCCGGCGTCCGACGATGGTCGCCCTCACCGGCATCAGACGAGGGCCACCCTCGCCGGCGTCGGGCGAGGGCTTCCCTCGTGCCCTCGCCCAATGCCGCGAGGGTCGCTCGACGCCGGCGAGAGCGACCCTCGCCGAACGGTGGCTTCCCTCTGCCAACTCCGCCATCGCCGGCGGAGGGAAGAAGAAGAAAAAAAGAAAAAGGAAAAAACAGAAACTAAAAAGACAAAAATGCCTTTATAGGGTAAATGTGTAAGTTTGGGGTTTTTCACAAAGACAAAAAAAGTTTGGGGTAAATGTGTCACTCACTGGCAAAATTCAAGGTTTTTCGTGACTTTTTTCCTTATTATAAAGAACAAGTTCAAAAAGCCAACAAATTTCACCTGCCCCAAGAACGGCCAAGAGAAAGCATTGAGATCTTTTAATGTAAAAATAAATTGATGGCACTTAGGGTGCGTTTGGGAACCACTTTTGGGAAAAGTCCTTAGGAAAATGCAAATACCTTTGAGTTAAAGGTGTTTTCCAAAATGCTGGTAAATTATACTTTAAAAGCCCTTTGTGAAGTACTTTGAGTAAAATGGTGTTTGGGAAAATTATATTTGCAAAGTCATTTGTTATTCAAAAAAAAGTTGGCCTGGCCCGAACAATGGCCGCCGCGAGGAGCATGCGGTCCGGCGAAGTGGAGGAGGTAGCGTGCCGTGACCTAGGCGACCTCCGGCCACCTCCGCGACGAGGTCGTGGGTCGCCGGAGGTCGTGGCGAGGTGGAGGAGGTCGGGCGCCGCGACCCAGGTGACCTCCACGACCCAGATCTGGGTCGCGGCAAGGTCGTGGGTCGCCGGAGGTCGCAACGACGACCCGGCGCAACCCCGGGTCGACGTCTTGGGTCACCGCCGCGACCTAGGCGATGGTGGTGAGGTGGAGGAGGTCGCGGCGCGCGACCCGGCGACCTCCGCAAACCGATCCGGGTCGCGGTGACGTCTTGGGTCACCGGAGGCGTCGCGACCCGGATCCGGGTGGAGGTGAAGGAGGTCGCGGCGCGCGACCCAGGGCGACCTCCGCGAACCGGATCTAGGTCGCCGGAGGCGTCGCGACCCGACCTAGGTCGCGGCGAGGTGGAGGAGGTCGCGGCGCACGACCCGGGCGACCTCCGCGAACCATATTTGGGTCGCCGGAGGCGTCGCGACCCGGATCCGGGTCGCGGCGAGGTGGCGGAGGTCGCGGCGCGCGACCCGGGCGACCTCCGCCACCTCCGCCACCTCCGCGACCCGGAGCGCGCGACCTCCACCACCTCCGGTCGTGGCGACCTCCGCCACCTCCGCCACCAACGCCGTGACCTCCGCGACCTCCGCCACCTCCGCCATCCTCCGCCACCTCCGCGACAAGCGACCTCCGCCACCTCGCCACGACCCATATCCGAGTCACGCGACTTGTCGGCGACGGTCACCGGGGTGCCGCGACCACGCCAGCCTCTCTTGCCTGTCGCCGACCTCGCCGGCCTCCCTGACGAAGAAGAAGAGAACAGCCTCTCTTCTCTCTCTCACCCCCCGCATTCTCGGGATGCTGAGAAGCCTAAGGCTGCCTTGGGCTTTCAGTCTAAGAACCTTGAAAAGCTGGCTCCCAAACACCTGTTATTTGGCCCAAGGGGCTTTTCACGCCCAAAGCCCTTTCCAAAGCCCCAGCCAAACGCACCCTTAGCCCTCTTTTAAGAGAATGGACTCCCTTTTTCTTCTTACATGAATACTCCGGCATTCAATTCATCTTCCTCGCTGTTATCACGGCCTAATTTCCTAAAAAATTCCTTAATTTTAGGTCTAATCCTAAATCTGCCCTAGGGGGCTTCTTTCTTTAAGAATTAGGCCCCGTTATCACCACGGAACCTCCGCCCTTACGGTGCCTCCATTGTCTCCATTGAAGCGACACCCTCTCTACGACCTTTGCCCAGACCGCATAAGAGGTTGTCTCCCGCAAGTGGCCTCGTATTGATGGAAGCATCCTCCTAGGCTCTGAGAGAGAGATCGATTAAGCTATCCTTAATGTGCTTGGAAGATGAAAAGACGTCCTTTAGCAGGTGTCGATGTCTTTCTACATTAAAATTACCGTGCTACTTAACTTTAAACGTTTCAAAACATAAACTCATCCTATGCAGTCGACCCAATTAGTGCCTTACTATATGGCTGTGTTTGAAAACAGCATTCTCAAATTCCCTGCCAACACCCTTTATCTCAATGCAAGTCCTACCCAATTTTGAGTTTTGAGCATTTTCACAATGCTTACCAAACTTTCAAAATTTCACATTTACCCTCATCAACGAGCAACGACAGTGAAGTTTAGACCTAACCGCCAACGGCCCTTGCCCAAGGCCACCAGTGTTCGGCTTCTGTCCAAGCCCTTCGCAAGCATCCGTCTTCCATCTGAGCTTCAGTTCTTTCCTTTTCTTTTCAAATAACTAAAATCACAGTTTTTTCTAGATAGCATTTAATCAGCATTGCTTCCTAATGCACTTTCCACTTATATTTTACCAAACATTATCCACGTTTAATTAAATTCTTTTGCATATCTCCAAAGACTTTTCACAAAAACTCTCCCAAATGCAGCCTAAGAAACAGTAATTCACAACCACCTCACTCAAAAGAGCAAAGAGCATCATCTCCATAAATCCGATTGCAGAATTAATGCAAGCATGGATAGACATAAATACTTTGCAGCTTGCGAGTGCTTCACATCCTCCACAACTCAACCATGAATAATCTACTACAAAAGTTTCACTCTCGGCAGTTCTTTATGACCTTATAAGAAAAGAAAAAATCCATAAGAAATTATCATAGTTAGATCCAGAATCAGCATCTGGGGGCCGTGGCAACTAGACCTCATACCACTGTAACAAGTCTACAAGGAAATAGACAGCACAAACACAGATGGTGTGGTATGCCTGATGATGGAAATGGGCTTGTTTGATAGGTATATAACGATGGAGCAAGAAATTCGACATTACCACCTGCACATTGACCGACCAAGAACCAAATATGTGCACCCATGCTCTTTGAATTTCTCTGGCTTGAACCAACTGATGTTTGCAAAGCAGAGCTGATAGCAGAAGTATATGTCTGAAAGAGCAGATGCATGGAGCATGAAGGAGTGTACTATCAACACATATCATCAAAAAGATTTTGCGAGAAATGCACTGTAACTTCATACAAAGAATGAGTTCCAAAAATTGACTAAAGGTCATCTCATATGAAGATATTTTGTTCAGTTCTAATATGGATGAGCTGTCCAGAGAAACCGAGAGGCTTGTTTGGCAGTAAAGTTTCTGCTGCCAGAAAAATCTTCATTCTATAATGCTCGAGCTGGTTGCCTCAGAAACATAAAACAGACTCCAGAATTGAGCAGCATGAATACATCAAGAAAATTTTACAACAATAAGGGAAATATAAATGCCAAGCCTAATGCAATCAAATGCAACATTGAACAATATGGCCATTAGATGAACAACGAATTTAAGAACTATGCGGGTGCACTACAATGTTTAATTAGTGCTACATATGCTTCCAAGCTGTCATATTAACAAAATCATATCCAAAAAATAAGAAATCATTGACCACTCTTGTTTGCAATGCTTGTCATCAGATCTGAAAAGCCAGAGGAAAGACATGTGGAAGATAGATATAGTCCTCCGGGTGCTCTAATGGGGGCACCAGATGCAAGGATTAAAAAATAATAAAAATAGTAATCAGAAGTCCATGTATCTTCTTTCAAGCATAGATTATAGAAGTGCCCAAAAAAAGAACCGCACATGCACTTACTCGCTTCAACCATATCATAGAAACATTTCCAGCTGGGGGGAAAAAGCCATATGGGAGATGTATGCTTCTTAGCACATTAAGTGAAACTTGGACTTCCATTTTAGAGCAGGAGAGCAAGAGATTAAGCTCTTCACTAGTTTGATGCATGAAAATAGACAGTTTTGAGGCACTTTATGAGGAATTAACAGTAGAAAACAAATGTGACTTTCCATCTGAACAATCATCGTGTTTAAGCTATGAAGGGGTGGTGTTAAAAAAAATGAATTGCATTTAGCAGGCAAAATGGCATTAAACTTTACAAACTACATTCATTTACCAGCTCCCCCTCACTGCAGATTCTCATGGGCCAAAAGTAGAGTGACAGAGAAGAATATCCTGGTAAATAATTTTTGATAAATAAGGGAACTGAAACAAGAGAAAGATAAAATGTCTAATTAGACCTCATAGACGTCTAGAGTATCCAGAACCCCCACACTTCTTGCAGAAAATCAATCCTACAAAGCACAATACACAAGACATTAGAAGGAAAATACAGACATAAGAGTAACGGCAATATGGTTAAAAATAGACCTTTCTCAGGCTACAGCCTACCTAAAAGTTCTACTGGTAGGTTTGGCCTATGGTATCCGCAAAAACATATATATATATACACATACTTCGAATTAACATTCATTTGTTGATATCTTTCAAAGAAGCATGTGTTTCCGCAGAACCAAGAAGGCATAGACACAATTTGACTTAATTTCTTTTCTTCGGTCGCATGCATCGCCCTTTTTTGCCTTTGGTGGTAGGAAAGGACTTGGATAATCATCAAAGTCGAACAAGACTGATGAAATCTTTCATCGTATCACCATTTAGAGATAAACAGGCATATAAGGTGTGAATCAGTTTGAACAACATGCTCAGTCACGCATATGATCTTGACTAAGAATGCTTTAGTTATAACGATACCTGCTCCCTTGCATACTTTGCAGTCCACCAAGCCTGTTTCCTGCTTCATCTTTCCATTCTCACAGAAAACGCATTTTGTGCCACCTGCACACATCAGTGAACACAAATCATTTCAACCCTTTTCCCTACCCTGCCATTAACTATAGGTATAACCAAGCGTCAAATAGCAGAAAGAAGATCATTGCCTTCCCAGCCATTTACTATAGGTATGCCAAGGTGCCATTTCGGTACCTCTCAACTATATGACAGATACACGTCCACAGCGCAAGCGCAAAGCAATGAAATCGAAAATGTCGACCATTTCCTATGTGTAGATACCAGTGCTTTCAACATCAGGCATTACAGGAGGAAAAAGTCATGGAAGGTTTGATCGACTTAGGAAATCAATGAACCGACTATTCCAATCACTCAAAGCAATTCACGTCCAATTCGATCCCGTCAAAACGAATCTCCAGACGAAACGAGGCACAAATAGAGAGAGAGAGAGAGAGGGTACCATTGCCAGCGCATCGGTCACAAGGCACAGGTTCGCCCTGCATCATCATCATCACCATCGTCATCATCATCATCATCATCAAACCGGTTCGAACGCAATCCACCAAAAACCCCAACGCGTTCCCAAAAACTCAACCGCCGCGCCACCTTACCTTGAGACCGAGGAACAGAGAGAGGGCAATGGCGGCGAGGACGCTCACGGTGGCGAGCACGGTCTGCGTGTCCAGCGTCCGGTCGAGCCCGCCGAACAGCAGGAGGGGGCGGGCGAGCAGGTCGCCGCCCGCCGGCCGGAGCGGCCCGAGCTCGGGGCGGCAGGAGCAGACGAGGGCGGGGAACGGCGGCGGGTGCTGGAGGCAGCGCGCCGCGGCGCCGCAGCCGGGGCAGAGGAACGGCGGGGCGTGGCCCGGCGGCGAGGGCGACGGGGGAAGAGAGAGAGAGGAGAGAGAGTAGGAACGGAGCGCGATTGCAGCGGCCATGGATAGACGAGGAAGACGAGGGAACTTGTGGAGGAGCTCGCGGAAGTTCGTTTTCTTCTCCCTGTGTTTTTTTCTTTTTCTTTCTTATTTTCAGGATTTTCTTTCGTTTTTCGCGGAATATAATGGATTTTTCCTTGAATTTACCATACTGCCCCCGATATTTCCGCTGGAAAATTGGAAGAAAAGTGGAAGGAATTAGAGACAAATGTCCAAAAAGTCAAAAACTATTTAATGGCAGCTAATTCGATTATAAATATATCACTTATATTTATTACAAACCTTTTAACAATTTATTAATTCAGTCATAAATCTTTCTATCATCTCATCTAATTTTAAATATTTTGATAATTTTTAAATGGAAACCTCGCTATTATAATCCTTCCATCCAATTATCCAAATAATAAGTTTTCGAGACTTTTAAAAAGATTTAGGGATTGAATTGACACAATAAAATATATATAACTAAATTGACAAATCATTGAGATATTTATGACTAAAATTGTGATTAGTAATCATTTTATTTGTGGGAACAATTTATTCTTGAAAATTATTTTTTCAAATTATGTTCCTTGAACGAGTTTATAGACATTTGAAAGTGTTAGGTAACTATTCAAAATTTATATTTTTTAAAAGACATTCGTTTGGTACAACTCTCGAGTTCTACTATAACTTATAATTTCTTTCGATTTTTTAACAATTTGATTACATTTTTCTCTTTTATTTTATTTTTTCCTCTTATTCTTCTTATTTCTTTAGTTGGTTGCCAACTCTGGCGAGGCTCAACCTCATCGGCTCTCGTTTAGTTGATCGTTGGCCATGGCCAAGGCTAACAATTGGTTAAAGGAAGAATAAGAAAAGGATAAAAAAAAAAAAAAAAAAGAAGAAGAAGAAGAAAAGGTTTCACTCTACAATTATTTCCAAAAATAAAAATAATTTTCTTTTACTTATTAATTCCATTCCAAATTTATTCATAGAAACACAAAAATTATGAAATGAATTATGTTATTTCTCTATTTGGGAACAGAGGAATAACATCGAGTACTATTTAATACGTTACCAAGTAGATCATAAATTGATATAATTAAAAAATTTATTACTAAAATAATCATTGCTTTTAAGATTTTTTTGATGAGTATCCGGATGAATTAAAAGTTGATTAGCTCCTCTTGAAAAATTACAGCACTGGGTCAAGATTCCATAATGAAAGAGGCTCGACATTCTATTCGAAAGGCTAAGTCTTTTCGAGCATATGATTGGGTGCTACATTTAAAGCTTGTAGGTCTCGAGCTCGATTTTAAAATGCCATTTCATCACGTGTGTCTAATGACTTTCCATGATTAGGAATGCATCGTATCGCGTGCTCAAGACTTTACCGTCAAAATGGCCATTTTTATTAACGGATCGTGCACAATAAAACATGCTTTATTTTCTAATATGATAGCTTTAACTTTTAAAATAGACGAGTCGATTTAAAATGAAAAGTAATGTTACATTATTAACATGCGTTTGTGATTGTGGAATTTGTGTAACATGTTGTCTTTAGATATAAATGATTTCATACCATCGAGAGTGTTAATCTCATGGTAAAAGAGATCATGAATTCAAACCAACTAGCGAGTAAGGATACATTTAGTAACGATTTTGTTCCCAATAACAATTTATGATAAAATTAATTATTTTTTATTATGTTCTCCGAAAATAATTTTTAAGTATTTTAAGTCATTTGATAACTATCTAAAATTTTTAAATCCGGAATATAATTGCGTTTGGTACCGTACTTGAAATTTATACTCAAAATCATTTTCTTTTAATTTTTAAATAATTTTATTAATTTTTTCTTTTTTTCTTTTCTTTTTTTTTTTTCCTTTCTCTCTCCTATCATTATTCTTCAAGTCGATCAAACCTCGTCGGGGCTGGGCGAGGCCCGCCTGGCCACTGGCAAGCTTGCTGGACCTCGCTTTGGCCTAGCGAGCTCGAGAGACCGATTGTCAACGATTGGTAGTGGTGGGTGGCAGATGGTAGCGGACGGTAACTGCGATGGCGGCGGTAGATGAAGAAGAAGAAAATGGAAGAAGAATAAGAGAAAAAAAAATAATTTAAAAAAGGGCTTGATTCTTAAATTTGTTCTCATGAACAAGAATCAACCTTTTTTTTTTTTTTTTTTTTTGATTCTATTCCAAATTTAATTCTATGAACAAAAAAATATAAATTTGTTAATGGGAACAAAAATTTACCAAACATGATTTTGTTCCAAAACTACTATTGAAAAAAAAAAATCGAATCTAACACTATTGAGATGGTTACCAAATAAGTCATAAGCATTCTGTCAAATTGTGCTTTTGACATTTGCTATTGTATGTGCTAAGACTTCCTACCTTTTGAAATGCCGAGGGAGCTACTTTAACTAGATGTAATTTTTCGACACACTATGTATAATGGGTAAACACGTTTATTCTAGCCTAGACAGGTTCGTATTTTAGAAAGATTAACGTATTTATACATGAATATTAACGTTTTGCGATCCAACTACCCTTCTAAATCCTAGAAAATGCGCTTAGGCACGCTCGAATCAAGTTTGCAAGCTAACATGCTATTCATGCCAATACCATAAGTCTGGTTAAATTTAGACACGTTTTTACACGTCCAAGCACCTCTCTTGTCTATTTATACATAGGAGTTCATATCATAAATGCGTCGTATCTTGTCGCCCACTCGAGTCCGCGGCTTCAATTTTTCTCGATAGACTAAGTACTTATAATAGCTCAATTCGAGCATCTAATTAATGGATACGAGGCCCATTCAAGGACACCAAGAGGGAATAACTTCACTGATCATCCATCTAAATGAAAGAAATAAGTATAGATGATTCTCCTCTTAAATAAAAGAAATAAGTACAGATGATTCTCCTTTTATGTCGTCCCTTCAAATTAGACCGTTAAGAATCTACAATACATCATTCGTAATCCACCATTCATACGAATAAATAGTTTCTAAAAAAATTCCTAACTTTGTCCATTACATTCCAACGCTTACGTTTTCTAGTCAATTTCTATATAAGTAACCAGATGTGTATGGATCGCCAACAAAGAGAGACATGTTTTCCTTTTGGCCGGTCAAAATGGATCGTAAATTAATTTATTAATCCATACGTGATAAGTTGAATAGTATGTGTGTTAGTTTTATTCAGTAAATGGATAATTTAAATATAACATGGATCTAACATATCTTTATTCTCTTTTATCCTCAATTGATATTGTGCTTACTCATTGTGCACAATCATTGTAGTTTGGATACGAATTTTCTCAGTAAGCACAAAGGTGTTATAGCAATACGAGTTAGCTATGTGTCAGATTGGAGATAAAGCACTAAGGGGGTTTGGTTACGCTGAATAATTTTTGATCAAAAATTATTATTTTTAATTTTGTTTTTGGAATAATTTCTAAACATTCAAAACGGATTACACGAGGCCATTCGGGCCCGACCCACCCGTTGGATGGGGTCAAGCTTTTTACCAAATCCCCTAACGAAGAACTCCTTTACCGAGAGAGGAAGGAAACTGCAGATTACCGAGGGTAATCCGGTAATTCGGGGAAGCCAAGCAAGGCATATTCGGTCATTCCCTACCTTTTCCTCTTTCCGGGTTCGGACCATGTTCAGGCCCGGTAGGCGACCTTCCAAAGCTGACCCTAATTTTGTATTCTAATAAATTAAAACACCCCGGCGACGATTTCCTCCTGCAGAATTCGATCCCGATCCCAGAAGCTTCCTCCAGCGATTGGCCGCCCGATCGCTCGCTCCCTCGCTGGTTCGCGATCCGCACATATATATACGTATATCTGCTCTTCGCCGTTCGCCGTATCTCCTTCGAAGCCGATCGAATAAAAACCCTAGCCGCCGGAATTCGACTCGCCGGCGAGTTTTTTTTTTTTTTTGGTTTGATTCGGTCGGGTCCAGGATGTTCAACGGAATGATGGATCCCGAGCTCTTCAAGCTCGCCCAGGAGCAGATGAGCCGCATGTCCCCCGCCGAGCTGGCCAAGATCCAGCAACAGGTTCGGCGTCCCCTCTTCCTCGTCATCTCCATCTCCGAATGCCTTCTCTTTTGAGCCGCGGATGCCGTTTTCCGGGGTTCGATTCCGCGGCGAATGGCCTGAATTGTCCTTTTTGTTTGAGGATCATCGGATCGGGAGCTCCCGATCGCGCTAATGGCTGCCTAGATTACGCCTCTGCCGAAGGAAGCTCATCGCGCTTAAATATCAAATACAAGTTGTTCTTACACTACTGCTGCTTCGATTTCAGCTTTTGGGAGAGAAAAGGAATTGACTCGGGGTTGGGAATCGGAATTTAGCTTTTCTGCAACTTCTCCTAAAGATAGGGATAAATTATAGTTTTGATTTTGCTCAATTGTTCCTCCGATTTTGGAAAATAAAGGTTTACGACAAAGGTTAACGATTCGACATAAGATGATGCTGCCGTGCATTAAATGTAAAGCGGCTTGATTTCCGCATTTTTTTCTTCAGGGTGGGGGAATTTTATTATTATTTTTATCCGACGAATAAGCATTGGCAACATATCCTAATGTGGAATAGGGAAGTTGGTCTGCTTTATTCCCCTTTATTGAAGAAAGTTTTCACAGTAATCCATATCTCGGGACTTGTTTTAAGATAATATGATGCAATTGCATCGATTATCTATTCGGATAGTAAAATGATCCTGTTGCATTTGACGCCACTATAAAGATGCCCATTCTTTTGGACTCTTTACTGGTCCCACTTCCATGGCCCGTGTTGAATCTCTTGTTTCCAGTTCCAACTGATTGGTGTTTCCGAATTCTTCATGATGTGATGCATCTTTTACTGCAGATGATGTCTAATCCTGACTTGATGAGAATGGCCTCTGAGAGCATGAAGAATATGAGGCCTGAAGATTTACGACAAGCAGCAGAACAATTAAAGCATGTTCGTCCTGAGGAGATGGCTGAGATTGGTGAGAAGATGGCTAATGCTAGCCCTGAGGAGATTGCAGCTGTACGTGCTCGTGCGGATGCCCAGATGACTTATGAGATGAATGCAGCTCAAATTCTCAAGAAAGAGGTATGAGGTAACCTGTAAGTCATTTGATGTCAGCATCTGTTATTGCTGAATGTTAGACGCGTGAAGTCCTTGCTTGTGATGACAGTTAAGGGATTGTTCTGAAAAACTGCTCTTGCATTGGATAAAAGAGAGGAATTCGGATATGATGTATGGTATGAAGCACTAGTTTTGAGCTTAAATTTGTCAAAGTGAGGCTTTTTCCATTTTTCACAGGGGTGTTCTCTTTGGACCAACATCCAATAGGAAGACCATCTAGAGCATAGGCATATCTGGTCTAACAGATACATGCCATTTTCTTTTGCTAGATGATATCTAATTTTTTCTACTTGGGAATTTCAATTCGCATGTTCAGAAGTCCTTACTTCCAAGAAGTTTTGACTACAATAAATTTAATTTAGAAGGTCTGTGTTTGGAACATAGCAGATGTGACTGTAATAGATGTTCTCTATACTGCTTTAACTAGTGTTGCTTTGTTATGTGTGACATGTTGATCTAATTCAATGTTGCAGGGGAATGAACTTCATAGCCAGGGGAGGTTTAAGGATGCCTCGCAGAAGTATTTGCATGTAAGTTATTTTTTCTGCTTGTTCACACTAAAGATTTCCACAATGGGCTATTTTTCCTTGGATTGAGGAGATTCTTACAGATCTTTGTCCTTAATCAAAATGTAGGCCAAGAATAACTTAAAAGGAATTCCATCGTCTAAAGGCAAGACTCTTTTATTGGCATGCTCCCTTAACTTGATGTCCTGCTACTTGAAAACGAGGCAGTACGAGGAATGCATAAAGGAAGGCTCTGAGGTATGGTAGTCATATCCTTTCTTACCCTGACTAATATAATTTGTGGTAATGGTGGTGTAATTGCAAACACATCTCATCATATTGACTTGCAAAGTAGAATTTGCTGGCAAATAGGGTGAGATGTATTTGGAAAACAATCATGAAATGCATCCGCAACAGCACTTATCCAAGAATAGTATCACTTTCTCTCTCTTTGTTGTCACAACTTCTTTCTGCTGACCTACTTACCAATATAAGTTCTATTTTGCTGACCAAGTGACCTGTGCTATATCAGGTTTTAGCATGTGATGCAAAAATGTCAAAGCTTTCTACAGGAGGGGCCAAGCATATAGAGAATTAGGTCAATTGAAGGTGAGTATAATTGTATCCTGTCATGTCTGTGGGGGGTTTGTAGTTTCCTTTGATGGTACTCTACTGTTTATACTCTTATATCCATTTTGCATCTGTGTTCTGTCGTCATTCTGAGTTTTCGAATCCTTCAGGATGCGGTCTCTGACTTGAGAAAGGCACATCAAATTTCTCCTGATGATGAAACAATTGCAGAGGTTCTAAGGTACTGATCTATGTGTATGAAAGAGTTAATAAGAAATTGTGTAGCATGGTTACCTTCTCCATTGTTCTCTGGAAAAATGCGTACTCTCAATTTGCGTGGCCTGTTGCGTGCTTCAAATTTTCTCTCTTTTTTTTTTTCCAGTTTCTATCTCGTGTTAATGTTCTTCAATGCATCCTAGGATGATTGAGATACTGATTTCTTTGT
Source organism: Eucalyptus erythrocorys (assembly GCA_014182555.1). Classification (NCBI taxonomy): domain Eukaryota; kingdom Viridiplantae; phylum Streptophyta; class Magnoliopsida; order Myrtales; family Myrtaceae; genus Eucalyptus; species Eucalyptus erythrocorys. Next base: position 8,937,262 of record CM024606.1, on the reverse strand, counting down.
GAGTGTCATCTATGTTAGTATCATTTGTGAAGCTTATATGTAACTAGGCTGTTTGTCCTAATGGTCCACGCAGGGATGCTGAGGAAAGTTTGACCAAAGAAGGTGGTTCTGCACCAAGAGGTTCATTATCCGTGTTTAGTTGCTACTTTCGGGCCTTTCATCCCCTCTTTTTGTAAATTCTCCAGTTTTGAATTGTGAATTTGCATTTTCTTTTACTTGTCAATCATCAATAGGGGTGGTAATTGAGGAAATAACTGAAGAAGATGTGACTGTGGCCTCTGTGAACCATGAAAGCCCATCAGAATATTCAGAGAAGCAGCATCAGGAATCGGAGGATGCCCACAAGGGTCCAATTAATGGTGATGTTATGGGTCAAATGACCAATTCTGAAAGCTTGAAAGCTTTGAAAGGTGACCCAGATGCAATCAGGTATTCTTACATCATTCTACTCAAAGTTTTTGAAATGGATGTATGAATGAGGTTTCAAACTAGACAGAAATCACTAGACAAAGTGGTGAAATTGATTCAAATAACTGAATGTCTGTTTACAGTGCAGAAATCATGACATCATGATATGGAGATGGATTCACTGACTTTAATTTTTATGATGTACTCAATAGGTCATTCCAGAATTTTATTTCTAATGCTGATCCCACAACTTTGGCTGCAATGGGTGCGGGAAATGCTGGAGAGGTATCCCCTGACTTGATTAAGACTGCTTCTAGTATGATCGGCAAGATGTCACCAGAAGAACTCCAAAAGATGATTCAGCTGGCTTCATCGTTTCCTGGGGAAAACCCTTTTGTCACAAGAAACTCAGATAGTAATTCGAATAGCTTTGGAAATGGATCATTTCCTAATGTGTCGCCTGACATGTTAAAAACTGTGAGCGATATGATGAGTAAGATGTCACCCGATGATCTTCAGTGGATGTTTGAAATGGCATCTTCTTCAAGAGGGAAGGACCCTTCTCTGGATGCTAACCGTGCAAGTTCAAGCTCTGGGGCGAATTTGGCTGCCAATTTGAATCATATTTCGGGTGAAAGTGAACCAAGTTCGTCTTATCACATACCTTCAAGTTCAAGGAATATTTCATCTTCTCCTCTATCAAATTTCCCATCATCACCAGGTGATATGCAAGAACAGATGAGAAATCAAATGAAAGACCCAGCTATGAGGCAGATGTTTACATCTATGATGAAGAATATGAGTCCAGAGATGATGGCAAACATGGGCGAACAGTTTGGACTCAAGCTTTCTCCGGAAGATGCTGCAAAAGCCCAGCAAGCAATGTCTTCTTTATCACCAGAGATGTTGGACAAGATGGTATTCTTCTGTCTGATATCCTTGCTCCTTGCAATTCACCACATACTTTACTTTTATATTGTGGCATAAAACCAGAATATATTGTGTGCCTTGCACTATTTGAGAGAGAGAAATTGGTGGCTGAGAAGTATTTGGTCTGACTTATCTATTCTGAGGCCTAGGAGGCTAACACTTTATGCTCAGTTACTTAATTCTTTTCCCTGCATCTTCGATTTTTTTTTTTGGGGCCGGCTGCTGGTCAGTGTACAGTTTGGCTTCTAGCCTTCTACAGGTGGTTGGCTTTTCCCTGTTACTGAGAGGGCTTCGTTAGGAGAGTATCACGTCATGTTCTCTCGACTGTCTTTGACGTTACTCTTCAGTTGAACTTTTTAAATAACCAGCCTTTTTGTCCTAAATGTTGTTTCAGATGTGCTGGGCAGACAGGGCTCAAAGAGGAGTCGAGACGGCGAAGAAGACCAAGAACTGGTTGCTTGGGCGGCCCGGTATGATCTTGGCCATATGCATGCTCCTCTTGGCAGTGATCCTTCACTGGCTTGGCTTTATCGGGAGCTAGAGCGGCGGAATCCCTTTGCTCTCTCAAGCTTTACACGAGAAGTCAGCCAGAAAGCAGTAGCATCGGATCAGAAAACGCAATGCATCTTCGTCAATCCATCTTCAGATGAAGTTGGCTCGCCTAGGCGGGGGACGTTGTCGTTGGAAGGTATGTCGGATAGAATGGGTAGAACATAGCATATACCCATGAAGTGCTGGTGGTTTGTGATTTATGCTGACTGTTTGGACTTCCTTCCATTTAACATAAATTGTACTGCTTGTAGAGATAAAAATGTCCGAGCTGGAATCTCGCAAGAGATTCTGATCAAGAAATTTCATTATTTTTTTTTATTCTGGTCCTATACTATATTTATTTTACGAAAAGAAATCCATTACTTGTTCTTTATCCCGTCGTACCAATTTCCATTACCTGTTGGAGGCGAAACGGCGATGCATTGGTCTTCGTTTTGGCTATAAATTTTGGTTCCTCTGTCTCTCTCTTTTCCTACACGCGCAAGCAAACCAAGAAAGAAACTTCACAAGCATTAAGGCCCTGTTAGGTAATAATCCAAACATGGTCAAATTCTGATTTTTTGTTTCCGAGAGTAGTTTGGGAATAGAATCGCATTTGGTAAAATTTTTGTTCTCGGAAATAAATTTGGAATAGAATCAAGAACAAAAAAAAAAAAATTTGATTCTTGTTCCAGGGAAAAAAAAAGTGGAAGCTCAAGTTCTCTCCCCTCCTCTCCTCTGTTGCTGTTCGCCACCGTCCATCGCCGTCGTCTGTCGGTTGTTGGCAACCGGTCCAACGAGCTCGCCAGGCCAGGGTGAGGTCCGGCAAGCTCGTCGGTGGCCAGGCGGGCCTTGCCCAGCTGCTGGTGAGGCTCGGCCGATGAGGGCTGGCCTCACCGAGGGCCGGTGATGCTCCGATGAGGTTGCCAGCCCTTGTCTGGCCGGTTGCCGCCGGTGATCGCCCTAAATAAGAAGAAGCATAGGAGAAAAAAAGAAAAAAAAAAAAAAAAAAAAGGAAAGAAAGGAAAGGAAAAAAAAAAAAAAAGGAAAAAAAGTATAATTTTTTTAAAAATTAAAAGAAATATATTAATCTAATTAATGAGCACGGTACCAAACACAATTCTATTCTAAAATCAAACATTTTAGACAATTACCAAACGATTTAAAATATTTAAAATATGTTCGAGAATAGAATAAAATAAAATCATTTCTAATCAGAATTTACTCCCTAAATAGAATGGTTATCAAACATACCTAAGTAGCACATACACTCGACATGTCATGTCAACGTGTCGTTTCTTGAAAAAAATTTCTACGCATTATGACATATTTTATAATTATTTTAATCTAATTAATTTGATTCAATTAATAAATAAATAAGAGCATAAAATAAATTTATATTAAAAAATTAATCCACTATTTATTAATATTATTCATTATTTCAATTTGATAAATTCAACTCCTCTCTAATAAACCATAAAACTTAGAAGAAAAAAATAATTAATCCACATTATGGACTTATGATGTGAATTGTTGCGGAAAGATCGTTCTACAATCCAATTGAATCTGTGATTGGCAACCTTGGTATGAACGTGACTTGTTGACGAACGCGTATCAACCAACCAATGTTATAGATTATATGAGGAATTAAAAATAAAAAAATCGGAGATGAGAATTTTATGCACACCTGACGATCATCTCTACGCATTCTTCTCGATAGCCACCCACTTTCTCAACTATCTACTCCCGTTTCACCACGACAGCCAAAACTACTCACTTTCTTTTCATGCACGACCGCCGAACCGGGCATCTCTAGCAAAAACCTTAAGAAAACAACGCAATGAAGAATGTCGGGGCATCTACTGCCGGCTTCTCTTTGGAATCTGTGGTGGCTTTCACGTCCTTCTCCTCTTCTCTTCTTCTCTTTTCCGAGGGGAAGTCAAAATGAAAAAATAAAAAAAATACAAGATCTTGTCTCGTTCGGCCGATGCTACGTCGGACCCAGATCGGTCCCCCCCAAAAAAAAAAAAAAAAAAAAAAAAAAAAAAAAAACAAACAAACGCCGGAGCAAAAGTCAAGGCAAAAAGCCAAAGGATTGCACGCACGACACGACTACTAATTCGGAAGCACCGAGGTGGCACGATCGTCTCCCTTCATAGGCTATTAAGCTTCATGTAGAGGCCGGCCCTACATGGAGTCGTTGACATGAACGTGCAACCACCTACGCGCACCGCAACGGCAACGGCACCGAGAAGTCTCTCGATCCGTAGCCGCCGCCGCCGCTAGATGATTAGGACAAGAAGAGAGGTTCTAAACCATGGCCATGACGAGCAATTATATCCACGTCTTTCGGAAAGACATATTGACCAATAGAGTTGTTTCGAACCGAGTAAAGTCTTACATAAACTTTAAACTGGACTATCGATTTGAGACCCTATTTGCAGAATCCTACCAAATTTCAATGTGTTTGAGATTCCATTGAATTGATTTAAGATTTCTCGTGAGATTATTTAAAGTCCAAATCACAAAAATCGGTTAGGAAAATGATGTTTCTTGAGGCTTTGTAATCTTTTGTCACATAGATTTATTAATGGTTAATGTCCAATTTTTCAAACACGGTCGCGATTTCAAATCTAAAGTGATCCGTTATATATTCCGTTGGAGTTACTTAAATATTATAAAATGGAATAGGGGTGAGTTTGCGCATACTCAACAATTTTGACCAGGCCAAAAAAAAAAATTCGACCAATTTCATATCCCGATCATGAGTCTAAAGGGTATTCCATGATCGCCAGTTTTGCTTTCTGTCCCCAGCAAGAAATTAAAAAAAACAGCCATTCCTCCCGCATCTTTTGGGCTCTTGTTAAGTCAGATGTTGCAGTTGAGAAACGGAAAATCAGATCTGGACGGTCGAAAACGACGGGTTTCCATGTGGGTCCCATCAGATCCGACCGCGTCGGATTCATCTTCCCATTTCAATTCCTCTACACCCCTTCACATGCATCCATGGCCGCAAGGCGGCTGACCGGCTTCGTTGTTTTTATAGCATCCCTCCACCCAGTTGGAACCTCTCTCTCTCTCTCTTTCTCTCGCTCTGTTTCGTCATTTTTCTCCGTCAAAATCAGTTATTTTTCCTCTCTTTTTCCCCGTCAAAGACTCCATTTTCCAGGAAAATCAACCCCGGCCGGCGGCCTCCGACCCTCTCCTCTGTCCCGCTTAAAGTTCCCTCCTTTGTGGATCCCGAAGGCAGCGGCGACGATCCGCGGATGACCCGGCAATCCCTCTTCCACCCTCCGGCCGCCCACCGGAGGCAGCCGCTGCTTCCCAACCCCGGCGGGGGGCGGACGGACCATCGGCCGCCGCGGCGCCGGCTCCGAAGATGGCGACGGCGACGGCGACGCCGACGAGGGGACGGGCCCGCGTGGCCGAGGCGGCGGGGCGGACGGCCGCGGACTGCGCGGCGGTGTGGTGCTGCTGCCCCTGCGCCGTCGTGAACCTCCTCGCGCTGGCCGTGTACCGGGTCCCCACGGGGCTCTGGCGCCGGGTGAGGCGGAGGCGGCAGCGCTCCGCGGCGGGGAGGCGGAAGCGGAAGGCCGTGCTCCTGTCGCAGAGGCCCAGCAGCTTCGCGGCCGGGGGCGCGGCGGCCGCGGAGGACGAGGACGGAGCCGACGCGGGCGGCGGCGGCGGGGGCGGCGGGGCGGCGGGGGCGGCGGCGCCGGCGCCAGCGACGGGGGGCCGCGGATGACCTGGAGAAGGAGATGTGGGACCGGTTCCGCGGGGCCGGTTTCTGGAGGAGCCCCTCGATGAGGGACACGTAGGCGGATGGCCGTTCGCTGGCCGGGCTTGGGCCGGGCCGGGGCCCCTCGGTCGGCCCAATGGGAGGCTGCTGCTGCTGCTGCTGCTGCTTCTTCTTCTTCTTCTTTTTGAAAGGGAGATGTAAAAAACGAAAGAGGAGTGACGTTGTAAATGGTTCTGCCGAAAATGCAACTGCGGCTGCATTACATTTTGACAAGGATGATATTATTTGTTTTTCAGTTATGTGCTTTTTTCCTTTCTTTTATGGTCAAGGTCACGAGACTACAAAAAGATAAAAACAGAAAGAAAGAAGAAATCATAAGGTGGAGGTGGAGTACATTTAGTTCAACTTTCTTGAGGGTTTTGGCAAGCATTTTGAAATAATTTTTGACTAAATGCTAACCTTGGAATGTTGAAAGCTTAAGGTGAGATAAATGCTAACCTTGAAATGTTGAAAGCTCAAGGTATTCTCACCGTAGTATTTGTGGAATCTGAAACTAAAATTAAATTATTTTTGGCCCGCCCTTGTAATTGTTCATCTTGAGGTTGTAAGACCTAGGATTCACCGAGGTCTCATGTGACCCTCAGCATCGCCAGCTTGAAGAAGGGTTTGAGTTCTTTTTTTAATAAAAAATATATACAGGGTGCATTTGGAAAGGCTTTTGGAGAAAGTTTTTGGGGAAATGCAAAGAAATGTGTTTTCCAAAATGCATATTATGTTTGGTAAATTGTATTGTAAAAGTTCATTATGAAATATCCTTTGAGTAAAATGGTGTTCGGAAAAATTATATATGCAAAAGGCTTTTGTTATTCATAAAAAAAGAAGAAAAAAAAAAAAGAGAGTTGGTTGGTCAAGAACAAGTAGTTGCTTGCGAAAAGCAGGCAATTCGGCGAAGAGCGTCCAATGTAGTTTGGCAAAGGTAGGTTATCTGGCGGAGGTCGGGCGATCCTCCGGCGAGGGTCGCAGTGACCATATCTGAGGTCGCGACTTTCACGCAACCCATTTGGTTATAGATTTGGTCGCCGCACGAGCCTCCGGCAAGGGTCCTAGCGACCACATCTAGTCACGACTAGACCTGTGACTAGATGAGTCGCGCGGCCCTGGCGACTTCCGTGCTAAGGTTGTGATGCGGTGAGCGCGACGGTTGTCGACGACCGCATCTGGTCGTGACTAGATCCGCGACCACATGGGTCGCGTGGCTCTAGCAACCTCCGCGTGGGGGTCACGGTGCGGCAGGCGCGATGGTTGCTTGCGATTGCATCTGGTCACCACCAGATGGGTCGCGACCTTGGCGACGACCGCATCTAGTCCTGATTAGATCTGCGACCAGATGGGTCGTGCGGCCTCGGCGACCTTCGAGGTCGAGATGCGGCGGGCACGACGGTTGCTGGCAATTGCCTGCCCTTCGCTGGCGACTGCTCATGGAGAAGAAGAAGATGAATAGTGAGGGAAAAATCGAAAAATTGAAAAATCAACGAGGATAATTTGGGAAGAAATTTTTTTTTTTTTTTTTACTTCCTCAACTTAGCATGTCGAATTCAGCTTTTGGAAGGTTAGCATTTCTTGAAGTTGGGTTTCAAAAATGTTTCGGAACACCTAATATTTGAGCAAATGGACTTTGGACACCCAAAGTTATTTGCAAATGTCCGTCGAAATGCAAAGTTATGGATTGTGAAAATTTTTTTATCTATTCATTTTTATAAACAATATAAAAGATCACTTTTGAGAAAATGTTTTTTAAATTATTTTTCTGAAAAAAATAAAGCCTTAATCACGAAGTTCCATCATAAAATTTAAGAAAGAGCCCATATAAGATAAATAATAATTATACATGTCCCGACAATGAGGAAAAGTCGGATTTTTACATGCTACTTTGGGAAGCCGAAAAAAGTTTGGAGTTTTGATGAAAAGTTTAGGGTACAAGTGTAATTATTTCAAGAAAGCCTTGAATAATGATGCAAGGGAAAAATAAAAAAAGAATCAAAATTTCTTCTTTTTTCAAATACGGATATATATATTTTGGGTCTGTTTTCGAATGTACATTAGAGGGAGATTTATTCGGAGGAATCTTTTTTTTTTTTTTTTTTAATCCTTTTACCAATTCAACTATGAGTAACCTCTGAAACGAGAGGGACGCTCTCTGAAAGAAAATTCAGTTCGAACACGCCGAGTCGTCCGGTCGCAGCCGCGCTTGAACCAGTCGAACCGCGCGTGACGCGACGCTGAGTCACTGACACGGCCGATCCGTGCCCCAGCGGCGGAGCGAGCCGGTCTGGCACGGCGCCCCGCCCCGCGTTAACTCAGCGGATCGACTCGTCAAACGCGCCCGATGCCACGTGTCCCCCGCGGGCGATTCGGGCAGACCGCGCCGAGTCAACCAGGCCCGAAAAGTCCAATTCCACGCCAAAATAAATTAAAAACTAAAAAACTAAAAAACTAAAATTCCTCCCCAAACGGGAAACACAAATTCTCCAGTCTCTTCCTCGATACCATTATGACCTCCGCTTGCTAGGGTTTCTCTCGCTCCTCCTCCTCCTCCTCCTCCTCCCCTCGGCCGTGATTTCTCCCCCCCTCGATCGGCGACGTCGCCGGCTCTCCGGCAGCTCCTGGTCGTCCCGGTTTTCATGGAGGTAACGATTCTATCCCGTTCGCGCGCGAGTCGAGCCGAGTTTACATCATCGCCGTCGTCGGGGGATCCGGAGTGTCGCGTCCGGCCGTCTGATTGCGCGATTTCTGCGGCCGAGATTTCGGAATCGCGTCCGATTCGCCGGGCGAATTGTGTTTTTTTTGTCTTTTCCTGCTTCCGCTGGGGTCAGGCTTCGTGGGTTTTAGGGGATTAGCGGGATGTTGGAGTGTGAGTTCCGGCGAGTGGTGTGTGAACTGGTCCGGATTGATTTGGACTGCCAGCACTTAGGTAGTGGATCTATGTGCGCGTTAGGAGCGTCGATCGTCGATGGAATTTATTGCCAAGATGACTTTTTTTTCTTTTCCCCGCCGTTCGTTGGGTAAAGCGTTGACCGCCGTGACCTACGATATCCGCTGCTCTTTCAGGCTAAGGGGATGGAAGAGGCTAGCAAGTCCGAGGCTCACTCCATATCGCCTGCGGCCTTTGTGGAAGGTGGAATCCAGGAGGCCTGCGAGGATGCTTGCAGCATCTGTCTTGAAGCTTTCTGCGACAGCGAACCATCTACGGTATGTGACGTGGAATCTCTTTTTGCGTGGGTTTCGCGGCCCAGTTTAGTTGACCTTTCTCTCTCTCTCTCTTTTCTGCAGGTGACCACTTGCAAGCACGAGTATCATCTCCAGTGCATTCTCGAGTGGTAATCTATAGTTCTCTCAGCCTCAACAGAATAAGCTTTGCTGCTGACAGAATAGACCCCATTGTAATGCTAGACCAATGCAGTATCAGCTAAGATATTTGTCACATTTCATCTGCATAGTCTCTGGAGCATCCTCCGATTCTCTGGATGTCATATAAAATACTTATACTCTGCTGATAAGAGCACCCGCATTATGTAGCATCCACATTATCTGTGTTTCTTTTTTTTTTATCAACTTTCATGCATTGCTTATATCAAGCAAAATGTTATTTGGAATGATTACTCTCATATGCTTGATAGACCAGACAAATGAGCGGAATGCTAGAATAGCATTTATTCACATGTTAACAGGCTGTGCACAGCCATACACAAATTCTGCACTGCTATGGCTGGAGTAACCGCTGGAGTTCTTGACCTGACATCTGCAATGTTATTTGTTTAGGCATTATTGGCCCGCATGCTGAATGATTATATTTTAGTTTCCTCCAAGTCCTTAGAGTTATATTTTCTTGGTGTGGTTCATATCGTTTGACTGATAGTAGAGCTCCATTTCCTCAAGTATTATTTATTCTTGGTGCATCTGAAACCTGACTAAATTTCCAAGGCAAAATTCTTTATAGACCACTCTTTGGCATATAAAATGCAACAAATGGTGTCAAACTCTTAAAATATTGATATTCTGATGGCTTCTCGTTTCTTATCATTCACCTATAGGTGTCAAAGGAGTTCACAGTGTCCCATGTGTTGGCAGCCCATCAGCCTGAAAGATCCCACCAGGTAGATTATGTTCAAATTTGGACATAACCATGAGGTCTTAGTTCCCTTGTCATTCTAAAACTTTCAAATTTGAAATTTTTTCCCATGCTTTCAGTCAGGAATTACTGGAGGCAGTAGAACGGGAGAGGAGTTTTAGGTTTAACCCGTCAAGAAATGCGACAATCTTTCATCATCCCACTCTCGGGGATTTTGAATTGCAACATGTAATTTTCTCAAACGAACCAAATCTTTTGCCTTATTATTAAATTAAACTAAGAGCGTGTTGCTTAGCTGGCTCTTCTGGGTGAATATGCAGCTACCTGTTGGTGCTACTGATTCTGAGCTTGAGGAGCGTATCATCCAGCACTTAGCTGCCGCCGCCGCTATGGGCCGAGCACGTCATATTGCCAGAAGGGAAGGCCACAGGAACCGGTCTTCAGCTCATGGTCGTCCGCATTTCTTGGTTTTCTCTACTCATCCTAACACCCCTCCTAGTGGTCCTTTTCCATCTGCATCCCCATCTGGTCGGGATGGCGAAGATGAACAAGCTCCTGAAGTTACAGTTATCACGGCTCCTTCACCTGCTACCACTGTTCAGGATGAATCTGAGCAGCCAATCGGTACATTGACCTCTTCCCCAGTGGAGCGGGGTTCATCTTCACCTAGAGTTATTGCTGTTAACCAGCAAGGATCATCATTGATCAACAGGTACATGAAGCATCTGTAATATTGGCATACCTCCACTTGTGAAATCTTTTAGTGTTTTATTTTTGGATTTTTCTTTGACTTAAGGTTTGTGTAGTAGTTTAGACTTTGTTCAATTCTCTTACGTAGTGTCTTGTACATTTTCTCCCCTTGGCAGGAGATCACCAAATCATTCCTCACCAAACAATCAGGATAGGGGAGGACCATCAGAGTTGCAGTCCTTTTCAGAATCCCTGAGATCTCGATTTAGTGCTGTGTCTTCCAGGTATTGAGCTTTGACAGGCGCCCCTGGCTTAAATGATTGTTAATTTGATTAATCTGCTTTCATCTCTAAAGGTTAAAAAGCATCTGCGCTTGACTGGTTTTAGATGCAAAGAATCAATTTCAAAGAGCACACGAGGGTGGAAAGAGAGACTGTTCTCTCGCAATGCTCCCATGGCGGATCTTGGTTCTGAAGTTAGAAGAGAAGTTGATGCAGGGATTGCTACTGTGTCACGCATGATGGAGCGTCTTGAAACGAGAGACGGAGGCAGGACCAGTTCTGCTTCCGTGTCCAACAGTTCAGAGAATTTACCCGTTCCAGAACCGGAAAACCGGCAGATCCCTGACACAGTTGGTGAAAACCCTTCAAGTATCACCAACCATCAGGCCTCATCTGCTACAACTTCTTGTTCCAATTAATGTTGCTTCATCATCTGCTTCGGCTCGAAGCATGAGTTATCTGAGTAAGTTGAATTCCTGTGCTCTGCTGCTTATACCGATGCTGTCATCTCATTTCCTCAACATTTCCTATGTCTTTGCACTCTATACCCAGTCTATCCTGTCCTTTTCCTTTGATGCAAATATTTGTAACTTTTTAGTGTTACTGCTGAGTGTACAGACAACGAAGTGACTAATTTAGCCATAAGTTTCTTGCTGATCCCATTCATTTTGTTGTCTGAATTTTTCTGTCTTAGAAATCACTTGGAAGGACACCTGGATGTCAATATCCTTAGGCGATGAGCATTCTTTAGGTGTGAATTCATAGTGGTGGGGAAACTGGTATTGAAAGAATTTTTGCATTATGACCAGAGATCATGGATTGGGATTACAAAAACCTCTGTGAGGTGCTTGTTTGGGACTCCATTGATTTGATGCCCTTTATGTAGAGATCATGCTAATTGTTCTTGTTAATTGTACAACCTCTAGAGAAGTTTGTAGTTGGAAACTGTCAAGAGAGTAGATAAAATTGGGGAACACCCTTATTAGTAGTTAGTGCGTCACTGATTAGATAACGTTCTGAAACTTCAGCAAGATGGTGATGTACCACATTCTGAGAACTTTTCTGAGATGAAATGGTGCATAATTTTGGACTATTGGTGTTTGTTTTGTTCATGTGAATCCCATCTTTTTCTTCAAAAAAATAAAAAAGATCCTGCTTACAATGTGCTAATCATTTCATGTATTGCTATCATGCTCATAAAAAGCTGCAGTAGTGCTGTTGGTGATATGGGTATCCATTGGCAGAGGTTTCTTCTTCATTGCCCTGCTTTTGTTTGCCGTAGTAATACGGAGCAGTCCTGGGAGTTTTACAGTATACATCTCGACCTTGTTTTATTAGAATGTTTGTTGCTTCTAGTTTTGATGTGGAATTCCTCATTCTAAGGGATATTGCACCTTTCGTAGGTAGCCTATGTCAAGGATGCGGAATCTGTAGGCGTGATGCATGCGTGGATGCGGGATCTTCTTCAGGCGTTCGTCGATCGCTCCTCAGCAAAGAAAAAGAGATTGTTTATTAATATATATGTTGGAATAAATAAACTACGAAACAGCGCTATGTTTTGATGGTTAAACTCGTACACCGTTGTAAATTCTCCTAGATTTACTCACTTGCAGCTGCGCATACTCGTACTGCATGATATATCTATCTTCTTTTGAAGCCCATGTGTATACTACTTTTAGACACGAAGAGATCGAACTCGATCGAACGCTTGTTGGACCGAGGACTACATTATTTTTCTTTTGGTGCTGAGGTTATGCATGTTGCTCAATCGAGTCCGGTGTTAATGCAGGCTGGCCTCTTATTCCTTTCCGGTAGGTTCTTTCAAAGCTCAGGGACTGCACTAATAGTGCTTAAGCACGTACGATAACATTTTATCAGTAGTATTAGCGTTCGGGAATAGTACAGAAATTACGAATGAAAACCCGGAATGAAAACAAATCGAACATTGTTCTGAGAACAGCAATGCCATGGCTGGCGTATTTAAAAGCCCGACGCATTCCGATAAATAGTTCTTCAAATTGCCAGGAATGCCAGTTTTTACCACCAAACGAGTTTTAGCCACGGCACTTTTTTATCTTCCGTTAAGAGCGAACTGTTGCAACATGTCCTTTTCTGAGTGTTCGCTGAAGGCCTGGACTTGAGCTCGATCCCTGGTCTCTTCCGGGTGGGAGACTGGGCATCTGTCGGCTGGGGAAGCGGCCGGTGAGACGACAACTGGGGAGGTGGCGATGGCGGCGGAAGATTTACTCTCGTCCTCGTTCTTCCCCTGAGAGAAAGCCTCCTGCAGCTGCAGCGCGTACTCCAAGTTCCACAGGACGTCTCCCATGGTTGGCCTGTCCACGCCGTGTTCGGCCAAGCATTTCTCCGCGGCCTCGGCGAACTTCTTCAGCGACTCGGGGTTGATGGTCCCCACGAGAAGAGGGTCGATGATCTTCTCGAGCAAGCCCTTTCGCTTCCACTGCATCGCCCACTCGGCCAAGTTCACCTGCTCCCTAGGAAGCTGAGGGTTCAAGGCAGGCCTCGCGCATAGCACCTCGAGCAGGACCACCCCGAACGAGTACACGTCCGACTTGTCCGTCAGCTGCTGCCTCCTAAAGTACTCGGGGTCCAGATACCCGAAACTTCCTTTCACCGCCGTGCTCACGTGACCTTGCCCGATGGGTGCATCCTTTGACAGCCCGAAATCCGCGACCTTGGCGATGAAGTTGTCGTCGAGCAGAATGTTGGTGGTCTTGACGTCGCGGTGGATGATCCCCTGGGTGGTGCCGGTGTGAAGATAGTGGAGCCCGCGTGCCGCCCCGATACATATCTCCAGCCTTTGCTTCCACGACAACGCCGGCAAGTTCTTGCCGTAGAGGTGATCCCTGATCTGGCCATTGGACATGTACTCATAGACCAGGATCATCTCGGAGTTCTCATCGCAATAACCGATCAGGGATACAAGATGCCTGTGCCTGAGCTTAGACAGCATCTGGATTTCGGTCTGGAACTCATTGATTCCTTGCTCAGACTGCGGATTCCCTCTCTTGACCGCGACTTTAGTGCCGTCGTCGATCTCTCCTAGGTAGACATTGCCGAATCCTCCGACGCCGATGATGGAGTTCGAGTCGAAGTGCTTGGTCGCTTCTTGTATCTCCGCGAACGAGAAGAATCGGCCCAATCCCAGGGTGGAGGAGTAGAAGTTGGTCTTGTGAGAACCCATTGAAGTCTTGCTGGACAGGAAGCTCGCGTCGCCGGCATGGAGCGGTAGCAACCAGGACGAGAAGCTGTTCCTCTTTTGCCAGTCTTGGGGCCTCTTGTGCCACCTGAAGACCATCGCGCCGACGCCAATGAATGCTCCGAATGCCATTGCGAATCCGACTGCCGCCACCGTGTGACTACTAGAATTAGTGTCCTTCTTTCCGTCGACTCCGTATTCTCCGTCCAAGCTGTTCACCGAGTTGCTCATTTTCAAAATCTCCACGCCGTTCAAGATTGCATTCACCGTGCCCGTGTCTTCATTCATCGGGCCGATCTGAATGCTCAGGCCACTGGCCATCAGGGTCGAATTCACGACGATGTCCTTGTAGTAAGGAATGGCCAAACCGCCCGTCAAGCTGGACAAATCGAGGCCCGACAACGCCATCTTTCCGTTGATATAGACATTGAAGTAGAGGTCATTGAGGGACTTGCTGACAACGTCGCAAAAATGCAACCGCACGACGTATCCGAAATCGGTATCGACGTTGAAATTCCACGTGACGTTGAAATTGGGTTGTTGGACATTGGCATCGGCCATCTCCACGGCGGATGCGTACACAGCGGAGGGCGCAATGAGCTTCGGAAAATCATCAGGATACTTGACGATGGACGAAGGGACGGACACGCGCTTAGCCAAGGACTTTTCCTTGAGAAACTGCGTATCCAAGTCCCAGGATCTTCCGAGCGTGTCGTTCTGAGAGGTGATCACAGATCCCCCGACATTGAGTCGGTACACGACCTGGTAATTGAACGCGTTCAGACCATTGTATTCCGTGACAGGGAAGAGCGAGGTGCCGGTGTCGGCGATCAAGAAGTCTGGTGCCGAAACCACCTCGATGGCATTGATGAATGCGATAGAGTTCTTGACAGGAGCAAACTTCAGGGTCAACTGGGGGTTGGTCACATTCAGCAGATACTCCTTGATAATGTAGTTAGTACTGTTATTTACGGAGAACCTGTGCAAGAGCACGACATCGTTGGTCGTGACGGAGAACATTGCGGTCTGGAGATTGACTTGGGTGCTGTTCAGGGGGAAGAAATGGAGCCTAACCCAATGCCACCCCGCGCTCCCCAGGTGAAAGGAATATGTGGCGTCGGAGTCGAACACCCGCGCCGTCAGATAAATGGGCGATGGGACATTAGCTGCAGGGACCGAAATTTGGATGTTGTCTTTGGCATCTAGGTATCCGGCGGAGTTCACGTCAGTCTTGAAGATTCTTCCATCGGGGAGGGTGGCCAAGGAGTTGGCTCCACAATCGATGAGGATGTTGTCTTTCGGAGAGAAGGCAGGTGTGGCAGCAGACGAGGCGGCGGTGGAGCTGCCGACGATGGCGAGGAGGAGGACCAGGAGGGCCGCCATGAGGGGTCGTGACGGCGATGTAGAGGGGGATAGAAAAGGAAGAGCGTTGACAGGTGTTCTGGGTTTATTTTCTATCTCCATCCCTCCTGGGTAAGGAGGATGAAACAGGGATTAGACTGATCAGGACCTTGACAATATTAGTGGGTTATATCCATCTACAAAAATAGAGAGGATGAGGTGGGACTCTGTTGCCTATGGAGTTTGTTGCAGCTTTGGTGTGAAGAGATGACAAGCTTTTCTTAGATATTGGAATGTTTGTGGAGAAAGATTTCCTTGTCCTAGAGAAAATTCCTGTCTTCAAATTTTGGGTGACCTTTTTTTAGCAAATCCCAACAGTTTCATAAGGATCAAACGTGGTCTCCCTTTGAAGGGGTCAAACACCTCTCTCTCTCTCTCTCTCTCTCCTCTCCCTCTCTCTCTCACATCGTTTGTAAAGTTCTGAGTTTTCAAGACATTGCTGTTGAATTGGGTTGTCAGGCATTGAGTCCAACTAACACGCCTGGAAATAGAAGGGTGCATCTCCGGTTACATCTTTCATGACCGACCGTGAATTCACTGCAAGCCAATTGAGCATCGTAAATCTGCCCTCACAGACTTCCTCCGGGATCTTGAAACGTCTGTAGATGTATTCACATCGACTAAAACTCACAGGATACATGGTCGAGTGAATCCTCCTCCCACTTTGAATTCTACGTACTTGCAAGAGAAAAACAGTGAGATTTTGCATCCCAAAGTCTGCATCAATCGCGTCTCAAAAGAAGTATTCTGCATTGATGATTGGCGCTAGCCTCATGCCGGATCAGATGATTTGGTAGTTTTTCCACAAGCTGCCCTTGCCCTTGGTACCATCATGCCAAATTCTTTTGACGTTGACAGAGTGGAAGCTTGATGCTACATCTTCAAGCTTCAGGTCTTTTTACTGCTAAAACTTGCTTGGCATGGCGGCATTCGTTGGAGCTAGAAATAAGTTGCATTCTTGGACTGTTCCATCTGTATGGTCAAGTTCGCAAAGCCAGTGTGAGAGAGGAACAGAAATCTTAAAGAGAAGATTGTATGTGACCTGCATGTTGAGTTTTGCTCTGATCCGCAAGAAATACAAGATTAGTGGGTGACGGTTGTGATTATGTGCTGTGTATTGCTCTGTTTTGGGGACAAACTGAAGATGTTTTTTCATGAATTGCATTTGGGACATCTACTAAAGTTATGTTTAAATAAGATCAAAATCTTTTTAAACCTTTCGATTATTAATTCATTTATTTTTAAAACTAAGTTCACTACCTCTAATTTCTCTATTCTGCTAATTTTAATTGCTCGATTAGTCAAAATTTAAGAGCGAGCGAGTACCTATCCGTATGTATGTAAATTTTCTTTGTAGTTATTAAAATTTTACATACGAAAATTTTACATAGGAAAAGTTTGTGTTTACTTGTCAGCGACAAACGAACTTCCCATGAAAAGAAAAACGAATTTTGGCCTACTAAAAGTTTAACAACTTCCGGAAGATGACATCTTTTAGAGCATGGTAGGTTATATCAAGATCCATCTACGAAATGGGTGTGCCAATGATGTGGCAAATTGTGAATGAACAATTAAGCACGTGGACCTCTCTTGACGTCCAATAACAATTTCCGAAAATAAATTGTTCTCCGAAATAGAACGGACCCTTAGGGTGCATTTAGAAAGGCTTTTAGGAAAAGTCTTTGAGGGTGCGTTTGGAAAGGCTTTTGAGAAAAGTCTTTGGGAAAATGCAGTATGCTATTTTGCAACCAACAATAGCATTTCTCAAAGTTCTTCTTCTTGTTGAGCCCACAGATTTAACCAAAGAAGTATCCACAAAAATGAGCAACCGTTTATCATATGAATCAGCAAAGCCAACAATCTGGAAGTCCAAAACCAGAAAGCTTCAAAAGATGTAGCCACATAAACATCCACAGTCGACAGTTCCCTCTCGATCTTATTCGAAGGAAGCAAAACAAGGGCTTCAGTTTCATTTTCATGTCCCGGACTCGCTAAGCTCCTAGTGGCCCCTCGTTTTGTTCTCCCACCACTCCAAGAACTTGACTTGCGCAGCCATGGTATCCAATCGGTACAGCTGCTTCGAATGGCTGGCGATTTCCTGTCCAAAGGTCCAGCCAAACACCGCCCCTGCTGCAAAGGATAGTCCAGCACCTGCCGGGAGGAACAAGAATGGTACCAAAGAAAGAGATAAAAAGAATTATAACTCCAGCCAAATTCCATTGACACCTTTCTAAAAGAGGCCGGTTATTTTAAAGTGAACTACTCTAGCTTCTAAACTAACCACGTGTCCTGAATTATACAATGTGTGAAACCAACAGAACAGACACAATGATGCCATACATGCTTTCAATATATCCAATAACCAGGTCCGACTGCAGATGAACTGTAACCTCCGAAGAAGTACAACTGTCCAAGAAAAATGATGGATGGCGTGCAACATTTCTAACCGCAATATCTAATTAAAGTAGAACACAAAGGAAGGTGCTATACCTTCTTTTCTAGATACAATAGTAGTCAAAAGGTGCAGTACAGAGAATGGGTGAATCAGCCATACCAGGTTTGAATAATCCTTGCAAAAATAAAACATAATCCTTTCTACTTATCATCAAGAATTTAGGAGCTTAATTAAACAAAATGGCAAGACGAAGAAAACTGAATTCCATTCCTCTGCTAAAAATGAGGCCATTAGAAGAAGACACAAGAATGCTTAGCTTCCAACAAACACTTGGAAGTTTCCCATGCTACAATCATTCAATACATCTTCAGTCTAGCACCTAAGAGGCAAGTGAGCACTTTAAATCGGACCACAATGATAGAGGGGAAAGAAACACCCAATACTACAGCAGATAAATTTGGCAAGAGAAGCAGAAAAATACCATGCAAGCTCCTTGAATATTTCCAGGTAAAACCTGCTGTGGTCACTGCCCCAATCACACTTCCAACGGCCGCATAGTTCACTGCTTCCCTTGCTGTCTTCAGCTGAAAAGTAATGGAAATGAAGCTTTTACGTACAGAAGGCACACAGCCAAAAGCGAGAATTCTTCGAGTAAAAGCTGGCAAACATAATTTAACCATCTAACATCTAAACTTCCATCTCACAAATTCGTTAAATAGTATCGGCATACTTTAAGACACTTTAAAACTCCAGAAAAGTATCTCAAGATCTCCATCATCTCTATAGAACAAGCATTCACAACTAGCAACGGAAAATGAGCCAAAGCCAAAGAGCCTCACAAGGGCCAGTTATAAGAGAGAATACTAGCTATTAGACAGCAGAAAGGCATGTCATTTCTTGCCATTATGATTTGGTAAAAAAGCCAAAACAGGGACATTGAAGGTGGTGCAGGAACATGATGATATGTGGCACAGCGATATTTGTTGAGCTGCAAAATTGTGAAATTCTGATATTATTGTTCAGGAGTCAGCACAATTAAATGCCTCTTTCTGGATAAGCAACAGAAATCAGAGCACAGATGATTTGATACAACTGAAGTCGAAATGAGTTGATAGACATTAGTGGACCCAACAGATAAAGCGACCACCAATTATACAAAATCACCATTCACCAGTTGCTGTCTCTACTACTACCATCCCTTGTGAAACCATTTCCTCAATAGTGTTGCATACTAACAAACAAAAGGCCCTGCAAATTAATCAAATATATCTCCAGAGTACATGGGGAACTTCCAGAAATTGCAAGGCTCTTTTATATGGAGTCGTGCATATTGAGGTACTAATCAAAGATAATCCATCAGCTAACAGCTGTAACGGTCTAGTAACTAGTAAAAGGCTGAAGATAATATCAGAATTGTTCAAGCGCAATAATGGAGCAAATGAACAGCACAAGAGGCAAACCCACTTCGACAAAAAGCAGATGGACAACAAGTAACCACACTCATTGAACTGGAACTACAACTCAAGAATCATTCTTCCATGCATCTCTATCACCGACACCCCTTCAAAAAAAAAAAAAAAAAAAAAAGAACTGGAGATTTTGTCAGTTGCAGACCATCCCATACTGAGACTCACAGTTTTGTCCTTTGGCATATAGGCAAGCACTTTCCCATAAGATCACCCGTAATGGTTCTTGTGAAATAGTAATCTGTCTTTTCTCTTTAAAATAAGATAAGTATATTAACAATATCAACAGGTTTTGATGGGAATGACCAAATTCCCAAATTTCACGGTTTTCTAATCCGAAGCCATTCCTCGATCAGTGTATTAAAGGAACGGATTTTCTTGACCATGTATTCCCATACACTAAACCCTCGAGCCACATCTTTTCACTCGCATCATCGTGTCGGTCCTGTCACACCATCTAAAATCAAAACAACGAAGGAACGATCCGAAAGACAACGACAAGCACAGACACCAAAACATATCTCGCCGAGAAGTCACTCCAATCGAGCCGCACGCCACAATACTAAAGGACCGATCAGCACTACCAAAGTCTCCAACCAAACTCGATGTAGCCAAAACAGTCAGAGCACTCAAATCACTCTAAGACAGCATCGAACGACATCGGCTCGATCGATCAAATCCTGCGACGAAACAAACGGATCGAAATCATCCAATCGCATGCAACCGACGAGGAGAGAGAGAGAGAGGGGGGGGGCAATCCATCAGGTATGAACGAGCGAGTAGTAGTAGGGATGGTGATTACGGTGGGGCCGTGGACGGGATCGGAGGCGATGAACTCGTCGACGTCGGAGGAGGACCAGGAGGGGAGGGGAGCGTCGCGGTCGGTGAAGCGGGTGTAGTTCTCCAGGAAGGAGAAGCGCTCCCCCCAGAAGTCCTTCCACCCCTCCCAGTGCTTCCTGAAGAAGGACGTCGATTCCGCCATTTTCTCAGTCGTCGTCGCCGCCGCCGCCGATCGGAGCGCAGATAGCGATGGTCGAGATAAGCTCAAACCTCACTCAGATTCCTCTCTCTCTCTATAGCAGCCGGCGAGAGAAATGGAAGAGTCCGAGGCTAAAACTGGGATTTTACTTCTTGAGGTCATTCCAGTACCAGTTTGGAGGGGCCATCTAATGATTGGAAAATAATAACACAAATGCTCTTATAATTTCGATTCAATACTTCAACTTTTCATTTATCCATTATGGTTTGTTAATATAGTTACTGAATTACGTGAAAATATATTATTCTTTTATTAATTTAAATTCTGAGGCAATTTTAAATATTTTCATAATTTGTGATCTAAATGATATGTTTCAAAAACTAAAAGACGAAATTACATGTTAAGTCAATATTTAAAGACTAATTATATCATTTCCCTTTAATTATTGTGTCTTGTGCAGAGAAAAGTGAATCACTGATTTTTCATTGTCGATTGACTAATTGGGTGTAACTTTTAATATGGTAATGTCCGATTTGACCTATAACTAAGATTGTCCGGCTCAGCTTATGCTGCCGGCACAGGAGAGAAAATCTAATTTCTTTCTTCGTTTTTATAAAAAAGACAAAAAAAAAAAGGAGTAACAGCCATCCCCATGATAGACGGATGGGGTTGACTTTTAGCAATAGTAGGCAACGTTTTCCGTTAATTATTCCTCTTTGTATGCGTAAGGACTCGGTTAGAATCTCGTGGATAACGTTATGTCATCCTGGAATTCCTCGATTTTCATGAGGAAAAAGCGATCCCCATCGAAATGTCCGCATCAACAAAATTCAGTCTTTACTTTCAAGTTTGGACCACAAGAGGCATGTCAAAAGGACTCAAAAACATGCATTCTGTCCCTATGAATTTCTTGACCTCTTGCATAATACTTGATGCCCCTTAAATTTGCATTAGAATCGCGGTAAAGCACTGGAGAAGCCGATGATTACGCCTCGCAATTGTAGATTTTGCTCTTGGCATCGACGTAGTGCAGCATAGTACGCCATGGCCAAAAATTCGTCGACAAAAGACAAGGTTAAGAGGCAACATGCGGCGGACTCTCACAGACAATTCGTTGCATACTCAAGAAAAGAGGTGAAAATATACATAGGAAATGGCCCTACTTCAAC
Organism: Eucalyptus erythrocorys; assembly: GCA_014182555.1. NCBI lineage: Eukaryota > Viridiplantae > Streptophyta > Magnoliopsida > Myrtales > Myrtaceae > Eucalyptus > Eucalyptus erythrocorys. The sequence goes on along the minus strand of CM024606.1, from coordinate 8,915,927 downwards.
GGAAAAAACATCTTCATCGCTTTCTCTTCGCGGCAGGAGTGGAACCCGACCCCCCTCGCTTAGCTGTGGTGGCTGCTGATCCACCTCTTCCTCTTCCTCTTCCTGCCGGTTTCTTCTTTGCACTCGAGTTCTCATTACCCTTCAAGTCCAATTCCACTTTGATAGCTACACAAGGAAATAAATAAACGGAGGCTCTAATCAACAAACAGAATACACATGAACTCCCGCCAATGATCGGGAAAAAAAATCCGATGATCATATTACCTTTAGAATTTAGTCCCTCGAGGTCCAATTGCAGCTTCTTCTCACCATTAGCAGCATCCTCTGCAGACCACAAGAAGCGGAGAGAATCACTAGATACCCAAAAGGGACGGACGCTACAACCAAGCATCAGTTGAACCCAGGAGAATGCTTTAAGAAGAGTTTCTCTATCGGCTGTACAAATGCTTACTATCAAAAAAACTGGCGAGAAATTCACAATGCAACACAAAGGTGTCACAAAGTATCCCCTTGATTCAGCATGAAATGCAACAAAAAGGTGTAATGTTGAACCTAAACCCAATATCCCCGTACGTCAATGGAAACTACTCTTTCTACAATAAGGAATCCCAAACTCTAGCCATCTCCACAATTCAAAGATTTTCTTGAAGTCAAGACTTCAAAAGAAATTTCTACTCGAAGAAATTGTGACCTGGGGCATTATTGAACATGTAAAACAGTACTCATTCATCAACATGAAAAAAAAATGTTGCACTATCCATCAAGGGATATAAAAGCACGGACTTTGGCCTCTTTATGCATAGCAAGGCCAACAAAAAATTATGTCTTTAGATCTACCTTGGTCTTCCGTGTCAGAAGAGTTTTCCTCTTCACTTTCTGCCAAGGCATCACCATTTTGCTCTCCCAATCCATCATCAGACGGTTCTAAAATAGCTGCAATCCTCTTTTTAGGTGCTTTCTTTACTCCTGGTAGTGTAACTAAATCTGCAGCTCGTACCATCCTGGACCTGCTGCTTTCATTATACGACCTGGTCAGGGCAGATTTGACAGCTGGTGGAATGCCATCTAAGGGATTTGGATGCCCCTGAAGGAAAGAGGCACAGAAATGCATGAGCGAAGCTTAGAAGCATCAGCTGACAAGAGAGCAGGAATGAGTACCTTAAATTTTGATAGCTCCACCATAGTATCAAAGTCTTCCTGACTGATTGAATATGAATTCATGAACTCCACAACTTCTGCAACAGCTTCATCCTGTTCAGAACAACATATGATAGCGACAATAATTTTCCCAGAAACTCATTAAAGCAACAAAATTGAAAAAAATCAGCTAACCAACCTTAGGCAGCTTTCTAAGAGGATCAGTCAATCTTTTAAGGAGGAGGGACAGGTAGTCAACTCGCAAAGATTCCCTGAACAGTACAATTAAAAAATGATAACCACATAAAACATAAGGTGAACCAGCCAGTATATTCCCATAAAACCTTCTAAGATGAAATAAGTACCAAAAAAAAAAAAAAAAAGATAAGAAGATAATTTCACTTCACTTTTGGACCATTTTGTACAAATAAAAGAACAAGTTTCCCCAATAAAACAATATTACCTTCCAGAATTAGATTCACGAGAAGCAAGAAGATGATCATGCAGATCATCCAAAAGTCGAAAATTTTTGCCTGTCGTTGAGTTCTTTCCTAACCAGCCACCGAATCTGTTGAAATTACGCTCACCCTGAAAACATCAAGAAGAAAATGCAACATTAACATCCAAATTTATCCAACTTAAGTAAATCGCTGAAAGTATGTGAGGAAGCAGGATTTTCTTGTACAACAAAAAGAGAGATCCACCTATGGAACTCACGATTCTAGGACAGAAAACAAAACGAAAATTGGCAGAGATAACACGGATATTTGCAACTGCTAATCACGTGGGCATCCACAAATCTTGTGATCAGCAGCTATCACTTATTATTAGAAATGATATACTGGCATATTGCCCATCAAGACTAAGATATTGTCAGAGAGTAAAGTACCTGTTCCAGTGTCTCCCTGTGCCCATGCATCAATGCAGCACTGAATGAAAAGCGATATGATGAGAAATTTGAACATACAAAAACATCTTGAGAAATATGTAAGACCTACTCCAGCTTATACAGAAAACATACGGGATTATACAGGAAGCAAGGCAACTAGCTTGAGAGAGCTGCCATTGGCGATATCTTCGTATCTGTACATTTATAATGTCCCCATCGGCAATAGAATCAGCAGTCCGGGCAATCAAGGACATGCGTTTTATCCCATTATCATCCTTGCCAGCAGCAAGAGGTCTGTAATTCATATAATTTTCCTGAGGCACATTTAACCACTTCTATGAGAATACAAGATATAAAGATTCTCAAGAAAAAGTATTCCCTAAATGTGCATCCCAGCACGAGCAAAATAGAACATTAAGGCAAAATGAGATAAGGGCAAGTATGAGCAGAATAGAATCCGAGCTTTTACAGGAGGTTACTTGAGGCAGATACAACTCCAGAGTAAGGTTTAAACCTGGGGAACTACTTATCTATTTCTTATCTACCTTCGAATTAACACACCACATCCAAGGGAATAAAATTAAAGAAACCTGTTCATTTGAAAAGAGTGAATTTTCAAAGTTATATTTGTCACGCCCCGAACCCCGAGCATGCTAACATCCCTCAATGGTCAATAAATTGCGACGCCTCAGAACTCGTCGCCGACCCATTCTTTTTATCTTTCGATTAAGCATAAGTGAAAGCATTTAATACATCAACCAACACCCGGTCAAACATAAACATAGGGATAGTAAAGCAGTATTGACCCTCGTAAATCCTTATATTTGAGGGATCAATCCCTGATCGAATTTTTTGGACTTTCGCGTTTTAACCCTTTATGGCCTCGCGCAATCAATTAGTTAACTCATGAGTGATCAGTTTAAAGTAAATTAACTATCAGTGCATTGATGAAATAACTATTTTATATATTTCAAATGGGGCCAAATTTCGGGATATCATAATATTTTATCTTCATGCTCATGTAAAAAATTTGACCTTACATTGGCGACTACTATTTAAGTCGATGTACTAACTTGTCACCCCCACCGAAACATACATAAGGGTAAGTTGATGGTCACCAATTGCAACATTCAAGATATTGGTGAATTGGTGTTGCCTTTGCAAACAGGTAGTTGAATCCATGGTGCTAAATGTGGTTGGTCAAAGATGCTTAGGGATTTGATCTTGATGGCGGGTATTCGAGGGGTAAGTTTGAAGTAAATACAAGATGAGCTAAGAGTGTCATTGGGCATATGCATTATCAAAAGAAGAGGAAGAAGATTCAGGTGATTTTTATAGCAAATTTTTGGCTAATTTGGAGGGAAAGAAATAGCAAAATCTTTAGAAAATTAGCAAATTATTTTATGAAAATTAGGTATCCTTGGCCTTCTACTTTGAATGTTTGGTATATGTGGAGAAAAGTCTTCATGCCAACGCTATTTCCTTACCTAGTGGGCTCCTTGTAGTTAATATGGCATAGGGGTTGCTATCCTATCATTAATTTGCAGAAAAAGATTTCCTTTTCTCAACTTTGCACCAATCGAGCCAGGTAATTACCATGTCACTGGACTTATATTGATAGTGCAAAAATGTAGAAACTCCGTTCTTCTGAAGCTTTCCTTTTTCCCTATTCATCAGGTAACTCGCATAACCCAACACGGAGAAAAGAGATAACTCAACGACATTTGAGCAGAGCAGCCAAACATTGGCATGCTCATGCCCATTTAATTCCATTTGTTTGATCATTCCAAAATGTTCCGCTCTTTTATACCAAGACCAACCCGAATGTGGTATACTAAGTAGGCTTTTTGTTTGTCTGGAAACAAAATGCTTCCATAAAAAATGCACAATACCTATTAACCGTGTCATGTAATAAATTTGTCAGTCCCTCTCAAGGCATAAACCATGCTGTACAGATTGTTATTGATGCAGGACACAGAACATAAATAATGCCCGAGTCTAAAGATATCAGAAATGTTAAGCTTATTAAAAAGATGTCAAAAACATACCAGGCCACATGGGCCCCACGCATGCTTGTGTCAGGGACTCTTTTAGTTATCTAATATAGTATTAATTGAAAACCTAAGTGAGAAATGCAGAGTGCCCAGTCCAAATCATTAGGTAGCTTTCTAGAAAAATTAAGGAATTTCAGAAGAGAGGTCCCTATCGATGAACTACAGCACTATGATACCAGAACCAAATTTTTACCGTGAAGCTACACCCAAAATCAGTCGATATGACAAATAGCAACAATGAAGTTTTCAACTGCCTAAGACAAGGTTCAAAGAGAGTAGGTGAAATTCATAGATCATCTTTCTTCAAATTAAATATACCTAAAGTTTTTTCTTGATTCAAATTCAAGTTTTTTCTGTGGTGTCACTCTGCAAGGTGCAAATTCCTTTGGTAGTGTAAAAGTTACTCCCACAAAAAAAATAAAATAAATAAATAAACAAAGCAAGGAACCTGTATAAGAAGAGGGACCAAATCAGGATCACTCATGCTGAGGTTGATCCGCTCATCCATTCTTAATTTGCCCCCATTGTAGCCAAACAGCCTAGGATCACATAAGTACACATAAATAACACTGCTTCCATGCTAGGAAAGTTGTTACCAAGAAAGCAAAATAATAAAGAGGTGAGAAACTGGTGAAGTCATACTTATCGACAGCTGTGAAGGGCGATATATCTTCATCTTTTGCACCGCTAAGAAGGCGCTGTTTCACGTCATCATAGTTGATCACTGACATCGAGAGACTCATATACTGCAATTGATTGAGTGCCAAACGGATATCTCCATTAACTCTTTCAGCAAGTTCCTCAAGAGCAATCTGAAACAATCGAAAGGTCAGAGTCAATCCATTAAGTCAGGGAGAGAGTTCTTTGCAGGAAAAAACCTGACAAAATTGCTCAAGAGTCAAAAGTACACAACCATTTTATTATTGTTTTTTATATTGGCACAGTAGAAATATGACATCCCGCCAATTGCACATGCCAATTGTGGTATTTCAAATAAGCTTCCAATTTCTCATGATAGGAAAGAAAAAACTGCTCCCCTAAGTCCATGCAGTAAAAACCATTCACAATTTCCACACGCATTCTCTTGCAAGGGACATTTAAGTTCAAGAATCTCGATATCCCTGAAAATACCTCTTTAACTTGAAGGCCTTCTGCTTGAGCTATTTGCATTAACCTCTTTGCCATCTATCAGATGAAAATATAAAGAAAGACGATGCATTAGAAACTCATAGCAGTTTGGACTAAATAGGCCCTTCCTGACAAAGATTAAATCATAACAAAGAGCTAAGATCGTCACATAGGATACAAACATTGTGTTGAAAGGTTGCCAACAGTGTCTGCGAGGGAAAAGCAATAGTAACAGAAAAGAAGAAAAAAATCACCAAAATACACATTACAACAAGTCACCTTAAAGTTCGAAAATGCAACAATTATATTTCATTTTATTTAGACTGTGTGCCTATCAAGGCCAAGACAAATTTTAAGTTCTCATTCACTTGAAGAGACTTTTTTCTTGAGTTTAGGAAACTTAATCCCAAAGGAGCAGCAGGCACCAAACACTCACTGCTCAGCAAGAATACATTTACCAGCCAAAATATATTACGAGATTACTAGCCAAGTTAAATAGCTTACATTCTTCATTTCAAAAATAGAGCACCAATTCTAGCTATTAGGGATAGCTTAGATACAAAATGAAACCTTCACACAAATTCAATGAACTAAAATATTAGAATTAGATAAAATGCATTAAAGTTATTGAGATGGCCAAGTGGGCTCATCAAATTAATTGCATTGAACATCATAACATCAATAATATTCTACGAAAATGATATGACTAACTCTATGATGATTTCGTTCACTAAAGGGGAACAGAAGAACCAGTTGCTTTGTAGGTTTGCAACGTTCAGAAGCATATGGTAGTTCAAAAGAGAGATGGTCAAATAGGCTCACCAAGTTAAGTGCATTGAACATGATAGTGCAAATCAGATTCTAAAGAAATAGATGTATGATAATTCTCTTAATTAAAAGAATGGGAGGACCTGTTGCTTTGTAGGTTTCCGAAAGTTCAGAAGCAAACAGTAGTTCACAAGACTTTTCAATTTCTGACTGTAGCGATCATTACAGATGCAAATAATTGGAATTTTGGAGATCTTTATGCTGGCAATAAGATCTGCAACTCCTCCTCTATCTCCAGCAGACATTCCATCAACCTCATCCATTATAAGGACGGATTTGGGATGTTTAGACCTGCAACCAAAAAACAAACCTTTGACATTTCTCGCTACTTTCTGCCACACGCACAGAAGAACAAAGAATTCGTGACTAACCAATCCATGTTGACACTTAGGGATTCATTGCTCACGAGTTCCTTAATGGAATTGGCATTGCTGCCTCCTATCCCTTTAGAGATCTTGCTGTCAGCCTTCCCACGACTATCACTAGCATTCACCTGAAAATTGCAAAAAAAGACAAAAAGGGTAAGTAAAAGGAAGAGATGGAGGGCAAGAGGTTGACTTTAGAAATCAATAACACATTACCTCAACCGCCTGAAATCCTAGCATCTTGCAAACCACTTTTGCTGAAGTAGTTTTGCCAATACCGGGAGGTCCACTTAACAGAACAGCTTTCTTAGCACTAGGATCAGTTTGTTTTTTCCCCTTACCTTTCTTTCCAGTATCAAGAAACTGTTCATTCCAATGTGCCAACCAGTTATGGAGCTGAGTTACCTGTCATCATTAGAACTTTAACCATAAAGATGTGCAGATATTTAAATATTTTAATGTGACCACAGTAGAGTACAAAAAGGAAAGATGATGCACCAGTGACTGATTTCCAATGATGTCATTTGGAACTTTTGGCCTATACTTTTCAGTCCATGTCAAAGAAGACGGTTTAGTGATTTGATGTTTCTTCGAAGCAGCACGGGAGTCTGATGCCAAACCTTGAGGGGATACACCTGTTGCCAACAAAGGCTTGTAAGAAAGGCTCTCCAGTGAATTATACCATACAAAATGACTGGCAGGACTGGAAACAGATGAATTAAAAAAAAAAAAAAAAAAAAGACCGGAATGAGCTGATTTTGCAAGCTAAAAACCTGCTCAACAAGAAAGTTTCTGCAATTAGTTTCTGCAATTATGAGTACCAACATTTTGTAGCATGTAGTGCAAAAAAGTTATGGCGCCAAATACGTTTTCAAACAAAATACACATATTCTGCAGCTCATGATTGGCCCAATTGTCATTACACCAACCCGTACATCTTTAAAAATACGATAAGATTCTCCAACTTAAGTAATTTAGTTTTGTACCCTGTGAATTTCAAGGTATTGCAGAATACCTTTTAATCAATTAAGCATGATATCAAACAGCAACCAAAAACAGCTCCTAATAATCGTACTCTTAGTTAGTACTGCTCTTGCCAACAGAACATGACCTTGGTTTATGCTCATCAGTAGTGGAAGTCAGAATTACCCAAAGTGGAAAAACAAATGCAACGTTAGATATCCTCCATTCCAGGCAAAAATCCCCGACAGTCTAAGACTGTTTTTGCGTGTCCCAAAGCTAAATTTACATGAATAGTTCCAGTGGCATTTCAAGCCGGGCATGCTATCCAACAACTCTTCTCATACACGATGTTCTTGTGGCATGTTGTTTACCGAAATTAATCTGGAACTTATGCATTATCCCAGGATTTAGAGCATGCAAATTCGTTGTTTTTTCCTAAACTCCTCAACCAAGGATACTTATAATTCTGTATTTCCTTTGTCTGCCATGCCATGACCTGTAGACTTTTTTGAGATGTCTTTGAGCAGAAAAGGACTTAAATGAGCACAGATACTGTCTGGAGAAATGAGGTGATGTTAAAACAGCATAACACGCAATATTGCATAGAAGGATGACCAATAAGGAACAAAGATCTATTAAGGCATACTTTTCGGGTCAATTTTTGGTGGAGTTTTCTTCGTCAAAGATGGCACAGCTTTCTCTGTACTATTGGACTTCTCTTGAACAGGTGTTTTTGTACGAATTGATGACCGGATCAGATCAAACAAACCATCCTCCGTGAGAAAAGTTGTTCTGAATCATAGAAATGAAAACCACAAATAAGCACTGCAAACTAACTATTTTATTACTATAATAAAGACCAATATCCAGAGAAAGTACCCGAGCTCTTTCGCCTTTGCGGATTTCCGTCCTTCGATATCTTCATCACACAACAGGTAATTCTGGAGACAGAATTAGGAAAGTAAGTAACTCAGATTCAAATAAGACTCTTAATACTAAATCATTAAAGGAATATGAGATGACCGTCTTCTTGCTAACTGATCCGGTAACACGACCACCATGGCGTTTAATTAGATCCTCTGCTTCTTCTCTCTCCAAACTGAAAAATTGTAAATGTGCCACTAATTAATCTACAGATACATAAAGCACTGAAAGCATAAGCAACCAAGAAAGAGACGTCCTCACATGTTAAGATAATCAGAAATATGCAACTAGGTATTTGGAAGCAGAATTTATAACTTAGAGAAGGGGGGAGTGATTGGAAGTACCTATCAAGTGTTCCGCTGATTACAAAAGTTAAACCTCCTAAACAATCCGGAGCACCATCAGGGACTTCCTGGCACATAATGAATTAAAAGTAAACAATATAATTAATCACAAGAAAGCATTGTATGCCAAAATATATATATATATTGAGGATAATGAGCATATTTTACCTTCTGCCCCTTATGAGGAGGATCTTTCCTCTCTCCAAAATTCATAAATCCACCTCGTCCACCGCCACCCCTGCCTCTTCCACCAGCTGGAGTGGCAGATGCACCTCTACCACCACGACCCCTTCCACCAGACTTAGGAGGAGATTTAGCACACTTATGATCATCATCATCGCTCTCTTCAAGATCTACTGGTTTCTTTGGAACTCCCCTACCAGAACCAGACTTCAGTTTCTTGCTAGGTGTGACATCAGATGGTTTATTAGGAGTGGGCAAGACAAAGTCATCATCGTCATCATCGTCATCCTCAACTGTGTGCATTTTTTTAGGACGAGGGGGTTTCAGAGATTCTTCAGTATCCTTTTGAGGTTTTCTTTTGGTTGAAACCTCTTCTGGTTCTATTTCATCTTTCGGCTTCTGCTTATCTGCAGCAAAATACTTGCTGGTTTTCCTCCTAGCTGAATTCTCCTGAACCGGATGCACCTGAATTTTTAATAAGCAAGTAAATATATCAATTGCCAACTAAGTTCCTGCTTTAGGATTTTCACTCAATCAATGCATGCTTCCTTGTTTTCCTCATGAGAATTCATTTCATTGAAGCAACAACCTGATTATTGAGAAGTATTTTTCAACCAAAATTCAGATTGTTTTGCAGTAATCCCTCAAACAACCCAAAGAAGAGACAAAAAGAATGGCATAATGAGAAACCTGGGGGAAAAAAAAAGGCTATGCATAATTATCAGACCAGGCTGCCCTTTCCACAATAGGGAATTGAACATTAGAAAAGAAAGCTTGGTATTTTTCCTCTCAGAGTTAAAATTAAACTAACCATCCTGTCCGACATCAATGCATGCTTATGACCTCTGCAATTCGAGGATCCATACGCATTCAAAGAAAAACACCAACTCATTCGACCTGCCCTTTTCTTTTTCCTTTTCTTTTTCTTTCGCCCCCCAATATTCAACCGCTAATTTAAGTACACAAATCAAAACACCAAGGAGAGACACACCAGTTACTGATCAACAGCAAACAGATAACGAGGAATGCACTCACAGGCTCATCAGGCCGAGACTTTGCCGGAGGGGTCTTTCCCGAATCGCTTGACCCGGGTTTCCCCAGCTTCGCATTGCCATTGCCTTTGTCATGCGACTTCATAAACCACTTCCTGATATCCGACTGCAATCCCCAAAAACAGTCCGTAGATTTCCATCAGCACAATAATACACCACAATGTCAGCAACCCACGGCTAAAAAAAAAAAAAAAGAAAAATTCCCCCTCGGCCAACAATAGCTGAGTAATCAAGAACGCAATTTCGCACTCAAAAAAAAAAAAAAAAAAAAAAAAAAACGCGACCCAATTCAGTTAACCCCGCCGTCTCCGGACACAGGCCGAGAGCACAAGAACCAGCAGGCATCGCAACCCATTCGCGAAACGACTAAAAAGAACGGACTTTAGAACCCTAGCCGCTCACCATGGCTGAGCTCCTCTACCAGTCCGCGACGTTCTGGCGAAGGAAGGAACGTGGAGAGATCGGCGAAGCGGAGGCCGCGGTAACGATTCAGGCAGGCGAACGAGGAGGAGGGAAAGGGCCCAGGGAGCGACGGAGACGGCGACGGCGACGGCGGTGGAATGGCGGGGCTCAAGCCCTCGTTCGACGCTAGGTTTTGACGAGACGAGAAGGCATGAGAGAGGAAGAGAGAGAGAGAGAGAGAGAGTGGGATGTGGGCTGGAAGGCAAGGGCGAGTCGAGCGAACTCAGCACTGAGTCGGAGCGACTCCCGCCGAATTCACCCCCCTGCGACTTCGCTGGCTTCGCCTGCACAAGGACGACAGGGCCTTCCCTTTTCGACCGGAGCGGCCGGTTCAATTCTGCTTTAAGCCTCTTTTCTAAAAATTTATCACTTATATTATTTTAAATTAATTATTTAATAAAAATAATTTTATCATTAATAAAAATTTATATCTAAATAGTAATTTTTATTTTTTATTATTATTTTATTTTTGTTAATGATACAAGTTAGTTGTAAGAAAATACAATTTGAATTGTTCGTTTTACAAAATAAATGAGTCTTGAAACAACTAAAAAAGAAATTTTTACGTTTTGGCAATGATGTAATATAGGAAAAAGAGTGTGGACCATGTAATTTTCCCCTTGAAACCGGGAAAAACGGGGTTTTCTCAGAAAATTATAAAATTTAATTTTTTAATCCATGTCTCATATTATTTAATTGATGTCCACCATCTTAACATTCCTAGATCAATCACAGCTTAATATATTGTTAATCGAGTTAACATTTATGTAGTAATCAAGTGCAAGAGGTTAAACATGAATTTTTTTATTCATTATAAATTACCCAAACATCGAAGGTTTAAGATCGTGAATTGGCTAATAAAATTAGTTCGGTTCGGCTCTCAAGTTAAATAGGACGGTAAAGCCCTAATAATTCGTATCACTTCCCTTCTATTTTGGGGATATGTCTAGCAATTAAAAATGGTATCTTGAGAATATCTTATTGCAAAAATAATATCATGATGTGGTTTTGTTTCTTTAAATAAAAATACACAGCTTGATGTTTCCTTGCTTGCTCAAGAAAACCCGAGTTTTTTTTAACCACTTTGGGTAGCCAATCTCTAATCATGTGAAACGTGTGGCTGAAACAACATTGTTATATTTTTGAAATAACGAGGCCCTAGAAAAATATTACATAGTTTTCATTTTAAAAAATGCAAATTTATGATACAACATTATATATTTCCTATTAGAGAAAATCAAAGTGTTTACCACAAATTTAAAAAAAAGAAAGATATAATTTGATGTCCCTCTACCTATTTTTGCAAAAATAAAAAATATCCATAACACAATATTGTAGCTTCTTAAACATTACTTAGTTAATATCGTAATGTCTCACAACTCTCTCGAGGGTGGACATGAGATGTCCCCGAAGGATGTTGACAGTTACTAAACAAGTGCAAATGGCTCCCCTCACGAGAGGGTGTTCTCTCGATTTCTACTCGTTACAATTCTGTTTGCAAAATCAATTATTCATTGGGAATTAGATTAAGGGAGTTGGCACTAACTCATGATGAGCGAGTTAGAAATTTGGCTAGGATGCGGGAGTCTCTTATGCATTAAATGATATGCATAATCTAAGTAAATTTTACGGATAAACTTAATTAAATGTGATAATCAATCAAATGCAACACTAATCCAATTTTTTGAGTTTTTCTTTAGCCAATGGGAATCGGATTAACTAAAATCTGATTAATTTAACACTCGGATCAATTATTAGCGGATAACTAAACTAAATTTGATATGAGTAAAATGTCTGAATCAAAATTAAACATCCAAATAGAATTGTCTAATTAAATTATCTAAAAACATCGAAATCTAATCTAATGTAAAGATTTGAGTTACTAGAGTAATGAAATCAGTAGCTAATCCTAATTACCTAGGATTAACTACTGTCTAATTGAATTATAATTTTTTTCTAATTGATACCGGAATTTAATTGAATAATCCTAATTATTCTATTACGGAAATCAAGGTAAAAACTAATTACTTGCCATAAATTTAAAACTAACTAGTTATCCTGGGAATCAAAGATTCAAGTTATCTAAATTTATCCAATCAATAAAAAACCTAGGATAATTTTTACATTTAATTAATAACCTTGAAATTTTCTAAAGTTAGCTTAAAAAACCCTAAGAATTACGAAAATTCAAAAAAAAAGTTGCAAAATTTTTTAATCTAGAAAGTAAATTCAGACGGGAATCAAAGATTACAAAATTTTCCCAATTAATCTATATGCAATAATGAACAAATAGGGGGTAAAGACAGGATCGTTGACTTAAAAGACCATAATCTAAAATGAATGCGGTGTAAAAATATGGAAACGATCAGATTTTTTGGAAGTAAAGGCATGGCCTTGACGACAGAGAATTGAATCTTTAATCACGCAAACGCCTAGCAATCACTAATTTTGACTAAATTAGGACTAAACGTTAATACCTTCGGTCGGAGAATCGCCGAGGACAGTCTAGTGACGCCGGATGAGGGTGTGACGGTTGACTTGCGAACGGTGATTGATGTGCGAGAGGAGAGCTGCCGGGATGAATTAGGCCGCCGCGGGTTTGCCGACCGGTGGGCGGTGGTGCGCCTGGGTCGGCGTTAGACGAAAGAGGCCGGACGAGGGTGCGAAGGTTGAGGCTGCCGGGGGGTTGCGTCCCAACCCGGAAAGAGAGACCGAGAAAGCGTTGGCGAGCGTTCAAGCGGAGAAGAGAGCAAGAGCGAGGGAAGATGTGAAGATGAAAATAGACGTGAACGATGGTGGATGTGAACAATCACATCTATTAGCCATATTGTTTTTCTCAAGAAAAATTTTCCTTACAATCCTGAATCTACACTACAAAGGCTAATTCAGTCTTAAACTTCTTAATTATGCTTATTTAGTTTTAAACTTTTGACAACTTGCCGATTTAGTTTGAAAATTTTCAATTATATCAATTTAATCCTAAATTTTTCGATGATTTGTCAATTTAGCCCTATACTTTTTTTTTAATGATTTTCCAATTTAGTCCTTACAACCGTCCTACGTGGTACTATCGATATTGATGTGTATGAATTTTTTCCTCTTTTTCCCTTCACACCAAAGATGGCCACGCTTGGGCTAGCGAGGGCCACCTTGCTGAATTGGGTGAGGCAATCCTTCCCTAAGGCCAATGGAGGAGAAAAAGATTTTATAATAAAAATTAATAATTATAAAAATTATTCACATTAGCGGTGATCTACCAATTGTGCCATGTAGGTAGAAAATCGCAATGTCAGTGATTTTCAGCCAAATTTGACAAAAAAAATAATTTAGTAAATCGTTAAGAGGTTTATAATTAAATTGACGAGATAATGAAAAGATTTTAAAATGAATTAACATAATTAAAATATTTATAATTGATTTGCCATAATCAAGATGTCTATGACTAGATCGGCCGCAGTAGAATACATTTAGGACATTTTAGATAATCCTTTCATATTTTCTTGATTAGTTCCTACCGTCAAATCACTAACAGACACATGAGCTTTGCGTGCCTACTAAAGCCTTAACGCCTTATTCAAAACCCCATCTCCTTATCGTGGGGTTAAAACAATCCTCGTTTAAATTCGATTTACATATCAAGTTTGATTCCTATTTCTTATGAAACAAATGATGGACCCCACAAGGCCAAAATTTCGAAGCAGTGGCATAGAGTAGCAGTGGCATAGAAAACGACCCGCAGAGTCCCCAGAAGCAAACCTAACATGACAAAGAGAGCACGGCTGTGTCTCCATTTTTGCCTTTTGATTGCTCTCCTGCAAACGCAAGACGAAAGTGACAGTATCCAGCCAATTCAAAGCTCATGCGTTATGATGTATCCCACAAATGGGGCTTCGATACTGCAAAACCCATGTCATTAACATCAAAATGTAAAGGACAAACCCAAAAAAGGGTTCTCTGCCACTATTCCCCCCCCAATTCCTAATGCCCTCTACATGTTCATAGAAAAGGTCGACGCGAGAAAAGAAGCACATCCGCTTCAATCCAGGTCGTACACCGCGATGAAGGGCATCAGCACGCTCCCCATCCAGAGCTTCCCGTCCTTCTCCTCTGCTTCGCTGATGGCTTTCACGACCTTGCCCTGGCTGTCCTCCAGGATCCGCACGACCTTACCCTCCTGGCTGTACTTAACGACCACTCCCTGAAGTCGGCCCCCGATGTGAAGGACGTACTGTATTTGCGCCGAAATAGGGAGCTTGAGTATGAACTTCCTAATTTTGGGGTAGTGTGCGCATAGATACGTGTATAGGTTGCGGCGACAGTGGACCGCAACCCAGAATTCACCATCTTTGTTCGTCCGGACATTGTCGGGGAACCCCGGTAGGACAGCAAACACTTCTGAATTCCCTGCCTTCTCACCTTTCAACCAGTACTTCCGCAATCTACAAAGATCATCCCACAATGAATCTCCACAAACATGTAATAAAATAATAGATTCTTGACCATATATGCCTGTTGATTTAACGTAATAAATAAGATTCTCAAGGCCATGGAAACTATTGCAATGGTTCAGAGATAGCATCTGGGATTTTGGTAGAGAGGGACCGCTTGAAATGTTACTTCACAGTCCGTGCTTATTCTTAAGCTAAGGGCCTCATTCGCCAACAATCCACTTTCAAGAGAAACATGTTAAACTAACACATGCTGAATATAAAAGTATTTCAGGGGGCTTCCAATGATTAAAATACTCAAGTCAGAGCATAGTGTGCCAACTCTTGGCTTGAAAAAAAGGCTCTTCGTCGAGAGGAATCCAATGGTAATGCGGTAATCTAAGTGCTACCTTAGAGGCCTCCAGAATAACTTGTAATCTTCCTCTGGCTTAGAGCTAATCTTGATTGACTAGCATGCATGACTACCATGTCATTAAAGCAGTAGAAGCAATAGAATTGGTAAGACAGACTCCATTAGGACTGATTCAACATGGACAATAACAGAATCAACATGACCCACCTGCCAATGGCACCTTCACAAAAGACAAAGAATGATCTGTCCTTGCTTAAGGACACGCCATTTGGAAATTGGAGATTCCTCTCGAGAACTGTGGTCTCCTTTGTAACTGAGTTATACTTTAAAAGCCTTCCACTACTTTCCGCAGAAAAAACCAATTGCAAAAAGTTCCTGTGGGAAATTTGCAACATCCAAATTTATAAAACTTAACCATCCCATATAACAAGAATGAATAAGCAAACACAAAACGTCAGACAAGAGTAGTAAAAAAAATGACCTAAGCAATTATTATTCACACGAGTCATCTGAACTTTATAAAGCATAATCAAACTAATTTGATGAAAAAGAACAAACTCTTAATAAATGGTCGTAACCACAAATTATTTCACTCAATAACGAAATAATAGACTAGTGAGATGGCTGAAAAGAACAAACTTATATCTAGAATAGTAACTTTGCAGTCAAGGAAATACAGCAAGGAGCAAGATAATGTGATGCTGACAAAATGTCCAGAGCAACTCATTACCACATTTGTGGAAAATTGTAGTCTTTGCATTTGTTGAAATGGAAGAAATCTACATGGACTCAGACATCGGAAGTTGACAGAGCATGTTATCACTTATTTTAGAAATTACATGCTTATCATTAAAATACCTTCTCTGGTATACGCTACTGCTATCTGTAAAATACACATTTCCTTCGTCATCAATGTCCAGATCGTTGGTAAATCTCAATGGTATTCCTTCAGCTTCAGTTGTGAGAGATGTTGCCAATCCACCTTCTGGACCCACCTTCATTAGCCCAAAATAAGCATCTGCAATGTACAAATCACCTGTTTTCTTGTCGAAACGAAGACCCAGAGGCCTGCCGCAGATGTGCTCATTTTTTAAATAACTAAAAGGTGATGGTTTTGGGTTACATAGTTCTGACCTGAATAAATAAGAACAGATGAATGTCAAAGACTTCAAAGGGAGGCAAAAGAGAAACTTACAAGATAAGGAGGGAAAAGAAAGGAATTGTCAGCAATAACTGTTATAGGGAAAGTTAAGATGGACATTGATACGAAAGTATGAATCAAATCCATCGTTCTGATAAGTGTGAAAATGCAAAAGCTTAGAATTAGAGACGATGCGACCTGCTTTGATGAGAGTTTGCTACCTTATCTTAGACTTCCCAAAGTGATGCTACCCAGTGCCAATACTCGGTCCATATGGGAATGCAAAAGTAATTTTGAGAAGAGCATGAACTCGAATCAAAGAGAATTGCACAGTCAACTTCACGAATTGTAAAGCATGACGTTCACTGGAAAGAACTATACTTTTCCCATGAAGCAAAAGGTAAAGCTCTCTCTTTCCAAGCAGCAAGCAGAAGCCGTGGGCACCCCGACAATCACATACGCGCTGAAAGTCGAGTGGTAGCACAGTCCTAAGCCTAATGACAGCATCACCGGGCAATGTTAACCAAAAAGATGACAGATTCGTGCACCAAAGAATGTCATCTCCTCTCCGTCCGGCCTACTCAGGCACTCTCCACTCCACACTAGCCACCCTCCACACACACACAGTCACGCAAACACGTCATGGTCAAAAAACGACACAAAGACCTCGATCGCTCCCTCGCTCGCTCGCTCACCTATTGGGCGAAGTGCAGGCGAAATCCGACCAGGCCTGGCCGTCCCAGAACAGGACGCGCCCGTCGGCGACGCCGGTGTAGGGGCCCCGGCCGAGCGGGTCGAAGGCGATGCTCTCGGGCCCCTGAATCTGGTACAGGAACCTGACCTCCGACCTCTGCAGCAGGTTCCGGGAGTCTCTCTCCGGCGGGACCTCGGACCACGGCGGCATGTCGGCCCTGTAGGCCTCGAAGTCCGGGAAGCCCGACAGGGCGCTGTGCTGAAAAGGGTCGGTGCCGCAGTACAGGGCCAGGAGGAGGAACGCTCCGGCGAGCACGCTGGCGGTCGACACCGCCATCGGGCGCGGCGCGTAGGTGGGGAGGGAAAAAGCAAGAATGCGGTGAAACCGAAACTTCAAATTGGGACAGTCTCGCTTGGAACTGCGAAAGGTGAAAATCAAGAACCAGACAAAGGGAGAATCTTTACGCCGCTGCGTGGGCTTTCTTCGAGAAGATCGCCCAGGCGCTTTGTCCGTGACGATGGCCACGGGAAGATGGGTGGTTTACATTTACAGTTACTTGGTTGGTTCGGAGCATTTCACGACCAGCTCGTGGTAGTTGCGACCCACTTTTTCTCTGACAATGCGACGGCATGATTTTGCAGTCGCTTTGAGGTTTTAGGCATAAGTGGGGACGGCATACATGTCTGAATAAATATTTGGTCGATGTGCAATTTTTTGATGTGGCTATTTTTTTTTTTTTGGGTACTTAAGTTAGGGGAAATGGGCATTTTTTTTCTGTGAAGATTTTGAGTTAAATTGATTGTCTCTTTCTTTGGTATTACAACAGCTCTGATGCCGAATGATGAGGTTAATGCATAAGAAATGTGTAAACTCGACATTGGTCTTAAGTTTCTATTGCAAAGGTTGTGATGCCATGCGGTGAGGTTAATTTTTTCAGGCAATATATGAAGCTGTCTAAGCTCAATGTCACCCTGAGTTTCCACAGGTATATAGCTAATCTAACGGAACCCATTAATTTGTGTATTGGATTACAAATCGAGAGGAATCGCGGATATCATATAAAAACACCAGACAAGATGATTAATATATTATTGATCATTTTTTTACGGGGATTTCTTTGAAGAAGTTTAATTAAATGGATTGTCTCTTTCGTTTGTGTTGCGGCAGCCCAAGGAATGAGGTTAATCTATCTACGGTTTCATTAATCTTTAAAGATTTTATAGTTAAATTGATTTTTGTTTCCTTTGTATTATAGCGGTTGTGATGCCATGTAGCGAGGTTAATCTTTTTAGGCATATGAAGTTGTCTAGGCTTTACCATCATCCTGATTTCCATGGGCCTAACAAAATGATGGTTAATGAAAGATCGCACTTTTCTCATTCTTCATTCGGCTCAACACTCTTATTCACAAGTGTTTTGACCATATTATCTCTTATATGCCCACCATTTAATGTGTTTCAATTAGACTCTAGCAAAGAAAAGAGAGTGTTTCGCCCTTTGTTTTTTTTTTCAGTTCCTTTTTCTCTTTCTTTGTGGTCCCACTTTACTTATTCTTACTCACTTCTCTTCATGGGAGCAAGCCTCTTCTTTTCATGCCTTTGATGTCTATCAAAAGCAATGCTTTTTGGTATAGCATTGTCAATCAATGGATGGTTAGAGGTCTTCCCATTTTGGCGTGGTCGCGATGCCAAGGAAGAAGAGGGAAACGAAATTGTGTCTCGTGGGTGAACTTAATCGCTATGTAAGGAAATACACGTTTGATTTTTTGACCTGAAAAAGGATGTTGAAAGTATGATATGGACAATATTCTCATTATGATAGAAGCAAGTGGAAATTGTGCTTGTGTTTGTTCAGCAATTGCAGATACATGGACCTCACTAAGCGGTTGCTCCCCCGGGGAGTATTCAGCTATCATCAATAAAGTCAACCAAAGTATTGGAACCTCTGGTGTCATGAGTGACGGATGCAACGTTGTTGTTGCGCAGCACAAGAAACCATTATTCAGATGGTTTTAGTAAAGGAAGAGCCACGTAAGATACGCCTAGAGATTGGTCAACAAGGACTCACATAAGAGGACGACGGAAAGAGTTCAACGAAAATATAGCCAAAAAAGAAATTATGGGCACATGAATAAGAGACGCTCACAACCAGAAAACATCCACCCAGATTTTTTTTTTCTATTACCATCTTCAATTTGTGAAAGCCATCACCAAATCATTTCTATTCTTATTGATTTTTTGAGTTAATTCATCTATTCAGGTTTTTCTTGTCTCATTTTTGTTCTTTTTGGTTTCGTGAGTCAGTTTGAATCAAGCCATAAGCGTGCTAAGTTATCATATTTCGCTATCCAAAATCAAGTCGTCGATGATGCTGATTTGTAGTGCCGTGGCTGCCTGTCCTTTGTTTACACTGGATCAAAAAGCCCCTTCATCACTACAAGACAAGTCATCGATATCAATACGTGGTTTTGATGGAAGAATTGGTTTTGCTTTGCCCTTACTTATTCTCGATCTAGTAAGTTGGACATCGAGAGTATTGCTATTGGTAGAACAAAGGTGTGGAAAGAAAAGAATTGCTGGCAAGAGAGAAGAAGATGGGACCTCAAGAAAACAAAAAAGAGGAACTTCACTTTGACTATTGAAGCGTGCTAAATAATAGGCTTTGCATTCTCTGGTGCTGATTTGTAGTGTCCTCATCATTACAACACAAGCCATCGATATCAATTTGTGGTTTTGATGGGAGAATACATTACGCTTTGCCTTTAGTTATTCTCGATTCAATAAGTTGGAAATCAAGCGCATTGTTTTTTTTTTTTTTTTTTTTTTTTTTGGAACAAGAGGAACCGGCTCACGCCGATAGCGTGCCGTAAACCCCCTGGGACACGTGCTAGCCACCACACATGTGCCACCAAGTAAGTCACCACGCAACGCTTCAGCCTCCCTGCTTCGCAGGGACTTCGAACCTGGTTCTCCGCGGTGGAGAACAAAAGCTCTACTCTCTACGCTGCAACGGCGGGTGGTTCAAGCGCATTGTTGTTGGTAGACACAAAGGTATGGAAAGAAAAGGATTGGCAGAAAGAGAGAAGAAAATGGGACCTTGAGAAAAGGGGGAAAAAAAAGAGGGACGTTACGTTGACTATTGAAACATTTGAAACGGTAGGCCTCGCACAGGGTAATATTGTCAATATATTGTGAAATGGAGTGTTAAAATCAATAGAGGAATAGAAAAGGTATAGCCGTTAATAAATTACCAATCATTTTTTGTTATGGGAATTTCTTTGAAGATTTCAATTAAAATGGTTATCTCTTTCTTCTGTGATAGAGACGAGATTTATATAGACGATTTGAAAAACATTTTCTAGAAATTATTTCTCATATCTTTTATAAAGATAAGTGAATGGAATTTTTTTTATCATTCACGAAAATATGTAAATATAGATTATTATCGATAATAAGAATATTTTTCGTTAACTAATTAATTTAAACGATACAAATAATTATTTAAAAATATTTCTCAAATCATTTATTTTCGCAAAATAAATGAAAGCTAAGTAATTTTTAAATGTTGTCCATTGTACAAATAAATGACATTTGCAGAAGTGGACAAGAAAGCCATTTGGCTTCATTAGATCGTCCGGGTCAACTGTCAACATCTCTCTCTCTCTCCACCGCTAATAAAAGCGCCGCCATTAATCTTGCTTGCCAATTCCATGGCCAAACCACAACACCATCTGCATAATCCTCGGATGTACGATCTTGAGACCTCAAACTCCATTGAAGATTAAAGAAGGGTAGATAGCAGAGTTGAGCACTAGTATAGGGTAAATCCTAAAATCACACTAGATTGATTGTACTCAACTGTTTCCATTCGTTTTCAGGACCTACAAAATAGGTTTCAGATTTTAAAAACTGAAAATCAATTCAAAAATGATAGGTTCCGAGTTTTAGGTTTGGAACATACCCAACTCAGAACTTACTCATGCCGTCACACTCATCCCTAACTCGCACACTTTTGTACTCGTCCAGAGGAAATTCTTGCACTCTCAGGGTGATGCTTATTGTCCTACAATACCAAGAGTGGCACTCGCTTCCTTGGCTAAATAGTGTGCTCCACAACTTCTGGTAGTGTCCAATCTATCTCCAAGTTGGTGAATATTGACACATCAAGCAAACTTTTGGGGAGACATGGATTGTTTGACTTCCATCTCCTTCAAAAATTCAATTTCTTCAACCGTTGATACCTGTTAGTACTCCACAATTATATAGCTGAAGATACCTTAGTTTTTTCATCATGTAAGGGAGCATGAACAAGAGACACTCACAACCAGAAAACACCCATCTAGATTTTTTTTTTCTATTACCATCTTCTTATGAAAGCCATCACCAAATCATTTCTATTCTTATTGATTTTTTGAGTTATTCATCTGTTCAGGTTTTTCTTGTCTTATTTTTGTCGTTTTTGGTTTCGTGAGTCAATTTGAATCGAGCCATAAGCATGCCGAGTTATCATATTCCGTTATCCAAAATCAAGTCATCGATGATGCTGATTTGCAGTGCTGTGGCTGCCTGACCTCTGTTTACACTAGATCAAAAAGCCCTCTCGTCACTACAAGACAAGTCATCAATATCAATATGTGGTTTTAATGGAAGAATTGGTTTTGCTTTGCCTTTAGTTATTCTCGATTCAGTAAGTTGGACATCAAGATTATTGCTATTGGTAGAGACAAAGGTGTGGAAAGAAAAGAATTGCTGGCAAGAGAGAAGAAGATGGGACCCCAAGAAAAGAAAAAAAAAAAAAGAAAACAAAAACAAGGGCCGTCACTTTGACTATTGAAGCATGCTAAACAGTAGGCTTTGCAATCCCTGGTGCTGATTTGTAGTGTTGTGGCTGCCTCAGGTCAAAAGGCCCCCTCATCACTACAACACAAGCCATTGGTGTCAATATGTGATTTTGATGGAAGAATAGGTTACGGTTTGCCTTTAGGTACTCTAGATTCAATAAGTTGAGATCAAGAGCATTGTTGTTGGTAGACACAAAGGTGTGGAATGAAAAGGATTTCTAGCAAGAGAGAAGAAAATGGGACCTCAAGAAAAGAACAAAAAATGAGGGACGTCACTTTGACTATTGAAGCATGCGAAACGGTAGGCTTTGCATGGGGTAATATTGTCAAAATATTGTGAAATGGAGTGTTACAGTCAATAGAGGAATAGAAAAAGCACGGCCCTTAATAAATTACCAATCATTTTTGTTATGGGAATTTCTTTGAAGATTTCAATTAAATTGGTTATCTCTTCCCTCTATGGTCGAGACTAGATTTATATATAGATGATTTGAAAAACATTTTCCCAAAAATTATTTATTGTATCTTTTACAAAAATAAGTCAATGGAATTTTTTTTTCTATCGTTCACGAAAATATTTAGATATGAATTATTATCAATAATAAGAATGTTTTTCGTTAACTAATTAATTTAAAAGATACAAATAATTATTTTAAAAAAATTCTCAAATCATTTATATTCACGAAATAAATGAAAGCTAAGTAATTTTTAAATGTTCTCCATTGTGCAAATATATGACATTTGCAGAAGTGGACAAGAAAGCCATTTAGCCTTATTAGATCGTACGAGTCAACATCTCTCTCTCTCTCCACCGCCAATAAAAGCGCCACCATTAGTCTCGCTTGCCAATTCCATGGCCAAACTACAACACCATCTGCATAATCCTCGGATCTACGATCTTGGGACCTCAAACTCCATTGAAGATCAAAGAAGGGTAGATAGCAGAGTTGAGCACTAGTTCAAGATAAATCCTGAAATGAGATCGGATTGATTGTATTCAACTGATTTCCATTCGTCCTTAAGACCTACAAAATAGGTTCTAGGTTTTAAAAATTGAAAATCAATTCGAAAATGGTAGGTTCCAAATTTTAGGTCTGGAACATACCCAACTTAGAACTTATTCATGCCATCACACTCATCCCTAACTCGCACACTTTTGTGCTTGTCTAGAGGAAATTCTTGCACTTTCGGGGTGATGCTTATTGTCCTACAATACCGAGAGTGGCACTCGCTTCCTTGGCTAAATAGTGTGCTCCTCAACTTCTGGTAGTGTCCAATCTATCTCCAAATTGGTGAATGTTGACACATCAAGCAAACTTTTGAGAGGACATGGATTGTTTGACCTCCATCTCCTTCAAGAGTTCAATTTTTTCAACCATCGATAGCTCTCACTACTCCACACTAAAACAGTTGAAGATACCTTAATTTTTTCATCATTTATGGATTGTTACTTCTAGTAGATAGGAATTTTTTTTGTTGTTTTAACTTTCATTTTGCATGATTAATGGATGAACTTGACATTTTATAATTGTTTTATATTTTTGTTTGTTTTGTACCATACTTCTTGTTGTTTTGTTGTTCTACTGTGTTGTTGTAACTACTATTTGTCTTGGTTGTAAATAATGAGATGTTTTACTAAAATTTGTCCTTTTAAGGAAAAAAAAAAAGAAAGAAAAAGAAGGAATGGTGGACTTTAATTTCCAAGATCTAAAAACTTGGAATCAGTTTTGACAGAATAAATTTCAAATTCCAAGTTTGGAATCTACCCACTTTGGAATCACTCTCCTCTTATAGAGAGGTTTGATATTATGAAGTGCAACGGTCGAAGATAATGGCAACAAAGCAGCAATCCGACTAAGCCAACATGAAAAGGAAGAAAAAGACATCATTTTTATAACCATCTTGAATTGATTCTGGCCAAATAATTCATTCTAAATCGAATTTGCACTAACTAGTAGCAATATATTTCTTTTTGTTGGGTAAGCAAGTCACAACGGCCCAAAAATGACCAACACTTCACTTAACCTAAAAATTGCGTAAAGCCGTGTTCTAAAAGTTGAGATTTTGATAAATAGATTGGGTGCGAGATTGAACAACTGCAAAATTTCCAAGTATTAGTCATTCCGTCGTCACTTAAATTCATTAGAAAGTTTCAAGATGGTATTTTGCCACTAATTATAACGGTGAAATCCATGCAATATCCCCCAATGAAAAATCCATTTTCTTTTAAAAGCAATACAGAGATGGTATTTTTCTTTTCCAACCTGCTCACTCGATCAATAATATTCCATCCTCTCTAAACCAAATCTTACTGTCAATGCTCTCTCTCTCTCTCTCTCTCTCTCTCTCTCTCTCTCTCTCTCTCTCTCTCTTTGGGTTTTGGGTGCTTCTACGGTCCACCAAGAATTGTCCCTCGGAATCGGCACTCATTTTTAGTGCTGCCCATTCTGTCATGGCCCGGTCCAGATTGTTGTAACTTCAAGTGACCTAGGCTATGCATAGTAACCTTCCCCAACCTAAAAATTTCTATTCTTTTGTTCTCCGGAACAAAAAAGGAATAGAAATCCGTTTAGTAACGGCAAGTTATTTTTTTGTTCCCGAGAATAAAAAGTTAGTCCGGAAATGGTTTTGGAACAGAAATGAGAAGTAAAAAAGTTGCTTCTTGATCCTATGAACAAATTCTAGAAATAAGTGAATTTTTTTTTTCCTTTTCTCTTTTGCCGCGGCCATCGCCGACCGTCGCAGACGCCGCTGCCTCCGCCGCCGCCCGCCGGCCGTCTCCGGTTGCCGTCAGCGCCACCACCGGGACCCCCCAGCCGCCGCCTGCCGCCGCATGTCGCCACCGACCGACCACCGGCCGCCGACCGCCACCACATAGCCCATCGGTCGCCACCTACCGCGGCCACTTGGCCACCTCCGCCTGGCGGTGGTGGCGGCGGTCGATCGTCGATGGCGACGTGCAACGGCGAGTGGCGGGCCGAGGTCCGATGGCGGCGGCATCCAACGGCCATTCATCGCGAGCAAGAATAAAAAACAAATAAATAAATAAATAAGAAACTATTTTTTACCAAATGTATTTTTATTCTTTTTTTATTTATAGAGTAGAAATTTTGTGTAGTTACCAAGCGGGTTTTTTTACATAGAAATTGTTCCCTATAATAAAACTAGAAAAGAAGTATTTCTAAAAAAAAAAACTCTTCCCCAACCAAGAAGTGTTACCATTTGCACCCCTAGTGTCTCGTAATTTACAATATCAGGATTGTCATGCCAAAATGTGAACTATGAAAATGTCTCCCACTTAGGAGGGAACGAAATACATGAGTTTTATGTGAAAATTTTGGCCCAACTACTTAGAGTCCAAATCTCCGTGAACTTTTTTTTTTCTTTTAAAAAGATACCAACTTTCTCTCGGCTCCATATTCTGGCCTATTTTTTTTTTTTTTTTTATATCTCCTGAAAAAAGCACGAATTTTCAGTTAGTACCCAAATTTAACCCTTGTCGAGTTTCCATTGAATACATGTGTAATGACACATTGAATATTTAACGGCATCATCAGATGAAGCAAGGACCAGATTTGGGTATTTGTCAAAAGTTTATGTTTGTTTATGAGACAATAAAAATTTTGAGTCAGAATCGAGATGCGACTTAAAGTTTGTGTTTTTTTTTATGAAACGAATAAATATTTAGGTTAGAATTGAGACATATCCCAAAGTTTGTGCTTTTTTATAAGACACAAAAAAGTTTAGGCCAGGTTTGGAACCAAAACTAAAATTGCTGCTTTTTAAGGGAATTAGGCAGAAAATCTTATGAAAATTAAAAAAATTAGAAATTAAAAATTCTACAGACAAGAACACAACCTGAATGCACTTATGGGTTTTAAATTCGATGGGAGAGATTAGATCGTCTCCATGATGAAAGACTGATGAAACTCCACCACCCTGTCTCGACCGAAAATTGATTGTTTAAATTAGACTATGAGATCATTTGATCAACATGGTTCTTTCTTGCTAGGGTACTTTTAAATGACCAGCAGGATCTAAAGCGATAACATGAGAGAAATTAAAAGAAAAGTAGAAGGATCCGAGGTTGCTGCCGGAAAAGCCCGTTTTGAATTTCTTCCCCCGCCCGATTACACTTCGGGCCTTGACCCATTTTAGAAGGCCCAATCGATGAAACGTGGCATCAGATCAGGCCCATGATGCGATGACTTTTCGATAGTGAACTCAAACCCCTCACGAAATACGAGGGGCGACGAAACCCTAATTTCGAGTAAATTCGATGCGATAATATAAAAACGAAGACGAAGATTTCGATCTCATAATTTCTTCCCAAAATGAATGCTTTTTCATTACTTATTTTACAAAAAAATTGAATCGATATAGAAACGTGCAAATTACTAATTATGTACAATCCCTCACATGTTTTAGCATTAAATTCCAAATCTTTTCCGTCCAACAACAACCTTCCTAAAAAGTATTTCAACCATTGGGGTTTGCCCCAGTGGCTACCCTTCTAATATGGAAGGGGGAGGTGGAGGTTCAAATTTTCACATTTTCAGGGGATTGGGGTGAGGACGATATAGTTTCGGGAGTGGATTTCGACTTCCATGCCCTGCAAGGAGGCAAGACAAAAATCTGAGCGTAAGAGTTAGAGTAAAAATAGAGTAGAATTGATAAAAAAAAAAAAGTATTTCGAATTTTGAAACACTAGTATCCTTCCACGTACCATTACCTTTTAATAATTAGGTCCCATGACTTAATTATTCAAATATTCATCAATAAAACTGTTACGCTTAATTTTTCAGATGTTGAATTTTTGCATACACACAATGGGTGCGCACATTTCACTAATAATTTTTTTTTTTTGGTTGAAAATGTAAGTATTGTATAGCATATGAAATACAGGAGCTTAGGGGCATCCATGGCATTACAAATAGAACCGATAGTTCAAAGAAGTGGAAGTAGGAAGTGTAGCCAATGCAACATTTGACTGTGAAGGTTTAATTTATTAGTAAAGTGACGCTCTACCTCTTACATTTTTCCACACCTCGGCCAAAATGATATGGATGTTAGTTGTTTTATTTTGAAATTGCTTATAGTTACGCCCTACCCAAATGCAATATATGTGGTTGCTAGGAAAAATACTTTGAGGAGTTTTGCCGCCAAATCTTTGCCTTTTATTGCCCTAATCATCCAGTGAAGCTCCTCATTCCATCCTCCTAAAGAACGCCTAATTCCATGTGGCGCAATGTCTTCTATACCAACTCTATAAAAGTTACATCGGATATCAATGGAGGTCATTTGTCGTCCTACAAGCTCTAATGTTGATAATCTATCTCTACAAATTAGCTAGCCAATAAAATTGTGTTTGCTAATGCCGTTACTCCAAATTAAGCTATACCACTCCACAACTGGACCCCTGTGTTTGAGTTTGTTATATATATCACGATAACAGTATCCTAATCTAGATATAGCTTGGGTTAGAACATGTCGTAATTTGAGGAGACATCGCCAACTCCAAGCCGTACTACCCCTATCATCGAGTTGCATAATTGGGGAATCTCTACATTTTGAGTCGTGAACCCAAATACTCCAAAGCAAAGATGATGGATGATTAATAAAGTTCCACAACATTTAGCTTAACAAAACTTTGTTCCATATCCTTAAATGGGGCAATCCAAATCCTCTTTCCTTTTTAGGTGAGTAAACTACTTGCCATGCAACCTTGTGCAATCTTTGATTTGCCGTCGAACCAACCCATAAGAAATCTCGAAAATGTTTAATTAATTAATAAGAAATTTGACTAATAATTAATTATAAGAAATCCACCTCAACCCCAGAAATGTTTAAAGTAAATTCTATTTTTGCTGTCCTTGTTTTTGGGAATTTGGTATTGTGTTTCACTGTTTCATACTTGAAATCCAAAAAAAAAATCGTTTCCCAATTTCGAAAGATCAAATTCATATTGATTTGCCCATTTACATAAGGGTTAATATAAGAAAGACCCCAAATTTGTACATATATGAAAAATTTATCCAAAATAATTTTTTTTTACAGCAAAAAATCTGAAATTGATACATTTGTAACAAATAAATCATTTGTTAAATTGGATTAATATGGTAAAAAATCACAAAACTAGTACAACTATGACTAACAAAAAGTAAAATCCAAAACTGGTATACTAGTCAATTATCACACACTATCCAAATTAGTAATTTGACATTCAAATTTTGACGAAAAATTTTGACGAAAACTAACAAAGCGTAAATTTGTCACGAATGTACCAGTTTATGGTAAATTTGTCAAATGTATTATCTATTTGGGAGTTTTTTATAGTCAAAAAATTAGTTTTGGGAAAAATTCATCACATGTGTACTTGTTCGAAATTTTTTCGTGGCGTTAACCTTAGCATAATTTACCTAAAAAAATAAAGGATGGCTTCAGCAAATTCGATCTTTTCCAGTATTCCATGGTCAACTAGGGGGATAACTTCAATTCCAAGACGTCTAAAGAGGAACCTTTTCTCTCCCGTCGAAAGATTCCTGGGAACCAACCCAATTTGCGGACCGACGATGCGCGATCGAGAGAGCTCTCGTTCAAGCAAGATTTTGGACACTTTTCTTTACCAACTTTCAGACCCCACAAATTGCAACATCAAGGAGATTTAAGTTCCATCCCTCAATGATAACATTCCCCTTCCTTCCATTCGCGCAAGCAAGACCTTTGGAATGGCATATTTGGAATCCAGAGAATTGGAATATTTATACGTCCGCGAGATCATTAGATATTCGCCGAAACATTTTATGCCCTTCCTCTTAATTCGCTAAGCAAGATTCCGCACGTGCTTTATCTCTAGATAGGGACGCCAGGCGGCTCGAAAATTCCGACCGCTAGATGCTATTCCTCAGGCGATAGCTCGACTCCAAAGTCACGTCGACTCATTAGAACACTACGGATCCATCTTGTGCCGGTCGCTAGCGCATTGAGGAGTCGTCGCTGTCAGGTTCGGGTCTGAAATCCGGGCCGAGTTTAGGGTTTCTGTTCTTCGGTGCATTTTCGTTTTGGTCAAAAGAAGGATTTCTAATTCTCAGAATAATGCTCCAGACTCGAGAGAGACGCGGAAGAAGGCTTTTCAAGACTAGCGAATCCCAAATGGCTGCCGAACAAAGCAATTACCCGAATGCAAATAACAAAGCACGCCCTCATCCCTCGTGAACGGATCTGTTGTCGTAAACGTTAGGCAGCCAATCGCCAGATTGAGTGATGAACACATGCCGAGATTCTACCTTTTGTGCACTCAAGAGAAGGGAAAGCATTGCTTGAATTAGGGTTTTTCTTATCTCGTTCCCTTTTTTGCCTCATATATCAATTGAACATGAAATATTGATTAATTGATCTTGCTAATTTCGGGGACATCACCGACTAAAGATCGAGACGCGAAATCCGAACGGACGATCCGAAGATAAGCACGCATAGGGATCGAGCACATATGATCGCCCAGACGTCGGTTATCCTCGTGTGAATGAAGCTAGATGCAACCCACCAAACATTCCAAATTCGAATTGCCATTTTCAATGTCGGGTCGTTGTTTCTCGATTGGATCCGTGGTCCATTTCTCTTCCCCGATATGGTTATAGCTTCTTTGGCCTAGTTCTACACGTGTATCTATCTAGATTGCGGTAACAATTTTAGTGACCGCCTAGGGTTTAAACTGTTCATATGATTCGATTTCAGGAAGGTCGGACCTATGTTATGTAGATATTTTTCTCTTGTTGAAGCGAAAATATCGAATCGACGTGGTGCGAGTGGGACGGGTCGAATTTGAATGTACTTCATGTGAAAGGTATGTGTCAATGGTACAATCTCGACATTTTTAGAAACGTTTGAGCTCACGCGACTGCGAGAGTAAATTTTCTTGGCACCAAGGTCAAAAGGAAAGGGTACTAGCACCTAAACTTGTGGACATCGTGGTGCATGTATGCAGTGGTTTTGGACGGATTTTTTTGTTTTTTTTTTTTTCGGGAGCATTGATGCGGGCATATATGGATATGCTGAAATCACTTCGTTGATTCCACATTTCCATTCTACTTTGACGTCAAAACAATGAAAAGCAACATGAGTCGGTCGACAGTCTCGACAAGTTGTCTCGATCGAATAGGAATACTAAGCGAGGTAGAAGGATTCCTTGCAAATGATCATGCGCTTTTCCAAATTTTACACCAAACTCGCGATCATCGTCATGGACATATGCAGTGATTCTTTTCGGGGTCAGGTCAAAATGAAAGGGTATCTATACTCAAAACTCGGGGACCCCGTCATGTAAATATGCAGTGCTTTTGGTCGGATCAAACATAGATTTTGTCCACATTACTTCATTAATCCTGCATTTACATTCACTCTTTCTTGACTGAACATGAAAAAGAAGCAAGGGAGAGATCTCGCAGACATGCGTGCCCCGCATTTACTAGCTGATGCTGTCCCCCGAGTATCATGTGATTTCACCTGTCTTTACCCGTCTTCTCCAAGGTACGATGCTACTTAAGAAGTGCACGGTCATTG
Organism: Eucalyptus erythrocorys; assembly: GCA_014182555.1. NCBI lineage: Eukaryota > Viridiplantae > Streptophyta > Magnoliopsida > Myrtales > Myrtaceae > Eucalyptus > Eucalyptus erythrocorys. Next base: position 8,885,564 of record CM024606.1, on the reverse strand, counting down.
CATTCAAGGCTCTGATCTCACGTACACTACCCATTGCGAACCCAGCTTGATGGCTTCGACCTGGACAGGACCGTGGACCACGGACCGCGATTGCCTGAATTCCTAAAATTCAACCCGTTTTGATTTGAATGTCTGCCTTAGGATGATGATGAATTAGCTGCCTCAACAAATTCCTAGATTGATGTTGACAGATTGCATGCCTGGGTAGGCGTCTTTTGATTTTCATCGTGTTCGTGATCTCGGCTGAGCGGTACACTACGTAACGTGAGCGATTTTACAACTTTTCAACTCGCTTGTAGACAATCAGTCTTCTGCTCTTCTGGAGATGAAGACAATCGGTCAATCGGTGAGGTTCTTTTCAATTTGACAAGCCGTACTTTTTTATATATATTTTTTCAATGATATGAAAAGAAAGATGCCCATGGAAAATTGGGAAAAGATTTAGCTTTTCACGGAATATTTTCTTCCATCAATAAATACACACAAAAGGGCATCCTTTAAGCCATTAATTTGTCGCAGAGTGAAAAGAATTATGAATTTTACTTACGGCAAATTTTATGACCCAACAAATTCATTTTATCTCGTATAATAAGAGCTTATGAATGTCTAATAAAAGTGGGTAAATGATTAAATGAAAGAGCTAATCGAATTGATTGATGCACGATCAACTTGGCATGACACTAATTTTCAATCCTCTCAACAAGTATATTCCATTTTACAGACTTGCCCGGAACGATCGACTAGAATATAGTACATGAATTAGATGGTCAAATGGTTGCAACCTGGATTTTTCCTTACAATTTGAACCTCAAAATGAATAATTAGTTTAGCTTCAAATGATATGAACAACTTTTTTTTTTTTTTTTTTTTTTGCTATACTTGATCATGAATCCAAGTATAGAGATACTCCCCACTTTTGAAGCGCTAATCTAAATGTTGCCAAACTCTGAACTCAACCAATCTATAAAATAATTTGGAGATAAACTTAAACTCAATAAATGAAAACTCTAAAGCTAAAGTAGGAGATCTGTTAATCCTCGACCCGAGAGCTCAATAGCATAATAAAAGTTAGCGGGTAATAACGCATGCAAGAAATGAAGAAATTTCAATATGTCACATAAATGCCATGTTAAATAAGTTTTAGACCATGTTTTGAGTGATTCTTACTTTTAATTTTGGGCTTCCATTAATTTTGCGAAACCGACGCTCTAATTTTTATTCGACCCAAAATACTTGTAACAATTCAAGCTATTAAAAGTTCGACTAATGAGACTATATTCATATATCGCAATTTTTTCAGAATCAAGTAATTTTGTTATTTTCCAATTTTGAAGGGAAAGGCGCCAAAGGGAGCTAGAAGTAGATGGCAAAGTGCAGAAAAATTTGGGTCTTTGATGTATTGTTTTACATCGATCCGACTGTTTCTATATCAAGTAATTCAAATATCTTAAATTTCACCCATATATTTTAAGGTCGAAAATATTATTTTTTTCTCACTACCTTCATTTCCTAACCACACTTATTCTTGTTAAAGCATTCGGAACCTTCATTCCATGTGACGAAATCATGTCATATTTCTGAACGTTCTCCTGAACATTATAAATGCTATATTTTTCACATCATTTCATCCTATTGTTCATTTACGGCGAGAACTATGTCTTTTATCGACTCAAATTACACGGAAAAAATTCCCAAGGTTTTGATTTTAATTCTCCATGACGATTGTCGAGTTTCTTATATATGTCTTCTAGGATGTTAATCTAGCTATGTCATATCATCTGCAAAAAGCACGTTCCAATAAGTATCGCTTGTATAAAGACGCTACTTAGAATCGTTTTCAAGAATCCTGCCGTAGAGTTCCTCTTGAAATCTCATGATGGGTTTTCTGATGTATAATCGAATCGATTGTTTTGCTATTTCTCAAAACTCAATTGTATGACTTAATGAGGTTTTAATGCCTCTATGACAAAGTCCAAAACAGTGCTGAGAATGCACTGCCGTTCGCTCATCATCTAATGATGAGAAATTTGCTAAAAAGAATAGGAGGAATCAAATTATTAGAAGACGTCTCCCATTATGTCTTAATGCAAGGAGTTTAATGGTGCAAAACTTCGAGGAGAGAATATCTTGTAAATCAGACGGTTTTTTTCAGGCAATTTTTTTAATATTCCACATAAGATTTTTTTTTAATATTACACATAAGTTTCCCAAAGAACATCTTGGTAAACACGAAATTACTAAAAAAATAGGAGGAATCAAATTTTTAGAACACATATCCAGTTATATGACCTGTTTAAAGTAGTTTGAGAGTGTAAAATTTTGAGAGAGAACATCTCATTGCTCACGCATCTTTTCCAAACAACCATACATTTCTTTTTTTTGGGATTCTACGTAAATTTTCAACAAAAATATCTTGACAATTACAAATTATTGAATTTTACTATGGAAGCATCTTTGGTCGTAGGTTATGTCTTAAGGAGTTTGAGAGTGAAAATTTTATGAAAAGAATATCTCATTGCTCACACACTTTATTTGGGTAATATTTACTTTGATTCAGCATAACGTTTCGACAAAAACCTTTCGATAATAGTGGAAATATACTTCGACCGTTACGTTATATTTCCCCATCATTCTAACTGTCAAAAAAGAAGAAGAAGAAGAAGAAGAAACAAAAGAAGGGTCGAATTAAATGCCAAGGGAAGAAGATGTCACTTCAAAGAAGCTGAATCCTATTTATTAATTAATTGGAGAGGGAAAAAAAGAAAAAGAAAAAAGGAAAGGAGAAGAGGAGAAAAGGTTAAGAAAATCTCAAATCCCTAAAACATTCCAAAAGGCAGAGAGGGAGAAGGGCAATTATATCTCGCCCCCCTCGTCCGCTACAGCAAGCCCCAGATGGATCGCTCCCACCCACTCATTATTCACCCAATCATTTCACCTCTCTCTCTCTCTCTCTCTCTCTCTCTCTCTAAAAGAATTTCTTCTTCTTTATTTTTTTTCCTTTTCTTTGTCATTTTTCTAGTCCATTTTGACCCTATTCCTTCTTCTAGTCCACCCTCCATGGAAAAATTAGTTCTCCCATGCTTGTAAAGACTTTTGATCAATAATAGTAATAAACAAAAAACCCATTTCTAGAACAATGAGAGTGCTCCACCTTTCACATAGCTAGATTGCGAAATTTCAAGCATGGATGACATCGGAAAGGAGTAAACATTTTTTTCGAAGAGCATAAATTCGAATAAATATTACGTAGTATGATTATGACGGCTCAGTATGTGTAATTCAGATATGGTACGTGAAAATTTAATCGATGACTTTTTAATGTATTACTATCGAATCTTTCGACGAGTGTTGTCGCTGTTCGATAGATCGACGAAATCAAATAATTTTTTTTTTCTTTTTCGGAACGAGACCGGAATTGCTATTACGTTGCACAAATTGCACTTAAAAGACAAATTATTAATGGGAAGAGTACAGAAATTTAATTCCCCTAAAAACCCCACCTCCTCCTCAATTCCCCTTCCCATCCGGTTTTCTCCCGACCAGACCAGTCCCATCCAGGCTCCGCCTTGCAATTTTTTTGTACTCTCTCTCTCTCTCTCTCTCCTCTCTCTCTCTACGAAAAAGAAACCTTTTTTATTTTTTTGCTCTTCTTTGTCGTCTTTGTTGGGATCCCAAGTGGAGGGGGGGGGCGCTTTAAATAACAGTGTCGATCTGCAGATATCCAATCTCCTCCATGTGCAGCAGTTCATACCCTTGAAGGAGAAGAAGAAGAAGAAGAAGGAGAAGGAGAACTTCTCGTCTCTGATCTTCCCCCACGGCGGCGGCGGCGGCGGCGGCAACGACGGCGACGACGACGACAACCACGGCGACGGCCCACCATCCATCGGAAATGTCACTCGAGATGGCCGCCGAGCGCGTTTGTTACGTGCACTGCAACTTCTGCAACACCATCTTGGCGGTAACTCCACTCCCTCACTCGGTCCTGCTAACTTCTCACTTCTTCGTCTTCTTCTTCTTCTTCTTTTTCTTCTTCTTCTTTTTCTTCTTGTTCTTCTTCTTCTGGTCTTTCTTCTTCCCGCGATCGCGAATGCGAAAAGATCGCCTCTTTCGAGTTTCGGTAGCTGCTTAAATGGCGGAATTCAAAGTGGTGTCGGGTACTCGAGTTGGAGAACGAAGGTATACAGGATCGAGCTTGATTCTTGCAACGACGAAACTCAAAAGACTTTCAAGAACCCTTTTTCCTCCCAAAGAGACCGCAAGTTTCGAGTGCTTTCCCTAAAAGAATTTCCAAATTTTATGCAGTGGACGGGAATTACAGCGAGACCGGTCCAAAAGAACATGCATACTTTTGTGAATCAATGAAATTGATCTGTGTCTCGAATTTTGAACCCCTCAACCAAGTTCAATCAACGTTTCTTTTGTTGTGATCTTGTTCTTGAGTATGACAAGGCATAAAAACCCCATTATTTTGAAAAAAAAAAAAAAAACCAATGTTTTTTTGTTTTTTTTACCGACCAAAGTAAAGAATGGGTTTTGTTATTAGTAGTGACGTTATAGGTTTCAGGTAGACTCGATAGGTTTTAGGGTTCTTTCTTCTTCTTGATCCGATCAGGTCCACGGTAGTGTGTGCCAGAAGTCAACATGGAGCCTTTTTTCTGTGATCCCTGAGACTCTTTACACGGATTTCATGTCTCGAGCTACTACTGTACTCTAGACCCAACATAAGTTCATGCGTCCTTCCCAATTTCCTGAACGAAAAAACAAAAAATCATGACCCGTCATCATCGATCGCCCATGGCCGTACATCGTCAGCTCTCGTCAGTCGCCTAGTCATAACACATAATTTCATCAAACACTTTTCTCAACTCTCTCTCTCTCTCTCTCTCTCTACCTATACTGTGAGGTGGGTGCTTCTGTTCACTCATGCTGAGGCCAACTGATGAAGAAGCATCATGGCACCAAGCACTAGAGATATATACACTCCAAAATCTTCACTAATTTTTACAAAGATCATTTATTCTTTTTTCTTTTCTTTTTCCCTCCTTCTCTCAGAGGAAAATTTTTTCATGAACCATACACATTCTCACTTTCATGATGATAACATTAGCTGTTGTCAAATATGAGGCTTCTCATGGCCTTCTTTTGAAAGAAGGAATCAAAGATCTGGGTGATCCGAGTCACTGCACAAAAGCCTGCAGGGAAGAAGAAGCAACACCCAACAATTATTTCATATTTGAAAACAAAAACAAGCATTTCCCCTTTTTATTTCTTTTTAGCACTTTATTCATGGGCCTTGTAGAGTTAATGGCAATAGACTTTACGGTTTCCAGTTCTGGTCACGTCGCTTTCCATTTTGCCCGTCTTTTATGGTTCTTTGTTTTGGAGTTGTCAGAAGGAGCAACCAGAAAGAAAAGTGAGAGGCGCACTCAAATGTAAAGAACGGCCTTAAAATTTGTGAATTCCTTGTAGTTATTTACCAATGTGAGGCCTGAGTGCACCTACTAAGAAGTTGCTTGCTGATGGGCTTTTTAGTTTTTACTCGGAGAAAGAACAAGCGACGAAGTCCTTCTCTCTCTCTCTCTCTCTCTCTCTCTCTCTCTCCCCCCCCCCCCTCCCTCTCTCTGGGCATTTGTGTGTGTGTGTGTGAGTGTTGGATCTTTTCTGGGTGTTGTGGGAATTATGCTCTGGTTGCTGCTCGAACCATATTTGTCATATGGTGCTTTTGGAAAAGCTTCCAATAAGAAATGTGCAAAGCCTGTTTCTGTACTTGACCACTCCGAAGATTCTGATGTTGTGTTTCCTAGCTTGTCATAGCTCCGACTGGTACGTGGAATGACCTAGACACCGCTGCAAGTTCTCGAGTTTGGTCATCATCAAGAGCTCATCTTTGAGAAGACTATGCATTGTTAGAGAGAGAGAGAGAGAGAGAGAGAGAAGAGAGAGAGAGAGAGGAGATAATGTTTGACGAAATGGCAACTAGAAGATGGCACGACTCTTGACCTTGCAACCTTGCAATTAAGCGACACTGAAATGCTTTCCTTCTGTTTTCTCTTTGGCCAAAAAAATGAAACGGTTTTGAATCCCAGGAAACGAAAGAAAATAGACTGATGAGTCTTTTTTGGGGGCATGCAGGTGAGTGTTCCGAGCAGCAGTTTATACACAATGGTAACGGTGAGGTGTGGGCATTGTGGCAACCTGCTCTCTGTCAACATGGCTGGTGCTCTTCAGTCTGGCCCTCTTCCAGACACTTCCCAGGTAACCATTCTTACTGTCTCCCATTAATCGATCTTCAAAGAGAAGGAAACCCTTCTTTGAACATCTTGACACATTCTTGTACTTTCCAAGTAATGCTTGGTACATGGAGACAAGTCTTTTTAGATCAGTTCACAATATGATATCACGAATAGGTGCTTTGACAAATGAGCCTATTCAGCATCAAATAAAGCTCTTGAGTTACTAAATTCATAAACCGGTCTCAAGATCTGGCGATTGTATAATCAGAAGCCAATAAATGGCTCGTCGATCCTTATACAACAAGAAACTCATGCATCAACATCCATCATTTCTTCTGCCTAATGCTTTGGAATGATAACCATGAAATTAAGCATACTGAGTAGTGTCATAATCATATGTGTTGGTCCCAATAGATGTCCTTTGTTTTTGGGGTATATGTATGTATATCTGAGAGTACTCGGCAGAGACAGCAGCCTAGCTCGGAAAACATGGCAAGGGGAAGTGGCTCCTCTTCTTCCTCCAGACCCAACAACAACACCAGCAACAAGTTCTCTTCCTTTGAACCCATAGAGGCGGAGCCGCCTCGTATGACTCCCATTCGCCGTGAGCCTCTCTCTCTCTCTCTCTCTCTCTCTCTCTCTCTCTCTCTCCCCCATCCCTCTTTTTGAATGTGTGTGCAGTACGCATGTATGTATATATACGCGCAATTGCGGATATTTGCGTGTTGTATTCATTTGTTTATCACGTTCTCTCATGGTAATGCATCTTGATAAGGCATGTACCTAGTATTATATAGCTGATGATTATGATAGTGGGAGTCTAGGAAAGATGGAGTGGTGTCAGAAAGTGCATGGCTGTAATAAGCTCAAAAAAGGTAAAATTCCATATGCCTAAATTACTTTTGATGGATTTCTACTGCATCGTGGAGATGCCATGCTTTAAGAGGGAAGGGAAAAAGGGGTGTGAAAAAGAAGTAGATGAATGAATAAAGCTGTTGTTCCAGCATCCTAATTAATTGATGTTTCTGGACTTGGTAAGGTTATTCATGAAACGAGTAAGAAAGGGAGCAGTTCTCAGTGGCCGTAGAAATTCTGATTCCTCTAATACACTCTAGGCTTAATGTTGAAGAGATCAGATGGTGACACCACAATGCATACATAAAAGAAAGGATCAGTATGGTTTTTCTGCGTCGATGTTGCAGGTCTTGTGTCCTTTTACAATTCAGCCCCCTTCTCTCTCTCTCTCTCTCTCTCTCTCTCTCTCTCTCTCTTCTTGCATGTGGGGTTTTTGGCATATCTTTGGCTTTTAGTCGGGTCGACTCAAGTAAGTACATTTGGTAGTTCAGTGCCAATAACTTCGCATGCCAAAGAGCATGTTCTTGTCGAGCTTCCAACTTGAAAATTTTCCAAACTACAGTTTCATTTCTAAAAGACACAGCAAAAGGTAAAGCTAATCCTTGAGAAAATATGGACATTAAAACCTTTTGGTCATGTTTCCCTCATTTTACTTGACTAAGATTGTTATGTGCTTCTACTTGGAGTTGCAAGTACTCAAATCGTCCTTCTCGGCATGCATTGGTGTCTTGTGATATGCACTAAAAGAGTTGATAATATGCATGCATGGAGATTCTCAGGATAAGTGTTCAAATTCTTGGTGGTAATTATCTGGGACAGAGCCTGCACATGTTCCCGAGGAAGCAATGTGCAAAGCAGAAGTACCTTAACATCGGTGTTTGTCTCATACCAATACGTTACAAAATCATTAACTAAATACAAATTGAATTATTGCTACACTCGTAGAAATTAGCAATGACTAAATGAGGCAAGGAATAGACATGTTCACCTTTTTCCCCCACTTGGAGAATTACCCTTCAAATTTCAAAACTCACTGTTTGATAACTTATTAAGTTTATGATAAGTATCAAGTTGGCTCTCATAATTTCATGCACTTTGCATCAGAAAATCATTGTGGATAAGATTGAACAAGGAGAATTAGACTCGATGTAAAATTCTCATGTCCTTTTTAAAATTTGAGATTTAAGCATGTCAGAGAAGCTAAAAGTGACATGAGAAAATAGAGCAAGTACTATCTCAAAGGCCTTAATTTAATGTGGTTTTGATCTGTGTTTATATCCCAGGTACTACCAAGGAAAAAACAGATTTTCTACAAGCGGTCTTAATCACCATTAGTGCATTACTTGGTAAAAACATGGATAATTACAACTAACGCATGAAAGAGGATTAAGGCCAATTGTGAATAAATGTTCCCACACACAGTGTTTATGATTATAATCCTTAATCCATTTCTCCTTTGTCGACAAACAAAATTCGAAATAGAAATTATTTTTTGATATATTATTTAATCCATGTTTTGCTTGAGAAAGGTGTCTTTAACAAGTTTTATATTTGCCTAACATAAAATGAAAAAGAAAAACTAAAAAAAGAACTTATGGATGGTCTCTTAATTAACATGATCATATGCTCCTCCATTTGCAATCAGTCGCATACATAAACCATTACTCTTATTTCTTTAATAAGGTTCCATTCATTGTAGCTGTGATTTGATTGAGTCTAATAGAATATTAATCCGAGTGATAAACTCCTCCCAACGTATGATATAGTTGTGACTAATTATAACTTGTGGAAATACTACAAACAGTCGGGTCTGTTTTCATGCATTAGTGTTATTGAATGAGAGTTACTAAAGCGAGTATGCCTTCACAATTTGTCACCAATGATCACAATTCGTCGACAATGATGCAGCCCCAGAGAAAAGGCAACGAGTTCCTTCTGCATATAACAGGTTCATTAAGTAAGTATGTTCCCTAACTTTTGATTAATTATTATAAATTGAGGGTTTTGACATTGATCGAAAGATATCTTTGCATTGTTTTCATTTCCAATTTTCTCCTCCTCAGGGAAGAAATCCAAAGGATTAAAGCCAGTAATCCTGACATAAGCCACAGGGAAGCCTTCAGTACAGCTGCCAAAAATGTAAGTCAATGATGCTCATGATCAATCAGAGTACACCTAATAGGCTTAATTTCAGTTCATAAAGAACATCTTTCCTAATACTTAGGTAGGGAAAAGAACAAGGATAATCTTGGCTTTTAGTTGATTAGGGCATTATACTTCTACCAATTTCTTTTTCTTACTTGTCACCTCTTTTTGTTCGGGCAACATATCTCTTAGTTAATATTGAATCTCTTCTATGGTATAGCCGCTGCTATAAGGTACACACTAAATAACATGTCCGTAACACGTCTTGACAACATTATGATATAACTGACTTATACAATCACCCTCTTATTTTGTGTTTCATGTCAATAAATGTGAGTAAATCAATTATAAGTTCTACATGTGCATCTATATAAGTCATATCCTACTGCCATTGAGCAAAACCCTTCTCGTTTAAGATTTAATGATGTTGCCTATTCCATTTTCTTCTCTATGCATTAATACCTTAAGAAGAAAATTAACAGTAAGAAGGAATCAAGAATTTCCAATATGAAACTTGTTTCAAATATGCTTGTCAATGTTTTAGAAATATCTAAAGAGCATTTAAAAGAGTGTTTTTGATGGACTTTGAAACTAAGTAACTTTGTTTAAAATACAACTGCGTATAAAACCCTTTTATGAAGGAACACAAGGAACGATTCTTATGATATACAACATGAATTCCACTTGAATGGTTGATTTGATCCACCAGAATGAGTTTAAACAATATGCTCTTTAGGGTTGCACAATAAGGAAAAGAGAAATGCTAGACATGTTTACAAGATAAGGCGAGGAGCTGGCCTTTCTGACTATGACTATCTAATTTTGACATCCTTAATCCAATGTCTGTAAAGAATAGATGATCAAATATCCCAGCATGTACATTGCCATTCAAAAAGAAAATTTTAGTGAAAGTGCTTATATTACTGCCATCACCTTAACATAGATTGATATCTTAATGCCGGTAGAAGTTTTTAACATGGACTCTACTGTTTAAAGCTAGGGCTTAGAGAGCTAAAAATAGCACATCGGTCCGTTATAATTAATCTTATGTACTTTGATGTTGGTGTATATGTAGTGGGCACATTTTCCTCACATTCACTTTGGGCTAAAGTTGGATGGGAACAAGCAAGGGAAGGCGGACCAAGCAATTGCCGGAGATCATCAAGGAACTCACAAGTCCCACGGATTCTATTAAAGAATAGTAAAGATGAACTCTAATTCGTGTCTACGAGAGAGCTTGCTTTAATTTCTTGATTTGTCATTTCAAGAAGTCAATGAGGGCTTGATAAAAGCAAGAACACGCCCCCTCAATGATATCATCATCATGTATAATTTGTTTTTATGTGGCCCTCTTATCTTTTTCAAGGTCTTGCTCATGAATATGTGTATCGATTCTTGTAATTTATTTCGAAAAAGAAACTCAGTATCTATATATTTCGTTTGGGACATAGTACAATAATCTGTATTTTTTTCGGGTCTCGCAGACCTCTCTCCCATCAGGTAACATGTGAAATTTCATACTTCTTATATATGAGAACTTCTGGTGTGGCGGAAGATTACCCCGTGAAGATGACTATACCTTATCTCCCGCCAGCACCTCTCTCTGTCTCTCTTCTTTCCTCCGTTTGTTCGACGACTAGTCTCCTCTGTTGTCACTGCTACCACTAGTGTCGCCACAACTTTCTCCTTGATGCTCCAACCCTCTTCACACCTTTGCTGCTTAGTTGCTGTTGACCTCAAGGGCATAGGATGTTGTCAGCTAGCGAGGATGATGGATAGCAAATCTGACCAATAAGCTAAATTTTGATGTCGTCGTTCGCGAGTCAGGTTCATCAATAGCGACAGTAGCAAGATCACGTCATTGAGTGCTGTTGACTATGAGGAGTATATTTTCAACAAAGTCCACATGCACCCGCACAAAGAGAGATAGTACAGTTTAGGGCTTTTTCTAGTTTCGCATGTGAATAATCCAATGTACACATTTGTCAAAGTTAAATTTGAATGGATGGCTCATGTGATTTGGACAGTCACTTTTGCCCAAGCAGATTTAATGAATTCGATTGTATTGTTGCCAAATTGGGTGCTATCATCCATGCAATTTTTTGGGTAATCAACCAGTATTTCAATATATTGCTAGGCGTTTTTCCTACTAGAAGGCAATAAGCTCTCTTCTTCTTCTTCTTCTTATTCTTTTTTATAAACAAGAAAAACTAAGTTTGGCCTTCATTCATGTTTGGCTTGAGCTCTTGATCTAACATGGCCAAGACATCCCATATTGACTTCTAGCTAGGTTTCTTGAAGCTTGTATGACATCAACATTCAACCACTCACTCTCTTCCCCTCTCACTCTCTCTCTTTCTCAACAGCTCTGGTTACTATCAGCTGTCAAGCTCAGAAAAAGAAATCAATGACACCGAATTTGATGGCTCAGAAGAAAAAACATTCAATGACAGGAGCTCCAGGATATATGTTGGAGATATCACCTCCGTCCTCTCTTCACATTTTTTGTTTTGTTCTCTTTTTTGGTAATTACTGCAGCACAGCTTGCTAGATACCCAGGGTCACTGTTGCACACAGATCTTTGAAAATCTCAGGTTGGGCAGAAAACACAAATAAATAGAGAATTTTTACTCCAACCCCCTATTTAAGGTAAAACGTTCATCCACAAATTGACCTTAATCACCTATCTCTGCCGTGTATAAATTTAGCCAGTTGACTCCCTTGGTGTTGCTGACCTGGACTCAAATGAAAAACACTGCTTGTTGCAGCACTGTGTCATGTTGTAGCCTCGGGGGGTGAGAATGGTCCTCTCTCAAATTTCGACACAGCAACATCTTCGAAAAAGGTGAACTTAGACATAGGCATTTCTCTCATGCTGAACAAAGTCAGTGCGGAGTCTCCCCAATATAAGGGTGGAAAGTTTTTGATATTGACAAACATTTTTTATTTTTCTTTTCAAGAACCAAACCCAACCCCCCTCTCCTCCTTCAGAGGTGGGATAATAATACACCCTAGATATTGTGCATATATCTGTACGTGATTGTGAGTGATACACACAGAAAGAGAGAAAGAGGGGGCTCTATTTGTTTGGTGGTGGGTGGTGGGGAATACTTGGAGAATCTGTAACGTCAAATCATGTAGTTGGTGTTTTGGCTTTTATATGATGCCTTTGTGTGCGGGTCCTGTCTGAAAAAGATGAGGGAGAGAGAGAGAGAGAGAGTTTTATGGTAAGCTCTCCTCGAGAAGGCAAGGAATTATTAGAGAAATAAATGGATTGTGGAGATCCTCCCTTCCCCATTTGTAATGTCATGTCACTCACTGACCCCTCCTGCCAAATAAAAAAAATGGTCAAGAAAAAGAAGACATTTTTCTGAAGGGATGGTCAGGCCTATCTGATTTAACCTTTTCTCGTAAGCCCAACATCATAACATCAGAATCAGATCAAATCAATTTGGCCAGTTGGGGTTCCATATTCCGAAGAATAAAAAAGAAAAAAAAGAGAAGGAAAAAAACGTAACCCTAACCCTAACCTTTACCTTACCCCACCACCATCCACACTTTTGCTTGTGACCATTATGTCCCCTTCCTTCCTCCCCTTTCCCATTCATTGCTGTGGTTACAGCTGTCTGAAACACGTGTTTAAGGTCTGTAATATGTTCCCCACTTCTTCTTCATTGCATTTATCAAGAAGCATGTGGTTTTTCCATCCTTTTCCTCACAATGTAATTTCCGGATTTTCCGGATCGAATAATTTCCCGACATTATGCACGTGAACCATCTCATTCACGCGCACTCAATAAAACCCTTATGCAGAGGCTTAAACATACCCCTGAGACTAATTAAGAATTACTTTGATAAAGATTGTGTTTCAAAATGATCATTTTCTCACAGCATGTAAATTTTCAGATCAAATAATTTTCAAACATTATGTACGTGAACCATCTCATTCACGCGCACTCAATAAAACCCTTACTTGGGGGCTTAAACATATCCTCGAGACCAATTAAGAATTTACTTCAACAAAAATTGTGTTTCAAAATAATCCTTTTACTTACAACTGTAATTTCCAGATTTTTTGGATCGAATAATTTCGGACATATATACATGAATCATCTTATTCGCATGCACTCAACGAAACCCTTGTGCGGGAGCTTAAACATATTCTCGAGACAATCCAAAAATTCTTGGACGAAAATTGTGACGACTTGTTAAAACGCCCTAATTTAACACCTTTCCATGCACAAGTTGCATTCTGCATCTCTCTTTTTAAACCAGAAATTGCAGTGAATATGCCTAATCATGTGCAACAGGCAGGGGGGGTAGAGAGAGAGAGAGAGCCATGATTTTTCACATCCAAATATGAAAATTGTCCGTGGTCCACCAAATCCAAAATCAGTTTCCAGCTATGGTCTTCTTTATGTGTCGAAAGCCAAAATTGACTGAACATTCGAGTTCTATGCGTCTGCACAGCTCGGCCATGTTCATCGAACGTGGCCATGCAAAAGCTCGGTCGACACGTTCCATACGTGGTTACCACGGATCGATGGAGCCCCCAACCGATTCGATGTCGACGTTCAGACCGCCGGATATGGCCATACACACTTACAGACGATGCGTTCCCCAGCCCATGCTGCCTTTGCAAGACGACGCGATCTCTCTCTCTCTCTCTCTCTCTCTACACAGGAAGGACCCGGGACATTCAATGCATCGCGTCCAGCCATTTCCATTCAATGCGGTTTCGATCCCTATGTGGCACCTGGAAAAACGCTGACGGGTCTGAGGTTTTGAGGAGATCCATCGGTTCTTCCATGCAAAGGATCGATCGTATTAAATGGTGAATGGAGGATTGGCTTGTCAGTCGTCCTTCGTCGTGTTAGGGAAAGTTCATGAATTCTGTTCCCCGACTCCTTTTCGCGTTTACAGAGAGCTACCCCATCTTGTCCGAGTCGTGTGAGTGCGATGCATTGGCGAAGGAGGGCGACCGCGTCCGGTGCTGGCTAAGATCATCATTTCATGTTATTTGCTTTTTCGTGAATCGATGCAAGAGGCGATTAATATTTGTTTGTTTATTTTTCTGGAATTTACCGGATATCGGAAATGATATTGCTGCACGGTTTCTATTCATCATTGCTCGCGTGTCATTTTTTCCCAGTGTCTTATCAACGAGCATCATCACGACGCACGGTCAACTATACTTAAGGATCCGTTTATCTTAAGGAAAACTATGTCCATAAAAATTATTATCCAACATTTCAATATTTTAACCGATTAATTATACTTAGGATCCGTTTGTTTGAAGGAAAATTATGTTCATAAAAATTTCTGACTTTTCGATGTTTCGATGACGAAAATTTAATTGATCTACACGAACTGAAAATGATAAATCTAAATTGAGAAAAAAAATTCTGATAAAGAAATCACTTTTTTTAGATCACTAGATAAATGAAAATTAGACATCTTCTTTGAAAAGCATTATCATTTTATCGCGAAATTCTCAACGAAACATGAAGAAAACGAAGCATTGGGAAAGATAAACTTTGACATTTAGACTCTCAAAATCAGGTGATGACTGAAGGGTTATCTCACTGAGCACTTTTTTTTTTTTTTTTTTTTTGGGAACTAATCTCACTGAGTACTTGAAATGTGAAAGGGGGAGGGGATATTGTCACCGGGTCATTGTGGGGGTGTGGTCCTTGGCCTCGGCCAAGGCAGATCGTACCACGATGCCTGCCACAATCAACAAGGTCTCGTCACATCTTACACAAAAATGGAAAAATTAGAAGCGATGTGGTGCATCAATCCCCCCCTCCCCATAAAGCCAGTTCTTCTTTTAATTCAATTATGCCCTCTTGCGTTATGCTTGCAACCACGATCGTTAGGTTAGCTTGGGCAAGATATAATAGAAAGAAAAGAAAAAGGGAAGAACAATCATTACAATACACACAAATTTTGGGAAAAGTGTAAAAAAAAGTGTTAAACCTTTTGCATTTATATCAATTTTATCTTTAAATCTTTGGGAAAATTTCAATTAAGGGCCTGAAACTGTTTTCTTAAAAAATGATCCAAAATGGACATTATCTCAAACAAGAACCTGAAGTAACCAACTTAGTTTCAAATAAAACCCTCAACTTAAAAGTCAACCAAATCTTATTTATATCTGTGGGTATTTTCGTTTAGAGACTTTTTTTTTCTTCTTTTTTTTTAAATTTATTTTCTTGTTCTCTTTCTTTTCTCCACCATCATTGTGCCTTCGCCTTCTTCACTCTTTAGATCGTGTTTCATTAAAGTCCATCTCTTTCTTCCTTGTTGAATTAGCCATCAACACCCTCAACCTCACTTGTCATTGCCCTCAGCAGCAATTCTAGCACCTTTGTTGAAAGATGGAGGTCAATCCAAGCCCTAGATCAAGCACAAGTGGACCAAGATGTGACGCTCAGCTCGATTCGATCCCCACATCTTGTGGTCAGGATCAAGCACGAAGCATGATGAGGTGTAAACCATTAGCTTGCTGCCCTCGCTATCGTCGATGCTTGAATTCAAATTGGTGCTCACACAAGCTATGATTGATTTTAGCAAGGAGAAGCCAGATTGAAGTGCTTAAGCCAAATTTATTAGAGATTTTTGAGGAATCTTTCTTCTTTTCCTAAATTATTCAAATTGTTTTGCACTTGAACAAGCTCATGCGTGAGGAGTTTGATGCATTTGTCAAGAAGGAGGTGAGCAAGATGAAAAAAGAAAAAAAAGGAAAAGGAAAAAGGGAAAAAAAAAAGTCTTTAGATAAAAATACCCCTAGTTGCAAATAAGATTTGACTGGCTTTCAAGTTGAAACCCTTATTCAAGACTTAGTCACTTCGGGTCCTTATTTGATACAATGTTCACTTTAGGCTATTTTTTGAAAAAATGGTTTCACTTTAGGCTCTTAATTGAAATTTTCCCTAAATCTTTTTGTCGATTCAATCATTTCCAACTAATTTTGGTTGGATCCTGCCGATTGGACGTCAACCGACTAACGTGAACAATTTTTAATAATTTTTTAAAATTTTAAATTTTTTTAAAATTTTTATTCTTTTTCTTTTCTTTTCTTTTCCTTTTCTCGTTCTTGTTCTTTTTCCTTCTCTCCTCCTTCCTCCGATCGACCACCTCGTCAGTGGCCGCGAGGCTCGCCCTCACTAGATTTGGCGAGAGTTAAGCCTCGTCCATGGCTGGCGAGGGCGAACCTTGCTAGCACCACAAGGCCACAAGAGCGACCTCACAACAGGCTGGCAAGGCTTGAGACTCGCCCTCACCAGACCACGGCCAGGGAGGCGCTGGCAAGGGCAAGCCTCTCCATGCAACAAGAGGCCACCCTCATAGTCACTAACGAGGTGGCCAACAAGGTCGACCTCGCTGGCCATCACCTCTGGCCGGCCGCTAACAGTTTTTTCCAAAACTCAATTCCTTCATCTTAAGTCAAGTTCAGTTTACCTTTTCAATTCAAAAGGTGCGTTGCCATTGTCTCTTTTGTCCTTTGCCAAGTTGCACTGCATGGATTTGGCAATTGACAAATCGGATCTTGGCTCGCTATCCCGTCGACGAACCAGTCTAGAAATAGAAAGGGAAGGCGCCCAGCTGGAGGAAGGAAGAGGAGAAGGAAAAAGTCAAAAAATCAAAAAATCAAAAAAATTAAAAAAATTAAAATATTATTAAAAATGGCCACACCGATCATGCCATATTAGCCACCGACGTCCAGTCAGCAAAATCCGACTAAAATTGACCGGAAATGACTAAATCGACACAAAATAAAAAGAGTTGTGACTAAATTGACCAAAAAAAAAAATTATGACTAAATTGACACAAATATAAAAAGTTTAGACTTTTTTAGCACTTCTCCCCACAAATTTTACCCCAGCAGCCCACGAGGAAAATGTAATCCCAACCTTCCTCCAGTGATGAGAGCACGAGTTGGATCAGTCAACGTAAGCGAAAAGGATTGAGAGCGGCTGGCCATCGCTTTGGAGTCCGACGAGCCTCGCCTGAGAATTCATCTTTAGGGCTTTTGCTCTTCCTCCCTCTTTATTTGGGGTCCCGGCAGATGAGATAATGACCGGCATTGGCATATCCGGTGGCTGACCCCGTCACGTATAAGCTTTGTAACCGACAATTTTGGCACGTCAAGAAAACCCAAACCAAGGAAAAGCCAACAAGTTACACTCAAAAATTTCGATTTTCAAGATCTCCACGGACAAGGTTCCCTGTATTCAATCTCCACCAGGCAGATAGAGGAATGTATCGAAACAGAAAAGAAGGTTACGAGCTACAACCACAACACTATATTCCAACGCTTGCCGATGAATGATTTCAATTTCTTCACCGGTTTTACAATCCTAATGACAGGGTAACAACTCCCTCAAATGAAAAAAAAAAATGTCAAAGAATATCAGGTAACTCTCACATATGGTCAAAAGATTTTAAAGAAGTGGTCTCTGATTGTATAATTCTAGCACCTTCGACTGCTAACTATGTTACAACTGTCCTAGACACCTCCAAGCTTATAATCTCCCTTCGTCATCATTGATTGAGGAGAGGCAGTAAGCTGAACGCAACAAAAGAATGAAACCTGTTTTGGGTTGACAACTGCAAACTCAATGGTCAAAAATGGTGAAGGCTTTACAAATGTGGTCAGCCTTCAGTCTATCAAGAATTTCACTTACTCTACATGGATTTCACACTTCTTAACTCTTCTGTAAAAAAGTACATAAGCAGCGGAAGTCTTAATTTTCTCCAGGCTGATAGGGTTCACGTGGCTATCATCAAAATCGTACCATCGATTGCCACCATGCTGCATCAGCAAAGATAACATTGGTCAGAGGTCGTTAAGGGCCAATAATAGTAACAGTTTTGTATAGTGTCTCTAGTTTGGCCCTGCTAGAAATTGCCAGATTGATCCCCATGACTCAAATATTTGCCAGAAACAATGAACTAACGAAGCAATTAATTCTTAAAATCGATTGTGAGGCTACATGAACAATTAAAAAGCCACATACTAGAATCTCTTCTAATGAAGTTAAGTATGTTGAGTTCTTTGCAAATCACTATAATTCATTCAATGACTTCACAACAGAAATTGATCTCCACATTTGGCTGTAGATCACAAGCTGAACCACTTACATTAAGTAACAACTACGCATATACAGGTAGACTCATAAAGGATGTTGACAAATGACAATCAATTCTAACATTACCGGGCAAGAAGAACACACAAAAAGAAGTAAACAGATATACGATGAACTACAACGGAAAGTAAGAGAACATCAAGTGAAGGAGAGCTTACATGGACAAATGCAGTATAATGACCACCTCCCATGCTGCCATAGTGATTACTAACTGCATAAAGCATGTAGCGGCAAGAGGACCGGCCATTCTTCCATGCAATGTAAGCTGATAAATCAAGATTGTCTATGGGGAAGTCAACATATGTCTCTAACTTGTTTTTCGAGAAGCGGCTGTAGGAGAACCTCTTCAAATGAATTACTAAAATCTCTGGCAGTCTCCAAAGATCTAACTTTTTGCTAGCTTGGCGGTGCTCTTTGCACCCGGGGCAGTACCTGTATTAGCATATTGCATTACCAACAGTTAGAAAGAAATACTGAATACAAAGAAAATAGGAGTCGATCTACAAACTAGACCATCAATATCAGAGAGATAAAGTTATTAAGTCACGAATCATTTCCCAAAAAATTATAGTGGCAACTGACCAAAACAATGAAATTGGTTTCAGATTTCATATAATACATGGTTGTTTCATATAAGTTTGAAAGGAAGTGCAGACCACTGGTCTAGTGAAGACCTCATTTCAAAAATGTGCTCCATGTGGCTTGAGAATTGACAGAACAAACAGAACTTAAATCACAGATTTAAAGGTATCAGATTATAAGACCTAAATTTGAAGAGTAGAGAGCATATGCTCATGTTGACAGAGAGCTAAATGACTAGGAGATCACACCTATCTAGGCAACAGAAATTTAGATACGTATAGATCTAAACATATCTGTACGAAGGGATTAATCATTTCTAAAAGTTATGCCTAGCATCATGGTCATAACTAGTAAAAAGCTATATATATATATAGCGATATCTAAAAGACTATTTGAATTAAAAGCCAACAGATCCAGATTTTTCTTGATAGAATAGGGATTGCAGAAAGCACAAATCAACACAAAACCTAGGGATATTATCCAGTACGCAACAATCAAAACTGTTGCATGTTGTATAAGCCCTCCAGTAGCCAATAATTTGCATAGCTTCTCAACCAAACTTCTATAGGGAAAACAATGTTTTTAAGTCTGGGCACTGACCACATGTCATCTGGTCCAAGCGGCTCCTCTTTCAGGAAGGCTTCAAGGCACTTGTATAAGGAGACAGTCTCTTGAGACTTTTTTGACAAGAATCCGGGCTTGAAAATCTCAGGCAAGGAGCTAAGAGGGCTTGTATCATAATTTTTTATCTGATTTTCGGGCCAACAAACAAGAACATTCAACTGCCTGGACATTTCAGCCTGCACCACTGGCTCACTCCGAATCTCACGATCCTTGGTGATCCCCTTTGCATCAGTTAGATAAAACTTCAGCTCAGAGTCTGGGGTAGAGTCGACTCTTTTCACATCAGAGTTATTGGACATAGCAGGACCTATAATGGGGCTTGAGGCATCTTCTGCTGTTGTGGCATCTTCAGTTCCACTGCTCTCTGTGCAATCATTTTCATTTGCAACATCTTGACCAAGATTGTGGAATGGGTTAAGTAGTCTCAGATAGAGGCTACAGATATTAGATCTGTCAGCCTGACCACTGAGCCTTGCAACAAAAGGAATAGCAAACCTCCCATGAAAGGACTGCCTGACACAATAAAGACAAATGAAAAGTTAGTAATTTTGAAACAGAGCCCAGTTACTTGAAGTTCTCGAGTCACATCAGAACAAGGCTGGTGGGTTTCTGTAAACTCAGAATGCCTTCCTGCTCCCATGTGAAAGAATTTCCTTATAAAGATCATGCGAGAATATCTATATATATATATTAAGATTTCTCTTTCTATTTTGGACGCAAGGGGAAAAGAAATCTAAGAGTATTAAAGGAATATATACACCCTCAAAAGTTTCATAATGCGATACTTGTCGAAAAATCCTTACTAACATGAGGGCCAAACTGTTCTTTGCTTGATCTTGGCATACTAAACTAAATTAATTTCTTAAGTACGATCCTTTGTAACCGAAAGGTTCGCAATCAGATGACTAAAATAAAATAACTCAAGCACCATTTCAGTTTTAAAAAAAAAAAAAAAAAAAACAGAAATCTAAACGTTAGAATATCTTTGTGGTGGCGGACTGTACACTTACTCCATCCTCTGATGCATGAACACAACCAAGGGGAGATCTTCAGAATCCTTTGCTAACCGATAAGCAACTAGCCGATCTTCATCCCTAATCAATGTTAAAGAATCTGTAGGCTCCTCCAGATAACGTATGATACAGTTGTTGTATATCTGGAAAAGAAAAATGCTCTCCGCAAATCACTAAGAATTCTAAGATTCAAACTGACATACCCTCATAGTTAATTTCATACCTCAGCCAACAGAAGGGTCTCATCATCCCCAAGAGAACAAGCAGTGCTTAGTGCTCGAATAAGATCTTCACATTTTCCAAACTTTGGCACGGTAATGGTATAAGGACATTGCTTATTGCTCCCATCAGTAGTTATGACTGTCAAAGTCATCATCCGCATGGTTGTTGAAGGTAGCGGCAAGGAAAGGTACATAAATGGATCAAAAGTGACAGAAACCTTCTTGCAAACAGGACACACCAATGTTGATTTGTATTGACCCTACAATTAGAGACACGGGCAAAACTTGTTAGTGAATAAGTTCAGTATCATTCTGTATCACAAAAGGAGAAGAAGAAGAATTCATTTCCCTCAAATGGAAAAAAGCAACAATTTCACCATAATGTTCATGTCCTTCAAACAGATAACATAATATCATCAATGAACTTTTGGAGCTGCCATCTGATGTGGTAGAATACACAATTCAAACTCCTTGAGTGCTGTCTTTACAGAAATACATATACTTGATAAACTTATTTTTTTTTAAACTGGAAATCAAGCCTTTCCTAAGACATATATTCTCCAATGCCCAAAAGCTCATTACTTAAGTCTGCTCAACCAGTAATCAAATTTATATAATGATCAATGCCAAAAAGATTCCAGAGAATGTGGGAAGAGATACTCACTTGACACATTTCAACTATTACAGAATTATTCCGTGCTAAGTGATAATGCCAATACTCATCAGCAACATCTTCATCTGGTCGCCCATCTGCATCTTTGGCTTCTACATAAGGCTTGCATTTTACCCGATTGAGATCTTCGTGAAGTCCATCCAAGAGAAAAGCAAGGAGTTCCTTTCAGGTAGAATTTATTCAATGACGGATCAGAAGTTCCATTTCAGAAACTTTTACCCAACCAGTGAAAGAAAAAAGAAGCCAGTGAAATGACTTATCAACAAACCTGAGAATCATGCTGGTTATATCCACTAAATTGAGGAGCAAATCGAGCAAGCTTTGATTTGAACGTTCTTGGTGCAACTGGAGTCGCTCCAGGAGCCCATAATTTTCTTATCAAATCACCAAACGCTAAAGCAATCTCACCCTAAAAAGGATACAAGCTGATTAGTGTAATTATCCAAGAATTATCCTCAACATGTGCAGTGAACACCACAAAACACGATGGCTACATTTTTGGCATTAGGACTAGTCAAAATAAATGTCAGAAGAACATACATCCATGCCCAGCGGGTTATCATGATTTATCTCCCTAGCATAATCCCCAAGGAAATAATCGACGAGCTTTGGTGTGTGCGCTAAGCACTGTAGGGAACTATTCATGAAGCAAGTATTTCCAAGATTCTGTAATCCTGTCAATCCCAAGGAACCAGCTTCTGAGCTTTGATTAACAGATGACGTACAAACTCGGAAAGAATCGGAATTCCCATTGCAGGCGCTTCCATTTATTGCAAGGGAATTCATTCCATTGCAGAAACCCTTTTCATCCTTTTTCCCTTCTCTACATTTGATGGAATCTGATAAGCCATAAATTTGCAACTCCAGGAGAACCTACAATGAAGCATGCCAGGAGTAAGATAAGCTGCAACGCACCTCTATCTACTACCTTCCTCTCCCTTTTTCTTTTATGAAAACAATACGTTGGTCCATTGCTCACAACGGCAGAAAAAATTCAGTCTTTTACGCATTGCACTGATTTTCTCATTAACTTTATTTTTGAAAGAACTTGGACTAAAATAGAAATGGTGATACGAGTTCAACTTACAATCTGAAGCATGCTGTAAGGCAAGCAATCAGTTACAATCAAGCTGTAACATAAGCAACCATGCTGTAAGATTACTGCTAGTCTATGTTATTTGAGAGAACACTTCAACTCTTATCTAAGCATTGCTACAACAACCCATTCGAATGAGATGAAATCTTGAATTGAAGACCAACATATTTACTAAACTGCTTGTCTTTTGTCTACTTAAAACCCTATAACTGGAAATAAAGACCCTGCTTCTCTGCTTTTATTTTATTTCTTACATTTACAGACTCCGAATCTAGAATTATCCCATTAGTACAAACTTAAATTGTCCATCTGAAGGTGTCCCTTAAAAAAACTTCTGCTCATCAGAGGAAGAAAGAGGAAGTACTAACCTCCTGCTCTGATATTCTCGAACCATCTTTTATAAACCTATTATTGTCATTTAAGAAAAACAGAGTTGTCTGACCAGAAAAGTCCCAAATGCGCATCTGCAGAACAGAAAGTGTCTAAATCCATCAGCTTTTGCCCAAAAGTGTATTAGATTCATCATAGAAAGTAAGATAATTACCAGTTCAATATCAACACTGAAGATCTTGCAGGCTCTTTTAAAAAGTTCGACTGCATTATCCTGCAGTGATTTATAAGACATTAACAATTTAACTGAATATAATTCCTCCAGGTGAGGTGGCATAACAAGCTTTGCAACATAAGCATTATCATACATAAGCTCTTCAACCAAAAGAGAGAAACTGAAAGCCGTGTGAAATTCAAGTACCAATAGCCAACACAAGAAAATTTTAGTATAATAATCTATTCCATAGATATAAATATTCTGGCTTTTATGCTTCTCCAAATCTTTCAGAATTAGTTTCTTAAAACTAAACTAACATGTTGAATTCCATTCTTTGCAAGATACAGAAAGGGCGCACATGCACCCAGTCATGCAAGAGGCATCCATTCAACATCCACACACACACACACACACACACACACACACACACACACAGATCCATCATCCACCACAGGCACCCATTCATACAGAGCACGCTCCATTGAGTCACATATCCTCTTTCATTATACATGGGCTGCAAATCAGAAGAACCTCTTTGACTTTTTTGTTAATGATTATGCAAGAAAAAAAAAAATTCCTATTTGTGAAATAGCTAAACGTTCAGTAAAAGGAGCCTACAATTCCACATCTATCCACCTAATAGATCTTGATCTTATATTCTAGTAAAAGCTATGGTCTAGATCATTCCCCATAGAAATATTTACAGGACGCACAAATTTCCAAATTGTAATAAGCAGAATCATTATCATTAAGTACGACCCTTAGAGAACTGAGCACCTGGAATCATAAAAAGGAAATTGATGCAAAAGCTTGCTTATGAATTGAACTAACTTTTTTACTAATTCTAACTGCCAATGAGCTAGCCTCCCTTAGCACAGAAAGCCTGAGCTGCAAAGGGTAGACATCAGACATATCATCTTCAGCAGCTGAGAAGCTCCTGCTCTCCTTTAAAGCAACTTTAGAGTTACTATGCCTGCACAGGAAAGGAAAGGAAGACAAACAAGGTCATTCGAATGCCACAAGTATGCATTAGGCTTCTTTGAATGACAAACATGAGACATGCTTTAGCCCTTCAAAGAGCCTAGTCGGCAACCAAAGAAACATAATTAATCACTCAAAGCATCGTGATTTCTTCCTCACTTATATGTCCAGCGTTCACTAAAAAAATTCCATTATCGGAACTATCTACAGCTTCCTATTACTAGCGACAACCCGAATGAAATTGACATCATCTAAAAGAGCAGCGTATGATATTAACAAGCCATGACGGCTCGCACTCAGATTGACCCTAAGCTAAATGCATCACTTACCACTTAAGCGCCCGAACCCACATTTCGCCGGAGACCAATGCAAAGTCCCGGCCCGAGACGCCCACCTCGCCATCCTCCCGATCCCCCGCCGCGGCGGAGTTCTCATCTCTCCTCAAATTGAACGCGAGATCTGAACTGAAAATGTTGTTGATTATCTTCATCGGGCCCCCGTACGACGACGACGCCGGCGACGCCGCGTACACGATCCCTCTCTTCCCATCGGGCTCCCCCGGCATCGAATCGTGCGCGTCCTTCCACCACCTGAGACACAAACAAACCCCGCCACGCGATTCACATCCCCGGGAAATCCTCATTCGCTACAGACGCACTCGACCCCAATGCGAATCGCGAGCGAGACATCCCCCCGCCGGATCTCGGCGCGACCGGACCCCCGCCCGCCGGCGCCGGGACTCGGCCGGTATGCCGCCCTCGAAGGGCACGGAACGGGTACCAAACGGGACCGGGAAGGGGAGGCTACCAACCTGTAGGGCACGAAGTAGACTCGCTGCTCGCCGGCGTCCGGCTCCGGCAGCTGAGCCGAATCCGGCGAATCCCCGGCGGGCCCGTCCATCGGAATGTAGAGAGAGAAAGAGACAGGTGTAGAGAGAGAGAGAGAGAGAGGAGAGAGAAAATGGAGACTTGGAAGCAGAGAATCAGAGAGAAAATGTAGAGATGGTTTGAAGCTTCGCCCCGATTTCTGAATTTGCAGGTCAGTCCTTGGCTTTTTGGGTTCTTTCGCTTTGTCACCCCCAAACCTCCCTTTCCTCTGTTTTTAACCCCTCCCACCGGAAATTCAACAGGAAAAGAAAAAGAAGCAACCTGGGCGTGACTTCTGTTTTTTCTTTTTTTTTTTTTTTTTGAGTCGAACAGAAAAATTAGAT
Organism: Eucalyptus erythrocorys; assembly: GCA_014182555.1. Taxonomy (NCBI): domain Eukaryota; kingdom Viridiplantae; phylum Streptophyta; class Magnoliopsida; order Myrtales; family Myrtaceae; genus Eucalyptus; species Eucalyptus erythrocorys. The sequence goes on along the minus strand of CM024606.1, from coordinate 8,860,232 downwards.
TGAGATCATAAGTAAATTGTTACCCAAAAACAAAATCTAAACTTCCTCATTAAGTCAAAAGGTCTTGACGTAAAAAGTCATTATTTAATCAAAGATGAAATGAATACCTTGACCGATATTTAAAATATGCAAAAACCTAATAATAAGACTGTCTCATATATCATACATCGGTTATTGCCCATAATTTAATATAGAGGCCTATAGTTCCTTTTGAAATATCCAATTTTAAATTCAACCTCAATCTATCATGAATTTGTTACAAATCTTCTCACGTGTCTTATAATTATCATTAGTTTTTTTAAAATTATCAATTTCGGAGTTAGTTAGAGATTTATTATCAGAATCTGCGTCTCATCAATTCAATACCCTCACCTTGTCTTCTGATGTTGACAATGTCGATTGGAATCAATGGCCATTATTGAACGCAAGGCCAAAAGGACTAGAATGAAAGTTTCTGATTTTCTTTAGACAAAAATGGAAAATCCAGATTAAAATTAAAATTAGACTAAAGGTGCGTTTGATTTCACAAAAGACTCAAGATTTGAAAAATATTTTTTTGAAAAATGATTAGCATCTCTTGCACAAAACAATCTATGGAAAATAATTCATACCCAACCATATCCATGAACGACGAAATTATTTTTTATTCATCAATTACAAGAAATCATTTTCAAAAAATATTTTTCAAAATTTGAAATTTTCCATGAAATGACACGCCATCAAAGTAGGATAGGGAATTAACCCCTAATGCATATGATAACATGGACTCTATTCCTTGCAAATTCAAAACAACTTACAATCAACGATAGCTCGAATATATTTCATGGCAATTTCCGATATCAACTTGATAAAACCCTAATCTCCCACCATCTTCTTTGTCACGCGTTTAATAACTAGATCGCCGCGATTTTCTGCTTTATAAAAAGTAATGCTTGTTAAGACGATTTAATTAACAAATGCTCTCATGGGCTAAAAGCGATCTTTACCATAACTTTCTCCACAAATAAAGATAAAAAAATAAAAAAATCCCCATGATTAATCTGGTTTTCTAAGCTAAATCCACATGCACCTACATACTTATGATTGTTTCCCCACCTCTTTTTGCACGATTTGAGGATACACACACACCATGCCGCATCAATAAGTATGTTTGGGACTCTCTTTCCGCCTTTATAATATTCGAGTTCGCATCCCGCCTATGGCTGGCAACGTACGGCCAACCACTATTCCAAGATCCAGATGGGCGGATAGAATATCCATCCCCGCCTTCAAAATGTTCCTACTCTAGTTGACTTGCCGTGGCCGGAAATTCATTGCCCCTGCCCAACGACCTACAACTCGTCCCGCTTCGGGGCCGTGTCGCGCGCCGCGCCGTTGCCGAGCATCGGAGGTGCAATGCCAACGCTCCATGGGGTCGTGGGCGAGAGCCGAAACCACCTGAATACAAGCGGCGGTCGTGACGCCACACCCCCAACTCCACTATAAGTCGAGGGATCACGGGGCCGTCCTCGCTCCTACTCGAAGGACGTAATCTGTTAACAAAGGGCTCGGATTAGTACCGCCTAGAGTTCGGGGGGGAGAGAGAGAGAGAGTATAGAACGGAGATTGATAGTTACCAAATACTGAGAATTGATAACAAGAAATGAGCAGTAGCCAGCCAGCCGCAGGAGATAAGACTACATACTACATCGGTACAATCATCGCTCCTCGGCGGCATAAGCAGCATGGATGAGTGAAGTTGGGTACAGATGAACGAAGAGATTTATTAAGTAACAAAGTTACTCCTTGATGTTCAGTAAAAGCGTGAGCTTGTGTTGTAAGCACGGCCCCCAGAGTACGGACCTCTAGGCTCCAAACGGTCCCTCACGCTCCCGTAAAAACGAGGCCGGTCTTCGAATGAATCGTACTGATCGTTATCATAGGGTCGGTAGGCTTCCCCAACAGTTGCTGAGCTGGGGATCCCCCCGAAGCCCTGAGTATCCCTTGGCCCCATGCTGCTGTTAGAGTACTTAGCCATCAAGGCCTGCTGATATTGTTGCTGCCGCGCGCTCGACTCCCTCCGGAGGAACTCGTCTCTATGGCTAGCATGTCGGGTTCGGAGAACGGATAGTTGTTCTTGATATTGAGAATTGATTGCATTAATTTTCTGGCGAATGGAATGGACAAGCATGTCAGTACCGATTGCATTAGCGCAAGAATTAATATAAAATCAAATGGGAGTATGTTTGAAGAATGCCAAAAAGGCACTCTTTAATGCCAACTGAACCATCTAGTGCGACATCTTCTAAGCCAAACGAGCTGACTCAAGATAGGAAATCATGAACTAAATAAAAGCTAATGCGGCAATTCACAATATAAGAAATTTCCTAATCTGAAAATAAAACTTGTAGAACATCAACAAATCGGTACCAGCCATCTTAATATGCCATATCTCTTGATTTTAACAATAACATACCAATAGCTTATTGTACATTAAGCATCGGTCACTACATAATTCAAGCATCAGTTTACTTCTCCGACAGTCAGTGCACTCCACAGTAATGCATTTGCATAGATCTTTGACTTTAGGTAGCTTGTTTCAGGGATGTTTCATGATGTTAGCAGCAGGATCTAGCAGCAGGATCTAAATCACACTATATCTTTATGAAGCCACATCTGTGGCTTCTGTTTCCTTAGTTTAGAAGTTTCCAAGAGTCTACTTTGAAGAAGGGGTAACACAGCTCCATAGAAAAATTAATAACTCATCTATAAGTGTGCCAATTTTTGTATAGGAGTTCATATAGCAAGAAATCAAAGGTTTTATCTCATTGAAAAAGGTAATCGTTCATGAGATAATAAGAACTGGCTAGAGATATTATTCAAACATTAGGAAGTGTTCCCAACAATTCCATATTCAATGACTTCTCGGATTATAGAAAACACGTAAGCTGTTTTATGAGAAATGGTCAGAAAGACAGAAAAATGGAGTTTCCTGTGCTTTAAGAAAACCCAACAAGAGCAGCTAACCTTCAAAATGGTCCATCCGCAGTTTGAATGTTAACACCCCATCCAAAACACCCCTTGGAACCATCAGAAGAAGCTAATGGGCAATCAACGTGAGCCAAAAAAGACCCAACTGCCATACTAACATAACTCATAGTTTACGGAAGAGCTACATCGGCTTTATGAACAGGAATTCCACAGCATTGCGGATGAGAACAACGTAAACTGCAGCTTCTCTCTATGGATGTTAATTACTACAAAAGGACAAGCTCTCGGATGCCCAGGTCACTGTCACTTGACCTAACCTCCCTCTCCCTCCCATCCTCTCCCTCCCTCCCTCCCCTCACACGCACACCCACCCACCCACCCACCCAACAATAGATGAAGATAAAATATAAATTATAAAAAAAAAATAAAAAACCTTCTTCAGTATATTTACAGGAACACAGGAACAATATCCATAAAACAAACAAACAACATAGACAGATAAACACTTCCTCCAATTAAAAAAGCAAACAAGGCTATCAAAAAGACAAGCACTTTAAAGGGCAAGGTCAGCTCACCTCTCTGTGTCTAACATTTTCAGCATCCTCTGCATCGTTCAATTCTTTAGCCAACTTCGTAATGTCATCAAGAAATTTCTGCTCGAGACCTTCAAAAGTCTGAGAAAATGGGTCTTTCTCATATCCATGGTCCACATCTTTGTTGTGGGTCTGGGGTCTCATATCATTGTTGCCTTGCTTCTCCAAAGCGAGTCTTAAATCTGGCTTCTGGCCATGGTAGTAGGATCTAGATGCATCACCACTCTGACCTGCATCAGTACAAGCATGTTGCACGAGGCATAAGAAGTCCAGAACACCATTGGAAGGAGCACTATAGTTGACGGATAGCAATATTCAGTTACAATCAAGTTAATTATTCATTAAAAAAAAAATCGTCATACACTGAAAAGGAACAATAGAAGGTGCATAAAACTCCTTTCAACCATTACAGAGAAATGATTTATTAGGAAACTCTTTTGAATATGTTTAGCCACAGCTACATTAAAAACTCATTGAAGCATGCCTGTCCTTTAAAATATGAATTGTGGTGCTGCGTGCATGCAGTTCAAATACATGAGTTAATAATCAGGGAAAAGATAAAATTCACCACATACCAAAGCAAAATAATGACAAATGAATCACGTGAGGTGTAACACAGCAAAAGTTGTCTATTACTAGTATGAAAATACTAAAAAACTCAAGTTTCTAGACCAAATACTCCAGGCAAAATCCTTAACTAATGTATCAACTAAAAGTTAGAAGGAAGAACTAAAATTGAAGGTCATCAAAACAACCTTTGCCATAATAATCGGAAAGAGTTTCCTCAAATGTGGATAATTAGTAGAACCAAAGACAAATCAGCATCATAAATGGAACTTAGGTGACCTATGAATGTGGATGTGTGCATGAATACTGCAAGCAAGTAAATGTGTATGTGTGTGTCCACCGCGAGAGAGAGAGAGAGAGAGAGAGAGAGCTCGCCTTCATAAAGCACATGAGAAGCCAATGCACTTGATGGTTCTGATCCATCCCTTTCCCATCCACGGTGTCCATCTGCTCTCGGAGTAACATATGTATTATCCCTTTCAGGAGTAAAGGCTTCTAGCTCCCCTTGATACTGACCAGAACCATGATCCATCTGCTGACCATGCTGCATCTGAGCAGCAACATATGCATCTGCCCCTGCATTCATATATTGACCCTGCCGTCTCATTTTTCCTATTCGCAGAGTAATCACGACGATATCAGCCTAGACCTGACAAATACAACGATCAAATGAAGTTTGAGAAACTAAGAGAAATCTCTAAAAATGCTGACGTGACATTACATATGAACAAGGTAACATGATGGCCCAACCGATATATGTGACAATCGCCTATGCATCAGAAAAGAAAGAACTAAATTCTGGCAAAAATGAAAAGAATCTAGGCTTCTAAAGTAGGGAAGGCTGGACGAAACATCGTCAACAATCAGAAACAATTGTACATTAACAAACCAGGTTTACCCATCACATAGGAGTTGAAAATCAGACAAACCCATGACAGAAAAAACGAATAGAATGAGAACAGGCATGTCATTGTACATTAAAAACCAGTTTTACCCATCACATGGAAGTCGAAAACCAGACAAATCCATGACACAAAAAAACGAATAGAATTAGAACAGACATGTCAAGGGAGAATCCTTGTCAACAAGATCAACCAAATGAGGCCTAAATCGCAAAAAATCTAGCTTTCGTTCTCCCAATTACATACACACGAAGCTCAAAAAGTAGAGCTCTAATTTGAGAAGAGATTGCCAAGTCCAAATTTTTATCGCATTCCCAGCATTTAACTTACCCATGAAATCACATCCTAGCATTTTAACAGTAAATTATTCACTGATTCGCTTGAATTTTGCGTTGCAACTATAGTGCACCACCACCAATCTCGCTTCCGCACTCCGCAGTCCCCACCCCAACTCCCACAACCGTTCTCGGTCGTTTCCCTCGCCGCCGGAAATATAGACACCGCTCTTCCAGCGGAGAAAAAAAATCAAACAAAAATTCAAATTCAAGGACATGGTGCACGAACAATCGGCGAAAGCACGAACCTCCCGACGGCGGTCTGTAATCCGAGCTCCGACCGGGAATTCCACGGCGGCGAGAAGAGAGAGAGAAAGTCGGAAGTTGGTCGTTCTCAGCAGCACCGATCGACCCGAATCTCCTTCGAATCTCCGGGAGCTTTGAAGATAAAGAAGATGAACTGGGGGGGAGATTTTTGCTCCGAATCTGGAATTTCCGATGCCCTAATTTGTAGAGCCTGGGCCTACATAAGAAGGTGGGTTTTTGGCCTATTGAAATTGAAACTCATTCATCCAAGGGTTTTTTTTTTTTTTTTTTTTTTGGTAAAGCTCATTCATCCAAGGTTAATACCTTAAAAATCTCCAAACTGATACACCTATAATAAATTTACTTTAAATTATTTTTTTAATCACCAAAAATCCCAAATTGATATACCTTTGACAAATTTATCCCAAACTGGTACATTTATGATAAATTTACTCTCTATTAGTTTTCTTTAAATTTTATTGTCAAATAATTAAATTAAATGACACGTGATAATTGACCTAAGATACGAATTTAAGATTTTATGCTCCATTTGTCACAGTTTTGTGATTTTTTTGTGATATTAATCCAATTTAATAAATGGTATATTTGTCACAAATTTACCAATTTAGGGTTTTTTGCGGTCAAATAAATTAGTTTGGAATAAAATTATCATAAATGTATCGCTTTAGGATTTTTTATGGTCACAGGGTAAATTTATCACAAGTGTACCAGTTTTGGGTTTTTCATGATTAAAAAAATTGTTTTTGGTAAATTTGTCACGCTTATACCGGTTTTGAGTTTTCTAAAGTATTAACCCTTCATCCAATGAAATAAGTGTAGAAAGGGAAAAAAAAATTAAAAGCATAAGAATGTATTTATGGAAAAATATGGAATCAAAGAAAAAAATAAAATGCTGCTTGTCGAATTATTTCTGATTGAAAGTACGTCTTATTTCATTACATGGTAAAATTTAACTATAAAATTAGTTAAAATTGAAAAGATGCTTTTGAAGTAAAATGGTAATGTAAAAAAGATAAAATATATCTTCCATGTAAAGAGTAAGTGTTAGTTAAGTTTGAAATTAAATTAAATTAACAAGTAGTAAAAATTTATAGCATATTTAAAATGAAATTTTACTAAATATAACTATTAAAATAAATTAATAGGTTGCATCTATTTTAAATATGGTTTACTAAATTTCGTATTACTTTAGTATGTTTATGTGTTTACTCTTGCATTTGACATTTATTTATAATAAAATAGCAATTTGGCTCAAATAAAGGTAAAGAAAGACAAATCTAAGTTTTAACTAAGGGTACGTTTGGTAACATTTATGTTTAAAAATTGTTTATGAGAACAGAAATAGAAAAAAATATTTCTACTTCAGAGAACAATTTTTGAACAAAAAAACACGTTTGGTAAATTTGTTCTAGAAATATAAAAAGAACGGAAACATGTTTGGTAAATTTATATAATTTTTTTATTTCTTTTAATTTTTTAATATTTTTATTTTATTTTTTATTTTTCTTATTTTCTTATTTATTTTTCTTTTTTTTTTTTTTCTTTTTCCTCTTTTTCTTTTTTTCTTCTTTTGGCCGCCGCCGGCGACCACTGACGAGGGTCGATGGCCTCGCCCGGCCACGGTGAGGCTCGCCGCCGCCGGGCGAGCTCGGCCTTGTTGGATCTAAGCAAGATTGAGCTCGCCCAGGCCGGCGCGAGGTCGGCCTCGCTAGGTGCCGGCGACACTCGGCCTCACCGGGGGCCGGTGACACTCCGGTGAGGTCGCCGACCCTCGACGACGTCGCCGGCCCTCGATGGCCAGTCGCCAACCATGGCCGAGGCCGGCAACTAGCCAAAGAAAAAAGAAAAAGAAAAAAGAGAGAAGAAAATGGAAGAGAGAGAAAAAGTATTCTTAAATTTTGTCCCAGAAACAAGAAACAAAATTTTTTTTGTTTCTTATTTCTGTTCCAGATGTGTTTCTAGAAACAAAAAAATAGATTTGGAACAAAAACGCAAATAAACGCATTTCTGTTCATTTTTTGTTCCCTGAAACAAAAACAAAAAGAAAAAAAACTGTTTAAAAACAGAAAAAAGAAATAAAAACAAACGGGCCCTAAGTCAGTGAAAAGTTGAAGTAGATTTTCTAAGGAATATGACTCTAATGAGGATACTAATATCTTAAATATTGTTCTTTTTCACTATTTGCGCACATAAAAGCCCAGGACATTCTTGGAACTAACATAAATAACAACAATTGACAACAACTCTATGTAAACACATATGAAAATAAAATATAAAAATACCAAAATATCAATAAAAATATACATTCGGACGGACCTTGTAACTAATTAAAGAACAAGTACTGAGAAACCAAGTGTGCATAACAGTATTGCTAATTTTTTTAAAAAAAAAATCAATCCCTTTAATCAATAATTAGGATTATCCATTGCATGATGAAGACTCATTGCAAATTACGGCAGCTTTCGCTAGTCGAGGGGTCTTTTGAACTCTATGAATTAGACACTAAACTTGAATTATTAAGATGACTTCTTTTAATTCAATCGATGATGAAAGATCCAGAAGCGCCATAGTACAAGACAACTGTGGAAGGACCGTGCCCTCAGTTTAGAACGAGCTGAATTTGGCACGGGCCATGAAGCCGGTTCTATCGATGGAACTGGTCGTATTACTTTGGCATGTTGCGCTTCCTAACTCGATACAAACTCATAGATGTCATCCAAGCGCTTCGCAGAATAACATCAGCTCGATTTGGTTCTCCTTGGGAGCTAAAACCGAACCAAACTAGCTCAGGTGGAAAAAAAGTAGTGATCAAATTGAAGTAATTTGAACCCAATCGAACAGAATAACATAAAAACCCCACTAAACTGCTTAACAACGTATCTTCACTGCCTATACATCTTTCGGGGCATTATACCCTGCCTTCAAAGAATGACAGCTTTTGATGCATGACTTCTCTGCTAGCTGCTGAATGCCTTATCTTCATTATGCTCTCTTTGCAGTGTCATGTAGATCCTCCTGTCTCTGATTACAAAAGGCGCCTTTGCTGGCATCCGGAGACGGCTGAAGTTGAAATGACTTATGACATGCGATGCACCAATAAGGAGTCTAGATGCGAACATATTTTCATTTACAAGGGAGATACATAGTACTTTCGAGATATAGAAGAATAATACACCAGGAAATACAGTAAAATATGGCATGGGGAAATCATGTTCAGAAAAGAAAGCAGTATCCGACCTTTTGAAGTCGCCTAAAGATATGGGTATAGGGGATTTTCAACTGTTGAAGACCAGAGATCCGAATCCGATCCTGAAATTGAAGCTGATGCAGGTTAACTGCTGATTCAGCTCGTCCTCCATGGTTATCCTTAGAGTGTACAAGCCCTGCAGGTTAATGAGATTCATGAATATGAGCAGCTCAAGATCCTCTCACCTCCATAAGGTTTAAGACTTTCTATGCACTTGACAAATGTGAACTTGTCAAGTAATAATGAAAACCGGATCGAGAAAATTTATCACGGGACTCTACACATATAAGCTAGTGGCAATTCACTAAAAGGCCACATATCTCAGCATCTCTCTCTTGAAACAGCAATCGGCACACAAGCCAGATAAAAAAAAAAAAATCCTCAGATGGCCATATTGTACTATCTAGCATTGCTACCTTGAAAATTTCAAACTGTCTTCAACATAATCGCATTGGAACAAGGCAACAGACGAAAATATCAAAGCATGTGTAGTCGTTCGAAACTTACTGGAGGAGTAAATTTGGGTAAACTTTGGGTATGGGATAGCACAAATTTCCCTGCTGTGATAGGACAGGATATCTCTTCACAGAGATCGTGGGTCTCTGTATGGACTTGAACCCCGAAATATGTAACTCGTATCACCACTTTTCCATTGGAGAGATTTTGACCTTGAAAAGAGAAGCAACAAGTGTAATGACAGGTAAATGACTAAGCTGGGTGCAACATTGCATATATGCATGAAAAGCATCCGCAAGCACGCAAATGACTGGCCGATATATCCCCACTAGCAAGAGATGTATGAACTATGATGGTCTCGGATAAGTATATCCTATGAAAGATGACCAGTGTGGTTGTACATGTCACAGAAGAGGCCAACTGAGTCAGCATCAGCACACAACATTTACCTGTCTTCGACTATTCATGAAAGACTGGAGTAAAGAATTATTATCCTTGATCAATACACAGATTAATCAACGCAACTTGGGAACAAGTGATGCAATGAGATGGATCCCACATGAGTAGCAGTAGCAGCAAATCAACTAGGTTCCATACACTGCATCTGAAGGCAACCACATTCATCGTGCCATTATGCTCTGAAGTAGGTAAGGTCACAGATTTGCTAATGACCTTATGTCAACTAGCGGATCTATTATCATCCTCCTCTTCTCCACCTTACTTCTCTAAGAGGCCCCTTATTAGGCCCCCATATGCAAAAATGTCTGTTCATATTCTGAGAAATGATATTGCAATCCCTAAACTGTCATAGGCCAGTCTTTGCATAGAAAGGGAAGCAAAAAATTACACTCTAAGCATATGACTAGGCATCACAAAATGCTACTTTGAATGATATTGGATATTTGAAGGTTTTTCAACCAATTCAGGCAGAAGCAATGGATCTGGGTAAGCAATTCATCATAGTCAACAAGTTAACACTCTGACTCTTTAGCCTACAAGAAAAGGGACAGAACATTCGCATGATAACATTTCATTCTGGGAAGAAAAAGAGAAATCCCTATACACACTTCATTGCAAAGCAAGCATCACTTTTATTTTTTTATTTTTTTTTTTCAGTACGATGTACTTAAATTGACCGAAGAAAGGACCTGCACTCGACAGTCTAAAAGAGAAAAATTCTTTTGGTTTCCAATCATGCAGAACCCTCCAAGCAATAGAATCGAAATCAGGAGCAAACTTGTTCAGACACTACATCGCAATTATCCTCAAGCTAGGCACGATAAATTCCTAATTTCCCAATAACGAAACACATATTTAGGTACCGTGATGCAGGGGACTAGTATCCTATGCAAATGATGAGTGAGAACAAGCTTCTAACCCACATGAACGCAGACGAAGAGTCCAACAACAGCATAATAAGAACCGAGATTTTCCCATTCTACAGAAGGATAGAAGGGACTGATTCATTCAGAGTACACAACTATAAGATCATTAAAAAGTAGTACCTGTAGAAGCAGAGATGTCAAAGGTGGTCGGCTTGCCTGGAACCACTGGGTTAGGCGATATCTTAACATCGCTCACCTTCACGACATGGTCCCCAGAATTATCTGCAGTCACAAACCAGAAGGGGACAGAAAAAAGGAACCGATTCACACAATTGCCAAAACAATTCAATCGTAACCCTGTAGGACGGGATTCAATATAAGCCTATCAATCATCAAGAACACCAAAGAGACGAGTGAGCAGAATCAAGAGCGAAGAAGACTGACCACAATACTTGATGCTGGTGGCGCAAGCGAGAGGCAAGAGGAGAGCGAACGCGAACGCGAGGATGCGGAAGAGCGAACCCATTTCTCGATTTTACGAAAAGGAGCGATCTTGGCGATCAAAAGAGAGAGCTTTTCCGGTGGAGACAAACCACTGGGCGAGTGAAGTTGATCCCGGAGGGGCGCACTCGAGCAGACATCGATCCCCCCCTGCACGGATAAGAAAAAAAAGGAGAGAGATTCCCACACGCGGGAGTGGTAGACGCCAGGAAGGAAGGCGTTTGTCGTGTACTTGCCTCGGGACAGATTTTTTCTCTCTGTACCATGATTATAATGATGATGGAGTGTTCTAGAGAACGACAATCCATCTAACCAATCATGGAGCGGCTCATTGCCCCCGCCCTCTGTCCCTTTGTCTTTCGCCCGCCAGACAAGCCATGCACATGACTTCGTTAGTTAGGTAACTATTTTCTCTCTCTTCTGCCTAGAAGGAAGAGGCTGGTTGGCCATCGTACTATGAATGACACACCATGGACTCCCACTGCGAAACGAACGTGTGAATTGTGAACCTTGAAATGTAATTAATTTGATTTAGTAGATTTACCGAATATGTTGATATGTGATCCTATGATGGCTTTAGGGGAAATCCAAAATAATATGTAAACCTAACTCGAATCCATAAGTTAGTTGTTATAACTACCAATGTATAATTGACTGAAAAAAATAAAAAAAATAATCCCAAAATAATATGTAAACCTAACTCGAATTCAAAAGTTAGTTGCTACAGTTATCGATGTATAATTGACCAAAAGAAAATTGAAACGATAGCACGGACGGACTGCGTATTGAAATTTCTCTTGAAAAATTGAATCAGCAAGGAGGTCGGCTGGAGGAGTAAATCGGCCAGGTAATGGCGAGTGCAATGGAAGATGGACTTCCGCCTAAAAATTCCTGAACTGGGAATAATCGTTGGCCGTCGCGAGAATCAGTGCACTGGAACTGACAACTATAAGCAAGTCCTTGATTGACTTCCAATCAAGGAATGACAATGATCTGTTATATCGACCCGGCGCAATTTTCAAAAGGCTGCCAAACGAGACTTGGAACATGGAGCTTCGTAGAATAACAATGGCCTCGAGAAGAAACAAGAAAAGCGCAGCTATATTTGAATGTCACGTAAGAAAGATAGTAAAACCTTCATCCACCCAGATGTCCAGACACAGAGCACTAAATGCAGGGGGCAGAAGCCGCTTGACATCACTATTCCCCATCGACTACATAAGAACCAGATAACCTCCAGGCATAAAATTCATCACCCACTACACCCAAAGTATACCCTCCCGGAGTCGTTTCAAGACCTCACGACTGGACCATATTACTGCTGGGCACATTGCACGCGTTGAGCGCCGCTGGGCATATCATCATCCTCATCGTATGCTTCAGCCTGCGCTTGTTGCTTTCTCCGCATCTCCTCTTCAATATTGACATCGTGCAATGTCGTTTCCTCACACTCATCCAGCTCCATCTCCGTCAGCTGCGACGCCGGCTTCTGCGGCAGCACACTCTGCAGAGCCTCAACCTGCTCAGGGCTGAGAGATTCTGGGAAGTCCACAGTGAAGTGAATGTACAGCTTCCCCTTCATGAAGGGCCTTTGGTACATCGGCATACCCTCGTCGTTAATAGCCTTGAAAGAATCTGCATGTGTGAAGCACGCAAAATTTAGCATTGCAAGCTTTGCAACTTAGGGTTAAAAACAGCGCATGTCCTATTATGGATCATTTGCATACCAGGCTTGACAACTTCCCCAGGGTTTGACTTAATCAGGAGCTGCCTGCCATCCAGGTGAGTCAATACAAACTGGAAGCCACACAGAGCCTCGGTGAGAGAAAGGGTGTGCTCCACGAAGAGATCGTCGCCTTTTCTCTTAAATTTAGGATGCTCCTTTTGTTGGAGGACGAAAACAATGTCTCCTGTAACTGTATCCGGCTGCACAGAAGCAATAAACGGAAAGTCCAATCAATGATGATTCAAATTGCGAAACCAGGCCAGTTAAGAGACTATGGAGTTGCAAATTAAAATTCAACTAATACATACAGCTTCATCTGCTTCACCAGGGAATGTAATCTTCTGTCCATGCTGCATACCCTTCTCAACAACAACTTCCAGCACCTTCTTTTCCGGGACAACCTTGTCTCCTTTGCACTGCGGGCAGCGATCCTTGTCATTAATGGTCTCTCCTGTGCCTTTACATTCATTGCAAGGTTGTTGCATCTGCTGGATCATGGATGGACCCAGCTGCCTAATGGTCACTTTCATACCAGTCCCTTGGCAACCAGGACATGTCATAGACGCACCAGACTTCGATCCTTTCCTGTAAATGATTTCCGTGAGCAACCCCACATGACCCTGAAGCATATGCCAAAGGCAGTGAACCAAACATTGCAACGCTTACCCATTGCACTTAATACATATCACATTCCTAGAGAGAGATAGCTTCTTTGTAGTCCCAAGATAGAGATCCTCCAGAGACGCCTTCAAGGGATGAACCACGTCCTCCCCTCTTCTCTGTCTTCGTCCTCGGCTGCTTCCACCTGATTACATGAAAATTGCAACATTTAAGCATCTACAATTGACAAGACTCCCACTAAACAGGCGTTACCCACTAAAAGAGGTCTGCATCAGCCGGTGCCGATGAGCAAGTCATTACCTCCAAATCCACTTCCACCAAAGAAGGACGAGAAAATGTCGAATGGGTCATGGCCACCTCCACCACCGCCCATTCCCTCCTTGAGGGCATCTTCACCATATTGATCGTATATCTCACGTTTCTCAGGATCACTTAAAACCTCATATGCCTGCGCAAGCTCCTTGAACTGCAGTAGAAACACATAAAGCATCAAGCTTTGCACCAACGAAGGAACAAATGACCACCATCACTCAAGAGACAGCTCCCCATACTTCGCTCAACGACAGCAAAATCAAATTCCGTCTCAACAACGAGTACTGCTTCTTAAGATACTTTAACCTCACTATGGGCAAATCACCAACCACACAAGCTCAGCAAACCAGTTTTTCGCAAATTCAGCTGATATCTCATGGGGAAAAAAGCAAAAATTGGAACCTCGACTAGAACGGCCCGCCTAATTCAATCAGGGTTCCACACGAATCCTTCGTAACTTCCCACGCAATTCAATAACAATGCCTAATACGATCGCATCAGATATACTCAATCGGAATCCCAACCCCCTCCTAACCTATCCCCGCGAACCAGGAACGATTAATCATCCGACTACAGGACCTCGCCGGAAACCGCCCAAAAACCACGCCATCCGACAACCAGAAAAAAATCGGCCGCCGGCGAGGACGGACGACGCAGATTCAGGACGGGTGACGGTGACGGTGAAGGTGACGGTTACCTTCTCGGGATCGCCCCCCTTGTCCGGGTGGTTCTTGATGGCGGCCTTCCGGTACGCCTTCTTGAGGTCCTCCTGGGAGGCGTTCTTCGAGACTCCCAGGACCTCGTAATACCGCGTGTTATCGCTCTTCTTCGGCGCCCGCCCGAACATCTTGCACCCCCCCTCTCCTTTCGCTCGCTCGGTCGGTCGGTCGGAGGAACGGGATCCCGAATCGACGGCGATCGGTCGACGGTGCCGGTGACGGCGCGGAGGAATCTAGAGATAGAAACGATGAAGGAAGTGCTGGCTGTGGCTGTGGCTGAGGCTGTGGAGAGAGAGAGGGAAAGCAGGGGAAGTTTATAAAGGGAAGGGAAGGGAAGGGCAGCTTCGTGGGAGATGCTCGGAACGGACGGTGGAGATTTCGCGGACAAGAGATCGGGGCCTCCCTCCTCCTTCGTCCACGTCTCTGGAGTTTGACCACCCCCGGGGAAGACTCTGGAGAGTTTTTCTAGAACCTTCCTTCCCGCAGGTGCCCCGCTATGCAAGCTATGAAGACATATTCGGCCCCTCTCCGAATTTAAAGGAGTGCCTGGGTTAGAAGTCACTCGAAGCTCAGTAAAATAATATAACTTTCCTTTTCGACAATATATCGGGGGAAAAAAAAAAATCTTAAACCCCTTACAGACAAATTAATTTCTGGATTAATACTTTAAAAAGCATCAAATTGATTTTCACCCAAAAAAATCTCAAACTCGTGCACCAAATAAATTTACTTAAAATTATTTTTTTAATCATCAAAAACCCCAAACTAGTATACCTTTAATAAATTTACCCTAAAATGGTACATTTGTGACAATTTTACACAATGTTAGTTTTTATTAAATTTTATTATTAAATTATTAAGTTAAATTACACGTGACGGTTGACCCAGTATAATGATTTGAGATTTTACGCTCTATTTGTCATGGTTTTTTTATTTTTGTGATTTATTTGTGATATTAATCAAATTTAGCATATAGTATATTTGTCACGAATTTACCAGGTTTGGGATTTTTATGGTCGAATAAATTAGTTTGAGCTAAATTTGTTATAAATGTACAAATTTATAGTTTTTTATAGTCAATCGGGGTAAATTTATCACCGGTATATCAATTTGGAGTTTTTCATAGTCAAAAATTATTTTAGGTGAATTTATTGTAGATGTATCGGTTTGGGGTTTTTCAATATATTAACCCTTAATTTTTTAATAGCCAAAATTCTTGAGTTGATTTTTTACTATTTAAAAACTCAAATTTGTTTTTTCTTTTTAGAAATTTACACTCTGTTAATTTCCATTAAATTAGATTATAAAAAATTCCTAATAAGTCCATAAAGTGGAGTTTATTTTAAATAAGAACTTAATTTTCTAGTTGATTAATGAGATTTTCACCATTTACCTTTATTGAATTTTTTCTTTCTTTTCTCTAGTTTTCTCTTTCTTCTTCGCCAATGGCCAGTCTCAAGTTATGATTGCTACCAAAGACGACTGAGCTAGGATAGCCTTGCTAGGTCTAGGTGAAGGTTGTCTCCCTAGTGGCTAGCGAGGGACGACCTCACCCCAGGAGAGGTTGCCCTTAAAAGCCACAGGTAAGGGTTGCCCTTGCCGACCTCGAGGAAGGTCAACCCTCACCCAACGGTTGACAATGGTCTTGAGCCCTTGCCGACACTTATTGAAAAGAAAAAGAAAAAGAAAAGAGAAAATAAAATAAAATAATAATTTAAAATTTAATCGTCTTTTGACAAAAATGCCATAAATCAATCGGAATTTAGCTAGTCAACGATTGGTAAGGTAAAACTTTTATATAAAATTTTAATGACCATTTCAGATCCTTATTTGAAATAATCATGCTCTTACTTAAGAACGATGGCACTTTAGGTTTTTGTTTAGAATTTTCCCTTTAATTAATATTATGAAAAATTACAAACCAACACATTGGTGACAATTGAAGGGTAAAACCCCAAATTAATATATCCGTGAATTGCCACGAGTTATCAAATTTATCAATTTGATAATAAAATTTAATGAAATTTAACAGATGATACACTTATTACAAATGTATCAATTTGTAATTTTATGGTCAAAAAATTAATTTAAGATAAATTTATCATGGATATACATAACAAATTTTAATAACATGAAATTAGCGACCGCATGGAAAAAGTAACGGGAGATGTGTTTTGATAACTTGATTTTCAAGTGATTTCGTATGCATGAGAAGATTTCAAAAAGTTATTTGAAATAAATAATATATATATATCATGGGATACTCGGGATGAAACTTAGGGTGTGTTTGTTTTGCGAAAAACAATTTTCCAAAAAACGTTTTCCTCATTTTCCAGCGTTTGGTTCATTTAAGAAAGTGAGTCAATGAAAAATATTTTCCTAGTCAATGGAAAATGTTTTCCTTCTAAAGCTTAAATTCAGGAAAATAATTTCCCTTTTGAAAGAATCGGAAAACGTTTTCCAAAATGTTTTAAGGTCATTGCTTAATAAAAATTATTATTAAAAAGAATTTATAATTAAAAAATTTGAATTTGTTATTGTTATATATCTTCTTTTTCCTTTTTTCTTGTTTTCTCTTTTATTCATGCACCTGTGAACGTAAACCCCAACTCCTCCTCCCCTGTCTCCTTCTCCTTCGTCCCCTCCCTTTCGTTTTGACTTGCTCTTGTAATAGGAAATTATGTCCATTTCATAAAAAAAAAATATATATATATATATATATATATATATATATGTGTGTGTGTGTGTGTGTGTGTATGAATTTAGGTTTCATTTTCATTTTGAAAGTTCAAATTATAGATTTACTAAACTGATTGAGAAAAATCAATTTATTAATTAACATGGACTTAACAAATTAATTTGGAAGTAAGAGGCACACTATTGTCAATTGTTAGGTCAAATGTCATTCAATCATTTTTTAAATGCGATCATCACCAAATAAAGGAAAATTAACAATTTTCCTCGAAAATGGTTTCCCATATAACATTTTCCAAAAACGTTTCGTTTTTCGTTTAATGCTCAATTCGTTTCGTTGAAAATAATTTACAGTAAAACGTTTTTTGAACTTTCCGGTGTTCGTTTCACGGAAAATGAATTAATTGGAGAAAATGTTTTCCATTAAAGGAAAAAAGTATTCTAAATTTTTCCTCTGGAAAAGCGAAAAATATTTTCCTTATTTGATTTATCTTATCTCATGTTTCTACAAATCCTCATTTCCTCATTCCCTTTTTTATTCGAATTATTTTTTAACTTTATTTTTCTTTTTTAATTTGAATTATTTTAAATTTCCTTTTTCTTTTATATTTCTTTTTTTTTTCATATCATTTTTTTTGTTTTCCATATTCTTATTTCTTGGTTAGTCATTGACCATCTTCAGACAAACCTTGAGCTTGTCCATTTGGCAAGCCTCGTGCTCATTGGCGAGCTAGAGGCTCGCCGATGACTGGTTATGGCCATCGCCATGGCCACGGCACCCCAAGAAAGAAGGAGATGGAAAATAAAGAAAAAAGAAAAGAAAAATCAAAAAGAAAAAAAATTACTAATAGATTTTAAAAATTAAAAATAATTAAAAATCAAAATTTTAAAAATATAAAAAAAAAATCAATTTTAAAAATAAAATAAATGAAGAAGAGTATATGAAAGAGAAGATTTTTCTCACCGAATAGCGAAAAATATTTTTCACTTTATTTTTAGGTTTAATCCGAATAGCAAAAAATAATTACGTATTCATAGAAAATTTCTCATTCAAAAATATTTTTTGAAAATATCATATTTTTTGCAAAATGAACAAATCTCCATGACGCTTGACTTGCACCGAGACCGTGCGTACCCTAACCACTACCATTGATTACTGGAATTCATGCCCTAGCATTTCCCGCAAAAAAAAAAAAAAAAAAAAAAAAAAAAAAGTTTCGTTCCGGGGTCATTCACTTGTTTCTTCAGGACAGCCTCTTAATTTCGAATACTGCAATTTCACACTAGTCATCAAACCTTATCCCGTCTTTTCCCTCTTTACGGTATGAGAGTGATCTCTCAGAAGTCAGAACGTGAACAAAACGGCTGATTCACGTGTATCAGATAAGCTTGATCCAACGCGTGAGAAAAAAATTATTTATTTATTTTTTCAAACAAAAGAAGACGTGAATTGTGTTTACAATAATCATAATCTATTTGCGAGGAGCCACTACAGAATAGAAGTCCATCAAAATCTAAAGTGTAGTCCATCAAATTCAGGCATCCACACTATCGACTAAGTCATTCTCACAATTTTCACAATTCCTCCAGAAACTAAGTGATTTTTATGTGTAGTTACCCTATTACCATTTTGAGATGGGAAAACTTATCGTTACCAAGTAGTTTCCTTTGAGTGGGTAAATTCCCCACAAACTGATTTTTTTTACCGTAAAATTTAATAGGCATGTGTAGCGTGACTATGTAAATAAAAGATAAATGTATTGAAAATTTTAAATTATATTACAAAAGTGTAAATAAATTCTACAACTTATAAAAATTACAATCAAGTTATAAAACATGTCAAATTGGTGTGATTAAACTCTTATGTTAATTTTGTTAAGCTTGATTGACGGAAAATGCTGACATGATTTTTTCTCTATTTAGTGTGGCGTTAAGGTTAACTAAGATATTTAAATGACATCATTTTGATTAAAATCTCAAATTTTCAACCTAAAATTTTAGATTAAAATCTCAAATTTTATATTAAAAAAAACAAGAACGTTAAAAGATTTTTTAAAAATAAAAAAATACAAATAGTCCTCCCTCCTGTGACCGTCGCCCCACGTCGCCCCATCACTAATGAGGTGGCGGCCACAGGCGAAGGGTCTGGTTTTTTTTCCTTCTCTTTTTGTGTTTATTTTTTCACTTTAAGCCTTTTTTTAGTTTGTCTATTTTTTCACTTCAAGCCTTTTTTTAGTTTGTCTTTTTTTAGAAAAACTTTCGGATTTTTTAACCTATTTTAAATAAGATTTGATGTAAAAATTAGGATTTGAATCAAAATGAGATCATTTTAGTGTTTTATTTAACCTCCATCCACAAATAGAGAGAAAGTATTAAAAGAAGTTATGTCAATATTTTTCGTCAATCAAATTGAATAGAGTTAATGGAAGCACATAAATGCACAAATCTAACAAAATCTTAAGATTTAATGACACTTTTTGTAAATCTTATAACTTAATTATCTTTCGTGATAAATTTTATGACTTCCAGTGCGCTTATTCATTTAAGTAAAAAAGATTTATGGATCGACTCACACATAAAGATATTTTTTCCGTAATTCAGGACTCATCTATTTCTAATTAAGTAAAAGTACTGAAATTAAAAATATTATCCAAATATTCAGAAAATAACGAAAAAATCATATGAATTTAAGTGTCAATATTTATAAGTCGCTCAAGATATGTCGAGTTAAAAACGTTCGAGGGGCTGTCCGTCTTAACTCAGATTAAAACAAAAATAAGAAAGGAAGATCCATCTCTCAATTTGGCAATTTCTGTTTTTTGACGGAAAAAGCGGAAACACGGTCACTTTATCCATTATTGACTCGTTGAACTAATTAATGCCCCCGCAATTATTAAAGTCTCGGGGTCCCCCCCAACCACACAAATTCCGGAGCCTAATTTATTTCGATCCTCTAACCTCCCTCCAAAACAAAACCCAAAAAAAAAAAAAAAAAAAAAAAAAGCGAACCAAACAAAAAGGTCAAAAAAAGAAAAAAAGAGAAAAAAGCTGATTGTTGATTTTTCACCTGAGGAGGAGCCGAAAAGACCCGGCGACCCGCGCTAACGTGCGCCCCTCGCCCGCCCGCGGCCCACGTGGCGTCCACCGAGCCGGCCAACCCGACGGCGCGGACGCGACCCCCTGATTTAACCCCGCTCCCGGCCCGGCGTGCGGGAAAGCCGGCGACAGCGACGTGACGGCGACCGCTCACCATCCGCCGCCGCCGCCGCCGCCTCCTCCCGGCGCACGTTAGCCGGCGCCACCGCTTCCCCTCTGTCTCTATCTGCGGTGCCGGCGATTTTCTACTCCATCGCCACCTAACGCGGATTCGGAAATTATTCTGTCGCTCCCTTTTAGAGAGAGAGAGAGAGAGAGAGAGAGAGAAAGGGACGGTGGCGTTATTTGTTATTTTGACTTTGCCGACTGATTGATTAGATCAGACGGCCCAAAAGGCATCTTCCTCCCCAGCTCCGCTCTCTTTCTATCTCTATCGGGCTGCTGTTACTCTCTTTCTCTCTCTCTTACCTGCTGCTCGTTCCCCGCGACGTCCGCGTCTGCTCCAGGTGAAAATTCCGAGCCTCCTCTCGCCCAGCTCGCGATCTGCCGATCCGCATTGTTTCCACGCTCGGTTCCGCCCTCGATCGCTAGTCATTTTCTTGCCGCATTCCGGCGTCGGCTCCGGCGACGGCGGCCCGGCCTGACTTCCGTCTCCCGGTCGGATTTCGCCGTCGTTCGGGTGCTTTCGGCTGTCGCGATTGCTGTAGTTGCCCGGAAAACCTCGCTTAGGTGGTGTCTGAGCTTGAATTTTGCGCGAGATTGTCGGCTCTGGGGCTCTTGCCGGCGCTTGAGATAGGCCGGTCCCGCTGAGGAGCTCGTTCCGTGAAATTCTGCTCGTATTTGGTTGGTTTTGTGCAGAGCTGCAGTCGGATTTTGCTCTCACTTGGATTTTTGTTGAGAGACGTGGAAAAAGACGTGATTTTTATCTTCCCAATTCAGTGTTAATTTGTAGTTTTTCTCGAGTGTTCTTTCTTTACTTAAAGACTGCTTCTTGCCTAGTTAGCGTCTTGACCGATTTTTTACCTGGGTTGTGGAGGGGAAATAGAGCAAATAAAGCAATTCACCCCACCGCACACGAAGAGCAGAAGGTGTTCATCCCACCACAGTAAAGCCCATTAAGTATTCGTCCCACTACGTGCATCTAAGGTTCCGTGATACTGTTCACGGTCTCACAAAGTTTAGTAGTTGGATAGGTACGTTTCAGCTGAGGATACCATCGCATGCAAAAGCAATGTTGTCATCATTTTGTCAACATCAGAGGGAGTAGCTCTTTTTTTCTCACGTTAATAGGGCTAACGTCCAGTAATGGCATGAGACGGAAAGCAGTTGACCTGTAATCATAGTGGTAATTTACGAGCTGCTGAATTATCATCATGGTTTTGTGCCTCTTGATTATGTCTATTGAGAGTCTAATTAGCTCAAGTCAAGGAAAGTTCTATATTGAACAATAGAAAATGCTGACCTGTGGATAACTTGCTCATGCCTAAGTTGGTCTTGGCTTGAGTGGGACATTTTCTGGTTTAGAAACTTGGATTAGTGTCGGCTTTGACTTGCTTTCCATGTTCTATGCAGTTGCGAAAAAAATGTGAACCAATACAATCTCAGAACTTATTGATGAATTTAAATTTCCTCCCACAACATCGCTGTCTTGCGACTGCAGCTTGCATATTTTTTCTTCATGTGAATTACTTCCAGTCATTGTGTTTTAACTCATCCTGCTCACTCACAGTAACGAGCATCCCTTATATTTGTGTTATTCTTCTGTTTTCATCTTTAGTTATTATGAAATACACCCCGTCAATAATTTCACGCTAAAGATTTTGCATTTTCTCCACCAGGTTGGCTTTGGCTGAGTGGGGCTTACTCGCAGTATGGGTGTCTCAGGGAAATGGATTAAAGCCTTGGTTGGCTTTAAGAAGTCAGAAAAATCACCTGCTTCTGAGAACAATGAAAATGTGAGCATTTGTTTCATATATCCTCTACACAATGTTTCCATCCTCACGATTTCCTTCCAGTTGGACAATATATATACCAGTCTTCACTGAAGTCGCTTATTGTTCTTCTCCCAGTCATTTTCCTTGGTAGCTGCTTTTGAATTCGTGCATCATTATCAACTAATAGTTTTGTATGAAGGGCGAGTCAGGTTAAGTACATTTCAAACTTGAGATGTACCTTCTTTCCTCTACTGACCTTACTACTGACATAACCCTCCAAATAACAGTGGTTCGCATTCCTGTTATTGTACAGTTACCTCATTGTTTGAAAAAAAAAAAAATAGGATCTAGACTTTTCATTCATTTCATTGAACAAATCGGTTGAGATGTTTAGCACCCAGAATTCTAGTTGAGTATGGGCTAAAAAATGTCTCAATCATTGCGGGGAATCTGCAAAGTTAGTTTGGGGTTTCGTATCCCTATTATTGTACAGTTACCTCATTGATTGAGAAAAAATGGGATCTATACTTTGCATAAATTTGATTGACTGAATTAGCTAAGATGTTTGGCACAAATAATGCTAGTTGAGTGGGGGCTCAATATGTCTGAATCATTGCTGGCAATCTGCAAAGATAGTTTGGGGTTTCCTATTCTTCTTTTGTAATTTGTACTCATTCCTCAAGTTTCTCAAGTAAATTTCTTAACAGTGCAAATTGTGGACAACCAACTCTGTCATCCTTCTTTGTCAATAATGCTGTTTCTGGTTTGCCCAACAAAGTAGACAAATATAGACTCCAAGTCAATTCTGAGTATCATTTAGGCTGTATCGTAATATTGACTTGGAAAGTGAACTGGCATACTGCTTGTCAATGGTTTAGAATGAATCAGACAAATGGCAGACAAAAGGGTTGTGGTGGGATGGCGCTGACTCTGCCCACAGTGGCGTTCAGGTGCACCTAGGACCATCTTGTACATCTCATGATTGTATCACTGACAACCTCTTAGGAGTAGCCAAAATCCTTGCAATAAAAGAAGTGAAGAAGATTGATAAATACTATTTCTTGCCCACTTTTTACAGCTGGCAGCAAACATGCTTCTAACCCTCTCCCCTGACCCTCACTACTCCAAACTCTTGCTGAGTCACCCCTCATGTGGTAAATGCAGATATGAGTCTTTAGCTGAAAAAAGGAACGTTTTCCAATTCCTCTTCCATTTGCAATGGCTCCGTGGGTTTGGTTTGGTTACATTACTATTGCTTTTATATTGATGGTCAATGTGTTCAAGCTGTAATTCAAAACTCCCTAGTCAGTCATCCACATATGATAGCCTCCAGCATTTGTCTTTACTTCTCTTTCACAAAAGGAAGCATGTGGTGTTGCAATCATTAACTGTGTGGCTTTTGCCGTTAATAATAGCTCAATCTCGTCAACGGTAAACCGCTGTGTCCATTTTGGCAGTTATTTGCATCACACTACTAATTGCTTTATCTATGCCATGGATCAGCTATGAAGGCTGCTCATATTCTTCCAATTGCAAGATTTGTCTGGCCAAATAAGATTGTCACTCTAGTGGTCTACAAGTAAATCTTTATTTTTCTGGCTATATTATCTAGCTTGTAGAGTCAGCTTTACAATGATCCTTTGGGTTTTCAGACCATCTGGCTGACGAAGAACTTGAGGAATCCTTTCTTTGCTTGAAATGTTTTAGTGAATGTTAAAGGATGATGGATCCGGGGAGTCTCACTCAATCTAATATATTACCGTCTACAGAAAAGTTCAGGTAGTAAGTCTCATCACCGGAGAAAGCATTCAGTTGAGATAGACAGCTATAAACTTGAAGATGCATTTGATTGCAACGCTGCTGGCAATGATGAAGATAGCAAAATTCCCGATGCTGCTGGAACCCCTTCGACTTCTGTTCAAGTACAAGAAGCAACTCATGATCAGCAAATTGCGAGAGAAGAGTGGGCTGCTATACGTATCCAAACAGCCTTTCGAGGATTTCTGGTATTGGTGCTTTCACCATTTGCAGCATTTATAGTTTGTTGAAACATAGTTGTAGAAGCCTTGGGTCTATGATGTGCTCTTACCTGTCCTTCCTACCTATTTTCACTAAACAAATCTGGACTGCATGCTTTCTTTCCATACTTATTTTGGTAATCAGATGAACAATGGTATGAAGACACAAATTTTTAATCTTAGAGCTTGTTGTGCAATTAACTTGGTTTTTTTGCAATGGCAGATGAGCGAGTTCATCTTTGTGAATTGTGAACTATAATTTAAATGGAAGTTATCTTTTGATAGTGGGGCTGATTATGCTGCAATCAACTCAGAAATAGTAATAAATATACTACCTTTAGCAGCTGCCTCGCTTTGGACAACACCTGTTGTCTCAGATTCTTCTCAGTTCACTATTTGAGTTATTTATTATTGGCTCAATGACTATGATAAAGTCAATGATGGTGGAAGTCTTGAGGTTTGATATATGTAACTTGTCTAGCTATGAGAGTTATGTTAAGGCTTCAATTTGTTATTTTGAAAAAGAAGAAGAAGAAGAAGAAAAGTCCCATATCCTATCCTTCATGCCTCTGTACAGCATAGAGCATCATTATTTTTCAGCTCTCTTTCAATGTTTTAGATTAGCATTGATCAAGTAGTCTGTCTTGTATACACAATTAGGCTAGAAGAGCCCTACGGGCTTTGAAGGGATTGGTGAGGCTTCAAGCCCTGGTCAGGGGCCATGCTGTGAGAAAGCAAGCTGCAATAACTCTGCGATGCATGCAAGCACTGGTGAGAGTTCAGGCTCGTGTCCGAGCAAGACGCGTTCGTTTAGCATTGGAAAGTCAAACAGTACAGCAGAAACTTCAGCAGCAACTTGCAAATGAGGCCCGTGTTCGTGAAATTGAAGTAAGTTCGTCAGTTCTTGTTTTCGAGACATAGCAATTCGTGAAACAAATATTTTTTTCTCTTCAAATTTTTATGTGAAGTAGATCTGACTAATCTTATTGGATGCAAAAAAAATGAGAGCCTGCATGTGTAAGATCATCCCTTGGCAGCATATCAAGTAGGAAACAGCTACCTGACAACAGGCTGAGTTTATATGCATGATGATTGTTCAGTGACCTGAAATAGGGAGGCTGCTCTGATTAATATAAAACCAGAAAGCAGCAGATATAAAATGAAAATGTACCTTTTCTGTGACTGGGAGATGAAATCTGTTATACATGTTTCTGCTGAGTTGCATTTTAGTCTATCTTTTTGAGTAAAAAAATTGAAAATTGTCGATTGACATCACGAATTAATGGCAGAATAATAGCCTGAGAGCCATCTAGTATAAAAAGCTAAATAGGTGGAAATCTCTTGGCAATGCTTACATCACAAGAGTAAAGTGATGCAGTTTTGTGCTAAACCAATCTGTGATTGTGTTCCTGCTGTAATGTCCCCTACCAAGTGCTTTAGTTAGTTCTGTCTGCAAGTGCAGGAAGGATGGTGTGATAGCGTTGGTTCTGTTGAACAAATCCAATCCAAATTACTGAAGAGACAAGAGGCTGCAGCTAAGCGGGAAAGAGCAATGGCATATGCTCTAGCTCATCAGGTGATGACATTGGCAACCTTGATGGATTTATGAAGGACTAATTTGGTTAAATGCGTTGAATGCAAAGGCATGGAACAATGCAAAGCAATATAGAATTTGGAAATAAGTTGGATGTCTAAACATGCTATCAGAACCATGCTCTTGACTAGGTCTATCCTACAAATTCCTTTTGATGCTGTTAATTCAACATTTGCCATATATATGACTATGTGCGGACATCTATCATGGATGATACATGTGACAAACATGTAGATATTCTCGATAAATAAAACACATCTATATTATTGTCCCTACCCAGACACCCTAAGCATAGGTTGCATCTCATGAGATGGCTATTCGGAAGTACTGTGCTTTTGCATTCATGAGATCTCATAACTTTTGTTTTGAAACAAGTGCACTACTTCCCCCATGTAGATGCTCTGTGGGTGGTGGCTTCTCGTGAGGTCAATGCTTCAGCATGAGAGCAGCCATAAATCTATGCAGTAGCACCCTTTTTTAATGAGTTTTCATAATCTTGAGCTATAAAGCTGTTGATTCATTTTTAGCAGTGTAATTGCCTAAAATTGGCCAAACTATGACGACAGCAACATGCCCTTTCTTTTCTAATGAGTCCTCAGAGAAAACTTACCAGGAGTTTACAAGTGCACGTGTAAGTTTTGGTTAGTCTCGTGGACTGCTGATATCCATCAAAGGTTTTTTTGTTCACGAGCTAATTCAATGTTTAGCTTCTCAGGGTAGCTTGTAGTCTGCTTCTCATCTGCTGAACATATCCAGTCCGTGCGCTCTATAATGTGAAACCAAAGCTTGGCTTGCTTGAATTCCTATATGTTGTGGCCAGACTAATTTGAACTCTACAGCATCTAGTAAATGTGTTTTGAAAAGACATGGATGATCTTGCTGGCTGACTTTGAACTGCCTATTCAGTTCAAGCGCAATGCCACCTGGAGCTTACATGCGTGGAGACACTAGAATAAGCATTAGCACAATCTCAGGCATCTGAAAACATGGGAAGAATGTTTTTAAGAAGTGGAGGGCCTTTTGCTTTTATCATAAGATAGGAAATTCGTTGCTTGTGTAATGGAATTGTTAATGCTTTTTGTCGTGTAGTGGCAAGCTGGATCGAGGCAGCAGGCCCTGCCTTCAGGTTTTGAGCCTGATAAAAGCAGTTGGGGTTGGAACTGGTTGGAGAGATGGATGGCTGTTCGACCTTGGGAAAATCGCTTTCTGGACATCAATCTCAAAGATGGTGTTATGATTCGGGAGGAGGATTCAGATGAGGGTAAGAATGGCATCAGAACCCAGATGAAATCCGCTGCGAAGAAGCCGACAGTATCTAATCTCTCCATCCAGAGAACGGGCCCTTCTCAATCTGATGGTTGTGGTAGTTCGCCAAATGACTCAACCAGTACACCTGAGGTGACTCAAATGGTCTCTTCCAAGCCAAAGCCAAAGCACGTGACTCAGAATGCACTTGAAGAAGCCAACCAGAGACCTGGTGTTGGTACAAGATCACACAGCAATCCTAAGGAAAGATCCACACAACCTGATAAACAGGCAAGAAAGCAACTGTCTCTGCCCAATAACGGTGAGTTCTGTCTTACTTCTTTAAGTTCTGCACGTTGTTGTCCTATAGTTTGATTACCAGTTGAGAGTTTAAATGAATTTATACTCGTGCTTGCAATTTGAGATGAAGCATATGGCATGCCTCAGTTCGATCGACTTGGTTATTAGACCATAGTTTGACTAAAAGGAATTTGATGTTCCGCACAGCAGCTTACATTATGGTCATGGTAGCATTTGCTGGATTCTATGCACCTTTCGTATATCTCTACATTTTTCCTTTTCATTTTTTTCGTCTCTCTTATAATTAAACAGATGCTTGAAAACTGTACTTTTTCCTTTTTTCTTCATCTTCTCATTCTGGGATGGTCTTAGATTAATTGTTATATTCTGCATTTTAAGAGTTTCAGATGGTACCTGCATCAAGGTTTATTTATCATGGTGGCTGCCTAACTGTAAGAATGTCAGAAATAATTTAACTCAACTTTGTATACAGATGGAGAATAATATTTGAGGTTGATAACTGTACACGGAACACCCACATACTGCCCTTCTGTTGTAGAATCTCTAAAGGATTTCAGGTGAAGGAAGCATGCAAAATCGTCTCTTAGAATTAGCTGAAAAAACGGCTTTTTTCTAGATTCAAAGTTGACATGGTTATGTAAGTTTCGTAAAAGTTAGTCTGGCAAGGTAAAAAGGAGCCTCTTTGCATGCTGGTACTTTGTAAATTTTTCCAAAACATGGAAGTGGAATCTTGACACTGTAGAGGTTGTGAGCAGGGGCTTCTGCTGGGAATCAGGCAGCCAGAAATTCTGGCAGGACTGCTGTAAAAGGCACCATGGGTTCTCAGAAGACTCTCAAGGACAAAGCCAAAACTAATGGAAGAGGGAACCTAAACCCTGAAAAATCCGTGCCTCAGGCCATCGATGCACAGCCTTGAGATGTGAAAAGGAAAGGCGGGTCCCAGATTTATTCCATCAAGGTGCTCCGCTTTGAGAGTGTACATAGATGTCTATTGTTGCAGGGAGGTTCGATCACCTGAGGAGATTTGTTCCCCAGTTGCTCGACTATTATGACGGCAGCAGAGTGGAAGAGATTAGTTTGGCTGGTTGTAAGAATTAGACATGCGGGTCTCAATTTGTGTTGATAGAACTATAAGTTTATCGGTGTTGTGGTTATATTTCCAAAATAACACAGTTTATGTAGTTTGGTGCTTCTTTTACTTATTCAGTCGTTGGAGAGTAGATCCCTTTGTATTCGGTTGCGCAGCGAAGAAATGTAGCTAATGGATCAGCAATTGTGAATTAGGAATCTCTGTTAGATGTCTGCTGAGTGAAAACTATCTGTACAGATTGTGCTGTTGGTTCGACTTCTCCTTTATATCCATTAATACT
Organism: Eucalyptus erythrocorys; assembly: GCA_014182555.1. Classification (NCBI taxonomy): domain Eukaryota; kingdom Viridiplantae; phylum Streptophyta; class Magnoliopsida; order Myrtales; family Myrtaceae; genus Eucalyptus; species Eucalyptus erythrocorys. The sequence goes on along the minus strand of CM024606.1, from coordinate 8,831,419 downwards.
GTGTCCACTCGATTTTCTACTTTGGCAATGGTTTGGCGAGTTTTCTTGACTTGCCTTTGCTCCTCCTTGCCCTTCACTTCCTCGAGTGTTTGTTACTTGGCAAACTCAATCAGTTCATAATATGGGAAATAATAGGAGGATTTCTAAATTCTGCATGCAAATGGATTTTTTATTCGGTTTCTGGGAACAATTCTTAAGTATTTTAAGTAGTTTGGTGATTGTCCAAAATTTTTATTCTCGGAATAAAATTGCGTTTGGTACATTTCTAAAAATTTCTAATCCAAATCTTTTTTTAATAATTTTTATTTTTATTTTTTTCCTTTCTTTCTCTTCTTCTTCTTCAAGATTTGCCCATCGCCGGCCTTAGGATGACCGGCAACTTCATTGGAGTGTTGCCTGCCCTCGGCAAGGCCGTGCCTTGTCGGCCAAGCTTCATTGATAGTTGGGCGAGGCTCAGCCAAGCCTTGGTTGGGCGAGTGGCCTTGCTTAGATCTAGCGAGGCCAAGCTTGCCCACCCGTCGGCGAGGTCGAGGCTCGTCGAATCTCGCCTAACTGGTCGCTGATGACTGGCAACGATCGACGGCAATGGATGGCAGTGGCGGCGGCGATAGTGGTAGCGGTTGACGAAGAAGAGAGAGAAGAAGAATAAGAAGGAAGAGAAAAAAGAAAAATTAAATTGGCTTGATTCGGGAACAATGAACAAAGAATTAACTTTTTCTTTTATTTCTCGATTCTGTTCGAAATTTACTTTCTAGAAAAAAATTATTTTTTTTAAAGGACAATTTTATCAAATGAATTTCTATTTCAAATCTACTTTCGGGAACAAAAAACAGAAATTTTTACTGTTTAGTCAGTTGCCAAAATCATGCCCTAATAATATTGATCATACACTCTCACGCACACGGGGTGCGTGCAGGCACATGCACATATTCAATGATGGATGGGGATGTATTTCTTTAGTTGTTGTGCATGCCTTGCTGCTGGAGCATCATGAACGCGATTGTTGTCAGGGGGCAATGACGATCGTTAAGGGATAAACCTTAGGAAAAGGTCTGATGATGCGGGTATTGAGTACTATTTCTTCTTTGCCATAAAATTTCGAGAAGTAATCCCGAAGCGCTTCCGGGAACGGCTCTGGTGCATGAAATAGATTAGAATTAGTCATTCATTCGAGGCACCCAAAAATTTCGCTCCAGCAGATTATCTATGTGAGAAGGAACAAATCAGCTTGGTGTAAACATTGCATTGGAGCCACGACCGCTGCTTATGGCTCCTCCAACAGCCAGGAGGTTTCGCACACTTATGAGCAAACGTTTATGATATCTCTTCAACTAGCATATGGGACATTTCATATCTGCAAACAAATATATCATCTCCTCAAAGAAACTGTCATTTGCTCCTACAGAGCCAGTTACCTTCCCCTCTAAGATACTTTACTTTCGAGAAAAACAATGAAACTTGTGATGCTTGTTGCTTTGTCGATGGTTAAGGGAACCAGAGATGTAACATTTATGGAGCACCTGAAATTCTCGCCCATATCATAGCTTTCTTATGGTAACCTCGTGTATAAAGTGCATAATGGAAAAGAAAATAAGAAAGTGTACAACTTTTTCCTTGGCAAGCCTCACTTGAATCTCTGTTTTGGAAATCATAAGACGTATAAGAATTTAAAAATTGAACCAAACCAGTCTCTTAGCTTCTCTCTATAAAAAATTCTCACCCCTTTCCCTCTTGTGAATTCTAAAATTGAAGAGGATTGAGTGCTTGCAGCTTCTACTCCCGATACGTCCAAACTATTGAATGGAATGCCTACTAAAATGGCAGGTGATTTTTTACTATCCAGAGTTTGAGCAGAACCACCATCAATCAGCTTCAGCTCCTAAATGAGAGGCAGAAGAAATGGTGTTTTGAGGCCTTCAGGGTTAAAGCAGTCAAGAAGTGAGGTTGCTGATGCCAAAATAGACGGTTTTCTGGTGAAATGCATTGATGGCATAATCAATTTGAAAATGACCAAACTGAGACTTGAATCTGAAGCCATATCCAAGTCCAATTCCTGAACCGGGTTTTCCCTGCCTGAGAGATGGATTTCCTGGAAACCCCAGAACAATGTCGATGAGGTAGGAGAATCAACAGATAAATGAATACCAAAATGAATTGCACTCTCTCCGCAACCAATATCAAACAATATGACTACATGTTGGAGGTATAAATTCCACATATACCCCAATCAACAATATTACAACATTTTGGTGCTTTCTCGAGTATTGACCATGAGTACCAATTGTCCCTCACCCTCGACCTTTTTCTGACCCATCGAAAGATGTAACTACATGGGAACTAGTTAGCCAAACGATATACCCTTTGCAAAGAACCAACTACTCCAGCTCAAGATTTATAGCAATGGTTATAAGCTTTCCAGCAGGCCTCGACTTGTAAAATTACTAGTGCAGCTTGTCAGGTCTATGATGATAGGTAGAATGAAGGGACTTTATAAGGTCACTGCTTATACATTAATGCAGTAAAAATCTGTTCAATGAGAATTTACAAGGAAAAGTTTTTCAACTTGCCACTCACTGATATACTTGTCAATAAATAGGAAATGAAAGTTACCAGGTACATGACGACCAGAGCCCAAGTCTGTCCCACCATCCAAAAATATTGCACCATCTGTTCTCTTGTTCTGATAGAGTCATAGGCAACACAAAATATATCTTCGTATGAAGATGCTCCATTTGACAATTGAAGATTATGCTAATCAAGTATTGAAAGATAAATTTGAAATTTTCCACAACCCCGCTTCATTTGCATCATGCAACAATGAATATAGCCAATGTATTTTCTCCCATTGATTTATCATAACAGACAGTATCAGTCTTTCAGATGACAGTGGAAGCTGGTGAAGGCTTAAATGCAGGTAGAAGAATACTGGTGTATGAACAAAAAGGCTTAGAGAGAATGTAGACCAAGGGAGCAAATCCAGGTAGAAGAAAAATCAGAACAACAAACTCCAGTTTCAGAAAAGAGACGAACCACTTAGGAGAGTAAGGAAGATGCGATAAATTGACTTGAAGCAGAAAATAAGCACAGCAAAACACCCCACCAATTATGGTATTTCAGCTACATAATTAGCGATATCAACCAACATGAACAAGGTTTGGCAGAGTGCCCTCACAACATACGCATAATTAGAGGCATCTCTACAAATGGAACAAACACTACGAGCAGGCCATTCTGGCACATGTAACAGCATTGCAAAAAGCAACCAATGTGGAACTTTTACACATGCAGCTTTTACTATGAAGCCAGAGAAAATGCAAAAAGAACTTGATGCAAGTCTTGACTATCAGATACAAGTACAATGATGACGCCGAAGCATACCAGAGGGAATGTTAATTCGCTGTTAGCAACCAGGCATGATCTCCCAGCTCCAATTGCACCCTCACCATAGCCTCTCACACTGCTAAGACCTCCAATTGCAAATGCTTGATATGGAGCCATGTCTCCTACAATCGAACCGCCTGTCAAACTGTCAGTCCAAGTGTTAAGTGAGTGGCAATTGGAAATGTCATGTTATAAATTATGACATAAAGTATCTCGAGACAGCAGGTCAAGATCTTAAAACTTCAAGACTAGTCAGGCAATAAAGTACAGTCCGCAGTGCCTGCTCATTTTTAACTATAAGCTCATCCTTCAGTCTCATATTTGATGTCGAGTCGTCAATACGGCTGCTATCCTATTTGTAATTCTTAACTTCCAAAGCATCAACAAATGCTTCCACAATGAATGTTTATATAGAAATACCATCAAGCTTTTTCAGAGCTTCTCTATATTGAACTTGAGACTCGTATTGATACCCAAATTGCTTAACACTCTAAACTCTGGTTTACCAATAGTCCTTTCTCTTATGCTTCTTTCTTTCAAGTAGTGCTGAGATTTTCTCATTCCAAGATTAAATTGCCTCCATTTCAGTCTTTTCTTTAACCACCTAGCTTTACAATTTGACGAATTTTGCAATGACCAGTAAAAGCCCCGGTAAAGACATGTCAACTGGTCAGTGGATCTTTTTGAGCAGATCATAACTGGAAATCACCTTGTCAAGAGAAATGCAGGGCCCAACTTGACTCCCTTTGATGCGACAAATTTGAGCTTATTAAATATGATCCACTTGGAAAGAAGTGGAATTCCTTGCTCTATTTGAAATCTAATCTGGCAGCAACACAAATATGAATTGTTAAGGAAATTCAGATACAATGTTGAAACTCAAGCATAAGATTTGGACAATATCAAATTCCAGATAGCAAAGATACATTACACGAAAAAAGCTGTCCTCATTTGCCATCGCATATTGAGATTCTTGCTTTAAAACCACCATACTGTCGTGGGGATTACCGCTGCATTTCAGGCAATACCGAGACGTTATTGAACACGATTCTTAATGCTGAGGATTTTGTGTAAGAAGCCTGAATTACCTGCAAGTGACAGGTAACCCATCAAGATCCCTGCTTATGGAGCGACCCTCATCGTTTAGAGGCCGAACATGCTGCATGACTTACAATAATTAGTTTCTCAAAGGAAAAAGCAGTGACAATCGAATAAAAGATATCATCCTATAAGGGCACAGATGCTCAAACTAGATTGATTGCTTTTGATTGCAGTGGTATAAATCCGACCTTAAATCTGATACTTGTTGTGCTGCTCCAATTGGAATTTGCAGGCTCTGTTAGGTCCAGTCCAACCGAGAATTGCGACAGATTCACACCTCCACTCCCTGATTGTGAGAAATTATCGATAGGCGTACCATGCACCCCAATCTCAGGCGAAACAGAATGCTGGGGCACAATCACCATATCAATATAATATTCTCTATAGACGCAACTGGTTTAGAACTTCACATGAGCATCTACCCACCACTCCTTACAGAAAAGCACCATTTTTATAGCCCGCCCTTTATGAAAGGAAACACGTACCAAATTACCTGAAATACAAATGACTGCTGAGAAAGCCATTCAGGTCGTGGCCTCCTATAAGCAATTAACGCATTGGAATCATACAGGCCCTTATCCCACGAAACATCAAGCTTCTCGCTCCCACCAAATAGGTTTGGGTGTTTGATGCAAAAACTAAAACCAACAAACAAAGCTAATAAAGATACTATAAAGCCAAAAAACCCAAAAGGAAAAGTTTTAAATACAGACAAAACAGAGTCCAACTCGGGCATCAAACGGATGTAACAGCCAGAAACTTTACCTCCCTATTATAAGTGAAAGCGGATTTTGAGAACCCCTGCAATCGAACAAACCGAAAATGAAGCACTATTTGGGGGAAAAAAAAACAGCAAGCAAAGTGCTTCTCTCTTGAAACTTTCTTCTCCGCTGTCTCGCATTCACTCTTTACTCTTCCCACATTTTCCTTTCCAAAACCAAACAAGTGGAAATAAACCACTAGCACAATCAACAACATCAAGACAGAGAAGTTGAAGAGAACCTGAGCGAGGGAAGCATCAGAGAAGAGCACAGCTTGTGAGAGAGATCGACGTTAACGTCGATCTTGGCTGCGCGACAATGCGACGACAGAGAGTCAGAGAAACCAAAAAAAGAAAACAGAAAAACACAACCTTTACTTCAACAAAACCACCACCACAGAGCGCCGTGGCGAGAAAAAGAACAAGAAAACAAAGAACACGGCAAGTGCTCAGCGACCCCGGTTCCCATCTCTCCCGAGCATTTCGAGCCTACCCAAGAACCAAAAAAGCGAGCGAGAACAGGAGCAAGACCGGACCTTTGCCGGCGTGGATGCTCTTCTGAGCTCCCATCCAAAAAGGGTCGAGCTTCAATTCGGGAAGCGGGCTCGATCAATCGCCATGGCACGGCCTTTATACACTCACGGAGAGAGAGAGAGAGAGAGAGAGAGAGAGGAGACTTGGGGGAGAGGGCAAAGGAGTCCTCGTCTCTGAAGTTTGTTATCTGCTTTTTCCCTCTTAGCTTCTTCGTCTGCAGCTGCACGAGGACGAGAGGCTTGGAGGTGGAGGCACTCCTTTTTGTTCCTTTCCTTCTCATTCTCATGATATGGTGTCCAAAACAATTTTTTTAATTTTTAATTTCTTTTTTACTTTATATAGAAAGTAAAAATCTTTACAAAGATTTCCAACTTAATGTTTTATGTAGGAACAATTTCATGAATTGCCCCTTATGATATTCTAAAATGCACTATCACAGCATGGTAAGGCAAAATTTTTTGGCAAAATTAGTAGCTTGAATGGTCGACTAAAGGCCTATTTGGTAACTATTGTGTTCCTAAGAACAAATTATACTTAAAAATATATATTTTTTGTTTTCTGGATAAGTTTCCAAGTATGTTGAAGTGTTAATTATTCAAAATTTCTATTCTCATGATAGAAATATATTATAAATACGTTTGGTAAGATTTCAAATTCTTTTGTGATTTATAATTTAAATTTTTTAATAAGTTTATTATATTTTTCTCTTTTGTTCTTTTCTGTTTTCCTTTTCTTCTTTCCTTTTTCCTTTGGTTAGCAACCTCGTGTTAGAGCATAACCAACCCTCGACTAGGTTGACCTTGCGATGGCCCGTTGATGCTCCGACAAGGTCATCGACAATCGGTCAAAGGAAGAAAGAGAAGAAGAAAAGGCAAAAAGAAAAGAAGGAAAAAATAAAAAAGAGGCCAAAAATAAGTTGGACTTAATTTTAGAATTATTCCGAGGAGTAAAGAAACAACTTTTTTTGTATTTATTGGTTCTGTTCCAAATCAATTCTCGATGACAAAAAGGTTACCAAATGAATTTATGTTCTTTTCGTATTTCAAGGAATAAAAATAATATAATCAAGCACTATTTGACTAGTTGCTAAATATAGCCTAAGGCTCCGTTTGTTTCAAGAAGTCATTTTCTAAAAGAATAGCTATATTTCCCAATGTTCGATTGAAATTTAAAAATGAATTATAAAATATTTCCCGTTATTTAGTAAGAAAAATCTTTTCCTGCATGCGCTCATTTTCAATAACTTTTTTATTATTTTATTTTATAAAATATATAATTAATTTTTTTATTTTCTTTCTTTCCTTCTCTTCTTCTACAACCTTGGCCGGTGATCGGCCACAACTAACCATTGGTGAGGCGCTATGGTTGGCGACTAGCCAAGTCCAAAGAAAAAGAAAAGAAGGAAAGAAATAAAAGATTTTTTTAAAATATAAAAATAAAAAAGAAAAATAAAATTTCCTACAGTATGAGCGGAGGAGTTTCCACTCAAGCATGGTTAGAAAGTATCACACACGAATAGAAGTTTCAACATGTGTTACTTTGGAACCTAGTAGCAGAGAGAGATCTTCTTGAGGTAAAACGAAGAGGATATTAATAATATGTTGGTTGGAAGGTCTAGAGAACCAACAATAGTTATTTATTACTATTAGACCACATCACATGTCCAAAATGAGGAAAAACTTAATAGTGTATCATTAGCACATGCCTCAAGCTAAACAAAGTTTCCACTTTCCTATGGTAAGAGCAAAGAAGTTTCCATTCAAGCATGATTAGGAAGTATCACACACGAATAGAAGTTTCAGCACATGTTACTTTGGAACCTAGTAGTAGAGAGAGATTTTCTTGAGGTGAAACAAAGAATATATTAATAGTGTGTGAGTTGGAAGGTATAGAGAACCTACAATAGTTATTTATCACTATTAGACAACATCACATGTCCAAAATGAGAAAAAACTAAACAGTCCACCACCGGCATATGCCTCGAGTCCTACAATAAGAGCAAAGAAGTTTCCACTCAAGCATGATTAGAAAGCATTACCCATGAATAGAAGTTTCAGTATATGTTACTTTGGAATCTAGTAGTAGAGAGAGATTTTCTTGAGGTGAAACAAATAGGATATACAAACATCGATTTGCTAATGTGATGGTTACTCATATAGCAAAAGCAGATTGATTAAAAAAAAGGGGTTATTGCTAAGATCTCTCACGTATAAATCAAAAAATGTGAGCATTTAATTTATAGGAAAAATTGCATTGAGTTGACCCTTAGTATAAAAATTGTCAATCAAACCTTACATGCATCTATAGTGTAGGAGTTGGCACTGATCTCATTGAGATATTCCATATGCAAAGCTCAATTTTAATGCATCAGTGAAGAATGCCAAGGAATAGTAGGATATAACGAAGTCGGGGACTCGATCCCTCCATTTTCTCTCTCGAGGTGTTTGATCTTACTATGTAATTTCTGCTTTTAGGGTTGTAGCTTTGTGGTTTTCCCCGTTTTCTCCTTTTTAACTCTTAATGGCACGTTTGTCATCATGAGTGCCAGTTTCATTGATGTTGAGTTTGTCTTGTAAAGCTCGTTTGGTTAAAAGTCGGTACAAATCTTACCTTACAAAAAAAAAAAAAACATAAAAAGGAAATGATAATGTGTTTGATGAAAGAAAGTGAGGTGGAAGAAGTTATGGAAAATGTTTTATTTTTTTGAGAAATGAAAAATATTTTTCCCTATTTTTAAAGGTGTTTATTAATATAGCGGAAAACGTTCTTTAACTAATTAATTTTCTGTATGAAACGTAGAGGTGGCAAATGGGTAGGTCGAGTCGGGTATGGGTCGGGTCGAAAATGAGTCGACCCATATTCGACCCATTTAACCCATTTCACCCATATTCTCAGTAGTGTAAATTTAATGACCCATATTTGACCCGACCCGTATCCGACCCATACCCGACCCGACCCGTATTCTAAAATCTATTTATTGTTAAAACATTTTTATGTAATACAAAATTTTTAAAAATTTTATGCAATACAAATTTAATGAAAATTTTTTATAATTCTTTTAAAAATATTTTTAAAAATCGAATTTTTAATTTTTGAATATATTTTAAAATTATTTATTTATTTTTTAAAATATACTTTTAAATTATTTTTATTTTTAAAAATATATTATTTATTTTTTATATTTTAATAAATTTTAATAAATTAAATCTGGTCTTATTTATTTTAAAACCCATTCAACACAGGTTTGTTTTGTTCTGCGCTCGTGTTTCTTCTTCTTCTTCTTTTTTCTGTTTTCTTTCCTATTTTGTATATTAGAAATTTTTATATTTGCACAAATCTATGGTACAAGGTCAGTTTTTATCACAAATGAGTGGGAAAACTTCAGTGTCTAGGAAAAAAAAAATAGAATAGCTCGAGTTTCTTATTCAAAGGCTCTTTTCATTATATATAGAGTGGATTATTTAGTTTAGCACGGGTTTTACATAATTTACTCCATTTTATTGTCCATTTTGTACTTAATACTATCCATTATAAAGATGAGTTTTGCAATTTGAGATTTCTACTAGAAAGAAAGGAATTGGATATTCATTGCACAACTCAAAACAATTTAACTAACAAAGGTGTTACAAGAACGTAGTTTATATGATTTACCTATCCACTAATCAAGTGACTTATGTCCCTTAATGAAATGAGGGTTTCTTGAATTTGCATGTGGTTAGGTTTGGCTATCGAGATATAGGGCTCACCATAACGTTTGATGAAGAGCCACTTCAAACAACGATTGATGAAGAGCCACTTCAAACAGGAGCACCAATGGAAACAGGAACCGGAAAGCCGCTTCAAATAGGAACCGGAAAGCATCGACCAAAACAAAAAGGGAACAAAGCCACTTTGAATAGATCCGACGAGGCCTGTCGCTGGCCCGTGCCCTACCGGGGCTCTTAGGTGAGGAATGAAGAAAAATAAAGAAAAAAAGAAAAAAATTGAAATATGAAAAATAATTATAATTTCGATTTTTTTATTAAAAATATATTTTTATAAATTAAAGAAAGGTCAAGAGTTTAAATTTTAAAATGGGTTATAAGGGTTTAGACTATTTTTTTTTTTTTGTATTTTACATTCACTAACCCATTTTGATCCATATTTAATTTTCAGTTGACTCATTTCCGACTCATATTTAATCTTCACTTGACCCATTTCCAATCCATATTCAACTTTCACTTAACTCATATATGACCCATTTTACTAAAAATGGGTCATAATATGGGTTTTTGACCCATATTGCCACCTCTAAATTGAAACGGACGTTGGAAAATCCGAAATGTTTTCTAGAAAATTATCTTTCATAAAATAAACAAAGCTGAAAGTTCTTTCCAAGGATAAATTCATATCCCTCGTCCCACACCTCTTCTTTCCTCCTTGAGTTGCAATCTTGTTCGTTTTTTTTTTCTGCAGACGCGATTTATGGCTTTTTTGTTTCATTGACGGGAAATTTTATTGACTTGGCTATGCAGGTGTTCATTTAAGAGCATGTCGTGAATGTAACATTTTTTTTATCTGTTATAGAAAAGTTTATCTGTATTTTGTTCCACAATAATTTATTAAAGAAGTAGATTATTCATGACGAGATAGAGTTAAATTGGAAATCGAAATCCTCACGGTGATCAAATAGAATTGCCAAAGTTTGGACTTCGGTCAAAATAGTAAAAGAAATATGAGACAATTTTTAAGAAATAGAGCTAAAGAACACCTGCTTTGCTTGTGAAGCCAAAAAAAATACAAAAGGTAAATCGAGTGATGGAGATTTGGTCTACATGGGGATAAAAATTAATATACATAATTATCAAATAAGAAATATTTAAATTACACGATATAAGAAAGTTTAACTTTATTGTGGAAACAACTGGAGATTCGAGAAGTCATCATTTGAAGTGTTAGCCGTGTATTTTCTATACAGGGATAATGACTTAAATGATTGATGATCCGTTAATTTTTAATTTGTTCAATATGTTCCATAAACTTTTGATACATATTTAATTTAGTCTCTAAATTATATGAAGATATTTATGTTTATGGACAACATTGAATGTTTTTTATATTGTCCATAGACTAAATAGAATTTTATCATAACTCTAGGATTATATTGAACAAATTTAAAATTTAGAAATCACATAATACATTAAGCTAAAGTTCAAAGATGATATCGAATAAATTAAAAATTTAGAAATTACATTACATATTGAGTCAAAGGTCATGAATTATTCGTGTCATTTTCCCTATTGGCAATTATGATTTTACCCCTCATTTACTATTATATGAGTGTAATATATGATTGATTTAATTAAAGAATTTAATACAAAAGTTTGAGGTTTGCACTATTACACAGACAAATTAGGGCTAAAAAAAGAACAAAATCCCGCAAAAATAAAATAAAATAAGAAAATAAAATTCGCCTAAGAACAACGATTTCGAATTGCCCACCTCCATTACAAATCACAAACCCGCCGACGCCGTCGCCGCCCTCCCCTTCCTCCCTCCCTCCGTCCCTGCCCGCCGCCGCAAGCGGCAGCTCTCCGCCCCCCGCCGTCGCCGATTCCCGCCCGGCCGGCGGTTCCCCGAGAAGCGCTAGGGCTGTGCTTGTTGCCCTCCGATGGGGAAGAACGAGAAGACGGGGCTGGGTCGGGCCCTGGTGAAGCACCACAACCAGATGATCCAGCAGTCCAAGGAGAAGGGCCGGTCCTACCGGAGCAAGAAGGTCCTCGAGTCGGTCACCGACGTCAGCAACATCGACGCCGTCATCGAGCAGGGCGAGGAGGCCGAGCTCCTCCTCGCCGCCGACCCCTCCTCCCGCCCCGACCTGCCTATCAGATTGTACGGCCTCACGGCTTTCATTTCCGCTCGCTTGAGCTCTTGAATGAGTGATTTTTATCATCTTATTGGAGCTTCGCGTTGCCATTTTTCGGTTTCGGATTAGGTTGTTTAGGTTTTTATTGTGAATATGGGGTTTCCGTCGGCGTTTATCGTGTCTGATCGAGCTTGAGATGGATGTTGTATCGACTTCCGTAGTTCGGCTCGGGTTCCGCCTGCGAAAGGTGCTCTTTTGCTAATCGATGCTGCTCTGTTGGGCGGACGTGCGGTCGCCTGACCTAGCAAGTTCTAGCAATCAAATTTGTAATCTACGGTCAAAACACTATTTTTTCTGTTGGTTTTTGTCTCGAGGATATATTGTAGTTTCCTTGGTGGTTGATTGTATGCAGGATTGAGCCCAATCTGATAGTTAGAATTTTCGTTTTTATGTATATATCTTGTGAAGTGCGATTATATGTTACTTAAGAAAAAAAAAAAAACTTTGTATGGTGATTAGAAGCATTGAAATCTTGATGTATCTGCATGTCAAGGGTAATTGTCAGACCACTTAACCTATTGAATTCGTTTTAATTTCTGGGTATTACTGTTACTGTGAACTTCCGATTCTCTTTGAGATTGAGAACACATCTGACTCGCGAATTTGTTCATGTCCTTCCTCTCGGTTGCCACAAGATATGCATAACTTTGAGGCAATTGCTAATGCTCTTGGGTAGTTATTAATGCATCACGTGTTCCATTGATGCTAACGCTTTGCGAGTTCCGTTTGATAGGGACACTGGTTCTAGCAGCATTGGTATGAGTCCTGAAAAGAGGAGAGAAGAACAGAAGAAAGAGGAAGCTCTACATGCTGGTAGCCTCAGCGTTCCGCGGAGGTATGTATTTTCTGTTGCATCAATATTATAGTTGGACTGTGTTAGATGATTAAGACACAATGCCTTTTCCTCCTATAGACCACCATGGAGCCCTTCAATGTCCGTAGAAGAGCTTGATGCCAACGAAAGACAAGCTTTCTTAGTTTGGCGGAGAAGCCTTGCGAGGTAAGTTTTCATCTTCTTGTCTTATTTGCTTCCCTTGGAGCATAGGGTGATTACTTCTTTGTATGTTTTAGAAAAGTTTTGTGTTGAAGTGATATCATCACTTTTTCTAAATGCCTTTCATGAAAATGAAGAAGAGGTCCTCCTATGGGATGACGGTAGCGTGAGTACTCATGACATCGGGTTCAAGGGGATTTAGAATCATGAGTCGGTTTTGAAATGGATATGCTAGTCTCCTACTTTATGTATGTGAATGATGAATATATGTTGGATCGGTGCCTCCAGTGGAACTAAAAATTCAAATCTCAAATTTCTTTTAGAACATATTGGTAGAATGGGGTGTGATTTTTTCTTTCCCAAGTTGTGTTGTAACTTCGGTTAAGTTTTAAGCATCCTGTTGTGGGAGAAGGCTTGGTGTTGGTCACTGTTGTCAGACAAATGTTTAGCAGACTTTGGTCATAGGTTTTCTGCAAGTATTTGTTTTTGATATTTGCGGAGTAGAAAGTATTAAACCAACCATGTCTGAGATTCAGTGTACCAAATCTTTGGGTTGCTTTTGGAGTTACTTAACTTTTGCATATATCCTGGTATGACAAATATTTCCTGCTTAAGTCCATTGTCCAAGGGAGGGGATACTTATGATGATTATCGTCTGGATTTGGAGCTTGGATTGTTTTCATCCAACTCATTTATGCATGTATATTCATTTTCTTGGATTCGGTCCTGATGTTTTTTATAACTGAATCTGTTTCAGGCTTGAGGAGAATGAAAAGCTTGTTCTTACTCCATTCGAGAAGAACCTTGATATCTGGAGACAACTTTGGCGCGTAGTTGAACGCAGTGATTTGGTGAGCTTGTCTTTTGATAATGTGAAACCGGCATTTTCACTTTTTTTTTTTTTTTAATTAGAAGGTGAAAGGATGGTCGAACTCTTTTAGTTAAAGTTGTAGGCGCTTGATCAGGACTATATGGCTTCATCCATGGCATGCTCTGACTAGAACTTGGAAGCATGTACACTTCATATGATTATGATACCAATGTAATGAAGTTCAGGGAATGACCTCTAGCTCTTTTTCTTTCCCTATCCCCATGTAAGAATGGAGTCTAGATAATTGTCACTTGTGAACATAAGAAATAACAGAGATTGATTCAAATCTTGTCTTCTTTCCTACGTATCTAATGATCATGCCACTCTACCAGAAGATCTACAGGTTTTTGCTCATATGAGGTTTTTCTTTTTTCCGAGATGAGAATATTTTAAATTAACACATAATATCAGTTTGATAAAAAAATGGTGGCTTACCTCCACATCTTTCCATAATCTTTTTTAGCCTGCATGACTGCATTACTACATGATTTAGCGTTTTGTTTGGTGGAGCAAGTGCTGTTGAACTGGAGGCAATAATAATCTTATTTCAAGTCTCTATGTTCTCTATCCAGTTGTTTTCTGGTGACCATTATATTTGGATCAAGACTACAAATTCCATTATTTTGTGGAGTGTGCTTTTCCTTTAGTGCATCTCTTTCCCTTCCTTTCTGTTCGTTTAGGCAGAAGGTTCATCATGAGTTGCTGCTGTGGTACTGATACCTGTGAACAATGCTGATATTGATTTTCCTTTCAGCTTGTAATGGTTGTAGATGCTCGAGATCCATTGTTCTATCGATGTGCCGATCTTGAGGTATGTATTGATTTCACTCTTATACTCAGAGCTATCTGTTGCTTTTATTCCCAGGTCTCTTGTGCTTATGATTATTTTAGCAAAGTTATAAAAGGTTTTTTTATTAAATTATTGAATTGCTTATTAGAAGATGCTTCTTATAGTTAAAGAGGGAATGCTTCATATTTGTGTGGTGTGTGGTTGATGGACTATACTTATGTGTTGCTGCTGGTTGCAAACGATTACTTCTTTGTATTGAGAGAACATGCTGGAAAACTATGCGTTCTCGTGAAATGGTGGAGCAATCAGTGCTACTGCTTAGCATAACATGGATTCTGCTCTTATTCAGGCCTATGCTCAAGAAACTGACAAGTACAAAAGGACATTGCTTCTTGTCAACAAGGCAGATCTCTTGCCAGTTTCTGTGAGGTTCGCACTTTCTCACCTATTTGATGGAGCTCGAAAATATCTCCTGTCTTCAGCTTCTTTAAAGTTTTCGTTGCCTGTCTGTTTATGCAGGGAGAAGTGGGCGAAGTTTTTCCGCCTTCATGAGATTTTGTTTGTATTCTGGTCTGCCAAAGCTGCTTCTGCAGCACTGGAAGGGAAAAAGCTAGCTTCTCCCTGGAAAACACAAAATAGTAATCGAGAAGAGACAGATGACCCTAGTACAAAAATATACGGTAGGGAAGAGCTTTTGGTGCATTTACAGTTTGAGGCTGAAGCGATTGCCAAGTTGCGAAGGGAATCAGGGTCTGGCAGTACAGGTCCCTCGGATGGTCACTCTGCTGGTGGAGACAACCTTTCTAAACCTGTTGTTGTTGGTTTCGTTGGATATCCAAATGTGGGGAAGAGTTCAACAATTAATGCTTTGGTTGGTCAGAAGCGGACAGGAGTCACCTCTACTCCTGGGAAGACCAAGCATTTCCAAACTTTGATTATATCCGATGAGCTCACTCTATGTGATTGCCCTGGATTAGTATTCCCGTCTTTTTCTAGCTCAAGGCACGAGATGATTGCCTGTGGGGTCTTGCCCATTGATCGGATGACCGAACATAGAGAGGCAGTGCAAGTAGTGGCCAATCGAGTCCCAAGACATGTCATCGAGAATGTATATAAAATAAGTCTGCCAAAACCTAAGCCATATGAACCACAGGACCGGCCTCCCCTGGCTTCAGAATTGTTGAGAGCTTACTGCGCCTCGCGAGGGTATGTTGCCTCTAGTGGTTTGCCTGATGAAACACGAGCTGCACGGCAAATCTTGAAAGATTACATTGATGGGAAGCTACCTCACTACGAAATGCCCCCTGGCATGGGCGATGAAGAGTGCTATGATGGAGATGCTGCAGAACCCAGTTTGAGTGATGTGGCTGAATCAGAATCATCCGACATTGAAAATCCTCCAGATAATGAGGATGAATGCGAAATTGGCCCCGTACTTGATCATGTACTTGATGATTTGAGTTCGTTTGATGTGGCTAATGGGCTATCTTCCAAGAAGGTAACTGTGAAAAAGTCAAATGCGTCTCACAAGAACCATAAAAAGCCCCAAAGGAAGAAAGACCGTTCTTGGAGAGTCGGGAATGATGATGGAGATGGAATGCCAGTCATAAGAGTATATCAGAAGCCACCGAATGGAGGACCTGTAGTGGCTGGATAGACGCCTTGTCGAAAATCCAGATCAACTCCACGTCATTAAGGGTGGTATGCTGCTATATATCCTCGCATCATTGGGCAGGCCTGCATATTACATCGGCATGCGCCGTTTTCATCAGCTGCTAGGTTGTAAGCTGGAGGTTATGGTGATAAGAGAGAGCAGGATTCCATCAGCTGCTCTAGTCTTATGTCGTTAGGCATGCTTGGCTATCTGTTTATTTGGAGAATGCAGAAAAGGCATCATCTCCAAACATGAGTCCTATAATGTAACTTGTCATCTAGTATTTTGTAGCTTGTACCTCTGGTTTGGTGAATTTCTTTTACACAGCATAGCTTTCAGTTTCGTAGAAACGGCACACAATTAGAACCTTTTCCATCCATCCTACTTGGTATAGCTGAATCCGACCTTTTATACCAGGCCGGATGCATCTCACCAATGAACTTCTGCATCCCGAGTTTTCAAATTTCATTTTTTTGTTGGCTAGCTTTTCTATGGCGTTACTGCCGTGTAGGGGGTACTGCAGGTGAGGAAAATCGCGTCGGCCGTTCTCCGGCCGAGCTCGAGTTGGGAGTTGCTCACGAGTCCGATGGCGAACTCTTCATGGCAACTAACATGAAAAGGGTGAAAGAGCAAAACACGACTCGAGAAACGGAACGCATCAATGCTTCCCCCCCTCTTCGAGAGAAGAGACCGAACACCGTTAAGAGTCGTTAACGTTACAGTTGGACCCAGAAACTCAATTAGACGCACGTTCCCGCCGTCGGAACTCGAACGGGCTCGCTCCTCGGAGTCGTCGAACAAACTAACGGTAACTCGACAGGGGGTCAATCAATCTTGCGGCGGTGAAACTGTTCATAAACGGAAGCTAATTTCTTCTTACCTGTCATCATCATTTATCATTATCATTATCATTAATATATAATCCAAGGGAAATTAAAAAGAGGGGAGGAGAGGGGGAAGCGAATGCGAGGGACCGAAAGCGACTCTGCTTTTAATGGACGAGGAGGAGGGAGAGAGCATTATGACGCACCTTTTCTGCATGCACTGCCACGATGGTACTGCCCCCGAAGTAACCCCCCTCTCCTTTTCTTAATCGCTCCGAGCGACACAGGAGAGAGAGAGAGAGAGAGAGACGCGCTCTTGTTGGTTTCTTCGTTCGTTTGCTCTTCCTTTGCCGTCCCGTCCCCATTGCCGTCTCCGTATTTCTCCCCTCGGCCGGCTGGAGATAGAAGAGAGAGAGAGAGAGAGAGAATAGAAACAGAAAGCAACGATTTTGACGGGAGCCCATCGCCGCAACGGACTTCCCCTGGCGGATTCTCCACCGTCCCGTCGCGGATTCTGATCCCGTTCCGGCGCGCGGCGCGGTTCCTTTTCGACGGACGTCTCGAGCGGGGCCCGGCTCCTTCCGTGCCGATCGGAATGTCGATCGGGAATGCGGATTTCTAGGGTTCTTCGTCATTTGGTTTCGGAGCCAAGTTTGCTGATTGATTCGGATTGACCGATGCAAGGCGACTCCCCGATGCCCCCCGAGGCCGATCGGGATCCCCCGGCCGAGAATTTCAGCTGCGATTGGCCGCCTCCGGCGGCGGTGGCGGCGGCGGCCGCCGGTGGAGAGCGGGCGGAGGAGCAGTGGCGTGGCGGAGCCGGGTCGTCTCCTGGGACCCCGCGGCTTCACCAGCTGCCGCTGCCGCAGCCGGTGGGGCCGAGGCACGCGCCTAGGTATGTGGTGGTGGACGCGATAATAGAGGAGGAGGAGGACGGGCCAGGGCAGAGGTGCGGGCACACGTTGACAGCGGTTGCCGCGGTCGGAGAGGAGGGCTCGCCGGGTTACATGGGGCCGAGGCTGATAATGTTCGGGGGCGCCACCTCTCTCGAGGGTAATCCTGCAGCTTCGGGGCCTCCCTCATCCCCTGGAGGTGCTGGAGGTGCTGGAATCAGTACGTGATCTTCCTTACATTGAATTTACTATTGGCTACTATGTTAATTTCTTTAGTGCATGACGTATACCACGATGGGCATGCATGAGTTTGTATCTGGTGTCCAATTGATGTTTTACCATGTGAACCGACTGGGATGGGATTTGTGGGAGATAATTAGTCAAAATACCTAGCAATATCTTTACTACTCGTGATGACTTCTGCAATGGAGGAGCAGCTGGCTTGTTCTGTTAATTGATGAACTAGTACACCAGATATAAGGAGTTACAGAATTGCTTGACGTTAGTAAATTGAATGACATTCTAGTACCATGTAAAGTGGAAAATTTTGGTGGGTCAAGAAAGGAAATGGATATCTTTAGGCTCGTGAATGAGAATTTTTCTAAGAGTTGGCTATTGTTGAGTAATTGCACATGTTTTTGCTTCCCTTCCCTGTCAACTAATTGGACTTTCTATTCTTGAGAGTAGCGTTAAATTTTATTATGGAAATGTGAGCGCAAACTGTATTATTCTTAAGGTGTTTGGCCATGCATCGAAGTTATGCACCACATGTTCGTGGAGGTTGAGATGTTGATTTGACAGCTGTTCTATCTATTTGAGTTGCTACTCTTGGAACTATTTGGGAATTTTTTTGACAATTTAATAGGATGACATTCCTCATGGTGCCAAATCCTTTTGGTATTGGTTTTTCTTTTTTTGCAGGACTAGCGGGTGCCGCTGCTGATGTTCACTGTTACGATATCTTGACAAATAAATGGTCCAAGTGAGTCTATAATCCTGATGATGTTATTGTTCTGTCTGCTTGGAGTAGAATTTATGTTTGGAGTTAAATTTACGTTGAAGAAGAAGGTATGGACCCATTTTTGCAGGATCACTCCTCTCGGAGAACCACCATCACCAAGGGCAGCTCATGTTGCCACTGCGGTGGGGACAATGGTAGTTATTCAGGTTTGTGCACAACACTGACTAGAGTTGTAACTACATGCTCTGCTCCTATTGGTTATTTCCACATTTTTTTTTCATCCAGTATAATGCTACATCTTTGATTTAACAGGGAGGTATTGGTCCAGATGGGCTGTCAGCTGAGGATCTCCATGTTCTTGACCTCACTAGTCATCGTCCGCGATGGCAAAGGTAAGACTCGAGGACTTGCAGCATAATGTTAATGATGTGAACTGTGTTGTTGTCTGAACGGGCTTCTTTTTCTTGTAAGAGTTGCTACTCAAGGCCCCGGTCCTGGTCCTCGTTATGGTCATGTAATGGCTCTGGTGGGCCAACGGTATCTCATGGCAATTGGTGGAACTGATGGTAAGCTTGATGGTCTACGATTTCTGTATCTCATTCTGATTTTAATGATTTTTTCTTTGATGAATGCTTAGTTTTTGTCACATGTGATTATGCAAGTAAGACACCATAGCTTCATCTTCCAGGGAAACGAATCTTGGCTGATGTATGGGCACTGGACACAGCTGCCAAACCCTACGAATGGCGTAAGTTGGAGCCAGAAGGGGAGGGTCCGCCTCCATGCACGTACTCTCTCTCTCTCTCTCTCTCTCTCTCTCTCTCTCTCTCATGTCAGTGAACTTTGGCTGAGCTATATGGTGCTCTATCAAATTTTGAGTTCTTACATAGTATTTTCTTACTGAGCAATGATGTCATGATTTCTCCCACTCTTGCTAGCAAGAGAGGGGGAAATGGACAACGTCAACCCGGGGGGGGGACCTCTAGAATGCAAGAGCAAGACAGATCATAAGATAGATCACGGCAACCCTACAAATTCTGTTCTCTAACTGTAAAAATTGAAGTTGTAAACCCTCAAGTTGCAGGAAAAAGAAGAATCTTGGAATCCTGCAAGCTCCTGAGTGTTTCATGACACAATCCAAAGCTTAAGTCTGGCTCTAAGTTTGAGTTCAGGGGGTTCTTTAC
Source organism: Eucalyptus erythrocorys (assembly GCA_014182555.1). NCBI lineage: Eukaryota > Viridiplantae > Streptophyta > Magnoliopsida > Myrtales > Myrtaceae > Eucalyptus > Eucalyptus erythrocorys. Next base: position 8,811,567 of record CM024606.1, on the reverse strand, counting down.
TTTCTCTTATTTTAAATATCTCCCATGCTCACAATTTGAGTAGCTGAGCTGGAGATCTCTTAAGCGAAGCCTAAAAGATGCCTTGTCCAAGTGGTGTCTGACAAGGATGTCCTCTGCTGCCATATTAGGATATCCAAGGGAGGGGGGGAAGGTCCGAATGCACTCTCTCTCTCAATAACATCTGGTCCCATCCTCCTCGGAAACCACTTGGTCAATGCTTAGAAAACAAAAGGAGAGAGAAGATAGATTAACAAGAGATGTCCAACGTTCAGTCATCTTGTGGAGGAAAATGAACAATAAACTGCGATTCTGACTTCAACATTGAGTATGATGAATAGAATCAAGCTCATGAGCTTTCATGTGCATGACTGTTAATGGGAAGATTACTTCTTGTGCAATCCTTTTCTACTTACTTTGCATGGTCTTCTTGACCTTGTTTCTACCACAAAGATTTAACCTGTATCTTTCATATATGGTACCACATTGCCTGGACTTTATGATTTGGAGTGGAGCCCATCTTTCTTTCCATCACTGACAAATGATTGTTTGCATCAAATTCTGTGACAATTTTCATTTGGACGTGGACTATTTTTTGTTGCATTCTCTATGTCTATGACATGTCATATTACATCGTCTGATAATTCAGGAAAATTGGTGAAAGTTTTATCCTTATTTTAGTTTCATTGTCCCAAAGGTACGCGACAGCAAGTGCACGCTCTGATGGTCTTCTTCTACTTTGTGGAGGGCGGGATGCCAGTGGTGTTGTGAGTTCAATTTCTTGCTCAATTTCTAGCTTTTGCATGTTTCTTAACATAACTTTCGAAAAACTGCTTCATGCAATCCTCCTTTATTGTGATGCCTCTCTCTGCATAAATTGTTGTCATCTCTTGTGCTTATGGTCTTTGTGGGGACAATGACACTTCTTCATTCTATTAGTGGACAAAATTCATATAAGAAACTATGCAGAATGAAATCTTGGGAGATGATGGGAGCGGATTTACATCTATTAATACTAATACTGTTGGAGTTCTGATGGGTATTTCATCCCCATACTTTTCTCTTAAGTTATACAACTTTAAATGGCAAATCAAGGAGCTGCATTCATTATCATAGATGTGTGCATGTTGTGTAAATGTGTGCAATTTGGGACATCCTGATTATGCTCTTTCGAAGTAAATTCCAAGATCAACTTATATGGATATTGATCACTGTTGATGTGAATTTAATTTGAGAAACCTTCCCAAATGGGTTTTTTTAATGATTATTAAGTGCTATATTTTTCTGTGAATTATTCTTAAAAGTGGTTAATTTTTGCTTTTACTGATATTCCTCAATTTTTTCTAGCCATTAGCAAGTGCCTATGGGCTTGCCAAGCATAGAGACGGACGATGGGAATGGGCAATTGCTCCTGGTGTTTCACCATCTCCAAGATATCAACATGCAGCGGTGGGTTATGTCCTGACCTTACTTTATTATCCTGCATTAAAATGCTGTTTGTCTTTTTGAGTAAGATCTCTCATTTATCCTTCTATCTCAGGCCTTTGTTAATGCACGACTTCATGTGTCTGGTGGATCACTTGGTGGTGGACGCATGGTTGAAGACTCGTCAAGCATTGCAGGTACTTCATTAAAGTCACTATATCATGACATGATGCGATCTTTGACATTCAATATACACTCATAGCTGTCAACAAGTGTGATATAGAATGATTATACTTGCTATCTTCTAGTTTGCTGCCAGAGGCTATCGATTTACTTGGTTCACTGGCTCAGGTTGTGTGCTATGAGTCTTAATGACATTTCGAATTTCAATTTTTGGGAGATTACACCTACACCCTTTGCGTGATCAAATGGATATATCCATTATCTAACATACAGAATTATTGTGTTGCCTTTTTGTTATGCTATTAGAAGTACAGCAAAAGACATGCTCTCTACTCTTTATCCTTACTCTCTCAATGGCGTCTCATCCTCACTCACTCTTGGTTATTCATTGAATGAAAAGGAGGTTCTACAAAACTACAAAACACACGACTACTCTTCCACATTTCGACAATCGTGGTTTCCTCTCATTGTTGTCCATTTACTTTAACTTTCCAATTTTATAACTGTTGACTGAAACCCCTCAACTAGTGAAGCCTGGGCTGCTGAAACTTCTCTCTCTCTCTCTCTCTCTCTCTCTCTCTCTCTCTCTCACAATCGCAAGAGCTTCCCTGAATGCTTATTGACTATAGACAAATGGGAGCTATATTCTAAGTTGAGTCACGTGAAACTACCTTCCCAATTTTAAAGTTCTTATCATTAAAAAGGGGAAGTTGGGGAAATTGCAAAAAAAGAAAGAGGAAAAAGAAAAAATGGAGACCACTATAATGTGAGTTGCAACTTTGCTTCACATCCTTTCGACTTTTGCACTTAGCCCTGTAGACTTCACTTTTAGTGAGAGGGAAACTGCAAGCATCCAAGCGAGGCTGTATTTCACTAAAGTTCTTATTGTCATGTATCTCCTATTTTCAGTGTTGGATACTGCAGCAGGTGTTTGGTGTGATACAATGTCTGTTGTTACCAGCCCTAGAACAGGCAGATATGCAGTTGATTCACCTGGGGGGGATGCTGCAGTTCATCTGATGAGGCGTTGCAGGCATGCGGCTGCTGCTGTTGGTGACCTGATATATGTATACGGTGGTTTACGCGGTGGTAGGTCATGATCCTGTATTATCATTTTTCTCTAGCCCATTGTGCCGCAGCACTTGTCATATTATGAGCTAAGTTTTGACCTTTTTATGGTAATTATCTTATGGTTGTCACTTCCAATCTGACAAATGTTAGTTATAGCTTGCTAATGCCCATTAAACAAATACAAGAGTAGGATGCTAAAAATCATGTCTTTTTGCATTTACAGGTTAACATTGTGCTTTGCATTGTCAGAATTGTGAGTTTTGGTTCATAGAACGTCAAGTGAACTTATCAAGTAGTAGCAGGGGTTTTAGTGATGTGCGTTGTTGGTGTGACAGGGGTTTTACTTGATGACCTGCTTGTTGCTGAAGACCTAGCTGCTGCAGATACAGCAACAACTGTTTCACAAGCTGCAGCTGCAACTGAAAATGATGATATGTACACTGACAGGAAGACTGACCATGCCATGTTATCGGGCTCCTGGTAAACTAAAACTAGTGCATTTTTTATTTGTTTATTTCAATCTTGATTATGAATCAATCAATATTATCTTTTGGCTAGTACTCATTTTGAAACATTCATGATGCACTTTATAGGAGGTTGAACAAGGGAGTCGAGTATTTGGTTGAAGCATCAGCAGCAGAAGCTGAGGCTATCACTGCAGCTTTAGCTGCTGCTAAAGCACGGCAAGCTAATGGAAATGTTGAATTGCCGGGTAGGGATCATGGGGTAGAGGCTACCTCAATCGAAAAGCAGGTATATCCATTGATCATGCTGCCTAATTCTGCTAGGTTAAATAGTATAGCTGCAGCTGGAGGTCAGCTGCATTAGTGAGTTAGTATTGCCATCATATGGATACTGAATCATACATTATCCTTCTTGAAAACATGGAGTAAAATCTTGGTGCGATATCCAATGTCTCTCTTCCATGCTTTACAGGTTGTTTTACCCGCAGAGGCTAAAGCTCTTGGTAGCACTGTGAAAGGATATCCAGTAGATCAGTTTGAAAAAGATGGCAGGCAGATTTCAGTGAACACAAATGCAGCAAGGAAATTATTTGATGTTCAGATGTCCTCTAAAAACGTGCCTAAAAAGGTATGGAAGAAGTGCTTGGTACTCGGTGCTAGCATCTTTTTTCTTTTGTCACACAGATAGACACAGTTGCATGGTACAAGAATAGTTTATTGCAGATTTTGGTTAGTTGCTACAAACCAACATATATCATGGCTCTGCTAAGACTAATCTAGGTAATTAACATCCATGGGCGAGGTTTAATAAACTTTCCAACATTTCTAAGAATTTATACTTATTTGTTAATAATATTAAGGAGGTTTATCAGTAAATGGACCTTTTTTTATGTCTAGCCAATTGGAAGTGCTTTTTAGCGGTCAATTATGTAAGTTGCCAATTAGATGTCTGGGGAACTAGTACTCAAAAGGATTGGCTATGGAATCTCACTACCCCCCCCTTTTCTTGGTTAATGAAAATATGCCATCAGATTATGTTTCACTCCATGCATATATTCTCTTTTAAGGTCAATTTATTTCCTCTTTTCCATGATCTTGGAAGTCTATTGGGATGTCCCCAATTTGCTCGATGGTATTTAAATATCTAAAGTTGATACGATTATCATAAAGCCATTGTCTTCCTGTATTTTTTGTTGGCAGTATCATTCTCTTGACTCTTTCTGATTTCAGGTCATTGCACATCTTTTGAAGCCACGTGGATGGAAGCCTCCCGTTTGCCGGCAATTTTTCTTAGATTGCAATGAAATAGAAGATCTTTGTGACTGCGCTGAGAGAATATTTTCTGCTGAACCCAGTGTCTTACAGCTGAAGGCTCCAGTGAAGATATTCGGTGATCTTCATGGACAATTTGGAGATCTTATGCGCCTATTTGATGAATATGGTTCCCCTTCTGCAGCTGGGGACATTGCGTAAGTGTTACACAATTAATAAATAAGTAATTACTATTTGCATTTGGACCATTTTGTTCGATATACAATCTATATTTGTGAAAGTGCAGTCTATCACATGCAGAACGATGTTTTAGATCAACATCTGCAATTTAGGCATCCAAGTTCAGTCTTGTCACAGAATGCGAGGAAATGTTAATTTTCAATATTGTTAGAATTATCTATGTTTTCTACCATGTTTCCCTCCATGTGTTTCAGTCCGTGTTCATTTAATAATGCAGGAAGTCCTAGACTTTTTTAACAAAATATATTGTAGTCTAAAACCTTTTTAAATTATTGCAATATAGTTCTATACCATTTTGAAAAGATTCCATGTAGTCTGCTTCATTCCATCCCTGATCTGTCCTACCTGCCGACCATTACCACCTAATATTTACAAGGTATCCACATAGGAAAAAATCAAGAAGGGGATGAGTGGAAAGACCATATTGCCACATTTCAAAAGTTTAAGACTGTATTGCACAAGAAAAAGGTTTAGCACTAATTGTGTTCCTTACACAAAGTTTAGAGGCTCCCATCACATTTTCATTTTGGGTCTTTTGTGCTCTGGGTATGTAACCAAGGTTTGGATCAGAGCAAACTGGTTGGTTCAGCTAATTGAATAGGGAACCAGATCGAGAGTTCTGATCCATTTTGACGTTTATGGTCAAAGTTTCTGTCTGTTGGCTGTCTTGGCAGTCTCTATAATACAATTGGAGAAAATACATGGCTGCTGAAGGTTACAGAACAGCACAAGGGAAATGATAAACTTTTTTCTCTTGAACTCGCTGTGTGTATCCATGTTGCAGCCAATATACTGTGGAGGTCGTAAAGATGAGTAGTCACCAGCCTTCTGTAACTAGTCCTTTTCTGCTTGCAAGAAAACTATCTTCTCTTGTGACTCAAGAAAAAAACTTCTCCTTTGTTTGTATGTGCTGAAATTTCCTCACTTTCCTAGCACAAATATTGGAGATTACTCATTTACCCCTTTCTGATTTATTTGCTAAAGTTCGTGTGTTAGCTTCTTATTCTCTGCTAGGAATCTCTCTGTGTCTACCATACGATATAGGACCTTATAGCTCATCTTTGTGCTATCTGCTAGCTAATTTACTAGAATTTATGCCAGATACATTGATTATCTGTTCTTGGGAGACTATGTTGATCGTGGCCAACACAGTCTGGAGACAATTGGTCTTCTGCTTGCATTGAAGGTACTTCTATTGAATGAGCTATTTCAAGATATCTATTGTCTGGTCACTCAAGATTATGTGCTGAGACTGATGTTTAGAATTAGCTAAATTACATTAGTCTTACAGGTTGAATATCCGGACAATATACATCTAATTCGTGGCAACCATGAAGCTGCAGATATCAATGCCCTTTTTGGCTTCAGGATTGAGTGCATTGAGCGCCTGGTAACTAGATTTTGCATATAGAAATTATATAAATGTCAATGCACTTCTAGTTACATAATGTGTTTGGTCAAATAGGGTGAAAGAGACGGAATCTGGGCATGGCATCGGATAAATCGCTTATTTAACTGGCTTCCTCTGGCAGCCCTTATTGAAAATAAAATCCTTTGTATGCATGGTGGTATTGGCCGTTCCATAAATTATGTTGAGCAAATTGAGAATATTCCCCGGCCAATTACCATGGAAGCGGGCTCAATCCTTCTCATGGATCTGTTATGGTTAGTGCTGATTCTTCTCTTTTAGTGTTGATTTAACATAGATTTTTGTTGACACTGGGTTAAACATATTTGAATCATACCCTAGGTCTGATCCCACGGAAAATGATGGTGTTGAAGGACTTAGGCCAAATGCCAGAGGTCCAGGGTTGGTCACTTTTGGGGTGAGTCATTTTTGCTTTTCTGCAATTTTGTTATAATCATTGGGGCTCAACGACTTAAGGAGATTATTAGAAGAGGACATTAAAAACACTATAAAAATCTGGAGTTGTACAATCAACTTGTTTTGCATAATTCTATCTCATATGGTAATTTGAGGACTCAAATGTGTAAATGAGTCTTGTACAATCTTTATTTTATTTTTTATTGTTTTCGGAATTTAATAATCGGTAATTATTTGGTAGTAAAAATATTATTTCGACAGTTTCCAGTCTTGATAAGCAATTGCATAATTGGTTAACTTTGCTAAATTTCTGTGGCTATTAATTACTCGAGGAAGGCCTTATTGACTGCTCTGTGAGTAACATGGCTGTTATCCAGCTATAATTTGGATGTGCTAGTTTATGGGACAAGTGATGGTGTGCATGATTCCTATTTACATATTTGCACAAATGTCTCTTGGAATCCAATCAACCATCCCTCAGTGAAACCTTCCTCCCAAAAGAAAGTGCATTTTAGTTTATCTATAGAAGAGTAACTATTGCTTTGGTGTTCAGCAATTTCCTAAGGAGCCATTCATTCTTTTGTGAACTGAATGAGGATGGCTTTACAATTCACCTGATAAAAAAATGTTATATGGATTGTAAATCTAGCGGAGGAAGGTGTCTAAATGAAGTAAGTCATCATGACTCAAATCAAGACATACCAAGAAGGGATGGTGGTTTTGCACACAATTCAACTGTGCTGTTGTTATTGATCTTAATGATGACTATTCGCCAGCATCGCCTTTGCTTCGAAAATTCTTACACTCCGGTAGGAAAAAGTTCAACTTTTTAAGTTTTTTACAATCATTAAAAAATTTATGTTAGACAATTGGCTTTAGCAAGCTGCTACTTGCAACAAAATCTCTGCTGAAGCAGGGAGGGATATGGTATCCTCCACCCAGATCATGATGTATCTTGATCTTAGAAGTGCAAATATAGGCAAAGGTTTGGGAAGAGTGGTTCTACTTTGCTTTTCTTAAAACTGTGAAGTCTAGGCTATCGAGCCTCTAGGTTGTTTTGCTTCACTAATACCTTGTATTTAAACTTTTAATGAACCTCAAATCTGCTTATGTATCTGCATGTAGCTTTTGAGCTAGATTTTCTAGTTTTGATATTGCGAGTTGCTGCCCGTGGTGTAATGTTTCTATTTCGTGATAATGTGCAGAGCTCAATTTTGAGGTTTTATATATTCATCTATTTTAAATCTTGGGGCCAAATCTCAATTTTGAGGTTAAAATTCCTGCTTTTCTTGCTCTGGGGAGGAACTTGACTTTTTTTAATCAAGTTATCATATCATATATTTATTAATTTGGAGTCGGCCACTCTTTTTACCCCCACTCCGAAGATATATCTAAAAATATGGTGGTCAGCAATGAGGACTGCTTAGTGGATGATGTTTTACTAGTTGGATCATATATCTGACCATCTCTCGCCATTTGGGAAGAATTCAATTGTGTCTCCCCTTGTTTAATCTCATGATTATGTTGTTAGTCCAATTACAAATTGAATAAGATGGGGCACAACTGAAGAATTTTCTTGCAGCCGGATCGCGTGATGGAGTTTTGCAACAACAATGATCTCGAGTTGATTGTACGTGCTCATGAATGCGTGATGGATGGTTTTGAGCGTTTTGCCCAAGGTCACCTAATTACATTATTCTCAGCAACAAATTACTGTGGTACGTTCTGCCTGCAAGATCTTCATAGTCAAAACTGGTCGTGGGGCTAGGCAAATAGTTTAGTGTTTCTGAATTTTCTTGACCTATTTGTACAGGTACCGCAAATAACGCTGGGGCCATCCTAGTACTGGGCAGAGATCTTGTCGTGGTCCCTAAGCTTATTCATCCTCTGCCACCAGCGAGCTCATTCCCAGAAGCGTCAGCTGAATGCCAGACCGAAGATACGTGGATGCAGGTACTATTGCTTGTTTTTGTAACGTATCTCGAAAAACTCCTCTTTAGCAATTCTGTTTTGTTTTTTACACGTCTTCCTGTTTTCAATACAATCAGGAGCTTAATGCTAACAGACCTCCCACACCAACTAGAGGGCGTCCACAACCGCAAGTAACCAAAGATCGGGGTTCTGTTGCTTGGATATGATAGATACTATTTTCGTACACTTACACCAGGTCTAGGTAGCCAGATTTCCTCCAAATTACCAAGACGTGAAGAGAATCAGCTCCAAGCTCCTCCAGCCATGTGCGCCGCACAGAGTATGAGGCATGGGGTGTGCATACATCATTTGTACATATATCCGTCTTCATCCCCTTGAATACAGGGGTGTTTCCAAGTAGCGCCTTTAGGACATGATTGAGCAGCCGTGGGGAGACGACATACAGAAACCTTCGACTGGGGGAAGATCTGACAAAAATCTGCGACCTTGGCCTGTAGAAGTTGCAATTTTTCCTCCTCTCTTTACTACGAGAGGTAAAAGAAGAATTTCCTTCCTCAGATTCATTTGCCCTTTTGTTTTCCTCTGTTTAACCCTTTTGTTCGTCCAGAAGTATGGTTATAGCGTCTGTAAGTTGATAGTAGTCGCCTAGATCTTTGTCCCATTCGGACAATGTTAATTCTTTGCGATTTATCCGGAGGGGGCGGAATGAATTGTTGTCATATCTACTTGCCGCTAACCACGAGAGTTCAAGTTTTGCGATGGACTGTCTTTGTTTTTCCGGTCAAACTTCATGACTCGGACCGATGTTTAAGCATAGAGCATGTACACATTTTTCCTGAAATCAGCAAAGCAACCATATGATGTATGTGCATTGATGTACTTCATTGGCTTGGTAAGAAAAAGGCATTAAAAGGTTATTTGGGAATGATAGTATACGGATCATTGTCTGATGAAAGAGCAGAGGTAGAAAGTATTCAGCGATTCCGTAGCACCACGTCGACAAGCAATTGCAAATTGCCACATTTCATTGACCCAGAATTGGATAGTCTTTTTTCGAAAATTTGCCCGAATTCTTCTCTCTTCTTCCTCCTCCACGGCGATGGAGCTCTTTCTCGGCACTCACGATCTCCCTGATCTTCGAGCACGCAGATATCTTCATCAACCATCATCCCCACAACTTTAAGAAGGGGGGCAGAAATCTCCCTGACCTTTTCCATCTACAAGCAGATTCTCCTGCCTAGCAACTCCTTTTCCACCTTTTGTCCATGGCCGTGAGCCTTGACATCGAGCTCAAGATCCCGATGGCTGTGGAAGAGCAATGCCTGACAAGCCTGACCGTGTTTAGTCATAGATGATTAATTCTGATGATGGCCATGGATCAGCAATGCGATGCCTGAACATGTTTGGCCATGAACTGCAAGATATGGAGATCTAGAGGGCGACACCGCTGAGGGCGGCGCTGCTGTTCCAGATCTGGGAGGCTGGCCATGGCATAGACGACGTTGCTGGTCCAGATCTGGAGGCAGATAAAAACAGGGCAAGATGGAGCCAAAAGGGTGGCTCGGGCCGATTGTGAGCTATGCCAAAAGGGGCGGCTCGGCCTGGATACACGAGACATGGCGCCGACCAATCCGCTAGGGGCGACGTGAGGGGAGGTGCTGCAACTTTAGAGACGCAGCAAAGAACTTTCATGGAAGACAATTTTTTTTTAATCTAATTCCACGTAAGTAGGCACGTCAATTTATAAGTAGATGTAAGTGAAAAATGCCTTACCACATCGGCCAATGACATGGCACTACGTAACCAGTTAAATGTTTTCTCATGCTGCCGCAGTGTGCCTAAAAATTGTGAGCTCCCTAGTCAATTTCATTTGGCCACAATCGAGGTCACTGAAAATGTTACTTTGCATGTTTAAAAATTACTTACTAGAAATTTTAAATCATTTCACATCAGAAAAAGGCTACTCATCATTTATGAATGTTAGCAACTAAAGAAGAGTATGGACCGTTCTCATAAATAAGTTACTATGTCAAAATTTAAAATCATACATGAAAAGTGACAAATGGGTGAAATAAATAGTAGCTAACAGGGTCAAACTTAAAATTTTCCATCTACTCCAGTCAACTTTGAGAAATTAACTGTAAAGAATCTCCTTTCTAATGCAGAGTTAATAGTCGATTATTATAAGAAACACTTCGTTGCTATTAAGTACATATTCACCTTTTCAATATAGTAACTAATCACAGTAAACGAAAATTTCTTTCGTATTAGTACTTACCAACTTTTCTGTGACAGAAAAGTTGCTAACTTCGTAATAACTTAAGCTAATTGCCAGAATGAAGACCCATTCTTCATATAATCGAAGATGATCTAGCTACACCTCAAGGACTCACTTAAAGAGGTTACAAACATGCCAAAAGATTCATTCGTTCAAGACAGCCACAGGGAACCTCTTCAATGAAGAATAAGTACATGCACCAACCCCACATACAAGCCCCTCTCCCGAGGGGGAGCTAGAGGAAGCCCCATATCTAATAGTCCGAATGATCTTCTGGGAAATTCATTTTGGGTTCGAAAGATCCAAGTTACTGCAGCTGATGATGTCGGTCAGCCCCGCTTCACAGGCCTCTGGACGTAAGATTTATTAGGGTCCTCCGTCTTGAGCTTCGGAGGTCGAGTTTCTCCTTTCTTAACCTGCACAATACGTTTAGAAGGTCTATCAAAAAGGCCCCCCTCACGATGAAAGTAGGTCCCAGAGAGTGGGAGGATAGAGGAACGGTCCTGATAGGGTCATATTTTTCCTAGTGTTGCATGGGCATGAGCCAATTACACTAGTAAGGATGCAACCGCAGCAAGAACAACCGCAGCAAGAGCCAGAATATAATTTTACATTGTCAGCTCACTCTAAGCTACAAGTGAATCATGGAACACTAAATATAACAAGTCTCAGGATATCTTCTCACCTTCTTTCCAGACTTCATGAAATCCCTCCAGCTTGAGACCTGGCAATTCAGAAGAACCACAGAGAACATTATATTCTTAATATAGGAAGAGGCTAGTAAACCTTCCAATTTCATTCAAAGTCAGCAATGCAAAATTAAGACAGGAGAAATGATGTTAAAGTTGATGCCTTATCTCTTTGTGAAAGCAATTACAGCATACAAAATGTGAAACTAAAACAGAATATCTTCCAGAGATCAACCACTGAGTCACCAAAAAAAACATTCCGGGCTGCACAGAAGCCCGCACTGCAAGCATTCATGCACCAGCAATTGCCATATTAGCTCTTTAAAAACCCAGCTTCTTTAGGATGGTAGAGTAACAAAAGACTAATTCTGGAGATCATACAGGATTGATTTGTCACAGGATAATTCTACAATTCAAATTACTCCCATAATTGAATTTCCTATAGATCTAAATAGACCTACTCATGAGGTTCCAAGCAAGAATAAGCATTTGGTGCAAGCCCCATCATCGAAACTACAATAGTAGGTTTAATAGTAAAGAAAGCGAACCCGTTGTTCTCTTGTTCCTTCCCATTGTTCCTCATGCTCCCGCTTTCTTTTCCACATCTCTTTCTGTTCCTCTTCATCCTTCTTCAATCTACCTTCCTCTTCTGATATCTAAAGAAATCAACCAAAAGTAAGACATCGGTAGAAGGAGAAAGATACTAGTGCATGAGCACAAGGCTGGGGAAGAGGAGCACACATACCCTCATCTGCATTTTCCTTCGCCTCCATTCTTGTTCTGTTAGTATCTCTCGAACCTTCAATTTCAGTTCTTGCTGAAATTCTTCTGATCGTTCATGAATCTGTTCATATTTTCCCTGCACCATATGAAAGACATAAACCACTCTCTGAAATTATCCAGCTAGAACAAGAAGCCGCAGATTTGGGGGGAAACTGTAAGTCAGAAGATTTTGATTTTGTAGTTGATCAAGTATTCTTTCAATAAATTACTAAAAGGAAAAAGAAACTAAAAGAATTTCATCCCCAAAATATATGAAAAAAATGGAAGAAACCATATTGTCAAGTTTAAATCAAGAAGTTTCATACTGAGTGCATCTTTTCTCTGAAGTGGTGTAGTAAAATTTCAAGCATGTGCGAGTGGGAAAAGACATACCTCATCAACCAAAGATTTAATCTTAGAAGCTGTATCTTTCTTCAACTGTTTCTTCCTTTTTGCTCTAAGTTCTTCTGCAGTTACAAATTCAGTATTTTGAAAAACCCATAATATTGGAAGTAATAAAATCTATTAGGCAGCAGTGTAATACCAAAGGAACCTTTAATACATAACACGAAAGAACATACAATAGCCAGATGTCACTTACCCATAAATTGCATTGAATGCTTAAAACATGCAAAATATGATCCATTTGCTCATAAATAAGGAAAAAAGATTCCAGGTGATCACACGATCCAGAACCAATAAATTTCAGTTCATGTTAGCACAGTAAAATTTACTTATTTGAAAAGGATTCCATGCGGACAAATGAACATGATTAGAAAGAAGTATAAACCAATATAATTATTTATACCGACCTTTAGCAGCTGTAACTTGAGAAAGAATATAGTCTCTTTCCTGTTGATCAAGTAATAGTTGCTGGGCTTTGGCTAAAGCTGCTCAGAAAAAAACCACCAAAAGGAAATTAGATCCATTTGTAGAAAAATAAAAAAGAGGTGTCATCATGCAGAAAAATAATCCAGTTCAAAGGAACATAATTCTTTAAGTGCCCCTCTCAATGCAGGAACTCAGATATCTATTGGAAACAGTTAATTAGACAGAAGACAGATGTAAATCATGAAACCCCATTTTATCCACCATAGAACTCAGTCGTGCATGTTTCCTTGCTTTGCCATTTTCAGAAGTCCAATCTCAAAGCGATACCCCGTGCTTTAAGAGCATTTCCTTCTAAACAAGTCCAGGTAAAATACATCAATCCACCAATGACACTATTTACTCTCCTCCAGACAACAAATCCCTGCATTCACCTTTTCAACCCAAGCAAAAGAAGAACAAAGGAAATGCTTTTGTCTTTTGATTGTTCCTGTTTTATTTGGAGCGACGTGTACAACAACATGACTTAAGGTCTTAAGTCCCTAAAAATTTCTAACCTAACGAACATTACAATATAGGACCGCCAAGCCTTGATTTCATACTTGGAAAGTTCAAAGCATTTCCTATTGTCATCAGATATAATTCTTGATTAATCCAAGTACAGGTCCCCCAAAAAGAAGCAATGGAACTATACCTCCAAATGCCTCCTTCGCTTGTGGATGTTTGCACTTATCAGGGTGAACAAGCAAAGACAACTGAGAATGACAAGTGTCAAATGATAGACTTGTGTTAGAGCTTAGGCAATCAAAAGTAGACAGATAATCATAGTTAGAACAGTAAAAGTGGATACCTTACGATACTGCTTTTTCACATCCTCAGGTGATGAGTCAAAGGGTAGATTAAGATACTCAAACGGATTCAACTTGAAGCATGAAAGGATCCTGAATTTTATTTTTCCCATGAGCATTAAAGAATACGTCAAGAGAATAATGAAGACTCATCAAAACAAGCAGTGACAGTTCAATAAATTATCCATGCGAAGCCTGAACAAACAGAAGATTCAACAAAAAGAAAAGGACAAGGGCCTTTCATCTAGTAAAAAGAAATTGAAAGCAATGACCTTTCTTTTGCGAAGTGATATCCCTTAATGAAGTCACCATATTAAAGGGGGTCAAAGGATACTATAGGTTGTTTGTCTAGATTCTCGTGGGACATTCAATAATCTTAATATCCTGTTATCATATGGAAGCTATCCGAAAGGAGATGTTCTGTCCACTTTTTACTTCCTTTGCAGTTCTCTTCTTGAATATGATATCTCCAGTTGCAGTCGGAAGGTTGCTAACAGCATTTGACAACGATGAGTTCAAGTTTTTAGTCCAAGGCCCAGAATCCTTCTTGCTAGTTGATTCATAAGCTCCTTCACTTTATATAGTTTCTCAAAAAGGCGCTTCTCTAAAAACTTCACCGCGCTTTTACTGATCAGAGATCCCAGAGTAAAATTCAGGAAGCAAAACTTTTTCAGGCACAAAACTAAAACTAAGCTATGTCCATCTCTCCATGCACGAAGCACATAATAATCTCCGCATCTAAATTCCGCAACAGGTTATACTACTATCGCCCTAGCCAAAAGAAGCTCTCTTTTTTTTTTTTTCATGTTTATAATCATTTATATTAATTTAGTTTCAAACTCCCCAGGACCACGCCCGAGTGAATTCTTTCTAAGTAAATTCAGTTAGAATCAAATTAACCTGACATGGTTTCCAACAAACGTATCAAATCAAGGTACTAACTCCCCATCATTGCTTATGCCCCACCACGCGCAACCCTCATTCAACTGATTAGCTGAAGCAGCAGCAGCTCAGCTCATCTCACGCTTCGACGAGATCACAAGAACACCGATTCCCGAGAAACATAGGCTTCGACAGCCAGACACAACATCCTCCCATTCGCCTCGCTCCTCAAATCAATCCTCGAACTCGCAAATTCAACGAACTACAATCACCGCTCGAGATTCGCTCGAATCAGATGAAAAGGTATTCCCTTTGGCCCAATAACCGAATACCCAACTCAATTCTCGACCGCGTAACCACTGAGAATCCAGTAATAAAAAATCGCAGCAACGAAGCGGGTGCAACTTCGAGAAGAATGAAAGGACAAGAACAAGAACAAGAAAAGGAAGAAAAGCAAGCAACTTTGCGGGGAAGAGAGAGAGACCTGGCGACCTCGTTGTCCCTCTCGACTTCGCTGACCTCGGCGAAGAAGCTCTTGAGCAGTAAATCGTCGTCCGGCGTCGCCGTTTCCCCCATCGCCGCCGCGCTCGCCCGCTCGCCGTCGGATTCAATTCGATCGCCGTCGCAACGCACCCCGGAAAAAGAGAGAGAGCGAGAGCGAGAGAGAGAGAGAGAGAGGAGGAGACGATGCTCACAGTTCGCAGAAGCTACGCGTCGTTTCGTGCTCGGGGATTCCTCCCCGCGAGACGTGGGCTTCCTCGGCCCAATGCATAATGCCCCGCATCGGGCCCCCTCGCAGAGGCCCAATTTCGGAAACAGATAAATTCGGCCCACGTGAGACAAGCGAGCTCCGGTAAGTCTCAGGGATCAGTCGCGAGTCCAAATGTTTGGATTACCTTGTGCCGATGGAAAGGAGGAAAAGAAGCATTTGCACGAATTTTTGTATCGTAGACCAAAGTTACCATTTAATCTGGAATCCCGTCTTGTCCTGAAATTTATCTATAATTCAATGCTGATGTATAGGACTATGGTACTAATGTTCAAATGCAATTTCCCATTTACCTAATATGAGAGATTTCGAACCCTTTGACTCATTGCTTCGTGTGAAATTAGTGGAGGGTTTAGAGATTTTGTACTCTGGTGTCGATTGATCACATGGTTTAAGAGGTTCGGACCGTTCCAAAGAAATCATGGGATACATGATGAATATGTACTGCCACAAACAAAAAAGTGCAAGGTAAGTGAATTGGAGTGCATATGTGGTATGTTAGAGATATATTTAGATGATTTCATATATTTCTCTTGATTGGTCTTGATGGATTGTAATTAATATTTTACTACTTTAAATAGTAATCATGTAAAATTCATAAACAGGCCCATGTACTCTTGATTTGATAATGTATAAAATATTATGTTTCTCTCTCTTTTTCATCACAATTCTTAGCTTGGTAACATAGCTTTATTGGTTTTTGAGAAAGCACCTATTAAGTCTATTTCATAACAACACCAACTACACCGGCTGTGTTTCTTTGCTAGTCTACAACCTCCTGTCGCTATTTGGCATTATTTGACAAAACAAACACCACCACTAGATTTGCCACCCTCAGACAAACCAAATCTTAAAAATTCATCGCAAATAGCTGCTGAATGCGACTTCATTTGTTATCACGTTTGGAATCCACCAAGCTTGTTGTAATAGAGTGCCCTTGCGACGCCTTCGGGTGCTTGTTTTGGAAAATAAATACTACCATAAGCATCACCATCCTCTAACAAACAGATCTTGGTGACTCCATTGTCGTCCACTATCTCACACGCTCGCACACACCCCTGTATGTCGGATTTATGTATCCTCACGCGTGCTATGTCTACATGCACCAATTGCTTCTCCATCGCTAACGCCATTGCTAACGTGCTTTTCATGTGCCCGATGGCCCCAATTAAGCTGATGTCAGTCTGCCATGTTAGCTTCCCATGTTAACCCTTGCCACATTAGCATATTATTACGTCATCAGTCTACATTAGCCTTTGACTATTGATTGTTGAATGGTGTGGATCAACTGTTGACCGACATTAACCAAACTTCGACATTGAATGGTTCAGTCAAACTGGTCCGATCGATTTCGAGACTATTTCTGATCAATTTAGGCATTTTCCAACAAGTTCATGGCCATAATATGCATTTTATTTGTTTCAACACAGCAGATTGGACAAGGAATGTAAAGAAACTAGTACCTAAAGAGCACACATGGAGAGAATAAGGCAAAAAATGGACTCAACAAGTTGAAATACTTTTGGAACTAATTGGTCATAAATAGTTTCAATGTCCAATTGTCATCGGCTATGACCTATGCAACATAGAGGGATGGACAACCATCCCCAAAACCAAGGTCCACATGCAAGTTCATTTGCCATTGCTACTATCATAGAGGCCTCTCTAATAAAATGTCTGTCACTTTCTCTTTAAATGATCTTCATTTCATTCTTCAAAAATTTGGTACTTCTAGCTCCTCTGTCCTTTTTGCTATGTCTATTTCTTCATAAAAATATTGATTCGTGGTTTTTAATTCTACTTGCCACAATCATATGATTTCAAATTCTAATTTATTCAATTAAAATCATTAATTTCATATGCACTCATTATTCACATAGGTAATAGTTCCCAAATGAAAGTCAGCTATGCAGGAAACATTTCAACATTTACATTGTTCTTACTTAACACATTTAAAGTTCCTAAATTCTCCCTAAATTTGATTTTAGTAAAAGAATTGTGTGAATTTGATTTTAACATTCACTCCTCTTCTTATGGTTGTCATGTGTAGGTCCACGAACAGGATAGGCTATCGCAATTGGCCATAAAGTGGGGTGTCTCTTTGAGTCATTTCCTTCAATATTCCCAATTCTTTTGCTAATTGTGCTACCACAGTGTCATCTAAAACTTGGCACTAAAATTTGGCTTTCTCAATTAGGTCATGCTTCTTTAACTAGATTTAGATTTTTTTTTTCCAAGAAGTCATTCAAGTTCTATTGATAATAAATATTTTGATTGTCTACCTTGTAAGTTGGAAAAACATGCCTCATTATTTGATCTTAGTAAATTTGTTTCTCAGGCTTCCTTTGATCTAATTCACTCTATAACGGGGAGACTCTCAATATTTTGTAATTTATGGCTGGTCATTTTTATTATACTTTATTTTATCTTATGAAAAATTGATTTGAACTTATTCGTATCTATTATGAATTTTTTTCATGATAAATACAAAATTTTCTCAAAATATCATAACTTTTCGTACTAATAATGCCACGGAATATGGAGACATCAAATTTTTTAAAATCCTCTTCCAAAATGGTAATATTGTTCATTGTTATTATCTAGGAACTTCCCAACAAAATGGTTGAACAAAACGTAACCATAGGCATATTTTAGATGTCATACACACTTTTTCTAGTTTCCACCATTTGTCCAAAACAGAATTGGGGAGAGCCTGTCTTATTAATGCGTACACTATTAACTGTATATCCTGTCACCTATCATAGGTAACTTTTCTCCTATGAGTGCTTGTATAGTAGTGTTTTCAATTATAATCTTCTTTGAGTTTTTTGTGTACTTGTTTGTACATTTACTTCCGCATGAATGGACAGAATTAGAACCTTATGCCCGTTAGTGTTGTTTCCTTGGGTATGGCATTAAGCACAAAATGTATAGATGTGATCCTATTTTTAACTGTCTTCGTATGTCTTTTCATGTTACCTTTAAGGAATACGTGATGTTATCATATTTTCATCCCTTCAAATCATCGGATCATGTTCCTCTCTTCACTAACACTTCAGCTGATTTATTCCTAGAAGATCTCACATCTTCATCCAATTGTAAATCTTCCTCTCTAGAACTATCATCTTCTTCTAATCTTGATGTCAATCCTTTTGACAATACCACCTTAGTAGCTTTTGATGTATCTACTCCATCCACAGATTATTCACTAGCTAACAATCTATCATCCTTTGTCTATTGTTTCACAAGAGCAAGTCAACCTTATGTTCGACTTCGTCGTTACCATTTTTGCTCGATCATTACTTCACTTTCAAAAAGTCACACATATAGAGAAACTAGTACTAATTCTCTCTAGGAGCAAGAAATGGCATATGAGTTGTAGGCCCCAAAAAATTCTCATACATGAGTTTTGTTTGATTTCACTTTCAATAAATTCTTTGTTGGTTGCAAATGGGTATATAAGGTTTAAAGAAAGGCACATAGTACTATGGAAAAATCTCGGTTAATGGTGAAAGGTTTCAATAAGGAAAATGAAATTTATTATGAGTAGACTTCAGCTCTTGTTACACTCTTTACTTCTGTCAATAGTTTGCTTGCCATTGCTGCGATTCAGCACTAGTCTTTGTTCTATATGGATCCTAAAAATGTATTTGGGAACGGTAATATCATTGAGAAAGTTTATATGGTGTTTTCCCTAAATACACTTGTCCTTCCAACAAAGTGTATCGATTGTGTCAAGCATTATATGGCTTAAAGCATGCTCTTTATACATGGTATTTCGAGTTTAACTCAATCATAGAACCTCTTGGCTTCAAATCTGGTCTTTATGACATGCTCTTTTTGTTTGACATGCATTTCATAGATATATTATGCTACTTTTATGTGTGGATGACAAGGTTATTACCAATTACGATCATGTTGGCATTTCAAAACTGAAGCAATATACCATTCAACAATTTGAAATAAAAGATCTTAGGTGACTTGGCTACTTTTTAGGGTTGCAAGTTGATTCAGATTCCTCTAGTTATTATCTTTCACAAGAAAAATATGCCATTGATCTTGTTTCTCAAGGTGGACTCACTAACAACAAAGTTTGCTACAACTCCTATTGAGACTATTGCCAAATTTGATACCAAAGATGAGATTCCTCTTTTGAATCTAATAGCCTATTGATAGCTAGTCGGCAGCCTTGTATATTTCATTGATACTAAACCTAACATTGCTTATGCTATTCACATTGTTAGTACATGACCGCATCTTGTAGTACTCAATTTGTTGCAATCATTCGAATTCTTCGTTACATTAAGAGTATGTTATTTCCCGACCTTTGCATTTTTGCTCATTCTACCTTGCAATTGACAACTTATTTAGATGTTGATTAGGATGGTGACCCTTAAGATCATCACTCCACTATAGGTTGCCATTTTATTTTTTGGCAACTCACTTATCTCACGGCGTAGTAAGAAACATACTATTATTAGTCACTCTAGTACAAAAGTGTAACATCAAGCTCTTACTAACATTAGATCGGAGTTACTATGGTTACGATGGTTGGAAGAAGACATGAGAGTGCACTGTAACAGTGGAACAATTATTTATTATGACAACTGAAGTGCTACCTAGAATAGCATATAATGATGCTTTCGATAAGTGCACCAAACAAATTGAAATAGACTGTATTTCATCCGATGCTACCACGTTCTTCGTGGCACTATTCAACTTATATCTACTTCATCTACTAAACAGATTGTTGATGTCTTCATGAAGACATATCCATCTAGTCATTTTCTAAATAATTTCTTCAAACTCAAGTTGACCTCTCTCAAATAACTTTGAGTTTGAGGGAGGATGTTATAGATATATTTAGAAGATTCTATATATTTTTCTTGATTGATCTTATTGATTATGACGTTGCTAGCTCAGATCACCTAGAATGGGTGAATAGGTGATAAAATAAAATGTTGACTTAATTAAAGCGGAATATAATAAATCAAGATCACCATCTGCATGAGGTCTAGATTCTAGAACAAGGTTTAGAATTTGTAATGCTGTAGAATGAACTTTAAGAACAGCCTGTGAGTGTGCAATGAACTTTAACGAGAATAATAAGAGAATAAAGATAGGAGAAATTGCGCACCAGATTCTATAGTGATTCGGTTTATATCAAGTTTATGTCCACTCTCCATGCTGACAGCCTTCTAATTGGATTTCACGATATGATCAATAAGAGATTATAACTTTGAGTGCAAATACTCGATGGTAAATCACACTTTCTCACTAAGTTATTATTATTATTATTTTTTTGGTATTTCTCTCATAATCACAATCGTTTAAGCACGTTAAGACATGTGTATAATCGAAATTTGCTTAAACTTTGGAATTATAGATTCTAGTTCTCATCTATATTTTGCTTCTTAGCACCATGGTGTCCTTATATACTCCCTTACTTTCAAAGTAGCCATTAGATAGCTTCTAGAGGATCATTTTCTATTTTTGGCTGATGGACAGCATTGTATCAAGAAGATATAGTGATTGAAAAGTGATAAGGATATAATCTCCATATGATTTTGATTGCCCATACAATTGGGATCTTGGTTTCTATAAGTAGAGTTTCTTCGGTTAGAAAGAGCTTGTATTTAGAATTGATTCGCCAATCAATTAGATTAAGTTAATCAAATATTTCTTGGTGTAGAATCCAAACTAGATTTGCTAGCCGTTGTAGAATCTGAGATGATTTCATTCTGGATTCGTTTCCTTTTAGATGAACGCACACATTTCATTTTGTATCAAATAAGTATCTATGGACTGAGAAAGTCAAGATGTGAATAGGATGAGACCTTCTCCGAACAAGAGAATCTTGGAAAATAAGAATCGAGTTTTGTCTATGTCTAACTTGGTTACGTTTGAATGCTAAGGATTGTTTAAACATCTGGAATGAAAATTCTATGAGACAATCAAAGTTAAATAGAAAATTTTGTCAACTTCAAATTTTATGGGAGTTTTCTCTAACAGATTATACTTATATAGTTATCATGAAAGGCCCATAATTAAGCTCTTGTACTCTACATTTGATAATGTATAGAATACTATGATGCTCTCTATTTTATTCATCACAATCCTTAACTCAGCAAACAATGGATAGCCACATGACTTCTAGCCAGCCTTGGCGGGACCTTGATTGATTTGTAAATTAAACCAAAGCAATTTGTTTGGTTAACATACAACACTATATTAAAAAGAAGGCAATTAATCAGCTGATTGACTTATATGGTATGGGCAACAAAGCAAGGACAGAGATCTTCATAAACGACATGTCGAGAATACGAAGATCTTCTGTTAGATGTTGAATAGCCAATTTATAGGGTGTTACATCATTTTGTCATCTTTATAAGCTAGTCTAATATACCTAGAATTACTCGACCCATATTTTATCCGGTGAAATATTACTTGGAACAGCTTCTTAGACGTTAACCATGTATTTGGCTTTTGCCTTATTCCTTCCACACCACAAAAAGAATCACCTTTTCCTTTTCGTTCCAGCAACGCGATCCCACTGAACAGTGTGGATGACTGAATACTCTTTTGAGGGACAACTTGCTTCCACCAGGTTGTTCATGAAGCAATTCATTTTTAGTGGATGACAAAAGAAAATATCCATCGCACCCTTAACCGACAAGAAAACATCAAGAAAAAGTGGGGGGATGATGTAACCCCAAAAAAATCACCATTAGTTTGGGACAAACCGACGCCTGTCAAAACCCCAGTGGCCAGGAGTCACAGAAAGGCAAATTAATCGCGAAAGTAAAGGAACGTCATAATAATCGGGGGCGAAGCTACATATTTGAAAGTCTCTATTGAAGTCAAAGATTGATCGCAAGATCTTGTTTGAAGACTTTGTATCTTTCTAGTTAATACAAGGACACAGCATGATAAAAAGAAGCTATATATTATGACTGACGACACATGATTCTCTCTCTCTCTGTGATCTACGTGAAATCAAAGCCAAAGTGCCCTTTCTCTCTTCTTTCTTCTCTTATTTGACTGCACAAAGTTGTGATGGGAGAAGAGAAATAAAGTGGGAAAATCAGAGTCCCAAGGGGAACAAAAGGAAGGATGCAAATCATGTTTTTCAGGATGTGGCAATGCAATGGGGCTCCCAGAACAGAAGAGACCTCCTGCCTTCCTTGCAACTTTTAACCCCAGAGGCCCAACAATCTGCTTCTTGTTCTTGATGTTGCTGATCATTCGAAACAAAGCTCTTCGTGATGATGAACTTGTTCGAGTAGCTTTTAAGGGCAAGGGTTTGTTGTTGGGCTCTACAGATTGGGTTGACTATCGTCGTCACAGCGGCGCTGGCAACCGTGGATTTGGTCCGCCAAAAGTACTCATAAGCATTGAAGGACGGCGGTGGCAGCTCAGTGACCACTCGGGGCACCTGAGCTAGTGGTGGAAGCGACTGCGGAAGAAGGATTGGGTCATCTTCTTCATTGTCCTCCTTACCACTAAACTTGTTAGGCCATGCGGTGTTCCTATTAGCTAAATCCATGGGCTTCTTTTTCATCGTAATTGCGATCTTATGGACATTATTCACATCCCCACGGGCTAATATATTTGATGGAGCTTCTTCATTGTCCTCCTCCTCCTCCTCTTCCTCCTCCTCCACCTCTACCATTTCTTCATCTTCTCCCACTTCTTCTTGCTTCTTGTCGCTCTCGCCGAAACCCAAGAACTCCTCGTTGAGTTCTAATACCTCCTCTTGTTCCTTCTCACCTTCTCCTGCTGCTTCATTGTCATCAGCGACATGCTTGAAAGCGCCGTTCATGTTGAAAGTGAGGAGGAGGCGGCCATCCTGGCGTTGCACACAGAAGTTCTTCTCTGAAGGGATCGAGATGGCCTCGAGGACCAAGCGCCCATTGTCCCTATGGGTTTGCATGCGGAGCGAGGCCCCGTCAGAGCGAGAGAGCCATGGGAGCGGCGGAGGGAAAGACTTTGGCTGATGCCTTTTCTTGCCCAACCCCGCGTAACTGCTGTACTTTGCGAAGTGGAGCTGTTGATCTTGATCTTCCTGCGGCGATTGCAGCTTTGCCAGATCTTGAAGCACGGTGTCACTCTCCTTGTCATCTTCGTCCGGGAGATCGCCCATCTCTGATGCTGGGCGCGAGGAGAACCTGTCGGATCCTGTCTCAGAGCCAAGGCTCTCCGTGCATATCTCAAGGCTCTTCTCGCTCAAGGAACTCGCAGACCGCCGTACCAGAGGGTGAACATATGGCGGCGGGGCTTGCACAGACGGCTCTTCGCGCTTCTGGGATATGATCGAGCTCCAGATATCAAACTGGCTCGACTTCTCCAGATCCCGACTCTCCTTCCTCTTATCCTCGTAGCTGTCTTCTTCATCATCTTCTTCAGAGGAAGAAGATGAGTCTGCAATATGGGCAAGAGCATTCTTGGAGACCAACCCATTTTGGGAGAGCCACTTCTTGGAGGACATATCAGCAGATAGAGTCCGGCGCAATGAAGAGGTGGGTATGGTAGGCTCAGATCCAAGAATGGTGGTGATGCCTTGCTTTGCGCCGACCACCTCCTTGGCTTCTTCATGATGATGGACCATTGCTTTCAGAGATGGAGATAGACCAAGGCTTTGGCTTAGAAAAGCTGTCATATTATCTCTCTCACTCTCTCTCTGATCTCCAAGAAAAAGCTTTGGCTTCAGATCAGCTGCAGAGAGGGGAATGATAGGAATAACAAGTGAGCTAGGGCAAAAGAAGAAACGAACTAGAACATGCATGAATTGGTGAATCCCAAGAAGCAGAATCTACACTGAGCTATCGAACAAAAGATCGAGTTACAGAACCTTGTGATATATAGACAAGCATTTGAGTACGTGGGATCAAATCATGATACAGACACACAGTGAGGGGTGCGTGCTCACTTACCTAAAGCTGATAGAAGCAAGAGCTTCCAAAATTCTTCTGAGGAGTGGAATTTTTTTCCTTCTTTTGAATATTTTTTCTCGAGGGGAGGATAGGGAGATGGAGGGGAGGACACAGGAGGAGAAGATGACGTTTCGGAGGAGGGAAGGGTTTTGTGTGGCCGATGGCAAGTGAGGGGAGGGGCTCCGGGGGTATAAAAAGGGAGCCCAAAAGGCCTTTGGAATCGTGTGCAATGGGACCCCTCCTTTGAAAAGACAGCTCTGTACGTGCTTCGGAAAAAAATATTGCAAACTACATTGGTATGCACTCATTTGTATAGGTATCTAACGTGGTGTACAAATCAATCATAGGGCGATGATAAGTAGTACTAAAATTAGTGCATATATAAATTGGATAATGACAATTTTGTATGTGAATGCTGAGGCAGATTCACAAAATCGAACGATGATTGTAATAAGATGGACTTTTGTTGAGTGTTGAATGTTGAATAATGTGACCTACTTATGCACATGAAGTTTCTTGTTGTATTTGCCCACTACCTGTGTGAGAGAAAAGATCATAGATTTAATTTTTGTGTGGAAGGCGATACAATTTTTTCGATATGAACAATAACATTTATCATATACATAGTAACATTGAGCATGGCTGAGGTTTGAACAACTAGGCCAAAACAATTTCTCAAAAGTTGAAATCATATCCCAGATAAAAGGTTTAAGACTGATTCTCTCTATTCTCTAGTTATAATATGATCTTTTGTTTTCCAAATTATTAATTGTGAAATTCTAGCTAGCTAACTCTTCCTAAAACAATAGCAAAAGCAAAATTTTGGTTATATAATCTCATAAATTAGTGATGGATATAAATTTTTCTTTAAATTCATTTTTTCCCTATTGTAAAATTGGACTTATTAGGCCAAGTTTAGGAGGAAGCGGTGGTTCGAGGAATTAACCGATTCATCCTAGAATCGACTTGGAATTGGATCGACTACTAAACCGATTAAGGGTTGAATAAAACCAAATGCTCATTCCTAAAAAGAGAGCTCACATGCCCTTATTGTGCATGTCGCAGAATGAATGCAAGGCCCCATTCATTTGAAATTACGTTAGTATAGAACATAGGCATTTCCCATAGGGAATTAAGCCCTAGATTAGTAACCTCTATTATATAGGATCCATGATGCACCTAGTGCAATGAATTTTTCAGGTTGGCGTAACTTCATAGACTCACGATGCGTTAGTTTACTAGTAAATTACAGCGCGTGTAACACATGCACCTAAGAAATCGATATGAATAATATATATGCATGACATAATCGATCTTTTAAATCACCTGCTTAAAAGGCGAACCATATACTAAAAGCATGAGTCGAATGATTGCTTGATTTCTTCGTCGAGGAGACATGTCTTTTTATGATTATTTTATTATTATTTTTTTTAACACCTAGGGCCGGTGCCTCCTAATACCATAGTCTATTTACCCCGTATGGAAAAGCAAGAGCTACTACAGAACGATAAACATTTACCGATTTGGAAAAGTTGAAGAAGAGAGAGAGAAAGAGAGATTATGGTGATTGGTTGGAAAATGGCTTAAGGAGGAAGCAAAATGAAGCACTTTAGGAGCCCCCAGCATGATTGGGTGGCTAGACACCATCATCACTAGAATCGTTGTTATATATATATGACATATTTTGTGCATTCAACACGTTAATAAAGCATGCTCAACAATGAACATTTATTTTGACCAAAAAAACACTGAACATTTATATTAAAAAACATATATTATTAATTAGCTGCTAAACTAGCATTTAAATGACGGGAAAAATCTTTCCTTGATGTTGCACATTTATATGGAGCGGATCAATCTCAATAGTTACACTTGAGAATTCCACATGAGTCTCACATAGCCATATGGATATAATTCTGCCCCAACTATAGACACGGGTCTAGATAGGAATTTCTCTTGGGGAATACCTGTCGAAAAAATTCTTGGAAAATGAAAAAAAAAAAAAAAGGGCAATTCAATAATAACCAAAAGGAATAATGTACGTAGAAACGAATTGAAGGTGTCACGTCTCACTACAATGGGACCGAGCTCTCTTTTTGCCTTTGCATGGGGCTGTCGCTTCTGCCTATCTAAGCCTTTTTCGTGTGTGTGGGAGAGAGAGAGAGAGAGGCAGACAGTATTTCTAAGCCGAGGGAAAAGTACTCGTGCGATTTATACGCAATAAAGTGCCAAAATAAACCCATCACTCACCCAAATTATTGTAATAATACCCTAAAAAAAAAAGGTGGTGATGTGGAGCACTTCGAGAGAGAGCCAAAAGAGGGAGGAAAAGAAGAAATCAAAAGACGTGTTTTTTCCATGGTTTCGCCTCAAACTGGGGAAAGTGTGTCCGAGACTACACAAAAAAACTTTGTCTGGTGGGTCTCGTCTCTGCCTATAAAGCAATACCACTCAATCCCCCACGATCTTATCTACTTTGGTTTTTGTAGTTGGCCTACGTATATAAGCGAACCACACGGCAAGGGAAACACCCAAAAAAATAAAGTGGATGATGAAGAAAACCTGGGGTGGGGACGCTTGAACAAGCAAACAGGATTTCGCAACTTGCATATAACACATAGTACACCTAGTAACTTGTAAAATAAATATAAGACGAGAAAGGATTAGACCAAAAAAAATGTATTTATGGGATTAGTTGAAAATTATTTCGACCGTTTAAAATTCTTCACCATAATGCATCTCAAAAATAGAAATGGGTATCCCATGAAGACTTTGGATGAAAATTTTTTAAGTTAAAAGTCCTCATAAAGTGTAAATGATAGAGACGTATTTTAGAAGAGACTATATATAACTTAACTGCTAGTGGTATTTGCTTAGGCTTTGAACTTATAAGGATACGGTGACAACTTGTTGTTTGTGAGATTTGGATTCAAGAGATCCTTTTAGGGTTGAAATACTATGAGCAATAGCTACGGCTCAAATCAATCTAGAGGTTTTACAACGTGTCTTTTTGGGTAAAATCCAATGATGGTTTCTACAAGTTGCCCCTCCTCTCTCTTGTCATCTATGAAAACAAATCACTTCCATTCCATTCGATGGTTTCTTCTCTGCTGCTACGAAATTTAAATGTCCCGAAATGGCAAAATTGCTCTTTAATTTTACACAAAGGGGAAAAATGCGAACTTTCCATGCAATCATTGTTGTTAGATCCACTTTTTTCATCATTCAATTTTCAATTTTCTTTTTCTATGTAATCATTGATGCTGGATCCATCTTCTCTCAATCCCTTTCAGATCATTCGATGTTCACAATATTTAATTAGAATATTTACAGATGAAATCGAGGGCGATAATGTTACCTGTAATGCTATTATTTTGAAGATTAAATCATTCATCATATGCCGTGAATTTGAAATATTCCAAAATTAATGAATAGGTGATCAATAAAAAGCCTAGACGATATCTTTTTCTGTTGTACAGAAGGGTCTTTTTCCTAGGTTACATGTATTAGAAAATATCAAGCTTAGAGAAGTGTTGTAGCATCGGCTTTCTATGTTTAAAAAAACAGAGAACTGCATATACATACGCTTTTAGTTTATCATCAATGGCCAAATCAAAAAGCATACTACTTAATCAGGATATATTGGGTATCCAGCAATTAAAATTATTCATAACAAGGAAAATAAGAATATCCATTATCCATTTGTATTCTGTGTGCTTGCCCGACAAGGAATATGATAAAGAAAAAAAAAAAAGAGAATTAATCAATTTGATAATGATGGGTGGAACAGAGGACCAAACCAAAATGAGTGGCTTGGAGGGTGACAATATGACAAAGGTTCCACTTCCGATGGAATTCCAAAATCGAGATAAAATGGACCGACGGCATTAATTAAACAATAAAAAATTATTCATCCAGAGAGAAAAAAGAAATACAATTTAAAATGACAGTTGGTGAAGGAATTTCTGCTCAATCATGGAATGTCGGAAAGGAAGTTCCAAAGGCAAAAATCCAAATATTTAATTTGGATCTAGCTACCATGGTTTTTTCTAGGTATTTTTAGGCTTTGACCCTCAAGATGACGGGGCTAAATAAATTGAATTTTATTTCATTGTGCCGATGCTCCTTTCCTTCTCCTCCTTTCTTAGTTCTGGTTTTGATCCTCATGGAGTTGTACTATGCCATAATTCAATTCAAAATTTATCTAATATTGCTTTTCTATGAATTTATATAAATTATATATATATATATATATATATATACACACGGTATTTCTTCACTCTTATTTCATATTTGCTGTTTTCCATTTATTAAGTTATCGAGTTGAATTTTCTAATACAAAACAATAGTCAACAAAAGGATCAAGAATTTATATAGAATGACCGGCGTAATCTTTGTTCACTCAAATTCCTCTGTATCTAATAGTAATTCTCAACCATGTATATTTATATGTTTTGGACACCTTTATTATTTAGAAATAAACACATAGTACACCGCTGAAAACTAACTATATATATCTTTTCTTGGAATTGCCATTTTAAATTCTTTTTTTTTTTTTTTTTTTTTCCAATCCTTTTGGTCATCCAATGAGACCGTGATCATCAAAAAGCGAAGTCAATGAATTCGGGCCACGCGCCCACAAAGATCGCTTACAATCCATGACAACCACTCAAAGAACTTTTTACTTTCATTTTGCTACTTTCCATAGCACAGAACTCCTTTTCTTCTCCCTCTCGCTCTCTCTCTCTCTCTCTCTCTCTTTTTTTCTCATTTTGAAGAATTTCTAAACATTTAATAAAAATAAACATTAATAAATAGATACTTATAGGCGCCATTGTGGCCTCTCATTCCCATGTCGCCGACCACATTCTGCTTTTCTCTTATGTGAAATTATTATCATAACCCGAGTCAATCCCTTCTCGTTAATTAACTAGTGATTTAAATAAAACTAATCCATCCTATTCAGGAGGTAATCAATATGAAAATCCCCTTAATGCAGCACCCAATCCTAAAGTGGATAATTTAATATTAAAGGGTTTTGCAAGTATAATTATAGCTGGATGAATCGATACGGAGTTGACTTATACCAATATTTGGATTTTGATATTTCATAGAATCTGAAGTGCCTTGGAAAGCCCTTTTGTATTTTTCATCGTCAACGGTCAGTGCCCTATTATAAATTCTAAAGACTAATAAATAGTCCACTAATATGCGTAATTTGAGTTGTTAATTGTCTTGCACATAAACTGAGCATGAGTCATTCCCTACTCAACTCGCACTTGCTTAGCAATTTAAAGGATGGAGTTCGCAGAAGGATGTCAATGCATCGGAGTCGTCAGCTTTTAGGATTTAAATACTCGATATGAAAGTTTTGGGACTCTTACTGCAATTATCCAAAAAGTATATGTCCACAAACTTCATCCCGAGTTTAGGTATCTGCTAATATTCAAATGGTCCCGTTGATGGGTGTCTCTTGGCCATTTGTTAGGTACACTTAGCGAGGAATATTTTGATATTTCTGAAACATTAATAATACATAAAAAGAGAAAAACAGCACATCTGAAAAAAAATAATTATTTCTTTGATTGCTTAATAGGTATCGAGAGATACCCATTAACGAAATCCATGTTTTAATAGCTGGTGCGTGTATGCAGAAGGTATAGGATGCACAATTGTACAGTTCCTGAGATCGGATATTTAAAGGTTTGTGGACATTACCACCATAACAAGGTCGCACTTAAGATAATTAATGAGCGACCAAGTTAATTACAGGATAGTCATGCCTAATCGTAATCACTGAGTTCACTAATGTGGATCACCATTCAAATCAAGATCACATGATCGAAAGCTCATTCTTAGACTCGAATTCAATTTTTCTCAAGCTTAAACTCACAAGATCTTCATAACTTTTGCGTTGTTTCATAATTCTTTTTATGGACTTCTATATGGTATGCCGACGGCATAAAAAAATTGCTGTACAAACCGGTTTAGACATCAAGACGAACAAAATTTTTACTCTCGATAACTGTACTCATGAGAGTTTTCATTTTATATTAATTTATGTAAAAAAAATTAATTCAAATTATATTTCGATTCACCAATAGATATGTTTATGATGAACTAAAACTTCAGTGCTTCAATAGGTAGATCTTAAGAAGATAAAAATTTCTATTTTCTTATGCGAGAATTCTTTTATACCCTCGGAAAGCTTGAGGACCATACACATCGCGTAAAAATCGACATATTCGAATTATAACGAAAGTAGACGAATCGTTTTGTGCCAGAGCCCCGCGTGTACGGACGGGGAAAAAGCTACGACAAAAGCGGAAATGGAATTTGGCATCGACGTTCACTAAAAGGAAAAACATTAAAGGAAAAAAGAGAAAATCAAAGGGAATTTGCCGTGATTAGACCGATCTAGATTGGATCACACAGGTGGCGCGCGGTCATTGGACAACTGGGAGGAAAGGACGTGCAATGGGAACTTGCCATGTAGTGCGTGGGGGCAAGGAACTTCACGAGACGAGGGAAATTCCTCGAAATGTTTCCCAATGAACAAATTGTCCTTGAAATGGAGACCAAGCATTGTGTGCGAAATGACAGCATACGATTCCCTTTCATCAGTTTTTTTTATTTTACTATTTTTTTTCAATTTTTTAATTTTTTTTTTATGGTTATGTAACATTCGAGGTCCGATTCTTGAATGTTGAATTTTCATTCATAGGTACAATCAATTCGAAAGAAAATTATTCGCGCCTTGAAGTTACGTGATTCATAATAAATACGAATCACTTCTTCGTGCTGTATTTTTAAAAGACATTGATCACATCCATCGTGGATATGAAATTTCACATGTTTCATCAACTCAATCGAACTTTTTGTGGTCTTTGTACATATCGCACTGAAAAGGGACAATTGGAATTAGAGAGTTCGGCTCAAGTCACATCATGTCTATATAAAAAAAGGTTAATACCACTAAAATCCCAAACGCCAAATTTATCATTAGTTTCTATTAAATTTTACCGTTAAATTATTAAATTTGATAACATATAACAATTGACCCGTTTGAGGTTTTTTATGGTATTAATTCAATTTAACAAAAATTAATGGAAGAGTAAATTTGTCACAAATATATGAGTAATTTTATTGCGGATATATTAATTTAAGGATTTTTATGGTTAAAAAAATAGGTTGTGATAAATTTGTTACGAATGTATTGTTTGGTGTTTTTCGTGATATTAATTCATAAAAAAATAAAATGGACAATAAATGAAACATGGAGACATTGTATATATACATGGCCGTAGATAAGGCCTCTCAAGATTTAATATGAGGGGCATCGATGATTCATCCCTATAATTCTATAAAAAAAAAAAAAAAAAAAAGAAGAAGAGGCACTTCCAAAAAAATAAAGAAATACCTCAAAATTGGAGTATAGTGGAAACGAGAGGACATGCACAATAATTTTTCTCGTGCCGGAAAGAAAGAGAGAAAGGGCAAAAGGGAGTTGGACAACTAGCTCTAGCCAGCCAACATGACATGACCTAACCAACCCATCTATGCATGTCTGCCCACGTACGTACTTTAAGGACACTCCCTCCCTCCCTCCCCCATCTTTCTCTCTCCTGGTCCGCCATTCCAACGAGCGAACGTCAACAGAACTTTCTCAAGAAGAATAAAAGGGATTTTTCTCCTCCTCCTTTTTCTTAGTTGTGTGGAGGGAGGCGGGGGGAAAGGGAAATCCAGGGAAAGAGACGGTGGGAGGAAAAGCAAGAAGGAAAAGAGGGAGAGGGAGGGAGGGAGGGAGGGAGATAGATTCGGCCCGCCCCCCTCGGCGAGCCGTGCTTTATTTATGGTGATGCAATGACGCCCCACCTTTCGCTCATATTCGCTATCTATTTGCCTTGGGGATTGGCGGGTCTCGTATGGCCCGGGCACAAAGGTGCGGGTGGAAGATAGCGATGTGCGTTCGTTTGGGTGTTGTCGTTGATGGGGATTTCAAGAGCGAACAAAGAACAATAATTCCGCGCCTTCGAGGATGTTACTTCGACAAAAGCCTGATCTTTTTAAGAGAGTTGTCTTTGTCGATAGAGATTGACGGTGTCCAAATCGGATGTTTCCCATTGTCGGGAGATAATGAACCATAGTTGAAATTGCACGACCATTGACGGAATCTATTCGAAATGCGCGTGATTATCAAGTTTGGTGGTTAGTTTTTTTCTTTCGTCACGTCTGATCCAAAAGATAAGATCTAGAATGAAAGGTGTAAGTTGCAAAAGCATTGTAATCGATCTCGATATGAAATTCCTGCTCTCGACAATATCTTCGCTGCCTCACTTTCCTTCATAATGGTCCTAGAAAGAAGAAACCAGCTTGAGACCCAAAATCATGTCTATTAGACGATGCACACTTGAAAAATTGCATAAATTTCTTACACCATTCGTAATCTTATTTTCGCGATTTCAAAAGCGCCCTTTTGGGGCTCAACGGATATGGATCCAATAGATTGAATGTGGTAAATTAGAAAGATAACAAGCACATGCGCATACTGTACAACCAAAGCAAAACGAAATGGTTCCCTATTTGAACCACTCATTTGTATTTCAGCTCATATCTCTTCCGATCCATGTGAGCATCGGAATATGTCATTCGCGGATTGGGATTTTCCTACTTAAGATGGGTTTTTCCTCGACATAGAAAAAGAATGAAATAAAGGGGGCGAAATGTTGGCGAGAATATGTTGGAAATTCTTTCTAATTCCTCGTCCTCCCCTTTTTTTTTTTTTTTTTTTTTTTTTTTTTTTTTTTTTTTGGGAGGGGGGTGCTGGCTGAGTATATGGACCGACGGTGGAGGATGGCCATGCTGGGGAAAAATGGCAAGTGGGCCACGTGGAGGAATAAAACGAGGAGGGAGGGGTTTGGCTTGAGGTAGGGGCCTGGTTTGTCGTGGTCCATCAAGAAATCGACCAGTCAAAAATTGAAATTTCTCGGCCAGGATGGCGAGACTTAGCCGTTGGCGGTGGCTCTCTGCTCAGCCATCACCTTCGCTATTGCTGGCCAGCCTAGCATCCTCCCATCTAAAGTCGTGCATGTTCCTATTTGTCCACAAAAAAAAGAAGAAGAAAAAATAGAGAGTATTTATTTGTGAATTTCTGAAATTCGACTGATGTTTTTTTTCCCTTTCTTATAAAGAAACGTGACTAGATTGCCATGATTTGAGATTGTTTGTTATTGATGGCATGAGAATTAGTTCCGTCATTTCACTGTTTAATAGATGAAAGCATGATTTACCTCATGATTCTTCTATATTAAGAAATCCAATCCAAAAACATAAGATATTAAATGAAGGAAGATCGCATGAATATAAAGAGTATGTAGGATCCCGTTATCAAGCATGTGGGACAATATTTCAACATTTCTTTCATGTATAAGGTGGATTACGAGCGGGCATGTGAAATCTGACTATTGGTGGTGGACGCACATATGCGAAAGTAATAATATTAGTTTGGATATCATGTGAGATTTTATGGGATAACTATTAACTGCTCTTAAATTTTAATCTGTCATATGAAAGCCATCATTTATTTATTTGTTATTTTAATAATGCACACAACAAATTTACTCGCGACAGATTCTTCATTTATGTGGTAGCATCTTCCACTCAAGTAATTTTTATTATATGCATGTACGATACAAGTGACGTATCGGGTGCATTTTATTAGGGATTCGGTTGATTCAAACGGTTGAACATGCCTTGTATTTTTATTATCTGCACGTACGATATAAGTGACGTATCGGGTGCATTTGTTTAGGGATTCGGTTGATTCGAACGGTTGAACATGGCCTGTATTTATAAAATAGAATTTTATGTATAGGGTAGTCAAACAGCCCACCAACCAGAATTGGTAGGTGTAACTTTTTTTTTTCTTTTGGGTGATACAATCTTGGTGACTTTAAGAAAAGAGATAAAATAAATCCAAAAGCAGCCTTGGCTATGCTTAGTAGTTTCGACTTAAGCCAACCTAAAAAGGTAAGGAATCGAAGATTTTGCATAGATGTATTGCCAGGACTAGAAACTTTTCATGTTGCACGGGAGCTTTGACCCAAGTGGCCCTTAATATATGTCATGGGCTAATAAAGCATTAGAAAGGCTCTGACCAAAAGAAAAAGGAATTGCGAAAAGGCAGCTAATCATACATTGAACTTTATCCATCATTTACTTGCAGATACACTGATACAGGACACTTTGGAATTAATTATTATGTTACAGCGCTCGCTAATAAATAAATAAATATGCATAGAGAATTCTCTTAAACTTTCGAGTTGATTCTCATTAGTTTATCAAAAAAGGCTTATGAAGAAAATAATCATGACATAATGTTACTGAACAGTCAAGTAATGCGAAAATGATGTGGTTGGGTATCGTCTTGCCCCACCAATCAATATAAGTGAGCCCGATCGATTATAATACAGATATGTCGAAGTATCATGCATTGCTTATCTATGGGGTTCGTGTGTCTTTTATGGCCACTTGGTCTCCTTCCAATGATTGGTTTAAACTTTTAGGTTGGTCATTCGAACACGGTATTAGAGTCATGTTTTACCTGTTAATTTTGCGTTTGCAACTCCTTGTTTGTCTATTTACATGTGCCATTCTTCATATGTATATTCTCTTTATATGTATGCTATATTCCTCAATTTATTGTTTGAACTTTGGGGTTGATTATTCTGACATGATACATGGTAACGACGAGTCCGGAAATAAGATGAGGCTTCATTTGCTTTTCATGTCTAAATATTCTTCCTATTGGCCTTTTTGGGCCACGAGTTGGGCTCCTGCTCTGCACTTTCTAACCCAAATTCAATCCCAAGAAGGGTCCCTTTATTCAAAGATTAATATCTGGAGGGAATTGAACGATCTAAATAACATGATGTTGGAGTAAATGTTTTGTTGAATAGTGTACAAAACAGCAAACGCCGAGCAATTGAAATAACATCATTCCTTTTCATATATATCGGCTCGCGCTTGAGAGCTAGTTGTTGCAATATCCCGTCTTAGTTGGCCGTTTCTGCAAACCCAAATAATTTGAAGCATATCTAATCTCAAGGTAGTCGTTTAACATACATATCATCAAAATAAAAGAAAAACATGCGTCTTATTTGATCTTCACAAATTTTCGTTCACGTATTCTTAACTTGTCATATACGATTTCTTTCTACAGTACATTGTTTTGCTTTTGCCAAAATTATCACTACTTCATTTTAACTTAAATGAAGAATGAGCCCCATTGAAGTTTATGCTCTCGGAGTTTGAAAAAACAACAGAAGTTCTCTCACATCAAAAGTTCTCGTTAGGTTGTGAAAAAGAAATGACGGCCGCAACTATCAATAGGAAGAAAGAAACCAAAGTTTCCGAATTGTTCATATTCTTTTCCATTCGTTCCTTCGATCATCATTTTGATTGGTGGATTACAAATGTTGAACTTACCCACTTTTAATTTCAATTGAGTTTACATGCGAGTGATAACTACACATCAATCGGTCTTCTAATCAAACCAAATATTTTCACTTTGGGAAAAAACCACAAAAAACCCTAAACTATGCACAAAGTGACAAAAATACCCCAAATTTTTTTTTGCACCACCAAAAACCCCAAACTTTGTCACCCGTGACACATTTACCCCAAACTATTTTTTTGTGACACCAAAAATCCCGAACTTTCATTTCGTGACACATTTACCCTAAATTTTAGGGGCATTTTGATTATTTTGCTTTTAAAAACATTTTTCTCTTTTTTTTTTGCTTTTTTTTTTTTTTTAATTTTCTCTTCCCTCCGCCGGCGTCCGGCGAGGGCTGCCCTCGCCGGCGCCGGCCCAGGCGAGGGCCTCCCTCGCCAGATTTGGCGAGGGCACCCTCGCCCGACGCCGGCGAGGGGTGCCCTCGCCCGACGCAGGCGAGGGCGGCCCTCGTCGGCGTCGGGCTAGGGCGGCCCCGACGCCGTCCTAGCCCGGCGCCGACGAGGGCCGCCCTCGCCCGGGCGAGGGCCGCCCTCGCCGCGTGGTGAGGGCGGCCCTCGTCCGACGCAGCGAGGGAGGCCCTCGCCCGCCGGCGAGGGCACCCCTTGCCGGATCCGGCGAGGGAGGCCCTCGCCCGACCCGGCGAGGGCGCCCTCGCGCGACGCGGCGAGGGCCGCCCTCGCTGGGCCGACGCCGGCGAGGGCAGCCCTTGCCGGACGCTGGCTTCCCTCCGCCGAGCCGGCGGAGGGAAGAGAAAAGAAAAAAAAAAGAAAAAACAAAAAAAAAAAAAGAGACGAAAATAGCCTCGATGGGGTAAATGTGTCACAGATGACAAACTTGGGGGTTTTTGGTGGTGCAAAAAAAAGTTTGGGGTATTTTTGTCACTTTGTGCATAGTTTAGGGTTTTTGGTGATTTTTTCCCTTTCACTTTTGAGCATAATATTTTACAGTCTTTGAATAAATTGGATACTATTAACAAAGTTGGGTGATTGAGAGGAGATCGCGAGCAAGAATAAAAACATGATAGACAAGAGATAATAATAAAGATTGAGAACAAGTATGGTCAATAAACGACCATCACCAACTCAAAATTTTTGTCAAATCATAAAACAATTTAAGATTTAAGATTTTATCGATGTCACTAGTCATGTACACCAATACTCCACTATCAAGATATCACATTGGATTAGAAGTGTCACCAACGGAGAGAGTTGAGGAGGAGTCTGAGAGATCATTGGTGGTGACAGTGTGGTTGAATTGACATTATAGAGCAGTGTGCTTAGCCCCGTTACATATCTGACAAAAAAGATGAGACCTAGGTTCGAGAATATCCTTCTAGGTGAATAAGGGAAAATAGGGTCTCAAACCACCGTGGGGCTAACTAGGAGAGGTGGAGCAACGATCAGCATAAGGGCCAATAATGACTGTGAACTAGATTGGTCGTAGGAAGATTGCAAACCCGATCGATTATGAGAGAATCGTCCACACCTTGTCCCCTACTAGATCTTTGGCCCCTAGTATTAGACCTGCCCAAGACCCTTGGAATAATGGAACGGGTGAAGTGGCACAAGCGATCAAAACTTGACGAATATCGGATGAAGATGAGGCATTTGATTTTCGAAGAAATAGCTCTTGTTGTAAGAGGAGGCGTGATAGCTAATCACGAAAGGAAAGAATTGGAGGGTCGTGAGTGACCATGGTGAGATAGAGATTGCACTCGAATGAGAGCTCATTGAGTACATGAATCATCAAGTCCTTATTTGAGATGAAGCAATTGATTCGTCATAAAGAGTCCGCAATTGACTTCATATACCAAAGTCAGTCAAATATGGATTGGTTAGGTTTCTTGACATTGTTTTGAAATGAACTTTTAGCCCAATTTTCTTGGCTATGCAGCGATTAGTAATGTGTCGTTCTAGAGTGAGATATCTCGCGAGATGTCCAAAGGTTGTGGACTTCATGGAAAATCTCAGCAGTGAGAGTCAAATTGATCAAACTCTAAACGCATTGATCCGTCTTGACGTAGGCGTGATATCTTTTATTTCTTGCATTGACGTGCAATTCTCATACAACAAATGTGCTATTCATGTGCATTATATGTATGTATATGAACACACTCATATTATTAAAAGACCATGAGCTCATTTCAACTTCAAATATGACATTACATCAACTCCCCCCTTGTCTCGACCCTCTTGGGCCCTATCTCTTCCCTTGGTCCCCGCATCCCTCTCCTCTTGCCAACCACCACCCGACTCCCCCCCTCTCTATTCGCCTCCCTACCCCCTCCAACCTCGGTGCACCACCGCCCCTCCTCCGGCCGACCGACGGAGTCGTGTTGGCTGTCTCTTCCCTTAATCTCTAATTGGATGGAATATTCAGATGAGCTCACCTCCCTCGCCCCCGCCCCCGGCGTGTCAAGTGTGGCGAAGTTGTGTTTGACTGTGAGTGCGCTCAAGGCAACCACCCCACCACAATATGGGACTCTTCCAGTGAAATCGGATTCAGCGCCAACAGTGTAGATATGTAATGCCTAGACTTTATTTGATAATTGAGAAAGTTCGGGTACAAGGGAGTTGGTTAATTCCTATATAAAAATATTTTATTCGTATAACTAAGATAAATAAGGAGCTTGACGAGGATGTTAATCAATCTTTCAAATTAGCTTCATGCTAAGCTAACTGAATCTGTCTATCTAACTACTTCAATGAAAATAATTTTGTCGGTCACATTGTCTGGTTCGTGAATTCTCTTAAATTTTTGGATTAATTCTGGTTAATTTATCAGAAAAAGCTTATGAAGAAAAAAACCGTGACATTATATTACCTAGTCAAGCATGAAGATAATGTGGTTGGGTGTTGTCTCACACTCACCAATCAATATTAGTGAACTCAATCGATTGTAAATTTATAATATAAACACGTTAAAGTGTTTCCCATCGTTTTATGTGCACATGATCTCCTTTACCTATAGGCTTAAAATTTTGGATTGGTCATTTGAACGGGGTATCAAAGCTAGATTTTGCCTGGTTGATTTCGCGTTGTCAATTTCGACGTGGTCATTCTTAATGTGTATAGGATCTTCATTCTAACAAGATATAAGACACCGGCTCAGTCTGGAATTTAGATGAGACGTTACTTACCTTTTCATGTCTAATTATTGTTCCTATTGGCCTTTTTGGGCTTACGAGTTGGGCTCGTGCTCAGCATTTTCTAGCCCAAATTCAATCCAAGAAGGGACCGTTTATTCTTTTTTTTTTTTGGGTCGGTAAGGGACCGTTTATTCGAAAGATCAATTTCTTGAGCGAATCAAACGATCTAAACAGCATCATGTTAAAGTGCAAATTTTGTTCCATTGTGTACCAAAAAGCCTATGTCAAATAAAAAACTTGCATGCTTTCTTTTCAAATGTATAGGCTTGTGCTTGAGAGCTAGATATCCCAATGTCCTGTCTTATTCGACTCTTTATGCAAACCGGTATAAATCGAAGCACAAGGAATCTTAAGGTATTCGTTTGATACATATGTCATTATTCTATAAGAAAAACATACATCATATTTTGGCCTTCACAATTTCTGTGCACATATTCTTAGTTTGTCATATAGGAATTTCTTTCATAGTTCATTCTTTTGCTTCAGGACAAATGACATAAATGGTTTACGAACTTTAGTCAAACAAACAATGTTGTCATTGAATTTTTAATTTGTTCAATATAGTCTTTAAATTATTAGTACATGTTCAAATCATTCATTAAACTGTATGAAAATACTCAATATCTTCAATTCAAGTTAATAGACTTTGCTAATATGACTTATGATCCGTTAAGTTTGAATACCAAATGACAAAGAAAAGTTCTACGTGGATTATCCAAGTAAGATATTCTAATAATCCACGTCATCAAATAATGTTAGACATGTTAACGCCCTAATTTTTATTTTCTTTTCCTAAAGTAGATAAATAAAAAAGTGAACATGTGGACTCATTATTTTACAAATTCATCTTA
Source organism: Eucalyptus erythrocorys (assembly GCA_014182555.1). NCBI lineage: Eukaryota > Viridiplantae > Streptophyta > Magnoliopsida > Myrtales > Myrtaceae > Eucalyptus > Eucalyptus erythrocorys. The sequence continues at coordinate 8,771,652 of CM024606.1, read as the reverse complement.
GCAAATAATAGTCCACGTTATCAACTAATGTCTAATTTATCATTTGAGCAAACAGAAGAATTACATTGAATATTTACCAAGAGTTTAGGAATAGTATTGAACATATTAAAAGTTTAGGGAAAACAATACACAATAGGTCAAAATTTAGACCATTTGTATCATTTTCATCACCATTTTGCTTTTAACTTAAATAGAGAATGAACCCATTGAAGTTTTATGCTCTCGAAGTTTTAAAAAAAATAAACAACATGAATTCTCCCCCGCTAATAATTCTTGTTTGATTATGAAAAAGAAATGACGGAGGAACCATCACCAGGTAGGAAAAAAAAAACCTTTGTCTTTTTTTAATCTCGAGTTGGACGATGTTTTCTTCAATACATTTCTTCAACCTTGTCTCTGAAGGGTGATATGCAAAGTTTCAATTCACCCACTTTTATTTAAGGTGCATTTATTTCTTTAGAAACTTCATAATAAAGGAAACTATTTTTCATAAAAATCATTTTCATGGAAAATAGTTAGTTTTTATTTGTTTGATGGTTTAGAAAAAGAGGTTTTCTTCTTGTGAGATGGAGAAATCATTTTCCCCCAATCTGAAACTGTTATTTTCATTTAATAAAAAAAATGTAATCGATTAGTTCTCCATCATCTAATCACCTAAAAGTAGAAATACGATTTTCACGAAAACAGTTTTTCTTCAAACAAATAGACTCTTAAATCGAATTCCATAAATTGTAAACTCATCAAACAGTCTCTTAATTAGAATTAACAGTTGCACTTTTGAGCACAGGGATCTTTCTTACCTACTGAATTTACTGCACATTGGTTCCCTTCCCTTCTCAAGCAAGCAAGGAAGCAAAGCGCACGAGGAATCCCTGCTCTGCATTTTTGCCGTCCTTTTCATTATCGATTATCTGTTGCTTTTGCTTCTTCTCTCTTTTTCTTTAACCTTTTGAAGGGCTAAAGCTTCGTTGCCGTGGTTGACCAACTTGGTTTCCGGTAAGAGCTTATTATCAAGTCCTAAGCAAACACCGTCGCACATTTTTAAAGGAAAAATTATCAAAAAAATTCTAAATTTATTATAATATTTTTAATTCAGCCAATTTAATCATAAATTTTTTTATAATTATACCAATTCAATTTATCTATGTAATTTTGGCCGACCGGCAATGACATGGATATTAGTCGATGTTAGCTACCTGACTGATGCTGACATGGACAATATTTATATAATATTTTATTTTTTGATTTTTTTTTTTTTTTGAATTTTTTTCTTTATTCTTTCCATTTCTTTTTTTCTTCACTTCCTTCTTCTTCCTCAAGCTAGTCACTACCTCCAACTAGCCAAATGTATGGCCAACAAGGCCAAGCAAGCCTAGTTGTGGCTAGGTGACCTTGTCCAAGCCCCCACCTCGGTTGGGCTGGTGAAACTCAACCTCGCTAGAGGTTGTGATGTCGAAGGCCATGACCTTGTGCAGCCTTTGGCAAGGGTTGCTAGTGGTGAGGATCAAGCACCATCGACCATGGCCGATGCTCAACCTTGTGGCCTCTATCTTGAGCGAGCCTCGTCGGCCATGGGTAGGTTGTGGCCTTGCTCAGCCATGGCAAGGGTGGCCTCGTCGTTGTTGGGCGAGCCTTGCCATTGGCTGGCAAGGTTGATCTCACTAGTGCTTGCCTTTGAGGGAGGGAGAGGGAGGGAGGAAAAAGAAAAATAAATAAAAAAATCCGAAAAAGATAAAATATTATTAAAAAATTATTCACGTCAATAGTGACATAAAAGTCGCACTAATCGGCCAAAATTGATTGGATTGACTAAATTGATACAATTACAAAAGATTTATAAATGAATTAACAAAAAATAAATATTTAGGATTGAATTGAAAAATTGCAATAAATTTATGACTGTTTTTAATTTTTCTTTTTTATATTTCCAATAAAAATATAGAAAAGTACAAGACCACGATTGCACGTGAATCCTAATTCTATATACAGTTTATGATGACAAGTCAACAATTGTGACTATTTCTACATATAGAACTCATTCGAAGTCAGAAGAGATTTGTCTTTTACTTTTGTCATTCAAACAGATCAAGATAAGATCAGGCACAAACTGCCAAAAAGAAAGAAAGAAAAGACCATATATGCATCCCTAATTAGTGCCTACCTAGGATACCTTGTTAATAGATACACTTGAATACAAGGTGAATTGTTCCACACGTTGGAGTGCATCCTGAGGACCGCCCTCGCTTTGCTCTTCAGGGACGCCGGGCAGTCCGCTTGCAGCACCATGCACAGCTTTGACACCGCGCCGACCCTGAGCATCTCCATCACGACCTCGCCCGTAGGCGAGAACTTGGACACGAGCGCGAGGACCTGCAATGCCTTGTCGTCGACGGCCGGTGAGACTCTGAGTGTCCGCTTGCTGATCATCGCGATCCCTCCAGCGTGCCTCAGGAGCTGTGCCCTCCCGTCGGCGCAGGAGCATAGCTGGGCTAAGAGGTTGAAGGCCAGCTCGCTGACCCGCTTCTCAGGCTTCCCAAGCTCGAGCTCCACAAGCTCAAAGACCACCCCGGCCTCGACCATCTTATGCCGGTTCCGTCCCGAAGGGCATGCTTCGATGAGGACTAGCAGCGCTGATTTGATACCTTGTTGAGACATCCTTGTGTCTCTCAATATCTTCACTAAACTCTTGAAGAGGTCGAGCTTCAATCTCTCTAATAAGCTGACATGCGCGATCTCCATCACGTTTTTCATTATAGCCAACGCGTGAGTCTTCGATTCGACGTGGTTATAGCCTGTTCGGAAATGCAGCACCCATGCCAACGAATCGACGAAGTAGCAATTTTCCTTGACAAGATCCTTGAGTTCTGCCGTGGGGCTCCATATCGAATGGAGGATCCTCAAAGCCCCGCCGAGGCACGTTGTGTCGCTTTGCCTGAAGCACTTTGTTATGGCCCCTACCATCGCATTAGCCACCCCAGCCTCGACCATGCACGCCCGGTTCCGCTCGCTCTCCTCCACCAGTCCTTCCAATTCCTTCATCACCTCGACGATCGAGTGCTCGGCCGTGAGCTCCTTCACTAGCTTCCGGACGCGACCCCTGTCGAGGGGCGGCTTTGGGGTCTGGATCTGGTCGACCCCATTCTTTGTGTTGCCGACGCACCACGCCTGGATGAGCCGGAGGAGCGTGTGGTTCGGGGTGAGGCCGGAATCCCTCTGCAGCGGCTGGTTGGTGACGGGGCACGTGGCCACGCCGCTGCTGGAGGACTTGGACAGCCACTTCTCGATGCTCTCGCGCTCGTAGGTGATGCCCGTCACGGTCGTAACGGGATCCCTCATGAGCTGCAGGGATATTGGACAGAGGAAGTACTGAGGGATCTCGACGTCACGGCCCTCCATGGATCGGCGCAACGTCAACTCTCAGATCGAAGAGAGAGAGAGAGAGAGAGAGAGAGAGAGAGAGGGGCAATACAATATTTCCTAAAGATGGAGTTGATTATATGGTGGAAGAGAGCTCCCGCACGGTTCAAATGTGCCACATATTCTTCCGTCGTCTCCTTCTTCCTCCTTCCTCCTCCTTTTACCAGTCGGCAATTCAGCGGTCAAACGCACGAGACGCAATGTAGGAACATCCACCTCCGCGAAGACTTTTCCTTCCCACACGGCGGCTACTGAGTGGCTCCTCCGCGGGGCCCGCCGCCGCAAGGCGAGCGACATTATTGGTCGTAAAGGTCGCGCTTATTGAAAAAAAAAAAACTCCCGACCCGCGATTCTCCTCGGTAACTTCTGGGATTCAAACGGACAGAATTCCGGCAAAAACTTTGATAGGCGGGGCCCTCTTGCTTTTGGAAGTTCGTGTGAGAATTCTACCGAGGTGGACGGATTGTTTTTGCGACTCAAACTGAACTTTATTTGGGCTTGTCAGGCATCTCATGTTCCCATGCCAAACACGCAAGGCCTACTGGACATGTCCCCGTAAGTTATTCTTTACTTGCTTTGGAAGACACAGGCGTTTCTAGCTTTTACACTTCTCCCAATCTGGAGCGAATCGCCTCGGTACGACGAGGAATTGAGTCACGAAACCAGGTATCTTAACATACCTTCTTATATTTTAGCTCTACCCATATTCCGTCTAGGGCAAATCACCTTGTTTTAACCATGAAGCGATTTACGAAACCATGTATTTTATTGTACTCGTTATATTCTATGCGTTTGCTGCTACACCTTTTATCTTGAACTTTCACGTCATATATTTAGTACCCGTGTTTGTATGGTGAAAATAACTAGGAAAATTATCAAGTATAGTTCTGAACTTATTGTATAGATGTTAATTTAGTTCTATATTTTTTTCAGCTTTTCGAATTTAGTGCTAAATATTCGTGCGAAGTTCCAATATAGTTTTCCTGGCCAATTTATGCCCACAATTGCTGACGTGGCAGCATATTGCGTAGGATGGCCAATGATAACTCGACCAGTACGTCGACGATCGCCTAATAAAATTAACCGGAATGATTACATGGACATTTCTCACAAAAGTTTAGAGTTATATTGGCAAAACTCAAAAGGTTTATAACTGAATTGATATCCGTATGATAGATTTAAAATTGATTAGGTAATTTTCTTGATCTAAATAACACCACATCAAAGAAAAGCATTAATATGGCACGAATGGGAATTAATTTCCTAGTGGCGAGCGTTCTTTTCCCGCTAAAACTTTTCAATAATGCTCGTTCCGCCTTTTTGCCATCTCACGTCGCGTGAGTTGGGAACACCGGTCTCCACTAATGTCTGTAGACAATCAAATATTCCTTGGTTCCCTCTTTACGGCTTCTAGATGCACAAACCGCGATAATCACTCCATGTTATTGTGTACTATAGTTAGTAAGAAGTAAATGATTTAGAGAAAAAAAAATATTGAACCTTGAATAATTGGTAGGAAAAAAAAAGCAGGGGTTGTCGCGGCCGGCAACACGTTCTAGCCTCACCACCATGTGGTATTAATGGGGCGTGGCATTAACCCTATCTAGCAAATTTGACTAAAAAAAAAAAAAAAAAAAAAAAAAAAAAAGCTAACTTACAGTAGGAATTTCAAAGGAAAAAAAAAAAAAAAAAAAAGAAAAAACCCCTTGGTCAGAGGATGATAAATTGTCGAATTTCACTCGTGGAGATGGAAGACGGTCGGGTAGCCATTATTGCTTTCTTTTTTTTCTTTTTTCTTTTTCCATAATTCCTCCGTTTTGTTTTATAAATTTTTTACTAGCTCGGTGTTTGAAATATGCGATGGTAAATTAATGCGGCACCACGTCAATACCGATGCGTTGGGGCTTATAAGCTACTTGGTCACGGTGACATTCATATATATTATTGAAAAAATACATAAGGGTTCACCAAAATAAAAAAATTACGTAAGGGTGTTAAAATAAATTATAGTTGCAGGAGGCGACGACCATATAAATTGACTAAGGATGAGGTCACTATCATTTTGTTTGTAGCCATCCATTTGAAAATGAGATGGAAGATGGTTGGGTAGCCATTATCGATTTTTTCCCACTAAATCCTCCGTTTTGCTTTTGAAATTTTTTACTAACTCGATATTCGAAATATGTAATGACAAATTAACTTGGCGCCGTGTATATACCCTTGCGTTGGGGCTTATAAGCTACTTGGTTACGGTGACATTCATAAATATTATTAAAATAATACAAAAGGGTGTTAAAATACATTTTTATAATTACAAAAGGTGACCACAATATGGATGGACTAATAATGAGGTCACTATCATTTTGATTGTAACCATCCATTCGAAAATATTATTGATTTACAATACCATTTTAAAAAGCGAGGCGGAAAATTATTATCGATCATTGAACATGGCCGAAATTTTAAATTCCCGCTCCTAGTTTTGCACAAAACATAATATATTTGACAAAAAAGCTAATTTTATTTCCTTGTCGTGACATATATCAAAAGTGATGTCTGACCAATGATTTTACCACCCGTTGCTTGGAAAATGTGGGGAAATTAGACTGACGTTCACCTCGACGGTCCAATAGAATGGTAGTTTGACTTTCCATGAATCTGTGTTTGGCCTGAATACACCAATCGCCTCTTTCCCCAATTTCAATACGTCTGACATACTTTTGCACAAATTTATAAAATAAAGAAAAGATTCGATCGACCAACGATTAGTCAGAGAGAAATTTGACTTGACAAGCCGCCGGATATCTATTCCCACAGTAATATTCTCATGTTTAGAATGCGTCATTTTCTAAATCCTGAGGTAATCAATCGATTAATCAAATTTAGCATGATAAGTATACGATATTAGCAAATATATATATATATATAGACGGTGTTGACCAAGAAAATTAATATAGTGATTGGATACTTTAGACAATGTTGACCAATTGAAAATTTCTAAAATTATTGGCGTCAACGGTTTGACTGTCGAGCAAGAGAGGACATCATGTCCATCTGCATCAGTCAAAGTTCCATGCGACAGGAACTCTTGGATCATAAATCATTCTCGCATTGGACCGAATATTTAGTTGTTGATTCAGGTAAATAACCAAACACTTTAGCAACATTGGGCATTTACATTGCAACTTTCATTTTGATTAAAAAAGAAAATCTTCTATCATTATTATCAAAGAAGTATCATTTGCAACGCCACATCAAGTGATACATCGGCATCAGCGACGAGTGGGATTTGAATTGGGGTATCAGACATGCATTCTCGTTTAATGATTGTGAATTTCTGTTGCAAATGGTAGGCCACAAAATTTCCGCAGCATTGTATTGTAAATGGTAGTATTAGAAAATGTTGAACATAAATGATGCGGTGCCTAATTTATCGTGCTCATGATTTCTTTTTTCTCTTTCATTTCATGTGCGTACTTATACACACTAATTTAGATATGTGCTAATTGACCAAAAAAAAATTTAGATATGTGCTATATTTCTATAGGACGTGATGTTACTGGTCAATCACGAGAAGCACCACTACGATTTTCAATACGCGCTTTCACGTGCTTCAAGAATTCAACCATTCTAAATATGCTGAATCGAGAAAATTCGGTTGGGACAGCGGTGGATTTTGAACTTGACTTAGGAATATCAACTCAACACGGTAGGAAGAGAATGGTGTCCAGTTAGAAGGTTTGATGGGTCGATTCTATGTCTTGAAGACCTTAGCAACACACGGCAATTTTTAGAGCTTGTTTCTTCGAGTTAGTTTGAAATGCATCCTTGGTTTAGTCATAGTTTAGCCACTGGCCTGCGCAAGGGAAAGAGGAGGAGCATAAATTCATCGGTCGAACTCAGAATATGATGGAAATTAGAGGGAAAAAAAAATCTCGAAACCTTAATCCCAAAATACACCACTTATATTGCACATTTTTTACGATAATGGAAAAAGATTGTGCCATGAGTCCTAAACTTTATGTACAGAATGCAGTCGAGCCCTAAATATTTCAAGTGGTTTAATCAAGTTCTAAACCTTTACCTAAAAGCATGATCTAGTCACAAACCTTTTAATAAAAATGTAATCAAATCTATATTGGAAAGTGGAATTTAAGGTTACCGTATAGACGATCTCGGAGTGCCATATATGCAATTTTTAAGTACCGTTCATCGAAAAGTCTTAGTTACGCTCTTTGAAAAGGATTATGACTTGGTCAGAGCAATTGCAAAATTTTGGATTGCAGCTCCACAACCTCTCAGAGATTAAACTGCTCTCCTTTCTTGATTTAGATCGAAGTCAAGTTTTGGGGGTTTCGCTCTCTCGAACTAGATCAAAATAGAGATTTGGGAGCCCCTTACATTTAATTGATTTGTGTTATTTTAACATTGTGATGTTGGTGTCTTTGCATGGCAATGGTGATGAGGACGTTCGATCTAAATGTGCATCGCAAGTCGTTGCCATGGATTGGGAGATGTCAATGTGTGCTTATCATTGAATCTAGTGATTAGTCGTCGATTGTTCACTATATCAGACTTGTTTTTGAACAACGAGAATGTGCTTTTAGTTACAAACTATGCTTTAATATTTGAGATTTGCTTGGCTTAAATGATTTTTATATGTAGCTCTTGAGTATTATTACAATATATGAATGGTATCCTTCTTTTGAAAAAAAATAAGTGCATTTCTCAAGATTCAAGACTCGATTGATTAATAGTTTAGGACTTGATGGGTCCCACAAGTCCGCCCTCAATTTCTTCACTTCTTTTCTCCACCCACGTAAAACATGCGAGTGCTTTGTTAACTTTGAAGACAATATTGACCCAAAAAAAAATAAAAAACTTTGAAGACAATGGCTTGTCAATGTATTAACTAGGGGTGTGCAAAAGAACCGGGATTCATTCGGATCACCTGGAATCGGACCGAAACCGCTCGGAACCGGTGGTTCTTGAGGGAACCGGTCCGGTTCTCGGTTCTATGGTCGGATCCGTCCACCCGCCCACCCAGACCGGACCGATTAATTTTTAATATTAAAAACTAGACTTATAGCAAAGGGTTTGATAGGTGGATTGGGACTTTATGGAAATATCTCTCTCTCGGTTTCCTTTTTTTTCTTTTGGCCTTTCTTGTCTTTGATTTTAGTTATTTGCTAAATCAGAGTGGATTTGCATTTACTCCTTCCTCCCTTCATCTCTTCGTCAGTCATCAGTCTCAATCTCCAACACCCCCCTTCTCTTTTTTACGTGCATCATCAACATCATCTTTATACTTCCATCCCACCCCTCTCTCTCTCTCTCTCTCTCTCTCTCTCTCTGCTAAAGAGTTTGTCTTCTTGGATCGTCAACAGTGTATTCTCTCTGCAACTATAAATTTGCATAGATACTCTCTCCAAATGTCCTCCTCCTTTTCTTTACTGTGTATTAAATTTTCACTGCCCATTGTGGCGCCTAGTGCATATATGAAAATTAGACATAGGAAACAAGTGTATTATTACCTAATATGAAAAAAAGGAGACTATATGGTTCATGGAATTTTCTTTTGGTCTTTGAATGTTGCCTCTTGTAATGCTATGTTGTGTTTTCAATGGTTATTTTTTATCCATCTCTTGAATATTATCTTGGTAATACCAACCTGTTGCTATGGTAGTAAATTTGGTTATCAGTAAAAATAATTAGCGGTAAATTTTTATATGTTTTAGAAAGTGATATTATTATTATTGTGAGACCGGTTCCATGGGTTCCCTCGGAAACCGAACCGGACCAATAGTCCAGTTTCCAAGTGGATCAATGCAACAAATAGGTGGATCCCGATTCTAATTTTTCGGAACCGCTCCTTAGCGGGCGGTTCTCGGTTCTAGATTAGGAACCGCCCGCTTGGACCATGCACATCCCTAGTATTAACTAGTTCAGTATATATCAAGAAGACCATAAATACGAATTCTTTTGCTAATCACAATAAAATAAATAGCTTGAGTTTACCATATCAAAATCGTAATTATCTTATTATTAAATAAGCTAGTCTTCTCGATGCGCTCAAAGAGAAAAAAGAAAATTAAAGGGTGGATCCGAGAAAAATGGGTTTTCTTTAACAGGCCAAACTAGTCCAAATGTACGATTCGAATGGTTAAAGCCCAGTCAACAAGGAACGAAGTAAAATACAGGATTAATTAGGTTAATAAATGAAATCATCCTTCGACATTAAGCTCAAAGTTGTATGGGTATGTCCTCCTTCGTCTACTCATCATCCTTCACCTAGGTTATGAAGATCGTTCGATTTCATGAATATGGTTTGTACAAAAATAAGTGAATAAATAGCTTGAGTGTACCATATCAAAATCTTTATGTTTAAAGCTAGAGAAAGAAAAAGGAAATTAAGATTCCCAAACTTTCAATATTCACTCCTCTCTCCAACTTATTTAACTTTCCTATATGATCGAATATGTACTCATCTAGATCGGCTAGGGATCCATGCCATGCGGATATCAGGATTTATTACGGACACAACATCAATGCTGAAATGACCTATACATAAAATACTTTGTCGGGGGACGACAATGATAGAATAGGAAATATAGTACGTAGTTTTAAATGATGTGAATCCCACCATCTTAACCATGAACTCTTTTTGCAAGGAGTTCTAAGCAGAATAACTAATCAGATGATTCAAACTAAGCTAAACTTATGATCTCGATGACATCTGACAGCGGTGTAGCAGATAAAATCTAATGCAGAGTACAGTACTACATTAGTTAACTCCTAAGTACACGTCTCCAACTGCAAAATATATAATCTGAGCTATGAGAAAACTCTGGAAAAGCTTCCTATTTTGCATGTATATATTACTACAATACTTGTTCATTTACACTAATCTCCTGTCTCGACCAATCTCTATCTCTAATGGTACACATATTATCATACAGAAAGATACCTCCGTGCTCATGGGCAAGCAATAAATTGCCCATTAATCAATGGGAGAGAAACTTGCAGCGTCATCAGATCTTGATGCTATCGATCATGCAACATAATCAGGCAACAAATGGTCTGCAAATCTTTTCCTGTTGTTGATGTCGATGGCCTCATAATTTATTGAGCCCGATTGAGATTGTTGTGGAGCACCAGCGATCCCAAAGAAATCGGCCTCAGCACCATTTCCCACCACAAGTTTAGTCCTTCCCAACTGATGATGATTCATGCTTTGGTTGGGGAAATAATTCTGTGGGGCTGCTGAGACTGAGAGCGAAGGGCTTTGATCGCGGTGCGGTAGGCCGAGGGTGAGGGCCACGCAGTTCCCGTATCTCCCTTCAATGTTCCCCATCGAGAATGCGCTGAACCCACCATGGATGTACTCGTCCCTGCCGCCGCCAAGCTCTCGGCTCGGCTCGCTACCCTTCATGTCCATGTCCCTCGAGAGAATGATGCCATGCGGGTTCATCAAGTCGGGGCTCATCCTCGGCTTTTTAGGACTTGGGCTGATCCCGACTTCTACGTTGGACGACCGTCCAGTCAGAGTGAAGCCGGGAGGGGGAGGGATGGCACAGGGCATAGGAGAAGTTGAGGAAGTCGAGTTGGAGTTCTCGGAGGGTGAAATGGCGGCTTGATTGAGGGCCTTGTTGGGGCTTGATTGGAAGGATTTGATGGAGCTGTTCATTCCGAAGGCATTGTCTTCATGAGATGCGGACTTCAAACCGGCGGCGTCCTTGTTGGGTTTGCTGGCGGCCCTGCAAGTCGTGCCGTTCTCAGACCCAGCTTGCTCTCGGCTCTTGGTCTCTTCCAAGTACATTTCTTCGACCATAGGCTTCCAGAGGCGAACCCGAGCGTTGATAAACCAGTTAGACACCTGTAGTTTCGAGTCACATTCACTGTTCTGTATACTATCTTCACAGAAATATCGAAAATATACGAGAACGAGCCACATAATCAATCCGACCAGAAACTTGTAAGAAGATTATGATCTTGAGTTGGACCCGATCGTTTACTTACCTGGCTCCTGGTTAGTCCCGCTTGTTTTGCGAGCATGTGTTTGTCCGAATCTTTGGGATAGCTGCAATTGCAACAAGCCAGAATGTTGAATGTACAATTGAAACTCAAACATAAAGCGTGGTTGTCAACCATGAACATGGTTTAAATTACTCCTATGAGCTACAGTTGATCGAACTTACCTTTGGACGTATATCTTTTAGGGTAATAAATCGAGCATTCTAGATTGAGGTACTTACGGGTGGAGGAAGTGTTCGAAGAGCCAAGCGCGGAGCACTGAGACGGCACGCTCCGGTAGTCCTCGTTGAGGTCTCCAAGTGTTGTTCTGATGGATCATTCCCAGCTGGTGAAGTGCCCTTTGCTGTTGGAAATGATGGTCGACGTACCTCAATCTCGAGCCCTCCATTTTCACGCCCATGCAGTCATCCTCGCCCAAGCTCCTGCCCGTGGCCTTGATCTGCGATGAGATAGCGTCCTTAAGGCACTTAAACTGCCTGGATATCGTCTGCAGGGCCAGGGCGGTGTACGATTTCGCCACACCGATGCCAGCGGCTTGCTCAAACGAGGAGACTACCAGTTGCATCTGGCTGTGGTATTGTTTGTATCTCTGCTCCACCTTCATAGTTCATAAGCAAAAGGTGAATGAAAAGGAAGTGAATGAGAAAGAAATCTTATATGTATATCAACAGGATAGAGGAACGAATGCCCACACAACAATATTATTATGGACAGTTCCTATAAGATTCATTCCTGAAAAAACATAAATTTTTTTGTTTGTTCTGAGACAAAAAAAAAAAAAAAAAAACAAAATTCCACCAAATAAGATAAATACGATGACTAAATAACATGCATATGGGTGGCTATCTTAGTACGATTAGCGAACATATATATTTCTTTTTCCACTGCTTGGATAGAAAGTATCGGATAATTGTCATAAAATTGTGTTGTCTTTTCATAAGTACAATGTCAAGAACGAACAGGAATGCTTTTAGAGAGAGAATAACTAAAGGCTAGCTAGCTAGACAATCATAATTCCCTACTCATTGTCTCCAAAACTAGCAAGAATTGATATTTCATTGAGGTGTAGTATCAGAAACTAGCTTGCAATCTAACACTTCATCAGTTTCTCAGACACCCACTTTGGAGTTTCAGCAGGACATTCTTCTTAATTGAGATATTACAAAGTGACTAGGCATGATGATTAGCTTGACAAGGACCAAAAAAACCTTTTAGCAACAACTTGCGCTTCACTCCAATCTCCAATAATGCAGATATCTAGCGATTCACTATTTACATGTGGCCACACTAAATACCTTTGAGAATGATAGTATATTGCGATTGCAAATATGTACATATGTCATATATACCTCATCAAGCATGTCGACAAGCTTGGCCTTCTTCATTTGAAGCTCCTGTCTGTGAGCCATACCCAGCTCACTCCCACTTGATGATGACTCAACTTTTTTCTCTTCCTTACTCGAATCCTTGTTACCAAGTTTGGTCTTCTCTTTATTGGCACCCTCGGCTGATGAGTGATTCTTGATCTCTTTCCCGACGTTAACGACTTCGTCCAATAGCTCTTGCGCGGCCTTCAAGTACTTTGACCCCAGAAGGACGCCGTGCAGGCCCAAGACCACGTTCGAGGCCGTCGAGGATGAGTTCCGTGCCAACACCCTCGCCTCGTTGATCCCCGGAACTTGGTGGTGGCTGTGCCCGCGGATGTCGCTCTCCCTAGAGAGCGGCGACTGCTCCGTGGAGAGGCTCAGAGACAGGCCGCGCTGAGAGGGTGAGACCCCGGCAGAGTTGGTCGCTGAGCAAATCTGGAGCTGGTCTGAGGAGGCGGCTGATGTATCCGGCTGGCCCCAGGGGTGGTTAAACCGAAACCTTGGAGCTACGCTGTGAAGGGACGGAATCTCGTGTAGACGATTAGGGTGTACGTCCGATGCAGCAGGTCCAAACGGTGCTGCCGGTCCAGAAAGTGGAATCCCGACGAAGTGGTTGTGGTTCGACGGTGGAGCGGGAGCTGGTTGTGTGGCACTCCCCATAGGATTCAAGAAGAGGGTATTGGGGGCGGTGGCGTCGTGGGCAGCGTTGGAGTAGGGGATGAAGCTAGGGTTCAGGATGTAAAGTGTCTGCAAGCCGTCAGTGGCTTCGATTTCGGAGCTCCCGTGAAAGTACGTCGCCATGAGATTCAGAGAGAGGATTTGGGTCTGTCGTGAAGATAATATTCACTGTCAAGAAAAGTACAAAGCAAGTACGGCCTTCGATCTCGAGATCTGCACACTCTTGTTTGATCTCTTGCTCAATCGACAACTGCTGGAAGCAATGACAAACATCCCATCTTGATATGCTGCTGAAATTCTTGAAACTGAAGCCTCACCTCAGGGAGAGAGATGGGGAGAGAGCTTCAGCAAATCCCAGATGACGAACGTCGAGAAAAGACGAGGAGTGAGAAGAGTGGATGTATTTATAGGAGGAATCCACCATCAAAGGAGGTTGCAGAGAGAGAGAGAGAGAGAGAGAGAGAGTACAAAAGCCAATAATGGGTAAAAAGATAAACACACGAGAGAATGAAATATAAATATATAAGGGTGTGTGACTCAAACCAGATCCATCAAAGTGAGTCTTTCTCTTTCACATGATCATGAGATGGAGAAAGACGAGCAAATCTTTTCTTTGTCAGAGACGCCCTCTTGGGTTTCTGCAGACTCTCTCTCTCTCTCTCTCTCGACAAAAATAATTGTTTAAGCAGAGTTTGGATCTAATAAAGAGAGGTACTTATTTCCTCTCGAAGAGGATATAGAATGAAGAAACGGTAATAGTTCACGGTCAGATGCAATGATTTACCCAAGAGAAAACATTACCCTGATTCACTTTAGGGTAAAAAACTACAGGTACTCGTCTCTACACCCAAGACTATGTATTTTATTCATCGTGATTGATTGCCTATATCACGTTAAAAGAAGAAAAAAAGAAAAAGAAGTTCAGTCCGATGGCGTTATGGAATAATTTATTTGATAAAAGAGCGAAGTTTCATCCAAGAATCCGCACCGCGCAGTTTCTGTTAGGTACAAGCAGATGGATACAGACGACAAAGATAATTTTCTATGGCTTGACCCTCTTTCTTTCAGAATCATCTGATGAAATTTAGCACGTCTCATCAGGAATTCGAGAGAGAGAGAGAGAGAGAGAGAGAGAGAGAGAGAGAGAGAAGATGAAGATGTGGGGTCGTGGAGGTGATGGGAAGAGCTGAAAAACGAGGAAATGTCGACTTCTCCACTTGAGGGTCGAGGAGGGGCCAAACGATAATAATAGAGAGGCGAACAGGAAGAGAAAGTTTAGGAGATGGTCACTTGGCATTCATTGAATCCCACCTTTATTTAAATATCTCCTTGTCCTTTACCCACCTTTTTCTTATATTCTCTCTTGATTAGGTTTTCTCTCTTTCCCCTTTTTCTTTTTCATATTATTTTTATTATTATTATTTTTTTTGTGTGGTGGAATGCGAGAGTTTCTGGATATAAAGCAGATGAATAGTTTGGGGAACTCCACGCGGAGTACACTCCAAGCCAACCTCCTTCTTTAATAGTGTATGTCGTGAAATCTTGCGTACGGCTGAGTTCACCCTTTTAGACGTGAAACGGGCACACACCTTCAGCGAAATGAACCTGAAACGTGTAGTAATAACCGGAGCAAGTATTTCTGATGCAGTTCGAGTTCGTGAGCATGATTATCTAGCGGCATCGATATCATTTTCTTGATTTCGAGATGATCCAAAATGTCTCCTTGGTTGGATAATCGTAAAAAATAGAAAGAGAGAGAGAGAGAGAGAGAGAGACAAAACCGCTTTCGCATGGTTTGAGGATTCTTAATCCCGAGTACCGTCAGCCTGCCCCCAAACACCACGTTGCCGTACATCTAAATCTTACATTCCAAAAAAAAATCAATCTGGTAAACCCTAATTACAAACGTGTCTTCGTTTCGCAAGACTCTTTCCTTGTACAGGTTAGTTCATGCTTCTAAAGGGTTGCTTTCCACTGTCAAATCTACACTTGCGTAAAGAATTGTTAGATGTAAATATCATCTGCACTTTTCCAACAATTTAAGCTTTTTAGATACTCAGTGGTGCATTTTTTTTTTTTTTAAACATGTCACTTCCTAAATGACAAGTTCTGTTCTCCTTTTTTCCTTTTGGGAAAAAGAACACTATTCCGTTAAATAGAGCAAGCATCTTATACAGAAGTCCTTATCAACGCACTTTTAAGACTAAGCATTCTTCAGAAGAAACTCAAATGATCGATGCAACCATCGCAGATTTGGCCGTGTGCATTGAAGGAAATTGAACGGATTTGAAGGTCTGAGGGCACGATCTTTTAAACTAAAGCATTCTTCCTTGTCCATAATATCTAGGGTTTCCCTTATATTTAACTATGATTATCCCCATGTAACATGTGATCGATTAATTGTACGTCCTCGAGAAAAACTTAAAGCTGGTTAATAACTTCTTTCCATGCATCCAACTTTAAGTGGAGAAGAGAGGAAAGTTGAAAAGGAAGATAAAGTGCAAACGTACCATCAGTGTCGGTTTAGCAACAGTGATGACAAGTGCGTGCATTAGCTTTAATCAATCATGGAGATTGTAATCGATTCTAACAGATAAATGATAAAATATCGAATATATTAAAAAAGTCTAACTTTGCGATTAAGAAGTGGTTTACGTCGACCATTATATATATATATATATCAAATCAAGAAACATGTACACTTTTAGATGGGCATGATGGAAACGAAAGATTAATTATCTTTTGACCGTCTCGTACCAACTGTGGTGTTTTGGATTACTTGGGAGAAGGCTGCTTCAAAGTTCAAAGATCGTAGAGCGAAGAATATCATGAGATAGTTAAAGTCGCTTTCGGACAATTATATTAGATGATAAACTCATCCCATTGATTCGATAGTATATTTGGGCAATCCGTATGTACACCCAATTACACATAACCATCAGAATATGATAAGGTACTTTCTTAGGAATGAGCTCGCATCAACATGAATCGTATATTATTTTGGCTTCTTGCGTTGTTGAACAGGCGTATAACAATACTCCTATCCGTAATTTTCGACGTTTATTATTTCTGCCGTAACTTAAGAGCAATTATCTATAAGGTTGGCGTGGTTGTCCAGGTACTTCTAGCTCAAAAACTTGAGATTAAATGTTCAAAATCCTATCAATTGCCTACATACTATTCTAAGTTAGGGTCATCTCTACATATGCCGATGGCCAATTTAATTAATTCATGGGACTTATAAAGTGTTCATGAGCCTTCAAGCATCTCGGCCTATATGCTTGTGCCCTTGAATTGAGGAAAAACAACTCTGGTGTACTTCCTCACGTGTAGTAGGTATTCCTTGACAGTTAGAAGGTGCATATGCGCCTCCTCCTATCTTACTCGATGTGCAAGGCCAGGACAATTTGCATTAGTCGTAGTTTATATTCTTATGAACCTATTTTCTTACGTTGTCTAAATCAGGAATCTTTGCGCACGCAAGGACTTATTCCTAGCTACTTAAGGGGGAAAATGTTTACTGTTAAAGGCATTTTTTTTTATAGTTAATATCCTAAAAAATCCTAAATTGATACACATGTGAAAAAGTTACCAAAACTAATTTTTTGACAGTAAAAAACTCAAAATTGATACATTTGTGACAAATTTCCAACTTACCATAAAAAAAACCCCAAAGTAATATACTTGTGATAAATTTACTCAAAATTAATTTATTCAATCATCAAAAACCATAAATTGGTACATTTGTGATAAATATACCATTTGTTAAATTGAATCAATACCACAAAAAATCACAAAAATTGTATAAATATGACAAATGAAGAGTAAAATTGCAAATTGATATGTCAGTTAATTGTCACATGTCATTCAACTTAGTAATTTAACAGTAAAATTTACGAAAACTAACATAAGGTAAATTTATCACAAGTATATCAATTTAAGATAAATTTGTCAAAGGTATACTAGTTTGGGGTTCTTAGTGGTCAAAAAATTAGTTTTGGATAAATTTGTTACAGGTTTACTAGTTTGGGATTTTTCAAAGTATTAACTTTTTTCTTTTTGGGTCGAATAATAAAGGCATATTCAAAGTTATCGTAGGATCATTATCTCCTCCAACTCTACGAAATATTTTAAATTGTGGAATCTAAATAATGCTACACGAGTTGCATCATTGGAGGCGCTATAAATACGCTCCTTGAGAAGAGAAGATCATGAAGATAGTGAGGTCGTTGATGAGCTATATTTATCTACCTACGATATGGTCCTCCTCATTTTTTTTAAAAATTATTTTTTAAAGATAATAATACAAGAAGCCCATGTGCACAATGTTACTTTGCAAAGAACGTTTGTTCAGTCTTATGATCACCTAAATTGGCACATGTGAAATTTAAACAAAACAGTGTTTAAGTAATGATATACATTATTGGCTTTTCCACTAGAGTCGAAGTGGCGCCGGTGGCGAGCGAGAGGCCGCAGAAGGCTCATCGGGCATTTTGAAATTAGGGTTTCCATATTTATGGAATGAGTGTTTATTTTATTAGTGAAAATAAGTGAGTTTCTACCGTAAGATTATTTGTAAGAGTTTATGTTTCATTCATAAGAAAAGGAAAAATTAAATTGGCACTCTACCTCCTTTTTCTAAATAAGCTAGCAACACACTCCAAAAACAACCTTTTACTTCATGCGATCGTAAAGATGCGCAGAGTATCAGTATGTCATTTCTTGAACAATGATGTTTCTGCACAATAGGATTCGAATAGTTACATTAAGATTAGCTTGGAGAAAATCAAATTTAAAGTACTTCGAATAAGGTTCAATTCTTTATTGTTTTCCACCAAAAAGTTACGAACATTGAATGGTTCTTGAACCACCGAACTATGGTGATGGATGAAGACCCTTATCCATTTAGTGTGACCTACACTTTTGCATGGTGGCAAAAACAATGATAGTTAGCTGGTCCACAAAGAGTGCTTTAAACCCAGAAAGTCAATAAAATCAAGAACAAATTGAGGATCAAATGCTCAAAAAGAAAGCTCGCGTTTCGACATATATATCGCATCACTTGCTTTTTGCACGCCCCATCAATTTGAAGGCGACACGGACACTACCGGAACTCGTGATACATATTCTCCATAGCATAAGTGGTTCTTTGAGTGATGGGATTTATGCCATCCGTGTGCTGTTCGTGTGTATCGAGTGACAGAATTCATGGATGCTACGAACGTGAGGGAATCTATGCCTTGGATCAAAGATTGCTTTTCCTTTTCCTCTTTAGGTTTCCAACACTATTACCTTGAATTTGGGATATTAAATTAAAAGTTGTGTTTATCCCTAGATCGAACTCTTGTTGCTCTCTCATTCTTTAATAAATTAACGTTGGAGTGCACGGGTGGGGACGTTTCGTGAAAGAAGTTCCACATCGAGAATGTGGTGTAAAATGAATTAGTTAATAAATCATAATGTGGTTTATAATTCATTGGTTTGAACTTTTTGGAGTAAATATGGATTGAATTGGATATATTTAATGGGTTTGCACTTGGGGAAATGTTGTGTTCTTGCTGAGTTTGGTCAAGCCAAGACAGCTGTGAAGGAGTCAAGTCATATGCTGTGTTTCTGCTGAACTTGGTTTCTACTAAGCTTGGTTGGGTCAAGGTAAATGAAACAAATTGTTGTTGAACTTTGAACTAATGTTAATGTGGTCAATGAACTTTTAATTTGTTTAATGTGATCTTGAAACTTTAACTCAATAAGCAATATGATCCTTAATTGGGTACATGTTCAAACTAGTCCCTAGACAATATGAAAATGCTCAATGTTGTCCCCAAACCTTAATTAATGCAAAGATAACATTTGATACTGTCATATAATTTAGGGATTGGTTTGAACAATTACGAAAGTTACGGGATCACATTAAATAATTTAAAAATTCAAGGACAATATTATATATTAGGTTAAAGTTCATGGACCATATTGATCAAATTAAAAGTTGAAGGATCATATTGTACATTAGGCGAAAATTCATGAATTATTTGTATCAAAATCCCAAACAAGAAAAGTATAAAAAAATTCTAAGCATATTACACTTATGTCAATCTAGTTATAAATCTTTCAATTGTGCCATTTAGTTCTAAATATTTTCACAATGTGCCAATTAAATCATTTCAATCAATTTTAGTTGGAAATCATCGACATGGATGTTGATCGTCAACATGGATATTGATTGTCTTACATGGCACGGCCAGTGTTAATGTGGATAATTTTTATAATTTTTTTTTTTTGATTTCTACACTTGCCAACCAAAATGAAAGTAAAAAAATAATAAAAAGAGAATAAAAGATAAGAACAAAAATTATTTAAAAATTTATTTAACAATGTCCACATTAGCGTTGGATACGCCACGTAAAATGGTTAGTATCCACCTTAGGGGTTTTCTATCAAAATTGATTAGATAAACTCAATAGGCAAACCAAACAAAGCTCAATTAAAAAAAAATATGAAAATGTTTAAAATTAAATTAGCTCAATTGAAAGGTTTAGAATTTTTTGACAGAAAAAGGTTTAGGATTTGAATTGGCACAATTGTAATAGGTTAACAACTTTTTGGACATAGGAGATGTGGTGCAAATTAAAACCATTAGTGTATCCTAAATGCTCTATTTTAAATATTTTGAATGACTATGAGTCCAATCAAATATTTTGATTGGCTCATTTAAGGCCTATTTGGTAATTGCCCAAATAGTGCTTTCTATTCTTTTGTTCTCGGGAGTAGATTTGGAACAAAATTGCGTTTGGTAAAATTTTTATTCCTGGGAATAAATTTCTATTTTTTTGTTTCCGGAAGTAGATTTGGAACGAAATCAAGAATAAAAAAAAAAAAAAGTTGATTCTTGTTCCCAAAACAATTCTAGAATCAAGCCAATATTTTCTCTTTTTATTTTCTTTTTTCTTGCTCTTCTTCCCTTTTCTTCTTCTTCATCTACTGCCATCGCCATGGTTGCTGTCTGCCGCCCACCGTTGCCAGTCACTGGCAATCGGTTCGGCAAGCTCGCCAAGCAAGGGCGAGGTCCGGTGAACTTGCTGGAGGCAAGCCTAGCCTCCGGCGAGGTTCGCCCAGCCTCGCTAGTGACCAGGCCGAGCCTTGGCAAGGTTGGGTGAGGCTTGTTTGGCGAGGTCGACCTCGTGGTGGCTTGATGAGTTCAAGCCTTGCTTGGTGGCTAGGCAAGCTCGGCCTTGCCAGATTTGGATGAGGCTGCTTGCTCAGCCATGGCTTAGCCTCGCCGATGGCCAAGTGGGCCTTTTCCAGCCCCGGTGAGGCTTGGCCAACGAGGGTCGACCTCACCGAGGGTCGGCGATGCTCCAGTGAGGTCGCTAGTCATCCCAAGGTCAGCGACCAGCCACTTGAAGAAGAATAAGAATAGTAGAAAGAAAGGAAAAAAAAAAAAGAAAAGAAGAAAAAAGGAAAAAAAAAGTAATAAAATTATTTAAAAATTAAAAAAATGATTTAAAGTAGAAATTTTGAGCACAATACTAAACGTAATTCTATTCCGAGAATTGAAATTTTGGACAGTTACCAAACGGCTTAAAATGCTTAGAAATTGTTCATGAGAACAGAATAAAAAAAATTATTTATGATAAGAAATTGTTCCAGGAATAGAAACGTTATCAAACGTGTTTTTAGATGTCTCTCAGCAATGTCCCTCGGTAGAGGTACCAAACTTTTGCTATGCCTCCCAATAAGTAAAAACCCATTAATTAGTCAAGGTAAAAAGACTCATTTTCTGAACTTCGGAAGTAATAAAGCTGCAAATAATCGGATAAAGAGATGAAAACATTATATATAGTACCTTAGCACTCTTCCTCAACGGTGGAATCAAAAGAGTTCAAAGCATACCGACCCAATACTCAAGGGGAAGGAATAACTGAAACTCATGACATATAAAGTAAAAGGGAATAAAAGAGGAAGAACGTAAGGAGTTGCACATTAGAATTTCTAATCACAATACTATGTTAAAGTGAGAACACATACATGCGATTGCTCCAAGATCCTTTAGTTGTCAAAGAACAATGTTATCGATGTCTTTATTTTACAATATAAATTACACAAATGGTTCCTAAATTTTGGTTCAATGTGTAATGTAGTCCATGAACTTTAAATTTATTTGATATGGTTTTTGAATTTTAATCTACTGTGCAATGTCATCTTTTAATTTTGTATTTGTTCAATATGGTCCTTAGACTTTTAGTACATATAGAATTTAGTCCCTCAATTGTATAAAAATGTTCATTATTGTTACAGAACTTGAATTAATGAAATATCAAACATTTTCATATTATTAGACGACTAAATTGAATATGTACCAAAAGTTCATGAACTATATTAAATGAATTAAAAATTGAAGGATAACATTGGATTAACATTCAAAAATCATATTAAATAAATTTAAATTTCAGGGACGGCATTAGACATTAGATCAAAGTTTAGGAATCATTTGTGTGATTATCCCTATTTCATATCCTTAACATATGTATTAGAATCCTCACAAAAGATCCTATCATTTCTTGCCTTTTCTCTTATTCTCAGAAATCAAATCTGTTTCTAATATACATATATATAATTGCGATCTAATGGGACGTAATTAATCCATTGAACAAGGGGTTTTTCTTCCCTAGCCAAAAGACGAGAGTTGTGCAATTATTGACACATCCACAGCACCCTGGCATCGCTTGTTCATCCATATGCATGCGCCCACAAGGAGGGGCCGACGACAGAGAAGGTGACGTGACCTTTGGGTTACACAATAATCTCTCACTTATTGGCTGCAAAGTTAGGGTTTGTGCATCGTTTTCTGCCATAATTAATTAAAGACCATTCCATTCCAAGCACGCAACCTTGCTCCTTGATTTGTTTGGTTCTTATCGCGAACGATAGGCCCCTCAATTGCGACATTTCATGTACAAATCACAAAGTGGTGGGAGCCATGTTGCCAATTGTTGATGGCATGGTACGATTACCATAAATGTGTACCTACTTATATACCTATCTGACTCTTCTCTCAGGGCACAATTATGCCGCCACAAAAATTACCTTTGCCTAACTTTTCTTTCGGTTATCTAAGGCCCGATCGTGGCAATAGTTTGAATTTGTTTGTAAAATGGTGTGGTAATTGGTTTTTGAAATGAGATTGTTTCTTACTTTATTTTCAAGGCATTTTGGTATCTGAATATTCGGTTTGACTGCTCATTTATGGACGATTTGACCCGTTGGTGTTTAGCAGTGTAATTGACTTGATTTGATCGGATGAATTTGCTTATCAATATATGTTCAAGTAATAGGAGTGGAGAAAAACATGAAATAGGATCTACGATTTTATTCGTGAATAAAAGCCATTTTGAAAGTAGAGACTACGTTCGACTAAAAAAAAAAAAAGTGGAGAACTACGAACAAACATGCTCATTTGTTTTCAAACCATCGGGTAAAAACCAAGAAACATAACTCTTTCGAATTTTGTTAGTAAACAGTCAATCATCAAAAGTCACAAACCAATATTCAAATACATGATCTCTTCAGAATTATTTATAGAAAATAAAATAAATAAAAAATAAATCCCAATTCTTTGGAATCTTAATTTTTCGAAATGTAAAACAAATAAAAAGGAACCCAAAAAATAAAATCCATCTCATAATTTTTATTTCCAATTTTCCAAGTATCAACTATCACTCTCTGACTTGAAATAATATGCTACCTTTCCTTTTTCCTCCATTCTCTTTTGCCCTAAATTCAAAACACCACAAAATATTACTATCTCCGAGAGAGAGAGAGAGAGAGAGAGAGAGGCATTTTCATTTCATTAGTTGAATAAGATTAAACTCATTTTTCCTAGACAAACTACATAGGTAAAACGATGTGTCTGAAAAGACAGGCTTTTGTCCTTTCATTATTTGATTTTAACGTTGACAACAGGGGGTTTCTGGTTAGCTTTAACAATAATAATGCCCAACCACCTGTCTAACTTGGTCAACAATCTGACATCTTCATTGACTTCGGGAGATGGAGATCTTATTTCCTCATACCTTGAATCGTATTTTTTGCCTCGAACGAGAATTGACCTAACTCATGCTTGTTCAAAGCGAAAGCTCCAATCGAATTGTAGAAACCATCTCCTAACATGTCGCTTTCCTATGAGTCTAAGACTCCACTTTTGGTGAACATCGGTACAAAAAAACCTTTTTAAAAACTCGAAATTCAGAACTGGAACTCCATGGATCTTTTGGCCATGAGAGAAGTTGGTATCAATCGTTCATATATTCAGGACAAAAACTATTGTAGCCTAGCTATACCTTTTTCTTAAGGGAGAATGCCCTGAAATTATTTATTCGCAACGTTTATTTATCCTTTGCAGGGGAAACAAATGGGAGATATTTGGAAATATACCGATTTTAATATGATTGATAGAATTATATCGCGATGTGTGATTGCAAACTTCAAGTGGGTGTCGATTCTCATGAAACAGCTGAAAAGTCTTTCTTTTCTACCTTTCTCTTGTCTCTGTCATCTTCTTCAACCTTCAGCCATCACCCTCCCCTCCATCTATTGTCGATTTTATTTGAGTCTTGTTCTTTTCTTTTCTTTTTTTTTTTTCCTCTCCTTTAGATTTGTGAGCTCTATTTTCTAGGTCTAATTCTAGCTCTGAGAGTTTGAACTCTTCTAATCTAGTTGTAAACCTATGATTTTTTCTCTCCCGATTTAGATTTGAGAGTTTTTAATGTTTTCGAGAATTCAATAACCCCATGTTCTACCTGTGTACAGGTTCTCCATCTATGATCTAACTGAATTATGATGATTTGTTTTTCCAAAAGTTATATTTGTGTTTATTAAACATATTTTGGTGAGTTCATATGAATTTAGGCACGCACCATAGTTATTGGAGAAGTAATTCCCGACGTTTGCTCATCACTGATGATAATACGATATCCAGTCATCGGCTGCCAGTTATTTTGCTTCATAAATTCGTTCTTATGGAATGAGTATATGCTTAACTCTTTCGATGCTTTGTTGATCCTCATTTCAAGATTTGGTTTTGTTTTATAGTATTTTGACTTTTGCTTTGTTTGGATTTAGTTTGCCATGAAAGTTTATGTATTTATCATTCACCCCTTTGAGTAAAGAATAAAATTTTCTAGGCAAAAAAATCAAACTAAGTGTGAGAATGAGTATTAAAATATTAAAATAATAAATCACGCATTCATTTAATAAATATTTTGCTAATTTGTTTCTTCTTTTCGTTCCCGCGTTACATGCGAGTCCGACGCCATTCTTTTGTCCTTTCAAAAGAGAGAGAGTCTTTTTGGGAAGGCAGGTGACGCGGGCCCACATTATCTTCCACGTGGCAGCTCGTCGTGCACTCGTGGGGGAACCTTTTGGGGCGGCGCATTGAACTTTAGTGACCCCCGCGGGGCCCAGCGCGGGTACAGATTTTTCCCCCCGCCCCGGAGAGAGACGCGTCAACACGTCTCGGAAGCCCTCCGGGGACGGGCCCACCCCGAGATTCGGGCTCGTAGTGCGGGGGAGGCGGGGGCCCACGGCCCAATTCATCGAGGCGAGAGTTGACGGGTCGGAAGGCCCACCACCGTCCGAACGGAGTCGACATCTCCCCGTGCCGACGTTTTCTTCTGCGCGGCCCGCGCGCGCGACTTGTCGTATTGCCGAGGTGTAATTTTACTGCATTTTCATTCGCTCACTGCATTTACGTTACGTCTTTTTTCTAAAAAAAAAATATTTAAATGGAAATGTAAGGAATTCGAGATGTAGAGACGATGATAGAACTGTGGTGTGTTTGGATACGGTCACGGAACTCGAAACCGTCACGGGAAAATGACATGAACCGTCCTTGACTTTCGTTCGACCCGCGATGTGGTTCACAGGTTTTTAATCTGTTCGATGCGATTTCTGAATTATTGATGTTACTTGATGATGTGAATTATTATATATTGAGTTGGGTCTTTTAAGAAATAGTGATACGATGTGTTTATCTTTTTATCCATTTTACCTTTGGCAAAACGGGAAAAAGAAAAATTATGGCATTAACATGTTCAATGTAATTTGATGATGTGGGATTATTATATCATGAATTGAGATAAATATCTTACTCGAATAGTCCATGAATAATTTTGTTTTGTGTTCTACCATTCAAGCTCAATGGAGTGGAAGTCATAATGGCACATTCTATTTAACTTGAATTAACGAAAAGACGATATCGAACATTTTTATATAGTTTAGGAATTAGATCGAATATATACCAATACTCCAAGGACTACATTAAACAAACTAAAGTATGTTTATACTCTCCTCGAACATGAAATGACTAAAAGCAAGGTGGCAAAATTGTTGAATCGGTCCCACTCCTCTGCCATTCATTCCTAAATTATTCGATTTTGCTAATTTTATCCCAAAAATTTTCGTTGAAATTATAATATAATCATTGAGGTCAATTTAGTACTAAACTTAGGAGATCACGAAACGCTGGGTCATTACAGAAGAAAATCAAGACATTGGACTTCGATGTCTTTCCTGACCTCGTCTTTTATTTTCATTAATATCGATGGATTTCCTTTTCTTTCCGTTGGAACTCCGAAACGGGGGAGGGCTTAAGGAGTGAGTAACGGACCTTGGCCCAATTTGTGCAAGTGGCCTTTCGGGGACAGGGGCTTGTACTCCATTTTTCAACTATTTCTCAGTTTTTCCCCTCAAGTCAAGGCAAACAAAAAAGAAAAAAAAAAGAGAGAAAAAAAGATTTGAACAGGTTCAAGACCTATCTCTCGCCTACCGCTGGAATGTTTGGACTATAGTGCAATGAAGTACCAAAAGACCTATCTCTCGATGCCACGTTGCACATTACAGAGCGTCGGTCGTAGTGTGTTTCTTTTGATATGTCCAGACAACAAGTGGTGGAGAGTTCTAATTTGAGAGGGGCGGGCTAAGGACTTTGACGAGACTCGAGGTCGAGATGCAAGCGAATTCACATGCACCATTTTAGAACGGTGGAGAAGGACGGTGCCGACATAGTTTAGGCATCGGTATGCTTCAGGCGTTCATATAGATCTAGAACGGCTGGAGAAAACTTAGATACATGAAGCCCAAAAACTCTGGTCTCGCTTGCTGGCAAATGAAATGTGGATGCGATCGCAGGGCTTAAGAGGGTTATCGATAGGAACTAAGCCCCATTTATCGATCTCTTTCGCCACTCTTACTAAGCTCGGGCTGGCTAGCAACGTCTACTGAGGAATTAGCCCATAATAAATCTTGCAATTTTAAAATTTCACGTGTGAAAATTCACATAAATTTGGATTGAGAATTGGATCATTTTATTTTACCAAAAATGAATAATTTAAAAAATACATTT
The DNA here is from genome assembly GCA_014182555.1 of Eucalyptus erythrocorys. Lineage (NCBI taxonomy): Eukaryota > Viridiplantae > Streptophyta > Magnoliopsida > Myrtales > Myrtaceae > Eucalyptus > Eucalyptus erythrocorys. The sequence continues at coordinate 8,744,757 of CM024606.1, read as the reverse complement.
CTTAGAATGTTTGATTGTATTGCTTGAAATACTTAGTCAATAAAAATGTTTTTTTTATTCATTATGTTTATATATTTTTGTAAACAGTGAATATATTTTTTATTCATTCCGTAAATTATTTTTCAAATCATTAATGTTCCGCAAAATAAACACATTAAGGGCGTATTCTTTGTTCCGGGAAACAATTTTTGAATAGAAATAATTTTTTTATTTCTATTCTACGGAATAATTTCTGAGTATAAGAACGCGATTGATAATTGCGAAAAATTTCTATTCCGGGAATAGAAACACGTTTGATAAATTTGTATAATTTTTTTATTTCTTTTAATTTTTAAATATTTTTATTATATTTTTCATTTTTTCCTTTTCTCTTTGGTCGATCCACCGGCCATCACCATGGCCGGTGATCGGCCGGATGACGTTTGGCGAGGCTCGGCCTTGCTCGACCGGGCAAGGCCGACCTCGCCCGCCACTAGCGAGGCTCGGCCTCACCTAGCCTAGGCGAGGTCGAGTCTCGCGCGGCCACAACGAGCCACGACGAGGCTCGGGCCGACGAGCCTTGCCGTGGCTCAACCTCTTCGGGCTGGCGACACTTCAGCGAGGTTGTTGGTCCTCGTCTGGTTGGTCACCGGCAAAAGGAGGAAGAAGAAGAAGAAGAAAAGAAGAAGAAAAGAAAGAGAAAGAAGAAGAAGAAGAAGAAGAAAAAAAGTGTTTTTCGAAAGTGTTTCGAGAATAAAAAACAAGTTTTTTTTTTACTTTTTATTTCTGTTCTAAATCTGTTCTCATAAATAAAAAAAATGAATTTTTTTGTTTTTTGGAACAAAAGTGTAAATAAACGTGTTTTTATTTTTTTTTTTCGAAATAAAAGAACAAAAATTTATATTTCAGGGAAAAGAAACGATTTTAAACAAACACAGCAAGTGTACTCTCGAACTTCAAAGTACACACACCATAGATCCTTCAAATAAACACTAACGCTACTTTTTTTTTTCTTCGTCGACAAGAAAGGCCATAGAAAAAATGTTTTGAAATCAAGAAGGGTCTAGCAAGCTTCATAAAAGAAAATACAGAAAAGATTTTACATTCTCGAATAACAAATCCCCCACCTCTGATTTTTTTATTACTAACCATCCCTCACCTCTCATACATCGTTGAAAGTAAAGGGAAAATCTCTCTTGTGGGGTCGATCCCGATCTCAACATTCCCGACCCATCCTTGGCTAGGGCTGACGATAATCATGACGACGATGTCAATAATGATGATGCTGTCGTGGGAACGTTGCGAAAACATATGCGATGTTTACACAGGCACACCTGTATCTCTCGAGACGTGCCATTCACGGCTGTCTTTTGATTCTATCCTTGAGTGGTCTCTCCACTATCTCTCTCTCTCTCTCTCTCTCTCTCTCCCTTTGCATATACCGAGGGGCTATCATAATCAAAGCTTTTGTACTTTGGACCTATGTTTTTTCCATTACTAGATCCGCTTGAGTGAGATTTTCGTAGGCGTTCTAGATTTCTAGTTTGACCCGTTTTGCATCTTTCATTGCCTTCCTACTCCCCAGTCATCATGTCCTGTCTTTAATTTGCGTACCTACAAATTAATCACCCAAAAACGAAAAAGTATGAAGTGTTTTCGCGATTTGAAATCTTTCCAATACCCAAAAGGACAATCATTGGCCATCATATTCGTGCTTGATCTCATCGATTTTAGAAGATGCGATGGCTCCTCCTCGTCCTGACTTTTCGAGTGTGCTTCGAGAATACTATCATTGATGATGATTCGTTTGGACCCGTCATTTTCCGTGAGGCAGGATGTCTAATTATGTACGTATTGGAAGCTTATATCAACGATGAGAGCTCTTTTTTTTATGACCAATGGACATGGGCGCATAAATTCGATTATCTCGAAACTCTATATGAAATTATGAATTGTCTGACTTGTTTATAAGTGTGTTTGATTCAATTTTTTCAAAATATTTTGGATAAGTCCTTGTACCGAAGTTGAGGCGTCTAGTAACTAAATCCTAAAGGCCTTTGTCTTGAAATTTAGTTTTGCAAATGCGAAAACCCCAGTGAAATTTGATAACAACATTTGCTAACAGTATTTTGAATATAATTTAAATTTCCTTCCGATCTTACTATCACTAATAAATTTGCAATTCTGTATTGCTTTGGTTAGTATTCATCGTCTTTCTTCCTTTCACAAGTACAATTCGTCACTTTAGATATGTGGCTGGTCGCAGAGAAGCTCAAGAGATGTCAACGTTAGGTCATCTTAGGTTGTGCAACACTGGCTTCGCCTCACTTGGGTCATGCCACTAAGACGGCCCTCGCCTAAGGTTCCGCTGATGCTCTAAGGACCAAATCCACGTCGCTTAAGGTCACGCAACCTCGACGTCGACTTGACTTAGTCGAGCAACCTCGGTGGCATTTGTTTAGGGCCTGCAATCTCGGCAACCCTCACTTGGGGTCACGTCAATGCTCGGAAGGACTAGATTCGGGTCACTTGAGCTCACATGACCTCGGTAATAAGCTGTCACCAGAGCCTCCAGTTTCGCTGGCGCTGCTGGAAGTCTCCTATCGCCATTTTTGGTTCTTTTCTTTTAACTAAAGTCATTTACAAATGTTATGTAGATAGTGTTTTGCAAACCTATTTGCATTTCGTAAAATTTCTTCCATCTAAAGCCCGTTGCCATCCCCACTGCCGTTGCCGTGGTGGTCACCATTTACTGACACCGGCATCATCCGTGAAAAAGAACGGCCTATCCCTCTCTCTCTCTCTCCTTCTTCATCTCCGCTGCTATCACCATTGCCATTGCTGTTGTGGTCACCACCTACTGATACCAATATTTAATCTTCAAACAGCATCGGTCCATCCCTCTTTCTCCATCCATCCATCCATCCATCCATCCATGACTTTGAGGTTGTTTGCCTTAGAATTAGAGGTAAAACCATCGTCATTGGCATTTTAGGTTGACATGTGCGCTTGAAGGGGGCATGGCGAAAGAAAGAAGTATCTCCCTCTCTCTCACTCTCTTTATGTTCATTTTTTCATGTCTAGTTCCTTGGTTCAATTCTTTCACAATACCAAACCATATAGTATCTGAAATTCTTTTGCTTTTTGAGGGTTAAAAGATATTAAGTCGTCGCCCACTTTAGTGGAAGTGTGTTAACAATGAATGGACTTGATCGTAAAAATCAAGTTAGATGACTCAATTATGCAGAATCGAGCACTCAATTTTATAAATTGCACAAGTTAGAGGCTTCAACAACAAGAGAAAATTATAGAGCCCCTTAAGCTAGGGCAGCCATTTGAATTGATATAGACATTGGACCAAATCTCATTCGTCACTAAAATTTGTAATTTTTGCGTGAGAGAGAGAGAGAGAGAGAGAGAGAGAGAGAGAGCACAACGAGAGGGTCTCTTTGGTAGCATGATTTGGCTGACCTTTGTCCGAACAATCTATGCATGGGATTCATTAGGTTTTTCCATTTTCTTGGTTTTTTAAGCACAGGATTTGACTAACATCAGACACCTTTTGCCGACCAAATGGAAAGGATACCCCGGAGATGCATCATCCCAATTACATCGCGTGATTTAACGAGCTGGAGATGGAGACATGCATAATTCTGAAAAGCAGATTAATCATAAGTGTTTTGTTCTGTTGCCCATTAAGTGTAGGCTCATGCAGAAGCTGAAAAAAGTTTCACTTGATTTCCGAGGGGAAAAAGAAAAAAAGTGGGCGATAAAAAATCCAAAAAGGGAGAAAAAGTAAGATCATTTCCTCGTAGCAATTTATGCCTTGTTAAGTACGATTCATTTTCTCATGACTTTTGATACGAATGGGGTTTCAGACCCCTTAGTATGATCCGGAAATCTCATTCGAAGTCTGGCACTAGGGGCCATGTCATGCATCGCGATGCTTTTGACCCATCTCAACTCTTATACTCGTTATTGCTTTCGCTTGCCACATGAGATTCAAGAATAGAATCTCCCCTGACAAAACGACATATTAGGAGATGAAATCTTGCCTCGGCAGAAAAAGGAATGATTAATTGATTAGGGTCAATATTGATGTGAATGATTTTTTTTTATAACATTATGAATTATTTGTTTTTTTTTTCCCACCATACATCATCTTCCTAGAAGACTAGCTGAGGCCTAGAAATGCCAGCTAGCCATTAGGCAAGGGCTTGCGAGGGTTTGCACGCTCCGTTTCGTGCCGCTTCTTGGGTGATCTTGGGTGGGCCGATCTACATGAGCGGCTCAATCGGGAAGCATGACTTCGAGCAGCTAAAGCGATTGGTGCTGCCAAATGGCTTGATCTTGCGGTGCAGGCATTACAACCTCTCGTGTCGTCACCTGAGCCACCAACCCCATCGGCCAACAATATCGAGAGGAGCAACGGTGGTGCCCCAATATCCATCGATGGCATCCATGTTTTCACCCTCTACTCATCCCAATCCAAGAGGCTCGTCCTCTCAAAGCCGTTCTAGTTTGAGTTTGTCATCTTCTCTTTGATTGCGGAGCTAAGGTCGGCAGCAATAGCCAAGGCTTTGCGGCCCTTGCTTGGTGGGCGACAGGAGTCATGGGCCACTGGCCATTCCGGGAAGAAGAACAGTGAAAATGAAAGAAAAGGAAAGAAAAAAAAGAATAGATAAGACATTCAGAACGTGAAAAATTGCAAAAATTGTACAAGTGCTGCTTGTCTCACGTAAGAGGATTGGCATTGACGTCGGCGATTTTTAGCAAATTTGCTTGAAGGATTATATTGACAAATTATCGAGAATTTTAATACTAAATTTACTAAATTGAAAAGTTTAAAATTGAGTTAGTCGCCATACAATATAATTACCTTAAAATTAGCATTAAGATTTTTTTTTTTTTTTTTTTTTGGTTTACATAATTACCTTAAAATTAGCATCATCTACTTGTGCAATGCACGGGATTAACACTTTTTTTTTGGTTTAATTGTCAGATATGATATTAGATACTTACTTGGTTTTATTTCTTCATTAATAGCTATTCTGATAAGTCAATTTTTGATAATTCAAATGTTTCCTTCGATAATTTATCTTGGTTACCTAGTAAGTATCATTGAAGCACTTTATTAACAAAATATTTTATAAAGGTATGCGTGTACGGATTATTGTCTCTCCAACCGACCAATGAAGAGAACTCAACTGAGAAAATCTCAAAGGAACTTCAAAAGCCTTGCAAAGCAAAAAGGGGAGAAAAAAGTTGAAGTAAGTCCGCCATCAACGGAATATACATATAAATTATAAAGTAGGACCCCATTGGATGATAAATAATGCTGTGATACCCAGCAAATCAATATAATGACTGACACTTGTCAGGATTAAACTAAATCTCACCAAAAAAATTATTTGTGGTGGGCTTATAGGAGAACATTCCATCATATGCATTGGACAAAAGATTGTTTAAGGAAGGATCCGAAATGGGATTTAGGAGAGATTTCACACACACAAAATAACACATCTTGTCCCAAATTCCCAATGTCAAGATTCTCATGCTGGGTTTGTCCCCTGGTGGCCTTATCTTTTTGCCTTTCTCTTTTTATGGCTCTCAAGATCAAATCATTTTGGAGAAATAATTGGTTGTTTGGTGGTGTGTGTGGTGGAGCACTTTGCCCTCTCCCACGCCCGCAAGACCCAACCCCTTTCGCCTATTTCCACTCAAGCAAGAGATAGAAATAATGAAGAGCTTGGCTAGATCAACTCCTTTTGAGCTTTTGCGGATGGATCGCAAGTGATTTGACCTTGTTCGACTTTTCGTTGTGATGTTCTCAATTTCATTTCTTTTTTTTTAAAAAAGAAATCGATCGAATGTTACCGTCAATCAATTCTTACACGGTCTGATAAAAAGGTAGTTTGTCACATGTAAATTGGAAAATTTATAGAGATCATTTTCATTTTTCTGCAGCCCGACTTGAAAAAGCTCCACTATGAAAAAGGTCAAATCCCAGACTTCTTGCTTCTTTAGATCCAAAACTGAAGATTTTATGAATGCTAAACCTCGTCCGTTTTATCAAACTTACCCAATCTTTAATATATTATCATTTTACCTAGGATCCAATTATAATTAGCTTGCTTTGTCGAGTTCATTGACTTGGGTACCGAATCATTTTGGACAAAGTAGTGGGTCGACAACAAAATCCAAGTTGGTCTACTCAAAATCTTTTGATGGAAAAAAGGTGCAAAACACATGGGATCTGAATTCAACCGCACTTCCACTCATACAATTTAATTTTTGCAAAATGCCCATCTACCTTCATGTATTTTTCTTCAGTCACGTAAATCAAAATGTTGACTTTATTGGTAGAAGTCAATTCCATTTTTTTTTTTAATAAAGTTATTGGAAAGCATTGGCAAGTATTTTAAGTTCAAGTAATGTCCCCGAAAATGGTCAAAGGTCATTTTTGAAAAAATTACCCAAAAAATCCTAAATATATTGCACTTGTGATAATTCAAGCATACATTCTTTGATAATTAGTCAATTTAATTCTAAATTGTTCAATTGTGCCAATTTAGTTAGGAATCTTTTGACAATTTGCTGATCTAGTCCTTCTGGCTAATTTTGGTTAGAAATTGTTGACCTGATAGTTTAGTTAGCATTAACTGTCTTATGTGATATGGTAAGCGCTAATGTGAATAATTTTTGTAATTTTTCATCTTTTAAAACTCTTTTTTGTGTTTTTCCTTTTTTTTTTTTTCATTTCTTCTTTTCTCCAACCCTAAGCCAATGACCATCACTTGGTCTAGGTGAGGGTTGTGACGCCCCTATTGGTCAACGGGCGAGGGTTATAGCCCATGCTTGGGATATGGGCAAGAGCCCAATGTCCTTGTCATGGTGGGGAAGGGCCATGATGCCCTCGCCCAGACTAGTGGAGAATCGCGAACCCTTGTCGACCCAAAGTTGGAAAAAAATAAATAAAAGAAGAAAATAAAATATAAAAATTCATAAAAATTAAAAATTGCAAAATTTATCCACGTTAACTCTAGATGGCCGACCGCCATGTAAATGATTTTTAGTTAAGAATTAGTTGGAAGGACTAAACTGTTCAAATGTTAAAAGATTTAAGACTAAATTGATAAAATATTTAGAATTAATTGGCCCTATTGAAAGGTTAGACTAAATTGGCCAAATTGAAAGATTTATGAATGAATTGACACAAATACAATAGGTTTATGATTTTTTTTTTATTATTATCCTGTCATTCTTTTATAACTAAATTATTTATAGCATAGTTAATAGCAAAGAACCAGAACATTAGAGATTTTTTGACTTATATCATTCGCACAAACATAAGACCCCTCAATAGGCCTATCTTCGTCTTCTTTTGTATAATTGCCACCTCAAAAGTCCGATGGACCGGCAAAACATTACGACTAAACCTGATCAAATGATGAGTGGGCTGATTAGGCTACATGTTCATAAAAATGTCTACTTCAAATTTTTTTTTGTGGTAACGTTAAGATTACATCTTAGAATATGAAACGTGAGAAAATAGCACATTTTTATTGGGGAGGATGGTGGTTTTACTAAAATTAATCTACAAAATTAGTTATTAAGTAATATATCAAATTTCAATTAAATGTGCCTCTAAACAAATGAGAGGACAATTGTCTAAAAAATCTTAAACTTATTGTACGATGGCTAATTAGTCATAAACCATTTAATTGAGCCAATTTAGTTATAAACCTTTTGATGATTTGTCAATTAGTCATAAATCTTTTGAATATATGCCAATTTAGTCATAAATCTATTATTTGGATATTTGATTGAAAATACTATATTGGTGAATTGTCAAAAAAATTATGATTAAATTGTTACAATTGAAAGAGTTACGATTAAATTTGTCTCTCCATAATAAGTTTAAGACTTTTTTTGACAAATTTCTCAACAAATACGTTATTTATAGTTCGCCACTCTAGATCAAGGTTTACTAGACTAATCAATCCATGTTTATAGGAGGGAAAAAGGTATATGTGTGTGTACTACAATCCAAACTTTCTTCGGCCTTTGTTTTAATTTTCCCAATTATCATGGATATCATGGTGATCTTTTGATATAGTACCTAACCTTGATGGAGTATGCCATGCTCTAGAATATATGCATTGAGCAAGATGCATGACTGAAACTCAGTCAAGGAATCAATGTTAATTAATTTTTTTAACATAAATTATTACCCGCTTTTCCAAACTATATTTACACACTTGAGACTCTCGATTTTAAAGAAAAATAATGCAAACGAAAACCCCAAAAGAAGCAATATCCTCATGTGATTACAACTAGGGCTCCATCTTTTCATGCATCCTATACAAACTTCTTTATTTGGCTCAGACCAGAGACCAGTCACCGACCCTAATCTAAATAAATCAGTACTATTATTCCTTCTCAGCTTTTGCAACTTACAAGACCCACTTGATTTTTTATATTCAAAAAGCTCTTCTTCCACGGTCCAAACAGTCCACCCACCAAGTGAATCTTTCATTGTTTTTGACTACTTGTTAATTATTTATTTACTTTTTGGCAAAAGAAAGGAGTATAGAGAAAAAGCACCTCAATTCTCAATACCTAGCTAAGAAAGTTTAAGTGGTCCATGCATAAATATTATACAATATCTCATTGTTTTATTGAAAGGAATATGACCAGAATTACCGCCTTGGCCAACAAGAGTCATACTTGATCACCATTTGAAAATTTCATAAGAGTCTCGTAAATATAAATAGGAGAAATGAGTTGTCATTTCCATACTATACAATATCCCATATCTTTTTCCATTCTTGTGTGAATTTTTTACAAATTTCCTATTTATCTTTAAATTTTTCTATAGGCTTCAGTGTCATTTCTATAACACTTAGAAAAGATATAAATGGAAAACACATAACCGAGATAGGGTGGGATTTGACATTGATGAATTAGATCTGCATAGATCTTGATTGCTATTGATGAGATTATTTCAAGTTGATTCTAAAAGGGTTTTTCACCAAAAGAAATAGAAATAGCCAAAAAACATAAAAAAAGAAAAAGAAAAAGGAAAGGAAAGAAAATGAGAAAGAGGGTAATTCAGATTTCCTCTCCCTCCCTCCATGTATTGAGATATAATTTGAGAGGTACATATCTGAAGAAGTGGGCGCTTGATACACACTACTTAGACAACTTCTTTAAAGAAAACGAAAAACGTTGTTCTAATTTTTTTTTTTAAAATTCAATTATATACAAGGAAAATAACTAGATTACCATCAGATTACTGAAAAAGGTATACAGAAAAAAAATTATGGTTCTATAGCAAACCCTAATCTGTTTCGCCCCTAGCCAAAATAAAATAAGAAAACCCTACTCTTGGCTTGGACTTTGTAGGCATATAATGAGAACACATGATGGCGTAGAGCCACAGAGTGCCACAGCCAAAAACAAATCGAGTGGGAGAGCATTAAGCGAACAAAAAGCTGTGGACATGCAGTGAAAAGCTCCAAGCTCCAAGACGGAACGAAACAATGGCTGGCTTTTGCTCCTTTCCTGTTTCTGGGAATTAGGGTTAAAGTTATTCTCCCTTTCATGGGGTGAGTGGAGATTTTTATGGGCTCAACACGCACATGATCTGCACAGTTTTTCTTGCGCGAGAAAGAACAGCATCAGGGAAGAGTAGGGATAATCACTAATCACCAAACGGACTCTCCTTTTCCCAAAGTTGAAATAAACAAACGGCAGAAAACGAAAATGGCTGTCTTCTTCTTGGTAAAAAGGGTGAGAGAAAGGCTTAATGAAATACTTGTTAAGAATATTTTATTGAAAAGTTAAAATTTTTTTCAATCTCTGGTCACACTCTTTGGAAGAAAAGTTAGTGCGCGAACTACCGGAAATATTTCCTTTTTAATCGGTGACAGAATTTCAAAAGATAGAAAGCTGAAAAAGATTCTAAGATCTTTGAAAACATGAAGGAGTTTGGCTCGTGTTTATCCATTCATTGGGGATTATAACCAGCTAGAGCATGCGTGATTGTTTCCAAGGAAAGTTAATTTTGCGCAGTTCATGCTAGATAATCTAGTTTAGGTGCGAAGACATGCTAATTGGCCTACTTATAGATGCGCTCGAGCACTGGGACTAACTAGGTTTTCAGGTGAATCCATTAGGCTTTGAAGCAAGCAAATGACATGCATCGAACATACTTCAATTTGTCTTTTTTGGTCAAAATATTACTTGAACTTGTTAGTCGGTGAACTTTCTAGTACATGTTGCATCTAGAGTTAGAGTTAAGTACTTTTAAAATTTGGATATTAGCAAGATTTTTCTGTAATGGATTTGGATGCAGATCGGATGTTCAATTGTTTACGTCGTAGGTTTAACTGTTCATTTGAATAAAAAGAAAAAAAAAGAAGAGAAGATGCTGACGTTATTAGAGATTAACCACAAGCTTTCCTTTTGTTATAGAAGATTAGCATATTATAATTGGATATTTGGTCAGAATACATCCCCATGATATTGAATTTTATGATTCAATTTCGAGGATCTAAATCGACTCTTATTTAATTGAAGTAAAAATTGCACTCTCAGCTCTTGCATTTTCCAAAATATTTTTCTATAATTCTAGTGACCGTGTTGTTCTCAAACTAAGATTTAAACCCTCTCCTAAAAAATTCAGCTTACAAAGAAAAATCAACAAAACTACCATTTCCATGTCAGTATTTCTATCAAAAGTGTTTGATTTAATCCCCTTAACTATATTTCTTTTGAATACTGATCTCTCCAAACTTCTTTGAGACGCTCAAATACCATGTGAATTTTTCACTTCAAACTAAAAAGAACCTCGGTGCGGCATCGATAAAATCAACACATCATACACGTACTCACGACAAAGCGTCATTAAAATCGACGTTCATAATAAAAGATCGACAGATTCATAACACCCAGCGTCGGAAATTTTTGGGGGGTGTGGGGGGTAAAAAGGGGAATTCTGGGAGAGAAATGTGACGCGAGCACGACACCAACCCGCACCACACTCCTCGATCTCTCACCCGCCCGTCATTTTAAAATAGCCCCCCCCACACCCCCCCCCCACCCTCTTCAGTGGCAGGCGACCGTAATTAGGCCCCAAGTCCGTGCCCGCTTTCCTCGAACCCGGCACCCTCTCTCTTTCTCTCTCCTCCACACACCCCCCGGTCCCCGGCGTTTTTATTATGACGCACTTTAGCGGGGAAGAAGAAGAGGAGGAGGAGAATTATCGGGCAGCGCGCACGGGGGAGCCAGAAGAGCCTGCACGGAGATCGGGGAGCGAAAGCGAAGCCGAGGAGCTAAGCGAGAGAGGCGCCCTTTCTGTCTCTGCAAGTGAAAGTGAAAGACTTCCTCGCTGAGTCACTGAGTCACTGGTTCACCAGTTCATCCCTCCTCCTCTCGCTTTCTCTCTCTCTCTCTCTCTCCCTCTGTGGGGATTTGCAGTGGCTTTAGAGCTCATCGCTTTGCTGAGGAACTCTCTGTGGGTGGCGAGAATGGAGCAAATTATGGCCATGTACAAGCTCGAAGCCTTCGGCATCATTTGAGCTTTCTGGGTTCTCTCTCTGTTTCCCGATCTCCTCCCCTTCTCGAGCTCTCTCCCTCTCTCTCTCCCTCTCTCTCTCTCTCTCTCTCAAAAGTTATCGCCGGAGATGGCCTGCCGGAGCATGATGTCGGGGAACTTGGAGCCGGAGAGGAAGAGGAATGGTGGGCTGAGGACTAAGCAGGCGGGACGAGGATCGTGCCGCGGCAGTTAGGCCCGGCGGCCCACGAGTGCCCTCTTGAAATTCCCTTCCCCCCCACCCTTGTCTGCTCGTGCATGCTTGGTCCCCGCGCGCGCGCGCTGCTCTGTCGTGACGCCCCCGTTTTTCGCTGTCCGGAGCTTCGTCGGAGCTTGGTGCGGTATGGGGTACTTGCTGAAAGAAGCGCTCAAGACGATCTGCGGCGTGAATCAGTGGTCGTACGCCGTGTTCTGGAAGTTCGGCTGCCAAAATCCGAAGTAAGCCCGTCCTCTTCGCTTTCGTCCTTTCCCTTCTGGTTTCACCGACCGTTTGGTTGCAGAGGATTCTTTGCGGTCTTTGTAGTCACCGGGAAAATTCCAACTTTTTTCTTGGTTCTTCATTATCTCCCCCATATGCATGGATCGAACTCTTGCTGCGAGTTCTGTTTCGGCTGTTTTCCAGGAGAACTGGACGAAAGAGAGTTTCAAGTTTTTTCCTCAGTTGGGAAATATATTAAAAAAAACAGTACTTTGCCAATTTTCTGGAACGAAAACATTTAACAAATCGAAATGTTTGCATTTTCTGATGAATTTTCCTGTTTTCATTCGGAAGAAAAATTAGACGACTGAAGAGATTTCTATAATCGAAAGTGATTTTCGTTGTCGGTGTTGAGCCCCTTGAGCGTTGAAGGTGGAGTCAAACTGTCAAAGTGGCCGCGTCAGGCCTGTCTTGTTTTCTAGTTTGTGTCGCTGCGGTTTTTTTTTTTTTTTGGGTCGATGGGTAGTGCAGGAAATTTCAGACCTTTCGTTGCTTGTCGTCCTGGGTATGCTGGAAAAGTCAAAGAAATCGACGCGGCAGTCCAATAAACCGAATCCTAAAAAAAATTTCCTACTTTTAAAAGAGGATCTGTAATGCATGTGCAGCTTTAAGTCTTCTTAGTCTATGGTTCGTTTAATTTACTTTATCTTTGATAATATTTCGCATTAACTTTGTTGTGGGACATGGTAATATTGTCGTTCCTCTTCCTTTGGAATTTTCTGGTTTGGATGAAGATCCAATCAAATAGGTGAAAAATTAAGTTTTTCGTGCTTTCACTGCGCGCAGTAAGTGCTCTGACCTGTTATAATCTGCACTTGCCGTAGACAATTATTATGTACTGGCCGTTTGGTTCCTTCTGTAAAAATAACTGCTAAAATAAAACAAGTTGTTACATCCAAGTAGATGCGGCTAGTTGCAAATTTCCTTAGAAGCTTCTTTGTAGCAGTGAAAGGTCTATGACATACCGTGACATGCTCAAACTATGTGAATTTGTCATATGACGAGGTAAATGATTCCTTAGTTGTATAGACCATGTGATTATGATAACCAAGCTCAAGAATTAATTATTAGGAAGGATTCACCAACCAGGTTTGAATTTGGTTATAGAATATTTGACAAAATTGTCAATAATGAATCATTGGATTTGCCCACCAGGCACCCATTTGACTTTTGGCTGTTCAGACTTCAGAGCAAAGAACTTATTATAAAAGCTGATTCAAGATTCATTAGGAAAAAAACTTGTTCCAAGCATTGTGCATGTCGTGAACTTGTAGTTCTGGGATGTGAGATGGAACTTATATCAAGTTTCTGAGATGAGCCTCAGGCACCTTTTTCCCTTGAGCATTTTTTGTCTGCGTTAACTCTAGCCCGAAAACTAAATTTCGTTGTCAAACATTTTTAAAAATTCTTAACACGAGCTTGAGACATGTCATCAATCCCTTTGTTGAATTTGAGAAATGTACATATCCATTGCAGGCTGTTAATATGGGAAGAATGCTACTATGAGCCTCTACGATGTTGTGTTCCTCCTTCAACTGCTGTACCTGTGATTGGCAAAGTGCCTATGGGGGAGTTTGATGGATGCTTGGTCACTCCTGAAAATCAGTTTGCTATGCCTGAAAATCACGTAGCGGATAAAATTCAGTCACTGATTGACAAGATGATGATAAAAAATCAGATCAATATTGTAGGTGAAGGGTATGCATCAGTTTCTTCTTCTGCTTTTTCCTTTACTTTTGCTTGCTTTCCTCATTTTTGTCATTTCAGTTTGTACAATGTTGGTTATTATATTTTCAGAATAATAGGACGAGCTGCGTTCACAGGAAATCATCTGTGGATACTTTCAAGTAGTTATAATGGGGATGCCTATCCACCCGAGGTATGACAAAGATGGACTCTGAGAAATTTTGTTTGAACATGGCAAAGCATATATTGAATTGGGTCTCAGAAAATATGGTTTATGTTCTCGAGTTTTTATCAAAATCTGCTGCTAATAACAGTCATGGAGAATAGGGAAGTCTAATCATGTATGTTTTCATATTATTTTGGAGTGAATACACACTTTTGGTGATAGTTTTTCCTTCAATGGGGTTGAGTGAGGATATCAGTAATTAAGTTATGGGGCCATAGTACAGTTCAGCGCGTCTTTTTCCTCTTCAATTTCTAGCACTTTGAGAGGGATGTTTGTATTGGACAATTAATATGGTCAGGAATATTTCCGTTCAGATTCTTTTTCTTCTATTCATAAGATATTGTAATATTTCGACGGGTATTGTTGCATTTCGATTGCATATGGCTTCCTACATTTAGAATATTAATTAACATGGCAAGAACGCACCTATATATTCTTTTTTGAGGGGAATTCTGGATTGGGGAGTTGTTGGGTGGTTGTTCTGTTTTTAGAATTGGAACATGAGTTTTCGAAACCAAAAAATGACAGAACCTAATCTTACTCATTTTTTGTTGATGCATGTTCATTGTTCAAGGTACAAAATGAGATGCTTCACCAATTTTCGGCTGGAATGCAGGTAACCCAGTCTTTTATATATTCTTGGATGTTCTTCTCTTTCACGCTTGTATATGAATTTTTGTTTATTTATTATTATTTATATATGGTCCACAGACAATTGCAGTCATTCCAATAACTCCGCATGGAGTTATACAAGTCGGTTCTTCTTTACATGTAAGTCTTCCTTCTGAAGTTGAATTCATCCCCTGTTTTTTCCTTTCCATTCACTTGGATCTCTTCCCTTTCATTGATTTTGTCCGGATCCTTGTTTTCTTTGGAAAACTTATAATACCCGGAGATGTTGGAGAACAGCCTCCCACTTCTATTGTTTAGCTGCTTTGCTTTCATCAACTCCAGTTCGAGCATTATTTGATCTTTTTGTTATTTGTTATCGGCTCTGTGATTGTCTTAGAACTTCTTGCATCTTATCTTAAGCAGGATTCTAGAATTCTCATATTGAGTTTTGTGGACTGTAACAGTTATAGTAGGTGTCACTGGGCTTCCAGAAGGCAGTTAATAAGTTAGTAAACAAATTAAATGTCACTCTTAACAAGTTCCCCTTTAGAGCTGAACTAATTATGGAGTACTCATATATTCAAACATGGCTTCTGAGTGCAAATTTGTTGGTTGCGGTACAATTGGTTCTTTCTTCTCTATTTGCATGGGAGAATTTGTTCTTAGTCTTTTGTTAAAAAATGCTACTTATCATGTAGTCTTATATATGGGCAATTGAAAGATCTTTGACCATTCACCAACCCAACCTCTGGCCTGGACATGAAAGCGACAGTCTGGGAAGGAAATAGTGGTTGGTGGGCAGTGTGATTTCGCATTTGTTAATGTGGGCCAATGATTCGTGTAGAGTCATAGACAAAATTCTTTTTTACTTGGTTAATCAATGGCTCAATTACTTCTCCAAGATGCAAGTTGTGCGTGGTAATGGTAGATTTGAATATGCATTTCTAATCTATTGGTTGGTGTCCCTTCAGATTATGGAGAATGTGAGATTTGTGGATGAAGTGAGGAGTTTGATCCTGCAACTGGGGTTTGTCCCAGGTTCCGTGTGTTCTGACACTTATGCAGCCAAATTAGCTGTTTCTCTTGGAATGCCTGCTGCAAATCTGTCTAGAAATGGTAAGGTCATGAGCACAAATGCTAATTTGTCAGGGCTTGCTAATCATCAATCTTTTTCTCAAATAATGCGAGTTCAAGATAATCCTTTGACCACTGCTGTAGGATTTCAGACTTCTAACCAGCCATCGAGTTTGCTCGAGTCCCATGGCCAACTTGGAGCTGGAGATTTTGGATCCCAATCAGTTTGCAGTGCACTTGAGGTACAACCGCACCAGCAGGCTGCTTCATCTAACATAAGGACAGGATCTTATTATCAAAGTGGTTTTGGCCAATTAGGTGTTAACCGCAACCACTTGACATCAGAGATGAATTTGTATTCGGATGTCTATGCTCAAAACCTTATCGTTGAAAAGAGTCATGCATTAGATGGCCGTGTCACTTCTCAGTTGAGAACAAATGGGGCAGTGCACATTGATATGCATAAAGTTTCAGACATAACTGCATTGCATGGGGTCAACAATGGAATGAGTTGTCAACAAAAGGAAACTTCGAGACTGGTTTTCACAAAGACGGATGAGGTCAAAGTCCGCGGCAATGATTCATCAAGCTTGGAGGGTATCCCTATAATGAGGGTAGATGACAGTACAACCACTAAAATGAGCCATTTGCTTTCAGGAGGCTTAAATCAGACAAATCATCCCATGGACATGAAAGCTAACGGAATTGATTTTCCTTCTGGGCAACTGAAGATGGAAAATGCTCCGGCACGAGCCTTCAATGGTTCAAATGAGCATGTGTCAATGAAGGAGCTCATTCCCCAGTCTCTTCATGCTTATGAGAAGTGTAATAGCACAAGTTTTCGGTTTGTGGAAGAAACTTCAAATAATTCATCAGGAGATGATTTATTTGACGTATTGGGTGTGGAATTCAAAAATAAAATACTAAACAGCAATTTCAGTAAAGTAAACGGTGGTGGGCTTGATGGTAGCCCTGGGAAGATGGGCAAGGAAACATTGATTTCAGTGTTGAAGGACTCAGGTTCGGCTTTATACTCAACTAGTGAGAGCTTTTCAGAAAGTGGTGTTTTCCTGGGGGCTGGTGCTGGAGATGGTGATCTTTTAGATGCTGTAGTTACTAGAGCTCCGAAGCAATGTGCAGATGATGCTGTATCCTGTAAGACAACATTGACAAATATCAGTAGCTCCAGTGTCCCTAGTAGTTCTTCCAGCTATAGCTGCTTTAGTGTGCTGGACAAGGTGCCACAGGAGTCTTTTGGATTCCCAAAGCCTCTGGAAAAAATTGGGACAAGAGCCCCTTGTTCTTTCATATCTGGCTGTAGCAAGGAGGGAACACGCAGTCATTCCTTCCATGGATCCCAGATTAGTTCCTGGGTTGAGCAGAGTCATGCAATGAAGCGTGACAGTAGTGTCTCCACTGGTTATTCCAAGAAGCCTGATGAACTGATAAAATCAAATCGCAAAAGGTTAAAACCTGGAGAGAATCCTAGACCCAGGCCAAAGGACCGCCAGATGATCCAAGATCGTGTAAAGGAGCTGCGGGAAATTGTACCCAATGGGGCAAAAGTAATGCTCTTTTTACTTATTTTCCCACTATTTACTATCTGCTGTTTAATCTTTATGATGTTGACATTACGATGCCTATATAACTTAAAATGCTTTGGGCCTCAACAGTGTAGTATAGATGCTCTGCTGGAACGCACCATCAAGCACATGCTTTTCCTTCAAGGTGTCACGAAGCATGCTGACAAGCTAAAACAAACTGCCGAATCCAAAGTATATCTCTCCCTCTCTCTCTCTCCAGAGATATTGCACATACCAGTGTGCATGAATATATCATCCTCGGTAGCTCATGAGTTTCTTGTCTTAAGATGCAGATTATTGACAGAGAAGGTGGATTGCTTTTGAAAGACAATTTTGACGGTGGAGCAACATGGGCATTTGAAGTAGGTTCACAGTCAATGGTCTGCCCAATCATAGTCGAGGATCTTAACCCACCTGGTCAGATGCTTGTGGAGGTATTGACTATGATATCCTATTTACTTCATTCTCTCTGAAGTTTTCCAGATATGCCTCATTTACATTGAGGGTTGCAACAGATGCTTTGTCAAGAACGGGGTTACTTTCTAGAGATAGCTGACATTATCCGAGGATTAGGATTGACCATTCTTAGGGGGAAGGTGGAAGCCCGGAATGACAAGATTTGGGCACAATTTTCCGTGGAGGTGATCATCTAATTTAACACTTTGCCCCGCTATCGTTTTCCATTCTTTGGCATACTGCAGAGTATCTACTTACAAAGGTGGAGTTGGTGTGTTTCAAGTTTAAACGAATGCTCCCTTTTTCAATCAGCAGTCTGAACTCATTCCTACTTCCTATGAGAGGATCTCCTCCTTTGTTCGTTAAGCGCTGTCTTTTTCACTTTTGCGACTTTTTGCAGGCAAATCGAGATGTGACGAGGATGGAAATATTTATGTCACTCGTTCCTCTTTTGGAGAAAACTACCAAGGGCAGTCCAGTGCAGGACACTGCCATGGAGAGAATTCAGATGGTCCAGCCCTGTATTGCTGCTGCAATACCCAAGATTGTGCAGTGACCACCTGCTTTATATTATCCTTGGTCTGGCTAAGTGTTGAGAGCGAGCTTGGTTCTTGCTTGCAATGACTAACATGGACTCCAGCCCAATTCTGTCTAGCTGTTTTTACGTGGCTTAACTTTCTAGTATCTCCCGCAAAAAGATGATCCATGTCCTCACAGCACACCGCTCGATGGTCGACCCATGTGAAGGTTGTGGGAGGCTTTTCTAGGATGATTGATCTGCTCCTCTCGCACAAGGGTTCGATATGGGATAGGCGGGGAAAATCTGCAATTCATTTGTTGATTTTTGTTGCAATTGTTCCTGAGGGAACTTGACATTGCTGGGCTGGACATATTTATTGAATTGCCTACTCGGGATTGGCTGTCTTTAAAATGTTTTGCCTGTTGTCTTCGTGGAACTCCTTGTAATCTCTCACGTGGACTCTTGTAATTTGTATTCTTTTCACTAATCTTGTTTGTCCGAGGATTTGAACATTCTCAAATGGCCGCTCTCTCTCTCTCTCTCTATCTCAAGGGAAAGAATATGAGAAAGCAAAATCTCTACGTCATGTTAGACAACTTGTTATTTTCCTTGAGATCTTATGTTGCTTCCTCAAGGATCTACATTTTACTTGAGAAGCAAAAGGTTTTGAGGCGAAGGGGGGGATAAAAAGAACTCTTGGCGAATTCTACAAACGATCTTTTGAATGGACACTAGAAATGCTAATACAAAACGGGCTCCTCGAAGTTCTTTCACATTTTTAAATGGGTCGTACAGGAGCCCCCATGTGCCTGGCGGAAAAGGAGAAAGGATGATCTCGTGGCCACCGTCGAACTTGGAGGTATATACTCTGAATTTGGGTATAAAAAATGATAAGTTATACTCCAAGTGGATGTCATGATCAAAGCCCACATCGACATATTCTGTATTTTCTTAAGCATTGAAAGGGGGTGTGGTCGAGTCTATGATGGCCTAACCTGCTTATCACAATCGAAAGGGAAAACAAAGTATTCAACATTGAAATTATAATGCCGGGGGCTTCAACATTCCCCACTGAAGCCTTTAAGAAAATATAGATACACTAATCATTACAAAAGCTCCCTTTAAGTGGGAAAAAAAGGGTTTCTTTAAAAATTAATGTAGGAGAGCTGGTTTTATAGAGATTTAAAGTAGAGTTTTCGGAAAGTCTTATGAAGTAAGGTGGGTTTAGGATATACAGTCTGCGTTTGGACTTTGAAAAGCACTTAGTGATGCATCCTATAGTTGGAAGAACTTGATTCTAACTTTAAAGCGTTGTCACATCCATGTTGAAGTGCTAAGTGTATAGATGGTAATTCGATGTCATGTGGCCGGATAATTGGCATCCAGTAGGTTTTTGCTTGGAAGATTTCTTCTCAGGATGTTGCATAATGTCGCTTCGCCTAAGTACAATGATTCCATTATCATCTATCTCCAGCATATGGTTGGAATTGGCATCTTCCCAAGTTCAATTAATAGGTGCAAGCACAAACCCTAACCAAGTTTGATATCGCAATTCTCAAGACTGAATGTTTTGGTCATTGCAGCTCAGATAATGAAGTTTTCAGTAGTTTGGTGACTGAGATGCTACTTTAGTTCCATGGCAATAAACGATCAATACAAACTAATGTGGTTTAGCCTAAGCAACACCTAAGTTTTTGTCATATTGCGCGGTGTTGCTCATGCTTAATTATATGCTTGAGATAATACCCAAAAGCTGGAATTTATGTTGCTTCTACTAATACGCACAAAATATGCCTTGGGGACAGATGAAGACCTATGTATCTTTTGGTTTCGATGGAGCAGTAGGGGGTTTACTCCTTCCTGTTTGTTTCTCTATGTTATTTGGTGTGTGCTTGTATGGATAGCTTGCTGTCTTTTTTCCTCGATGAGTAGACTGAAGAGGAGAGAATGACGGAGATTTTAGGGCTCTTATTGGTGAAATACACATGAACGGCACAGCCAAGTGCTTAAACAGCGCAGCACGCCAACTCCAAAAAGCCTAGTCTTAGGAATTGCAAAACTGGGGTTATAAGCAACTTCAACCCTCTAATTCAAGTGGCAGAGATAGAAAAGAAGCCGAACTAACAACGATATGATGCTTTGGAATCTACCATGTCGTGAGCTCACGATTGCCCCTATCATCATGCTATCATCACCATTCACGTGAACAAGTACCAAATGGGAGTATTTAATCGAATGTGCATAAACGAATCAGAGTGACCAAACCTCATTTCAATCACACAAGAACATGATTCCAAAAGGAGAAAATATTCAGTGAACGTGGGGCGCTGCGTTCCCAAGCTCTTCAGTCCATCAATCCGAAAGCTGGGTCAAGGAACTCATCTTCAACCATATTTCAACATCCATTTGGGATATTTATTTTATTTTATTTTGGACAGTTACCCGATATGAAAGGATTAAAAAAGGAATTATACCTATGAATGAAATTATTCTTCGGAAAATACCGAAGTGTTTAGCCTAAAATTAGACATGCTCGATGTTGATTTGATATCTTAAGATATGGTCTTTCTTATGTGCTCCAATGCTTTTGAGTCGGATGCATTTGACCATTGCTTTCTGCCCCTTTTTTTTTGGTGAAAAAAAGAAGGGTTGAGAATTGTTCGTATTTTGAAACTATAATGACAAAGCCTTTATTCTCAATAGAAAAATAGAAAGCATATTCCCTTCATACCTTGCCAAGTTGGAACAATGAATTTAATCTTTATATATATTGTGTATGCGGACTTAGATGCATTATTTTTGTTACATTTTGTTGTCCAGGAGATAAGGGGAGTTGATACTTTTGACTATTTCTGGATTGCTTGTAAAATAGTATATAAGATTATTGAAACGGTAGTCCTTTTTCGAAGTCTAATTTGTTTATTGACTACTCTAATTCTCCAAAGTTTTTTTTTTTTTTTTTTTTGGTTAGTCTTATTCTATTCCTACTCTACACTCACTCTTAGACTTTTGCCCTGCCTCTTGCAGGGTGTGGAAGTCGAAACCCACTTCTAAAACTTATGCGTCCCTACCCCATCCCTCCTGAGAATGTGGGGATTTGAACCCCTCACCTCCCTCTTCCATGTTGGAAAGGTGGCCACTCCAAAGCATTTTGAATTAACCTTGACTGGACCTTTCGCTTATCAGAATCTTCCATGTTATACTAAGCTAATCCAGTCCATAACTCTTGCCAAATACTACCTTGAAATCAGTGTTGATGGGCACTTTTCTAAATTTGATCAGGGTGGATTTCACAGGGTTCAACATTGAAAATTTAAAACAAAAGTTCTAAACTTATTATATTTACATCAATTCAATCCCAAATATTTCAATTATACCAATTTAATCTTAAAATTTTTCAAGAAGTGCTAATTGAGTCCATCTCGCTAATTTAGGCTGGATATCATTAATATGAATGCCGAGGGTTTAACGTGGCACGGTCATTGTTGACATGGATGCCCTGACAAGATTTTGCCTAGGTGAAGGCACTATGACGCCCTTGCTCAATGCTGGCAAGGGTCAGATGGCAACCCTTGTCAGCATTCGATCCATAAAAAAATGAAAAGAAATATAAAAAATAAAAAGTAAAAAATTATGAAAAATGTTATTGTTAGTGCTGGTTGCGCCATGTAGAACGGTCAATGTCTACATCTACAATTATTGGCCGGATACACTTAATTGACAAAATGTAAAAATGTTTATGACTAAATTGCAATATTTGAAATGTTTAGGACTTTATTGGCATAATTACAATAGGTTTCATAATTTTTTTTGGTAATTTTCTTGTCTAGCACTAGCTAAGTTGAGCTTTTATGGTCCAGAACCTTTATCATATACTCCCTTGAAATTAGTGTTAATGGGTACTTTTCTAAATTTGATCAAGGTATGTTTCACATGGTTCAACATCAAAAATTAAAAACAAAAGTTCTAAACCTATTGTATTTACACCAATTGAATCATAAATATTTTAATTGTGTCAATTTAATCCTAAATTTTTTCATAGTGTGTCAATTGAGTCTATTTGGCTAATCTAGGTTGGACATTACTGACATGGATACTAATAGTCTAATGTGGCATGGCCACTGTTGACACGGATGTCTTGACGAGATTTGAGCTAGGTGAGGGCACCGCCATGTCCTCGCCAATGTTAGCGAGGGTCGGCTGACAATCCTTGTTAGCATTTAGTCCACCAAAAAAAAAAGAAAAAGAAAAGAAAAAAATAGTAAAAAATTATTAAAAAATGTTATAATTAATGCTAGTTGTGCCACGTAGGACGATTAGTGTTTACATAAGTAATTATTGGCTAGATAGACTCAATTGATAGAACATGAAAATGCTTTGGACTAAATTAGTATAGTTGAAAAGTTTATGACTAAATTGATACAAGTACAATAGGCTTAAGAGTTTTTTTTGGTAATTTTCCCGTCTAGCACTAGCTGCGATAATCCCAAAGTAGATGATCCAATTGAGTGTGGGTGAGTTAATTCCAAAACACATATATCTCTCTTTGATTGCACGATCAAAGAGAGATAACTGTGTGTTGGAGTTAAAGTGTAGAAATATGTAATGGGGGAGGCAACTAGAGGGCTTGAAAAGATTTGAATTCATAACCTTCCGCTTCAATATAATGTAAGATTTTATAGGATCACCATCAATTTTCTTAAAAGTTTAAGCCTTTAGATAAATGTGAGATTTAATATTTAAATATTCTAACGTGTTTTCCCACACATATTATTCTGAAATTACATGCAAAAATAAATTTGTCCACTTCATGAGGAAAAAAAAAAAGGCGCACTATATTGTCATAATTTTTTTGGAAAAATTACTAATACAGTCTTAAACCTATTAAAATTGTGTCAATTTTGTCATAACCTTATATTTTTGGCCAATTGAGTTCTAAACCTTTTGTAATTATGCAAATTTTGTTCATCGATCGAATTTGGTAGGCTACCGTTGATGTTGATAATTTTTTAATAATATATGTTTTTTTATTTTCAATTTTTATTTCTTTATTTCTTTCCTCTTTTTCTTTTTCCTCCTTTCTCCTTGTTCTTCTAGTCGGTCATTGAACTGAGGCAATTGCGCTGGATTTAGTGAGGGCTCACCTCACCAATGGCTTGGCGAGAGCTCACTTTTGCCCAATGACGGTGAGGTTGCCACTAGTTGGCAAGATTGCCTTAGTTTGGTGATTGGCCCTCATCTCTAACCGGTTGCCTCAGTCACTAGACCGACCAAAGGAGGAAGGAGGGAAAAAAAAAAAAGAAAAAAAAAGGAAAAAGAAAAGAAAAATAAATTAAAACTAAGAACAAAATAAAATATTATCAAGAAATTATCTACGTTAACATCGGTTAGACGGCTAGCACCTATATTAGCGCTGGCTGGCCAAATTTGACCAAGTGAATTAAATTGACACAATTGCAAAATGTTTATGCCTTAATTGGCTAAAAGAATATGTTTAGAACTTAATTGACACAATTGCAATAAGTTTATAACTCTTTTGATGATTCTCTCTAACTTTCTTTCTCTATTATATAAATTTTTCGAGTTGGAGTGCAACAATTTAAATTAAATCAACAAAGTTTAGAAAGTTTCCTACAGTGGATTTGTCATTTATGATGAAGGTTGCATATTCGATTGACAGTAAAATATGAATAAGAGTACAAAGAAATTTGAAATAGCATAAGGTTACTCGATGTCCATTATTACTGGCACGATTTTCTCACATTCTCTCACCATGTTCATCAAGTTACAACCATTTCGACTTCATTTTTCAATTCCATATACGCGGAGCATGCATTTCTGTTTTATAAACAGACACAAAATTGCTCATGCAACGATAATCCCAAAAGACAAGCTTTAACTTATGGCATCAATGTCACACATGGATCGTCTAAGTTTGACAATACCCGAGGCGAGAATATCCGATTGACTTGGGCCAGGGGGGAAAAACAGTCATGGAGGTGATTGAAAATTGATGGTGACGGGATTTTAGGATTAATACCATATAAAATTTTAAATTGTGCTCATTGTGATAAAATATTTCAATTTTTTTTTTTTGGGTAAGGTCCTCATATTTCAAATTTTTTTATATCACTAAAAATCCTAAATTTGCCTATTATAACACAAATACTCTAAACTTTTTTTTGTATAATAAAAAAACCCTGAACTTATACTATATTATAAATATAATGGAAATGGAGTGTATACATGTCTCATATATATAAGTTTGAATTTTTTCATGAAAAAAAATGAAAGTTAAAGGTATTTGTGTCATAATTGGTAAGGTTAGGATTTTTGATGGTACATACAGAATTTGGGGTTAAAATAATGGGTATAGTTTAATTTTTTTTTTCTTTTTTGGTATTTGCACACAATTTGTCTTTTTTGGTCATGTGGGCTGCTCCAAATGGGAAACAGCACGCCATTGGCACTGGCGTCTGGAACAACCCACTATAAGTCGAGAAAATATTAGTCCCACCTCCTTAGAAAAATCCACCTTGTACTCCCACGTCCTTAGAAAAATCGAACTTGTACTCCCACCGTACGACTTATAGAGACCGAAAGTTTGACATTGCAGCCATCACCATTCGCTTTTTCTCCTTTATAAATAGGGGGTCCTCGAGACCCCTCCTCACGTATAAGGCATTTTCAGACTTTATCCCAGTCAAAACGGAAGCCTCTCACTCTCCTCTTTCTCCCTTCTGTCCGCATGCAAGTCTGTGCTCACTCGTCGAGCCATGGCGGACTTGGAAATGGGCGTTGCGACAAGCCAAGAGAGAGTCGGAGCCCTCGCTCGCGCAGGGAGGCAGTTGATGGGCTTGCCCAGGTACGTGACGGCGAAAGTGGTGGAGGTGGCCGAGAAGGCGATGAAGCTCGGGCGAGAGGACCCGAGGCGAGTCATTCATTCACTCAAAGTGGGATTTGCACTTTCCTTAGTGTCGCTGATCTACTACCTCCAGCCGCTCTACAACGGCTTTGGCGTCAACGCGATGTGGGCCGTCATGACCGTGGTGGTTGTCTTCGAATTCTCCGTTGGTAAGTTTATGGTAGACCCAACGTCAGTGCTTCGTCGGATTTTACCATATATGCCTTCAGTTGCTTTTGTTTACTAACTTAAGAAACATTCTCAGGGGCCACTCTAGGTAAAGTGTTGAATAGAGGACTAGCTACGTTGCTTGCCGGTGCACTTGGTGTTGGTGCTACTCACTTGGCGAGTCTCGCGGGAAAAACCGGCGAGCCCATAATGCTTGGTTTCTTCGTCTTTCTTCAAGGTAGAGTTACTGCAATATTAAAAGGAGAAGTTATAAAAGCACTCAAGAAATGAAGAATAGCTGAATTGGTGATTGACATAATGTTGCAAAATGCAGCTGCCGGTACGACGTTCGTGAGGTTCTTCCCCCGAATCAAGGCGAAGTACGACTACGGGATGCTGATATTCATACTAACGTTCGCGTTGGTGTCGGTGTCGGGTTTTCGGGAAGACCAGATAGTGGAGTTTGCGCACAAGCGTCTCTCCACCGTCGTCATCGGTGCCGGCACCTGCCTCATCGTCTCGATTGCCGTGTGCCCCGTCTGGGCCGGCGAAGACCTCCACGGGCTTATCGCTGGCAACATGGAAAGGCTTGCCAACTTCTTGAAAGGTACACACATATCAATCTACAAAATAAAATAAATAAAATAAAAACATAGGAAGGACCATGCAAAAGAAAATTCACCAAACCCTAAAAACGATGTCAAAAGAGATACAACGTATCATAATTACTGGGAAAAAGATTGAATGCAACAAATTTTTTTTTTTTTCCTTAGGATTTGGGGATGGATATTTAAAAGAATCAGAAGACGGTAATTCAAATAAAGACGAGTCGCTTTTTCGAGAATACAAAAGTGTGCTTGCCACGAAGAGCAGGGAAGAATCTTTGGTGAGTACAAATTCTTTTACTTTTTCCTCTAATCTCTAGTTGACACTTGTGCATGTGAATTGTCACTTAACTATGTTCAAATAATGATGACACATGATTATGTCAGGCAAATTTTGCAAGTTGGGAACCACGTCACGGCCGCTTTCGCTTTTGTCATCCGTGGAAGCAATACTTAAAAATTGGAGCTTCGATTCGTCAGTGCGCTTATAGGATTGAAGCCCTTGAGGGCTTCCTCGCCACTAAATTCCAAGTAAGTTAAGATGCCTGAGTGCATTAACTAGATGGGACTATTTGGGTGCACCAACCAATCCAGTTTATATATGATGTTAGATCATGTGAATTTCATACGAGTCTCATCTTATTTAATGGTATATGTGAATTAAGTTCACTCTAGCAACGTAAGAGGTTAAGCACATGATTTTACCATGTTTAAATTATGTAATGTCAGATATTCTCTAGTATTGTGAAAAATTCTTTTTGTAACGTAATCACTCACTCTCGCCATTTTTAGGCGCCACCGCAAGTTCAAACCAGACTCAAGGAGCTCTGCGCAGAGATGGTCATGGAAGCCGCCAGTGCTTTGGGGCAACTCTCATCTTCCCTAAAGACGATGACTGCGCCATCCTCCGCGACTCCCCACCTTGAGAAGTCCCAAGCCGCTGCAAAAGCCCTCAAGTCGCTGCTCAAGACAACCTCCTGGAAGGAGGCGACTGACCTCCTTGCCGTCGTCCATGCCACCACCATCACCTCGCTCCTCATTGACATCACCGACTGCACGGACAAGATTGCCGAGTCTGTCAACGAGCTCGCCTCCCTCTCCGGCTTCAAGACTGCATAGAAGGCGAAGAAGCATCTCAACTGCGACGAAGTCATGCTGTCTGTAACTGCACCTGAGGTGATGGTCTCGTGGGAAAATGGGAGTCCTCTGGTCAAATCGCCTCCCGCGCCGGTGTTGTAGATATGTGCATCGTATATACGAACGGCAACGTACATAATACCTGGACTTATGGATATTTGAGAAAGTTCGGGTATAATGGAGGGAGTTTATTCCTTTATAGTGAAGTTTTATGAGAATAAATAAGACCAACGAGGAGCTTGACGAGGATGTTGCTAAAGTTCTCAGATTAGCTTTCATTCTGTCTATACTTCATAAAAATAATATGGTCGGGCACGTTTTCTATCTTTCTTTCTTTTAATTGTTCATCCAAATTAGGGTAGGTATCAGCAACTATTTCACTTATGAAGTGGCAATGTATATGCAAATTAATACTTAACAAATTTTTTGGGTTGATTAAGCTTCACTTTCTAACTTGCACATCCACAAATCATGTCAAAAGTCTCATGCATAGTTTCAATCAGTGCAACCAACCAAGTTGTAATTTTTAAATTATCAACATAATTCGGAATATTCATTAAAAGACGTATCATGGCATCTCCGAATTCACATGATTAGCCATGCGTGCATTCATGGTATTACCGGCACATGCTAAATTAAGACTAGCACAAGTCATAGCGTACATAGAACTACCAACAATACCGGATTGAGGACCCCCAGACATTGGATTTATCTCATTTATCAATCTGCATTTGCGATGTAGGCCAAGAGACTAGTAACAGTCGTTACATTTTGCATATCAAAACACTCCAAAAACGTTCTTGTCATCCATGTATATAGAGCAAGGTGGCGGACGTCTGCTGAAGATCCTTTATCGAGCACGGTGCTCTCGCTGGCGTATCTCATACAATCTCTACCGTCGATGCATAAGGGATGCCTTAGCGACTGAGATTGGCCAAGATACAAAGAAATGTACAGTATGTGCAGGATAGAGGATCGATCAACGGCATCCCACTCAAGCACCAAACCAGTTGTGCACGCAGCATGTTGCCCTTCAAACCCCTCGAGTACTAGATACAAGTCTCATCTTCACGTCGGGCGAACTTCACGGTGTGATTTCAATCCAACTTGAGATTAATAAATCACAATTTCGAAAAACGTGATGAATTGTGATCTAAGCTACATGTGACTGATAGTGAAGAAAGATCTAGAAAACTGTTCGACTATATCGGCCGATTGAACTAGTAAAACTTCATCAAACCAAATGCTTAGAGAATTCAATTCAGTTAAATTTATCATTGATTCGACAAAGAAGATTTTTTCAAACAGCACAAACGGAGCATTCTTTACCACTATATAAGATATTCGAAGACAGCTTTTCTTGTAAATTGTCATATGTCCAGAGAATGTTCGATGTTATTCTGATAACTTGTTTCTTGAAAACCCTATAAAATATAGTATCAGCATGATCATGGTTACACAATTATCTATGTCCTAGATCGATAGTTTGTTCCTTGTGCATCAATCGAGAATGCAGATCTACATAGTGCTCCTGAAATTTCCAGAGTCTCTCTCATGTTTTAATAGAGAAATAGCTCGACAATTCAAGTTTGGATGACCGCATAAATCCATAATAAGTTCATTCTCTTATTTGTTCATTAGGTTGCAGAAGCACCACCAAAAAGCCGCCTGATGAACTCCAGAGAGTTCTTTTGTCATGAACACTTCAGCCACGGCCATTGGATAGAGCTGACTAATTTGACAAAGAACCTCTTTCTTTTCTAGCAATTGTTGTTAAAAATAAGTTGACGAATTGTGAACATGCACGAAGAATTCTTCATTCTTCTGCAGCAAGTCCACCAACACCGCACAAAATGAAACATGAGTAAGTGGAAAACACAGAAAGCAACTCAACAAAGGGACAACTTGATGGGACTCTGAGTTGTTTCCCACCACACAAATCTCCCTCACGATGTCCTTGGTGGTGATATTAACCTTTTTAATTTGTCTGGTGCTCCCGAGAATGTAGAACTCGTCAACACGTTTTGAAAAGATAAATCGCACAAAGCATATATCACTTTTATAAACTACACTACTTATCGACGGTAGTTGTAGGGTCCTACCGAATACATTAATTAATCCAAAACTTTCCTGCGGTTCCATCTTCTGTGCGCTTATCAAGAATATATTTTTTTTTCGTTTTCTTTTGGCTGCGGAAGGACGGCATTACATGAGAACCTTGTATTTGCTCTCTTTTTTCAACATACCCATGATGAAGTCCCTAGGGTTTCTAAAAAACATTAGGCTATGCCATCGTCATCCTTTTTTGGAGTGCCTTAATTTAAAAAGAAAAATAATTAAAAGAAAACTAGAAAGAAAGAATGAATATCGACGCTATATCAACGAAATGCATCTTGATTCTTGACTACTACCACAACCAGTACGACTGCGTAGGCCGCCTGCTCAATTACTTCTAAAATTTCTAGCCTTCTTTATAGAACAGAATAGAGCAACTGCAAAAAAAGATAAAAGAAAAAAATAGAAGCATAAGCAAATTGCATGGTGGCCAGCTGTAGATCATCATTCTTATTCGCACCACTTTGACACAAAGTTGTTTTTACCGGCAAGTATGAACATAAAAGAAAAAGAGGGAGGTGAAGTCTCTTGGTCTGGGAAATTATTCCATCCTTAGATCTTGACATACAAGGCATAGCCATCAGTGGATTTACAACATGCAACTAAAAAGCAAAATATTAAAATATAGATTCAGATCAAAGTTCCACTTTAATATCATTTTTTTGTTAGTGGGGCGCTCGTGTGTTGGTGTAAAGGAGAAGGTAATATTCTTGGATCAAGCAAAAAAGAAACTAATCAAAAATAGAAAACAAAGGAGTGTACAAGTTGGATACTGCTGTTGACATTGTTAAGTGCTGAC
Source organism: Eucalyptus erythrocorys (assembly GCA_014182555.1). Lineage (NCBI taxonomy): Eukaryota > Viridiplantae > Streptophyta > Magnoliopsida > Myrtales > Myrtaceae > Eucalyptus > Eucalyptus erythrocorys. The sequence goes on along the minus strand of CM024606.1, from coordinate 8,714,816 downwards.
ACTGCAGGGTTAAAATAAAAGTTAATGGATTAATAAAACATTAAAAAAAGGATTAACAAGACTTGACGAAGTTCTGACGTCGACAAAGTCTAAAGAACTTATTATCTCTCACATGCTGATTGCAATAAAAGTTTACAGATAATTCAAAAAATTATAGAAAACACTCTCTACAATTGAAAATCAAATGATAGTCAATTTAGAGTCCTGAAAAGCACGTGATTGATCACCACTCGAGTTTGGGTTCCTGAAGTTGATATTGCTAGCATATATATCATTTTGATTTTGATCGTTCAACTAACATTAAACCAATTGAATTTATTCGATGCTTAATGAGCTAGTCGGATTAATAATTATGTAACCTATATTTTGTGCCAACACATGCACAAGGTTTGGATTAGTCTAGAAGAATTATATTTGTGAATTCGCAATCTAAAAAATTGATTATGTTTTCTGTTGGGAATAATGGATTTCCTAAAATGGATTTGAAACTCAATCGAATCCCTAAAACGAACGTGGAAGACGAGCTTAGGTAACATATGTATCACCGATCGAAAAGTACATCACGAAATCGTATGTACCTTTTTTTTTCACAGATTAAACACTAATGTTGAAGTTTGAGGAAAAATCCTGATCCCGTTTTGTCAAGGAGCGTACTGTTGCTATGAGGAGGAAGAAAAACGCTGTTTTTTGGGAGCGTACTGTTCTTACACTTCTTGGAGGGAGAGAGAGACTAAAACGTAAGTATAATAAAGGGTACGTTCCCTTTATTTTCTCTTTTAAAACGTCTTCTCCAAAAAACGTATCTTTTCAACGTAAAACGTTCATTCAAAAGGCATAACCCCTCAACGTAACACCTCTTCATATCTTAATCCTTCACTCATGGGCCGTTAACCTGCGGGCTGGGTTTTTAGGTTCAACATGGGCGAACGGGCCTACTTAGGCCCATCAACACATTAGAAAAACCTATCATCTCCCACTTGTACATGGTGGGCTGAACAGGATCCTCTTTACCTCTCTATAACATTCATACCGGTGAATAATCCGTGTGACCAGCATACTTTGAGAGCTAGTTGCCATACATCTGTTAAAAATATATAGCAACTCATAATGGGTATCACACTCTAAGTAGATTTAGTATGCAGTACCTTAAATTGATCGATCACATTTATATCTCTCATGATTTTTTTTAAATAAATATATATATTGTATTCACAATTATGATTATCCCAAAGACAGTCATAATAGGTCGACCAGTGAATACAAAACTAGAATGTGATTCTCTAAATTCGATCTTCCTCTTTCCTTCAAACTCTCAATTTCAGTTCAGCTTGTTTTTCTAAAAATGTCCCATTAGATCGAATCAATTCATTGACCATTGGCAATATCCTAAGATAGCAAACACTGAATAGAAATCTTCAGAATAAGTAAGAGTCATGAGGGCACTAAATTGAGGAACTATTTTCCTTAAGACTTTCACACGGTATAAAAGTTGAGATTAAACTTTTGCTACTCTTATTGGTCGTTTCATGCATACATAGTATGAAATACGTATTACAGTATTAACTCATTTCCTAGGGAGCATATGTCTACATCATCAACACCGTACAAATGATAGTTTAGACATACATAATATCTAATTTGAGTTCACATATATACTCATTCACAAAATTCATCAGAACTCACATGTGGCATCATAGATATATAAAGTAAAATATGTGGGTTATTTTACTTTCGGACATAGTACATAACATATCCTCATCTTAACACTTAGTTAAGGCGATATATATATATTTTAAGCTCCAGCTTTCGATTATCACCTAGATAATAAGTTTAAAAACCGTCTAATTTCTATTTATCACATAGTACATAGAGATGATTACCCGTGTAAGTGGGCTAATTTTTTTATTTGTCCTACATACTTTCTCAACTTAATAAAATGCAATGAGCATTAAGATGCATAAACGTTAAACAAAGATTCATAGGCATTAATAATGAAAAAACACAATTTCATTAAATGTGAACACTTTAGGGAAATTACAATATTCAGTACATCAGCCTCTATGCAGTCCTAAATATTTTACATGACCACAAAACATATCTCTAGGTATTGGCTTTGTTATAGGATCTGCTACCATTCTATGTGTAGATATGTACTGTAAGTTGACATTTCTTCGTGCAACCATATCTTTGACATAATTATACTTGGTATCTATATGTTTGGTCTTGCCATGATATTTTGGATCTTTGGTATACGCTATAGTTGCTTGGCTATCACAGTTAACCAATAATGGATTTGCAGCATTCCCAATAACACATAAATGATCCAAAAATCTCTTAAGCCAAACTCCTTTTTGAACTGCTGCTGATAATGCCACGAACTCAGCTTCCATAATGGACAAGGCTATATACGTTTGTTTCTTACTACTCTATGATATGGTGCCATTATTCAGTAAGAAAGCAAATCTAGAGGTAGATTTTCTTTCATCTAAATCTCCTCCCCAATCAGCATTTTGAATAACTTTCAAGTCACAGATCCTTTCTTTGATAATTCAGCTTGTAATTACCAGTTCCCTTCAGATATCTTAGTATTCTTTTAAACGGCTTTCCAATGTGCTTGACCTGGATTGGATTGGTATCTACTTACCATTCTAACTACAAAATATATGTCAGGTCTTGTACACATCATAACGTACATTAAATTTCTCACAGCAATAACATAAGGAACATGTTTCATTTGTTCCTTCTTTTGTGGAGTCCTTGAACACAGTCCATGGCTCAATCCTTCACCTTTTGCAATAGGAGTATCTATGGGTTTACAATCTTGCATACAAAATCGTTCAAGAACCTTGTTTATGTATTGCGAAAGAAATAATGATCTCTCGGAACAATCTCTTGAAATCTCAACTCCAAGAATGTATGCAGCCTTACCTATAACTTTCATCTCAAAGTTGGAAGATAACCAACTCTTGACAGTATTAACAAACTCCATATTGCTTCCGACAATAAGTGTATCATTGACATATAATGATATGATCACAAATTGATCTTTGGATCTTTTAATATATACATAATGATCCTCATCAATCATTGTAAAATCATGTGTCATTATGGCATTATGAAAACATATATACCATTGTCTCGACGACTACTTAAAGACATATATCGATATCAAAAGTCGACATACCTTTTCTTCTTGGCCTTCCATAATGAAACCAACAGGTTGTTTCATATATATTTATTCCTCTAATTCTCCATTGAGAAAAACAGTCTTCACATCCATTTGATGTAACTCAAGATCCATACTTGCCAATAATACCAGAATAATGCAAATCGAGATAAATCTCACAACAGGAGAAAATGTTTTTTCATAATCAATACAATCCTGTTGATTATACCCCTTCGCCACAAGACGAGCTTTATGTCTTTCTATTGAGCCATCAGCTTTACGTTTTATTTTGAGCACCTAATTGTTCCCAATGACTTTGCATCTTTTCGGAAGATCAACCAGCTCCCAAACATGATTTGACTTCATTGACTTCATCTCCTCTTACATTGCATGCATCCATTTTTCCTTACTAGGGCAATTTATAGCCTCATTAACATTTCTTGGCTCATCCTCATCTTGTGGCGCAACCATAAAAGTTTCACCTTTAATGTTAAAGTGTCGACGAGGAATACTTTTGCGACTTGTTCGCCGTATGGAAGATTAGATAATGACGATATCATTTCATTACGTGATTGTAATTGAGAGTGAGTTGAATTAAATTCATCACTTCTCATGTTACTCCCACTTGGACAAACTCCACTAGTTTCATTATTTTGATCCAAGGTTTCAAGTAGGGAGTAATTCTCACATATTTCACCCTTCTTATGAAATTCATTCTCTAAGAATGTGACATTTCGTGATTTGAATTCAGTTATACTCCTACTTTCCTGCTCACCTATAAACACATATCCTTTCGAGTATTTAGAGTATCTTATGAAAATACTTTTCTTGCCTCTGGGACCCAATTTCCCATACTTGTGAGAGGGCTCATGAGTATAGGCAGCATAACCCCATGGTTTATGAAAACTTAAATCCGATTTTCTACCTGTTTATAACTCATATGGAGTGGAAGTAACTGATTTGGAAGGCACTCGGTTAAGTATATAGGTAGTAGTTAATAACGCATCATTCCAAAAAGTGATAGGTAGGTTAATATGCGCCATCATGGACCTAACCATTTCTAGTAGGGTTCTATTCATTCTCTCCGCAACATCATTTTGTTGAGGAGTATATAGAATAGACAACTGTATTTTTATTCCTTTTTCATCACATAAATTTCTGAACTCATCAGATAAATATTCTCGACCTCGATCAGATCTCAATATTTTTATTTTCTCGTCTAATTGATTTTCTACCAAGTTCATAAATCTTTTGAAATAACTCAATGCTTCAGATTTATGAGAAATCAAATAGAAATATCTGAATCTAGTATAATCATCTATAAATGTGATGAAATAAATAGCCCTATGTCTTCCTCTTACATTCATTGGACCACAAACGTTAGAATGGATTAAATGTAGAGGAAATTTAGTTCTTTTATCTTTTCCAAATGGTTTCCTTGTTATTTTCCTTACAAGGCTATGCTCACATATAGGCAAATCGACATTTTCAACGTTGCCCAACAAGCCCTCTTTGGCTAGCCTATTCATACGTTGTTGGCCAATATGGCCAAGTCTAGCATGCCACACATTCACATCATTATTATATGAATTACGAAACGTGAAAAGGGAATAACAAACATTGGTATTACTATAGTCAACATTTAATACAATAAAACCATCTAAAAAATAACCGCAACCATAGTAGTTTGTGTTGAAGAAAAATCCTTTGGAGTTTTGAAGTTGACAAAACAGCCTCAACAGTGTGGTCTAAGGACTCCAGGACTCAGTGGGCTACGTCTGAAGTTGTCAAGGTCTAAAGGTTTTCAAAGACAGTCAGACCCAGAATTTCGGTCTAAAGTTTTTCCGTCTGAAGTCAGTCAAGACTCAGTTTCCGTCTGAAGACCTTCAAGACTCGGTTTGATCGATGACCCTCAAGACCCAAATCTAAGTCTCGAAGACAGGTTCGCGATTTTTACAGTCAGCGACGAGGTTATTCTTTTGGTTATGGAAAGATAGATATTGGATTTTGTATTTCCTAATCTTAACCATGGAATATCTCTGGCTGTGATCAAGAGCTTGGAAGATTTGATTCTTCGGATTTTATCCGTTGAAGATCAAGATTATTTTTGGAAGAATCTAATTTTGGGAACTTAAGATCCTGATTGTATGGGTGAACAGGATTGATGAGCTGCTGTCTACTTACGTTTTCGAGACAAGGAGATCACTTAAATTGATTCAGTCCAACGGGTTGATTGGATGAATGTTTTGGTAAGTGCCAACGGGTATGATGGCACGGAGACTATTTAAGGTGGATCGACGTTGCTTGGAAACAAGGAGAGACTGGTAGAAATATCTTGATGTTAGAATCTCCAAAATCACTTGTTCTCTAAAGTCTTTCATATTCAAATTGTGTATCAAAGAGAGTGAGATATAGTGCGAAAGCAGCAGAATGCTGTAGGAGAGACTGTCAATTGAAGAAGTCTAATCCGTCTACTGTAAAGGCACTCTTTTGCTACATAGTGATTACAGCCAGTTGGCTGCCAGCGTGGAGAGTGGATGTAGGCTTGGTCTAAGCCGAACCACTATAATCCTTGTGTCAATTATCTCTTACCCTACTCTATTTACTTTGCGAATACGTAATCTGTTTACTATTGATATATCTTTGATATCAACGAATTGCATCGCAAAAGATTCCAAAAGAATTCCGCAACAACCTATTCACCCCCCTCTAGGTTGATTCACTAGCCCATTTCAGTTTGTATCCAAATACAAATCCACACCACTATTATGGAAGTTCATATTAAAACCAAGTTTAACCAACACTAAAATAGACACTAAATTCCGACGAATTTCCATAGCATACAACACATCATGTAGGAACAAAGTGTGTCCACCACGCATGTTCAATTGATAGATGCCAATCCCTTTTACTTCGGCTTTGGAGTTGTTTCTTACATAGATCCACTTAGTTTTAGTTGGTACTCGTCGGAATTCCATGAAATATTCTCTATCCTTCACTACGTGGTCTGTCGTTCCTGAATCTACAGTCCACAAATGATTAGATTCAATTAAGAATACAGAACTTGACACATAAGCAAAGTTCTCAAATGTACAAGGGGTGTATACATTCTTTGGCTCGCAACAGTCGTGGGCATAGTGACCATTATTGTCACAATTGTAACATTTTACCATTGACAACTTCTTCATTCGATGACGCTTTCCTCTTTTATGTTGGTCAAACTTTGGTTTCTTCCTTGAAGAACTTGCTCCCTTTCCTTTCCACCTATTGAACCAATCAGGACGTTTGCGCTTGGAGCTTGAAGCTCCATGTGAGCTGGAACTAGCATGATAAATTTTAGCTTTTGGTTTAGCCGCCAAGAGGCGGTCCTTTTCCAACTCAAGATGACGCACATCATCCTCAAAGGTTTTGATATTCTCATTGTGGCTTAGGTGCACCTTCATATGCTCTCAACTTTGAGGCAAGAAACGAATCACTGCTTGCACTTGCTGCTTGTTAGTAAGAACATGGCCAGTATCTTTCAGCTCATTAATCACGTTTGACATCTTTCTTAAGTGTTGCTTCATGGTCTAACCATGAGGTTTTTTTGTAAGAGTCAAACTTAATAGTGAGCTGTCTCAGTTTGGTCATCGAAGTATGATCAAATCTTGCTGCCAACGTTTCCCACATTTTCTTGGCATTCTCAGAACGCCTAAACTCACGTATGACATCATTCTCCATGCTCCTCAGCAACGTGAGGCGAGCAATAGAGTTCTTTCTCTTCCATGCAGCAAATGCATCCTTATGTCTCTTATGTTGTGCAGTGTTCCTATCTTCAGGCACTTCTATAGTCAGGTTAAGAGCTTCTAGTGCCTCTTGTTCTTCCAGCACATATTGGATTTTTATGTGCCATATTTCATGGTTGTTGCCATTGAGTTTCTCACATTTGTTCAACTTAGTGACTATGCTCTTTGTGGCTAAAGCCATCAATCTGAATGTATCAGACACATATGCACGAATTATTAATGCCTATCATTTATGCATCCATTTCATATAAACCCATTATATTAATGAATAATTTCAAGTAAGGTTTTAGAATCAAAAGGTCACTACGTTTCCAATTATCATCCAAAAATCCTAACTTGGAATTACTATTAATATAATCTTCTATGCAAAATAAATTCTTCGAAGCTATAAAAACTTTTATGAACTACCCATAATAGTTAATAATACCGGAAGCAAATAATATTGGGATAAGTGCTGCGGAAGTCCTAAAACTTGTCGCGAAAGTGCATTTTAATCGTAAAACTTATAAAAAGTTCATTTCAGTCCTAAAACTTGTCGAAACGTTACAAATGAGTCCTAAAACTGACGCCGTTAACTTTTTCCGTTAAAAATGTTGACGGCATTTTAAATTATTTTTATTTTTCAGGTGGATTTTTTAATTATTTTTTAATCATTTTTAAAAAAATTAGATTTATTCATTTTATCTTACTTTCACCAAAAACTAAAAAAGAAAAGAAAAAGACAAAAATTTATTTTTAAAAATTGTTTTAAAAAAAAATGAGTCTCCTTTCCACCGCCGCCCATTGCCGAAGGGGTCGGCGACTGGGCGGGGCTGGTTAGCCCTCGCCGGCCCTAGGCGAGGGCTAACGAGCGTCGCCGGCCTTGAGCGAGGCTTGGTTGGCCCTCGCTCGGGGCCGGTGGCTGTCGCCGCCTTGGGCGAGTCGTCACCGGCCCTCACGGGGGCCGGCGACCGTCGCTCGCCCAGGCGAGGCCTCGTAGGCCCTCGCTCGGGCCAACGAGGCTTGCCCAGATCCGGCGAGCGTCACCGGCCTCGAGCGAGGGCCGACCAGGCCTTGCCCGGGGCCGGCAGCCATCACCCGCCCTGGGCGAGTCGTCGTCGGCCCTCACGGGGGGCCGGCGAGGCCCGCCTAGGGCTGGCAACCTGTCGCCGGACCCTCCGGTGATGGGCGGCGGTGGTGGGGGAGAGGAGACCGATTTTATTTTTTAAACAATTTTTAAAAATAATTTTTTTCTTTTTTCTTTTTTAGTTTTTGGTGAAAATAAGATAAAATGAATAAATCTAATTTTTTAAAAAATGATTAAAAAATCCACCTGGAAAATAAAAATAATTTAAAATGCCACGTTATCATTTTTAACGGAAAAAGTTAACGGTGTCGGTTTTAGGGCTCATTTGTAACGTTTCGACAAGTTTTAGGACTGAAATGAACTTTTTGCAAGTTTTATGATTGAAATGCACTTTCGCGACAAGTTTTAGGACTTCCGTAGCGCTTATCCCAATAATATTTGGTGTCCAATAATGATAGAATAATAATATTTTCACATCATGCAACTAACATATCACTTGCTACACCAACAATAACTAGGTAGAAAACATTTACATAAGACAACATATGAGCTGGGAAGGATTCCTTTTTGTTCAATTTCTTGATCTTTTCTTCTTTAAATTCCTTAGACATTCTAGGCGGCCATGGTAAAACAGATGGGTATCTCTTAGGATTTCTCCTTCGCATATTCATCCCCCGCCGGATTGAAGGCATTCCATAGGTCGTAGTCTTTGTGGTTTCAATCTAGTAATATTCATGTATAAAAGTCATTACAAGCCTCCTATACATAATAGCTCTATTGACCTCCCATAAGTGATTCAACACTCCTTGCTATATCGGTGGAAGAGTGTTCAAGAAGAATCGCACCATCTTGGAATGTGGCATGGGACAACCATTCCATATGACCTCTTGTATTTTCCTATTGATCTTGAGAACATGATCAGTTAAGTCGCCACTCTCCTATCGATAATCAATCAACTCAGCTATCAACTTAGAAAACCTTTCCTTTTGTTCATTTGTAATTACACGAATAGGTGTGCGCACCTTACAAGGAGGCATTGTTCCTGCAATAAATGCAAAACAAATAAGGGATTATATATAATCCACATAGACTTAATTGGAAAAAGAAACACATTCTTTTCCTCCTCACTTCCTTTTTTTTTTTTTTTTTTGGGTCAATGGTCAACGGTCAACGGTCGAGGTCAGCGGTCCACGATCGAGGTCAATGGGTTGGAGTCAATCGGGTCGGGTTGGACGAGTTGGGTTGGGTTGAACCGATTGACTTGGCACGTGCCACACGCATGCACGGCCGACATCACAATGACGTTAGCTGGCATGTGACACACACATGCACGCGCCAGCAACCGTGCGCGTGTGTTGCATGCGCCTAGGGTCGAAACGGTGCGTGCGACACATGTGCCTGGTGGGGACTTTATAGGCGCGTTTTTCCGGCCACACATGGCAACGCATCCAGCGGCCCTCGGCAACGATCCGCCACTTGTTTTTCTCATATTGATGAGAGTTTCGACCCTATGTTATCAGAAATGAACTTCGATTTACAGAAAATCACAAATAGGGGTGAATAGTATGCGGGTGTCGGGATTTTTCTGTCCTTGATCGGCCGACGACGGTATTTCACGAAAATTTAATCAAAAGCAATTCACAAACATGAAAAGGGATTGGGAAACATGAACAATGGCTCTAATACCAATGTCAAGAAGAAAGGATTCCCTAAAATGGCCGAAACTCAATTGAACCCCTAAAATGAATGCGGAAGACGAGCCCGGGTAACACATGTATCATCGATCAAAAAGCACATCACGAAATTGAACATACTTTATTTTCCACAGATTAAACACCAATATTGAAGTTCGAGGAAGAATCCATATCTCATTTTGCCGAGGAGCATATTGCTGCCATGAGGGGAAGAAAAATGCTGTTTTTGGGAGCGTACTGTTCTTACGCTTGTTGGAGAGAGAGAGAGAGAGACTAAAACGTACGTACACTAAAGGGTACGTTCCTTTATTTTCTCTTTTAAAACGTCTTCTCCAAAAAATGTATCTCTTCAATGTAAAACGTTCCTCCAAAAGGCATAACCCCTCAAAATAACACCTCTTTATATCTCAACTTTTCATTCATGGGCTGTTAACCTGCGGGCCGAGTTTTTAGGCCCAACATGGGCGAACGAGCCTACTTAAGCCCATCAACACATAAGAAAAACCCATCACTTTTGTTGTAAGTAAGCTTACCTCTTTTGATATGAAATAATAAATTAAAGAAAAATTATTTTAGGCAACTTTGCATGCTTGCGACGTGCATCTTGTGTGTGGAAATTTAGTACTTTATTTTTTTTAGACTCATGTTATGGCCAGTTTCTGTTATGTGAGGAGTGAATTAGGTCATTAGAATTTACTAAATGGGGTTGAATGTGCCATTTATTCAAACAATACAAGGTGAAGGTATGCCATCCAATTTAGAAAAGCAAATTGAAAATCTCAATTCTATCTCTAAATAGATTCCAATTGAAAACCAAAAGAAGGGGAGATTATAAATGTTTGGGGGTATTCACAAACCTCGAAGCTTGAGAGATAAATCAATTATTGGTGACCATGAATTTATCTATAAGAAATTCATAGCCATAATGAAAGATGGAGAGTGTATAAGAGTTAGGGTTTATGTGGAGCATAGTCTTAACCATTGTTATCAATTGGGCCAAGGCATTGTTCATCGGTCAAAATTCCTCAGAATAGGTGAAGCCCATAAAGCTGCAATGAGACTGGACACATTATGTGAAAGAATGAGCTTGAATTGGATTACCAAAGGCTTATGATAACTATTCTAAATCTGTTCTAAAATTATTTTTTGTTCTATAATTATTTCTAAAATAGAAATCCGTTTGGTATCACAATTTTTTTATTTTTTTATTTTTAGAACAAATTTTTAGTCAAGAAATATATTTTAACATAAATGAGAAGTAAAAATTTTCTACTTCTCTATTTTTTAAATGAAAAATAAAAACTTTTATTATCGGTCATCCTCACTACTAGCTGGCCTGCCCACCCATTGCTGCCACTCGTTGTCCGTTTGGCTAGTCATCACCAATTGCCTCGTGCTGTTTATTGTTGCTTGAGAGAGAGAAATTTTGTGTTGTTATCAAAAAAATTTCGGAAGAAGTACACTTCAAGTGCCAAGACTTGAGACGAAGGAACACTTAAGTGCTAAAAGTTAGGAAAGTGACACTTAAGTGCCACTTTTTTTGAAAAGTGGGATACTTAAGTGCCACTTCTAGCGAACCTCGTCGGTCTTACATAGCAATTTTTAATTATTTCTCTCCCTTACGTGGCTTGTCGGAAAGTTGACTTAGCAAAGAATTGCAAAAACGACGTCTTTTTTGCGTGAATTTGAATATAAAATTAGTTAAATTAAATTATAATAAAATAATTAAACATTAAATAAAATAATTAAAAAAAGCCAACGAAGGAAGAAGGCGGCTAAGGGCTGAGCCCTTGCCGTTAGGGGTGATCGGGTCAGGGTGGGTAGGGTCTAGACCTGGACCCTATTCCCGACCCTGTTATAACCGGTTCTCTTTTTTTGGACCCTGTTCCCGACCCTGTTTACATTGGACCCTGTTCCCGACCCACCCTGTTTTTCTGGTCCAGGAACAGGGTCAACCCTGTTTATATTGGAACTTGTTTTGGCAAAATTAATGTACATCACTTATATTTAAAATAAAGCTTCTGGACAAGATTCTGCATAATAGACTAACATGTAACTTAATAAACGGACGGTAAAAATCAAACAACTTGAAAAACCTCTCCTCACCGGCATCTAGTTCCATCCCCTCATTAGTTAAATTCTCATTATCATCCTCAGGTGAAATACTTGGCTGATGCTCCTCGATAGTATTTTGTTACAAAGTTCTATGTGCATCTGTGAGATTTTCAGCCAGCATTGTTGAGTACCTAATATAAAAATATATGGCACACACATACATCAATGTCAGCTGAATCTTCTTAAGATGCCCGTCCTTCACAAGCAAGCTCATTAATCTCATCATAAGCAAACAATTTATATACTTATGAAAATATAGGAAACGTTTACCTCTCAGTTTGGCCCAATAAAAACTCAAGCTACTTATCAAGTGCCTTCTTCCTTTTCTCATCAACCTCCAGCTGATGCTTGTAAAGCACCTACAATTAAGGGTGTTAGCACAAGTCTCTGATAATCTTCAAAAGAGAGAAAAATGCATCCCTTTGAGAGGAGATCAAATTGCACTAGATAAACCTACCAGCTTTTTTATTTCCATCCAGAACTTCTTCACATCCTTTGAAATATTAAGAGCAACTTTTCTCAATCTTTGTTCCCCTTCCTGACATCAAAATTAAACATAGTCAAGAGGCAAGTCTGAACCCAAACCATCATTCGAAGAACTCCTTGAATGTTGTGGTTGCCTAGGAGATTGACCTACTATAACTTTCTCTGGGATGTTCTCAAGGCCAGGAAAATCCCCATCCAACCGAGTGTTGCTGGGATCTTGCTCCATTTGGTGAATTCAGTGTTCCAAATCCTTTAGTTCATTACGGCCATGGGGAGTCTCGCCATGTGCGAACTTTTCAACATCAACCACCTCATTCTCACCCTCTCATGGACCAGGTGTCTCATTGAAGTGGCATTTCAAAGGAGGATAGTCATAAAATGGAAATTCAAATCGACAAGTTCATGTTTTGTGGAGCTGAGGAGAGGAGGAGTGGGTTGGGTATGGCCCTTGCACTCTCCTCTGCCAATGCATCACAGAAGGCTCTGTGGGTTATGAAGCTGTCCCTCCTGTGGAAAAAAAAACACCCAAGACAAATTTGATTACGGAAAGAAACAATTTTTACGAGAAAAAAAAACCAGAACTAGCCAAAAAGTGCTCGGGGTGTGGCGAGGAGGAGGAGGAGGACAATGAAGAAGTATCGTATGCATTTGACTTTATCTCTCTCTCTCTCTCTCTCTATCACCCCCCCAACCTTTCTTCCTCCTTTTGCTTCCTGTATAAACCACTACTTTTTCCTTCACGCTTTCCCACTTCTATTCTAGGAGCTAACAAACAGATAGTCCAGAGTCCACCCACAAGCTGGTGCCTTAAAAATTTCCCCACACAGATCACCAATCCCCTCTCTCTGTTTGTGTTAATTCAAGGGAATGTACAAAATCTGTCCAATTTAATGCATCAGACACAAAAATGAGATGGGTCTCAGCAGATGGAATTTCAGGGCTATTCAATTCCTTTCCTTTCCAAATCAGCATAAGTGAAGGATGCATATAGCATTGACCACTGCGCATTAATGGAGGTCCCCGAAGGGAGAATGTTTAAAATTTCTCTCATTCACGAAAAAGATAATGATTTTGCCCAAAACCAAAATTGACCTGAAGATTGACAAGTGCTAGGTTTCACAAAGAATCTCCTATTCCCCTGTAGTTCGTCATATTTACGCTTAACATTGCGAAACCAAGCACTACCCGCTGAAGATTGACCTGAAGATTGACAATCACTGCAGCCATGACAGCAACGTGAAGATCTCGAAGGCAATGTCTCTACCGAATCCATAGCCAAACAGCATTAAAATTCAAGCAACTCAAAGAAAGTTCTTGAATCCGAGGTAGATCAAAGACAAGAATATGGATTTAGATCAACCAACCACTTCCCTCTTTCGAAACTCCGAAAAGCAAGTGTTCTTATGCAAGAAAGCCTCGCGTATTCCTGAAAAAAAAGAAGAAGAGAAAACAAAAGAAACCCATAACTTTTCTCTTCAATGTGGATCATGATAGATAGAGAGGCTATTTCGTTCACTTACATGGCGAACGGGTCAAATCAAGAACGCAGACGGGGCAGGGAGCCGCGAAACGGAGACGGACGACGTTGCTCCTCCACTCTCCAGATCGCTGAGGGAACGACGGCGACCGAGGACGGCTATCTTCACCGGAATGCGGATGATCTTTCACCGGCGGCGGAGCACGACAGTGCGATTGAGCTGCGTGAGCGGAGAGGAGAGGAGAGGAGGCGGAGAAGTAGCAGCGGGAGGCAAAAATAAAAATTAGGGTTGGAGTTTGTTTTTTGGGGTGCCTTAACCGGTTCTCCAACCGGTTCCCAAACCGGTTCGGTTGAACCGGTTCCCGGGTGGGTAATCCCTTGGAACCGGTTCCCGGACCGGTTCAAACAGGGTCTGAGTTGTTGGAACTAGTTCCCGGGTGGGTAATCCCTTGGAACCGGTTCCCGGACCGGTTCAAACAGGGTCTGAGTTGTTGGAACCGGTTCCCGGACCGGTTTCAACTGGAATCGGTTCCCGACCCTGTTTTCTGGGTGGGCCGAACTGGAAACCGGGTTGACCCGGTTCGGTTGCACACCCCTACTTGCCGTTGCCACCTCCCTTGTTTTTTTTAAAAAAAAATAAATATTTGTATTTTTTAAAAATGTTTTAAATAAATTTAGTTTTAATTATTTTTATATTAATTTTTTGCCACGTCAGCAGCAAAATGACATTGTTTTTGCATTCGTCTAGTCACGTCAGCATGCAAAACGACATTGTTTTGCAGTTACTTCACCGGAAAATTGCCATGTTAGCATTTTGGTTGGATTTTCTCGTCATTGGCACTTAAGTGATCCATTTTGCTCCGATTTGGGCACTTAAGTGTCACTTTCCTAACTTTTGGCACTTAAGTGTCATTTTATACCTAGTTTTGGCACTCCAAGTGTTCGATACTCAACAAGTTTATATTTCGTGTTTTTACTCAGAAACTCATCCATGAATAGAAATATAGAAATCGGCATCGGAACACCTGAAGTGCTAAAACTTGGCACGGGGGATTAAGTGCCAAAATTGAAGCAAAATTGATTATTTAAGTGCCAATAGCGAGAAAATTTGGCCAAAATACTAATGTGGTGATTTTCTAGCGAGGTAAGTGTAAAACGATGTTGTTTTGTTGCCGATATAACTAAATAAGTAATATAAAAATTAATTAAATTAAATTCAAAAGCAAATTTATATAAAAGAAAGGGTGAGAAGATGGACAACGGCTAAGGGCTTAGCCCTTGTTGCCACCGCCTCCCTGCCGTCGCCAGAAAGGCCGACGATTGAGGGGAGGGGTTGGCTGGGTTCACTAGGTCGCTGGGTTGCTTGGGCCTTGGTTCATTGCTGCCACCTCCTCGTTGTCGTTGGGAAGCCTTTCTTGGTAACAGCGTAGAGGCGGCAACGGCGAGGGTTGAGCCCTCAATAGTTATTCATCTTCTTTTTTTTTTTTTAATAATATAAATTTGGTTTTAAATTAAATTTAATTAATTTTTAAATTAAAATTCAAATCTACGCCAAAATGATGTTGTTTTTGCATTTCTTTATTGAGTTAGTTCTCCAAGAAAAATTAATAAAAAAAATTGTAATGTAAGATTTTCGATGGGGTTCATCGGAAGTGGTACTTAAATGTCCAATTTTTTTTTTTTTTTAAAGTAATACTTAAATTCACTTTCCTAACTTTTGACATTTAAGTATCTCATTGTGTCAAGTTTTGGCACAAAGGGTATTCTTTTGCCTATAAAAATCTATTTCTGTTTCAAAAATGAATTTTTGATCAAAATGATTATCATTCACATCTTAAAATTTGTCTATCACCTTCTCTTGTCGTTTGAAAGAAAGGAAGAAGCAAACTCATTCTTAGTTTGCATTCAATTGGTCCAAACTTTTGTGAAACTCTGGCCAAAAGTCGATTGCATTGATTCGGTTTTAGGGAAATGAAAAGCCATTTTCATGAATGTCTTTTACTCCATGTGTATTTAGTGATAACAAATAGTGTTTCAATAATTGATTTTTGGTGTATCTTTGGTTAAGTAATTTTGAAGCAAATAATTAAAAGAAAAAAAGAGATTGAAGCAATAGTAGCTGGAATTGAAGCTTTACAAAGAAGAAGCAACAAAAGTAAGTTTCAAGTTAAGGCCCTCGTGAGCCCAAGTGAGGGCTCTAAAAATGCATGACCTAGGCGCAGTGAGTGAGGGAAACAAACTTCTTTTAATAAAGCATAAGTTTATAACTTTTTTGATAAGTTTCCTTAAAGTGGAAACAAACTTTTTAAGTAAAAAATACCATCATTGGAAAAAGTTGAATAGATTAAAACAATCACCTTGCCAACCTCTTTTTGCAAGATTTTTTTGGAATTGTTGCCAACTTTAAAAGCTTAAGTCATTAAATGGAAGCATGGTTTCATATTTAAGTATTTTTTAACTCCCTCTTGCATGTAGTTTGCATTGGAAAAATATGGCTTCGAATTAATAGAGTAATCAAGTTGGATTTTGAAATGTGATATCACTTTCTTTAAGGATTTATTTGCCTCACAAAGTTGTCAATGGTCACCGGCAAATATTTTCCAAGATACGATAAAGTCTCAAAATGAGAATATTAGATAGCAATTCTAATAATTCTCCATAATCTCTTTAGGAAATAATTGAAAAGATGGTTGTAGTTTTGGAAAGAAGACTTGAAATAATCTCATATTCGTTCATCTAGAAAATTGACATATATAAATCGGTTTTAAAGAATATAGACAACTCTTCGTGATAGATTGCAAATGGAATAAATGTATCTTTACGAAAGAAGTTGTGAAATGAACAAAGGTGTCCATTTGGAAGAAGTTGAAAAAGGAACAAATGCAAACTAAACAAGTGTCATTTCCAAAAGTTGTCTTGAAAAGATACAAATATAAAAATTCGGAATAATAAATAAAAAATATTTTTTAATAAATTATATTTTGAATTTTCATAAATCGTAAAAATTCTCAATAAACAAAAACAACATTTGACCAAATAAAAATTAATCAAATAACCGTATAGAATAAAATAAAAAAAATATAGGGGTTAATGCTAATTAAACTGCGGGCACGAAAGCATGCAAAGTGTTAAGTACGTCTAATAATTGTGCCAAAATCGTGCAATTATTTGTGTACTCGCACATGAGTATGGTGGCGTCTAGCTCACACTTAATCTTTTCTTTGGATACATTAAGCTCCATCCTTCTTAATTGGCTCACCTTCTCCCACTTTTCCTATGTGGGATAAGGAAACACATAGTTTGTTTTACAAAAAAATTTCCAACAATCTCCACTTTGTTTTTTTTTTTTTGGTAAAGATCTCCACTTTGTTTGATAAAACAAAGATTTCAAATATTTTTTTTTAAAATCATATAGCTAAAATTTCAGTAAGATTAATATATATACATAAAGGTTTTTTACTTAGTACAAGTATCTCAAAACTCTATCAAAGTGACAAGTAACTCGGCTTTAAACTTGTAATTTTAAACAATAGAATCGGACATATCGCATATATACTAACCTTTTATTTCAACGAGAAGTTCTATATTACTTCGCATTATTATGGCCTTGTGCTTGATCTTGTTTTAGGGCTACGTAGGTATCAAACAATTACATTCAGTAACTTATTCTTATCCATTAAATATTGTAACTAGTAATATTTTATAAAAAGGTCAGGTTACCATTATTGGTGATTTCAATTAAAGGGTTTCAGCCCCATTTCTTGTGAGGTCATAATTTAAAGCCTTCATCAAGGGATCAACAAGACTATTACTTGATCTTACGTAGACAATTGTTGTGGTACAATCTTTAATTAATTGTCTCACACATTCATGTCTTAGACTAATATGTTTAAACTTAATATTATAGGTATTATTATAAGCTCTTGTCAACGTGGTTTGACTATCACAGTGGATAGAAATAGGAGGCATAGGATTAGATCATAATTTGATATCAAACAATAAATTTTTAATTCATTCGGCCTCTTTCCCGGTTGTCGCTAAAGCAACAAATTCATGTTCCATTGTTGAGTAAGTTATACATGTTTGTTTCTTACTCGCCTAAGATACAGCACCTTTACCTAGTGTGAAAATTCATCCAAAAAGTGGAATGCTCATCTCCTACACTTATAATCCAACTAGCATTGATGTATCATTTTAATACAACCAGATAATTATTATAGAACAATTATAAATTCTTAATTCTCTTAAGATAATAAAAAATTTTGGTAATAGCTCTCTAATGTTCTATACTAGGATTACTAGAATATCTACTCAACTTACATACAAAATAAGCAATATCAGGTCTAGTACAATGCATTGCATACATTAAAGAATTCCGCTCTACCAGTATTATATTTTAATTTAATACTAGAATTAAATGGAGTACTTATTTCCTTGAGACCAAGTTATTGAAATTTGTTTAATAATTTTTCAACATAATTACATTGGCTTAAATGATGACCCCCACTATGTTTCTTAACTTTAATACCTAAGATGGTATCTACTTCATCCAAATCCTTCATTTTAAACATGGAAGTTAGATACTTCTTAATCTCAATAATTTAAATCATATCCGTTCCAAAGATAAGTATATCATCTACATACAAGCACACTAATACACCATAGTCTTTAGTGAATTTAGAGTATATACACTTATCAACACTACTGTGGATGGAACCATTATATAATATGACTGAATCAAAATTTTCATACCACTCCTTAGGAGCTTGCTTAAGCTCATAAAGAGACTTAATCGATTTACGTACCTTTTTTTTTCATTTCCAGGAAGAATAAACCCTCTACTTGTTCCATGTAAATCTCCTCATTTAAGTCTTAATTCAAGACAATAGTCTTGATATCCATTTGATGAACACAAAGATTATAAATGGAAGTTAGAGCAAAACGAATTCGAATAGAAGTTATATGTGCAACGGGAGCAAACATATCAAAATAATCTATTCTTTTTTTTTTTTCGTCTATATCCACTTGCCATAAGTCTAGCCTTAAAAGCTTGGATAAAATTGTCAGAAGGATATTTTCTTCTAAAAACCAATTTGCACCCAGTAGATTTGGATCATTTTGGTTAATCTACTAATACCCAAGTATTATTGGACATAATTGAGTCCATTCATCATTTATAGCTTCTTTCCAAAAAGAGGCATCTCTAGAAGACATAGCATCACCAAAGTTTTTAGGATTGTCTTCTAAATTTAATATTAAAGGGTATTTATTTACCACGTTATGTTCTCTGTCTCTTTCAACAAGAAAAAAAATGAGTAATAAAATCAGGATCTAAGTCGTTTAGTTTTCTAGCTCTAGTGCTTCTCATTGGTTTAATCTTGTCTTTAGAATAATTCGTTTCTTTCTCTTGAGAATCTACTTGAGTTTTCATAGGTTTTGAATTATTTTCAATAATTTCAAAATCCATAGAATATTTATTCTCAAAGAATTCAATGTCTCTTGATTTTAAAATGACATTGGACTCTAAATCAAGAAGCTTATAAGCTTTAATATTTTTGGGATACTCAACGAAAACACTTTTGATAACTCTAAGACCAAGCTTTGTTTTATTGGGATCTACTACTCGATAGAATGTCCAACACCCCCACATTTTAAGGTATGACAAATTTAGTTTTTTTACATTTCCATACGTCATAAGGGGTTATGTCATTTTTTTTTTTTGAGGTATTCTATTATGAATATAATATGCAGAAAGCAATGCTTCTCCTCAAAGATTAATTGGTAGTTTTGAATTTAAAAGCATATAATTAACCATTTCTTTAAGAGATTGATTTTTCCTTTCGGCAAAATCATTTTGTTGTGGAGTACATGGTGTCAAAGCTTGATGAATAATACCATGTTCTTCACAAAATGAAGAGGATTCATTTAAGAATAATTCTCCACCTCTATCTGAATGTAGAACTTTGATTTTCTTTTTTAATTGATTTTCTACTTTAGTCTTATATTCCTTAAACATGGTGAAGGCTTCATCCTTTGATCTCATGAGATAAACATATACAAACCTACTGCAATTATCCACAAAGGTAATAAAATACATTTTATCTCTACATGTTAGCATGCCATTGAATTCACATATACAATTGTGAACCAAATCTAATAAATTCGAATTTCTTTTAACATTAGGAAATGATTTCTTAGTAACTTTGGACTTAGCATATATTTCACATTTATCAAATTCGCAATTGAAATTTATTAACAAATATTTATATATGTCATCCTACTATGCTACAAAACGAAGACTTAATAATATAAGCAGAATTAGCAATATTATTATTGATACTCAGTTGATACATGCCATCATTGACATAACTATTTCCTTACAAATAGCCCATTCTTCTACAGGATACTTTTGTCAGATTCAAACAAAACCTAAAACTCCCTCTTACAAAAGAAATCAATAGAAACTAGGTTCTTTCTAATTTCGGGTATAAACGACACATCAAAAAGAGTGATCTTCTTTCTAGAAGTTAAATCTATCTCCATCGTGCCTTCTCAATAGCCTTTGCAAGAGCATTGTTTGCCGTTAGGACCTCTTGAACATTTGAGCCGATAGTCTCTTTAGATTACTTGAATATGTATTTGTCCTTGCACACATGGACTGTTGCTCAAGAATCTAACCACCAACCGAATTGGATGGTGATAGAGTTGATTTTAGAAACTATAGTCATCGCATTATTAATTTCAGAAATTTTCATGTTTGAAGACATGGTTGAAATCATGGTCACATAATTTTCTTCAACCAAATTTGCATCTGCTTACATCGTTTGAATGTTCTCATCTTTTGAAATGCTCTAGTAGTGAATGCAATCATTGGCATAGTGTCCCCGTTTGTCACAAACAAAGCAACGACCCTTTTTCTTCTTTTGTGTTCTCTTAAATTTATGCATGTTCTTTGAAGTTTTGGCCGATTTTCCGTTTTCTCTCCACAGCATTCACCTTGGAATTGTGAAAAACAGAATTATCACGTAAACATGACTCTTTCTCAATGTGAAGATGTTTCTGTATTTGCTCCAAGGTGAAGTCCTTTGACATGTGCATTAGCCTTTTTCCATAGTCTTTCCAACTTGAAGGCAATTTTGAAATAATTGCTCCAATTTGAAAAGCTTCTAGAATATCAATTTTGAGGGTACAAATTTTATTCACTAGCACTTGCAATTCATGGACTTGTTCCAACAAAGATTTGGTATCAATAAACTTGAAATCAAAATACTTTACAATTAGATTTTTTTGTACTTTGCTCCTCCACTTTGTACTTGAATTCTAGTGCGTTCTAAATTTCTTTAGCCAACTTCATTTTAGTGAATAAGTTGTACAAATGATCAGACAATGTATTCAGAATGTGTTATCGACAAAGTAATTTGTCCTCCACATGTTTCTTATTCTCTTTATTAACCCTCTCAATGGCTTCTGCACTTGGCTATTCTCCCTTAGTAATAGGTTTCGGATCCTCTATAGGCGCTAAGTTAGGATCTAATATATAGGAAATCTTCAGGGCAGTGAGTAGAAACGTCATCTTGTCCCTCCAGCGAGCAATTGTTCCCATGGAATCGGTCCAGTTTGACTGTGTCTTGATTCATGACTTTGATTGCCTCCAACTCCATTGTTGAACAAAATAAATTCTTCAAATTGTTGGAAAAGTATGGTTTCAAATCAAAGTAATCAAGTCAGACTTTGATGCTTGATATCACTTTCTTTAAAAATTTATTTACCTGCAAAGTTATTAATGGTCACTGGGAAATATCATTTAGAATACAATAAAGTCTTAAAATAAGAATACCAAATAGCAACTCCAGTATTTCTCCATAGTCTCCCTAGGAAATATTTGAAATGATGGTTATAGTTTTGGAAAGAAGACTTGAAATGATCTCATATTCGCTTGTATAGAAAATTGACATATATAAATCAGCCTTAAAGAACATAGGCAACTCTTCATGAAAGATTGCAAATTGAACAAATATATCTTTTTGAAAGAAGTTGCAAAATGAACAGAGGTATCTATTTAAAAGAAATTGAAAAAAGAATAAATGCAACTCTTCATGAAAGGTTGCAAACTGAATGAGTATAATTTCTGAAAATTTTCTTGAAAAGACATAATATAAAAATTAGGAATAATAAAAATAAAAAAATATTAAGGAAAAATATTTTTTAATAAATTAAATTTTGAATTTTCATAAATTCCAAAAATTCTCAATAAACAAAAACAACCTTTGACCTAATAAAAATTAATAAGACAACCGTACGGAATAAAATAAAAGACAAATGGGTTAGTTCTCAATAAACAAAAATATTTTTCGTGGGCACACAAAGTAATAAGTGTGCCTAATAATAGCGTCAAAATTGCGGAATTATTCGTGCACTTGCACGCGGATATGGTGGAGTCTAGCTCACACTCAATCTTTCATTTAGATACACTAGATAAGCCCAACACTTATTAACTGATTCACCTCCTCTCACTTTTCCTATGTGGAACAAGGAAACACATACTTAATTTGTTTAACAAACAAACTCCCAACAGTTAAAACTTTGGTCTAGAATGAAGTGTGAAAATATATCATAAGGGAGGCAAATATGGGGTTTAGAAATATTTAAATTCAAGATGTCTTATTTTGATATCATATAAGATTTTGTAGGACCATTATTAATTTTCTTAAAAATTTAAGAGATTGGTAAATGTGTGAATTAATATGTAAATATTCTAACTTTTTCCCCACATATATTATCTTGAAAGCTTGAATGCGGAAATAAATTTGGCTACTTCATGAAAGTAGAAAGAGCACTATATTGTCATGACTTTCTTTCTACATTAGATAAAAATATTTAAGTTAGAACACATCAATTTAAAATAAATCAACAAATTTTAGAAGTTTCCTATGGCCAATTTATCATTCGTGATGAAACTAAAATATGTATAAGATAGAAAGAAAGTTGAAATAACATATGGTCACGCGATATTCATTATTACATGCATAATTTTCTCTCATTCTCACACCATATTTATCAGGTTACTCCTTTTCGACTTTATTTTTCAACTCCATAAAGTGTGATTTTAAGCTTTGGCCTTATGTACATTGTGATTTCGAAATCTTAAATTTGTTCAATGTGATCTCTAAATTTGAGCATAATATTCAATGTCGTTCTTGAACTCTAAATTTGTTCAATATGATTGCTGGATTTTTAGCACATATTTAATTTAATCCATGGATTAAATGAAAAATGATGTTGTCTTGGAAATTTATATAATCATATAGCTCTAAGACTCAATTGAACATGTTACACCAGTCTGGAGATCACATTGAATAATTTAAAAGTTTAGAGTTGACAATGTATATTTAATTAAAATGTGGGATCACATTAAATAAATTTAAAATTGAGGAATCACATTATATATTTGACCAAAGTTAAATGATCATTTGTATTATTTACCTTCCCCTTTTTATAAATAGACGACCCTTGAGATCCCCTTTATGTCCAAGGCCTCTCACCACTCCTCTTGCTCCCTGCTGCATGCAAGTCTGTGCTCTCACCGAGCCACGGAGTGTTTGGAAATTTCAGCCTGTATGATTTTATTAATAAAATGTCGTAAGTTAACATAGCCCATCACTCTAATAAGGCCTAAAGTAAGCCCATGATATCAAGGTTAAACCTATGTTAACAGTATATATCAAGATTTAATTATGCTTCACAAATTAGAGGTTGGCAAAATTACAATTTTCAAAGCATATAAAAAGAAAACACAAGAGAAGAAGAGAGGGGATTGAGTCGTGACCAAACCCCTCTATTGCCATTAGGGGTGAGCGATTCCCGGTTTCTTACATGTTCCGCTGTTTCGCTTGGAACTTGGAACCTACTCGTTAGAACCAAGAACCTGGAACCTACCTTGTCACAGGTTTCGGGGTCGGTTCCAGGTTCCAACAGGTTCTTTTTTTTTTTTTTTTTTTTTTCATTTTTAGTTAAAATATCAAAATTACTTGCTCCACAGAGCTTAATCTTTAGGGAACAGATCTTACTAGCTGAGGAGGAAGTGATGGTATATTGTTGTTGGAGAGGTCAAGCTCAGTAAGAGTTGTGAGAGTCCCAATCTCCTGTATGTCAGTATAAAAAGAAACATACAAAATCGTTAATCAAGAAAAGGGATGCTAATAGAAAGCATTGCAATACTATGATAAGACTAATAGTGTCATAAACAGGAAGATGCGCATTTTGATATACTGTCTAGTAAGCATAGCGTTTTTTACCATTCCTTCATAAGTAAGTTCATACCGGACAAGCTGTCGGGACAAGATGGACAAGCATCGCCACCATCCAAAGAAACCTCATGCACGTGTGGAGAGAGAGAGAGAGAGAGAGAGAGAGAGAGAGAGAGAGAGAGAGAGAGAGAGAGAGAGAGAGAGAGAGAGAGAGAGACCGCTACCTCTAAGATAATTTGAAGGGAATTTCGGCTCAAGTCAAGGATTTTCAAGTGTGTCAAGCTCAATATATCCAATGGGAATTCTTGAAGCCGCATCTGCCTAAGTAGTCAAAATAGAATTTTGTGAATGAATCAGGACAGTTACGCCGAATAAAGATAAAAAATGCACAAATACAAACAAATATACATAGAACTCACAGTCACCATAATGTCCGCTTAGTTACCTTATATATAGTTCCTGCAATTGTCGCAAGCACAAAAATGCTGGACTTCTTGGCAATGAAGCAGCATTACCGCTTAAATCCAAAATCTGGAGCATGCTTACAGCTTGAAATCCATCAGGTGGAATCTGTAGTCACGCATGGTAGGGCAGTCACATAAGAATGATTTAAACGCATGGAAAAGGCAACAGAAGAAAATGGAATCAACAATCATGATGTTGGCGTGAGCTGATTTGTAGGAGTGATATGTATAGGAAGAAAATATTTATATTTGGGCGAGTTGATTTGTGAGGGTAATTCACATAGAAAGTGAATATTTTAGATTGTTACCTTAGTAGTACCTGTATGTATATATATAGCCTTATAAAGAAAAAAGATATATACTGAAAATAATAGTGATCTATTTTTCAACATGGTATCAGAGCAGGAACCCTAGTTTTCTCCATCGGATCAGATTGTCGCTGCAGCTTTAGGTTTTTCCTTATGTTGCCGCCACACCGACCAAATTAGATTGCTGCCGCAGCATTGACTTTTGCTGTTGTTGTACTAATCTGACTTGACCAGAAATTCCTTTACGAAGGAATTGTGATTGGCATCCATGACAAAGCTAACTGAGGAGGTACTTCATCAAGACCAAGGGGAGAACTCAACAACTGCTTCTCTTCTAGAGAATCTTACGATGAAGCTGACATAGATTTTGGCTCAGAGTTCGACTCAGGTATCAACACAATTCCAGGAGCCATCCACTGCACAAATCTCAGTCAAATTGGATGGATCAAATTATGGATTGTGGTCTCAAGTGGTGGAGATGTTCATCTCCGGTAAAGACAAGTTGGGTTATATTAATGGTGATCTCCCTCAGCCCTCACCTACCGATCCTCAATTTCGGAAGTGGAAGACTGAGGATGCGATTGTGAAGAGGTGGCTAATCAACTCAATGGATCCTGCATTAATGGGAAATTTTATCCGCTTCCCAAATGCGAAGATGGTGTGGGACTCTGTTGCAACAACCTTCCTTGATGGAAGTGATGCCTTCCAAGTTTATGACTTGAAGAGGCGGGTGACTCGGATGAGACAAGGTGGAGAGACAATTGAGGCTTATTACAATAATCTTCAGGGTTTGTGGAGGGAGGTCGACTTCCGTCGTCCAAACCCAATGACATGCCCAATTGATATTGAGCGGTACAATCTTGCCATTCAGAAGATCGGGTGTATGTCTTCCTTGATGGGTTGGATGATCGTCTAGACAAAGTGAGAGCAGATGTTCTCCAAATGCAACCATTCCCAACTGTCGAGCAAGCATATGCACGGGTTCGTGGGGAGGATACGAGACAGTCAGTGATGCTCACCCATACCGATTCCACATTTGGGTCTGCTGCCATGGTGGCACGGGGAAGCAAGACAGGTGTTTGAGAATCACTAGTAATGCCAACTTTACAAATGAATAAATCAGGAGCTACGCAAGGGGGTGGGCGGACGAATAACGGTTTGCGAACTACAATTTCATCTGGAGGATGCTCACACTGTGGGAATGCTAAGCATACTCGAGATACATGCTTTAAGCTCCATGGCTATCTAGAGTGGTGGAAGGAATTGAAGTCGCGAAAACAAGCCGACGGGGTACTAGCAAAGTGGAAAAGGGAAAGTTTTTTTGCTAAGATGGAACCTCAGCTGTCTTTGGTGCCCAAAGTTGAAATTCAAGACCAACCGACTACGTCCAATTCAGGTAATAGCCAAGGTAATTGTGGTTGTGCACTTTGGTTCTCCCTAATCACGGTAGTTGTGATGGATGGGTTATCGATTCGGGGCTACGAGCATATGACCTTTAGCTCGGATGATTTTGTGAGCATTACGTAAACCAAGACGATGCAGTATCTCAAATGCAAATGGGAATACATATCCAGTGACAGGGGCTGGTGTGGTTGCGGTTTCCCCTCAGTTGACTATGGATGTCATATTTGTCGAAGGAGAGTTCTTTTACCCGAGTACCAATTCTACCTTTTAGGGGGAGAATTGGCTAGAAAGGGAGAATTGGTGGGAGATTATTGCTAGGGTTACACCCGAAGGAAGAGACGCGATTGTTGGGGGTGGTGGTAGTGTCGATGATAGCTTCAACACTGGTGTTAACGGGGTTAGGCAAGCTCTGACTGATGTTGGAGCAACCGTGGGTGGTGCTGGCACGACTGGTGTTAATGGTGGAACTGTTGAGCAAGTGACAGAGGGTGCTAGTGCTGGTGAATTTGCGACAGGTGTGGCTACAGAAGCCTCGCAGGGTTCGACAAAGGGTGAAATACCCACATGTGAACAAGTTGAACAGCCCCCTTCCCCTCCAGTACCCGACCAAGTTCGTGAGGATCTTCTTGAGGTAATCTCCTCTACTACTTCTAGTTCGTTTGATGAATCTAATATGTCAATGGAATATAAATTACCTGTTAGGCATAATCAGGGAAAGCCCCCAAATTGATACTCACCAGATGCTGGAGAAAAGAGATCGAAATATTCTATCGCAAATTATGTCTCAACAAGAAGGTTATCTAAACCATTGAAGTAGTTCGTGTTGGCTGTATCTTCGGTTCAAATTCCGAATGGAGTACATGAAGCTTTGGAAGAAGAGATGAAGGCATTGAAAAAAAATAGAACATGGGAATTGATGGACTTACCTGAAGGAAAGAAAACAATGGGATGCAAATGGGTTTTTTCTGTCAAATATAAGGCGGATGGGTCCATCGAAAGATACAAGGCAAGATTGGTAGCAAAGGGGTACACGCAGACGTATGGAATTGACTACCAAGAGACTTTCTCTCTGTTGCAAAACTTAATACTATTCAAGTTTTGGTGTCTCTTTAGTTAATTTAGACGCCACCGTATCGGTTTGATGTAAAGAACGCATTCCTCCATGGTGACTTGGAGGAGGAGATTTATATGGATGTACCACCAGGATACAAGTCTTCCTCACATCCAGGTGTGGTCTGCAAATTGAAAAGGTCCTTGTATGGTTTGAAGCAATCACCAAGGGCTTGGTTTGGTCGGTTCAGTGTGGCAATGAAGAAGTATGGATACAGATAGAGTGAGTCAGATCGTACCTTGTTTCTTCGACGACAAGAAGAGAAGATAACTGCATTGATTATCTATGTTGACGATATAATCATTACAGGGGATGATGTGAAAGAAATCACCTCACTCCAAAGGAGGCTTTTTGGAGAGTTCGAGATGAAAAACCTAGGAGAACTAAGGTATTTTTGGGAATAGAGGTATCAATATCAAAAGGGGGAATATTCCTATCTCAAAGGAAGTATGTACTAGATTTGTTGGCGAAAGTAGGGATGCTAGATTGTAAGCCGCGGATACCCCAATCGTGGAGAATCATAAACTTGGAGAGTACCCCAATCAAGTACCAACAAACAAGGAGAGATACCAAAGGTTAGTGGGAAAGTTAATCTACTTATCGCATACGCGTCCGGACATTGCATATGCGGTAAGTATCGTAAGTCAATTCATGCATGCTCCTAGTGAAGACCATATGAATGCTATGGTGAGAATAATTCAGTATTTGAAAGCATCTCCAGGGAGAGGGTTAAAATTCCTGAGGAATGGTCATCTTGGAATTGAAGGTTACACGGACGCGGACGGGGCGGGGAGTGTGTATGACGAAAGGTCAACTTCAGGGTACTTTACATTTGTGGGGGGGAGGGGGGGAATCTAGTCACTTGGTGAAGTAAGAAACAAAAAGTGGTGGCTTTGTCGAGTGCAGAGGCAGAGTTCGGAGGGATGGCCAAAGGGCTATGTGAGCTTTTGTGGCTTAAAAAGCTGATGTCCGAATTGGGATTTCCTCCAAGATTCGAGATGAAGCTCTTTTGTGATAACAAGGCAGCTATTGACATATTACATAATCCTGTGCAGCATGATCGAACCAAACACATTGAGGTTGATCGTCATTTTATTAAGCAGAATTTGGATGCAAAGATAGTTCAATTCCCATTTGTGAAGTCTGAAGATCAGCTAGCAGATATATTGATGAAGGCAGTCTCGAGCAGAGCCTTTCATAGCTCACTTGACAAGTTGGGCATTAACGACATTTATGCACCAACTTGAGGGGGAGTGTTGGTGTGAGCTGATTTGTAGGAGTGATATGTATAGGAAGAAAATATTTATATTTGGGCGAGTTGATTTGTGGGGGTAATTCACATAGAAAGTGAATATTTTAGATTGTTACCCTAGTAGTACTGTATGTATATATATATATATATATATATATATATATATATAGCCTTATAAAGAAAAAAGATATATACTGAAAATAATAGTGATCTATTTTTCAACACATGATTCACACAATAATTAATGCTTAGGGACAATAGTTACAGCTCTTAGAGAGAATGAGTGGAATACAAGCAGCAACCACATGGCAATCATCGAGCCAAATAACTGAATGTAGGAAAATTACAATGACGTTTCCATCAGTAAGAGCTCCCTATAACTTAACCTTCCTGTTACAAGGTTGAAATTTTTTTCCAAAATACCTCATGACCAAGGCCATAAGTCTTTTGATCTAAGTACATACTCAAGAGAACATTTTACTTTGTTATTTTGTACATGACTATCTATTTTTCTAGTGCAAAGCAACATGGAAATGACTTGGCATTCTTTCTTTTCCTTGTTTCCCCTAAGAGAGCTTAGTTTTATGCAAACCAAAGGAAGAAACAACTAGAAAACAAAGCTTTCCATCATGTATTTGATTCTCATCAAGTTCACCGAAGTAGAAAACAATTGGAATTACCTGACCAAGGTAATTATAATCCCGCTTCAAGCAAGAAAGATTTGTAAGTGGCTTTAAAATTTCACCAGGCCGCTCTTTGATCTTATTCTTGGATAATATCAAAGTCTGCACATTCACACAAACAGAGACCGGCTTTAAGAATGAAAAAAATTGAACATTAGGAGTAGCGTATGTATACAAGCTGAAATTTACCTACCGCATTCAAATATACTGTATAAAAGTAATGCATGTCAGAGCAATAGATCCATGGACCTTCTTGCAATCAAAAATGTATTACTATTGGAAATACAATGCACTCCTACAGCAGTTCTAGTGCATGATATGCTCTCATCCTCAAGGAAGAAGATCCCGGATGGACCAAGCAAACGCATTCAAAGTAGTAAACAGAACGTCTAACAAATCTCGCAGGTGGTCCCAACAAAATCAACAAAAACGCAAGCCCGACTCAGGAGATTAGAACTCGAGCAAAGGTAATAACAGAGCGGATCAAACACAGATCCACTGCCAAAAAAGACGTGTAGCTCATGAAAATGCTCAGGGAGCCAGCATGTCCTTGACAAGAACACAGGATCGCCTCTGCAGACCATCGACACAAGCATAGACTCCCGGTAACCGGGCGCCAAAAAAAGAAAAAAAAGAAAAGAAAAAAACGCACTGCTAGAGAAGCACAACGAAGATGATGATCATGCGAGCGAACGTCGACCTGTTGACCACTCCGGCCACGACGGCACAAGACGAGCCAGTCAAAGAAAAAAAAAAACATGGCCAGCCAAAAAGAAGATCACAAAGGAGACAAGGACACGAGCGACAGTATGAGGAGAAAGCCAGAGAGAACGGGGACGAACCTGTAATTGTCTCGAGCTCCAGCGGGACCTGCACAAAGAGACATGGAAACACACGGATCTCAGCAAAAACGGAAACATGAAATGGGATGGGGGGAAAAGAGAGAGCATTGGGAAACCACAAAACCCTAAGAGCGATGGACACAGACATGGCCGCATGCACCTTCTCCTTCTTCGCCTTCTTCTCGAAGGAAGAGCCGAGCACTTGTAAGTTATGACTCTCTCTCTCTCTCTCTCTCTCTCTCTCTCTCTCTCTCTCTCTCTCTCTCTCTCTCTCTCTCTCTCTCTCTACAGAGGAAGTTGTGGCTCGCTGAGCGAGGTAGGTGGTGGTGTCGAGGACAAGCGGCGGTAGCGTTGAGCGGAGGTCAGCAAGCTAGAAGTCAGCGGCGGTGGTGTCGAGGGCGAGCAGCGGTGGCATCGAGCAGAGGCGGAGAACAGGCGAAGAAAGAACTGTGAAACTGAAGTGTCGTGAATTGTGAAATGCAAAGGCATTCCAATTTGGGGGTTTTTTTTTTTTTTAGCCCTAACCGGTCTAGTTCCTGTTCCGGTTTTGGTTCTCATAGGAACTGGAATCGGAATCGCTTGTTCCCAGAAAAGGGGAACCGGGAACCAAAACCGGTCCCTTTAGAATTGGGAACCGAATCGGAGCCTCCGGTTCCCGGTTCTATCCGGGAACCACGCTCACCCCTAGTTGCCACAATATTATTTTGGACAAACGACTCATCTTCAACAATATTTTAACATCCATTTAGGATTTTTATTATTATTCTGGACCACTCCCTGATATGAAAAATAAAAATAAAAATAATACTTATGAGGGACTGGGAATAAATTATTCTTGGGAAAGTACTAAAATGTGTAGCTCAAAATTAGACACATTCAATGTCG
Source organism: Eucalyptus erythrocorys (assembly GCA_014182555.1). Taxonomy (NCBI): domain Eukaryota; kingdom Viridiplantae; phylum Streptophyta; class Magnoliopsida; order Myrtales; family Myrtaceae; genus Eucalyptus; species Eucalyptus erythrocorys. The sequence continues at coordinate 8,683,831 of CM024606.1, read as the reverse complement.
ATTTAATATGCTATGATATAATCTCTCTTGAGTGCTCTAATGCTTTTGATTCGGATGCATTTGATCATTGCTTTTTGCTTTCTGTTCATGAAGAATAGGAAAGGCTGAGAATGAAAAAGGCTAGTAAACACACCTAGAGGGGGGTGAATAGGTGTATAAAACTTTTCTTTTAAAACTTTGAGAAGATTCAATCAATTTTAAATATAATTCAAAGTATGAAGGACTTGAAGTAAAACAATTAAACAATTGAATCATGTAGCAATAAAAGTAAAGAGATTAAGGTAAGAAGAATTGAACACGGAGGTTTATAATAGTTTGGCTTAATCCAAGCCTACGTCTACTCTCCTGCGCTGACAGCCCACCGGTTGGATTTCACTATGAATCAAAAGAGATTGGTACAGCTTGTAGTGTAGACTTCTTCAGTAGAGAGTCTTAGCTATTACACACACAAATCCTCACCGTATGTTTCTCTCTTTTGTACACAGCTATAGCTCAAAGAAATGAGAGAACAAGGAACTTTAGAGATTCAGACTTTGAAAATTTTCTATCAGCACATACTCCGAACAACAAAGAATCCGCCTTTAAATACTCCCTCGTGCCTTCATAATCGTTGGCACCTTCCAAAGGAGTTCATCCAATTTATCCATTGCAATGAATCAATTAAGGTGATCTTCGAGTTGTCGAATGAATGTGGAAGATAGCTCGTCAATCCTACTCACCCATACAATCAGGATATTGAGTTTCCATAAGTAGAACCTTCCAAGTTTGCTCGTTCTTCAAAAGGATATTCAAATCGAAATGAATCTTAATGAGAATAATCGAATAATATTAAGCTATGTCCAACTAGAGATCTTCCATAACAAAATAGAATGAATCATTAAAGATATAATCCTATCTGCAAGAATCGTAATCCATTGGTCTGGAAAGCTGTCAACTTGGGAAGACTTAGAAATTTGAGTCTAACTGGCTTTAGACTTTGATGATAGAGTTTGGAACAATTGGGTCTTGAAGTCTTCAGACTAGACTGATGGAGATGTTTTGTCAACTTCAAAACACCAAAGGAGTTTTCTTCAACAATCTCCCCCTTTTTGATGGTGACAAAATTTCCCAGCAGATTTGAAAACTTTTGACCTGCAAAAGAACTTATACATAATTTGAGGAATAAGATAAGTTGTATCACTTCTGTAACCACATAATACAAGTTCTTCCTGCAAAATAATTATCCTCAAAATTATGACATAATCTTGCAAGTTCAGAAGTCCACACCAAATCATCAAAAACCAATAAAACAGTACCAGAACAATAAAAGTCCAAACAACAAGCCAGTCAAAGTCTTCAAAGTCAAAACAAAAATCAAATCTGCAATATTCTCCCCCTTTTTGTCACAGCAAAAAGGTAGAGGATAAAAGTTGATGAAAGAAAAGTTCGAAATCAAGGCTGCTTTGGGATCCGGACAAGTTGAAACTCTCCCAAGGAGTTAACAGTCTTCTCGAGGCTAGCAAAGGCTTCCTTCAGTGATTCTAAATCTACACCTTTCATATTTGTCTTGACTTGAATCTTGAGGGCGTCGATCTGATCCTGCATCGATACTAAAGTAGCCAACATAGCCTTTTTTAGATCCCGCATATCATATTCCATTCCATACATCTGCTTCTTGAGATCCAACATTATATCCAGTAGCTTTGAAAATTCTGCTGACTGATCATTACCAGCACTCATACCTGCTAACTCTGTTCTTTGAGTCTTGAAGCTTGTTAGTTCATCACTAGTCCTTTCACCTTCAATCAAAGAGGATGCCTAAACTTCTGGAAAATGAGAGGCATACACATTCTCTTGGTCTATTGCTGACCGACTAACATCACTTGCAAAGAAAGGCAACGAAGTACCTTTAGCTTCAGCAACTCCCCCTGTTTTAGTGCCAGTAGGCGGAGTAGAACATTCTTTGCCATGTTCTTCTTCTTCAACAAAAGCAGAGTGATGTTTTTTAGCATCTTCTCCTGATGGTGGTACTGCAAAAGATGGCTCAAGGGAGTCTTCATGTTCCTCTTGTGCCTTACTCTCCTTCTCCTTTTCACTTTCTTCTCTTCTCATTCTCTCCTCTTTTTCTCTTCCTTGTCCTTCTTCTTCTTCTTTTGTTTCTTTCTCTTCTCTTCTTCCTTCAGCTCTTCTCTCTGTCTCTCCTTCTCTCCTTTTATGCTCTTCTCTCCTGTCACGAAAACTGACAAAACTCTTCAAGTCTCTTAAGGCTGCAAGGGTCATTGCATCTTTATCATCTTCATCATCTTCATCCTGCAAGATAATTTTTCTTCTTTTCCTTTCAGGAGCAACCATGGGCTCCTTTCCTTTCCTTTTTGCAGTAGCAGTAGATTCTTTGTCAGTCTTTGAAGGAGATTTTTCCTTCAATTTTTCAAGAGCCTTGTTGAACTCTTTCAACTTCATCTTCATGACCATTTTTCAACCAATGAGCATAAGAGCAGAGTTTGTCAAGCACAGAGGCGCAAGGATATGAATCTTGAAATGCCTAAACAGGCGAGTGACGAGAGCACAGTAAGGAAGTTGACCCTTATCCTTGACCACAGTTCTACACATATGAAACAAGATTGTGTGTGGGAGAGAGAATCTAACTCCAGCATTGATAGCAAACAGCAATTTTGCTTCTGTCTTGGAAACATTTGTCTTGGAGGTCGATTTTGGCCAAGGCAATTGATCATAATCTTGTGGAGTAGTACATTAGAGACGCTCATCCTCGTGTAGGAGATCTTGCCCTCTAAGCTTCTATCACGAACTAGCTCTAATGTAGCATGAGCAATGGACACTTTAATTGGTTGGAAACTCGATCTTTCCACCCCAATTATATCAGCCAGAGTGTCCACATCTACCACATACTCCCTATCCTTAAAAGTAAAAGAAAATCTATTAACATCCTGGAAAAGATAGATTCGAATAGAATATGCAGTCAGTTTGGGATAAGCAATCATGGAGTTGGTACAAAAGACCTCAAACCGCAATTGAGCCAGTTTTTCTCGGAGATTGACTTTAAGAGAATCAAGAAAATCAAAATCCACGCTCCTAGGGTTCATGACCCCATTTTTTTTAGCAACTTCGAGTAGATTCTTTCCTATTCTTTGGAGTGAAAGATGTTTCCCTTAGAGCAAACAGAATTGACAGCTACACCCATTCTTGGTTGAAATTAAGAAAACAGCCTTTCATCATCATCCAAAGGCTGATTTGTGGTACCAAACTACGGATCACTTAGTATGTTCTCAAAAGCTTCCTTGCTGCTCCTTTCTTAGCCACACCCAACTCTTCCATTTCACGCAAAAATGTTGTCTCATTTCTATAACCCATTTCTTTCAAAAATCCGTCAATCAAATTCAATTATGTTCCTCCCTCTTTCAGTTTCTTATAAAAAGAATATGCAAGTTTCGGTCTCAGGGTTCTTACTGGTTCAATATTCTCGATGACTTCTTCTTCTTGTTACTGTTGACTGTGTTGATTCCTTTGAGGAGAATCTTCTTCCTCGGTGAGGTCAAAGTGAGTAGGACCCTTATACCTCTTCTATGGTCCCTTGCCAGCAAGCCTTGAAGACTTTCTTGAAGACATGTTATCTTTTAGGGAGAAAGTGACAGAATATCCGCAAAAAGAAGAGATTTTTGTGGAGTAAACAAGGGTAAAAGAGATCGCAAGTGGAAGTTTTTAATTCTAGGGTTTCAAAAGTGAGAGTGAAAAACGAAGACGATGAACCATAAGTATATATAGTAAGATAAGAGAGGAGACTGAAGCGCCGTAAAGGAAGGAGAAAACTGCCTTTTTGAAAGAAAAGAAGACTGCCATATTTTGAAAAAGAAAACTGCCATAAATAAAAGTGTCAGAAAATAAATAAAAGGCAAGTATCGATATACCAAAAACAAATGTAAACCTATTATGGCATATTTAAAAACTTATAGACGTAACTCTGAGTCAAAACTTCTTCAGACTTTACGTCTGAGTCTGAACTCTTCAAGATTTTACCTTAGAGTCTGAACATTTTCAGACTTTATGATGTTCAGTCTTAAGCGAATAAATTCAAAGTGGCTTTTCTCCAATGGCTTTGTAAATATATCCGCCAATTGGTTTTTTGAGTCGACGAACTGAATTACCACTTCTCCATTTTGAACATGATCTCTAATAAAATGATGTTTAATTTCAATATGCTTTGCCCTTGAATGAAGAATTAGATTTTTTGTAATATTGATGGCACTTGTATTGTCGCATTTGATTTCTGTGTAAGAATCTTCAACTCCAAAATCTTTCAGTTGTTGTTGCATCCACAATATTTGAGAACAGCAACTTCCAAGTGATATATGCTCTGCTTCAGCTGTTGAAAGAGTTACGGTACTCTGTTTTCTTGAGAACCAAGATACCAACATGTTTCCAAGAAATTGACATATACCTGAAGTACTCTTCCCCACTTTACAGCCAGCCAAGTCAGTATCTGAATATCCAAAGAGAGTAAAGTCTCCTTTTTTGGAATACCATAGTCCTAACTTAGAAGTAGTTGCAATATATTTGATAATGCGCTTTACAGCAGTCATGTGAGATTCTTTGGGATTTGATTGAAATCTAGCACAAATATAAACACTAAACAAAATATTAGGCCTAGATGCAGTAAGGTAAAGAAGTGAACCAATTATACTCCTGTATAGCTTCTGGTCTACACTTTTTCTTTCTTCATCTTTGTCCAGCTTCGAGGAACTTAACATTGGAGTTTCTATCTTCTTGCAATTTTCCAATCCATATTTCTTTATAAGATCTCTTGCATACTTTTTTTGATGAATGAAAATTCCTTCTTTGGATTGTTTGACTTGTAGTCCAAGAAAGAAGTTTAACTCACCCATCATGCTCATCTCAAATTCATCCTGCATGGATCTTGATAATTTCTTGCAAAGATTTTCATTAGAAGAGCCAAATATTATGTCATTAACATAAATTTGAACAAGTATAAAATCTTTTCATTCTCTTTTAATGAATAAGGTAGTATCCACTTTACCTTTAGCAAAACCATTTTGAATTAGAAAGCTACTTAGTCTTTCATACCACGCTCAAGGTGCTTGCTTTAATCCATATAATGCCTTCTTTAGCTTGAAGACAAAATTAGGTTTCCTTGGATCTTTAAAACCAAGTGGCTGTTCCACATAGACTTCCTCTTGGATAACTTTATTTAAAAAGGCACTCTTCACGTCCATTTGGAATAGTCTGAAATTTTTGAAACACGCAAAGCAAGAAGTAATTTAATTGCTTCTAACCTTGCTACTGGAGCGTAGGTTTCATCGTAGTCAATTCCTTCTTGTGTATAACCTTTTGCCACGAGTCTTGCTTTGTTTCTCACCACCTTTTCTTATTGATCCAGCTTGTTCCTGAAAACCCATTTAGTTCTAATGATTGACTTACCTTTTGGTTTAGGAGCAAGTTCTCAAACATTATTGATTCTGAATTGTCTCAATCTTTCTTGCATAGCTTCAATCCAGCTTTCATCAATCAAGGCTTCATCTATTGTCTTGGGCTCGATTTCTGAAACAAGTGCTGGAGCACTAGACTCTTCACGCCTTTTAGATTTTGTTCGAATCCCTTCGTCAATGTTTTCAATGATGAGATCTGTAGGGTGACTAGACTTGTGCTTCCAGTTGCTGGTTGGTATGACATTTTGCTAAGTCTCTGTTTCAGTTGGAGCTTTTGATTCAATTTACTGTTGAGCTTCTGAAGTTTGGTTTTCTTTGGGGGATTTTGATTTTGTAGGAATTTGCACAGGTTTAGATTCTTCAAGTTGAGTCTGATCAGTATGATTTTGTATTGAGTCTTCAAATTTCACATTCAAGGATTCTTCCACAGTTTGAGTCTTCTTGTTGAATACTTTGTAAGCTTTGCTTAACATTAAGTAACCAAGGAAAATCCCTTCATCTGATTTTTCTTCAAACTTACTAGTTCGATCATTTGCATTTTTTAAAATAAAACATTTGCAACCAAATACATGAAAGTAAGAGACAATTGGTTTCTTTCTTTTGAACAACTCATAAAGAGTTTTCTCTAGAATTGGCCTTAGAAAAATTTTGTTAATGATATAACAAGCAGTTGATATTGCTTCAGCCCAAAAAGAGGAGAAATATTACTTTCAATTAAAAGAGTTCTTGCCATTTCTTGTAGTGAACGATTCTTTCTTTCCACAACTCCATTTGGCTGTGGAGTATATGGAGATGAAAAGTTATGCTAAAAACCAGAGTCATCACAGAAATTGACAAAGTCTTAATTTTCAAATTCACCTCCATGATTAGTACGAATACTTGTAATAGCATAACCTTTTTCATTTTGAACTTTCTTAGCAAACTTAGAAAAGTAAGAGAATGCTTCAGACTTACTTGAAAGAAAGAATACCCAAGTAAAACGAGAATAGTCATCTACTATTACCAAACAATATCTTTTTCCACAAATGCTTTGAGTTCTAGTTGGTCCAAACAGATCCATGTGCAGAAGCTACAAAACACGTTTAGTAGATACTTGATTTATTGATTTAAAGAAATTTCTAACCTGTTTTTCCAGTACACAAGGTGTGCATAGATCATGTTTTTGATATTTCAGGTTGAGTAGTCCTCGAACTAGCTTCTTGGAGGATATTTTTGCAATTTGCTTCATGTTGATGTGTCCAAGCTTTCTATGCCAGAGATTAGTTTCATCTTGAATGGATATCAAGCATTGAGAACTATTAGATTTTATATCCAGAAGATAGATATTTCCATGTCTTCGTCCAGTGAATAATTGAGAGAGATCCTTGCTGATTCCAGAACACGTATCTTCTTGAAAATTGATCTTGTATCCAATGTCACATAGCTGACTGATCCTAAGAAGATTATAATTTAAACCTTCAACTAAAGAGACATTGTTGATTGTGAGACTTCCTATCTTCACGGTTCCATATCCAACAAATTTTCCTTTGTTGTTACCACCAAAAGATACACTTCCTCCTTTCGTTTGTAAGAGATTTGTAAAACAAGTTGAGTCTTCTGTCATATGTGTTGAGCAGCCACTATCTAGGTATCATTTGATCTTCTTCTTGTTGGTGACCTGCAGTTATATAAAGAATTCAAGTTTTCTTTGGTACCCACACTTTCTTGGGTCCAACATTGTTAGTACCAAACATAGTCTTTGCCCATTCTCTCTTAACAGGCTTCCAAATTTTAGGACATTCTTTCTCAAAGTGTTCTAAGCTGTTACACTTCAAGCACTTGAGAGCACTTCGCTCAACAGGTTTTACAAAAACCTTTTGAAAATGATTCTTGTAAAATGACTTTGTGGGTTTATTTTTGATTATTTCCTTTACCTTTGGAAAATCGATTAAGGGGATGGTTTCTGATGACATTCCCAAGCTAGACTTATTATAGTAAGGTCTTTGAATTGAAAGAATTTTATTTAACTTTTCAGATCTTAGTGACATTCAAAATGTCTTCTTTCAAAAACATATTTTCTTTTGAAAGAGTACTTTCATTTTCTTTTGATTTAGCAAGCCATTTGTTTAAGTTTTCAACTTTTTCAATTAAAGTCATTTCCTGTCGTCTTAGATTGGAATTTTCATTTTTTAGTTCAGAAATTCTTTTAAGAGAGGCTTTAAGGCTAAGACAAATTTCATCTATATATTTTGAGACTTTAGTAGGAATTTTTAAATTTTTAACCTTGACTTCACTGTCTGAGTCTGAATCTGAGTCTGATTTTGCCGTAAGGCAGATGTTGGCATAATCTCCATCACTGTCTTCGCATTCTGTGTTGCTCCATGTTTCAGCTTTGAGAACCTTCTTGAATCTTTATGTTTTTCCTTTCTTTTTTTTTTTTTTTTAACAAAGGGCAGTTAGGTCTGATGTGTCCTTTTCTCTTGCATTCAAAGCAAACAACATCCTTGTTGGTTTCATCTTTTTCATTTGATTTCTTTTGAAATCTTTGATTGCCCCTTTTCTTCCAATTGAACCCTTTTCCTTTCCTGTTCAACTTCCTGAACTTTCTTATCAAAAGTGCTAGCTCTTCATCATCCAAGTCATCCTCTGAATTTGTATCATCAGAATTATCGTTAGATTTTAAAGTAATTGATTTATTACCTTTAGGATCAATTTCCTCATTGATTTGCTCGACTTCATATGACTGAAGTGTGCCAACCAATTCGTCTACAGAGAGTGGCATGATCCTTTGTATTTCCCTTATAGAAGTCTTTACCTGATTCTAGTCTTTAGAGAGTCCTCTCAGCAACTTATTGACCTTAATTGGTCCTGAAATTGGCTGACCCTAATATGCTATGCCATTTACAATTTCTGTAAAACAACTAAACATGTCAGTAATGGATTCTAGTGGCTTCATTTTGAAGGCTTTGACTGTCCAAGAAGGATATTGATCTTTGTTTCTTTAACTCGATTAGTTCCATCATAGGTGACATGCAACCTATCCCAAACTTTTTTAGCTATTTCACAAGATGAAATTCCGTTGTACTCAATAAGAGATAAAGTACAGTATAGAGAATAAATAGCTTTAGCATCGAGAGCTTGTCTCTTTGTTATTTCAGTTTGTGATAGTTCTCCTGCATCTGCTATTTCTTTTCCTGTAGATGATGTAACTTTAAGAATGATTCTTTTTTCTACCACATCCCATTCCAGAGGATCATTTGATCTTAAGAATGCATTCATCTTGTTTTTCCATACGTTATATTCATTCCCATCGAAGTAGGGTGGTCTTGTGTTGCTTTGGCGTTCAACCAAACCTGGAGCCAAAATACTAGCCATAGATCTTTAGCTTAAGAAGTATAAACACTTCCAACAATCAAGCACACAAGCTCTAATACCAATTGAAAAAGACTAGTAAACACACCTAGAGGGGGGGTGAATAGGTATATAAAAATTTTCTTTTAAAACTTTGAGAAGATTCAATCAATTTGAAATATAATTCAAAGTATGAAGGACTTGAAGTAAAACAATTAAACAATTGAATCATGTAGCAATAAAAGTAAAGAAATTAAGGTAAGAAGAATTGAACACAGAGATTTATAGTGGTTCGGCTTAATCCAAGCCTACGTCCACTTTCTCGCGCTGACAGCCCACCGGTTGGATTTCACTATGAATCAAAAGAGATTGGTACAGCTTGTAGTGTAGACTTCTTCAGTAGAGCGTCTTAACTATTACACACACAAATCCTCACTGTATGTTTCTCTCTTTTGTACATAGCTATAGCTCAAAGAAAAGAGAGAACAAGGAACTTCAGAGATTCAGACTTTGAAAATTTTCCCAATCAGCGCACACTCCGAACAACAAAGAATCCACTTTTAAATACTCCCTCGTGCCTTCATAGCCGTTGACACCTTTCAAAGGAGTTTATCCAATCTATTCATTGAAATGAATCAATTAAGGTGATCTTCGAGCTGTCGAATGAATGTAGAAGATAGCTCGTCAATCCCGCTCGCCTATACGATCAGGATCTTGAGTTTCCATTAGTAGAACCTTCCAAGTTTGCTTGTTCTTCAAAAGGATATTCAAATCGAAATGGATTTTAATGAGAATAATCGAATAATATTAAGCTATGTCTAGCCAGAGAACTTCCATAACAAAATAGAACAAATCATTAAAGATATAATCCCATTTGCAAGAATCGTAATCCATCGGTTTGGAAAGCTATCAATTTGGGCAGACTCTGAAATTTGAGTCTAATTGTCTTTAGACTTTGATGATAGAGTCTGGAGATTTTCAAATTTAAACAATTGGGTATTGAAGTCTTTAGACTAGACTGACGGAGATGTTTTGTCAACTTTAAAATACCAAAGGAGTTTTCTCCAACAAAGAATAGTTCAAATTTTCAAGCTATAATTAGAAAGCCTTGACGCTCAATAGAAAAGTAGAAAGCATATAAACTTGAGCAATGAGTTTAATCTTCTTCTTCTTCTTCTTCTTGTTTTTTTTTTTTTTTTTTTGGGCCAATAATCAGGTAGAAAAGGGGGCGTTGGCACTTTAACTATTTTTACGATTGCTGTCGGTCCATATTCATTGTATCATTACATTTAGATTATTAAAATAGTGGTCCTATTCCCAATGTCTGATTTTTTTATTAACTACTCTCATTGTCCGTACTCTTTTGAATTAACCACCACCGCATCCTTCGCTTATCAGAATCTTCCATGTTGTACTGAGCTTATATGATCAGAGAGTCTTATCATACACTCCTTCGAAATCAGTACGGTTACATCCTTTTCTAGATCCAATCGAGATGGATTTCACATGATCTCACACCGTCTATAATGATTCCTAATCACAAGATCTGCACAAATCAAATTAATTATAACTGTCAACGACAGTGAAGTTCACATGCTCTATCAAAAACTGTCATGATTCCAAATCAAAACATCCGATCCGGCTTGAATTTACTTAATTCGACAGGTTAATACTCTTTGAAACTCATGTGTTTCGTCTACGAAAGACTCGTAACACATATATAATTTCATTCTTTTGTAATTACGTAATGTATTAGCATTTATGTTAGGTTAACATATGATTGGTAAGATCAATAAGGGACCCGTTTAAAAAGTTACTATCTTATTCCTCATACTAATGATGACTAATACTAATGATGACTAATAATCACGTTAAAGGACAATGGTGAAAATTTTGGTCCTAAGCAGGACCTTAAAAGGCTTTAACAACCCGGAAAGATGGGTCCCAGAGAAACGGAGGGATAACCTCCCAAGGGTGGGAGTCCCTACTGTCTCTGGGTACAGCCAAGGAGGAGGCTGGAAAAATGTTTCCTCCCCACTGCTGGACCGGTTGAACCCTGCGATGTCTTCCCCGGTAATCACCCCGGGCGTGGTACCATTGGATCTGTAACGATCATCTAATAGCATCGCGATTGCCACCAATTAATTATTTTAGTACTTGGTGTGGTCCTCAATTCGAGGTACTGACCGACTCTTGCAAATAAAGCAAAATTCGGTACGTTTCACGTCCTCCCGGTCCCGTAGCCAGACTATTAAATACGCGACCTTGAATTCGCGGACAATGTCAAGGCAAATGACAGAACTTTTCCATCGCCATCCTTTAACAAAAGCTTTTCCGTTCTTTATTGCGCACCGCTTTTCTTGGATAATTAATATTTGCGACGCCGATTTTGGTACTTCAATTAGCAATTTTATTCCGAATGTGGAGGCTATCAGCCCGACGGACAGAACGTTCGGAGGTCGTGCGAAGAAGACACACATGCACCTTGTTCTCGCTCGTCCGATCCCATCTAAGAAAGCATTAATCTCTAGAGTTTCGATCTCCGATTATGCCCTTAAATGATACAAATCAAGAAATAAGCTTAATCTAAGTCAAAATATCTGTTCAATAAACAATTATTATTATTATTATTATTAGTAGCAGCAGCAGCAGCACCCTTTTTTTGATTTATGGAGGGGAGCAGGTATGACTTACTGCGAGCGTTCTAAATTCCCTTCTCAATTTTTGGGTACATTAAAATTAGACTAGAGATAATCTATGACTGGGTGGGGAGGGATAATTATAATCTATGATCGGGTGGGGAGGGATAATTACAAAAAAGGTTTTATGCCAATTCAATCCTAAACTTTTTAATTTGATCAATATAGTCATATGCTTTTTGATGATTTTCCAATATAATCACTTCTGTTGATTTTGGCAGGAACTCCATGATGTGAATGTTAATCATTTTAAGTGACATGATCGGTGCTGACGTGTATAATTTTTTTCTAAATTTTTCTTTATTTTTCCATTGAGGCTATCAAGGAACGCAAGGGCTCACTAAACACTGGTGAGCTCTGGTGATCCTCCTTGACCATAATTAAAAGGAAAACACAAAAAAAATTGAAAATTTTAGAAAAAAAATAAAAAAATTGCCACTTCAACACATGACTACAGTCTACATCAACGATTTTCGATCAAAAATGATTGAAAGGATTACATTGACAAATTTTTAAAAGATATAGGACTAAATTAGAAAAATTGAAAATTTTATGATTGAGCTGACATCGCATAATAGGTTTATGATTTTTTTGGTAATTTTCCATAGAGTGGATAGAAACTTCTTTTAATAAAAAATACCATCATAGTAAAAAATGAAAAGATTAAAACACCACTTGGCTTACTTCTTTTTGTAAAATTTTTGTAAGACAATTGCCAATTGTTTTAAAAATTTAAACTGGTTGATGGAAGCATGGTTTCATATTTAAATATGTTAATCTTGCCTCTCACATGTAGTTTGAAGTTTGGTTGAGACTGAATCATGGAAATACGTAAGAGGGGTTTGGAAATATTTGAACTTAAGACCTCCTGATATAATAGCATGATGATTTGGTGGGACCACCATCAATTTTCCTAAAAAATTAAGCACTTAAATTAATATGTAAATATTCTAACATTTTTTTCCACAAATATTATCTTGAAAGTTTGGAAGCGAAATTAAATTTGGCCACTTCATGAATATAGAAAGATCACCATATTGTCATAACTATCTTTCTCTATTAATATAAAAAAATTTGAGTCGGAACACATCAATTTAGAATAAATCGAGGAAGTTTAAAAGTTTCCTACAACCGATTTGTCATCACAATGAAAGTTGTTTATTCGATTGAAAGCAAGATACATATAAGAGTAAAAGGAAAGTTGAAATAACATAAAGTGACGCGATATTCATTATTATGCGCATAAATTTCTCCCATTCTTTCACCATGTTTCTTAGATTACTCCTTTTCAACTTCATTTTTCAATTGGAGGAAAATTGTTTAAAAAGTTATATACTTATTGCATTTTTACTAATTCAATCATAGATCTTTTAATCATATCAGTTTAGAATTATTAAAAAATTGCAAAAACGATCTACGTTTGCCAAAGCTTTCAATTTTGCAATTTATAATAAAAATTACAAAAACTATTCCCGTCAGTGCCGGTCGGATTATGTAAGATGGTTGACGTCCATATCCACGTCAGTGAATTTCGGCTAAAATTTGCCGAAATGATTATATTAGCAAATCGTTAAATGACTTATAACTAAATTGGTATGGTGGAAAATTTGTAATTGTATTGACCGTCATATAATAATTTAAAGAAACTTTGGATGATTATATGAAAAACAGCCTTGGAGGTAGTTGAAAATTGATGGTGATAGGAGTTCATTAAACTCTTATATTCAGTCAGAGGGGACCCTTATTAAACCTTAATTTGTCTTCTTCCGATGCTCTCACTGGGAAACACTCGCCAGATGGATGGTTTGAAACTACCTCCTTACAGATTTCCACCACGTACTGCCACCGTACAACTTCTTCTTCCTTTTTCTAATCGAAATTTCCACCGCACAAGTAGGACGAATTTTCTAACATTATTGCCATCGGTATGCTTTTTCTCCATCATAAATAGGAGACCCTTGAGACCCCCCCTTCACGCATAAGGCATTTCCAGACTTCAAACCATCACAACAGAGGCCTCACCACCTCTCCTCTTGCTCCCGACTGTCTGCATGCAAGTCGGGGGCTCACTCGTTCAGCCATGGAGAGCTTGGAAATGGGAGTTGCGACAAGCCAAGAGAGATCTGGAGCCCTCGCTCGCGCATGGAGGCGGTTGATGGGCTCGCCCAAGAGCTTGATGGCGAAGGCGGCTGAGCTGGCCAAGAAGGCAGTGAAGCTCGGGCAAGATGACCCGAGACGAGTCACTCATTCACTTAAAGTCGGATTAGCACTTTCCTTAGTGTCTCTGTTCTATTACCTCCAGCCGCTCTACGAAGGCTTCGGCGTCAACGCAATGTGGGCCGTCATGACCGTGGTGGTCGTCTTCGAATTCCACGTCGGTAGGTTTTAAAAAAATCCGTAGGCTGTGGCTTCGTAGGTCTCTGTTTCTTGAACCGCGAATGACTGAACTCCGTACATTTTTAGTATATTTTACCGTATATGCGCTTAGCTCTTCTCATTAACCAACTTAAGAAACATTTTCAGGGGCCACAATAAGTAAAGGGTTGAATAGGGGACTAGCTACAGTGCTTGGCGGTGCATTTGGTCTTGGTGCTCATCACTTAGCAAGTCTGTCAGGAAAAATCGGCCAGCCCATAATGCTTAGTTTCTTCGTCTTTCTTCAAGGTAAAGTTACTAAAATATCAAAGAGAGAATTAGAAAAGCGCTCAAGTAGTGAAGAATAACAGGGCTTAACTTGATTGAGCTGAATTGGTGATTGACATAATGTTGCAAAATGCAGCCGCCGTTATGACGTTTATGAGGTTCTTCCCGCGAATCAAGGCAAAGTACGATTATGGGATGCTGATATTCATACTGACGTTCGCGTTGGTGTCGGTGTCGGGCTTCCGGGAAAACAAGATATTGGAGTTTGCACACAAGCGGCTGTCCACCGTCGTCATTGGCGTCTCCGCTTGCCTGATCGTCTCCATCATTGTGTGTCCCGTTTGGGCTAGCGAAGACCTCCACCGTCTCATCGCTCTCAACATGGAAAAGCTTGCCAACTTTTTGGAAGGTAATACGCAAATTTTTCCAAAATAAAGACAATATATGAAGGAGAATGCGAAAGAAAATCCATTAAACCCTAAAAACAATGTCAAAATAGATACAACATATTGTAATTAGAGGGAAAAAAGACTGAATGATGATAATTTTTTTTTTTTTCAGGATTTGGGGATGGATATTTGAGAAAATCAGAAGATAGTGACTTAAATCAAGATAAGTCGCTTTTTCGAGAATACAAAAGTGTTCTCGAAACAAAGAGCAAGGAAGAATCTCTGGTGGGTACAACTACTTTATCAAATTTCTAGTCAACATTTATACATGTGAATTTCACTTAATTGTGTTCACGTGATAATGCCACATGATTTACGATGATAATGTCAGGCAATTTTTGCAAGTTGGGAACCACGTCATGGTCAGTTCGGCTTTCATCATCCATGGAAGCAATACCTAAAGATTGGAGCTTTGATTCGTCAATGTGCCTATAGAATTGAAGCCCTTAATGGCTACCTCACAACTAAATTCCACGTAAGTTGACGTGTGATTGCATTAACTAGAAAATAAGTATTAACTTCACCCTGCTTACAGCTCACATCCACTGTTAAATAAAGTGAGTTTCACTGACTCTCATTTCATCCAACGGCGCACGTTGCGTGGATAGCAACGTTTTTCTGTATTTTTCTGTATTTCACTAGGTAATTTTAATTTCTTGATTGTCATACTCTGATTTCACGGTAAGTAAAAAATATTTCGTGTTTAAGGCTCCGTTCGTTTCGCGGAAAATAATTTCCGGGAAAACGTTTTCCGGATTTTCCGGTGTTCGTTTCATGGAAAATGAATTCCTTGGAGAAAATGTTTTCCATCCAAGGCTCCAAGGAAAAAAGTCTTCTAAAGTGAGGAAAAATGTTTTCCACTTTTGAAAAGTGGAAAACATTTTCCTCACTTGATCTCTCTTACCTCACACCTATACAAATCTTCACTTTCTCCTCTCATTTCTTCTTCCTTTTTTTTTATTCAAATTATTTTTTAGTTTTCTTTTTCTTTTTTAATTTGAATTATTTTTAATTTCTTTTTTTCTTTTATTTTTAATTTTTCTTTTCTTTTTCTTTTGTTTGTTTCCTATCTTCTTCTTTTTTTTTAGTCGTCGAACCAAGTGAACCTCAAACTCATCGATCTTAGACTCGCGCTCGTCGATTTGGCGAGCCTCGAGCTTGGCACTCGCGCTCATCAAATTGGTGAGCGTAAAATATTTTCCTTACCGAACATCGAAAAATATTTTCCAAAACACCTTCAGGTTTTAGTCGAATACCAGAAAATATTGTCATTTTCTTGGAAAATGACTTACGGGAAAATATTTTCCGGAGATGGCCCATTTTCTGCAAAACGAACGGACCCTAAGATAAAGTATTATATACTATTTGGTCGTACTCTTACTTGGATTTCATGAAATCACTTAATATCGTTAAAAAAAGGTAACGTTAAACATATTGGTTGAGTTCTATTGGCATACTGAGTAATTGCCATGATAAGACTTTTCTTAAATAATGAATATGACTTTACATGAACACCCTTTTGCAATTTTTCTATAAAATCTACTCATGATTTGCTACATCGGTTTACCGGGGCATCACCTTAAAATATCATGTGCTTAACCGTCTAATTTGCTAGAAATGTTTTTTTTTTTTTTTTTTTTTTTTGGGTTAAGTCTCTTAAAGGATCTCTCTCATGATGATGATGTTACGCTGCACTCAGAACCAACCTCGAAGTAATTAAATCAACAGTAATAACGTAATCACACTCTTTCAGGCGCCACCGCAAGTTCAAACCAGACTCGAGGAGCTCTGTGCAGAGATGGGCATGGAAGCCGCAAGAGCTTCGAAGCAACTCTCATCTTCCCTCAAGACAATGACCGCGCCATCCTCTGCGACTCCCCACCTTGAAAAGGCCCGAACCGCTGCAAAAGCCCTCAAGTCGCTGCTCAAGACGACCTCCTGGAATCATGCGACCGACCTCCTTGCCGTCGTCCACGCCATCACCGTCACGTCACTCTTCATTGACGTCATCGATTGCACGGATCAGATGGCCAAATCTGTCAACGAGCTCGCGTCCCTTGCCGGCTTCAAGACCGTGGAAAAGCATCCCAAGTGCGACGAAGTTGTGTTGACTGTAACTGCACTCGAGGCGACAGTCTTGCCAGAAAGTGTGAGTCCTCTGGGCAGATCGGACTCGGCGCCGGTGTTATAGATATGGAGGCGTCGTACGTACGAATGATAACGTACATAATGCTTGGTCTTTTAATTGGGAAGCTCGGGAATAATGATGGGAGTTAATTCCTATACACTGATATATTATTAGAATAAGGACTTTGCTAGCATAATAGTCTTTGAGTTACAATGAAAATAATGATTTGTTATGAGTTACAAATTTTTAAAAAGTGTGCTCTATAATAATTTTATGATTATTTGTTATTTGATTTTTTGCGGTCTAGAATAGATTGTCATTTTCACAATAGATTGAAGACTGTCATCCAATTATTTCTCTTAAACTAGGCACGACAATTGAGGAGCTCGAAAGGGATGTTGCTAAAGTCCTCAAATTAGCTTCATGTTAAGCTCACTAAATCTATCTATTTGATTACTTCCATAAAAATAATAGATAAAAAGTAATCAAATTAGTTTCGTTTTATTTTTTCCCCAAATTAGGGTAGGTATTATCATATAGTTTAGTTATAAAGTGGCAATAATGCCAATTAATATTCTAATAATCAACATGTAGTGAGTCAACTTACATGTTCTACCGTTGGTTTATCATTGCTCCACTTTTTTATTTTTTATTTTTGGTCATATAGTATATCTATTTTACAAGCCACTATATGTATTATATGTCATGCGTAGGTTGCGAAATCCTGTCCTCTCACTCATGCGTCCCTGAGGAGATGGGAAATCGAACTCACCTTCCCCTTCTTAGGTGGGAAGGCTAGTTATTGAGGCAACCTCTAATGATTTGTTACATTGCTTGATCTAATATCAATCAAACGTTCTCGGGATCTTGAGTAGGTTGTCTCTGATATAGGTTAGTGAATCCATCTAGAGGGAGGTGAATAGGTGATTATGGAATTCTTTTAGAATCTTTTGCTAAAAAATACTTTAATATGAAAATCATATCAGAAATAAATAGATCATGCATCCATAAAATAAGTAGAATAGGGTAAGAGAGAATTGACACAAGGATTATAGTGGTTCGGCTTATTGCAAACCTACGTCCACTCTCCACGCTGGCAGCCAATTGGCTGTAATCACTATGTAGCAAATGAGAGCTGTTATAATTCACGAACTAGACTTCTTTAGTAGAAAGTCTCTCCTACAGCTTATTGCTGTTTCGCACTATAAGCGACTCTCTTTGATACACAATTTTGAGCACAAGAGATTTTGAGAACAAGAGATATTAGAGGTTCCAACTTCGAAATTTTTCTATCGGTTCTCTCATTACTTTCGAACAACTCTGACCCACCTTAAATAACCTTCGTGCCTCCATACCCATTAGCACTTTCCATGAATTCATCCAATCAACCCGTTGGACTGAATCAATTTAAGTGATCTTCACGTTGTCGAAAATATAAGTAGAAAATAGCTCGTCAATCCTGCTCGTCCATACAAACAGAATCTTGAGTTTCCAAAATTAGATCATTCCAAAAATTCGCTTGATCTTCAATGGATAAAATCCGAAGAGAAAATCTTTCGAGCTCACAATCACAGCCAGAGATATTCCATGGATAAGTTAGGGAAGATAATATCCAAATCTTAATTTCCTTAACCATAAAAATAACCTGCTGTCAGCTTGGCAAAGTCGTAAACTGTCTTCAGACTTTGGGGATAAGTACACTAATGGTACCATAAGTTGTATATGGCGCTCACTTTGATACCAAAAGTTTCCGGTGGATCACTTAAGTGCCAAATCAGAGAAAAAACAATCGCTTTGGTGCCATCGGTGAGAAATTCCGGCCAAAATGATTACGTGGCTTTATATTTTTAAAAAAAATTCGATAAACCCTTTAAACGACGTCGTTTTCTATCCTACTTAAGAAAATGACGTCGTTTTGCCGTCCTATGTGGATGGCTTAGGAAAAATGACGCCGTATAGCTCATTTGTGATTGAAATTAGGTTTTTTTTTTTTTTTTGGTCATCCTCGCCGACCTAGCTTGCTCGGCCACCGTCGCTGGGCCACTGTGCTGAGCCACCGTCGTTGGGCCACCGTGCTCGGCCATCGTCGCTCGACCAAGAAGTGATGGGAAAATAGGAGGCGAGGGCAGAGGAGGAGGAGGAGGAAGAAGGGGGATTAAAGGTGCAGAGAGAGAGAAAACGAGGAGTGCGAGGGAAACAAGGAGGGCGTAGATGGAGATGGTGGATTGGGCTCTGTTCAAAGAGTGGCTGGTGCTGGTGTTGTTCTTCGGGGAAGAAGACGCGGTCGCCATGGCTTCTCTCTCTCTCTATTAGTATTGTTTTTCGGGGAAGAAGACGACATCGCCATGGCTTCTCTCTCTCTTTGCTAGTGTTGTTCTTCGGAGAAGAACACGATGCCGCCATGGCTTCTCTCTCTCTGTGCTGGTGTTGTTCTTTGGGGAAGAAGACAACGCCGCCACCATGGCCTCTCTCTCTCTCTCTCTCTCTCTCTCTCTCTCTCTCTCTCTTTCTCTCGATTTGGGGATTTAGGGTTTCGACTTGGGGTTTAAGACGCCAAACGACATCGTTTGGTGGTTTACACGCTGACTGGACTCTACGGCGAGCCACATCAGTATAAGAAATTAATAAAAAAAAGGCCACGTCGGATTTCCGGCAGTTCAGATCGGTGTTGGCACCAAAATGACCGTTTTTCAAATTTTTTGGCACTTAAATGATCCGACGGAAACTTTTGGCACTAAAGTGAGCGCTGTACATAACTTATGGCACCATTAGTGTACTTATCCCCAGACTTTGACTTGGGTCTGGAGATCTTCAGACCGTAACTCTGGGTCTGACTGTCTTTAGATGGAAAACTTCAGACCGTAACTTTAGGTCTGACTATCTTCAGACGGAAACGCTTGGGTCTTGAACTCTTCAGACTTAACCGACTGGGTCTTGAATACTTTAGACTTTACTGATGAGGTTGTTTTGTAAACTTCAAAACTTACAAGTGATTTTTGTTCAATAGTCTCTGACATGGTGGTCCGACTTGGTTATCATCAACCACTGGATTCGTTACTATTGTTCTGCTATAGGTTATTGACCATCTTGCCCCCTAGGCGGAGAGGGTGGTCTACCTTGGTCGTTGATAACAACATTAGGCTTATATGAGAAAAATTATCAAACAGTCCTAAATTTATTCAATTGTATCAATTCAATCATAAACATTTTATAGTTGTATGAATTCAGTCTATTTGATTAATTTTGGATGGAAATAACTAACATGGACTCGAGCGTTCTATGTGACACAACAGATGCCAATGTAAATACTTTTTAATAATATTTTAATATTTTCTCGATTTTCTTTTCTTTTCTTTTTCTTTTTTTTTTTCTCTTCTTTCTCTTTCTCTTTTTCTTCCCTTCTTCCAGGGCAAGGCTCGACCGGCAAGCAAGGTAGACCTCGCTGGCTCTCGCCTCGACAACCAACTATAGCAAGAAGGAAAGAAAGAAAAGAAAGAGAAAGAATATATATATATATATATATATATATTTTAAATATTAGTAAAATTGCTCATGTTAGTGCTGGCTATGCAATGTAGGATAGTTAGCATCTATGTCAACGATTTCCAACCAAAATTAGTTGGATGGACTGAATTGGCATAAACGCAAAAGCTTTATGACTTAATTAGTAAAAAAAAAAATTATGATCAAATTGAAATAATTGTAATAGATTTATGATTTTTTTTGATAATTTTCTTGGACTGTGAGGCAAGTGTTATGTTAAGCTGAGGTATTATCTTTATTGGCCTAGCATTTTCAATCGGAGGTGCTGAGCCAACTGACTGTATGTTTTCCCCATTTAGCAATGGCATATTTTGTTGGGCATTTTGATTAATTAAATTACCATTATTGTTACCACTTAGGTTAACTTGAACTAGATGGACAGATTACTTCCACCGGCAGGTATTGCTCCAGTGGTCTGGGTCATACCAACAATTTCACACGCTTGTAAAATTCTAATCGGTGGTGGAGGCGTTGCAATTTGTCCCACAATACCAAAAGTAACTTGAGCAGCAGTAAATGAAGGAACATACCCAGAAGGTGTTGGGTCAGTAGGATTTGCCCGCATCTGAATTGAATGGCTTGATGCCCTTGGTCTGCACATGACTTCATGGAAAATATTGACAATCATGGGCTTGACCATGCCGATGGGGTATTTCATCATATGGTAAGTCGTTTTCTTCTGGTGTTCTTTGAGAATTCTCCTATGATAACCAACATCACAAGATTTGGCTCCAACTGCCTTCTCTGCTCATCGGTACCTTGTCTCGAGATGTCGACATCTCCATCTTATTCTTGCTCGGCCATTGATTGTGCAGTCGATGACTCCGAATGTCCCACTCTATCATTACTAGGTTGCGGTGACAAGTTGCTACCGCCAGCATTGCCATGATCAATTCGATTCCTTGCTCTTCCTGCTGTATTTCGTCAAATAAGCCACACTGGTCCCATCAAGTGTGCCAAAAAAATGTTTTGTCGGAATTGTTTCCCCAACGAAATGTTTTTATCATTCAGCAAAAGTTGTTTTTCAGTTTTTAATTAAAGGAGACAAGTTCTGGAGTGACTCCAAATAAGAAATATCACAAGCGGATAAGGAAATCAAAAGCTTCACTTCAAACGAAACTGTACAAACACGAACTATGTCGGAATTCAATTGACAACAAAGCTCGGAGAATACACTCATTACAATGGAACTGAATGTAGACTAATTGTATTGGAATTTAGTCGATGATAAAACTTGAAATGCACATATGTTATGTTGGAATTTAGGGCCTGCATAGTAACGTTTCCATTTCTCTTAATTTATGTTCTTTTATTTTCCTGAACAAAAAAAGAACAAAAATCTAGTTGGTAATGCCAACTTATTTTTCTATTCCCCGGAATAGAAAAGTAGTTGGGGAATTGATTTGGAATAGAAACAAAAAAAAAAATTAGCTTCTTGTTCCCGAGAACAATTTCTAAAAATAAGCCATTTTTTTCTTTTTTTTTTTTTTCTTTTTTTCTTCTTACTTGCTACAGCTACCGTCGGCCGCTTGCCAATTGCTAGCCACCTCAGGCCGCCCGTGGCCACTGCCGGCAGCCAGCCATGGCCGCCTGACCACCAGTGACCGTTGTCGCCGTCACTGCCTAATCGTTGTCACTACCGCCCATAGCCCATTGGTCACCCTCAATCGTCGACGATTGCCACCGATCGTTGTCGCCACCGTCGCCAATTGCTGCCCATCGCCGCATGACTGTCGATCGCCTACTATTGCCGACCGCCACCTATCACCGCACGAATGCTGCTTGTCACCGCATGACCGTCGGTTGTCGGCTATCGCGATCGACCACCATTGCACGACCACCACCCATAGCCTATCGCCTGCTGTCGATCGCCACCTGCTGTTGCACGACTGTTACCTATCGGCCGCCGATTGCCGCTACATGACCACCACCCATAGCCTACTGGCTGCCGCTAGCGACGGTCGGCAGGTGGCGATTGTGCGGCGATGGCAGCGGTTGGTAGTCCATGAGCAAGAAGAAAAAACGAATAAATACAATAAATAAAAAAATTGTATCAGACGCATTTCTATTCTTTTTATATTTCAAGAATAGAAATTTTGTGTAGTTACCAAATATGTTATTTTACTCAGAAATTATTCCCCAGAGTATAAATAAAAAAAAACTATTTTTGAATAGAAACTGTTTCCCGGAATAGAAACATTACCATACGTACCCTTAATTGACAACATAACATGTCTGATAGAGATATATGCTAAAATTTGATTGACAATGTGAGTTTGGAAGCGAAAAATGTCGTGCTAGAAAGTAAAGATAATCGAAAGATTGCAGTTTTGTTTGTTTGTGCGAGGGGGGCCCTTTCAATAGATGGCCAATTGTTTTTGTAATGGTTGAGTGATAACCATCCCTAAGTAGTTCTTCAATGATTGTAGCCATGTTCCTCCATCTCCAAAAGCTTTGTATCCATATTCTCATGATACCATGATCTTGTTTTCAAGTAGTTGTTCCTTTAAAATTGCATGTTACTTGACTCTCTTGTGATTTCAAATTCGTGACTACTCCCTAATACCCTATATGCATTCAACTTTCTCTCGATGCCTTAACCAGTAACGTGTTGTCCTCACTATCCCTATCAGTTATCGTTAAACATGTGTCGTCATATATCAAAAATTGATTAATAATGGTCCCCATTGTATACTAATATCGATTATGATTCTTGCGGTCATCGACAGTCGATCACGTGATCAATGATACGCCACACTTCAGTCACTCGCTTATCTATGTCTATGATTTGGTGAATTTTTTTGGTGCAAACAGCTGCTAAAGGAGAGCATTATATGACAATGTTGTATTTCCTTTTTCTTTTCAATATACCCACGTTAAGGGCTCTATTGATTCTCAAAAGTAAAAAAACAATGGGCTATGCCATCGTCATCTCTTGTGCAGCTTCATATAGTATTGAAACTAAATGGCGCACTTAAACTTAGCATTCCGTTTAGCCCACCTCTCTTTTCTTGAGTGCTTTCATTTGGAAACGAAATTATCAAAAGAGAACTTATGAGAAAGAAATGCTATATCAAAGAAAAGCATCCCAATTCTTGACTACACAGCTATTACGTAGGCCACCTGCTGCCTCCTGCTTTATTACTTCTCAATCTTCTACCCTTCTTTGTAGAACAAAATAGAGCAATTGCAGGAAAGAACAAACAAGATGCATGGTGGCTAGCTTTAGATAAGTATGAACACTGTTGTTTTTGCCGGCAACACACATAAATATGAACATAAAAGAAAAGTTGGGAGGTGGGGTCTCCTGGTCTGAGAAATTAATTCTAAACTTACATCTTGACTTACAAGGCATAGTCATCATCGGAATTACGACGTGCAACTGAAAAGGTGAATATTAAAATGTAAGTTGAGACCAAAGTTCTATTTTAATATCATAATTTTGTTAGTGGGTCGCTCGTGTGTTAGTATGAAAAGATATATTATTCTCGGATGAAGCAAAAAAGAATTATTCCAAAAATAGAAACAAAGGAGAGTGCAAGTGTGATACTACCTTTGACATTGTTAATTTTTTTTTTTTTTTTTTGGGTGACCAAGGATCTGCCGGAGCATGCCCTTGTCAGCTTACGCCGATTTGGAGTTTCACGGGCTTTTGTGGTGGAGGACTTACAACGATTACACCTCAGGGGAAATTGGCCTAGCAACCCATAGCCGGGGCCCCCTACTTTAATCGTAGCAACGCAGGGTTTTAAACCCTCGACCTCCATGCATTGGAATGAGAAATTTCAACCAACTGTGCTGTCTATGGGTGGGTGGCATTATTAAATGTTGATATCGCACGATTAAACTAAAAATTAATAGATTAACAAAACATAAAAAAGAAGGATTAACGAGACCTGACGAAGTTCTGACGTCGACAAATTCTCGGATGAAGCAAAAAAGAATTAGTCCAAAAATAGAAAAAAAGAAGAAGGAGAGTAGAAGTGTGATACTACCTTTGACATTGTTAATTGTTGATAGCGCACGATTAAACTAAAAATTAATAGATTAACATAAAAAAGAAGGATAAACAAGACTTGACGAAGTTTCGACGTCGACAAAGTTTAAAGAACTCACCGTCTCACATGCTAATTGCAATAAGAGATTCCAGATAGCTCGGATAATTATAGAAAGAATCTTTATGATTGAAAATACAATGATAGTCTGATTCCTGGAAAGGACTGGAATGATCACCACCCCGAGTTGACATTGCCAGGATAGAAAACATTTTGATGCTGATTGTTGGACTTACATTAAGCCAATTGAATTTATCCGATGCTTATTGAGTCACTTAGAATAACAACTAATTAACCTTTATTTTGTGCCAACATGCACAAAATTTTGATTAGTCTAGAAGAATTATGTTTGTGAATTTGCGATTCGGCACACAAGAATGGCATGCATTTTGATTTAGGGTGCATTTGGTAACATTTCTCTTTAAAAATTATTTCTGGAAACAGAAATAGAAAAAAAGTATTTCTGCCTCAGGGAACAATTTTTGAACAAAAAAACGCGTTTGGTAAATCTGTTCTAGAAATATAAAAAGAATAGAAACACGTTTGGTAAATTTGTATAATTTTTTTATTTCTTTTAATTTTTTAATATTTTTATTTTATTTTTTATATTTTCTTTCTTATTTTTTATATTTTCTTATTTATTTTTCCTTTTTTAATTTATTTTTCCTTTTTTTCTTCTTTTGGTCGGTTGTCGGCCTCGGCCATGGTTGGCGACCGGCCAACGAGGGCCGGCGGCCTCGCCTAGCCACGGCGAGGTCAAGCTCGCCAGTCGGTGCAAGGTTGGCCTCGCAAGGGGCCGGCGACGCTCCGGCGAGGTCGCCGGCCCTCGACGGCGTTGCTAGCCCTCGATAGCCGGTCACTGGCCATGGCCGAGGCCGGCGACCGGCCAAAGAAAAAAGAAAGAAGGAAGAAGAAGAAAAGAAGAAGAAAAAAGAGAGAAGAGAGAGAAAATGTGTTCTTCAATTTTGTTCCAGAAACAAGAAATAATTTTTTTTTTTATTTCTTGTTTCATTTCCAGATATGTTTCGGGAACAAAAAATACTTTTTGAACAGAAACGCAAATAAACGCGTTTCTGTTCCTTTTGTTCCCAGGAACAAAAAAACAGTTTTTAAACACAAAAAAAAAAAAAAAAAAAAGTGAAAACAAACGCAGCCTTACTCATGCACAAAAGAACAACCAGCAATGATAACCAGCAATCATACGTATTATAAGTCTTTGTCTTCATTTGTGAAGTAAAGCAACATCTTGAATCTATCTCCTCTCTCAATCACATACACAGCAGCTGCAATCGCATTTAAAAATGTGGATGTAATTGCGAATAGAATTTTGAATCATTTTTCTTACATTTAGGATTTTTTTTTTTAAGAGTTTTGATTTGGATCTTTATTATATTAGGTGCTTCTATTTAATTTTAGTAGCTGGTGAATTTAGTTGGTTGTTTATCCTTTTTTTTTTTTTTTAATTTAGTTCCTTTGTTTGAATTTTTAGTTTCCTTGTATAGTTAGGGTTGGCAGTCTAAAAATTGCTTATGCTTTCATTAAGCTTACCTCCTGTGATATTAAATTAATAAATCGAAAGATTTTTCTATGTTAGGCAAGTTTGCGTGTTTGCGAGGTGCGACTCGTTTGTGGAAATTTTTAATTTTTCTTTTCTTAGATTCACGGTATCACTAGTTTCTGTCATGTTAGGAGAGATAAACCAAGTTGAAACATGCTGTCAAGTGCCTCTTGCTAAACAAATCAGGCCCAAATATGAATTAAATCAGATCAAACCGAGGATCCCTTAACTATAAAAGGGATTAATAAAACGAGTCACACTCACTGAGTAAGCCCATTATTACCATTAATCACACTAATCTACCATTAGCCCAGCTAAATCCATTTCTGACAAAAACTCCATTTTTATACCAATTTACCCATCAACAATACCTTGTCAAACCCACCCACGCATGGCTGTGCTAGTTGAGACGTACCCCTTGATTTGTCATTAGATTAGGGGTTCGATTCCTTGAGTCGTTCACAACTCTCAAAGTATTTCGTGATTTAAGCGGGGGGCCTCGGCGGTGGGTTGTTGGGCTAGTCTTCCTTGAGGTATAGTCGGTGCTGTACTTCCATAAGATGAACTAGACCGGATCCTCGGCCTAAAAAAAAAAAAAAAAAAAAAAACAATACCTTGTCAATGATCAACGTATCCAAGCCTTAGACTGAACGTTGAGATCATCCATCTCCAGTCACAGGACCACCACCATTGCCTCCGCCGGCTGCAAACTCACATAACCAGACTCTCTCCCTCTGGCGACCAATTTTGAACGCCGCCGTCTTTCATAAACAGAACATAATTTTGAAGTGAACGTATACAATGCGGAGAAATTCTTGACATGTTTAATGGATCTTCAATGCTACTCATTCACGAGAGAAAGTCGTCCGGTAATCATTGCACCATAACACGAGCAAGGAGCTAAAAGATATACTCTAACACAGAGAGGGCATAGCAAGTTTAGTTGGCAAACAGATAGACATGAGAATCAATATGACTCCACTGGAATTTGGCGAAATTATTTCATCAATGGCTCAGTTTCAAACACGATTCAATTACATCTAACATTCAACAAAGCTAAACACCCGGGCAATAATGAAAAAGACAATTCTGGTTTAACTTTAGGTGAGAGTCTTGGAGGACAGTAATATATGCAATGCTAGGGCATAGTTTCGATTAAAGAGTATCTAATCAGCAAACATTTAGACCAAGGACTGCGGGCGGGTCACAGCGGGTGCTAGCAGTGCGTGAGGGATTGCTAGGCATGGGCGTGGTCTTGGTGTCCACTGGACGTGACTTGAGACTCGCTGGTGGTCGGCTGAGGAGCGGCATATCTGCTGAGTGTAACAGTGTCGAGGAGGTGCTGGGATTAACCGGAGTGGTGCAGCAGCGACCGCAAGATGCAGCAGCTGCGCGAGAGCAAAGCATGGTGATGACAGTTGATGGGACGGCAGTAACTCCCTCGGAGAAAGGGAGCTCGTCCTTCGTCTCTCGTATTTGCGCCCCTACTTTTCTTTTTCTACGGGGAGCTCCCTTTCATTTGCCTTTTTGGCCTCTGCTTTCTTTTCACGCGTGGCATGCGCCCGTGACTCTGCTCTCTACGCCAGTTCCCCGTTCTTTCTTCTCTTCACTCCACATTCTGCATTCACGGTTTCGTCCATAATCGAGAAGATACTGTAGGGGAACAAGTTGATCTTAAGCTTCCTAGGGGCCAAAGTTTTCACCTCCAAGCACAGCTTCTTCGCTTTTGTTCTATCCCCGAGCGGAGGTGAAAAGTTGGGGAAACAAAAGCTGGCTCTTTGTGGCCTTTGCAAGTACGTAAGGATCGTCCTTGTTCGTTCCCACCAATAACTGAAGCATTTTTTGGTGCGAAAAAAAGCTCCGATTTATTTATCCGGACGGCTCGAGTACTTTCATCTTTTTCTTCTAATCTCAGCTTGGTCCTGCAGTCTCTTCATTATAAATTCAAAGACCATCTTTCCATTAGCTCTACTTACCTTCCGGAACCTGTCTACCACATATAATCCGTCGTAAATGTTGAAGAAGAATCCCTTGTATGTTTTGAAGTTAAAAAAATAGCCTCGTCAGTAAAGTCTGAAGATTCCAAGACTCAATCGGTTAAGTTTGAAGAGTTCAAGACCTAAGCGTTTCCTTCTGAAGACAGTCAGACCCAAAGTTATGGTCTGAAGTTTTCCGTCTGAAGACAGTCAGACCTAGAGTTACGATCTGAAGATCTTCAGACCCAAATCAAAGTCTGAAGACAGTTTGCGATTTTGCCCGGCTGATAGTAGGTTATTTTTATGGTTAAAGAAATTAAGATTTGGATATTATATTCCCTAACTTATCCATGGAATATTTCTGGCTGTGATTATGAGCTCGGAAGATTTATTTTTCGGATTTTATCCGTTGAAGATCAAGCGAATTTTTGGAAGGATCTAATTTTGGAAACTCAAGATCTTGATTGTATGAGTGAACAGGATTAACGAGCTATTTTCTACTTATATATTCGACAACGTGAAGATCACTTAAATTGATTCAGTCCAACGGGTTGATTGGATGAATTCTTGGAAAGTGCTAACGGCTATTGTGGCACGAAAGATATTTAAGGTGGGTCGAAGTTGTTTGAAAGTATGAGAGAACCAATAGAAAAATTTCGAAGTTAGAACCTCTGAAATCTTTTGTTCTCAAAATCTCTTGTACTCAAAATTGTGTATCAAAGAGAGTTGCTTATAGTGTGAAACGGCTGGAAGCTGTAGAAGAGACTTTCTACTGAAGAAGTCTTGTTGGTGATTTGTAAAAGCTCTCAATTGCTACATAGTGATTACAGCCAGTTGGCTGCCAGCGTGGAGAGTGGACGTAAGCTTACAATAAGTCGAACCACTATAATTCTCGTGTCTATTTTCTCTTACCCTACTCTATTTACTCTATGAATGCATGAGTTATTTAATTCCAACGTGATTCTCATACCAAAGGAGATTTCGGGCAAAGAATTGAAAAGAATTTTATAAACACCTATTCACCCTCCTCTACGTGTATTTACTAGCCTTTATCAATTGGTATCAGAGCCTGGTTGCTTATTTATTGGAAGTGTTTATTATTTCTAAAGCTAAAGGCTAGTATTTTGGCTTCAGGTTTGATTGAAGGCCAAAGCAATACCACACCTCCTTACTTTGATGGAAAGGAATACAATGTTTGGAAAAACAAGATGAAGGCATTCCTAAGATCCAAAGATCCTCTGGAATGGGATGTAGTGGAGAAAAGAATTATTCCTAAAGTTGCATCAACCACAGGGAAAGAATTAGCTGATGGAGCGGGATTGCCACAAACCGAAATATCAAAGAGACAAGCCCTTGATGCAAAAGCTATCTATTCTCTATATTATGCATTATCTCCTACTGAGTATAATAAAATTTCATCTTGTGAAATAGCTAAAGAAGTTTGGGACAGATTGCACGTCACTAATGAAGGAACAGATCGAGTCAAAGAAACCAAGATCAATATCCTTCTTGGACAATATGAAGCCTTCAAAATGAAGTCAGGGGAATCCATCACGGATATGTTTAGTCGATTTACATAAATTGTAAATGGCTTAGCATATCAAGGACAACCAATCTCAGGACCAATGAAGGTCAATAAACTGTTGAGAGGATTCTCTAAATATTGGAATCATGTCAAGACATCCATAGGAGAAACACAAAGGATTATGCCTCTTTCGGTAGATGAGTTGGTCGGCACACTTCAATCATATGAAGTCGAACAATTCAATGAGGACTTTGACACCAAAGGTAAGAAGTCAATTGCTTTAAAATTTAATGATGATTCCGATTCTACAGATTCAGAAGAAGACTTGGATGACGAGGAATTGGCACTTCTGATTAGAAAGTTCAGAAGATTAAATAGAAAAGGAAGAAGGTTCAATGGAAAGAGACAAAACAATCAAAGATTTCAAAAGAAGTCAAATGAAGAAGAAGACACCAATAAGGACGTTGTTTGTTTTGAATGCATGAAGAAGTGACACATCAGACCCAATTGTCCCCTATTAAAGAAAAAGAAAGGAAAACCAAAAAGGTTCAAGAAAGCACTTAAAGCTGAAACATGGAGCGACATCGAATGTGAAGAAAGTGAAGAAGAGTATGCAAATATTTGTCTTATGGCTGACTCAGACTCAGACTCAAGTTTAGACTCAGACTCAGACTCAAACAGCGATGTTAAGGTTAGAAATTCAAAGATTCCTACTAAAGTGTCAAATTACATTGATGAACTTTGCCTTAGTCTTAAAAGCTCTCTTAAAAGGATCTCTGAACTAAAAAGGGAGAACTCCAAATTGAAACAACAAGAAAAGACTTTGGTTAAAAAATGTGAATATCTAGATATAAGTCTTGCTATTTCAAAAGAAAATGAAACTGTGCTTTCAAAACAAAATGCCTGCTTGAAAGAAGATTTGTTGAAAGTCACAAAGAAATTTTCAATGGGTTCAGAAAAGTTGGATAAAATTCTTTCTATCCAAAGACCTTACTTTAATAAATCTGGTCTAGGAATGACACATGAAACCATTCTTTTGATTGATTTTCCAAAGGTAAAAGAAATGATCAAGAATAGGCCTACAAAATCTTTTTACAAGGATCATTTTCAAAAAGTCCTTGTAAAGCCTGTTGGAAGAAATGCTCTTAAATGTTCAAAGTGCAAAAGTTTAGAACATTTTGAGAAGGATTGTCCCAAAGTTTGGAGACCTGTTAAGAAGAGTTGGGCAAAGACTGTTTATGGTACTAACAATGATGGACCCAAAAAGGTTTGGGTACCAAAGAAAACTTGAGTGTTTTATTTAAATGCAGGTCACTATTAAGAAGAAAATCAAGTGGTATTTGGATAGTGGCTGCTCAAGACACATGACCGAAGACTCAAATTATTTCACAAAACTCTCTCATGTAAACGGAGGAAATGTCTCATTCGGTGGCAACAACAAAGGAAAAATTGTTGGTCGAGGAACCGTGAAGATTGGAAACCTCACAATCAACAATGTTTCTTTGGTTGAAGGATTGAACTATAATCTTTTGAGTATTAGTCAACTATGCGACACTGGATACAAGATCAACTTTCAAGAAGATACTTGTTTAGGAATAAGCAAAGATTTCTCACAATCTTTCACTGGACGAAGACATGGAAACATTTATTTGCTAAATATAAAGTCTGACAGATCTCAATGCTTGATATCAATCCAAGATGAAGCCATTCTTTGGCATAGAAAGCTTGGACATGTCAACTTGAAGCAAATTGCAAAAGTTTCATCCAAAAAGCTTGTTCGGAGACTTCCTAACCTGAAGTATCAAAAGCATGAATTATGCACTCCTTGCGTACTTGGAAAACAGGTTAGAAATTCTTATAAATCTATAAATCAGGTATCCACTAAACGTGTTTTGCAGCTATTATACATGAATTCGTTCGGTCTAACAAGAACTCAAAGCATTGGAGGTAAATGATATTGTTTGGTAATAGTAGATGATTATTCACGTTTTACTTGGGTATTCTTTCTTGCAAATAAATCTGAAGCTTTATCTTATTTTACTAAATTTGCAAAGAAAATTCAAATTGAAAGAGGATATGCAATTTCAAGTATTCGAACTGATCATGGTGGTGAATTTGAGAATCATGATTTTGCTAAATATTGTGATGACTATGGTATTCAACATAATTTTTCATCCCCTTATACTCCACAACAAAATGGAGTTGTAGAGAGGAAAAATCGTTCTTTGCAAGAAATGGCAAGAACTCTTTTGATTGAAAGTAATATTTCTTCTCATTTTTGGGCTGAAGCTACTTCAACTGTTTGCTACATTATAAACAGAATTTTTCAAAGACCTATTTTAGAGAAAACACCTTATGAACTGTTTAAAAGGAAGAAACCCATTGTCTCTTATATTTATGTATTTGGTTGTAAATGCTTTATCTTAAAGAATTCTAGTGATCAAATTGGTAAGTTTGAAGAAAATCAGATGAAGGAATTTTCCTTGGCTATTCAATGACAAGTAAAGCCTACAGAGTTTTCAACAAACGTACTCAGACTGTGGAAGAATCCATGAATGTGAAGTTTGAAGATTTATTTCAAATTCAGACTCAACCTGAAGAGTATGAGTCTGGCCAAGCGTCTACGAATTCTCTTGAAGAAAATCAAATTTCAGACACTCAGCTGCAAGCCAATTCAGCAACTTCAACTGAAACAGAATCTTATCAAAGTGACAAACCAATTACAAATTGGAAGCATAAATCCAGTCACCCTGATGAACTCATCATTGGTAACATTGATGAAGGAGTTCGTACAAGATCTAAAAGGCGTGAAAAATCTAGTGCTCTAGCACTTGTTTCTGAGATTGAACCCAAGACTGTAGAAGATGCATTGAAAGATGAAAGCTAGATTGAAGCTATGCAAGAAGAATTGAATCAATTCAAAATCAACAATGTTTGGGAACTTGTTCCTAAACTAAAAGGTAAATCAATTATTGGAATCAAATGGGTTTTCAGGAACAAGCTTGATCAACAAGGAAAAGTGGTCAGGAACAAAGCAAGACTTGTTGCAAGAGGTTACGCACAAGAATAAGCTGAGAGAATGAGGAAAGAAGAGGAAAGGAAGAGGAAAGAAGAAGAAGAAGAAAGACAGAGGAGAGAAGAAGAACAGAGGAGAGAAGAAGAGGAACAGAGAGAAGAAGAGGAGAGATAGAGGAAAGAAGAAGAGGAAGCACGAAGAAGAGAAGAAGAAGAGGTGAGAAGAGAAGAGGAAGAGAGAAGAAAGAGAGATGAAGAGGAGAGCAAAGCCCAAGAAGATATGGCTGCAGGATTTGAGCCATCATTTGCTCAATCTGGGAAAGAGACCGAAACGCATCAAAGTACTGAAATGGAGTTTGGCGAAGAATATTCGACTCCACCCACTGGCAACAAAATAGGGAGAGTTGCTGCTGATCAGGGAACAATATCGCCATTACATTATAGTGATGTGAGTAGGTCAGGTGCAGATGCTGAGGATGTCTATACATCTCATTTCCCAGAAATTGAAGAATCCTCTCCATCAGGAAAGGAAAGGGCTGAAAAGGATGTGCCAAGTTTTCAAACTCCAAGAACTGACTTTGTTGGTCCAAGTACAAGTAATGCTAACACAACAGCATTTTCACAATTGTTGGATATTATGTTGGACCTCAAGAAGTAGGTTTTTGGAATGGACTATGAGCTGAGGGATCTTAAGAAGACGATGCTGAGTACTTCCGTGAACGTGCAAGATCAAATCAATGCACTCAGAGTTCAAGTGGAATCAAATGAGAAGAGTGCTAAGTTGATTTCAGTGAAGGAAGCTCTTGCAAATCTTGAGAAGACCGTGCAGACGCTCAACAAATTTCATCTTGTTCGCATCCCTGAAGAGCCCTGAATATTTTTCGAACCCTCTCTTATCCACTCTACCTCCTTTTGATGGGACAAAAAGGGGGAGAGTTTTGCAGATTTGAACTTGTTTGTTTAGACTGTTTTCATTTATGTTTTTGAACTTTTGGATTTGGTTTGGATTGTCTATTTGAACCTCCATGACTTTATGCTGATTTGATATTTGGATTCTTAGACTTGTGAATTTGCAGGATCATTATATTTGTGAGGATAATTGTTATTGGACTAACATTTTTCTGTTTTGCAGAAGTAATCCTCGAAATATACATGAGCTCTCTTTGCAGGTTATAAATTTGCAAATCTACCAAGGTGTTTTGTCACCATCAAAAAGGGGGAGATTGTTGAAGAAGAATCCCTTGTATGTTTTGAAGTTAACAAAATAGCCTCGTCAGTAAAGTCTGAAGATTCTAAGACTCAGTCGGTTACATCTGAAGAGTTCAAGACCCAAGCGTTTTCGTCTGAAGACAGTCAGACCCAAAGTTACGGTATGAAATTTTCCGCCTGAAGACGGTTAGACCCAGAGTTACGGTCTAAAGATCTCCAAACCAAATCAAAGTCTAAAGACAGTTTGCGATTTTGCCAGGCTGACAGCAGGTTATTTTTATGGTTAAGGAAATTAATATTTGGATATTATATTCCCTAACTTATCCATGGAATATCTTTGGCTATGATTATGAGCTCGGAAGATTTATTCTTCAGATTTTATCCGTTGAAGATTAAGCGAATTTTTGGAAGGATCTAATTTTGGAAACTCAAGATCCTGATTGTATGGGCGAACAGGATTGACGAGCTATTTTCTACTTAGATATTCGACAACGTGAAGATCACTTAAATTGATTCAGTCCAACGGGTTGATTGGATGAATTCTTGGAAAGTACTAACGGCTATTGTGGCATGAAGGATATTTAAGGTGGGTCGAAGTTGTTCGAAAGTATGAGAGAACCGATAGAAAAATTTCGAAATTAGAACCTCTGAAATCTCTTGTTCTCAAAATCTCTTGTGCTCAAAATTGTGTATCAAAGAGAGTTGTTTATAGTGTGAAAAAACTGGAAGCTATAGAAGAGACTTTCTACTGAAGAAGTCTTGCTGGTGATTTGTAAAAGCTCTCAATTGCTATATAATGATTACAGCCAGTTGGCTGCCAGCGTGGAGAGTAGACGTAGGCTTACAATAAGCCGAAGCACTATAATCCTTGTGTCTATTTTCTCTTACCCTACTCTATTTACTATATGAATGCATGAGTTATTTAATTCTAACGTGATTCTCATACCAAAAGAGATTTCGGGCAAAGAATTGAAAAGAATTTTATAAATACCTATTCACCCCCCTCTAGGTGTATTTACTAGCCTTTATCAGTACGTGAAGGAGTCATCCCAATCCTTGCGGATCACTCTCACTGGCTTGTTCCTCTTCATGCTATTCACTAGAGCTAAATTCCCTCGGGTAAGCTTCTGATCTTCAACCTTCTTGTTAAGACTAGGCATTCCGCGGCCCTGGCCCAAATAAATCAGGTCATCAAAATTTGTTAGATCATCTGCATAATCCCAGGAAGCGACAACACTTGTGGCTAGGATGTCCGAGTGAGGTCCCATGTAATCAATGCCGCTCTGGGGAGGACGACGGAGCCCAACAATAGCCAGTTCCATCCTGTAGTGGAACTTGTCCCCCACCTCTACTCTTGGATCGTCTCTGAGGAATTGCTTGGCACCGTGCACGTATCCGGCTCTTTTTTTCACCTCTTTTGTTGCGTGAAAATCTATCCTTCTAATGCGCATGTTATCTTTATGTGCTTTCGATTTTTCCCAATCAAGCTCATGACAAATATCTCGGTAGAGCCTTAAAGTTGCAATCACTCTCTCTCGGGCCAAATAATGTCTGTCATTGCGTGTAACATTCGCACTTCTAAGCTCAGAAAAGGAAGACTTTGCTCTCTCAATATCTGACCTGCCCGGAGACTCTCTCTTAAATCCTTTTCCTTCATAATAGGGGATGCAAGAACATTGAACTCTCTTCTCCGCCTCTTTAATTATTATTTGGCAAGAATCTCTAGTCATATTCTTGATCAAAATATTGCTCTTAGACCAATCAAAAGGTGATTGCCCTTGCAATATGACACCATCTACATTCATAGAATTCTTGACTGAAGCATTGGGAGATTTATCAGGGATGAATTCCCCTTCTTCTATGCTTTCTGTCTCGTTTTTGTCCTCCACATGCTCCATCATACTAGAATGGTCTTGCTTCAATTTGCTTGTCGAGCCAACAGAATGTGATTGATACCACAAAATGTATGTGTAACTGGACGAACATCTCAAAGCTAGAAAAATAGTTCTGACGGAAGAGACATTCCTAGGCATGGCCTTCTTTGACAATTCCATAGTCTTGTGACTCGTCTTCTCTTTATGTTCTGCCATGAGCTTGATTGCTGGCGAATACCCTTGTTGAAAAATATAATTAACAGAAAGTCATCTCAATAGCTTTGTGAGATATTTCAACTTGACAACCCGGCATTGATATCAATAAGAATAATAAGGTTTCTCTAAAACTCGTCATGGCCCTTCCACATGAAATTTTGCTAAAATGTAGGTTCTAAATCATGGGGCTGAAAAAACTCACAAAATTTGAAAAAATCATGAATCTTGATATGCAGGAACAGCATCGACCCAATGAAACCCTCAAAATCCTAATCATCAATCACAAAACAAAAACCATTTCCGCTATCGATGGAAGTTTTTGCTAGAGAAGTTCTTCGCTGTTGGAAGCACGGAAATAACACCTGAGCCAAGACATAAGATGAAGGCCGAGGATTTGAAACTCGAAAAAGACATTCACAAGCTAAACAGCCATGGTTGTGGAGCTGACAAGGTATGCGGAACCAACATGACAGCAATGGTTGAGAGCGAAGAAGCTTCCTCAAATCGTGCTCCGCTGAAGTCTGGAAATGGCATGAGCTTCTCTCACACCTGTTATGCAGAGATTTTTTACAATCTACAGCTGTGTAAGTGCAAGGGGAACCGCACAAATCCCATTTTCTGTGCATCTAAAAAAGGGTCGCGCTATTTTTATCCCAGATTTTGCTTTGACACTCCCAATTGCAGTGTCTTGCCCATATTAACCTGCTGTCCCTTTTTTGTTTGATTTCTTCCTTTTCTCTCCCTCCTGTTCCTGCATTCTTCTCTTTGTTCTCACTCCTTTCAGCTTAAGGTGATGCCAATGTAAAGGAACCTATGCCTGATGGAAGCTGCATATGCCAGCTTCACAACATTATATTTTCAAAAGGATGCAATTTTCTCAATGAAGAAACTAGTGCACATCCCACAACCGGCTGGGCATCGCCAGGAGGATTCGGGGCAACACCCGCAAGATTCACTTGTCATTTAAAATCAATCCTAAAAAAGCGTGACTCCCTAGATAAGGTGCAACATGCAACATGAATATTACAGAGCTAGTGAATTGTTAATGTGATTTTTATGAGATATGAATGGAATATTTTTTGAGATGTACTTTGTGAATTGGAATAGGAAAGTTAGTAGTCTAGCTTACCTAAACATGTAAGGGATTTATGCAATGATATCTGATAAAATAGTACCAGTTTTGAATTAGGAAAGTAACCAATTTGGATATTGTCTGCAACAAGATCCGACAGTAGTGTTCTTGACAGGCACGGCATGGAACTTGATAGGAGTGGCAAGGCTTTGCTAGAATTCAAGTTGCTGCTCATTTTGGGCTCATGAGAAGGTGTGGATCCCCTAGAAATAATACCAGCTACTGCTGTCGCTTCACTGGCTCATCAACATTCTGGCTCATCAACGTTGCAGAATGCCTACTAAAGATCTTTGAGGCCATTGACGAATGCCTCCCTGGCACGTTCTAAGTCTGCAGAGCCTTGACTTGGGGCATCAACATTTACTTCACCAAGGAACCATCTGGCCACTTTCTCACAACAAGGATGAAACTCCTCAGCCACTTCTTGATGAGATATAACTCGCCATACAATCACCATTAAAGGGCCGTCTCGGAGTTCAAGTAGAAATGAGAATGTATCACCACAACCGGGTGAAGATAAATGATGATAGTCACCTTTATGTTGCTAAACACATACCATGGCACAGTTCTGTGTCTAAAATTGGAAAAAAAAAAACTACTGCTCAACTATCACATGCTGAGTGTATTAACTATCCTCTCCTTCAAATTTCTTGCCTCAGAGATCCATCAGTATCACCACAATCTCATTCTCCTCTACTTAGGTTTGATTCTTGGAAATCAAAAGCATCCACTTGTTTGGTTTCACAAGATTTTTAGATGCTGTGACAATCAAATGTGTGTTAGGCTGCTGCCAGCACAAGTGCATCATAAATGTTGGATTCAAGATGGTCCTAAGGTTAGAGAGACAATATCATTCAGCTCACCTGTTGTAGATGGGTTGTGGAATGGGACGAGGTCTAGAGTTCAAACCCCTAAAACGTTAAAAACCTAACTAAGCAAACAAAAAATACCTTCTTCAACTTAAAAAACAATGCATACAGTTGATAGGGCTGAATACATTAACTCATTTTCTTAAATTTTTAATTTTTGTCAATGATGGCAAGGATTATTGGTGCAT
This sequence comes from Eucalyptus erythrocorys, assembly GCA_014182555.1. Taxonomy (NCBI): domain Eukaryota; kingdom Viridiplantae; phylum Streptophyta; class Magnoliopsida; order Myrtales; family Myrtaceae; genus Eucalyptus; species Eucalyptus erythrocorys. The sequence goes on along the minus strand of CM024606.1, from coordinate 8,645,984 downwards.
ACTCAATCGACCGTACGCAAATCACAATTAACAAAATATGCATCAACTTAAAGAAACATCCATACAGTCGAAAAGGTTTATTCACGAATTAGTAATGGCATATTGAAAGAGATGACAAAGTACTCATAAAAACAGCACAATCATAAAAACTAGAAAGATTATAAGTTGCAGGTAGAAAGCATAAATAGAGAAACACATCTTACTTCCAAGTAGTGCCATACTTCAAGCACCAGAAGGCAGAGACATCATCATCAACAGCTTTGCGGTTCAACTCTCAAATGGTAGCTTCTTCTTCTCCTTCAATGAGCAGGTTTGATGCGTTCTGGCACGATGGGATGCTGAACCCCCACGTGGGTCGGGGTGTGTTCGACACTAGCTCTGATTTGGGCTTCTTAGACGTGCTCAAGAAGTAATCAGGGAACCCTGACAGGGTCCGAAACATGGTCTCGATCCTCAAGCGAGGACGCATCTCTCCCTTCATTTCCTGGCACAATGCAACGCCTGCTCTCATCTCTCAACTCCTCTCCTTTCACTCTACAGGTACTTTTTTATGACTCTTTCTAGGTACTGTTTTCCGTTTTCTTGTTTTTCGTTGTTGTATGAGAAAGCTTGAGTTGGAATATATATCAAGAGAACAGTGATTTGGCGGATAAAGGCTGCATTTGATTGTGGGTGTGCTCTAGGCAGAGAGAGATTTTGGTCTTTGCTTGGTTTTGTATAGTATTGGAGAATTGGAAGAGCAAGCTTAGATTTTGGTTTAGTGTTGAAGTCTATAAATTTGTGAAGCACAGTTGAGGCTTGGTGTCTTTGATAATGAGTTGGAAGGAACTTCTTACTTGTAAGAAAATTGTATTCTTAGCCACTCAAGAGAACTGATCGCCTGAGTAGAAAATGGCTCTTCGAATATGTTTGTTTCAGCATTTAACTTGTTAAACACAATACCGTGGGATTAGCAGTGCAAAATGTCTTCTCTTAGAACTTTGGTTTTGGGGGTTGGAGTTGTTATGATTGACTTGTGAAGCTGTGGAATGTTTTCCTTCTACACAGCTGCAATATGTAGGTATTAAGTAGAATGTGGACAACCACCTCAAGTTGAATGTGATTTTCATCTCTGACCTTCCAGAATACTTACAAAGAACTAGTGGAAGCCAATAGGGGAAGTTCTTTGCTGTGGAACTTTCTTGGACCCTTGTTCATGGGACACCGTGCTTCTTGCTGCCGGTAACAAGCTATCTGTTATGAAGCACATACTAGATAGTAGGGGGTAGATCGGATATGCACTAGTGAGGCCACCTGGTCACCATGCTCAGCCTTCTCAAGCCAATGGGTATTGCTTGCTAAACAATGCCGTTCTAGTAGTTCAATTGGCATTGGACTCCTGGTGCAAAAGTGTTGTCATTGTTGATATAGGTGGCACTATTAAAATGGAACAGCAGAGGAGTTTTAGCGGTCTAATGACGTTGTTACCATTTCTCTCCACATGAATCACTGGTCTTGTGGTCCATCTCATCCGCAAAGTGGATGTGTTGATGAGCTTGGTGAAAGCGAACGATATGGGATATAACATGAACATATTGTTGCCAAATGGAACAGGAGATGGGATATAAGTATGCCATGACTGAGCTGGTTGTGCCAACTGTGGAGAGTTTCAAACCCGAAATGGTTGTTCTTGTTGTTGGCCAAAACTCTAGTGTGGTAAGTAGGTCCTCTTTAGTACACTATTCATATTTCATGCTTGTACACTTTCTCCAGTAATTGACGTTGAATTGAAATTGCTAGGTTGGTGTATACTACTGTACAAGTGCGTAGAAATACGCTGTTGGGAGTCATAGAACTACTAACACTAGTCAGTCACATGTAAGTTGAATGTTTGCTTAACTATTTATACGAGCTACACATTTGATAGAGTGGCACTTTACAAGAATCTAATATCCTTTTATCTAGCTTGATTCCTTTCTGGTTAAAGAATCTCTTTCTATTTGCTCAAGAAAGCTAGGAGATTTTCTAAAACTGAAAGTGTGGGATTTCTGCTTCTGGGACAACGTGCTATGGGTTGTGCTGCCTTGCTTACAGCATAGAAGTACTTGATTCTGAGAAATAATCATTCACTTATGATAATCTCATAGTACTGTCAATCTCATATGATGGCTGAGCTATATTTCTCATTTAAGGACGAAAGCTTCCCATTACCAAAATGATGAAGGCTATGACATTACTCTAGAATCCCTGAAAAGCTATTTTTGAAGAAAATTAGCCTTAATTGGAGCACAAATGTGGAATTACCGTTGTTATTGTAAAATGGCCGTATGATCTTGGGATTTGGGATGTGGTATTATTGTACAAACTGTTAATCAGGAGAATGGTACCTTAATCAGTTCAAAGTAATTTCTTCCTGAAGCGGAGACCATTTCTCAGATGAAGATGAGCTCGCCTCTCTCATTCAAGCCGAAACGCTTGATAGTGTGATGAGAGTTTAGGGTCTATGGGACTGCGAAATAAGCATCCTCTGATTTACATGAAAACTGTAGCAGTCGGGTAAGTTCTAGTGGAAGCATAATAAGGCAATGATACTTTAGATGAATCAGCACAAGCTACATCGTCCTAAAAACTAGCGAGAAGTTGATGCGTACTTTTGGAGAAAACTCCTTTGCTGTTTTGAAGTTGACAAAACGTCTCCGTCAATTTAGTTTGAAAACTTTTAGACTCAGGTGTTAAAGTCTGAAGACCTCCAGACTCTGTCATCAAAGTCTGAAGACAGCTAGACTCAAGTTTCAAAGTTTGCCCAAGTTAACAGTCACCAGATAGAAAGAAGAAGTCTTTTACAGATGGGATTATATCTTTGAAGATTCGTTCTATTTGGTTTTTAGAAGATCTTATGACTGGACATAGCTTCAAGATATTCGGTTATTCTTATTGGAATATACTCCGATTTGAATATCTTTTTGAATAGCAAGCAAACTTGGAAGGTTCTACATATGGAAACTCAAGATTCTGATTGTATGGGCGAACATGCTTGACGAACTCTCATCTACATTTAACTGACAACTCAAAGATCACCTTAATTGATTTGATCCAATGGGTAGATTGGAAGAGCTCCTTTGGAAGGTGCCAATGGATATGAAGACACAAGAGAGTATCTAAAGGTGGACATTTCGTTGTTTAGTGTGTGGTTGAAAGAAAATTTTCAAAGTCTGAATCTCTGTAGTTCCTTGTTTTCACATTCTTAGAGTTATATTTGTGTACGAAAGAGAGAAGCATACAGTGAGAATTTATGAAGAAAATAATTGAGACTCTCCTCTAAAGGAAGTCAAGACTATAAACTGTACCAATCTCTTTTGATTCTAGTGAAATCCAGCCAGTGGGCTGTTAACGTGGGAGAGTGGACGTAGGCTTGAATTAAGCCAAACCACTATAAACCTTTGTGTTCAATTTCTCTTACCCTAATCTCCTTATTTTAATTGCTGCTTTATTTATTTGCTTCATAGAGTTATTTAAGAATCTCTTATATAGAATTATAATTCAAAGGGGTTTAAATCTATTAAAGTCTTTCAAAACTTTGTTTACACCTATTCACCCCTTCTAAGTGTGTTTACTAGCCCTTTCAATTGGTATCAGAGCTTGTGTGCTTACTTGTTGAAGTGTTTATATTTCTTAAGCTAAAGATCCATAGCTAGTATTTTGGCTCCAAGATTAGTTGAAGGCCAAAGCAACACCAGACCACCCTATTTTGATGGGAAGGAATATAATGTATGGAAAAACAAGATGAAGGCATTTCTTAGATCGAAAGATCCTCTAGAATGGAATGTAGTTGAAAAAGGAATCGCTCCTAAAGTTACATCATCCACAGGAAAGAAATTGCAGATATTGGAGAAATGTCACAAGCAGAAATAACCAAGAGACAAGCTCTTGATGCTAAAGCCATTTACTCATTATATTGTGCTTTATCTCCTACTGAGTATAACGTAATTTTATCTTGTGAAACAGCCAAAGAAGTTTGGGATAGGTTGCATGGTACTTATGAAGGAACTGATCGAGTTAAAGAAACAAAGATCAACATTTTACTTGGACAGTATGAAGCCTTCAAAATGAAGCCAGGAGACTCCACTATTGACATGTTTAGTCGGTTTACAGAAATTGTAAACGGTCTCGCATATCAGGGATAGCCAATCTCAAGACCAATGAAGGTCAATAAGTTGCTGAGAGAATTCTCTAAAGACTGGAACTATGTAAAGACTTCGATAAGGGAAGCATAGAGGATAATGCCTTTGTCTGTAGATGAATTGATTGGCACACTTCAATCATATGAAGTAGAGCAAATCAATAAAGAAGAAGATCCCAAAGGTATGAAGTCTATTGCTTTAAAATCTAATGATGATTTTGATGAAATAGATTCTGAAGATGATCTGGATGATGAAGAACTAGCACTTATGATAAGGAAGTTCAGAGAGTTAAACAGAAAAGGAAAAAGGTTTAATTGGAAGAAGTGGGGCAATCAAAGATTTCAGAGGAAATCAAATGATGATATTAAAACCAACAAAGAAGTGATTTGCTTTAAATGCAAGATAAAGGGGCACATCATACCCAACTGCCTCCTCCTGAAAAGAAAGAAAGAAAGACAGAGAGATTTAAGAAAGCACTCAAAGCAGAGACTTGGAGCGAGTCAGAATGTGAAGAAAGTGATGAGGATTATGTCAACATATGTCTAATGGCAAAATTAGACTCAGACTCAGACTTAGATTTAGATTCAGACTCAGACTCAGACAGTGAAGTCGAGGTTAGTAATCTAAAAATTCCTCTTAAAGTCTCGAAATACATAGATGAACTTTGTCTTAGCCTCAAAGCTTCTCTTAAAAAGATTTCTGAGTTGAAGAAGGAAAATTCCAAACTGAAGCAACAGGAAATTTCTTGGAGAGAAAAAGTTGAAAATTTAAACAAAAATCTTGCTGATTTAAAAGAAAATACAGATTCCCTTTCAAAAGAAAATATCTTTTTGAAAGAAGACGTATTGAATATCACTAAAAAGTTTTCAATGGGATCTGAAAAGTTGGAAAAGATTCTTTCGATTCAAAGACCTTATTACAATAAATCTGGTTTAGGAATGACATTAGAAATCATTCCTTTAATCGATTTCCCAAAGGTAAAAGAAAGAATTAAATGAAGACCCACAAAAGCCTTTTACAGGAATCATTTTCAAAAAGCTTTTGTAAAACCTATTAGGCGAAGTGCTCTCAAATGTTCAAACAAATGTTCAAACTGTAATAGTTCAGAACATTTTGAGATAGAATGTTCTAAGGTTTGGAAACCTATTAAGAGAGAATGGGCAAAGACTGTGTTTCGTACTAACACTATTGGACCCAAGAAAGTGTGGATACCAAAGAAAACTTGAGTTCCTTATATAATTGCAGGTCACTATCAAGAAGAAGATCAAATGATATTTGGATAGTGGCTGTTCAAGACATATGACAAGAGACTCAACTTGTTTTACAAATCTCTTACAAGTAAAAGGAGGAAAGTTTCTTTTGGTGGAAACAACAGAGGAAAAATTGTTGGATGTGGAACTGTCAAGATTGGAAGTCTCATAATCAACAATATTTCCTTGGTCGAAGGTTTAAATTACAATCTTCTCAGTATTAATCAATTGTGCGACAGAGGATTCAAGATTAATTTTCAAGAAGGCATTTGTTCGGGTATCAGCAAAGATCTTTCACAATCCTTTATTGGACGGAGACATGAAAATATATATCTTCTTGATATCAAGTCTGAAAGCTCTCAGTGCTTAATCTCTATTTAAGATGAGGCAATTCTTTGGCATATAAAGCTTGGTCATGTTAACATGAAGCAAATTGCCAAGATCTCCTCTAAAAAGCTTGTTTGTGGAATTTCTAATTTGTCTCATCAAAAATCTGATCTATGCACACCATATGTGTTGGGAAAATAGGTAAGAAGTTCTTATAAACCATTGAATCAAGTTACTACTAATCGAGTTTTACAGCTTTTGCATATAGACCTTTTTGGACCAACTAGAACTCAAAGCATTGGTGGAAAGAAGTACTGCCTGGTAATAGTAGATGCTATTCTCGTTTTATTTAGATATTCTTCCTTTCAAGTAAGTCTGAAGTATTCCATTACTTATCTAAATTTGCCAAGAAAGTTTAAAATGAAAAAGGTTATACTATTTCAAGTATTCGAACTGACCATGGAAGTGAATTTGAAAACCAAGACTTTGATAAATTCTGTGATGACTCGGGTTTTCAGCATGATTTCTCTTCTCCATATACTACACAACAAAATGGGGTTGTGGAAAGAAAGAATCGTTCTTTGCAGGAAATGGTTAGAACTCTTTTAATTGAGAGTAATATTTCTCATCGTTTTTGGGCTAAAGCAGTATCAACTGCTTGTTATATTATAAACAGAGTTTTCTTAAGGCCAATTTTGGAGAAAACTCCTTATGAGTTATTCAAAGGAAAGAAGCCAATTGTTTCTTATTTTCATGTATTTGGTTGTAAGTGTTTTATCTTAAAGAATGCAAATGATAGAACTGGTAAGTTTGAAGAGAAGTTAGATGAATGAATTTTTCTTGGTTACTCAATTTCAAGCAAAGGATACATAGTTTTCAACAAGAAGACTCAATCAGTGGAAGAATCCATGAATGTAAAGTTTCAAGACTCTATGCAAAATCAATCTGATCAGACTCAACTTGAAGAATCTGAACTTGTTCAAAATGTTGCAAAATCTATATCCCTCGAAGAAGTTCAAACTTTAGAAGTTCAACAGCAGACTGAACCAGAAGCTTCAACTAAAACCGAGGATCAGTGGGAATTCAAAACTACTAGCAACTGGAAACATAAGTCTAGTCATCCCATGGACCTTGTCATTGGCAACATTGATGAAGGGATTTGTACAAGATCTAAAAGGCGTGAAGAGTCTAATGCTTTGGCACTTGTTTCAGAAATTGAACCCAAGACAATAGATGAAGCCTTGATTGATGAAAGCTAGATTGAAGCTATGCAAGAAAAGTTGAGACAGTTCAACATTAATGATGTTTGGGAACTTATTCCTAAACCAAAAGGAAAATCAATTATTGGAACTAAATGAGTTTTCAGGAGCAAGCTGAATGAACAAGGAAAAGTGATTAGAAACAAAGCAAGACTCGTGGCCAAAGGTTACATACAAAAAGAAGTGATTGACTATGATGAGACCTATGCTCCAGTAGCAAGGTTAGAAGCAATTAGATTATTACTTGTTTTTGCTTGTTTAAAAAATTTAAGGTTATTTCAAATGGACGTAAAGAGTGCACTTTTAAATGGATTTATCCAAGAGGAAGTCTATGTGGAATAACCACCTGGATTTGAAAATCCAAGGAAATCAAACTTTGTATTTAAGCTAAAAAATGCATTATATGGATTGAAGCAGGCACCTTGAACATGGTATGAAAGGTTAAGTAATTTTCTAATCCAAAATGGCTTTGTTAAAGGTAAAATAGATACTACTTTATTCATCGAAAGAGAAGGAAAATATTTTATACTTGTTCAAATTTATGTTGATGACATAATATTTGGCTCTCCTAATGAAAATCTTTGCAAGAAATTCTTAAGATGTATGTAGGATAAATTTGAGATGAGCATGATGAGTGAATTAAATTTCTTTCTAGGTTTACAAATCGAACAGTCCAAAGGTGGAATTTTTATTCACCAATAAAAGTATGCAAGAGATCTTATCAAGAAATATGGATTGGAAAATTGTAAAAGGACAGGGACTCCCACGTCAAGTTCCTCAAAGCTGGACAAAGATGAAGAAGGAAAGAGTGTAGACCAGATGCTATATAGAAGTATACTTCGTTCACTTCTTTACCTTACAGCATCTAGACATGACATTTTGTTTAGTGTTTGTGTTTGTGTTAGATTCCAATCAAACCCCAAAGAATCTCACTTAATTGTTGCAAAGTGCATTATCAAATATGTTACAACAACTTTTAAGCTACGTCTATGGTATTCCAAAGGAGGAGACTTCACTTTCCTTGGATATTCAAACGCAGACTTAGCAGGTTTTAAAGTGGATAGAAAGAGTACTTCAGGTACATGCCAACTATTTGGAAACAGGTTAGTATCCTGGTTTTCGAGAAAACAGAGTACCATAGCTCTTTCAACAGCAGAAACAAAATATATAGTACTTGGAAGTTGCTGTTATCAAATTTTGTGGATGCAACAATAACTAAGAGACTTTGGAGTTGAAGATTCTTTCACATAAATCAAATGTGACAACACCAGTGCCATTAATCTTACAAAGAATCCCATTCTTCATTCAAGAACAAAGCACATTGAAATTAAACATCATTTTATTAGAGATCATGTTCAAAATGGAGAAGTGATGATTTAGTTCATTGACTCAAAAAATCAATTGGCAGATATATTCACAAAGCCACTGGAGAAAAGCCATTTTGAGTTTATTCGCACCAGACTAAACATCATAAAGTTTGAAAATGTTCAGACTCTAAGGTAAAGTTTGAAGAAGTTCAGACTTAGACGTAAAGTTTGAAGGGATTCCGACTCAGAGATACGTCTGTAAATTTTTAAATACATAAAATTTGGATCATATTTATTTTTGGTATATTTTTATTTCGAATCGATTCTTGCCTTTTATTTAAATTTTTCTCTAAATTTTTCTCTTCTGATATTTGAATTTATGGCAGTTTTTTTTTTCTTTTTCAAAAAGGCAGTTTTTTGCCTTTTCTTTTACGATGTTTAGTTTACCTATCTTACTATTTATACCTTTGTTTCATCGTCTTAGTTTTTACTCTCACTATTCAAACCCTAGAGCTCAAAACTCCCACTTGCGATCCCCTTTACTCTTGTTTATTCTATAAAAAATTCTTCTTTTTGCGAACAATCTGTGACTTTCTCCCAAAAAGCAAGTATGTCTTCAAGGAAGTCATCGAGGATCGTGGGCAAGGGACCACAGAGGAGGTTTGAGGGTCCTACACATTTTGATCTTACCGAAGAAGAAGAAACTCCTCAACAGGATCAACCAAGTCAACAATCTTCCCAACAACGTCAAGAAGAAGATGTGGTTGAGGACATTGAACTTGTAAGAACTTTAAGACCGAATCTTGCTTACTCTCTTTATCTAAGGCTGAAAAAGGCAGGAACTCCATTGAATTTGATAGATGGATTTTTGAGAGAAAGAGGTTTTAGAAATGAAACGATATTCTTGCGTGAGATGGAGAAGCTCGGAGTGGCATCTAAAAGAACGGCTAAGGAAGCCTTTGAAAATATTCCAAGTGATCCGCAGGTCAGCACCGCGAGTCAACCACAGGGACATGATGACGATGAGAGGCTTTTCACAAACTTTCAACCTAGAATGGGGGGCTGTGAATTTTGTCTCGTAAAGAAGAGGACATCTTTCGTTCTATGGAACACAAAAAGGTTTACTCGAAGTTGTTGAAAAGAGGGGTTATAAACCCTAGAAGTGTTGATTTTGACTTTCTTGCCTCTATTAGAGTAGACCTTCGAGGGAAATTGGCACGTCTCCAATTTGAGGATTTCTGTTCTGATTCCACAATTTCTTACCCCGAACTTACCGCCTACTTCTATTCAAATCCGTCTTTTCTAGATGCGAATAGATTCATTCACTTTCAAGGATAGGGAATATGTGGTGGATGTGAACACTTTGGCAGATTTGATTGGGGTGGAAAGATCGAGTTTCCAACCACTTAAAGTGTCCATTGCTCACACTATTTTGGAGCTGGTTCGAGATAGAAGTGTAGAGGGCAAGATTTCCTACACAAGGATGAGCGCCTCTAATGTCCTGCTCCATAAAGTTGTGATCAATTGCATCAGACTGAAATCAACCTCAAAGACAGATGTCTTGCATACTGAAGCCAAATTGATGTTTACTATCAATGCTAGTGTTCATTTTTCTCTGCCTCACACAATCCTGTTCTATATGTACAAGACTGTGGTAAAAGATAAGGGACAACTCCCTTATTCTTCTCTTGTTACTCGCCTGTTTAGGCACTTCAACATCCATATCCCTGCCCCCCTGTGCTCAACAAGCTCTATTCCTTTGGTGATTGGCCACAAAATGGTCTCAAAAATGCGTTTGAAGGAACTTAATTTGGTGCTACAAAGGATGAAGGAGAAATCTCTTGCCAAGTCTAGACAAGACTCTGCTGTAGAAAAGAGAAAAAGGGAAGGAGCCCATGGTTGCTCCTACTCAGAAAAAAAGAAAAGTCATCTTGCAGGATGAAGTTGATGAGGATGAAGATGTAATGACTCTTGCAACTTTGAAAAATTTGAAGAGTTTTCTCAGCTTTCAGGAAAGGAGAGAAGAGCAAGAGAGGAGAGAAGAGACTGAGAAAAGAGAAGAAGAGAGAAGGGATGAAGAAGAGATAAGAACAGAGGAAGAAGAAGTACAAGAAGAAGAGGAAGAAGAAGGAAGAGAAGAGAAAGAAAGAAAAAGAAGGGGAGGCACAAGAGGAATAAGAAGATTCTCTTGAGCCAACATTTGCCGTTCCATTGTCCAGTAAATCCAATAAAACTGGAAGTGGAGATGCTAGAGCCACTGGAAAACATCACTCTACTACTGCTGATGAGGAAGAACATGGCGAAAAGTTTACTGCTCCATCTACGGGCACACAAATAGGGGGAGTTGTTGAAACAAGAAGTACTTCGTCACCTTTATTCACAAGTGATGTTAGTCGATCAGCTGTAGATTTAGAGGATGTATATGCCTCTCATTTTCCAGAAGCTGAGTTTGAGGCATCCTCTCCAAGTGATGGTGGAAGGACTGGTGAAGATCCATCAAGCTTCAAGACTCCAGGAACATAATCAGTAAGTCCTAGTGCCGGTCATGCTCAATCAACAGATTTTTTAAGACTACTAGATATCTTGTTGGATCTCAGGAAGCAACTTTATGGAATGGAGTATGAAATGAGGGATCTCAAGAAGGCTCTTTTGGCTACCTCAGTGTCTTTGCAAGATCAGATCAACACCCTAAAGATTCAAATTTAGACCAATGTGAAGGGTGCAGATTTACAACCACTGAAGGAATCCATTGCAAGCCTTGAGAAGACCGTTAACTCTTTGGGAGAGTTCCAACTTGTCCGCATTTCCAAGTAGCCTTGATTTCAAACTCTCATTCTCTTTGACTAAACTTTTTATTCTCTACCTTTTTGCTGTGACAAAAAAGAGGAGAAGTGCAGATTTGTTTTGATCTTTTGTTTGGATTGTTGGACTTTGACTTGTTGTTTTAGCTTGTCGTTCGACTTGGATTGCTGTTTGACTACTTTACTTGATTTTAACTTTTGGTACTTGCAGGCTTATGTCATATTATTGAGGATAATCATTTTGCAAGATTAACTTGTTTTTCTGTGGTTGCAGAAGTGATATAACTACTCCTATTTTATTCCTCATAATATATTGTGCATGAGTATTTTTGTAGGTTAAAAAGCTTTCAAATCTGCAGGGAAGTTTTGTCACCATAAAAAATGGGGAGATTGTTTGAGAAAACTCCTTTGTTGTTTTGAAGTTGACAAAACGTCTCTGTCAGTTTAGTCTGAAGACTTCTAGACTCGGGTGTTAAAGTCTGAAGATCTCTCGACTCTGTCATCAAAGTCTGAAGACAGCTAGACTCAAGTTTCAAAGTCTGCACAAGTTGACAGTCACCAGACCGAAAGAATAAGTCTTTTACAAATGAGATCTTATCTTTGAAGATTCGTTCTATTTGGTTTTAGGAAGATCTTATGGCTGGACATAGCTTTAAGATATTCAGTTATTCTTATTGGAATCTACTTCGATTTGAATATCTTTTGAATAGCAAACAAACTTGGAAGGTTCTACTTATGGAAACTCAAGATCTTGATTGTATGGACGAATAGGATTGACGAGCCCTCATCTACTTTTAATCGACAACTCAAAGATCACCTTAATTGATTTGATCCAACGGGTAGACTAGAAGAACTTCTTTGGTGAAATTGGCTAGTGAATCCACCTAGTGGGGGGGTGAATAGGTGATCGCGGAATTCTCTTTGGAATCTTTAATTAAAGAACAATTTAATATAGCTAATGCATCACAAAAGATAGATCATGCAATTATAAAATAAATGAGATAGGGTAAGAGAGAATTCACACGAGGTTTATAGTGGTTCGGTTTATTCCAAGCCTACGTCCACTCTCCACGTTGGCAGCCAATTGGCTGTAGTCACTATGTAGCAAATGAGAGCAGTTACAACTCACGAACTAGACTTCTTCAATAGACAGTCTCTCCTACAGCTTCCTGCTGTTTTTGCACTATATCTAACTCTCTTTGATACACAATATGAACATGAAAAATTTTAGAGATCAAGTGATTTCAGAGATTCTAACATCGAGATTTTTCTACACAGTCTCTCCTTATTTCCGAGCAACACCGATCCACCTTAAATAGCTTCCGTGCCTCCATACCCGTTGGCACTTTCCAAAAATTCATCCAATCAACTCGTTGGATTGAATCAATTTAAGTGATCTCCTTGTCGTCGAAAATGTAAGTAGACAGTAGCTCGTCAATCCTGTTCCCCCATACAATCGGGATCTTGAGTTCCCAAAATTAGATTCTTCCAAAAATAAGCTTGATCTTCGACGGATAAAATCCGAAGAATAAATCTTCCAAGTTCACGATCACAGCCAGAGATATTCCATGGTTAAGATTAGGAAATATAAAATCCAATATCTTACTTTGCTTAACCATAAAAAATAACCTGTGGCCAGCTTGTCAAAATCGCAAACTGTCTTCAGACTTAGATTTGGGTCTTGAAGGTCTTCAGACTGAAACTGGGTCTTGATAGTCTTCAGAGGGAAAAACTTTAGACCGAACTTTGGGTCTTGACTATCTTCAGACGGAAAACCTTTGAGACTTGAAATCTTCAGACTTAACCGACCGAGTCTTGGATTCTTCAGACCTTACTCTCGAGGCTATTTTGTCAACTTCAAAACTCCAAGGGATTTTTTTTTAACAATCTCCCCCTTTTTGATGGTGACAAAACCCTCGGTAGATTTGTGAATTTAAAAACCTACAAGGAATACTCATATATCCTTCGAGGATTATTTTTGCAAAACAGAGTGTTAGTCCAATAACAATTATCCTCATAAATATAATGATCCTGCAATATCAATTCACAAGTCTAAAGATCAAATCATCAAGATAAAGTCATAAAGATTTAACAGTCCAGTCCAAATCTAAATGAAAACAGCAAACGAAATAAAAGTTTAAAACGAATAAAGTGAAATAAAAATCCAACGAAATAGAAAAGAACTTAAAACTTCAAGCTTCAAAAGCTTCAAATCTGCAAACTCTCCCCATTTTTGTCCCATCAAAGAGGTAGAGTGAATAATGGATGGCTTTGAAAAGATTTAAGGCTTTTCAGGAAAACGAACAAGCTGAAACTTGTTGAGCTCCTGTACTGACTTCTCGAGATTTGCAAGAGTTTCCTTCACTGAAACCAACTTTGCACTGGTATGATTTGAATCAACTTGAGCTCTCAGTGCATTGATCTGATATTGCATATTCACGGAAGTGCTCAGCATGGCCCTCTTTAAGTCCCTCAGCTCGTAATCCATTCCAAACACCTGTTTTTTCAGGTCCAACATAACGTCCAACGGTTGTGTGAAAGCGTCGAATTAGCAAGATACTGCACTTGGACCAGCGGATTCGGTTCGGGGTTTGGAAACTGGGAGCATCCTGATTAGCCCTTTCCTTCTCAACTGGTAAGGATTCTTCATGCTCTGGGAAATGAGATGCATAAACCTTTTCAGGATCAGCACCTGACCTACTCACATCACTAAAGTGTAGTGGCGATATAGTCCCCTGTTCTGCAGCGACTCCCCCTGTGTTGATGCCAGTGGGTGGAGTAGAATATTCATCGCCAACATCCATATCAGCACTTGGATATTTCTCGGTCTCTTTCCTAGTTTGAGCAAATGATGGCTCAAATCCTGCAGCCATCTCCTCCTGTATTCTGCTTTCCTCTTCATCTTTCTTCCTTCTTTCTTCTTCTTCTCTTCTCATCTCTTCCTCTTCTTCTTTCCTTCTTCTTTCTTCTTCTTCAGCTTTCCTCTGTCTCTCTTCTGCTTCTCTCTGTTCATCTCTTCTTCTCTCCTCCTCTTCTCTTCTTTTCTCCTCCTTTGCTTTTCTTTTCCTTTCTTCCTCTCTTCTCTTCCTTTCCTCTTCTCTCTTCCTCTGTTTCTCAGCTTCCTTCTCCTCTGCTTCTTTCCTTGCTCTCTCTCCAGCCTCTGTTCTCAAGCTAATAGGGCTTCTCAATCTTGAGAGAGCGGACAAAGTCATGGTGTCATCCTCATCCTCTTCATCTTGCAGGATGATTTTTCTTCGTTTCTTCTCAGCCATGGGCTCTTTGCCCTTTCTCTTTGATGAAACAGTAGGGATCTCCTTCGCAGCTGTCTCCCTCCTCAGCCTTTCCAGTGCAACATTCAGCTCTGGAAGCTTCATCTTCATCACCATCTTTTGCCCAATGAGCATCAGACTTAATTTGGTCAGGCATAAAGGTGCAGGAATTTGTATACCGAAGTGCCTAAAGAATTTGGTGATGATTGATGAATAAGGCAATAGACCCTTATCCTTAACCATTGTCCTGTACATGTGGAAAAGAATAACATGTGGGAGAGAAAAGGGTCTGCCTTTGTTGATGGCAAACATCAGCTTTGCTTATGTTTTGGAGACATCGGTCTTCGAAGTTGTCTTTGGCCGGATGCAGTTGATGACTATTTTGTGCAACGACACATTTGTGGCATTCATCCTAGTATAGGATATCTTGCCTTCAACTGTTCTGTCACGCACAATTTCTAAAGTTGCATAGGCTGTTGAGACTTTGATTGGTTGGAAACTCCTTCTTTCCACACCAATAATGTCAGTCAGCAAGTCAACATCAACTATATAGTCCTTATCCATGAAAAAAAAGGACAACCGATTTGCATCCAAAAAGGACAAGTTTGAGTAAAAGTAAGCCGTGAGTTCAGAGTGGGCCTTTGTCATATCCGTGCAGAAATTCTCTAGTTGTAGCCTAGCAAACTTCCCTCTTAAATTAATCTTCAACGAATCTAGGAAGTCAAAATCCACACTTCTCGGATTGACCACACCCCTCTTTAACAGCTTCACATATACTCGCTCATGCTCCTTCGACCGAAACAAACTTTCCGAAGGACAAACAAAATTAGCAGCCACACCAAATCGCGGCTCAAAGTGAGAGAAAAGTCTTTCATCATCATCTAGGGTCTCAGCAGGAGTATTCTCAAGTGGATTACTCAAAATATTCTCCAGCGCCCTTTGTGTTGTTCCTTTCACAACAACATTCAACCTCTCCATCTCCATCAAAAACAAATACTCGCTTTTGAACCCTCTCTCCTTCAAATATTCCTCAATCGTCTTTAGGCTTACCTTTCCATCCTTAAGCCTTTTGTAAAGATCATAAGCAACATTCGGTTTGAGTGTTCTTACCGGTTTTGCTTCTGTAACCACTTCCTCAAAGTGCTGACTTTCTGCTTCTCGTTGAGGAGAATCTTCTTCCATGAGGTCCACCCTTGTAGGACCTTCTGGTTGTCTCTGTGGTCCCCTGCTGGCGATTCTAGAAGACTTGCGAGACGACATACTTGGAGAGCAAGCAAAGATTCAACTTGTTCGCGAAGAAAAATGGAATCTTTGTGACGAGAAAGGGATGAAACATGAATGGCAAATGGAACCTTTTTAGGGTTTTGAAAGCGAAAGAGTATGAGGATGAATTGCAAAAGAGTAGTTGCGGATGAAAAGTGACGATTCGAGGGTATAAATAGTGAGAGAGAATAACACGGGAATATGAAGCGTTGCCAAAAAGTAAAGATAAAAACTGCTAAAAATAAATCGTAATTTCGAAAAAGAAAACTGCCTTTTTGAAAATATAAACTGTCATAATTGCATGTCAGAACAATGAGTAAGAAGAGATTTCGAAAATTCGAAAAGTAATCAATAAAAACAATATAATCCTGAGAATACGAAGAGATACGAAAAAGAACTTTTAAAAAGAGTCTGACAGATGTTCAGATTTTTACCTCCGAGTCTGAACTCTTTTCAGTCTTTACCTTGAGTCTGAGTGCCATCAGACTTTACGTTGAGTCTGAAACGTCTTCAGACCTTGCATTGAGTCTGGACTGCCTTCAGACCTAGCGTTAAGTTTGATCCTTTCAAGACTTTAATTTCGAGTCTGAACCTCTTCAAATCTTACGATATTCAATCTTGAGCGAATTGATTCGAAGTGAGTCTTTTCCAGGGGCTTTGTGAATATATCGCTAATTGATTCTTTGAGTCTACATGCTGAATTACCACTTCTCCACTTTGAACATGATCTCGAATGAAATGATGCTTGATTTCAATGTGCTTTGCTCTTGAGTGAAGTATTGGATTCTTTGTGAGGTTAATTGCACTTGTGTTGTCACATTTGATTTCTGTACTTATTTCCTCAATTCCAAAGTCTCTCAATTGTTGTTGCATCCATAGGATTTGAGAGTAGCAGCTTCCAAGAGCTATCTATTCTGCTTCAGCGGTTGAAAGAGCCACGGTACCTTGTTTTCTTGAGAACCAAGACATCATCCTATTTCCCAATAGTTGACAAGTACCTGTAGTGCTTTTTCTATCCACTCTACAACCAGCAAGGTCAGCATCAGAATATTCAAGGAGAGTAAAATCTCCTTATTTGGAATACCACAGACCTAGTTTAGATGTAGTTGCAACATATTTAATAATGCGCTTAGCAGCCGTCATATGAGATTCTTTAAGATCAGATTGAAATCTAGCACATATGCAAACACTAAATAAAATATCAAGTTTAGAAGCTGTAAGGTAAATAAGTGACTCAATTATACTCCTGTATAGTTTTTGGTCTACACTATTTCCTTGTTCATCTTTATCCAGCTTTAATGAACTTGACATAGGAGTTTCTGTTTTCTTGCAATTCTCCATTCCAAACTTCTTAATAAGGTCTTTTGCATACTTCTCTTGATGGATAAAAGTTCCTTCACTTGAATGGTTGACTTGAAGTCCCAAAAAGAAGTTTAGTTTTCCCATCATGCTCATCTCAAATTCATTCTGCATACACTTTGAAAAATTCTTGCAAAGCTTTTCATTAGAAGAACCAAAAATTATATCATCAACATAAATTTGAACAAGTATGAAATCCTTGCCTTCTCTTTTTATAAATAAAGTAGTATCTACTTTACCTTTGAAGAAGCCATTTTGAATTAAGAAGTTGCTTAACCTTTCATACCATGCTCAAGGTGCCTGTTTTAATCCATATAAAGCTTTCTTCAATTTGAAAACATGGTTTGGACTTCTAGGATCTTCAAATCCTGGTGGTTGTTCCACATAGACTTCTTCTTGGATAATTCCATTTAGGAATGCACTTTTCACGTCCATTTGAAATAACCTGAAATTATTAAAACAAGCAAAAGCAAGAAGTAATCTTATAGCTTCTAACCTTGCCACCGGAGCATAGGTTTCATCATAGTCGATGCCTTCTTCTTGTGTGAAACCTTTTGCTACAAGACTTGCTTTGTTCCTTACCACTTTTCCTTGTTGATCAAGCTTGTTCCTGAAAACCCATTTGGTACCAATAATTGATTTACCTTTTGGTTTAGGAACTAGCTCCCAAACATTGTTGATTTTGAATTGATTCAATTCCTCTTGCATTGCTTCAATCCAGCTTTCATCTTTCAATGCATCTTGTATATTTTTAGGTTCGATCTCAGAAATGAGTGCAAGAGCACTAGATTCTTCACGCCTTTTAGATCTTGTATGAACTCCTTCATTAATATTGCCAATAATGAGATCTGCAGGGTGACTTGATTTCTGCTTCCAATTTGTAGTTGGTTTGTCAGTTTGATGAAGCTCTTCTTCAGTTGGAACTACTGAATTGGTTTGTGGCTGAGTGTCTGAGGCTTGATTTTCTTCAAGAGAATTTGTGGACACTTGGCCAGACTCACAATCTTCAGGTTGAGTCCGATTTTGTATTGAGTCTTCAAACTTCACATTCATGGATTCTTCCACAGTTTGAGTTCGTTTGTTGAAGACTCTGAAAGCTTTGCTTGTCATAGAATAGCCAAGGAAGATTCCTTCATCTGATTTTTCTTCAAACTTACTAATTCGATCACTTGAATTCTTTAGGATAAAACATTTACAACCAAATACATGAAAATATGAAACAATTGGTTTCTTACCTTTGAGCAATTCATAGGGTGTCTTTTCTAATATAGGTCTTAAAAAGATTCTATTTATGATATAGCAAGCAGTAGAAGTAGGTTCAGCCAAAAAATGAGGCGAAATATTACTTTCAATCAAAAGAGTTCTTGTCATTTCTTGCAAGGAACGATTTTTCCTTTCTACAACTCCATTTTGTTGTGGAGTGTATGGGGATGAAAAATTATGTTGAATACCATAGTCATCATAGTATTTAGCAAAATCATGATTTTCAATTTCTCCACCATGGTCAGTTCTAATACTTGAAATTGCATAACCTTTTTCAATTTGGATTTTCTTTGCAAACTTAGTAAAATAAGTCAATGCATCGATTTATTTGCAAGAAAGAATACCCAAGTAAAACGAGAATAATCATCAACTATAACCAAACAATATCTTTTACCTCCAATACTTTGAATTCTTGTTGGCCCGAATAAATCCATGTGTAATAGTTGCAAAACACGATTAGTGGATACTTGATTTATAGACTTATAGGAATTTCTAACCTGTTTTCCAAGTACACAAGGAGTGCATAGATCATGCTTTTGATACTTGAGATTAGGAAGTCCCCGAACAAGCTTTTTGGATGAAACTTTTACAATTTGCTTCAAATTGACATGTCCAAGCTTCCTATGCCAAAGATTGGCTTCATCTTGAATTGATATCAAGCATTGTGGACTGTCAGACTTTACATCCAGCAGATAAATGTTTCCATGTCTTCTTCCAGTAAAGGATTGTGAGGGATCTTTGCTTGTTCCAACATGTGTCTTCTTGAAAGTTGATTTTGTATCCAAAGATCGCATAGTTGACTAATACTCAATAGATTGTAGTTCAATCCTTCAACAAGAGAGATATTGTTGATTGTGAGGTTTCCTATCTTCACGCTTCCTCTACCAATAATTTTTCCTTTGTTGTTGCCACCGAAAGAAACATTTCCTCCTTTTACATGAGAGAGTTTTGTAAAACAATTTGAGTCTCTCGTCATGTGTCTTGAACAGCCACTATCCAAATACCACTTGATTTTCTTCTTGATAGTGACCTTGGTACCGCTGTTTGAGTCTGAGTCTGAATCTGAGTCTGAGTCTGAGCTTGAATCTGAGTCTGAGTCTGAATTTGCCATAAGACAAATATTTGCATATTCTTCATCACTATTTTCACATTCAGTATCACTCCAAGTTTCAGCTTTGAGTGCTTTCTTGAATCTTTCAGATTTTCCTTTCTTTTTCTTCAATAAGGGGCAGTTGAGTCTAATGTGTCCCTTCTTCTTGCATTCAAAGCAAACAACCTTCTTGCTAGTATCTTCTTCTTCATTTGATTTCTTTTGAAATCTCTGATTGTTTTGTTTCTTTCCGTTGAACCTTCTGCCTTTTCTATTTAACTTTCGAACTTTCTAATCGAAGTGCCAACTCCTCATCATCCAAGTCTTCTTCGAATCGTAGCATCAGAATCATCATTAGATTTTAAAGCAATTGACTTCTTACCTTTTGTGTCAAATTCCTCATTGAATTGCTCGACTTCATAAGATTGAAGTGTGTCGACCAATTCATCTACTGAAAGAGGCATGATCCTTTGTGTTTCTCTTATGGATGTCTTGACGTGATTCCAATCTTTGGAAAGTCCTCTCAATAGTTTATTGACCTTCATAGATCCTGAGATTGGCTGTCCTTGGTATGCCAAGCCGTTTACAATTTATGTAAATCGACTGAACATATCCATGATGGATTCTCCTGGCTTCATTTTGAAGGCTTCATATTGATCAAGAAGGATATTGATCTTGGTTTCTTTGACTTGATCTGTTCCTTCATAGGTGACGTGCAATCTATCCCAAACTTCTTTGGCTGTTTCACAAGATGAAATTCTATTATATTCAGTAGGAGATAATGCACAATATAGAGAGTAGATAGTCTTTGCATCAAGGGCTTGTCTCTTTGAGATATCGGTGTGCGTCGCTCCCACTCCATCAGGTAATTCTTTCCCTGTGATTGATGCAACTTTAGGAGCAATTTCATTCTCCACTACATCCCATTCCATAGGATCTTTGGATCTTAGGAATGCCTTCATCTTGTTTTTCTATACGTTGTACTCTTTTCCATCGAAGTAGGGTGGTCTGGTATTGCTTTGCCCTTCAATTATACCTAGAGCCAAAACACTAGCCATAGATCTTTTGCTTTAGAAATAATAAACACTTCCAATAAATAAGCAACCGAGCTCTGATACCAATTGAAATTGGCTAGTGAATCCACCTAAAGGGGGGTGAATAGGTGATCGCGGAATTCTCTTTGGAATCTTTAATTAAAGAATAATTTAATATAGCTAATGCATCACAAAAGATAGATCATGCAATTATAAAATAAATGAGATAGGGTAAGAGAGAATTGACACGAGGTTTATAGTGGTTCGGCTTATTCCAAGCCTACGTCCACTCTCCACGCTAGCAGCCAACTGGCTGTAGTCACTATGTAGCAAATGAGAGCAGTTACAACTCATGAACTAGACTTCTTCAATAGACAGTCTCTCCTACAACTTCCTGCTGTTTTTGCACTATATCTAACTCTCTTTGATACACAATATGAACATGAAAGATTTTAGAGATCAAGTGATTTCAGAGATTCTAACATCGAGATTTTTCTACAGTCTCTCCTTATTTCCGAGCAACACCGATCCACCTTAAATAGCTTCCGTGCCTCCATACCCGTTGGCACTTTCCAAAAATTCATCCAATCAACCCGTTGGACTGAATCAATTTAAGTGATCTCCTTGTCGTCGAAAATGTAATTTGACAGCAGCTCGTCAATCCTGTTCGCCCATACAATCAGGATCTTGAATTCCCAAAATTAGATTCTTCCAAAAATAAGCTTGATCTTCGACAGATAAAATCCGAAGAATAAATCTTCCAAGTTCACGATCACAGCTAGAGATATTCCATGGTTAAGATTAGGAAATATAAAATCCAATATCTTACTTTCCTTAACCATAAAAAATAACCTGTGGCTAGCTTGTCAAAATCGCAAACTGTCTTTAGACTTAGATTTGGGTCTTGAAGGTCTTCAGACTGAAACTGAGTCTTGATAGTCTTCAGACGGAAAAACTTCAGACCGAACTTTGGGTCTTGACTGTCTTCAGACGGAAAACCTTTGAGACTTGAAATCTTCAGACTTAACCGACTGAGTCTTGGATTCTTCAGACCTTACTCTCGAGGCTGTTTTGTCAACTTCAAAACTCCAAGGGATTTTTCTTCAACATTTGGAAGGTGCCAACGGATATGAAGGCACAAAGAAGTATTTAAAGGTGGACTTTTCGTTGTTTGGTGTGTGACTGAAAGAAAAATTTTGAAGTCTGAATCTCTGTAGTTCCTTACTTTCACATTCTTAGAGCTATATTTGTGTACGAAAGAGAGAAGCATACAGTGAGAATATGTGAAGAGAATAGTTAAGACTCCTCTAAAGGAAGTCAAGACTACAAGCTGTACCAATCTTTTTTTATTTTAGTGAAATCCAGTCGGTGGGCTGTTAGCGTGGGAGAGTGGACATAGGCTTGGATTAGGCCGAACCACTATAAACCTTTGTGTTCAATTTCTCTTACCCTGATCTTCTTATTTTAATTGCTGCTTTATTTATTTGCTTCATAGAGTTATTTAAGAATCTCTTATATTCAGAATTATAATTCAAAGGGCTTTAAATCTATTAAAGTCTTTCAAAACTTTATTTACACCTATTCACCCCCCTCTAGGTGCGTTTACTAGCCTTTTTACGTACAAATGCCAAACTTGGTGATATTTTTGTTTGTAATCATTGAAGCTCATTTTTCACCCATCCTCTCACTAGACGCACAATCCACGAATTATGAAGGTGGAAAACTAAGGAGTAGGATGTGCTTATTGGAGTTCATCCTCTACACCAAAGTTGAGTGTAAAAAAACTTTCTTGATTAAGTTTTATTGGATAGCTACCCGAACCAAGGCATTTGCCTTAGAATTTAAAAGGACATTTGTCCATACGATAATCTTTTACATGCCATGGTTTTACCAGAATCTATTACATGTAGATAATTATTGTCTTCCACACTGGAGTTCGATACAAATGGAAGGCAGTGCTTGACAATGGATGGATACCGGGCGATTGGTTGAACAATTCGCAGCCTCACGGATAGGCACAGTGGAGGCTGCATTCTCATCGTCCAAGAAGGTGGATATCATGTTACCTACTCAGCTTATTGCCTTCGCACCACAGCTGGAAGGCTTTCTTGATCTTCCAGATCCGTTATCAGCTGATCCAGTCGCTTATTACCCAGAAGATGAGGCTTTTCTTGGTACCTTATAGATAAGGTAAATTCTTTTCAAGGAATAGCGATAGGAGATGATGCACTTTAGCTTCACTTTATTGGTACAGTGTCTCCAAATCCACTTTGGACATTTGTCCTGGTAGGACTTGATTTTCAGATTTTCTTTTCTGGGTGAGAATTTGTGAATATCAAAACTAATGAGATTTTCCTTTCCAAGGGAGACTAAAATTGCTTATACGATATGACAGAGCCTCCTCAAATATCTTTCACATTGTTAAATGAGTTGTATAGAAGCACCATGTGCCTGGCCAAAAAAGGCAAAATGATGGTGTTTGTGGCGCTTGTCAAACCTGGAGGCATATGCTTTGGATTAAGATATTATAAATCATAAAGAAACTCATATATAAAAAGAAAGAATTGATGAAGAAAAAGATGAGTTATACTCCAAGTAAATGCCATGATCAAGCCCCATCATCAGATTCTGTATTTTCTTAAGCATTGAGAGGGGATGTGGTCGAGTTATGATGGCCTAGCCTGCTTATCACTATTCAAAGGGAAAGCGAAGTATTCAACATTGGAATTATAATGGTCGGACCTTCAAGATCCCGCACTGAAAGCCTCTGCTTCCACTTTAAGAAATTATAGATATCCTACCTAAAAAAAAAACACACACACACACACACTTTTTAAAAGTGGGACACAAGGGTATCTTTACAAAAGTAATTACAATTTAGAAGTGCGTGTAGGAGAGATGGTTAAAGACGATTTGAAGTAGAGAGATTTCGGAAAGTTTTATAAAGTAAGGTGGGCTAAGGATATAGGAGTCTTTGGACCTTTGGAAGCACCTAGTGATGCTTCCTCCGGTTGGAAGAACTTATTCTAACTTTGAAGCATTATTACATCTATGTCAAAACGTTGTCATATCTATGTCGAAGCGATAAGTTTGGAGATGGTAATTCAATATTGTGTGGCATGATAACTAGCATCCAATTGTTTTTCGGTTGGAAGATTTCTTCTAATGATTTTGCACAATGATGCTTCCCATGATGATTCAATGAGAAAATCGTCCAAAGAGTCTTAAATATATTGGACTTTTGTCAATTTATTTTTCAAAATTTCAAATTTTGCCAATTGAATGCAAACATTTTCACATTTTGTCAATTAAGTCTATCTGGTCAATTTTATCTGAAATGGACAATTTTAATAATATTTTAATTTTTTCAATTTATTATTTTTCTTTATCCATTTTTTCTATTTCTTTTCTTTCTATGTTGTCTCCTCTCTTTCTCCTCCAGCTAGTCCTCAAGACTTGGCGACCAACTAGAGGCAAGGGTCGGTGAGGTCACTGGCAAGGGTGAGCCTCACCTGCCCTTGGCAAGGTTGAGCCTCGTCCAGTGATGGCAAAGACGACCTCCTTTGGCGAGGCTCTTGCCCAGTCACTGGCAAGGCTCGCTCTCACCAAACCATTGGCAAGGCTTGCTTGAGGGCAGTGAGGTTAACCTTGTTTATGCTAGCCTTTGGTTGAAAATCAGGTGTTGCCAAGGCCAACGTTCGGCTAAAGGAGGGAAAAAAAAGGGGAAAAAAAGGCAAAAATTGAAATTGAAAAGAATAAATAAATAAAATTATTAAACTATTATTGAACATTTTTCATGTTGGCACTAGTTATGCCATGTAGAACGGTTAGTATCTATGTTAATGATTTACGAATAGATTTAATTGACAAAATATGAAAATATTTAGGTTACAATTGGCAAAATTGAAAGCTAAGACTGAATTAACAAAAGTATAATAGGTTTAAGATTTTTTGGACAAATTTTGCATGAGTCAATTATTGTTGTCTATCAATTACTAGGATTCACTCTAGTGGCCACCCTTCCAACATGGAAGAGGGAGGTGGGGGGTTCAAATCCCCACCTTCTCAGGAGGGTTGGGATGGGGACGCGTAAGTTTCAGGAGTGGGTTTCGACTCCCACGCCCTGCAAGAGGCAGAGCAAAAGTCTGAGAGTGAGTGTAGAATAGGAATAGAGTAGGACTAATCAAAAAAAAAAAAAAATTATTGTTGTCTATCTCAAACATAAAATTGGAATTTGCATCATGCCAAGTCCGATTACTAGGTGCAATCACAAACCTTAAGCGAGTTTGATGCTTTAGCGTAATCATGATTCTCAAGACCATTTTTAAATGTATCCTTGGCTTAGATAATCAGGGTTTAAGTAGGTAAGTGATTGAGATGCCAATTTAGTCATATGTCAATAAATGACCTTACAAGATAATCTGGTTTAGCCCAACTATAACCTAAGTTTTTGTTCTCTCTCTCTCTTTTATTTTTTGCGTGGTTGCTTGTGCTTAAGTATATGCTCGAGATAGAACCTGAAAAATGGAATCTATGTTGCTTCAACTGATGGTCCTCCCCTCTCTTCTATGTGAGGTATGCCTTGAGGACATAAAGATGTATACTATCTTCTGGGATTAGATGAAGCAGTAGGAAATTTACTCCTTCCTGTCTGTTTATCAAGTTATGGTTTGTGCTTGTACATATCACTTGCTGCCCTTTTCCCTTGATGAATAGACTGATTAGGAGAGCTTATTAGTCAAATACACGCGAACGGCACATAATGGCCGAAGTGCTCATGCAGCCCAGCAAGCCAGCTCCAAAAGGCTAGTCTTTGGAATTGCGAAGCGAGGGTTATAGGCAACTTGAACCCTGCATCTATATAACATACATGCAAGTGGGAGAGGAAGAAAAGAAGCCAAACCATTGTGCACCATCCGATTGATTTATCAATCTTTAAGTTCATGAATCCATCGCCTTAATGTAATAAGGTATTAAAAAGCAACTTTAATTTAAATATTGTTTGGAAATGATTAATTTTATGAAGGGAAAAAACCACAAAAAATCCCAAACTTTGCCCCAAGTGACACATTTACCCCGAACTTTTTTGCGCCGTGAAAAACCCCAAACTTTCAAACCGTGACACATTTACCCCAAACTTTTTTTTTTTTTGCGACACCAAAATCCTAAACTTTCCAAGTGTGACACATCTACCCCAAAATTGAAGGGCATTTTGGTCTTTTCATTTTTAAAATTTTTTTTCATTTTTTTTCCTTCTTCCCTCTGCCGGCCATGGTGGAGCCGGCGGAGGGAAGCCGGCTCCGGCGAGGGTCGCCCTCGCCGGCATGGGGCGAGGGCAACCCTCGCCGGCATCGGGCGAGCCGGCGCCGGCTTCCCTCCGCCGGCTCCGCCATGGCCGGCGGAGGGAAGAAAAAGAAGAAAAAAAGAAAAAAGAAAAAAGAAAAACTAAAAAGACAAAAATGCCCTTATGGGGTAAATGTGTCACGATTGGAAAGTTTGGGGTTTTTCACGGCACAAAAAAAGTTCGGGGTAAATGTGTCACTCGGGCAAAGTTTGTGATTTTTCGTGGTTTTTTCCCTTTTATAAAGGACTTTTGCTATTTTTTTCAAAAAAAAAAAAAAAAAAAAAACCTCAAACCATTGCTGACAAGTCAAATCTAGCACCAATCATCCTTGCGACCTCAAGCAGTCTCGCTTGAGGTCACCAGCCACCAGATCTTGCCTCGCTAGCGAAGCCGCATGATGAGGGCATTTTGGAAATTCTAAATGTTTTTTTTTTTTTTTGGGTCAGTTTTATTCTATTCCCACTCTAACTCTCACTTTCAGACTTTTGCCATACTTTCTTGCAGGGCGTGGGAATCGAAACCTACTCCTGAAACTAAATCGTCCTCACCCCAACCCCCTTGAGAAGGTGGGGATTCGAATCCCCACCTCTCCATTTCAAATTGGAAGGGTGGACACTAGAGCAAACTCCAATAGTTAATTCTGAAAGTTTGGTGAGAGCAAATTTAGAAAGAACACATTAGCGTTCAAGAAATATTAAAGTCCAAAGCTCCTAGGGACTTGCCTAGGGCTAAATGAGAACTTTGAAAATGCAAGCAGTTTCCCAAAATACTTCTAAAGAATTTGCCAAATGGCTTGACTTTTGCCCGTAGTCTTTTAGAGTAGAGACCATTGGCTAAGTGGTTGCGAAACGCAGCTTGATCTAGTAGTGGCACCATAAACGAATCAAAGTGATCAAACACAGTTCAGTCGACATGGGAACATGATTCGAAAGGGTTTGTGTTGCATGTGGGGGGTGCTTGGTTCACTAACTCTCCTATCCATCAAGATAGAAAAAGCTGTGATAGAACTTATCATCACCAATAGTTCGACGTCAACATGGGATTTTTATTTTTGATCGCTAGCTAATGTACTTTTGGGAGTTAATATACGATTTGTGCAAGACCAATAAGATGAAATTATACTCATAAGAGACCGGGAATGAAACTATTCTTGGGAAAGTACTGAAGTGAGTAGCTTAAAATTAGACAACATCCATGTTGATTTGATTTGATATGATATGATCTCTCTCGCGTGCTCCAATGCTTTTATATTCGGATGCATTTGATCCTTGCTTTTTGCTTTTTCTTGGCGAAAGAAAGTAAAGTCGAGAACAGTTCATATTTTGAGACTACAAATGGAAAGCCTTTAAGCTCAGTAGAAAGAGAGCATATTCCCTTCAAATCCTGCCAAGTTTGAGCAATGATTTTGAATTTTTTTTTATTAATTTCCAATATGAGTCAAATACATTATTTATTCATTTTATTCTTCAAAAAAAAAAAAAGGAAGTTGACCCTTTGACTGTTTTGACGATTGCCGTCGGTCCAATTCATTGTACAATAATGTCTGGATTATTGCAAAGAGGTCCATTTTTGACTTATAATTTGTTTATCGGCTTACGCTCTTCTCGTTCTTTTGAATGAATCACCGTCATATCCTTCTGGAAACTTCTATATTATACTAAGCTAATGGACTTCAAAGCTCTTATCATGTACTCCTTCAAAATCTACTTTCATACGGAGTACTTATCTAAATCCCATCCAACACGAACTGAGTCAATTATAACCGTTCACATCGGTGGATTTGACATGGTCTAGCACCAGGCAGGATTGGTTCTGAACCACATGATCTGCTTCATCATGGACCAAGTTGATTCGACAGGTTAATACTCTTGAAACTCATGCATTATGTAGATAAAAACTTCACAATCCTGAAAATCGGTCCTAGTGGTTCGAGGGTGTATGGGGGCAAAAATCAAAAGTTCAGCTTCAATGCGTGGCGCATAATTTGAGGTGCTGACCATCCTAGCTAAGCAAATCAGATTGCAGGATATGTTTCACGTTCCCTGGTCCAAGGCGATGTGCATTAATTAAAATGCACGACCCTTGAATTCGCGTACAATGTCAAGGCGAACGACTACAATTTCAATCATCATTCGTTAACAAAGCCTTTCGTTCTCCTAACCGGGCATGGTTTTTCTTGGATCATTAAGGTTTGCTACGTCAACTTTGGTACTTTCGCTAGCAATTTTATTCGAATGTGTCCCTTATGGCCATTAAACTTCATTGCATGCGAGCCCCGATGGACAGAACGTTCGGAATGTCATGTGGATGAGGATACACGTGTAGATTGTTCTCACTTGTTTAGTTGCATCTAGAAAGAATGAATTTCTAGAATTTCGATCTCCAATCAAGCCTTTTGATATTTCAAAATAAATATGAGCTTAGTTTAAGTTCAAAAATATTTCGTGAAGAACATTATTGTTATCCATAGCACCCTCTTGTTGATATATTGAGGGGAGCAGGTATTATTACGCGTGAAAGTTCTAGATTCAATACCTAATTTTTTTTGGGTGCATTATGGTTAGACTAGAAATCATTTATTATAGGGACGAAGGGTTTATTATTAAAAATATTATTAGGGTCGAAATTGAAAATATTAAAAGCACCAACTATCTCAAAATCATTTAATGTGAAAATAGAATCCGGTCACTTCACAAAAATGAAACACCTGTTGTAACTCTCTTTTTCCATAATATAGATAATTTTAATCCAAGCGCATCAACTTTAAATAAACCAACAAGGTTTGAAAGTCTCCCACGACCAATGTTTTATTATTCACTACGAAAATTATCGGGTTGTGGTTCATACTGCCTATTGATAGGATGAAACGGGAGTCCTCTATTAGACATAGCCATAATTTAAATGCAAACCAGGATAAAAATTTCGTGTCTCAATTTATTTTCTGGCTTTTATTCTCGATTTCCTAGTGATTGTGTATTGAATCTTAACAAAATCAGGTACACAACTGAAATTAGAGTACATATTAAGAGTTAAAAAGAAAGAAACAATATAAAATTACTCGTGCTCATTTTCTTGACGAATATATCAAGTTATCTTTTTTTGCTTCATGTTTTTTTTTTTTTTTTTTTTATTCCAAGAACGCGAGCTTGTGTACCATTTCCAATATTTTGTGAATGGACACAAAATTGCCCATGTGACAATAATCCCAAGAAAGAACCTTGACTTATGACATAGTCATAGCTTATGGCATCAATGTCGCACTTGTTCCATTATAACTTAGGACAATATACGCGGCAAGAAAGTCCCCGGTTGCTCTAGGACAAGGAAGAAACAGCCACGGAGGGGATTAAAAATTGATGGTGATGAACCTTATTAGACTTTTTTGTTCAGCCCGATGACCTTAAGCTCTATTTATTTTGTGAAAAAATAAATAATCTAAAAAATATTTCCCTAAGAACGATTGTTTTTATCACTCGAAATAATTAACCAACAGAAAAATATTTTTACTAAATATTTTCATGAATAATAAAGAATATTTTCCGTTCATTCATTGTTATAATTAATGAAATATGTTTTCATTAATATTTAATAAACACTAATTCGTCTTCCTTCGAGCAACTGTGGGCTGCTCTTAATGGGAAACACTCAGCATAGCTTGGATTTAAAAATAACCCACCAAGTACCACCTCCTCAGAAATTTCCTCGTTGTACTTCCATCGTGCAACTTATAAGACCAAAGTGACGGTATTGCCATCTCGATATGCTTTCCTTCTCTATAAATAGAAGACCCTGTAAACCCCCCCTCTTCACGTCCAAGGCATTTTCTGACTTCACTTCCATCACAAGAGCAACCTCTCTCTCTCTCTCCTTTTGCTCTCTACTCTGCCCGAAAAAGGGAGAAGATCACTTCTCTCTTTTTTTACATGCAAGTTTGTGTTCATCCATTGAGCCATGGAGTGCATGGAAATGGGTGTTGCCTCAAGTCAGGAGAGAGCCGGAGTCCCCGCTCGCGCATGGAGGTGGGTGATGGGCTTGCCCAGAAGCTTGATGGCGAAGGCGGCGGAGCTGGCCAAGAAGGCGACAAAACTCTGGCAAGATGACCCGAGACGAATCACTCATTCAGTCAAAGTAGGGTTTGCGCTTTCCTTAGTGTCGTTGACCTATTACTGCCAGCCGCTCTACAACAGCTTCGGCGTCTACGCAATGTGGGCCGTCATGACTGTGGTGGTTGTCTTTGAATTCTACGTCGGTAAATTTATAGTAAACCCGCCGTCGGTGCTCAGTCGGTCTCTCTGTTTCTTGAGCCACGATCGGCTGTATTCGGTGTAAATTCTACCATAAATATATATATATATATATATATATATATATATATTTCTTTTATTTACTGAGAGAACATTTTCAGGGGCCACTCTAAGTAAAGGGTTGAATAGAGGACTTGCTACATTGGTTGCCGGTGCACTTGGTGTTGGCGCTCATCACTTGGCAAGTCTCTCAGGAAAAACCGGCGAGCCCATAATGCTTGGTTTTTTCGTCTTTCTTCAAGGTAAAAATTTAGTGACATCTTAAAAAGAGAATTAGAATAGCACTCAGGAAATGAGGCATAACAGTATTTGATCCCGTTGAACTGAATCAGTGATTAATATATTGTTCCAAAATGCAGCCACCGGTTCGACGTTCATGAGGTTCTTCCCGCGAATCAAGGCGAAGTACGACTACGGGATGCTGATATTCATACTGACATTCGCGCTGGTGTCGGTGTCGGGCTTCCGAGAGGACGAGATACTGGAGTTTGCGCACAAGCGGCTCTCCACTGTCGTCATCGGTGGCTCCGCCTGCCTGATCATCTCCGTCATCGTGTGTCCCGTCTGGGCCGGCGAAGACCTCCACTGCCTCATTGCTCTTAACATGGAAGAGCTTGCCAACTTCTTGGAAGGTACACACTATCGCGACCAAATTTTCGGGTGAATCACCTAGGATTTGGCCAATGGATTATTAAGCCTAAACTTAACTCGGGCTCTCCCATGCCCATACCAATTCGCGACTTTAGGTTTGAACTCTTAACATGCAAATGATTTTCAACTAGGAGTCGCCACTAATCTATTTTTGGTGGGTCGATTAGAAACCCAAGTAAAGTAATTGGAGACTTACTTTACTCCTGCGAACCAGAGATCCTAGATACGCGGACTTGGTTACGCTAGATTCCTCTAACGCCATTTCGGTGCCATTCTTTTATTTTGAAAAAATGTTTAGCAGGCAGCTTGAATTGATTTTAATTTATCTCCCTAACATGTGAGGTAATCATGCGGGCGCGCAATCCACCAATTTAACACCCAATAAAGCAGTAAATAAGTTGCAGGACTTACCTCATAGCAACAAAAGCATTTGCATTGTTAGATCAGAATTCACATCATCAACCCTAGATATGATTTCTAATTAACACGCAATTTTTTGTTTTCACTTTGTTTAATGGGAACTTAATCTATATGCAATGCATACTAATAATCTAATATGACATGGCAACATGACCTAAATTACATGACATGGCAAAATGATCTAAACTATATGACATGAATAGATTAAATCATAAAGAAATTAAATGCAATCTAAATGATCTAATTCTATTGACTGGCAATTTCTAATTAAATGGGCCTAAAAACTAAATGATGTGCATTTTCAAATAATCTAATCCTAAATGACATGTTCATGACACTTTTTATTTTTTTCTTTTTTCCTTGAAATTGCAATTTATCCTAAAAAATGGAAGTAACTTATCCTAAGACTTTTTTGGATTTTTTTATGAAATTTGCAATTAGGTCAATGTGAAAATTACCTATCTAGGTTAAGATCCCATTTAATTTATATTAGGAGCTAAGTTGAGCCAAAATCCTAATTTAAACTAAAATATTATCTTAACTTAGCAATATCTAACCTATGATGCAATCTATCTAAAAATCAATTTAAACTTAAAATGAAACATGCGATTTTACCCTAATATGTAATGACGTACCAAATATACCCTAATTCTACATGACATATGCATGATGATTTTTGTTGTTTTTTTTTTTTATTAATTTCGAATTAAAAATTGTCCAATAATTAAACATGCAACTTAAATTAAACAAAAACTAACATCCTAAATGAATGCATCTTTTTTGGATTTTTATTTAAGGAATTCGAAATAAATAAATTTCCTATTCTAGACATGCAATTAAATGAAGGCATCAACAACACGGTACCAAATCAAGCAAGATATCATCCATGTCCATTTAATCTTGGGAAATAAATTGACGAATTGTATCTCGCGCATGAGATCGGATTGGCCAACTTTTAAATAAAATCATGAATCGTATCTCGAGCGTGAGATCGGATTGGTGATTTTTCCGTACGATTGCGGGTTGTATTTCAAGCGTGAAATCGGACCGTCAATCATATGTATGTTGCGAAATTAGGAAGATTTCCCAATTTAAAAGGCTATTCGATATTTTGTGGATATGATGGTATCATTCAAATATTCAAAGAAATATTGCGATATTACGAATTAGGCAGTGACATATATGAAAATCAGATTAATTGAAAGTTTTACCTAATTCACGATGTCACGCGGGTGACGCTTCCAAATTCGGACGGATGATGGTGGCATCGGCAATGGCTCTTGGGCGAATGCTTGAGGCGCTCGATGGTGCTTCTCGACCATGGGGCTGTCTCTTGACGGGTCCTTAATGACGGGTGGTTCACGGTGATGCTGGCCGATGGGTCTCTCGGTGGTGCTTACGATCAACAAACCTACAAAATAGAAAATTCACGGAATGCTTGGTTCGGGGATGAGCTCAACGGGATGGTAGCTTGTCTTGACGTTGGATCAAAGGATGATGTCGGAGCAGCTCACGTTGAGGCTTCACGGCTCAGCATGGCAGGGCAACAACGAGTCAATGAACTCGCCAGGGACTCCACGACTAATGATATTAAAGGAATGCCCTCATAAAATATAATAAACAATGCCTTGGTTAATTCCTGCGATTCATTTATTCCCAAAAGAAGGTCAATGTGGGATTTTTCGTTTCTCGTTCTTTGCTGAATGCCTCCACTGAAGACTTTGACCGACCAACCATCTTAGGCCACTTCTATACATCAAAAGAAATAAGAAAGTGGCATCTCCTACGTGTAATGGCTGATGAAACTGTGCCAAAAAAATAAATAAATAAATCTGCAGTAAAATAAAGGATAGAACCTTGCAAGATCGGTCTCGGTTGTATGGAACCAGACGTGTTGTTGCAGCTTGATGTGGCCTAACCAAGTTTGCTCGTCATGGGAAACTCGCTGGCTGCCATAAGTCCTGCAAGAGAAAATTCACACGTGGCGAAATTGTTTATCGGCTGTGATGATGGGGCGCACTGCAAGCGCAAGAAATAATCCGGATTCGCCGATGGGGCTTGCTGGACTCAATAACAAAAGCCGCTTCGATGTGGGTGCAAGAGAGACCGTCGCGTGCCTTCAAGAGCGACTCAAGGACAGCTTAGTGCGATGCTGCTCTGAGGGCTGGAGTTGTGGGACCAGCCGACATCATGGTGGTAAAAATCAGGATGGCGGCTCGTCATCTTAGTCCAACACGAGGTACGGCATCGCAGCTTAAACGAGGGGAGCGTTGTAACAAGCAGGAGCGCAACGCCACAGTGGGAGGAATCACGAAGCCGAGTTTACGAGGAAAAGACCTCGCGCAACCTCTATTCCTCTCTCCAGATTCTTTTGTGTACCCAGTGTTGACCGAGAGAGAGATATTCGCCCCCACCTTCGCCGAGTGACCTTCCGAAAGAAACCCTAGATCAGTCTCCCCCTTTTTTTTACTCTATACCTATATTCTACACTCACTCTCAGACTTTTGCCCTGCCTCTTGCAGGGCGTTGGAGTCGAAACCCATTCTTGAAACCTTCCATGTTGGAAGAGTGGCCACTCGGGCGAGTGGTTGTCTCCCCCTTCAATGTGGCCGTATTTTCAACTTTTGTGGCCTCCACAAACCCTAAACGAATAAACCTATTTATAGCCCACCGATTAGGTTTTCAATTTTTCCAAACTGATATCCACGAAGATTCGTTTTTTTCAAATAATATTTGTTTTGCCGATCGCAATATTTGCTTTTCCACTTGCCCTATCTGAATTAATCATATACCGGAAAATTTCAAATTCCTATTTTCACAAGATGATCTTTGATCATTAAAAAAAAGGGCTTGGGCCAATTTGCTCACTTTATGGGCTTAGTCAGGCCTATCAAGTTGAAAATCAAAACCACTAATTCAAATCCATTTGCCACCGGTCCAATGCACAAAATGTAAATTAAAAATAAATGTGCCTAAATCTATATGCTATGCAGTTGATATTTTTTTTCAGGGATAAAATTAACCCCTAATTTTCTATGCAATAAATAAATTATCGGACCGTCAAAATTTAGGTCTCAACACACACAAATCATTCTACAAAAGAAAAATATATAAAAAAAAAATTCATAGGAAGGAGAATGCAAAAGAAAATCCACCAAACCCTAAAAAATAATATTAAAAAAGATACAATATGATTTAATGCAATATATATTTTTGTTTTTAGGATTTGGGAATGAATACTTGAGAGAATCAGAAGACGGTGACTCAAATCAGAACAAGTCACTTTTGCGAGGATATGAAAGTGTTCTCAAAACGAAGAGCAAGGAAGAGTCTTTGGTGGGAATAAGTTATCCTGCTCTTTTCTCTAAGTTGACCCTCACGCATGTGAATAGTCACTTAACTATGTTCATATGATAATGACACATGATTTGTGATGATCATGTCAGGCAAATTTTGCAAGTTGGGAACCACGTCACGGCCGGTTCAACTTTTGTCATCCGTGGAAGCAATACCTAAAGCTTGGAGCTTCGATTCGTCAATGTGCCTATAGAATTGAAGCCCTTGATAGCTACCTCACCACTAAATTCCATGTAAGTTGACTAATTGCATTAATTAGGAATCAGTAGTTGGGCACACCGGACCACTTAGTTTATATATATTGTTAGGTTATGTGGATCTCACGTGAATCTCATCTCACTTAATAATGCATGAGAGTTAGGCTCACATGTAACGGGCGTGATTGAGAATTTTTCATTAACTAAAAAAGGTTTGCCGTGACATATTTATTTGGACATAGTTATAACATGTGCTTTGGTCCCTATGTTGCTAAAAAAAAAAAATTTATTTAACTCTCAAAATAACGTAGCCACTCACTCTCGTCATTTTCAGGCCCCACCACAAGTTCAAACCAGACTCGAGGAGCTCTGCATAGAGATGACCATGGAAGCCGCAAGAGCTCTGAAGCAACTCGCATCTTCCCCCAAGACGATGACCGTGCCGTCCTCCGCGACTCCCCACCTTGAGAAGTCCCGAACCGCCGCAAAAGCCCTCAAGTCTCTGCTCAAGACGACCTCCTGGAAGGATGTGACCGACCTCCTTGCCGTCATCCATGGCGCCACCGTCACCTCGCTCCTCCTCGATGTCATCGACTGCACAGACAAGATTGCTGAGTCCGTCAATGAGCTTGCCTCCCTCGCCCGCTTCAAGACTGCGGAGAAGGCGAAAAAGCATGTCAAGTGTGATGAGGTTGTGCTGACTGAGAGTGTGCTCGAGGCAACCGTCTCGCCAGAAAATGGGACTCCTCCGGTGAGACCGGATCCAGCGCTGGTGATGTAGATATGCAGGCGTTGTACGTATGAAAGATAACGTACCTAATAATTAATATTATTTGATATTTAAGAAAGTTTGTATATGAGGGAGTTAGTTAATTCCTATATAGCGATACTTTTTTTTTTTTTGGTAAAGACCTATATAGCGATACTTTATTCATATAAGGGAAAAAATCACCAAAAATCCTAAACTATGCACAAAGTGACAAAAATACCCCAAACTTTTTTTTTGCACCACCAAAAACCCCCAAGTTTGTCATCTGTGACACATTTACCCCATCGAGGGTATTTTCGTCTTTTTATTTGTTTTTTCTTTTTTTTTTCTTTTCTCTTCCCTCCGCCGGCTTCGGCGGAGGGGAAGCCGACGTCCGGCGAGGGCGGCCCTCGCCTACCGGCGTCGGGCGAGGGCGGCCCTCGCTGGGTCGGGCGAGGGCCTCCCTCGCCGGATGGGCGAGGGCCTCCCTCGCTGCGTCGAATGAGGGCCACCCTCGCCGGACGCGGGCGAGGGCCGCCCTCGCCGGGGCCGCCCTAGCCCGACGCCGACGAGGGCCGCCCTCGCTGCGTCGGGCGAGGGCACCCCTCGCCGGCGTCGGCGAGGGTGCCCTCGCCCAGATCCGGCGAGGAGGCCCTCGCCCGACGCCGTGAGGGCCGCCCTCGCCCGGGCCGACGCCGGCGGGCGGCCCTCGCTGGGCCGACATCGGCGAGGGCCGCCCTCGCCGGACGCCGGCTTCCCTTTGCCGGAGCCGACGGAGGGAAGAGAAAATTAAAAAAAAAAAAAAAAAAAGAAAAAAAAAGAGAAAAATGTTTTTAAAAGCAAAATGACCAAAATGCCCCTAAGATTTAGGGTAAATGTGTCACGAAATGAAAGTTCAGGGTTTTTGGTGTCACAAAAAATAGTTTGGGGTAAATGTGTCACGGGTGGCAAAGTTTGGGGTTTTTGGTGGTGCAAAAAAAAAAAGTTTGGGGTATTTTAGTCACTTTATGCATAGTTTAGGGTTTTTGGTGGTTTTTTCCCTTCATATAATTAAGATAAATGAGGAGCTTGACGAGGATGCTTCCAAAGTTCTCAAATTAGCTACATGCTAAGCTAAATAAATCTATCTATCCAATTACTTTTTTTTTTTTTTTTTGGTCAGTCCTATTCTATACCTACTCTACACTCACTCTCAGACTTTTGTCCTGTCTCTTGTAGGGCGTGGGTGTCGAAACCCACTCTTGAAACTTGCACGTCCCCACCCCATCCCTCCCTGAGAAGGTGGGGGTTTGAACCCCTCACCCCCCCTTCCATGTTGGAAGGGTGGCCACTGGGGCGAATCCCAGTGGTTTATCTATCCAATTACTTTGATAAAAATAATTTTTTCGGTCACATTGTCCGCTTTTCTTTCTTTCGTTTGATTGCTTTTTTAATAGTGGGTACAGATCAACATGAATTATACTTATGGACTGGCAATCAATATTCCAATCAAAGCATTAAGTTAATTTGTTTTACTGACTAAACAAATTGTTGGCTTGCTTAAGCTAGTATCATCTTCTAACTCACGCATCCACTGATCACGTTAGGAAAAAGAGAACATATTCCGCAGAGATTTTTTATTTATCAAAATCTCAAGGATAGTCTAAATCAACGTAACCAACCAAATTGCAACTTTCATCAAGGTATCACGGCATCTCGGAATTCGCTTGAATAATGTTTTCCGACTTTTAACCATGATTAGCCATGCATGTGTTGAGAGCAAGGTGGCGGACATCAGCTGAATATCCTTTATCAAGCATGGTGCTCTTGTTGGTGTGTATCATACAATCTCGACTGTCGATGCATGTAATTAGGTTATACCTTAGCGACTGAGATTGATCATGACACGAAGGAGAGTACGACACGTGCAGGACAGAGGAACGATCCACGGCACCCCGCTCGAGCATAGAACGATTTGTGCAGGCAGCAGGTCGTCCTCCGAACGCCTCGTGTTCTGGAAACAAGTTTCATCCCCATGCCCGACAAATTTCGCGGCCCGATTTTAATCCCGTTCAAGATCAATATTAACAGGTTCGAATCGTGAGTTAGCAAAACTTGACGGACTGTGATCTGAACTGTATGCGGATGATGGTGAAGAAGCTCGGAAACCTTATGAACCTTGACCATATTGGCATGCTTAGAGAATTCAAGTCAGTCAAAGTTATCATTGATTAGACAAGAAACACTTTCAACTGTACAAGCAAAGCCGCCTTCACCACTATAAGAGATATTCGAAGGAAGCCTTCTTAGGTACGGACCATAAGTCTAGATAATAATCGGTATGACTCTGATCACTTTTTTCTTGAAAAACCCGGGAACATTGTGTCAGCATGATCATGGTTACAATACTTATTTGTCCTAGATTGATTAATTCGTGCCTCAGGCAGTAGTCAAGAATGTAAATCTACAGTGTCCTAGTCTTAAAGTCCCATGATGTCTCTCTTTTATGAAGAGAAAAATAGCTCATCAACTCAAACATCGACGTAGATTTAATGAAAGTACAACATTAAACACCCCCGCATGCATCAATTTGGATAACCGTATAAGTTTATAGTAAGTTAATTCTCTTAAACGTTCATTAGGTTTGAGAAGCAGCATGATGACTTGCAGCTGTTACCCGAATTCGCGTAAGTGTGTCCACACCCACCTGATGAACTACAGAGAGTTTCTTCTGTCACGACCACTTCAGCCACGTGCTTCGAATACAGCCGATTAACATTGAGACGATCTTTCGACCCCAAAAAAAAAAAACACATTGACATTAAAATAAGTTGACTAACGGAACGTGCGCGAAGAGTTCTTCATTTTTCTGCAACAAGTCCACTAACATCACACAAAATGAAGCATTGAGCCAGTGGAGAGCACAGAAAGCCACTCGATAAAAAAAGCAAATGGGTGGGCACTGAGTTGTTTCCCACTAGACATCCTCGTCGCGATGCCTACGATGATGATAATAACCTTTCGATCTGTCCGGTGCTCCCAAGATAGATTGGCCAAAACATATATAAGTTTTTATAAATTACCCCACTTATCAAGAGCAGCTGCAGTGTCCTACCTTATTCATTAACAAATCCAAAGCTTTTCTAGGTTTTGACCTCCTACGCGCTTATCAAGAATTTGGTCCTCTGTTTCTTTTGGCTGCTGACGGACAGCATTACATGACAACTTTGTATTGTCTCTCTCTTTTCAACGTACCCATGTTAAAGTCCCTAGCGTTTCTCAAAAACATTAGGCTGTCATTGGCATCTAAATTTCTTTTCTTTTTTACCTGGTGTAGCCTCGTATTTTAGTCAAGAATTAGATGGCGCACTTAAACTCTGCATTTATTGTACCCCACCTCTCTTTCTTTTGAGTAAAAATCAAAAGAAAACTAGAAAGAAATAATGAATATAGACGCTATATCAACGAAAAGCATCTTGATGCTTAACTACTACCACATAGGCCACCTGCTTTGTTGCTTCTCAAGGCCTTCTTTGTAGAACAGAATGGAGAAAGTGCAAATAGATATATAAATAAGAAAATGAAAGCACAAGGAAGACGCATGGCGGCTCGCTTTATGTTATGATTCTTATTCAGAGGAAGAATAACTAAAAAAAATCCTAAACCTATTGTAATTTTTCCAATTCAATCTTAAATTTTTTTTTTGTCAATTTAATCCTAAATCTTTTGCAATTATATCAATTTAGTCCATTTGGCCAATTTTGATTGGCCAGCACTAACGTGGATAATTTTTAATAATATTACCCCACTTATCAAGAGCAGCTGCAGTGTCCTACCTTATTCATTAACAAATCCAAAGCTTTCTAGGTTTTGACCTCCTATGCGCTTATCAAGAATTTGGTCCTTTGTTTTCTTTTGGCTGCTGATGGACAGCATTACATGACAACTTTGTATTGTCTCTCTCTTTTCAACGAACCCATGTTAAAGTCCTAGCGTTTCTCAAAAACATTAGGCTGTCATTGACATCTAAATTTCTTTTCTTTTTTACCTGGTGTAGTCTCGTATTGGCGCACTTAAACTCTGCATTTATTGTACCCCACCTCTCTTTCTTTTGAGTAAAAATCAAAAGAAAACTAGAAAGAAAGAATGAATATAGACGCTATATCAACGAAAAGCATCTCGATGCTTAACTACTACCACATAGGCCACCTGCTTTATTGCTTCTCAAGGCCTTCTTTGTAGAACAGAGTGGAGAAACTGCAAATATATATAAGAAAATGAAAGCACAAGGAAGATGCATGGCGGCTCACTTTATGTTATGATTCTTATTCAGAGGAAGAATAACTAAAAAAAAATCCTAAACCTATTGTAATTTTTTCAATTCGATTTAAATCTTTTTTTTTTTTTACCAATTCAATCCTAAATCTTTTGCAATTATATTAATTTAGTCCATTTGGCCATTTTTGGTTGGCCGGCATTGACGTGGATAATCTTTAATAATATTTTATTTTTTTCGATTTTTTTCTTAATTCCTTTTCTCTTTCTCTTTCTCTTCTTCCTTCTTTTTTCCTTTTTTCCTCATACTTGCTCACAAGGCTCATCGGTCGTAGATGAGGCTTGAGGGCTGCAGGGCCGCAAGCAAGGAGGCTTCTCCTAGATTTGGGCGAGGCTAACTTGGTTAAGGCTTCATCACAAGTGAGGCCCATTTTGCTTGCAGTGAGGCTGGCCTTACCTATATCTAGGCGAAACCGCCTTGCCCGTGGTCCCCAAACCTTGCCTAGACCTAAGCAAGGCTAGACAAGGGCTATGACCCTCGTCGGTAGCTAGCAAGGGATTTGCAGCCCTCGTCGGCCATTGTGGGGAAAAATGAAAAAGAAGGAAGAAGAGAAAGAGGAAAAGAAATTAAAAGTAAAAATAAAAATAAAAATAAAAATTCAAAAAAATATTATTAAAAATTATCTACGTCGGCGCTAGCTGTGGATTGAATTAACCAAATTATAATAGGTTTAGGAACTTTTAAATAATTTTCTCCTTAGTCGGCCCACTTAATCACAAGTTTTTTGCAGCAACATACGTAAGTACAAACTCATAAAAGAAAAATTGGAGATTAGGTACAAACACATATAAGAAAAGTTGGGAGATTAGGTCTCTTCGTTTGAGAAATTATCCTATATTTTAGATCTTGACGTACTAGACATAGCCATCATTGGAATTAGAACATGCAACAAAAACGCTGAATTTTAAAATATAAATTCAAATCAAAGTTCTACTTTAATATCATAGTTTTGTTAGTGGGGCGCTCGTGTGTTGGCATGATAGAGAAGATAATATTCTCGGATCAAGCAAATAAGAGTTAGTCAAAAAATAGAAACAAAGGAGAGTATAAGTACGATACTACCACTGACATTATTAAATGTTGATAGTGCCCAATTGGAATAAAAATTAATAGATTTATAAAACAAAAACAGAAGATTAACAAGACATGACGAAGTGCTGATGTCGACAAAATTTAAAGAAACCATTAAAAATTTTCCAGATTATTCGGGAAATTATACGAAACAATTTTTATCATTGAAAATAAAATGATAGTCAATCTAAGTTCCTCGAAAGGACTTGATTGACCACCCCTCGACTTTGGGTTCCTAAATTTGATATTGCCAGCATACACATTATTTTGATGTTTATTGTTCGACCTATATTAAACCAACTGAATTTATCCGAAGCTTAGTGAGTTAGTCGGATATATAACTATGTAGTCATTATTTTATGCCTACACATGCACAAAATTAAGAATTAGTCTAGGACAATTGCATTTGTGAATTTGTGATCTGACAACTAAGAATGGCAATACATTTGGTTAAGTTACTCATGCACAAAAGAATATTAAGCAATGATACATAGAATAAGAATATTCAGCAACGCACAAGACTACTACCGCCAATTGAATCATAAACCTTTTGATGATTTACCGTTATAGTTCTTCTTACTGATTTTGGTTGGAAATTAATGATGTGAACTCTAGCTATCCTACATGGCAAGGACGTGGGATGACCGGTACTGAAGTGAAAAAATTTCGCAACTTTTTGTGATTTTTTTTCCTTTTGTTTTTCCTTTCCAACTCTGGGCTGTTAACCCTTATCAGCCCAAGTTGGAAAAGGTAAAAGAAAATAAAATAAAAAAGTATTAAAAATTAGGAAAATTTAAAAATAGGGAAAAAACCATCAAAAACCCTAAACTATGCACAAAGTGACAAAAATACCCCAAACTTTTTTTTTTGCACCACCAAAAACCCCCAAGTTTACCATCTCGTGACACATTTACCCCATCGAGTGTATTTTCGTCTTTTTATTTATTTTTTCTTTTTTTTTTTTTTTTTTTCTTCCCTCCGCCGGAGCCGGCGGAGGGAAGCCGGCGTCCGGCGAGGGCTGCCCTCGGCGGCGTCGGGTGAGGGCGGCCCTCGCCCGGGTCGGGTGAGGGCCTCCCTCGCCGAATCCGGCGAGGGCACCCTCGCCCGACGCCGGCGAGGGGTGCCCTCGCCCGAAGCGGCGAGGGCTGCCCTCGCCGGATCTGGCGAGCGGCCCTCGCCCGACGCAGGTGAGGGCGGCCCTCGTCGGCGTCGAGCTAGGACCGGCGTCGGGCCACCCTAGCCCGACATCGACGAGGGCCGCCCTCGCTTGCGTCGGGCGAGGGCACCCCTCGCCGGCGTCGGGCGAGGGCAGCCCGCACCGGACGCCGGCTTCCCTCCGCCGGAGCCGGCGGAGGGAAGAGAAAATAAAAAAAAAAGGAAAAAAAAAGAGAAAAATGTTTTGAAAAGCAAAATGACCAAAATGCCCCTAAGATTTAGGGTAAATGTGTCACGAAATGAAAGTTCGGGGTTTATGGTGTCACAAAAAATAGTTTGGGGTAAATGTGTCACGGGTGGCAAAGTTTGGGGTTTTTGGTGGTGCAAAAAAAAGTTTGGGGTATTTTTGTCACTTTGTGCATAGTTTAGGGTTTTTGGTGGTTTTTTCCCTTAAAAATATTATAAAACTTATCCACGTCGGTACTAGTATCCTTATACCATATAGGACAGCTGACATCCATGTCATTGAACTCCTACCAAAATTGATCAGAAAGATTTCATTAGCAAATCATAAAAAACTTAAGATTAAATAGGTCAAATTGAAGACTTTATGACTAAATTAGCCATCATATAATAGATTTAGGACTTTTTTTGGTAATTATCTCAACTTAATCTTCATTTATGAAACCGTCATATAATAGATTTAGGATTTTTTTGGTAATTATCTCAACTTAATCTTCATTTAAGAAATAAAGCAACATCTTCAATCAATCCCCTTTTTCGATCAGCACGCAGTAGTTGCAAGTGCATCCAAAAATGTGGACACAATTGCAAACAGAATTGTGAATTATATTCCTTCTCTGTAGGGTTTTTTAAAATTTCGAATTGTATCTTAACATCTTAGGTGCTTCTATTAAATTTTAGTAGTTACTGAATTTAGTAGATTAGCTTATCTTTTTTTTCATTCAGATTCCTTGTATGTATTTTTAGTTTCCTTGGATTTGTTAGGGTTTGAAAACTAAAAATTGTTTATGTTTTCATTGTAATTTGGCTAAGATCTTGGACGTGAAATAATGAACTGAAGTCCTTTTTTTCTCAGTTATTATGCAAGTCTGTGCCTTCGCGATATACAACTTGTTCTTGGAAATCTAGTAATTTTTTTTTTTTCGCTCTAGATTCGTGTTGTTATGAGTGATTTATTTGAAAAAGGTAAGTAATGTGCCATCCATTTAGAAAACATATGTCCATCTCCCATCTAATTGAGAAAGGTAAATTGGAAATAGTAGATTCACTCTTAAAATAGAGAGGATCTTGAATTCCAACTGAAAAACAAAAAGAATGGGACATCTAACCCTATGTTTGAGGGTACTCGCAAACCCCAAAGCTTAAGAAATATATCAATTACCCTTGTAGTGACAAATAGCCGATTCTATTTCATATATTTTCTTTGTATTTGCAATGTTAAGCTTTACTAGATGTGGTGAGAGTCCTGGTCATCATCTGACAATTAATCTATCTATAAGAAATTCATTATCATAATGAAGAAGCGATTTTGTATGAGATTTTGGGTTTATGACATACCATTCTTAGGCTCGGTCTTGACCATTGTTGTCTATTGGGCCGAGGAATAGTTCATTGATAAAAAAAAAAAAAAATCCCGAAAATAGGACAAGCCCACTAAAATGGCGACTAGAAAACAACAGGTGCCTCCAAAAAGAGAAGAAACAGAGCTCTTGGTCCGAAATGCTGCTATGGAGCCAGACAAATAGTGTCAAAGAATGAGCTGGGTCCTATCCTATCAC
Organism: Eucalyptus erythrocorys; assembly: GCA_014182555.1. NCBI lineage: Eukaryota > Viridiplantae > Streptophyta > Magnoliopsida > Myrtales > Myrtaceae > Eucalyptus > Eucalyptus erythrocorys. Next base: position 8,602,238 of record CM024606.1, on the reverse strand, counting down.
CTTCTCTTGCCATCTGAAAGACAGGATCAAAGCAAAACTCACTCTCACTTTGCATTCACTCTGGTGTAGGCTTTTATGAAACCCTCTGGCCAAAAGCAGTCTTTAACTGTCCAGTGGAAAGTATAGCAATAAATACATGGATTAATAGCCAGATTTGGAGGGAAAATATTATATTTATGTTAGTTCCTTCCAAATTTCAATATCCATCTCTATATAATAGAGTGGCAAATTGAATATGACATACAAACTCCTCCATGATACAAGTCATTCTCATGTTTTAGCTTTCATATTTCCTGCATTGATCCGAGTTTGATCCATCTAGAGGCTAAGCATAGAGGAGATCGATTACATTTACATGTGATAGGACATTCCAATTGTTAATCGTAGTTTCGTCTAGATTAAGTTTGGTCAACACCTTCTAAGTAAACAATGATGATATTTGGCTAGGCTTCTTCAAAATCTATAAATGCATGCCTCTTTTTGCTGTTACGCCACCCGAAAACTACTTAGCTGTGAATATAGGATCTTGCCCCTTTTGCAAATCTATAGAGGCAGGATCTGACCTCTTTCGTCGTCACACTATGAGAAGGCGAGGCCTTTCATAAGGGCGTGCATATCTATCAAGGCTTTGCCTAAGAAAGTATGCGTGAAAATGATTTCTATCAAAATGAGAGTGAAGGAACTAGAGTAGGATAATCCTAGAAAGATCATTCATTCCTTAAAAGTGTGATTGTCTCTAAAACTTGTTACATCGGTCTACTACTTTTGAGCTCTCTACAATGGTTTTGGCGCTAACGCCATTTGGGCAGTATTAATGATTGGGGTCGTGTTCAAGTTCTCTGTTGGTAATAAGTTTCAATAATTCACTAACTTCCCAATGTCTCGTGATAGGACTTCGCAAACTTCGTTGTTGTTCAACTTTCTTGCAAGAGCAACATTAGGGAAAGGATTGAATAGCATGTTAGCAACAAGTGTAACTGCTGCTATGGGAATTGGAGCTCACAAAGTCGTGATTCTTTCGGGAACAACCATGGAGCCAATATTGTTAGCTTTCTTTGTCTTCATAATAGGTTTGTCCTACTAAAGTAGAAATTGGCCCCGTTTACCACTTACTATTGAATTTAACTAATGTTTTTGGTGTTATGAAGCTGCTCTAGTGACATTTACAAGATTTCCTCTTGAAATGAAGGCGAGGCACAATTATGGGCTCATAGTGTTTAATCTGACCTTTTGCTTGGTATCCGTATCCGGTATCAAGAGAATTAGGCAATCATAATAGCTTGCCAAAGAGTGTCGACCATCATTCTCAGTAGTTGCACTGCCATCGTCTGTGCATCTTCATTTGCCTAATTTAGAGCAGTGAGCAACTTCAAGATCCAATCACCGCAAACATGGACAAACTCAGGTTTTTCCTAAAAGGTTTTGGTTGAATTTGAAAAATCACTCAGAGATTAGCTTTATTGAGGAACAGAGGTGGATTGACAAAGCCTTTACCTTGCAGGATTTGGAGGTAAGTACTTCAGACTATCAGATGATGCGTGATCTAAGGAAGATGGCAGATCTTCTCTTAAATCATATCGAGCTGTGTTGACATCCAAAGACAAGGAAGAGATGCTACTCTTCATCACTCTCTTCACATTCTATGTCACTCCATGTTTCAGCTTTGACAGCCCACTGGCTGAATTCACTATATAGCAAATGAGATTTGTAAAAAAAGGACACATCAGACCCAACTGTCCCTTGTTGAAGAAAAAGAAAGGAAAACTAGAAAGATTCAAGAAGGCACTCAAAGCTGAAACATGGAGCGACACAGAATGTGAAGAGAGTGATGAAGAGTATGCCAACATCTGTCTTATGGCGAAGTCAGACTCAGATTCAGACTCAGACTCAGAATCAGACTAAGACTTAGATAGTGATGTCAAGGTTAGAAATTTAAAAATTCCTACAAAAGTCTTGAATTATATAGAAGAACTTTGTCTTAGCCTTAAAGCCTCTCTTAAAAGGATTTCTGAATTGAAAAAGGAAAATTCCAAATTAAAACAACAGGAAAAAATTTTGATTGAAAAATTTGAAAACTTAAACAAATGTTTTGTTGATTCAAAAAAAAAAAATGAAACTGCTCTTTCAAAAGAAAATGCTTGCTTGAAAGAAGACATTTTGAGAGTTACTAAGAAAATTTCAATGGAATCTGAAAAGTTAGATAAAATTCTTTCAATCCAAAGACCATATTTTAATAAGTCTAGCCTGGGAATGACATCGAAAACTATTCCCTTGATTGGTTTTCCAAAAGTAAAGGAAAGAATTTAAAATAGACCTACAAAGTCTTTTTACAAGAATCATTTTCAAATGGTTTTTGTAAAATCTGTTAGGAGAAATGCTCTTAAATGCTCAAAGTGTAATAGCTTATAACATTTTGAGAAGGATTGTCCCAAAGTTTGGAAACCTGTTAAGAGAAAGTGGGCAAAGACTGTATATGGTACTAACAATATTGGACCCAAGAAAATATGGGCACTAAAAAAAGCTTGAGTTCTTCATTTAACTACAGGTTACTATCAAGAAGAAAATCAAGTGGTATTTGGATAGTGGCTGCTCAAGACACATGACAGGAGATTCAACTTGTTTCACAAATCTCTTACAAGTGAAAGGAGGAGATGTTTCTTTTAGTGGCAACAACAAAGGAAAAATTATTGGTTGTGGAACCGTGAAGATAGGAAATCTTACAATCAACAATGTATCTTTAGTTGAAGGTTTAAATTATAATCTTCTCAGTGTTAGTCAGCTGTGTGACAGTGGATACAAGATCAACTTTCAAGAAGATACATGTTCTGGAATAAGCAAAGATCTCTCACAATCATTCACTGGACGAAGACATGAAAATATCTACTTACTAGAAATAAAGTCTGATAGTTCACAATGCTTCATATCTATTCAAGATGAAGCTATTCTATGGCACAAAAAGCTTGGACATATCAACATGAAGTAAATTGCAAAAGTTTCATCTAAGGAGCTAGTCCGAGAACTACCTAACCTGAAGTATCAAAAACATGATCTATGCACACCTTGCATGAATGGAAAACAGGTTAGAAACTCTTTCAAATCAATAAATTAGGTATCTACTAAACGTGTTTTATAGCTATTGCACATGGATTTATTCGGACAAACGAGAACACAAAGTATTGGAGGAAAAAGGTATTGTTTGGTAATAATAGATGACTATTCTCGTTTTACTTGGGTATTTTTCTTTCAACGAAATTCGAAGCATTGTCTTATTTCACTAAGTTTGCTAAGAAAGTTCAAAATGAAAAAGGTTATGCTATAACAAGTATTCTTACTGATTATGGAGGTGAATTTGAAAATCAAGATTTTGCTAATTTCTGTGATGATTATGGCATTCAGCATAATTTTTCATTTCCATACACTTCACAACAAAATGGAGTTGTGGAAAGGAAAAATTGTTCTTTGCAAGAAATAGCAAGAACTCTTTTGATTGAAAGTAATATTTCTCCTCGTTTTTGGGCTAAAGCAACTTCAACTGCTTGTTATATTATTAATAGAGTTTTTCTAAGACCTATTTTGGAGAAAACTCCTTATAAAATGTTCAAAGGAAAGAAACCTATTGTCTTTTATTTTCATGTATTTGGTTGCAAATGCTTTATTTTAAAGAATGCAAATGATCGAATTGGTAAGTTTGAAGAAAAATCAGATGAAGGAATTTCCCTTGGTTACTCAATGTCAAGTAAAGCTTATAGAGTATTCAACAAAAGAACTCAGAAGGTGGAAGAATCTTCGAATGTGAAGTTTGAAGACTCGATACAAAATCATCCTAATCAGATTCAACCTGAAGATTATTAAGCTGTGCAAGCTCTTACAAATTCCCCTGAAGAAAGTCAAACTTCTGATGCTCTGTAGCAGACTAAATCAGTAGCACCAACTAAAACAGAGGCTTAGCAAAGTGACAAATCAATCAGCAATTGGAAGCATAAATCTAGTCACCCTACAAATCTCATCATTGGTAACATTGATAAAGGGATTCGTACTAGATCCAAAAGGCGTGAAGAGTCTAGCGCTCTAGCACTTGTTTCAGAAATTGAGCCCAAGACAATAAAGGAAGCTTTAATTGATGAAAGCTGGATTGAAGCTATGCAAGAAGAATTGAGTCAATTCAGAATCAATAATGTTTAGGAACATGTTCCTAAACCAAAAGGTAAGTCAATTATTGGAACTAAATGGGTTTTCAAGAACAAGTTGGATTGACAAGGAAAGGTGGTGAGAAACAAAGCAAAACTCGTGGCAAAAGGTTACACACAAGAAAAAGGAATCGACTATGATGAAACCTATGCTCCAGTAGCAAGGTTAGAAGCAATAAGATTACTTCTTGCTTTTGCTTGCTTAAAAAATTTCAGGTTATTCCAAATGAACATAAAGAGTGTATTTTTAAATGAAATTATCCAAGAAGAAGTCTATGTAGAACAACCACCGGGATTTGAAGATTCAAGAAAACTAAACTTTGTCTTCAAGCTAAAGAAGGCATTGTATGTATTAAAGCAAGCACTCCGAGCATGGTATAAAAGGTTAAGTAATTTTTTAATTCAAAATGGTTTTGCTAAAGGTAAAGTAGACACTACCTTATTCATTAAAAGAGAAGGAAAAGATTTTATACTTGTTCAAATTTATATTGATGACATAATTTTTGGTTCCTCTAATGAAAATCTATGCAATAATTTCTCAAGGTGTATGTGTTGAAGAAAAATCCATTGGAGTTTTGAAATTGACAAAACAGCCTCGAGAGTAAGGTCTGACGAATCCAAGACTCAGTCGGTAAAGTCTGAAGAAATCAAGTTCCAAAGGTTTTCCGTCTGAAAGACAGTCAGACCCAAAGTTCAGTTTGAAGTTTTTCCGTTTGAAGATAGTCAAGACTGAGTTTCAGTCTGAAGACCTTCAAGACCCAAATCTAAGTCTGAAGACAGTTTGCGATTTTGACAGGCTGGCAACAGGTTATTCTTATGGTTATTGAAAGTAAGATTTGGATATTATATTTCCTAACTTATCCACGGAATGTCTCTGGCTGTGATTATGAGCTCGGAAGATTTACTCTTCGAATTTTATCCATTGAATATCAAGTGAATTTTTGGAAGGATCTAATTTTGGGAACTCATGATCCTGATTATATGGGCGAGCAGTATTGACGAGTTATTGTCTACTTACATTTTCGGCAACGTGAAGATCACTTAAATTGATTCAGTCCAACGGGTTGATTGAATGAATTATTGGAAAGTGCCAACGGGTATGGAGGCACGGAGGCTATTTAAGGTGGATCGGTGTTGCTCGAAAAGAGAGAGAGACTTGATAGAAAAATCTCGATGTTAGAACCTCTGAAATCATTTGTTCTCTAAAATCTCTCGTGTTGAATCTGTGTATCAAAGAGAGTCACTTATAGTGCGATAACAGCAAGAAGCTATAGGAGAGACTGTCTACTGAAGAAGTCTAGTTCGTGAATTGTAACAGCTCTCATTTGGTACATAGTGACTACAGCCAGTTGGCTGCCAGTGTGGAGAGTGGACGTAGGCTTGGAACAAGCCGAACCACTATAATCATTGTGTCAATTCTCTTTTACCCTACTTTATTTACTTTGTATGATCTATTTATTGTTGATGTTTTCGTTATATTAAAGTATTCTTCAATTAAAAGATTCCAAAAGAATTCCGCAATAACCTATTCACCCCCCTCTAGGTGAATTCACTAGCCAATATCAATTGGTATCAAAGCCTGGTTGCTTATCTATTGGAAGTGTTTATTATTTCTAAAGCAAAAGATCTATGGCTAGTGTTTTGGCTCCAGGTTTAATTGAAGGGCAAAGCAATACCAGACCTCCCTACTTTGATGGAAAGGAGTACAACGTATGGAAAAACAAGATGAAGGCATTCCTAAGATCCAAAGATCCTATGAAATGGGATGTAGTGGAGAATGGAATTACTCCTAAAGCTACATCAATCACAGGGAAAGAATTACCTGATGGAATGGGAGCATTGCACACCGATATCTCAAAGAGACAAGCCCTTGATGCAAAGGCTATCTACTCTCTATATTGTGCATTATCTCCTACTGAATATAATAGAATTTCATCTTGTGAAACAGCCAAAAAAGTTTGGGACAGATTGCACGTCACCTATGAAGGAACAGATCGAGTCAAAGAAACCAAGATCAATATTCTTCTTGGTCAATATGAAGCTTTCAAAATGAAGCCAGGAGAATCCATCACGGATATGTTCAGTCGATTTACGGAAATTGTAAACGGCTTGGCATACCAAGGACAGCCAATCTCAGGACCTATGAAGGTCAATAAACTGTTGAGAGGACTCTCCAAAGATTGGAATCACGTCAAGACATCTATAAGAGAAACATAAAGGATCATGCCTCTTTCAGTAGATGAATTGGTCGGCACACTTCAATCTTATGAAGTCGAGCAATTCAATGGGGAATTTGACACAAAAGGTAAGAAGTCAATTGCTTTAAAATCTAATGATGATTATGATGCTATAGATTCAGAAGAAGACTTTGATGATAAGGAATTAGCACTTCTGATTAGAAAATTCAGAAGGCTAAATAGAAAAGGCAGAAGGTTCAATGGAAAGAGACAAAATAATCAGAGATTTCAAAAGAAATCTAATGAAGAAGAAGATACCAGCAAAGAGGTTGTTTACTTTGAATGCAAGAAGAAGGGACCCATTAGATCCAACTGTCCCTTATTGAAGAAAAAGAAAGGAAAATCTGAAAGGTTCAAGAAAGCACTCAAAGCTGAAACTTGGAGTGACACTGAATGTGAGGAGAGTGATGAAGAGTATGCAAATATCTGTCTTATGGCGAATCGGACTCGGACTCGATTCAAGCTCAGACTCAGACTCAGACTCAGACTCAAACAGCGGTACCAAGGTTAGAAATTTAAAAATTCCTACCAAAGTATCAAAATATATTGATGAACTTTGTCTCAGTCTTAAAGGCTCTTTTAAAAGGATTTCGAACTGAAAAGGAGAATTCCAAACCGAAATAACAAGAAAAGATCTTAATTGAAAAAGTTGAAAGTCTAGACAAGTCTCTTGCTGTTTCAAAAGAAAATGAGAATGAACTTTCAAAAGAAAATGCTTGCTTGAAAGAAGATTTGTTGAAAGTTACAAAGAAATTTTCAATGGGTTCTGAAAAGTAGGATAAAATTCTTTCTATTCAAAGACCTTATTTCAATAAATCTAGTCTAAGAATGACATATGAAACTGTTCCCTTGATTGATTTCCCAAAGGTAAAGGAAAGAATTAAAAATAGGCAAATGAAATCGTTCTATAAAAATCATTTCCAAAAGTTTTTTGTAAAGCCTGTTAGTGGAAATGCTCTTACATGTTCAAAATGCATAAGTGTAGAACATTTTGAGACGGAGTGTCCCAAAGTTTGGAGACCTGTTAAGAAGAGCTGGGCAAAAACTGTTTATGCTACTAACAATGATGGACCCAAGAAAGTTTGGGTACCAAAGAAGACTTGAGTCTTTCATTTAAATGCAGGTCACTATCAAGAAGAAAATCAAGTGGTATTTGGATAGTGGCTGTTCAAGACACATGACGGGAGACTCAAATTGTTTTACGAAACTCTCTCATGTAAAAGGAGGGAATGTTTCTTTCGGAGGCGACAACAAAGGAAAAATTGTTGGTCAAGGAACCGTGAAGATAGGAAACCTCACAATCAACAATGTTTCTCTTGTTGAAGGATTGAACTACAATCTATTGAGTATTAGTCAACTATGCGATACTGGATACAAAATTAACTTTCAAGAAGATTCATGTTCTGGAACAAGCAAAGATCTCTCACAATCCTTTATTGGACGAAGACATGGAAACATTTATTTGCTGGATGTAAAGTCTGATAGTCCTCAATGCTTGATATCAATTCAAGATGAAGCCATTCTCTGCATAGGAAGCTTGGACATGTCAATTTGAAGCAAATTGCAAAAGTTTCTTCCAAAAGCTTGTTCGGGGACTTCCTAACCTCAAGTTTCAGAAGCATGAATTATGCACTCCCTGTGTACTTGGAAAACAGGTTAGAAATTCCTATAAATCTATAAATCAGGTATCCACTAATCATGTTTTGCAGCTATTACACATGGACTTGTTCGGGCCAACAAGAATTCAAAGTATTTGAGGTAAAAGATATTGTTTGGTTATAGTTGATGATTATTCTCGTTTTACTTGGGTATTTTTTCTTGCAAATAAATCTGATGCATTGACTTATTTTACTAAGTTTGCAAAGAAAATCCAAATTGAGAAAGGGTATGCAATTTCAAGTATTAGAACTGACCATGGTGGAAAATTTGAAAATCATGATTTTGCTAAATATTGTGATGACAATGGTATTCAACATAATTTCTCATCCGCATACACTCCACAACAAAATGGAGTTGTAGAAAGGAAAAATCGTTCTTTGCAAGAAATGGCAAGAACTCTTTTGATTGAAAGTAATATTTCTCCTCATTTTTGGGCTGAAGCTACTTCAACTGCTTGCTATATTATAAATAGAATTTTTCTAAGACCTATTTTAGAGAAAACACCTTACGAACTGCTTAAAGGTAAGAAACCTATTGTTTCATATTTTCATATATTTGGTTGTAAATGCTTTATCCTAAAGAATTCTAGTGATCGAATTGGTAAGTTTGAAGAAAAATCAGATGAATGAATCTTCCTTGGCTACTCTATGACAAGCAAAGTTTTCAGAGTTTTCAACAAACGAACTCAAACTGTGGAAGAATCCATGAATGTGAAGTTTGAAGACTCAGTACAAAATCAGACTCAACCTGAAGATTATGAGTCTGGCCAAGTGTCTACAAATTCTATTGAAGAAAATCAAATCTCAGACACTCAGCCACAAACCAATTCAATAGTTCCAACTGAAGAAGAGCTTCATCAAAATGACAAACCAACTACAAATTGGAAGCACAAATTAAGTCACCTTGCAGATCTCATCACAGGCAATATTGATGAAGGAGTTCATACAAGATCTGAAAAGCGTGAAGAATCGAGCACTCTTGCACTCATTTCCGAGATCGAACCTAAAAACATAGAAGATGCATTGAAAGATGAAAGCTGGATTGAAGCAATGCAAGAAGAATTGAATCAATTCAAAATCAACAATGTTTGAGAGCTAGTTCCTAAACCAAAAGGTAAATCAATTATTGGTACCAAATGGGTTTTTAGGAACAAGCTTGATCAACAAGGAAAAGTGGTAAAGAACAAAGCAAGACTTGTGGCAAAAGGTTACACACAAGAAGAAGGCATCGACTATGATGAAACCTATGCTCCAGTGGCAAGGTTAGAAGCTATAAGATTACTTCTTGCTTTTGCTTGTTTTAAAAATTTCAGGTTATTCCAAATGGACGTGAAAAGTGCATTCCTAAATAGAATTATCCAAGAAGAAGTCTATGTGGAGCAACCACCAGGATTTGAAGATCCTAGAAGACCAAACCTTGTTTTCAAATTGAAGAAGGCTTTATATGGTATGAAAGGTTAAGTAATTTCTTAATTCAAAATGGTTTCTCTAAAGATAAAATTGATACTACTTTATTTATAAAAAGAGAAGGCAACGATTTCATACTTGTTCAAATTTATGTTGATGATATAATATTTGGTTCTTCTAATGAAAAGTTTTGCAAGAATTTTTCAAAGTGTATGCAGAATGAATTTGATATGAGCATGATAGGTGAATTGAACTTCTTTTTGTGACTTCAAATTAAACAATCAAGTGAAGGGACTTTTATCCACCAAGAGAAGTATGCAAAAGACCTTATCAAGAAGTTTGGAATGGAGAATTGCAAGAAAACAGAAACTCCTATGTCAAGCTCATCAAAGCTGGATAAAGATGAAGAAGGAAAGAGTGTAGACCAAAAGCTATACAGAAGTATAATTGGGTCACTTCTTTACCTTACAGCATCTAGACCTGATATTTTGTTTAGTCTTTGTATATGTGCTAGATTTCAATCTGATCCTAAAGAATCTCATATGACTGTTGCGAAGTGCATTATTAAATATGTTGCAACTACATCTAGGCTAGGTCTGTGGTATTCCAAACAAGGAGATTTTACTCTCCTTGGATATTCTGATGCTGACCTTGCTGGTTGTAGAGTGGATAGAAAAAGCACTACAGGTACATGTCAACTATTGGGAAACATGATGATGTCTTGGCTCTCAAGAAAACAGGGTACCGTGGCTCTTTCAACCGCTGAAGCAGAGTACATAGCTCTTGGAAGTTGCTGCTCTCAAATCCTATGGATGTAACAACAATTGAGAGACTTTGGAGTTGAGGAAACAAGTACAGAAATCAAATGTGACAACACAAGCGCAATCAACCTCACAAAGAATCCGATACTTCATTCAAGAGCAAAGCACATTGAAATCAAGCATCATTTCATTCGAGATCATGTTCAAAGTGGAGAAGTGGTGATTCAGCATGTAGATTCAAAGAATCAATTAGTAGATATATTCACAAAGCCCCTAGAAAAAGCTCACTTTGAATCAATTCGCTCAAGACTGAGTATCGTAAGATTTGAAGATGTTCAGACTCAAAATTAAAGTCTTGAAAAGTTCAAACTCATCGCAAGGTCTGAAGGCGTTTCAGACTCAACGTAAAGTCTGATGGCTCTCAGATTCAAAGGTAAAGTCTGAAAAGAGTTCAAACTCTGAGGTAAAGTCTGAACAACTATCAGACTTTATTTTAAAGTCCTTTTACGTATTTCTTCATATTCTTGGCATTAAATTATTTTTGTTAATTACTTTTCAAATTTTCAAAATCTCTTTTTACTCAATTTCTGACATGCAATTATGGCGGTTTATATTTTCAAAAAGGCAGTTTTCTTCTTTTCGAAATTACGGTTTATTTTTAGCAGTTTTTATCTTTACTTTTTGGCGACGATTCAGTTTCCCGATTTTATTTTTACTATTTATACACTCGAATTGTCACTTTCATCTGCTACTACTCTTTTGCAATTCATCTCCATACTCATTTTCTTTCGAAACCCTAAAAGCTCCATTTGCCGTTCCTGTTTCATCATCTTTTTCGATAAAAATCCTATCTTTTTGGCGAATAAGTTGAACTTTCGCCTGTGCTCCAAAAATGTCGTCTCGGAAGTCTTCTAGAATCGCAAGCAGGGGACCACAGAGACAACCAGAGGGTCCTACAAGAGTAGACCTCACAGGCGAGGAATCTCCTCAAAGGGAAGCCGAAAGTTAGCATTTTGAGGAGGGGATCACTAAAGCAGAGCCTGTAATAACTCTTAAATCGAATGTTGCTTTTGATCTTTACAAAAGGCTTAAAGATGGAGGAGTAAGTCTAAAGATGATTGAGGATTATCTAAAAGAAAGAGGATTCAAGAGTGAGTATCTCTTCTTGCTTGAAATGGAGAAGTTGAAAATCATTAAGGAAGGAACTGCGCAAAGAACGCTTGAAAACATTTCGAGTAATCCGCTTGAAAATACTCCAACCGAGACCCTAGACGATGATGAGAGACTTTTCTCTCACTTTCAGTCGCGATTTGGTGTGGCTGCTAATTTTGTTTGTCCTTCGGGAAGTTTGTTTCGGTCTAAAGAGCATGAACGAGTATACACGAAGTTGTTGAAGAGGGGTGTAGTAGATCCAAGAAGTGTGGATTTTGACTTCCTTGATTCGTTGAAGATAAATCTTAGAGGGAAGTTTGCTAGGCTACAATTGGAAAGATTCTGCACAAATACGACAAATGCCCATCCTGAACTTACTACTTATTTTTACTCAAATTTGTCGTTTTTGGATGCGAATCGGTTGTCTTTTTCTGTTATGGACAAGGATTATATAGTTGATGTTGATATGCTGGCTGATATTATTGGGGTGGAGAGAAGGAGTTTTCAACCAATAAAGGTATCCACAGCCTATGCAACTCTAGAGAATGTGTGTGACAGAACTGTAGAGGGCAAAATGTCCTATACTAGGATGAATGCCACAAATGTATTGCTACACAAAATCATCATCAACTGTATCAGGCCCAAGACAACTTCAAAGATCGATGTCTCCAAGACCGAAGCAAAGCTGATGTTTGCCATCAATCAAGGCAGACCCTTTTCTCTCCCACATGTTATTCTTTTCCACATGTACAGGACTGTGGTTAAGGATAAGGGTCAATTGCCTTATTCATTGATCATCACCAAGCATTCGGGCATTTCGATATTCGATTCCCGCTCCTCTATGCCTGACCAAATTAAGTCGATGCTTGTTGGTCACAAGATGGTGATGAAGATGAAGCTTCCGAGCTGAATGTTGCACTGGAAAGGTTGAGGGAAGAGACAACTTCCAAGGAGATCCCCACTGCTTCATCAAAGAGAAAAGGCAAACAGCCCATGGCTGAGAAAAAGCATCAAAAAATCATCCTGCAAGATGAAGAGGATGAGGATAATGTCATGACTTTGTCTGCTCTCTCAAAATTGAGGAGCCTTGTTAGTTTGAGAACAGAGGCTGGAGAGAGGACAAGAAAAGAAGCAGAGGAGAAGGAAGCTGAGAAGCAGAGGAAATAGGAAGAAAAACAGAGGAAGAAAGAAGAGGAAAAGATGAGAAGAGAGGAAGAAAGAAAAAGAAGAGAAGAAGAACAGAGAGAAGAAGAGGAACGATAGAGGAAAGCAGAAGAAGAAGAAAGAAAAAGGGAAGAAGAAGAAGGAAGAAGGAAGAAGGAAGAAAGATGAAGAAGAAAGCAGAACGCAGGAGGATTTGGCTGCAGGATTTGAGCCATCATTTGCTCAATCTGGGGAAGAGACTGAGAAACATCACAGTGCTGATATAGATGTAGGCGAGGAATTTTCTACTCCACCCACAGGCATCAACACAAGGGGAGTTGCTGCAGAGCATGGAACAATTTCGCCTTTACATTTTAGTGATGTGAGTAGGTCAGGTGCTGATCCTGAGGAGGTTTATGCATCTCATTTCCCAGAGCATGAAGAATCCTCACCAATAGAGAAGGAAAGGGCTGAAAAGGATGCTCCAAGTTTCCAAACTCCTAGAACTGAATCTGCTGGTCCAAGTGGAGGTAATACTAACTCGACAGCTTTTACACAACTGTTGGATGTTATGTTGGACCTAAAGAAGCAGGTGTTTGGAATGGATTTCGAGCTGAGGGACTTAAAGAAGGCTATGTTGAGTGCTTCTGTGAATATGCAAGATCAGATCAACTCACTGAAAGCTCAAGTGGAATCAAATCAGAACAGTGCAGAGTTGTTTCGATGAAGGAAGCTCTTGCAAATCTCGAGAAGACAGTAAAGGAGCTCAGCAAATTTCAGCTTGTTCGTTTCCCTGGAGAGCCCTAAATTATTTTCAAAACCATCTCTTATTCACTCTACCTCCTTTGATGGGACAAAAAGGGGGAGAGTTTGTAGATTTGAAGCTTTTTGAAGCTTGAAGCTTGTTTTTATCTTTGAACTTTTATTTCGTTTGCTGTTTTCATTTTGATTTAGATTTGAATTGGACTGTTTGAATCTTTATGACTTTATCTTGATGATTTGATATTTGGATTTCTAGACTTGTGAATTTGCATTGTAGGATCATTATATTTGTGAGGATAATTGTTATTGGACTAGCACTCTGTTTTGCAGAAATAATCCTCAAAGTATATATGAGTATTCCTTGCAGGTTTTAAATTCGCAAATCTGCTGAGGGTTTTGTCACCATCAAAAAGGGGGAGATTGTTGAAGAAAAATCCCTTGGAGTTTTGAAGTTGACAAAACAACCTCGAGAGTAAGGTCTGAAGAATCCAAGACTCAGTCGGTGAAGTCTGAAGAAATCAAGTTCTAAAGGTTTTCCGTCTGAAAGACAGTCAGACCCAAAGTTCGGTCTGAAGTTTTTCCGTCTGAAGATAGTCAAGACTCAGTTTCATCGAAAACCTTCAAGACCCAAATCTAAGTCTCAAGACAGGTTTGCGATTTTGACGGGCTAGCAACGGGTTATTCTTATGGTTAAGGAAAGTAAGATTTGGATATTATATTTCCTAACTTATCCATGGAATATCTCTTTTGTGATCATGAGCTCGGAAGATTTACTCTTCGGATTTTATCCGTTGAAGATCAAATGAATTTTTGGAAGGATCTAATTTTGGGAACTCAAGATCCTGATTGTATGGGCGAGTAGGATTGATGAGCTATTGTCTACTTACATTTTCGGCAACGTGAAGATCACTTAAATTGATTCAGTCCAACGGGTTGATTGGATAAATTCTTGGAAAGTGCCAACGGGTATGGAGGCATGGAGGCTATTTAAGGTGGATCGATGTTGCTCGAAAAGAGAGAGAGACTTGATAGAAAAATCTCGATGTTAGAACCTTTGAAATCATTTGTTCTCTAAAATCTCTCGTGTTCAATCTGTTTATCAAAGAGTCACTTATAGTGCGATATCAGCAAGAAGCTATAGGAGAGACTGTCTACAGAAGAAGTCTAGTTCGTGAATTGTAACAGCTCTCATTTGCTATATAGTGACTACAGCTAGTTGGCTGCCAGCGTGGAGAGTGGACGTAGGCTTGGAACAAGCCGAACCACTATAATCATTGTGTCAATTCTCTTTTACCCTACTTTATTTACTTTGTGAATGCATGATCTATTTATTGTTGATGTTTTCGTTATATTAAAGTATTCTTCAATTAAAAGATTCCAAAAGAATTCCGCAATAACCTATTCACCCCCCCTCTAGGTGAATTCACTAGCTAATATCAGTATGCAGGATGAATTTGAAATGAGCATGATGGGTGAGTTAAACTTCTTTTTGGGACTATAAGTCAAACAATCAAAAGAATGTACCTTTATTCACCAAGAAAAATATGCAAGAGATCTCATCAAGAAATATGGTATGGAGAATTGCAAGAAGACAAAAATCGCTATGTCAAATTCATTAAAGTTGGACAAGGATGAAGAAGGAAAAAGTGTAAACCAGAAGCTATACTAGAGTATAATTGGTTCACTTCTTTACCTTACTGCATCTAGGCTTGATATTTTGTTTAGCGTTTGTATTTGTGCTAAATTTCAATCGAATCCTAAATTATCAAATATATTGCAACTATATCTAAGCTAGGTCTATGGTATTCCAAAGAATGAGACTTTACTCTCCTTAGATATTCTGATGCTGACTTGGCTGGCTGCAAAGTGGACAGGAAAAGCACTTCAGGTACATGTCAATTATTGGAAAACAGGTTGGTATCTTGGTTCTCACGAAAATAGAGTATCGTAGCTCTTTCGACAGCTAAAGCGGAGTATATAGCTCTTGGAAGTTGCTGTTCTCAAATATTGTAGATGTAACAACAATTGAAAGATTTTGGAGTTAAAAAATCTTTCACAGAAATCAAATGTGACAACACAAGTGCCATCAACCTTACAAAGAATCCAATACTTTATTCAAGAGCAAAGCACATTGAAATCAAGCATCATTTTATTAGAGATCATGTTCAAAATGGTGAAGTGGTGATTCAGTTCGTCGATTTAAAGAACCAACTGGCCGACATATTTACAAAGCTATTAGAGAAAAGTCACTTTGAATCTATTCGCTCAAGACTGAACATCGTAAAGCCTGAAGATGTTCAGACTCTAAGGTAAAGTCTTGAGATGTTTAGAATCAAAGGTAAGATCTGAAAGAATTCAGACTCTACGGTAGAGTCTTAAAATACTCAGACTCTAACGTAAAGTCTGAATGTGTGTTATTTCATAATTATATTAGTTCTTTTTGTGCTATATTAGATTTATATTTGTTTTTGAAATTTCGAGGTCTGCCTTTTATTCGAATTCTGACACATTTATGGTAGTTTTCTTTTTCAAAATTGGCAGTTCTTTGTTTTCTTTAATTTTGGCAGTTTTTTGCTTTCCTTTTTGACGGTTCAGTATCTTTTTTTTTTTTTATTCCTACTATTTATACCCCTGAATCGTCATCTTCATCTCTCACTTTCTCAACAATCGCCTCTTTCACTCCTTTTCGAAACCCTAAAAGTTAAAAAACCTCCACTTTTGTCTCTGTTCCATTTGTTTACTCCATAAAAATCCAAACTTTTTGTGGACAACTTACTTTTTCACCCTTGAGTTAAACATGTCTTCAAGGAAATCGTCGAGGCTTGCTAGAAAGGACAACAAAGGAGATTCGAGGGGCCTACCCGAGTGGACCTCACCGAAGAAGAAGACTCTCCGCAAACAGAAAAAGCAAGCCAACAAACATACGAAGAAGAAGTTATTGAGGAAGCAGAACCGGTAATAACTCTTAGACCTAAACTTGCTTACTCTCTTTACAAAAAACTGAAGGATGGAAGAACAAAATTGAACTTGATTGATAGTTTTCTATAAGAGAGAGGTTATCGGAATGAGATCATCTTTTTGCATGAGATGGAGAAATTGGGAATTATTAAGGAATGAGTTGCGCAAAGTACTTTTGAGAACATTCCTAGTGATCCGCAGTATGGAACTACAAATCAGCCTTTGGATGATGACGAGAGGCTATTAACACAGTTCCAACCAAGGATGGGAGTTGCGGTTAACACTATCTGTTATGAGGGAAGCCTGTTTCGCTCTAAGGAACAAGAGTGAATTTACTCAAAACTGTTGAAGAGAGGGGTCATGAACCCCGGAAGTGTAGACTTTAATTTTCTTGATTCAATCAAGATTAATTTGAGAGAAAAGTTTTCTCGTTTACAGCTTGAGAGTTTCTGCACCGATTTGACAATCGGCTATCCTGAATTGACGGCCTACTTCTATTCAAATCCGTCATTTTTAGATGCAAATAGACTTTCTTTCACTTTCAAAGATAGAGAATATGTTGTGGATGTCGACACTCTTGCTGACTTACTCGAGGTGGAAAGAATGAGTTTCCAACCGATTAGGGTGTCCAAAGCACATGCCACTTTGGAGATTGTTCGTGACAGAAGCCTGGAAGGCAAGATATCCTACACTAGGATGAATGGCTCCAATGTACTGCTCCATAAGATTGTCATCAATTGTCTCAAGCCTAGGGCAATGATGAAAACTGATGTCTCAAAGATAGAGGCAAAGCTTATGTTTGCTCTGAATCAAGGAGTCAGATTTTCCCTTCCACACACTATCCTGTTCCACATGTGCAGGATTGTGATGAAGGACAAAGGTCAATTGCCTTACTCCTCTCTAATCACAAGTTAATTCAGGCACTTCAAAATCCAAATTCCTGCTCCCCTTTGCCTAACCAACTCTAATCTCATGCTTGTTGGTTACAAGATGGTAATGAAAATGAAGCTAAAGGAACTTAACAAAGTTTTGGAGGGATTGAAGGAGAAGACTCCCTCGAAAGAATCTGCTGCTGCTGCTAAAAGAAAAGGCAAATAGCCCATGGTTACTCCAGAGAAAAGAAAAAGAAAAATCATCCTACAAGATAAGGATGATGAAGAAGTTGATGACGCCATGACACTTGCAGCACTTAGAGGATTGAAAAGCTTTGTTAGTTTTCGAGAAAGCAGAGAAGAGCAAGCAAGTAGAGAGGAAGAGATAGAGAGAAGAAGAGAAGAGGAAGCAAGAGCAGAAGAAGAAAAGAAGATGAGAAGAGAAGAAGAAGAAGAAGAAGAAGAAAGGATGAGGAGAGAAGAACAGGAAAGAAAAGCTTAAGAGGAATCTGAAGAATTCCTTGAGCCATCCTCTGCAGTACCACAATCTGGAGAAGAGACTGCACAACATCACTATGCGGAGAAGAGACAAAGCATGGCGAAGAGTACTCCACTCCACCTACTGGCCACAAGACAGGGGGAGTAGCTGAAAAAAAAAAAAAAAAAAAAAAAGGTACATCATCGCCATTCCATACTAGTGATGTTAGTCGGTTTGGTGCAGATGCAAAAGATGTCTTTGCATCACACTTTCCAGAGGTTGAGGTATCTTCTCCCACAGAAGGTCAAAGGGCTAAAAATGAACACCCAAGCTTCCAGACTCAGAGAACAGGGTCTGCAGGTCCAAGCACTGGAAATGTCAATTACCTGATTTTTCGAAGGTGTTAGATATCATGGTGGATCTTAAGAAGCAGATCTATGGGATGGATTATGAATAACGGGATTTGAAACAAACACTCTTGGCTACTTTCATTTCTATGCAGGACCAAATTAATGCCCTGAAACTTCAAGTTGAATCCAACGTGAAGGGTGCTGATTTGGAATCATTAAATGAAGCTTTTTCCAGCCTTGAGAAGACAGTTAACTCGCTGGGTGAATTTCAGCTTGTTCGCATCCCCAAACAGCCTTAACTTCTATCATCTCTTTCATTGATTCCTCTACCTCCTTTTGATGTGACAAAAATGGGGAGAGTGATGCATATTTGATCTTCTCGTTCGTTTTTAGATTTATAACTTATTTCGTTTTTTAGTTTGGACATTTTGTTTTGTTAAGACTTTGGACTGGTGGCGTGTTTGAACTGATGCTTCAATGATTGGGTTTGGACTTGTGAACTTGCAGGATTATTTTATACTTGTGAGGATAATTATTTTCTGAACTAACATATTTTTGTGGTTGCAGAAGTAATATAAAATATTCCTCAAATTATGTATGAGTTTTCTTTGCAAGTCAAGAGTTTTTCAAATCTGTCGAGATATTTTGTCACCATCAAAAAGGGGGAGATTGTTGAAAAAAAACCCCGTAAGTGTTTTGAAGCTAACAAAACATCCTCGTCAGTTAAGTCTGAAGAATCCAAGACTCAATCGCTTAAGTCTTAAAAGTTCAAGACCCAAGTGTTTCGGTCTGAAGATCTCTAGACTCTTCTATCAAAGTTTGAAGGCTGTTAGACTCAATTTTACGAGTCTACCCAAGTTGACAGCGTTTTCTTCCAACGGTTTGATAATTCAAAGATTGGATAATATCTTCTATGATTTGTTCTATTTCATGGAAGATCTCTGGTTGAAACTAAGCTCGAAGATTTTGGATTTATCTTGATTAGAAAATCCGTTGAAGAATAAGCAAGATTTGGAAGGTTCTACTTATGGAAACTCAAGATCCTGATTGTATGGGCGAATAGAATTGACGAGCTATCTTCCACATATATTCGACAGCTTGAAGATCACCTTAATTGATTCATTCCAACGAGTAGATTGGATGAACTCGTTTGGAAAGTGCTAAAGGCTATGAAAGCACGGAGGAGTATTTAAGGTGGAGTCATTATTGTTCGAAGAGTGTGCGCCGATAGAAAAATTCGAAATCTGAACCTCTGAAACTCCTTGTTCTTAAATTTCTTGAGCTTTAGTTATGTACAAAGGAAAAATACATACAGTGAGAATTTACGTGAGCTATAGCCAAGACTTTCTACTGAAGAAGTCTAGATCATAAGCTGTACAAATCTCATTTGCTACTGTTAGCGTGGAGAGTGGACGTAGGCTTACATTAAGCCGAACCACTATAAACCGCTGTGTTCAAATCTTCTTACCTTATTCTCTTTACTTTATTGCTGCGTAATTTAATTTACTTAAGTGTATTTACTCTGAGTTTATTTCAAGTCGAGGGATTTGGGTTTAAGGTTTCAAAAGAAATTTATAAACACTTATTCACCCCCCTCTAGGTGTGTTTACTAGCTTTTATCAACCCTAAATTGGCCAAAATTCCAATGAAGTGCTTGACTCCTAATCTTAAACCCTAATTTCGATTTGCCCAAAATTCCACCACCGAATATTAGAAATGGAGAGCAAGACTTTCTGTGGCGCCTCAAATTTCTCTCATCGAAGTAAAGGAGAAGGTGAACGTTTCTATTTTTATGGATTACCAAGTCTAAAAAGAACATCGTGAACTTGTATGAATCCTAAGAGAAGACTCTATGGATGCGCTCGATATAAAGAATGGTCAAAATACAAATACTTCAAATGGATCGATGCAAAATTCTCTCACTAAGCCATATAGGTGATATTTGACCTACTTGATGGACGACAACAACCTTCATCTACGCTTGTGGATGACTTAGACGATGTTGAGTCAATGCAAGCTCAAGCATCTTCGGTTAAACATTTGAAAAATGAAGTTTCAAGGAAAAAAATTGAATGGAAGTATTATCAAGCGTTTATTGTGGTGTTGTTCTACCTTATGATGAAATTTAAAGCACTTGAAAATGAAAAAAAGTTTCTCCAGCTACTATAGTTGAAAATGAGTAGGCAAATATAATTATTTTGGATCAAATGCATGTCATGGCCTACCCCTTGAGGGAGGGAGTATGTTTAAGAGTATTGCCTAAAAGATAGGCTTATGGCCCATAATTAGGCACGGGCTCTCCCAAGTCCATATCTCACACAACATTGGGGGGTTCATAAGAATTTTGTAATAATGAGTCACTACTAGCCTATGGAGTCGGCTAGAAATCGAGGGAGGCTTGGGATGGGAGTATACCTTACTTCCTACGCATCCAAAGAATTTAGGGTTGGTAACTTGATTATACTAATTAACCAATTACTACACTTTCAGTATCTAATCTTGTTCATTTTAAAAAGAAATTTTGTCAAGTAATTTAAATTAATTTTAGACCAATCCACTAACACGTGAGGTGAACCTATAGGTATGCAATCAAGAACTAATGATTAATAGCCAAGGAAAGCGTTTAAATAAATTGCATGGGAGAGCAAAGATTTAAAATTTAGGAAAAGATAAATGATAATCCTAACAAGACTAAAGGGAAGCCAAAATCAACGTATCAATATCACGCAATCAAGGGCATTTGTCTCTCGGGACAATTGAAACTCTAAGGTAAAACCTTAATTTTGAAGTGAAAGACTTTCACTTTTTAGGAGAAAACAACCTAAAAGATTAATTTTGACCTTTTCAAGGAATTTTAATATTTTCAGAATTTCGAATTTTTTGATTTTTTATGAAAAACGAATTTTCCAATTTTCCCAAAAAAAAATCTGGATTTTATAATTTTTAGTTTTTCAAATTTTTTATTGAAAATTTTCGAAGTCTTTAATATTTTCTGGAGTTTTGAATATTTGGAAACTTCTTTTTATTTATTTTTTTGAAATTTTTTGAATTTTGAATTTTAATATTTTTGAGTTTTTTTAATTTTCGAATTTTTTAAATATCTTTTTAAATTTTTTTTCTGAATTTTTAGTGCTCTTTGAAATTTTTGAATTTTCGGAAAAGTTTTGAATTTTTTAAATATATTTTTAATATTTACATTACTATATTCGGGAGAATAGGTTTGGACCAGGTAAACTTGATCAGGCCCATTGACTCGATCCAACCTAATTCAAATTAAAAAAAGAAACTAATTTTTGTAGCCTTATTTTTTATTAATTAACTTTTTAATCCCTTTATTTTTCTTGGTTTTTCATTTTTCATTTTCCTTAATCTTGTTCTTATTTTTCTCTTCCCCTTTGGTCTTTTTTTTTCTTCACATGCCTTCTTCTTCGTGCATCTTCTTCTTCCCCTACACCACCACCCGAACCCCTTCTTCATCAGCAACCAAATCCTCATCAAAGTAGCAAGACCCGACACACCATCACCCAAACATGTCATCACCGACACCATTCGCTGATCGTACTGGCACCGGCTGCCTACTCCGGCAATTGCTAATCCATACACCGGAATGACGCAAACTCTCACTCTTCCGACGATACAAGATTATTTCGTGAAATCGATGTGAAAGCACAATTAGCACAGATAGAGCAAACATGATTCAACGGCTATGGATGCAAACACAGATCGACCCTGATTCAAAATGCAAAATGGCTTCCGGTTCTTTTTTGGACGTTTTAGAGATAAGTACACTATCAATGCCATAAGTTGTGTACAGCGCTCACTTTGGTGTCAGAAGTTTCTGTCAGATCACTTTAGTGCCAAAAAGTTTGAAAAACGCTCACTTTGGTACCAACTCCGATCTGGTTGGCTGGAAATCCAACGTTGCCTTTTTTTATTAATTTCTTATGCTGATGTGGCTCGCCAGAAAGTCTAGTTAGCATCTAAAGCAAGAAACGACGTCGTCTAGTTGCATTTCCCCCAAATAAGAACCCTAATTTGCCAAATTGAAAGAAATCCCTAATTTCAAACCCTAATTATTGTCAACAAGCTCAAAACTCCCCGAACGTGCTCCAGGTGGACATCTCGACCTCCTCCTCCATAATCGAAGAACGAGATGATGATGCCGCCTCCGCCGATGGCTTTCCAATGGACAGATCCAGTGGCGAACACGGGGCTGAGGAGCCTGGGGGGACGCTCGTGATGTCTCCCCATGACCTTGAGCCCCGATTGAGGACCTATTTCCTTATCGCACGATCTTCTACCGATAGGTCAGGCAGTTGACTCGATTCCAATTCTATGCCCAATAACACCACTTGTGTGATGGCTAAAAGCTCGATAGCAAGATGATGTCTCGGGTCAAAGGGTTGAGGAGATAGGTCATGCTGCAGAGGTCCTGGAAGCAACGCGACCCGTGACCCGAAGCTCTAGCTCCATGGAGCCATAACCTCCCGACCAAGTTGGGGGAACGGGGCTTCGAGCTGTGGCTCGGGTCTGAGCAGGGGACTTCGGATGCCGCTCAGCGCACGTGCATGGTGGCGGAGGGTGGATCATCAATGATGTGGAGCCATCCTCTATAGACGGACCTGAGCTTTGTGGAGGAGCTCTAGTAGAAGGGAGCAACAGAGACCTTGTCCTCCTCCTCAACGTTTCACGCTAAGAAGAAAAAAAAAAGCAAAGAAGAATGATAGGTGTGAACATTGAAGAAGAAGAAGATGGATTGATTTTCTTTCTTCTTCGTTGGACAGCAGCCAAGAAAGTCCACATGGATTGATTTTCTAAAAAAAAAAAAATGCCCAATCATATTAAATTTTTAATTAAAAAAGCTACGTCATTTTTTGGCCTGAATTTTTCGCCGGAGGCACCTAAGTGATCATTTTTTTCGCCGATTTGGCACTTAAGTGATCCGACAAAAACTTTTGGCACCAAAGTAAGCCATGTACACAATTTATGGCACTGATAGTGTACTTCTCCCAGACATTTTATGAAACTTGTGGAGTGCATTGGCAAGAGGGAGGCCCTAGGCTCATTTGAGACATGGGTTCGGGCAAGGATCAACACAACATGCAATAGCAACATGAAAGATCCACTCAAAGACAGGTTAAACGTATTCAAAACAAAAATGAACAAAGAACAACCATCCTTAGCTACACAAAACCCATAGAGCTCAGATTTCGTTTAGGCGTTTTCACGAGCACTTGGTGTGCACACGGACACGGGGGATTTTTGGCTTTATACAGATATGAGGACAAATTTAAACCCCTAATGACATACCGGAATAGCTAGCAACTTTCAGGGAGGATCGGCTCGGATCAAAACCTACGCGAACTAGTCAACAAGCTCTAGCTCAACGCCTTTCAAAAAACAAGGGACACACGGTCGTAAAAGCCTACCTCATTCGATGGGAAGGCAACAGCAGATGGCGACCGACGAGTAGACCTCTAGTGATGGCCAACCACACACACACACACACACACACACTCTCTCTCTCTCTCTCTCTCTCTCTCTCTCTCTCTCTCTCTCTTTGTCTCCTTCCTCTAAGCCACATCCTCCCAAAACAAAGCTCCCTCTCTCCCTCTTAAAGGTGACTAGCAAGTGCGCATGGCTTCTACCACTACCAGCTTGTCGGTCGGCCTAATCCCGCCTTGCGGATCACGACTGCTTTTGCTTTCTGCTCATGTACATCTCTATCGCCACAAAGGAGTGCGTGTCGCGTGAGGGAGGAACGAGGAAGAAGATAGCATGTGGGCCACACCGAGGAAAGAACAAAGGAAATGAGCCTAGCCCAAGCAAGAAAGAGGAAGAAAAAGGGGGGGGAAAGAAGGCCAAGCTGGCCTAGCCTTAGCTCAATCTTGCTTTTTGCTTTGTTTTTATCTTCTTTTTTTCTTTCAATATAAAAATAATTTTCTAATTAGATTTTTAAAAAAATTTCTAATAATTAATAATAATGCAAATGTTTCTAATGTCTACGTGTCATGCAATTTAATGAAAATTATATTTGCAATTTAATGCAAATGTGTTTAGGTGTGAATAGTGCAGGCTATTTTTATTTTTCTTGGAAGATTGGAAAAAATTTGTGTTCTCCACAACATCGTTGTGACTTTGTTGTTGCTTGTACCGTCATATGTATTATGAGTTACTTCTTATACTTGTAGGGATGTCAAGGAAATGAAATGAGTAAATGAGATACTTTGCTTGTACTATATTTTTGCTTGTTCTTGAATATAAACCAATAATAATTGATGTGTATTGGGTCAATGTGTTATGGTGGCTTTTTTACTTAAACTAAATATAATATAAACCAATAACAAACATTGAATTGAATAGAGGTTCCATAAGTTGAACTGAATATAAATCAGCAGCTTCTCTAGTTTGCTGTAAACCAGGATATACATAAGATAAACATGAGTGATTACTTGAGTGCCATAAATTGTATTTAGTGATCACTTAAATGCTAATTGTGATCAAACAAAGGATCACTTAAATATCAAGTTATTATTAAAAGTGATCACTCAAGTTTCACTCATGATTAGAAGTGAACATTTAAATGCCAAGTTTTTTAGAGTGTAATTAATTAAGTATCAATTTTTTTAGGCTTTCCCTAAAAATTGCACTAGCCACTAAGCACCACCAGCCGCCACCACAGACCACTAGCCGCTACCACCAGCCACACTAGACACCCTAGCCACCACTAGCCATCACTGTGGTGGCTAGTGTGCTGCTACAAAAGGCACTAGTGCAAGTTGAGTCTTGCACCAGCTTACACCAGTATCATTTAATGCAATATGTGCACACTACACACTTACATCAAGTGTAACACAAGTCCACAACCCTCGCCATGGACTCACCACCACCAAATATCACTAGCCACCACCACCAACCACCACACTAGTGCCTCAACCACTAGACCAGCCATTGTGCTGGTTATAAGTCTATTGTAGAAGGTGCTAGTGTAAGTTGATAGCTTGCACCAACACCACCTGGTGCAAGATGTGCCCACTGCACACTTGCACCAAATGCAGCACGAGCCCTCAATTGAATCTTCACAACAAATTCACCACCTCCAGCATCACCAACTAGCACCACAGCTATGCCAGCTAGGGGTGAGCATAGTCCGGGTAGGGCTGGTCCACCCCCTAACCGTAGGACCAACTCGCACAGTGTTGGTTCTCAATTTTTGGAAACGAGAACCGACCTTATTAAGCTTGAGACCAAGGACCGGACTGACCCAATGGGTTCGGTCTAATTCTAGGGTTAACCTAGGATCAACTGATAATTTTTTATTTCATTTTTAATACTCCTTAAAAAAGCGATTGAGGACCAGACTAATCCAATAGGTTCGGTTCAGTTCCAAGGTCAACCCAAGACCAACCAATAATTTTTTATTTCATTTTTTGGACTCCTTGAAAGGGCAACCGATGACCGGATCAATCCAATGGGTTCGATGATGAGTGAGGTCAGCTACGAAAGGCAACTGATGATGGTCAAGTGGGATGAGCATTGAATAGAGTGAGCATTGAGTGTTGAGTGGAGAGCAAGCCAAGCAAGCATCGAGTAACAAGCGGCACGAGTGACCCAAAGTGAACAAGGCAAGTGTTGAGTGGCAAGCGGAGAAGTTGTTTCTCTCGATTTTGGCAAATTGGAGACTAAGAAGACAAATAAGACAAAAGAGAATGAGCACTAGAGGAGGATGCCATAAGTAGCTGTTTATACCTTTTGGACACCGTAAGGACTCCTTACAAAAATATTTTCCTCCTTCGTAAATTATGATTATTAACGCCGCAAAAGACATTAAAAATCTAAGTTATTAAAGAACAATGTAAAATTACTTCAATAACTCGCTAAATAGTTATTTAATGTTGTTGACTCTATTTATTTTAAGGTTTTCTCTATATAAAAACTATTATAAATAATATTATATATATATATATATATATATATATATATATATATAGGGTTGTTCCGGGTTGGACCGACTTTAAACTCCTAAAACCGAGGACCAACCCACACAGTGCTGGTCCAGGAATCTTAGGATCAAGGACTGATCTAGTCTCTCCGAGAACCGGACCAGCATCACTAGAGACCCACCACTAGTAGCAATAAGTAAAAGTAGAATCCAAAAAAATGAAAAAGGTAAAAAAAAAAAAATTTACAAGCAGCAAAATCGTCCCACTAATATTGAAATTAAATCTCACAAACTCAATGATAAACTAAAAAAAAAAACAAAAGACCATCCATAACAAGTTATAAACAAGATTGACTCTCGAGCTCTTCAAACTCTCTCCCATCTCATCTCATCAATCAATATGCACATTGTCTTATGTTCGTGCTTCTTTTGATGGATCTTTAACTTGATTCATAATCATTGCATTCTTTCTAATTTGACGTGTAACTTCTTCTTCAACTATCTCAAGACGCACCAATTCAGATGAAGCCACAACTGTCCCAGGCTGAACTGATTTAGAATGAGCAACAACTATCCCAGGCTAAACTGATTCAGATGGACTTGCAATTGGGTTCTTACTCTTCCTTCTTGTTGGTGCAGCTGATGTCTTCTTCTTTGTTGGCACAGTCGTTGATTCTTGAACTGGGCCTTGAAAGATAAGAGCTTTCTAACTTCTCTCAGGCTACAAAATAGCAATTAAATTGTCAGTAAAAGTTTGCATCATAACTTAAATTAAATACAACCAATAAAACTTACATTAAGAATGACTGTTCTAGTATGCTCATCTATATGAAGGTCATAACCGTATTATCTTAACCTTAACCTCTTCCCAAGAGTCCCTCTTATTTGAAGGGGAGCATCACTTTCAGTAATCTGTGATTTATTGGTCCTTCTTCTCGTTTGTGATTTCTTAGACCATTCTTTTGACCCTTTAGCTATAGTAGGGGCTTCTTTGGCCAAATCTTCAGTTGGACGTTTTCTAGATGGCCTTTTTATAGCTAGTCCTTAATCTGGCATTTTTTCTAGTTATCCTTCCACTTAGCCCTTTTAGCTTTAGTGACACCTTTTAGTGGCCCTTATGGTAGCCCTTATGATAACTCTTGTAGTAACCTTTCTAATGGCCTTTCTAGTAGATCTTGTGGTGGCCCTTCAGTTGGCCCTTCGAACTTAAAAAAGAAGCAAAAGACATCATAAATATAATTTGGGGCCATTTAATAGCGTAAATGAAAATTAAATACAAATTGTTGAACTTATTGGGTTTTTTTTTTCTTTTGCTGTTAATAGTCGACTGAACTAGCCCTTCAACTGCTTCAGCTAATCCTTTAGTTAGTCATCTTCTGTCTTGCCTTCTTCGAACAAGCCTTTCAGTTTCAGGTACAGCAGGGGCTTCGACCAATCCTTTACCTGTTCTTCTCGTGACCTAATAAAAACATTATATACAAGGCCAACTAAAGTTATATACACATTTGTAATAAACATAAAGTAACATAAACACAAATGCTATGACTTACAGGGTTTATTGTCGTTGACTAAAGAACAGTCAACTCACTTAGCCTTTTGGTTTGCCCTTCTTCAATTGTCCGTTCACTAGGCCCTTAACCTTAACTATTCTTACTGCTTCTTCAATTGACAACCTTTAGTATTGTGCCATGTTACATAGTAATAAGAGCATGTCGTCTTTGCACATTTCCTGCTTATCCTTTACTGACCCAAGCCTCCCCCTCCACTATTATTCATCTTTTTTTTGGCATTTCCATTTTCTTCTTCAGTGACGGCTCTCAAAACTATATTATTATCTTCCCATCGAATGCTTTGCATATGTTGTTGTCAGTGTTATCGCACTTGAATTCCTCGTTGAAGAATGCGCTACACCAATGTTTCGGTTCTATTTGGGACAGTATAACAAAGCATTCCTTTGTCAATTAATGTAGTCCTTCTTTGGCCATCCTAAAGTCAATCATATTCGTGCTTTTTGTCAATTGCCAAAATTGCAACTGCAGCTTATCGCTTTCATAGGTCTTTGCCTAATTTTCGTATATGTGCTACGCACAAATTTGATGTTCAATATAGGGTAGCAACTCGGCTACTACCAAAACCAGTCCATACAATAATTTAAAACAATAAATGTAAACAAATAATATGTTGATATGAAAAGGCAAACAATTGACAAGATTTTTCAAAAAGCAAGCATTACCTTTTGTTGGTCGCGCATGAATGCTCACTCTTCTTCATTTGTTATCTTCAGGTCAATCATCAGATTTTTCAGGAATCATGATCAATTGTCCTTGTATTTACCCTCACAATAGCCCAAGCCAGTGGAAACATTTGGTTAATCGTATTTTTTCCAATCGCAACCAGTAATTCTCCATTACACAAGTCTTTCGAGAAACAGTTGTCCAGTATTATAATTTGTCTACAACCAGCTAAAAATCCCCGTCTACATGCATCAAAGTATGGAATTTATTGAATGTGATCCCACTAACAAGAAGTGGCCTTTTCATGATCTCTATATACACTCTACCTGAAGGTTTTACAGCCTACACTCCCAAACATAATTTTTACACCTCTCCATATTCCTTGTCATACTGACTAATGAGTATCCTCATCACATTTTACTTCGATCTTTTGCACTAATTTCTAGATACATTGATGCCTACACGTTCCTTTACCAACATCCTAAACTCAATACTCTTTATCTCAGGCATTAGTTTGATCACATCGAAAAAGTGCTTGGACAACTATGCACTTGTTACTCTTTTATTTTCAAAATTAATGGAATAAGTGTGTTCTTCTTGATAGGCTCTAATCTAGAAGGACCCACTAATTTTAATAAATGCATTGTAAATCTTCCATTGACAATTTTGTTAACACTTAGCTCTTACAAAGGTCTTAGTGTTTTTAATGAAGTATATATTCCTTTGTGCAACAATGGAATTCTTCAGTATAACTTCCCTAAATTATTTCGCATCTTGGAATTTCATCCCTATTGACAAAGTAGGAGAGGCAATGATGGATCATAGGAAGGAAACTTATGTTTTCTTCCATGCACAATTCCTTGATTTTCTTCAAGCTCATCTTGGGAAGTAACATTCTTAATGCTTTCTTCATAATCAGTCTCTTCGCCAGCAACAACAACATCTGCAAGGCCTTTAGCCCTATTTGGAACTTCATCAGTTACCTACAACGCTACAAACCTATCTACCAAACTCTCTTTACTTTTTCTTTGATTATGCAAGCTCGCCGTCGTCGTCATCTTTTAAAAAATTTTCAACATGCAACCCTTTATCATTATCATTACTAGATTTAGCTACTTCCCAATTTAATTTGGTGATTATGACATCACCTATGTTGATATCACTCTGGTGAACTGCCTATGTGCCCCTCTCCTCTTTGTCATGTCTATCCTACCATTCTTTATCCCTAATCTCAATACTAGCTTGAATACCATCTATCCCTTCTCTTACCTAGGTGCTCTCTCCGTCATCATTTTCATCATTACCATCACTATTGTACTCAACGTATACTTTCACCTTTTCGCCATGAAAATAATGATACAGGATATCCCTAAAATCATCATTATTTTTTTAAGTTTCTTAAACCAGCTCTCAAGCCTTTTCCAATAACATAACATAGCAACTTCTATACTTTACAAGGCAAATAGGTCACTATATCCCTAACAAATCCAATGTAAAATATCTTCTTTATATAGATAAAAATAGTGCCATCATTTCTCCCATCATACTCCCACCCATCTTCTCCAATCATAAAATCTCCATTGTAGCAAACAATGACAGTAACATAATCCTTATAATAAGTTATTTGAGGTACGAACACTTGAAGTGTCAAAACTTGGCATGGAGGGATATTTAAGTACCAAAAGTTTGAAAAGTGACACTTGAGTGCCAAAATCGAAGCAAAATGGATCACTTAAGTGCTAATCCGGCCAAAATCCAATCAAAATGCTCATGTGCCGATTTTCCGGCAAAGCAAGTGCAAAACAACGTCGTTTTGCATGCTAACATGGCTAAACAATATAAAAACAACGTCGTTTTGGTGTTGACTTGGTAAAAAAATTAATATACAAATTAATTAAATTAAATTGAAAACTAAATTTATTTAAAACATTTATAAAAAAAAGAGAGAGTGAGAGAGGCAGGCGGCTGAGGGCTAAGCCCTCACCACCACCACCTCCCTGCTGTTGTTGAAATGGTTGGTGGCGAGGGCCCGCGAGCCCTCACCCCAGATCTCGGCCCGAGAGAACGACGGCCCTTAACCTAGGGTTAATCGGCGGCGAGGGCGAGGGCCGAGAGTGGCGGCACTTGGCCTGGTCGAGTGAGGGCCGCCAACCATCGCTGGAGCTGGGTGAGGGCTGTGACCCTTGCCCAAATCTGGGGTGAGGGCTCGCAAGCCCTCGTCGCCGATCAGCCGGGGCCGCCAACCCTTGGCCATGGCCCGACGACCTTGGCCGACCCTCCCCCTCGGCCGCCTTCTTCTCCTTCTTCTTCTTCTTTTTAGTTTTTTAATATTTTTATTTTATTTTAAGATGTTTTAAATAGATTTAGTTTTAAATTAAATTAAATTAAATTTTATATTAATTTTTTTACCACTTCAGCACCAAAACGACGTTGTTTTTGTATTGTCTAGCCACGTTAGCGTGCAAAACGGCATCGTTTTGCACTTATTTCGCCGGAAAATCGCCACATTAGCATTTTGGCTGGAGTGGCACTTAAGTAATCAATTTTCCTCTGATTTTGGCACTTAAGTGTCCCTCTATACCAAGTTTTGGCACTTGAGGTGTACTTCTCCTTAAGTTAATTCTACAACTAACGAAAAAAAAAAAAAAAATTAACTTTTGGGACCACATCCACAATAGACAACAAAAAATTGCATATGGAGATTCTCACACTCTTATAGACTTTATTAAAGAAAAGAGGGAAAAAGGAATAGATGCATATGCCAGATCATTTATTAAAAAGATGCCATCCACGATAAATAGAGATCCACACACTAATAATATGTCTCCACATGTTAGCTACTCTAATTATGTTGTCTTCCCTTAAAATATTGACTAGCAAACATAAGTTCCCATGATAAGTGTAGGTCCCTATGACACCCATTTCAACACTTCAATTGTAAAAATGTCTAGAGGTCCCCACAACAACCACTCTAGACCTTAAAAATTACCCTCACACATCACAATACCACATCCAAACTCTATATCACATATCATGGTAGCATAGTTTCCTTCATTTCCCCTTGGTCGAGCCCTACATTTTGAGGCCAACTTTAAATTGCCAATTTGAACCCTCATTAGGGTTCTAGTACTACATTTGATCCCTAGATCTCACATCAAAATACCATTCAACCTCCACATTTCCTAGCCAACCCCAACATTTTCCAGCCAATCCCAAATTTCCCATTGAAGCCTTAATAGATGAGTCTAAACCTTAATTTCACCATAGGGGAGGGGAAGAAGAGAACAAACCTGACGAGTGACAATGGCGAGCAATGACGGTGATTGACAATAGCAAGCAATGAACGCCTCAATGAGCGTTAATGGCGATCGTGAATACAAAGGAGAGAAGGGCATTAGATTTGGTGTAAACGTGAGTGTGAATGGAGAGGAACGATGATGGCCAAATCTGGTTAAGCCAAAAAATAAGCTAAACGATGTCGTTTAGCGTCAAGAAAAAACGATGTCGTTTAGGTCAGCCGAGTCAGTGTGAATGGGGGTGACGTTGTTTTTGTCATCACATGTGCCTTTTTAAAAAAAAAAAAAAAAAATTATTTGTCACCTCAACAAAGTATGTCATTAGAAAATGGTATGCAATTTGGCTAGATTTTCAAGTTATTGACACAAAACTATTCAATTTTGCTCCAATTTTGACACTTAAATGTCACGTTTCTAATTTTTAGTACTTAAGTGTCTCATGTGCCAAGTTTTGGTACTCTAGGTGTCCAACACTTGTTTTCTAACAGAAACAGTTCCATTAATCTCACTTAGGTGCAACTCTTTGCCAAAACCGAGTTGGTAACTTAACTTCAACATATCTTAGAACCATCAATGTTGGTGGTTGTCTTAGATTGTATAACCATCTCTCAATTAAGTCAGTTCCTTTTATAGGCCATGAACTCGATTAGAGCCAACATTGATGACTAATGACTCATTGCATGTTCAAAGGAAAATTCAAGAACCCTGCATGAATATTTCTGTGGAGTCTGGCAAATGTTTGAAGGAAATAGCATCAGCCATTTGAAAAATGTCTCGACCATCGATGTTAGCTGGTATCCATCTATCTAGCACTAAGGCAGCTTCTGAAGAGCTCCAGTCGCTGCTCGAATCAGGCTGGTGGGAAGGCGTGGATTTCCTGGAAATGACACTAGCTACTGCTGTCATTTTGCTGCTTATTGACATTGCAGAATACCTACTAAAAATATCCAAGGCCGTCGACGAACTGGCCTCCCTGGTACATTTCAAGTGCGTGGAGCTGGGAGCATTTCCGTCACTAGGGTGTTGACATATGATTCACCAAGGAACCATCCAGCCACTTCTTTATGAGGATATAACTGACCACATGATCACTATTAAAGGGCAGCCATAGAGCTTGAGTAGAAATGAGAATGTATCGCAACAACCAGGCAAAAATGGATGATGATTAGTCACCTACAAGTTGCTAAACACACACCATAGCACAGTTTTCTATCAAAATTTGGAATAAAAAACTTATGCTTAACCATCGCAAAGTCGCTTTATTAGCTTTCCCTTTTCTGTCAACTTTCATTGCTTTAGAGATCTCAGTATCACCACAGTCCCATTCTACTCTACCTAGATATTCATTCTTGAAACTTCAAAAGGTTGCTGACACAAAGTGGGTTATACATGGTGGAAAGATTCACAAATTAGTGTATGGCAAATTGAAAGAGACAAAAAAATTCGGGATATACTAAAAAATAACGTCCACAAAAATTAGGGATTACGGGCAAAAAGCATAAGCTGGCAAACACTTCCTACTGCTGAGTTACAGCGTCCTTTGAGGACCAGAAGACGGGGGGACATCCTTAATTGCCTCGCAATTCAACTCTCGAATGGCTACTTCTTCTTCGCCTTCTCCAACAAACCGAGTCAATGCAGTCTGGCATGACGGGACGCTGAACCACGGGGTAGGGCATGTTCAACATGGGATCCGAACCAGGCTTCTTGGACATGCTCGAGAAGCACTTCGAGAACCCCAGTCGTGACCCTCTTGAAGGTGAATTACCCAAGAGAGAGCTAATGGATTATTAAACCCAAAAACTTAGGACGGACTACCAATCGAAACTTGACACTCAAAAATTAAACCATCTAAACATGTAATTGTATTCAATTGGGATCCGCCACTAATCAATTAGGATTAATAAGGAACCCAAGCAAAGTACAGGAGAATATTTTACTTTTGCGAACAAGAGATTCAATAAGCCTGGGGATATGGTTACGCTACATCAATCTAACGCCATTTCGGTACCTTTTAATATTAATTTCAAAAATATTTTGCAAGCAATCTTGATTAATTTTAACTTAAGCCACTAACATGCAAAGGGTGATTACACAGGTGCACAATTAATAAAATAACATTCAATAAACCCAAGCGATAAGTTGTAAAAAAATTATGACAAACCCTAAGCAAAACAAACTATAACTTTTATTAAAAATGCATGCCCTAAATGTGATTTCTAAATGATATGATGCCTAATTTTTTTTGTTTATAAAAAATGTTAATTATGTGCAATCTTAATCTAAATTTAATATGCATGATTTTTACTCTAATGATATGTGAGATGTAATTCATATGAGGTAACTTGAACCATCACAATATGTGTGCAATCTAATTTACATTATCCTAATATATGCATGTGCTACATGATATGGAATGGATGATGTGGTAATTTTACATGGATGTTCTTTTTATGATTTTATTTTATTTTTGTTTTTTTATGACTTTTCTTTTAGAATCATATTTACTATATTATCATCTAAACTAAGGAATAACTAAATTTATCTTAACCATGAAATGTCCTACGTTCCTATATTATCCTAAAAAGGCAATTCTAACATGAAATGCAATCTGACCTATTATGTAGTGCAACTTTTATATGAAAAATTTTACAAGCAAATTTACTTAAAATTAACATGAGAAATGTAATTAGCCACAAAAAAGATAATTCACCCTGACTCAAGACAGAAAATCACAATAATCAAAAAAACTAATCTGATGTCTCTTGCCGCATTATTTTTGATCATTGTGACTCTCGACACAACAATCTTCTTAATCAGATAATTTCTAACAAAATCACCAATCACGATTAGAAATAAATAATTGTAAACTAAATAACAAAATAACCAAATTAAATTCGGTTAAAGAGGTTACCCAGCTCACAAAAGTTATCTCTAAGAATGGGACCGGCAAGGAACGATGCAAGGATGAGGACAAGTTCACATATCCTTGGTCAACTCGGCACAACTTAGCAATAACAGGAGGATGGAACAAGCAATGGATAATCTGGAAATCTCAACAGTGGCACTAACTCAGTTGGCAATAACAAGCATCGACACTTGGAGAAATATTGTTCATTGGAAAGTTGCGAACTGCTTGAAAACCTACACAGACAGACCTACACAGAAAAGAATCAACTTCCGCATTGATGGACTGATTCGGATGAAGGATGTGTTGAAGAAAAATCCCTTGAAGTTTTGAAGTTGACAAAACAGCCTCGTCAGCAAAGTCGGAAGAATCCAAGACTCAGTCGGTTAAGTCTGAAGTATTCAAGACCCAAAGGTTTTCCGTTTGAAGACAGTCAGACCCAAAGTTCGGTCTGAAGTTTTTTCCGTCTGAAGACAGTCAAGACCCAGTTTCCGTCTGAAGACCTCTAGACCCAAAATCTAAGTCTGAAGATAATTTGCGATTTTACCAGGCTGACAGTAGGTTATTTTTATGGTTAAGGAAAGTAAGATTTGGATATTATATTTCCCTAACTTATCCATGGAATATCTCTGATTGTGATCGTGAGCATGGAAGATTTATTCTTCGGATTTTATCCGTTGAAGATCAAGCGAATTTTTTGAAGGATCTAATTTTGGGAACTCAAGATCCTGATTGTATGGGCGAGCAAGATTGACGAGCTATTTTCTACTTATATTTTCGGCGACGTGAAGATCACTTAAATTGATTTAGTCCAACGGGTTGATTGGATGAATTCTTGGAAAGTGCCAACGGGTTTGGTGGCACGGAGGTTATTTAAGGTGGATCCATGTTGCTCGAAAAATAAGAGAGAACTGATAGAAAAATCTCGATGTTAGAACCTTTGAAATCACTTGTTCTTCTAAAATCTCTCGTATTCAAATTGTGTATCAAAGAGAGTTAATTATAGTGCGATACAGCAAGAAACTGTAGAAGAGACTTTCTGCTGGAGAAGTCTAGTTCGTGATTTGTAACAGCTCTCATTTGCTACATAGTGATTACAGCCAGTTGGCTGCCAGCGTGGAGAGTGGACGTAGGCTTGGAATAAGCCGAACCACTATAATCATTGTGTCAATTCTCTTTTACCTTACTCTATTTACTTTATGAATGCATGATCTACTTGTTATTAATATACTCTCCATATTAAAATATTCTACGGTAAAGGATTCCTAAAGAATTTCGTAATCACCTATTCACCCCCCTCTAGGTTGATTCACTAGCCTATATCAGGATGAAGCCAACGTTGGGAGGGCAGTGTACAATTCTTTTCGGCAGGGGTAACATCACAACTCGGCAAAGAGCAGCAGACAACGAACAATGTTAATCGTTGTGGGAACTCATCGAGAATCAGCAAACGTCTTGGAGAAAAGCTGCTGGCGTCAATTGGATTGGCTCATTTCAAGGAACAGCAAACTCCATCGCCAAAACGAACAACAAGCAATGTCGATCGTTGCAGGAACTCGGCTGGTCGTGTGGGCAAGATGACAGAAGGAGAATTCTTCCTATCTCTCTCTTGCTTCTCTCGCCCCCGAACGAAACCTCACCAGCACTTTGTCAATTCCCAACCCCCCTCCCCCTCCCTCTGAACGAAGCCTTTCACTCTCTATTTATAAAGAAAAAAGTTTATTTTGCAAGTTAAGATTTTCCAAAATAATTGCATATATTCACTCTACCGCTAATAATCATATTCTGAGAAGAAATGACACGCTCACCAAGAAAAAGGCTCCATTCTTCAAAATTTAAATCTTTCAAAATCTCCCTCT
Organism: Eucalyptus erythrocorys; assembly: GCA_014182555.1. Taxonomy (NCBI): domain Eukaryota; kingdom Viridiplantae; phylum Streptophyta; class Magnoliopsida; order Myrtales; family Myrtaceae; genus Eucalyptus; species Eucalyptus erythrocorys. The sequence goes on along the minus strand of CM024606.1, from coordinate 8,566,034 downwards.
ACAATCGAATTGTTTTATTTTATTAATTATTTTTTATTCTCTCTTTTCTCTTTTCTATTATTTTAGAACAATATTTTTTTTAAGAACAAATTTAAATTGGATAAATTTGGTCCTAAATATTATTATTACCTAAATGCAATGTTATGAAATGCTTAATGTATTTTGGACATTTTTATATGACGAACAGGTAAAATAGTCAAAATTTTAGGTGTCGATGACCCCAACAAGATCTGAAACATGATCTTGATCCTCAAGCATGGACCCGTCTCTCCCTACATCTCGTGGCAGGCCACAGTGCCTGCTCTCATCTCTGAACTCCTCTCTTTTCACTCTCAAGGTACTTTCTATGATTCTCTTTCTTGGTACCATGTTCTGTTCTCTTGTTTTTCTGTTAATGTGTGAGAAAGCTTGATTGAATTGGAATACATATGGAGAGAACAGTGATTCGGTAGATAAAGGCTGCAAGTGATTGTGGGTGAGCTGGAGGTAGAGAGAGATTTTGGTCTTTGCTTTGTTTTCTGTACTGTTGGAGGATTGGAAGTGCAAGCTCAGATTATCTTTCAGTGCTGAAGTTAATTAATTTGTGAAGCACAGTTGAGGCATGATGTGATTTGATAATGTACTGGAAGGAACTTCTTGCCTGTAAGAAAATTGATTTCTTTGGGACTCGAGAGAACAGTTGAGGCATGATGTGATTTGATAATGAACTGGAAGGAACTTCTTGCTTGTAAGAAAATTGCATTCGTTGGGACTCGAGAGAACCGAATGCCTTATTAGAAAATGGGCTCTCCGAATATGTTTGTTTCAGCATTTAATTTGTTAAATGAGATACTGTGGGATTAGCGGTGTAAATTGTCTGCTCTTAGAACTTTTCTTGGAGGGGTTGGAGTTGTTACGATTAACTTGTGAAGCTATGGAATATGTTCCTTTCACGCCAACTGCATTACGTTGGTAATAAGTAGAATGTGGACAACCATCTCAAGTCGGATGTGATTTTCATCTTTAACCTTCTCGAATACATAAAAGAACTTACCCTCCATTACATAAAAGAGCTAGTGGAAGCCAATAAAGAGGGAGGGTAAGTTCTTGGCTGCGGAACTTTCTTGAACCCTGGGTCATGTGATGCCGTACTTCTTGCTGCTAGTAACACGCTGTGTGCTATGAAGCACATCCTCAATAATAAGGGGTAGATCGGATATGCACTAGTGAGGCCACTTGGTCACCATGATCAGCCTTCTTAAGCCAATGGGTATCGCTTCCTAAACACTGTCGGTCTAGCAGTTCGATTAGCATGGAACTCCTAGTGCCAAAATGTTGTTGTCAGTGATATAGAAATGCATTATAGAAATGGAACATCAGAGGAGTTTTAGCAGTCAAATGATGTTGTTACCATCTCTCTCCACATGAATCACGAGATTGTGCGGTCCATCTCATCCACAAAATGGATCTATAGATGAGTTTGGTGAAGGTGAAGGATATGGATATAAAATGAACATACCATTACTAAATGGAACAAGAGACAGGAGAAGCAATGTTCATTTAACTATTTATATAAGCTATACATTTGGCAAAGTGGCACTTTATAATAATATTTTTATTGACACCTAAATTTTAATTAACTATTTATGATTAAATTGAATTAGGAAAATTAAGGACCAATTTGGCCCTAACAAAAATTTTTTTCGCATCACTTAGGTATTAATATTATTTTCTTTTACTGAGTTTTATTTTCTATGTTATTTCCCTTATTTTACACTATTTTAGGATAATTATTATTTAAAAAAGAGAAGCCCACGCGGGCTGGGCCTTCGCGCCCAGCCCCCTCTTTGTTCTTTCTTCCCCGTGGGCCGGGGCCCATCTGGCTCCCCTCACGTTCGCTGCCCGGCCCGGCCCGGCCACCTTCTTCTTCTTCTTCTTCTTCTTCTTCTTCTTCCTCCTCCCTTCCCTGCAGCACACGCGCGGCGACGACGAGGCGCGCCCGGACTGCGCCCGTGCGTGGAACAGTGCGGTGGCCGGCGAGAGATCCGGAGGAATAGGACACTGGTCGCACGCCTTCAATGCAAAGCAGGGCAGACGGCCGAGGACTGCGCCCGCACCCCTGGACTCGCGGTGCCGTTTCCCGGCATCCTTTTTCTCTCTGTTCAGTTGATGCACCTCAAGTGTTCGACGTTTTGTCTGGGCTAGATCTGGTGTCTTCTTTACCTTTTCGGTCTGGCCATGGCGGCCCCGGCGAGAGTAAGGAGCAACGGTGGCGGCCCGAGTGGGTGTTGAGAAATTTTGGCGGCGGAGCTGCCAGCGAGTGAGTCTCCTTCCTCAGCCACACTGGCTGAGGTTCGGTGGAGGCCGAGCCAAGCCTCGGCCAGCGACGGCGGCTGGCCAGGCGGAGCCCGAGTCTTCGGGTCGGGGCAGCTAGGGCGCCGCCGGGGTGCGCCCTCAGCCGGACTGAGGCGAGCGACGTCGATCGCCTCAGTCGTCTCCGCCGTGGCCGCCTCGGGAGTTGCTGGCGGAGGAGTCAGGTCCGACCTGAAGATCGGGTCGGACCCGGGTCGTGGCCAACGCTAGGGTTTAACTCTGAGAATGGGCTCAGACTGAGATAATGGGCTGGCTTTTCTTGGGCTTGGACTGTTCTTGGTGAACTTGGGGCTAGGGTTGGTTTGGTCCCAGGCCGGGCTCAGTTTTACTAATTGCATGTTTTGCAGGTGGCCGTATCGGGCCTATTCGCCCAAGCCCAGTCCAGATGGGGGTCCCGCGACTCGGGCCGGCGGGCCCGGGCTGACTTCGACCCGGGTCGGAGGCAAAGATCCAACCCGAGTTAACTTTTGTAATATTATAATATTATTCTAATATTAAAAATATCTTAATAATAATAAAAAATCGAAAATCAGAAAAATCAAAAAATGATTTACATTTTCCGAAAAATCAGAAAAATCCTAAAAGATGATTTTTATTCTGTATGCATGGAAAACCCTTGAAAATCCTAAATCTTAGAGTTTATATAAGATTAGGTATCGAGAAGGTTTTAGTTGATTAATTAGCGTAATCAATTTCTTTGGTTGTGCAAGAATAAGATATTTTTTATAATATTTTTCTTGAGTTTTTAATCGACCCGCCACAAATTAATTAATTGCAATTTCTAATTGAAATTGATTTACAAATTTAAAACTCGAACCATAAGTCATGAATTGGTAGGTTTGATAAAGCATAACCTAAGTCTAATTCTTAGCTAGCCATTGGCCTCCACACATGCCCACATGGTAAGGCGCCGAAAAGGGAGGTTGCGACACTTTTCTCCATTTATCTAGCTTGACTCCTTTTTGGTTTAAGAATCTCTTTCTATTTGCACAAGAAAGCTAGGAGATTCTCTAAAACTGAAAGTGTGGGATTTTTCATTCTGGGGCAACATGCTGTGGGTTGTTCCTTGCTTACCGGATAGAAGCACTTCATTCTGAGAATCATCATTTACTTATAATAATCTCGTAGTACCGTCAATCTCGTACGATGGCTGAATCATCTTTCTCATTTAAGGACAAAAGCTTGCTATAACCAAAAGGATGCAGGCTATGACATTACCCTGGAATCCCTGAAAAGCTGTTTTTGAAGAAAACTGGCCTTAATTGGAGCACGAACGTGGAATTACTGTTGTTATTGTAAAAGGGGCACACGGTCTTGGGATATGGGATATGGTCAAATTGTACAAGCTGTTACTCAGGAGAATGGCACCTTAATTAGTTCAAAGTAAATTCTTCCTGAAGCGGAGACCATTTCTCAGATAAAGACGAGCTTGCCTCTCTCATTCTAGCCGAAATGCTTGTCCAGCGTGATGAGAGTTTAGGATGGGACAACGAAATGAAACTTTTAATGAAAACTATAGCATCGGATAAGTTCTAGTGGAGGCATATTAAGGCAATGAAACTTTTTAGTGTCCTTAGATGCATTAGTACAAGCTACATCGTCCTAAAAACTAGCGACCATTGATGCTTACAAATGCCAAACTTGGTGACATTTTTGTTTGTGATTCTTGGAGCTCATTTTTAACCAATCTTCTCACTACCACAATTCACGAATTATGAAGGTGTAAAACTAAGGAGTAGGATGTGCATATTGGAGTTCCTCCTCCACCCTGAAGTTGAATAGAAAAAAACATATCTTGATCAAGTTTTATGTGGATAGCTACCCGAACAATAGGATTTGCCTTTAGAATCCAAAAAGACATTTGTCTGTACGGTTATCTTTTACATGTCATGGTTTTACCAGAATCTATTACATGTTGATGATTATTGTCTTTCCCCACTGTAGTTCGAAATGGAAGGCAGTATTAGACAATGGATGGATATCAAGCGATTGGTCGAACCATTTGCAGTCTCGCGGATGGGCACAGAGGAGGTCGCATTCTCATCGTCCAAGAAGGTGGATATCATGTTACCTACTCAGCTTATTGCCTTCGCGCCACAGCTGGAAGGCATTCTTGATCTTCCAGATCCATTATCAGCTGATCCAGTCGCTTATTACCCAGAAGATGAGGCTTTTCCTGGTACCTTGTAGATAAGGTACCTTCTTTTTAAGGAATATCGATAGGAGATAATGCACTTTAACTTCGCTTTATTGGTTCAGTGTCTCCAAATCTATTTTGGACATTTTGTCCTGGTAGGACTTGACTTTCAGATTTTCTTTTCTGGGTGAGAATTTGTGAGTATCAGAACTAATGAGATTTTCCTTTTGAATGGAGACTAAAATTGCTTGTACGATATGATAGAGCCTCCTCAAATATCTTTGCATTGTTAAATGAATTGTACAGGAGCACCATGTGCGCGGCCAAAAAAGGCAAATGGCGTTTATGGCGCTTGTCAAACCTGGAGGCATATGCTCTGGGTTAAGATATTATAAATCATAAAGAAACTCATTTATAATAAGAAAGAAATGATGAAGACAAAGATGAGTTATACTCCAAGTGGATGCCATGATCATGCCCCCATCATCAGATTCTGTATTTTCTTAAGCATTGAGAGGGGTTAAGGTCAAGTTATGATGGCCTAACCTGCTTACCACATTTCGAAGGGAAAGCGAAGTATTCAACATTGGAATTATATTGGTCGGAGCTTCAAGATGCCGCACAGAAGCCCCCGCTTCCACTATAAGAAAATATAGATATACTAGTCATTAAAAAAACACAAAAGTGTTTCTTTAAAAAATAATTATAATTTGAAAGTTCATGTAGGAGAGATGGTTAATGGCGATTTGAAGTAGAGAGATTTCGGAAAGTTTTATAAAGGAAGTTGGGTTAAGGATGTAGAACTCTTTGGACCTTCGGATAGTGATGCTTCCTCCAGTTGGAAGAACTTATTCTAACTTCGAAGCATTATTACATCTTTTTCGAAGCGATAAGTTTGGAGGTGGTAATTCGATGTCGTGTGTCATGATAACTGACATCCAATTGTTTTTCGCTTGGAAGATTTCTTTGAAGGATTTGCACAATAATGTTTTTTAAACATATTGCATATTTATTAATTCAGTTTTAAAATCTTGCCAATTAAATTCAAATCTTTTCACGTTTTGTCAATTAAATCTATCCTATCAATTTTTACTAGAAATCAGTGATATAGATACATTTTAATAATATTTTAATATTTTATGATTTTTTTTCCTTCCTTTCTTCCTCCTTTAGCGAGGTCCCAGGGACTTGACAACTGGCCAAAGGCGAGGGCCGATGAGGTCACTGGCAAGGGTGAGCCTGCAAGGTCGAACCTTGCCTAGCGATGGCAAGGTTGACCTCCTTCAATGAGGTTCTTGCCCTCACCCAACCATTAGCGAAGCTTGCCCAAGGCCAGCGAGGTCAACCTTATTGGTCCTCAACTTTAATTGGAAATGGAGCATCGCCAAGGCCAACGATTGGTTAGAGGAGGAAGAAGGGGGAAAATAGAAAAAAAAAATAAAAAATAAAAAAGAAAAATATGAAAGAGAAAAGAATAAATAAATTTAAAAATAAATAAAATATTATTAAAAATTATTCACATCGGTGCTAGCCGAACCACGTAGAACAATCAGTATCCATATTGGCGATTTTCGAAGGATTTAATTGACAAAATGTGAAAATGTTTATGACTTACTTAGCAAAATTAACAAGTTTAAAACCAAATTGGCAAAAGTGTATTAGGTTTGGGACTTTTTGGACAATTTTTTCATGATTCCATTATTGTTGTCTATCTTAAACATAAAATTGGAATTTGCATCTTGCCAAATCTGATCACTAGGTGCATGCACAAACCTTAACCGAGTTTGATGCTTTAGCGTAATCATGATCCTCAAGACCAACTTTTAAGGTCGCGGGTTAGATAATCAGGGTTTAAGTAGGTAAGTGATTGAGATGCCAATTTAGTCTCATGGAATAAATGAATGTGCAAGACAATCTGGTTTTTTCTTTTTGTTTTGTTTTGTTTTATTTTATTTTATTTTCTTTGCGTGGTTGTTTGTGCTTAGTATATGCTCGAGATAGAGCCTGAAATGTGGAATCTATGTTGCTTCAACTGATGGCCCTCTCCTCTCTTCTATGTAAGGTACGTCTTGAGGACAGATAAAGAACAATATTGTCTTTTGGCTTAGATGAAGCAGTAGGAAATTTAGTCCTTCCTGTCTGTTTATCAAGTTATGGTGCGTCCTTGTGCATATCACTTGCTGTCTTTTTCCCTTGATGAATAGACTGATCAGGAGAACTTATTAGTCAAATACACACTAACGGCAAATAATGGCCGAAGTGCTCATGCAGCCCAGCACGCCAGCTCCAAAAGGCTAGTCTTTGGAATTGCGAAACGAGGGTTATAGGCAACTTGAACGCTTCGTTTACATAACATGCGTGCAAGTGGAAGAGGAAGAAAAAAAGCCAAACCATTGTGCACCATCCAGTTGATTTATCCATCTTTAACTTCATGAATCCATCGTCTCCGCCTATTGGACGATCTCAGTTTTAGAATCTACCATATTGCAAGGTTTGTGGCTAACAATCGCCCTTATCATTTTATCATGCTATCATTGCCATCCTCACGAACTAGTACGATTGTATTTGGTAAAGCTTCTGGGGAAATACAAAGGGATTTTAAGTGAAATGATTAGTTCTAAATGAAAATAATGTTTTGTAAAGTATAATGTGAAAGGGTATTGGAAAGCAACTTTAATCTAAATACTGTTTGGAAAATATTATACTTGTAAAGGATTTTTGCTATTGTTCAAGAAAAAAAATCTTAAACCATTGTCGGCAAGTCCAACCTGGCATTGATCATCCTTGTGACCTCAAGTAATCTCGCCTGAGGATACCGGCCACCAGATCTTGGCTCGCTGGCGAAGTCTTGTGATGAGGGCATTTCTGAAATTTTGAAAGTTTAGTGAGAGCAAATTTGGAAGAATATAACACATGCACATTCCAGAAATGTTAAAATCTGAAGCTCCTATGAACTTATCTTGGGCTAAATGAGAACTTCGGAAAAGCACTTTCCTAGAATACTTTACAAGAATTTGCCAAATGGCTTAACTTTTGCCTGGGGTCTTTTAGAGGCTCAAAGGCCTAGCTCCTATGAACTTATCTTGGGCTAGATGAGAACTTCAGAAAAGCACTTTCCTAGAGTACTTTAAAAGAATTTGCCAAATGGCTTGACTTTTGCTCGGGGTCTTTTAGAGGCCCAAAGGCCTGTGGCAAAGTGGCTATGAAAAGCAGCTTGATCAAGCAGCGATGCAATCATTAGGGTTTGCCCTAATAGCCACCCTTCTAACATGGAAGGGAAATGTGAGAAGATTCGAATCCCCATCTTTTCAAGAAATGTTGGAGTGGGGACAATTTAGTTTCAAATGTGGATTTCAACTACCACATCCTCTCAAGAGGCAAGACAAAAGAAAAGTGATGGTACCATAAACGAATCAAAGTGATCAAACATAGTTCAATCAACATGAGAACATGATTCCAAGGGGTGTGTGCTGCATGTGGGGAATGCTTTGTTCACTGAATCTCCTATCCATCAAGACTATTAAAAAAAAAAAAAGCTACGACAGAACTTATCATCACCAATAATCCGGCATCAACATGGGATTTTTATTTTGGACCACTAGCTAATGTACTTTTGGCAGTTAATATACAATTTGTCCATGGACCAATAAGATGAAATTATACTCATAAGAAACCGGGAATGAAATTATTCTTGGGAAACTATTGAAGTGTGTAGCTTAAAATTAGACAACATCCATGTTGATTTGATTTGATATGATTTGATCTCTCTTGTGTGCTCCAATGCTTTATCTTCGGATGCATTTGATCTTTGCTTTCTGCTTTTTGTTGGCGAAAGAAAGAAAGGTCGAGAATGGTTCATATTTTGAGACTATAAATGGAAAAACTTTATGCTCTATAGAAAAGTAGAGAGCATATTCCCTTCAAATCCTGCCAAGTTTGAGCAATGATTTTGAATTTTTTTAATCAATTTCCAAGATGAGTCAAATACAATATTTATTCATTTTATTCTTCCAAAAAAAAGGGAGTTGACCCTTCGACTATTTTGACCATTGCTGTCGGTCCAATTCATTGTACAATAATGCCTAGATTATTGCAAAGAGGTCTACTTTTGACTTATAATTTCTTTATAAACTGCTTACAGTCTTCTCACTCTTTTGAATGAACCACCACCTTATCCTTCCCAATTAGAAACTTCTATATTGTACAAAGTCAATGAACTTCAAAGCTCTTATCATGTACTCCTTCAAAATCTACTTTCATGTGAAGTACTTATCTAGATCCGATCTAACACAGACCGAGTCAATTATAATCATTTACACCGGTGGACTTCGAATGGTCTAGCATCAGCTGGGATTGGTTCTGAACCATATGATCCGCTCTATCATGGACCGAGTTGATTCGATGGGCTAATACTCTTTGAAACTCATGCATTCCGTGTACAAAAGACCCGTTATGTAGATAAACACTTCGTGATCCTGAAAATCAGTCTTAGTGGTTCGAGGGTCTTAGGGGCAAAAATTGAAAGTTCAGCCTTCTAGGCGCTGTGCTTAATTTGAGGTGCTAACCACTCCTGGCTAATCTAATTCGACTTAAAATATGTTTCATATTCCATGGTCCAAGGCAACGTGCACTAATTAAAATGCATGACCCTTGAATTCGCTTACAATTGCAAGGCGAACGACTACAATGTCAATCATCAGTCGTTAACAAAGCCTTTCCTTCTCGTAACCGGCATGGTTTTTCTTGGATCATTAAGGTTTGCCACGTCGATTTTGGTACTTTCGCTAGCAATTTTTATTCGAATGTTCCCCCTTATGGCCATTAAAATAAATAGCATGTGAGGCCCGATGGACAGAACGTTCGGATGGTCATGTGGATAAGGACACACATGTAGATTGTTCTCACTCGTTTAGTCGCATATAGAAAGAATGAATTTCTAGAATTTCAATCTCCAATCAAGCCTTTTGATATTTTAAAATAAATATGATATTGGTTTAACTAAAAAAATATTTAGTGAAGAACATTATTGTTATGCATAGCACCCTTTCTTTGATGGTTTTTTTTTTTTTTTTTTTTTGGGTGGGGTGGGGTGGGGGAAGAAGCAGGTATAATTTTGCGCGTGCGTTCAAGATTCCATACCGATTTTTTTTTTTTTTTTTTTTTGGGTGCATTATAAGTGGACTAGAAATTATTTATAGAGTGGAAGGGTTTGTTTATCAAATATATTATCGTGGTCAAAATTGATAATATTAAAAACACCACCCAACGTACTTCTTTTACCCTACATATAATATCTTAAAATCATTTAATGTGAAAATAACTCGGGTCACTTCGAAAAAAAAAATGAAAGAGCGCCAGATTGTCGTATCTCTCTTTTTCCATATTGCAGAAAATTTCAGTCCAAGCTTTAAAATAAACCAACAAAGTTTGAAAGCCACCCACAACTGACTTTTTATTCACGAAAAATCGGGTACTCGATCGAAATTAAACAACATATCAAGAGTAAAAAGAGAGTCAGAACAACATAACGTTACTCAATATTCATTAAGATTAATATTCCGAAAAATCCTAAATTGGTATAAATTTACTTAAAACTAATTTTTGACCATATAAAATCAAAAACTGACATACCCGTGATAAGTTTACCAAAATTTAACTTTTGACCATTAAAAACCCCAAATTAATACCCTTATGACAGATTTACTCCAAACTAATTTTTGACCACAAAAAACTTCAAATTAGTATATTTATGACAAATTTATCCTTGTTTAACTTCTGTCAAATTTAAAGATTAAATTTGCTAACCTAGATGACACATAGTGATGTAGTATAGTGGCATGACAAGTCCACGTGAAAATGTATAGGGTAAATATGATGAAAAATCTCAAATGAATATATTAGTGACAAATTTAAAGATAAGAAACCCCCACGTCCACAATCCAGCAAGTGGGATCGCATGAACCATTGGATGGTCGATCAAAAAGACAACAGAATGTGCAGAATAATCGATTGATTAGGGGCAAAAGATGAGGAGGCATTCTATCTAGAAGAGTATCCTGCACCGCGCATCTCGCTTTAGCAGTCATCATCAAAGCCAAACCCAACATGTCAAATGGGGTGGCCTTTAGCATATGCTTCCATTTCAAACTGAGAATTCAGAGTCCGAGCATAGAAATTTCTTGCAAAACACCAAACCATTCCTTTTCTTTTCTTCTCCCAAATTTTGTTTCTAATCGGTGGACATCAAAATAACTTCCTAGACTTTTAGGCCATGTTTGAAAGCAACACCAGTTATTGAATTTTTCTCGTCGTCGAAATATCCCACGTCGCCTAATTATAGGATTTATATGCTATTTATTTATATGCAGTCTCCACCCACCTATCAGTTTAAGCTTTTCGATTGCATTTTCCTAACATGATACTAGAGTCAAGTGCTGCTACATTTTATTTGTCAAGTTTTTCAATTGGTCTTATTAACGCCGATCTCTCTAATCATAAAAATTTAAGTATTTTTTTTTTTTAATTTTCCAATCAAATTTTCCCCATCTCCCTTTTCTTCCATTTTTCAAACATAGCATTGGACCACTCTTCCAACATGGAAGGGGGAGGTGAGGGTTCAAACCCCCACCTTCTCGGGGAGGGATGGGGTGGGGACGCGCAAGTTTCGGGAGTGGGTTTCGACGCCCACGCCCGCAAGAGGCGAGACAAAAGTCTCGAGAGTGAGTGTAGAGTAGATATGGAGTAAGACTGACCAAAAAAAAAAAAAAAAAAAAAACATAGCATTGGGTTTTAATAGCCGGAGAGTTGACTTTAGCAAATTTAATAGTAAAATTTGATGGAAATTAATAGAGGGGAAATTTATTACAGATATATCTTGGTTTGGAATTTTTTTTGGTCAAAAAATTAGTTTAAAATAAAATTATCACAAGTGTATTAGTTTGGATATTTTGACTAACAAAAAAGTAGTTTTGAATAAATTCATTATAGATGTAACGTTTTAGGTTTTTGATGGTCAAAAAATTAACTTGAGGTAAATTTGTTACACATATATTGGATTGGGGTTTTTTAGAGTATTAACTCTATTCATTATCTCAACAAATGTATATCAACTTATCTATTTCTACTTCATTTTTCTAATTTAGGAAGCGTGTGTTGGACCTAAGTAAGTCCTAAAGAGACTTCATTTAGGTCATTATCCAGACTTTGAGATCACCTGAATGTAGAATAACTAAAGGGTATTGACATGTACCAAATAAGAAAAAGATACTGTGCCCATTATGGGTGCAGGACGTGTGGGTACTAATATGTTAAAATAAAGAACGCATTTGTGATATCCACTGTCACTATATATATTAAATGGATAGGGGCTTTAGCTCATCTTTGGTGTAGAGCTTACACGTTGTAACCAATAACCAATTTCACTTTATTATTTATTTTTTTATTTCAAAGGACACAAAGCGTATGTGCCATTTCCAATATTTTATGAACTGACACAAAATTGCTCATGTGACAATAATCCCAAGAAAGAAACTTTGACTTCTGTACATAGTCATAGCTCATGGCATCAATGTCGCACATGTACCACTATAAGTAAGGACAACAAACGCGGCAAGCGATGTCGCCAATTGCCTTAGGACAGGGTGGAAACAGCCATGGAGGGGATTAAAAAATTGATGGTCATGGAACTTTATTAAACCTTTTTTATTCAGCCAGATGAACTTAAAGCCCATTTATTTTGTAGAAAATAAATGATTTGAATTTTTATTTTCTAAAAGTGATTCCTTATATTGTTTAAATTAATTAATTGATAAAATGTTATTATTATAGATGTCTAAATATTTATTTTTAGTTCATTTATTTTTATAAATAATATAAAATTATTTTAAAAAATAAATTATTTATTTTTTGCGAAACAAACGACGGAGAAGTAGATCCCAATTTGCCTTCTTGCGTGCAACTTTAGGCTGCTCTTAGTGGAACCACATGCCAAGTCCCACCTCAGAAATTTCCTCACGGTACTTCCACTGTACAACTTACAAGACCAAATTGACAGTGTGGCACCATCTCGATATGCTTTTCCTTCTCCATAAATACGAGACCCTTTAGAGCCCCACTCTTCATGTCCAATGCATTTTCAGACTTTGTCCCTATCACAACGGCAACCTCTCTCTCTCTCTCTCTCTCTCTCTCTCTCTCTCTCCCCTCTAGTTCTCTACTCTTCCATAAAAAGGGGGAAGATCACTTCTCCCTTTTTTGCATACAAATTTGAGTTCATTCATTGAGCCATGGAGAGCTTGGAAATGGGTGTTGCCCCAAGCCAGGAGAGAGCTGGAGTCCTCGCTTGTGCATGGAGGTGGTTGATGGGCTTGCCCAGGAGTTTGATGGCGAAAGTGGCAGAGCTGGCCAAGAGTGTGATGAAGCTTGGGCAAGATGACCCGAGACGAGTCACTCATTCGGTCAAAGTAGGATTTGCGCTGACCTTAGTGTCGTTGATCTATTACTACCAGCCGCTCTACGACAGCTTCGGCGTCTCCGCAATATGGACCGTCATGACCGTGGTGGTTGTCTTCGAATTCCACGTCGGTAAGTTTATGGTAAACCCACCGTCGGTGCTCTGTCGGTCTCACTGTTTCTACCACGATCGGCTGAATTCGGTGTAAATTCTCCCATATATACATTTTTTTTGCTTTTATTTACTAACTGAGAGAACATTTTCAGGGGCCACTATAGGTAAAGGTTTGAATAGAGGACTTGCTACATTGGTTGCCGGTGCACTTGGTGTTGGCGCTCATTACTTGGCACGTCTCTCAGGAAAAACCGGCGAGCCCATAATGCTTGGTTTCTTCGTCTTTCTTCAAGGTAAAAATTTAGTGAAATCTTAAAAAGAGAAATAGAATAGCACTCAAGAAATGAGGCACAACAGGATTTGATCCCATTGAACTGAATCAGTGATTAATATATTGTTCCGAAATGCAGCCACCGGTTCGACGTTTATGAGGTTCTTCCCGCGAATCAAGGCGAAGTACGACTACGGGATGCTGATATTCATACTGACCTTCGCGCTGGTGTCGGTGTCGGGCTTCCGGGAGGACGAGATACTGGAGTTTGCGCACAGGCGGCTCTCCACCGTCGTCATCGGCGGCTTCGCCTGCCTGATCACCTCCGTCATCGTGCGTCCCGTCTGGGCCGGCGAAGACCTCCATCGCCTCATTGGTCGCAACATGAAAAAGCTTGCCAAATTCTTGGAAGGTACACACATTCTACAAAAGAAAAATCAAAGAAAGGAAATGCGAAAGAAAATCCACCAAACCCTAGAAACAATGTCAAAAAAGATACAATAAGATTGAATGCAATATATGTTTTTTTTTTTTTTCTTTTTTTTCAGAATTTGGAAAAGAATACTTAAGAGAATCAGAAGACGGTGACTCCAATCAGAACAAGTCACTTTCGCAAGAATACAAAAGTGTTCTTGGAACAAAGAGCAATGAAGAATCTCTGGTGAATACAAGTTCCCTTGTTCTTTTCTCTAATTTCAAGTCAACACTCATGCATGTGAAGTGTCACTTAATTATGTTCACGTGATAATGACATGATTTATGATGATCACGTCAGGCAAATTCTGCAAGTTGGGAACCACGTCACGGCCGGTTCGGCTTTCATCATCCGTGGAAGCAATACCTAAAGATTGGAGCTTCAATTCGTCAATGTGCCTATAAGATTGAAGCCCTTGATAGCTACCTCACCACTAAATTGCAGGTAAGTTAGATGTCTAATTGCACTAGCTTGGAATAAGTATTTGGGCACATCGGACCACCTAGTTTATATATGTTGTTTATCATGTGAGTTTTATGTGAATCCCATCTCATTTAATAGTACATGAGAGTTAGGCTCACATGCAATGGATGCAACTAAGAATTTTTCGTTAACTAGAGAATGTTCGTCATGACGTGTATAATCAGACATAGTTATACCACGTACTTTAGTCCCTACGTTGCTAAAATTTTTATCTAACTCTCAAAATAACGTAGGCACTCACTCTGTCATTTTCAGGCCCCACCACAAGTTCAAACTAGACTCAAAGAGCTCTGCGCAGACATAAGCATGGAAGCCGCAAAAGCTCTGAAGCAACTCAAATCTTCCCACAAGGCGATGACCGTGCCCTCCTCCGCGACTCCCCACCTTGAGAAGTCCCGAACCACCGCGACAGCCCTCAAGTCGCTGCTCCAAACGACCTCCTGGAAGGATGCGACTGACCTCCTCGCCGTCGTCCATGCCACCACCGTCATCTCACTCCTCCTCGACGTCATCGACTGCACGGACGAGATTGCCAAGTCTGTCAACGAGCTCGCCACCCTCGCCAGCTTCAAGACCATGGAGAAGTCAAAGAAGCATGTCAAGTGCAATGAAGTCCTGCTGACTGTGAGTACGCTCGAGGCGACTGTCGCGCCAGAAAACGGGACTCCTCCGGTGACACCGAATCCGGCGCCGGTGGTGTAGTTATGTAGGCGTCGTATATACGAAGGATAACCTACGTAATAACTGGACATTTTTTTATATTTGAGAAAGTTGGGGTATGAGGAAGTTAATTCCTATACTTTATTCATATAATTAAAATAAATGAGCAGCTTGACGAGGATGCTGCTAAAATTCTCAAATTAGCTCCGTGCTAAGCTAACTAAATCTGTCTATCTAATTACTTTGATAAAAATAATATTGTCGGTCACGTTGTCCGGTTTTCTTTCTTTCTTTTGATTGCTTTTATAAATATGGGTACAGATCAACATAAATTATACTTATGGAGTGGCAATGAATATTCCAATCAAAACATTATGTTAACTTGTTTCACTAACTAAACAAATTGTAGGGTTGATTAAGCTGTTATCATTTTCTAACTCGTGCATCCACCAATCACGTTAGGAAAAAGAAAACATATCCGTAGAGATTAATCAAAATCTCAAGGATAGTCTGAATCAATATAACCAACCAAATTGCAACTTTCATCAAGGTATCACGGCATCTCCGAATTCACTTGAATAATGTTTTCCGACTTTTAACCATGATTAGCCATGCATGTGCTGAGAGCAAGGTGGCGGACATCGGCTGAAGATCCTTTATCAAGGATGGTGCTTTTGTTGGTGTGTATCATACAATCTCGACTGTCGATGCATGTAAATAAGGTATACCTTAGCGACTGAGATTGATCGTGATACGAAGAAGAGTACAACACTTGCAGGAAAGAGGATCGATCCATGGCACCCTGCTCGAGCACAGAACGATGTGTGCACGCAGCAGGTCGCCGGCCGAACGCCTCGTGTGCTGCAAAAAAGTTTCATCTCCATGCCCGACAAACTTGACGGCCCGATTTTAATCCCCTTCGAGATCGATATTAACAGAGTCAAATCGCAAGTTGACAAAACTTGATGGACGGTGATCTGAACTGTATGGGGATGATGTTGCAGAAGCTCGGAAACCCTATTTATGAACCTTGACTATATTGGCATGCTCAGAGAATTCAAGTCAGTCAAATTTATCATTGATTAGACGAGAAACACTTTCAACAGTACAAGCTAAGCCGCGTCAAATTTATCATTGATTAGACGAGAAACACTTTCAACAGTACAAGCTAAGCCGCCTTCACCACTATAAGAGATATTCGTACGGAGCCTTCTTAGGTACGTACCATATGTCTAGATACAATCGATATTATTCTGATCACTTTTTTCTCGAAAACCCACGGGAACATTGTGTCAGCGTGATCATAGTTACAATACTTATTTGTCCTAGATCGATTAATTCGTGCCTCGGGCAGTAGTCAAGAATGTGGATCTACAATGTTCTAGTCTTAAAGTTCTGGGGTGTCTCTCTCATATGAATTGAGAAATAGCTCAATAACTCAAACATCGACATAGATTTGATGAAAGCACAACATTAAACACCCCCACATGCATCAATTTGGATAACCATAAAAGATTATAATAAGTTCATTCTCTTGAATGTTCATTAGGTTGGAGAAGCAGCACGATGACTAGCAGCAGTTACCCGAATTCTCACAAGTGTGTCCACACCCACCTGATGAACTACAGAGAGTTTCTTCTGTCACGACCAATTCAGCCACGTCCTTTGAGTACAGCCGATCAACATTGAAACAATCTCCTTTATGGCAATTGATGTTAAAATAAGTTGACTATCAGAACGTGCGCGAAGAATTCTTCATTTTCTGCAACAATTCGACTAACACCACACAAATTGAAGCATTGAGGAAGTGGCGAGCACAGGAAGCCACTCGATAAAGAGGCAAATGGGTGGGCACTGAGTTGTTTCCCACTAGAGAAATCCTCCTCGTGATGTCTGCGATGATGATAATAACCCTTCGATCTGTCTGGTACTCCCAAGATAGATTGGCCAAAGCATATATGACTTTTTTTATAAATTGCGCCACTTATCAAGAGCAGCTGTAGTGTTCCTACCTAATTCATTAACAAATACAAAGCTTTTGCAGGTTTTGACCTCTTATGCGCTTATCAAGAATTTGGTCCTTTGTTTTCTTTTGGCTGCTGAAGGACGGCAGTACATGACAACCGTGTGTTTGCTCTGTCTTTCTATCGTACCCATGTTAAAGTCCCGAGTGTTTCTCAAAATCATTAGGCTATATCATTGTCATCTAATTTTTTTTTTTTTTACCTCGTGTATCATACTTTAGTCAAGAATTAGATGGCGCACTCAAATTTAGCATTCATTTACGCCACCTCTAGTTCTTTTGAGTGCTTAATCCAAAGAAAATTAGAAAGAAAGAATGAATACAGACGCTATATCAATGAAAAGCATCTTGATTCTTAACTATTACCACATTGGCTACCTGATTTATTGCTTCTTAAAGCCTTCTTCATAGAGAATGGAGAAAATGCAAATAGATAAATAAATAAGAAAATGGATGCACAAGCAAGATGCATGGCGGCTCGCTTAAAATCGTCATTCTTATTGGGACCACTTTGTCACAAGTTTTTTCCGGCAACATACACATACAAGAAAAGTTCGGAGATTAGGTCTCTTCGTCTGAGAAATTATCCTATATTTAGATCTAGACGTACTAGGCATAGCCATCATTGGAACTAGAACATGCAACTAAAACGCTGAATATTAAAATATAAATTCAAACCAAAGTTCTACTCTAATATCATAGTTTTGTTAGTGGGCCGCTCGAGTGTTGGTGTGAAAGAGAAGAACATTCTCGGATCAAGCAAATAAGGGTTAGTCAAAAAATAGAAACAAAGAAGAATACAAGTGCGATACTACCATTGACATTAGTAAATGTTGATAGTGCCCAATTGGAATAAAAAATTAATAGATTTATAAAACAAAAACAAAAGATTAACAAGACTTGACGAAGTTCTGATGTCGACGAAATTTAAAGAAATCACCATCTCTTACATTCTAATTGCAATAAAAATTTTCCAGATTATTTGGAAAAATATACGAAACATTTTTTATCATTGAAAATAAAATGATAGTTAATCTAAGTTCCTCAAGTGGACTTGGTCACCCCTCGACTTTGGGTTCCTAAATTTGGTATTGCTAGCATAAATATTATATTGATGCTTGTTGTTCGAGTTACATTAAGCCAATTAAATTTAGGGAAAAAACCATCAAAAATCCCAAATTTTGCCCCAAAGTGACAAATTTACCCCAATTTTTTTTTTTTTTTTTGTAAAATGAAAAATCCAAAACTTTGCAAATTATGACACATCTATCCTATCAAGGGCATTTTCATCTTTTTTTTTTTTCCTTCTTCTTTCTTCCCTCCGCTGGCCATGGCGGAGGGAAGCCAGCGTCGGGGGAGGGGTGCCCTCGCCAAATTGGCTAGGGAGGCCCTCTCTCGACCCAGCCGAGGGGTGCCCTCACCAGCGTCAGGCGAGGGGTGCCCTCACTAGATCTGGCAAGAGAGGCCCTCGCCGGACCCAATCGAGGGTCGCCCTCGCCCAATGCCGGTGAGGGCGGCCCTTGCCGGATGCTAGCTTCCCTCTGCTGGCTTCGCCACGGCCGGCGGAGGGAAGAAAGAAGAAGAAGAAGAAAAAAAAAAAAAAAAAAAAAAAAAAACATTTTAAACGGTAAAAAGATCAAAATGCCCTCTAATTTAGGATAAATATGTTATACGAATAGAAGTTTATGATTTTTGTGTCACGAAAAAAGTTTGGGGTAAATATGTCACGGTTGGCAAACTTCGGGGTTTTTCATGTTAAATAAAAAAGTTAAGGGTAAATTTGTCACTTTGGGTAAAGTTCGGAGTTTTTGGTGGTTTTTTCCCTTAGATTTATCCGATGCTTAACAAGTTAGTCAGGCTATATAATCTTTATTTTGCACCTACACATGCGCAAAATTTTGAATTAGTCTAGGAGAACTGCATTTGTGAATTTATGAATCTGACACTTAACAATGGCATGCACAAAAGAGTATTCAACAATGATATGTAGTATAAGTTTTGAGGAAAATTACAAACAAGTCCTTAATCTGTTGTTGCGGTCAATTCAGTCATAATTTTTTTGATGATTTGCCAATGTAATCTTTCCTACTAATTTTGATTGGAAATCAATGATGTAGGATGACTGGTATTGAAGTGAACAATTTTCAAAACTTTTTTTCTATTTTTTTCTTTTCTTTCTTTTTCCTTTTCAACTCTAGGCCGCCAACCCTTGTCGGCCCAAGTTGGAAAAAAAGAAAAGATAAGAAAATAAAATAAAAAGAAAATAAAAAATTATGAAAAAATTCAAAATATTAAAAAATATAGCAAAAATTATCCCTGTTGGCACCGACTATCCCCGTGCCATGCAAGATGGCTAGCACATGTGATCAAACAAAAAAATTTCACTAACAAATCGTTAAAAGGCTTAAAACTAAATTGATCAAAATAAAGAGTTAATAACTAAATTAGCTGTTGTGTAATAGGTTTTTTGACAATTTTGATAATTATCTCAATTTAATCTTCATTTATGATATAAAGCAACATCTTCAATCTATCCCCTTTCTCGATCACATAGATAGTAGTCGCAAGTGCATCCAAAAATGTGGACGCAATTGGAAATAGAACTGTGAAGTATATTCCCTATATGTAGGGTTTATTAGAATTTCGAATATCTTAGGTGCTTCTATTAAATTTTAGTAGTTACTGAATTTAGTAAATTAGCTTATCTTTTTTTTTTTTTTTTTCATTCAGTTTCCTTGTTTGTATTTTTAGTTTCCTTGGATTTGTTAGGGTTTACAAATTAAAAATTGGTCATGTTTTCATTGTAATTCGTCTTAGATCTATGGATGTGAAATAATGAATTGAAGCTCTTTTTCTCAGTTATTATGCAAGTCTGCGTGTTTGCGACATACAACTTGCGCTTGAAAATCGAGTAATTTTTTGTTTGCCCTGGATTTGTGTTGTTAGGAGTGATTTAAGTTATTACAGTTTGGAAAAGGTAACTAACGTCCTATCCATTTAAAAAAGATGGGTCGATGTCCCATCTAGTTAAGAAAGGTAATTGGAAAAAGTAGATCCACTCTCCAAATAGAGAGGATCTTGAAATCCAATTGAAAACCCTATGTTTGAGGGTATTCACAAAACCTCAAAGCTTAAGAAATATATCAACTACTCATGTAGTGAGAAATAGCCGATTCTATTTCATATATTTTCTTCGTATTTATGATGTCGAGCTTTACTAGAGATAGTGAGAGTCTTGGTGACCATTTGACAATCATTCTATCTATAAGAAATTCATAATCATAATAAAGGAGGGATTTTGTATGAGATTTAGGGTTTATGATATTCCACTCTCAGGCTCAGTCTTGACCATTGTTGTCTATTGGGCCGAGGAATAGTTTTTTTTGGGTAAGAGGTAATAAATAAATAACGGGCAAAGCCAAATATACAAGACACGGCACCAACAAAACTTACACTAACCCAGGCATGCCCAGGCGAGTGGAAGGGTGCCAGGCAAGAAGGGACCGACAAACCGGCCAAAGCTAAAAGCTAGAAGGCAAGAGAGGAGGAACAGGGCCACGCAGGACCAACTGCAGCCCTCCGCCACAGGCCAAGAACGAAGCAAAGCAAAAAGCCAACGGCAAAGCCGAAGGCAAGAACAGCCAGAGAGATACAAGGAGACAAGACCATCAGGGGACTGGCGGGGAGGAAGCTAGAATGGCCGGATCCAACCCCCAATTCCTCTGCAATCTTCTGTTTCTTGGAGTATTCTTGACGTTCTTGAAGGTGGAAGCTAGGTGCTTCTTGATTGAAGCCGCTGAAACCGCTTGGTATCTGAAGAGGCTGTCATTTCTGTACTTCCATAGTAGGTGGCAAAGGGCGCCAAAAGAGAAACGGCCCATGGAATGGTAGAAATCTTTCCCAGAGAGAAGACTCATAGCCCAATGGAGGTTCTCATCCCAAGTCTTGTTCCACCAAGGAAGATTACACTTCATCGCCCAGAAGAAAGCCACACTAGCAGTGATGGAACATCCAAAGAAGAGATGATCAATTGAGTCCGGAATATTCCTGCAAAAGGGGCAAACCTCGTAGCCAATCCTACCATAAGACATAAGTAACGTCTGTGTGGGAAGACGCTTCTTTGTGATCAACCACAGGTTAAATTGATATCTCGAAGTGATAACCTTGTTCCAGATGAAGGAATGCCACTCAACCCTGTCCTTCTTCTTTCTGATAAGATTCCAGGCAGAGGAGATCAAGAAGAGACCATCGGGACTACCATCCCATGACAAACAATCCGGTAACTGGGAGAGAATAGGAATAGGATAATCCCAAGAAGTGATCACTGACCTGAGGGCATGACCTTCTAGTGTGAACAAGTCAGCAACAGAGGCTGTCAAAGGAAGACCGGAGTTTGATATAAAATCTTCGGTGCAATAGAGATTCAGAGGCCCAACCTGGTGCCAATAATCATACCAGAGAGAGGTGGTACAACCATCCCCAATCCGCCAACGGAAGTGCAGTCTGAACTCCGAACGCAGGTGAAGGATCCTTTTCCATGCCCCAGGAGCATGAAGCAGGAGTTTTCACCATCCAGAAGCTTTTCCTTTTCAGATAAGTTGAATGGATCCACTTGCACCATAAGGATTCCTTATCGATGAAGAGAATCCAAATATGCTTAAGCATGGAAGCTTTATTGCAATTTCTGAGACTTCGGATACCAAGCCCTCCTTCTTCCTTGGGAAGGCACACCACATCCCAAGAGACTTTAGCGCCACCTTTACCAAGGTTAGGGCCTTTCAGAGAAACTGCCTGAGAATCTGTTCTATCCGATCTAAAATAGCAATAGGAATTGTAAAAACAGAAGCCCAGTAAGCTTGGATCGCATGGAGAACTGACCTTATTAACTGGACTCTACCAGTAAAAGATAGGAAACGATGCGTCCAAGAGTTAACCCTAGCCGTGATACGATCCACCAAGGATACACAGTCACCTTTTCCAAGCCTGGATGTGATGATAGGAACTCCTAGGTAGCGCACAAGTAGGGTACCTTCCGCAAAACCAAATAGATCTTTGATGCTATTCCGCAACTCCATCAAGCCACCAGAAATAAATAAATCACTTTTGTTATTATTCGGAATCAGTCCACTCCAAGCCGAAAATAAATCCAACCCCTCTTTGAGAAGAGAAGCCAAGATCAAGTCTGCTCGACAGAAAAGAAAGACATCATCCGCAAAAATGAGGTGAGATAATTTGGTCACCTTGCATCTCCAGAAGAAATTGAATCCTCGTTGGGCCGCCTTTGCACTTAAGATTCCGGAGAAGACCTCCATAACTAGAGTGAAAAGATACGGCGACATAGGATCCCCTGCCGGAGCCCACGCCCACTAGGAAAAAATCCATGGAGATCTCCATTCAAAGAAATAGAAAACATGGGAGTGCGAACACAAACCATGATAAGATTGATGAGCTGGCTCGGGAAATTGAAAGCACAAGCACCAATTCCAGGAAGTCCCAATCCACCGTGTCGTATGCTTTTTGGAAATCCACCTTCACAGCACATTTTGGAGTGTATGGTTGAAGATGGAATCCTGCAAATAACTCCTGGGCTAGGAGGATGTTGTCCCGAATACGCCTGCCTTTTATAAAAGCATTCTGATAAGGACTGATAATGTCATGAAGAACAGAAGCAATACGGTTAGCAAATATTTTCGTGATGCATTTGTAAACCGTGTTGCAACAAGCAATGGGTCTATAGTCCCCGACTGAGGTAGCGTTCAGCACCTTCGGGATTAGCACTAGGGTGGTGCAATTTATTTCCTTCAGGAGCCTGCCCGTCATAAAGAAATCTGAGATGGCATCAACCACTAATGGGCCAACCCTCTCCCAGTTACTTATAAAGAACTCTACTCCAAAGCCATCAGGACCAGGAGCTTTTCCTCTGGCAAGGGAGAAAAAGGTTTCCTTGATCTCTTCAATTGAAACAGGATTAGAGAGAAGGCTAACCTGATCCACACCAAGGGGAGAGGAAATGTATTGCTGAATATCTTCCAGGGATGGTCTTGCCTGCTGAGATCGAGAAGATAGAAGATCCTGAAAGTGATCAACAAAGGTTTTGTAGACCTGATTCGGCTCGGAGACCATGGTTCCATCTCTGTCCCGAACTTCAAGGATCCTATTCTTCAAATGTCTGGAGTCGACTGAGTGATGGAAGAACTTGGTGTTCTTATCACCACAATCCAGCCATTTAACTCTAGATTTCTGTCTGAAGAAGGACTCCTCTTGGTTCCTTAACTCCACATAAGATTTGCGGTGCTCCCTCTCCAATTGAGCCAAGAAGTCATTAGTAGGGTCAAGCTGAAGATCAAGCTGTGCGAGCCTGAAAGCTTCCCCAGAAACAGCAACCCTCTCAGATATGTTGGAGTAGGAAGTATTGTTGAGATGTCTAAGTTGGTTCTTGAGAGCTTTGAGCTTGAAGACCAACCTAAACATAGGCACACCAAATACAGGGGTATCCCACACCTCTTCCATAATGTCAGAGAAAGAAGGGTGCTCCATTCAAAAGTCAAAGAATTTGAAAGGCTTTCTTCGACGGATTGGATTAGAGACTTTAACCAACATAGGGGAGTGATCCGAAATACCTGGAGTAAGGAAAGTCGCCTGGGAGTAAGAGAAATGAGAAGTCCAAGCGGCATTCACAAGAACCCGATCTATCTTCCTCGCTTTGCGTGAAGCTCCAGAGGATGAAAACCAGGTATAGCGAAGACCTGTATACCTCAGATCCTCCAACTCGACTCGCATCAAGCATTGATTAAAATCATTGAATTGGGACGGCCATGCGTCATAGCTCCCAAGCCTGTCTGTGGGGTCTCTAATGGCATTGAAATCTCCAGCCATTAGCCAAGGCACCTCCTGAACCGAGGAACTCATGCGAACAAGGTCCTCCCAGAGGGGTCTTCGAGTAGCAAAAGTGTGGGCTGCATAAATTGCCGAAACATAACAAGAGGATCCACTAGCAAGGAGGGTCGTCTTGCCATGGATAGCTTGGTCATTATAAGAGATCAGATCAAATCTTATGAAGAAAGGATTCCAACCAAGCCAAATACGGCCATTAGGAGAAGTATCATAATTAGCAACCCACTTCCAACCCGGTAAAAAGTTGTCAGACAGGGTGCGAAATAAGTACTCAGGGACTTTAGTCTCCAAAACACCGATCAAACATAAGCTATTGGATCGAATAAAGTTCTTAACCTCGGATCTTCTAAGCGGGTCCATAAGACCCCTGACATTCCAGAATCCGAAATTCATAAAGAAGAAACTATGTACAAACAAACAAAGAAAGGCCAGGGAGGCCTACCTCTGCTTAGAAGGCTTTCGGCGTTGAGACGCCGAAGGATCATCCTTACCCATCGGACCGGTCGTGATCTTGAGCTAAATGCTTCTCATGGGTTACATCCCCTTTTTGGACCCCCGCCTTAGCCTTTTTAGGGGATGAACAAGCTGAGTCGAAGGAGAGGAGGTCATCTTCCTCCGCGTCAAAGACGAATGGCTTCACATTCTCTCCCCGTTTCGTAACCTTGCTGGTTCGGTCCTGGCCTTGTCTAGAGCCAGCCGCAAGGGATAGGACAACCTCCGGATCAGCACCACTACTAGCAGGAAGGACTTCCACAAGCGGGCCTTTAAGGCGTTCCATTTTCCCAAGACCCTCCGAGGTAGAAGGCGGGACCACGGAGTTAGAGGAAATCTTTAAGACGGCCGCAGGAGGAACAACTTCAATTTCGAGAGCCGAGCTAGATGCTTCCCCTCCCTTGTCTTTCTTCTTCTTGTTCCTCTTTCTTTTGACCTGGCTCCATGGCTGTTCCTCCTCAGGTTGAGGATCAGGGACCGGAGTCGGATTAGAGGGACGCTCTTCAGAGGAAGAGGAAATATCCGGAGCATGAACAGCAACCGTGGGGATCACGGGATCAGTGGGGCGTTCCAGGCGGGTTTGATTCTGAAGCTCCTCATTCTCCAGGGGAGAGCTCGTCTTCCTTGAACCAGCTGGATGATTTTGGGGCGCCTGGGGTCGAGAGGAAGCACGGCAATTGTGTCCGAACGATCCACAGTCAAGACACTCCGGGGGAAGCCATTCGTATTCGATCGCAATTGATCTAGTCACCCCCTTCAGCACATATTCAGCAACTTTCACTCTTGGCTGATTGACTTTGATCTCAACGCATACCCGGGCATAAGCGGCTGATTTCACTTGGTCCGTTCTCTGGTCCATGAACAGCGGCTTCCCCACCGCACTCGCTATATGACTCAAAGAAGTGTTGGTCCAGCACTCTAGAGGCACTTCCCATAGACGAATCCAAATGGGAACTACCGAGAGGTTATCTTTCTTTAGGTCCATCAAAGGTTCCCATTGACGGAGAATCAGCGGAACACGGGCCACCGTGGTTTGCCCCTCTTCAAGAATTTTCCTCCGGAATCGTTGGTCCGGGATGTGAAGGTAATAGATACCTTGAGAGTTGGTGATGATCTCCGCCAACTTGTTTCCCCAAATATGTTTGAGGGATTGCTCAACCATCCCAAATGGGAGCTTTTTCCTTCCAACAAAGTGCCCGACAAGGCATTGATGCCATTTGGGGTCAACGGCATCCAATACCTCATCCGGAAGTTTAATAATCGCCTTTCCTTCAACAAAAGTAGGAGGAATATAAGAAAGTTGCGGCCCACGCGTAGCTAGCCGAGCTACACTAGCCCAGGAGCGAGGAGCAGCAGATTGTTGACTGGGCCGAGGAATAGTTCATTAACCAAAACTCCCGAAAACAAGACAAGCCCATTAGAAAGCGACCAAACAACAATGGGTGCCTCCGAAAAGAGAAAAAACAGAAATCTTGGTCCGAAATGCAGCTATGGAACCGGACACATTGTGTCAAAGAATGAGCTTGGATTGGACAATTGGGTCCTTTCCTATCACCTACTCTTGCCGCCTGAAAGGCAGAACCAAAGCAAAAGTCACTCTCACTTTGCATTCACTCTAGCCTAGGCTTTTGCGAAACCCTCTGGTCAAAAGCAAAGTCTTTAACTGTCCAATGGAAAGTATAGCAATAAATACATGAATTAATGGCCAAATTTGGATGGAAGATCTTATATTAATGTTAGTTCCTTCCAAATTTCCATATCCATCTCCATATCATTATGCAACAAATCAGATATGACGTATAGAGTCCTACACAACACGAGTTGCTATGGCGTTTTAGCTTTCATATTTCCCCCATTGTTTTGTCTTTGATCCATTAAGAGGCTAAGCATAGAGGAGATTGAGTCTATTTACATGTGATAGGACATTCCAACTGTTAATCGCAGTTTCATCTAGATTAAGTTTGGTCAACACCTTCCAAGTAAATAGATTGATGATACCCAGCCAGATTTCTTCAAAATCTATAAATGCATAGCCTCTTTTTGCCGCAACGCTACCATGGCCCCCCACTTAAGACGTGTTAGCAACTGCGGAGTTTCGACCCTAAGATCTTTGTGGTGAAATGTCCAAAGCTGAATTAACTCAGCTACCCACCAGTGGGTAAAAAAGAGGGATGCAACACGAGGACTTCCTAGGAGGTCACCCATCCTAGTCCTACTTTCGCCCAAGCACGCAAATTAGGCGTCGTCTATGGGAATCAATTTATCTATAATAAATTCATAATCATAATGAATAAGGGATTTTGTATGAGATTTAGGGTTTATGATATTCCATTCTTGGGCTTAGTCTTGACCATTGTTGTCTATTGGGCTGAGGAATAGTTCATTAATCAAAACTCCCAAAAACAGGACAAGTCCATTAGAACAGCAATCAAACAACAATGGGTGCCTATGAAAAGAGAAAAAAATACAAATCTTGGTCCGAAATGTTGCTATGGAACTGGACACATTGTGTCAAAGAATGAGCTTGGATTGGACAATTTGGTCCTTTCCTATCACCTACTCTTGCCGTCTGAAAGGCAGAACCAAAGCAAAAGTCACTCTCACTTTGCATTCACTCTAGTCTAGGCTTTTGCAAAACCCTTTGGTCAAAAGCAAAGTCTTTAACTGTCCAATGGAAAGTATAGCAACAATTATATGGATTAATGGCGAGATTTGGAGGGAAGATCTTATATTTTATGTCAAGTCCTTCCAAATTTCAATATCCATCTCCATATAATTGTGCGGCGAATTAGATATAATGTATAGAGTCTTGCACGACACGAGTTGCTATGGCGTTTTAGCTTTCATATTTCCCCCATTGTTTTGTCTTTGATCCATTAAGAGGCTAAGCATAGAGGAGATCGAGTCCATTTACATGTGATAGGATATTCCAACTGTTAATCGTAGTTTCATCTAGATTAAGTTTGGTCAACACCTTCCAAGTAAATAGATTGATGATACCCGGCCAGACTTCTTCAAAATCTATAAATGCATAGCCTCTTCTTGCCGCAACACCGCCCCGGAAATTGCTTAATTATGAACATAGGATCTTGCCTCTTTTGCCAAATCTATAATATAGGATCTGGCCTCTTTTACTAGGACACTAGTCGGTTTTTTCACTCTACTTGGTAGTGTTGCTAGGAGTTTGCATGAGACACAATGGAGATGGCAACTTTTCATGACAATGAGAAGGCGGGGCCTTTCATGAGGGGGTACATATCTGTCAAGGCTTTGCCTAAGAAAATATGCACAAAAATGATTTCCATCACAACGAGAGCAAAGGAATAAAGGCAAGATCATCATTGAAAGATCATTCATTATTTAAAGGTGCGATTGGCTCTAACACTTGTTTCCTTGCTCTACAACTTTCAACTACTCTATAATGGTTTTGGCATCAATGCGATTTGGGCAGTGTTAATGGTTGTGGTCGTGTTCGAGTTCTCTATGAAATGGGCTAGTGAATCAACCTAGAGGGGGTGAATAGGTTGTTGCGGAATTCTTTTGAAATCTTTTTCAATGCAATACGTTAATATCAAGGATATATCAATAATAAACAGATTACGTATTCACAAAGTAAATAGAGTAGAGAGAGAAAATTGACACAAGGATTATAGTGGTTCGCTTAGACCAAGCCTACGTCCACTCTCCACGCTGACAGCCAAATGGCTGTAATCACTATGTAGCAAAAGAGTGCCTTTACAGTAGATGGATTAGACTTCTTCAATTGACAGTCTCTCCTACAGCCTTCTGCTGTCTTTGCTCTATATCTCACTCTCTTTGTTACACAGTGTAAACATGAAAGATTTTAGAGAACAAGTGATTTTGGAGATTCTAACATCAAGATTTCTCTACCGGTCTCTCCTTGTTTCCAAGCAACGTCGATCCAACTTAAATAATCTCCATGCCATCATACCCGTTGGCACATTCCAAAAATTCATCCAATCAACCTGTTGGACTGAATCAATTTAAGTGATCTCCTTGTCCCGAAAACGTAAGTAGATAATAGCTCGTCAATCCTGTTCGCCCATACAATTAGGATCTTGAGTTCCCAAAATTAGATTCTTCCAAAAATAAACTTGATCTTCAATGGATAGAATCCGAAGAATCAAATCTTCCAAGCTCTTGATCACACCAGAGATATTCCATGGTTAGGATTAGGAAATACGAAATCCAATATACGTAGCCATAAGAATAACTTTGTAGCCAGCCCGTAAAAAAAAAAACGCGAACTATCTTCGGACTTAGATTTAGGTCTCGAGGGTCGTCGGATCGGCCGAGTCTTGAAGGTCTTCGAGATGGAAACGAGTCTTGACCGACTTCGGACGGAAAAACTTCGGACCGAAATGCTGGGTCCGACTGTCTTTGAAAACCTTTAGACTTTGACAACTTCAGACGTAGCCGATTGAGTCTTGGAATCCTTAGACCACACTGTTGAGGCTGTTTTGTCAACTTCAAAACTCCAAGGGATTTTTCTTCAACAATCTCCCCCTTTTTGATGGTGACAAAACCCTCGACAGATTTGTGAATTAAAAACCTACGGGGAAAACTCATATATACTATATCTCGCAAAACGAGTGTTAGTCCAATAACAATTATCCTCTCAAGATATAGTAATCCCGCAATCAAATTCATAAGTCTAAATCCAGATCATCACATCAGCATAAGGTCATAGAAGTTCAAACAACCCAATCAAAATCCAAAATAAAATAGTCTAAATCAAAATCAAAATGAAGTAAAATCAAAAAAAAAAAAAAAAAAAAAAAATCTCCAAGCTTCCTCGGCTTCAAAAACTTCAAATCTTCAAAACCTGCAATCAAATCTGCGCAACTCTCCCCTTTTTGTCTCATCAAAGAGGTAGAGTAAAATTGAGATAAAGTTTTGAAAATTTTTTAGGGGCCTGCGGGGAAACAAACAAGCTGAAACTTGCTAAGCTCCCGGGTGACTTGTCGAGTGTGGCAAGATTTTCCTTCACCGAAACCAATTCTGCACCGGTTTGATTTGACTCCACTTGAGCTCGCGGTGCATTGATCTGTTCTTGCATGTTCACCGAAGTACTCGCGGTGCCTTCTTCAAGTCTCTCATTTCAAAGTCCATCCCAAAACCTGTTTCTTCGGGTCCAAAGCCATAACATCCAACAGCTGTGAGAATGTGGAATTAGTATTGCTTCCACTTGGACCAGCGAGAATAAGTTTGAAAGCTATGAGCTTCCCTCTCGGCCCTTTCTTTCTCGGTAGGTGAGGATTCTTCATGCTCTAGGAAGTGTGATGCATAAACCTCCTCAGGGTCAGCACCAGACCTACTCACATCACTAAAATGTAGTGGCGAAATTGTTTCTTGTTCTGCAGCAACTCCCCCTGAATGGATGCCAGTGGGTGGAGTGGAAAAATCATCGCCAACATCCATATCAGCACGAGGATGTTTCTCGGTCTCTTCCCCAGCAAAAGATGGCTCAAATGCAGCAGCCATATCCTCCTGCATTTTGCTTTCTTCATCGCCTTCCTTCTTCTTTCTTCTTCTTCACTTTCCTCTGTCTCTCTTCTTCTCTTCTTCTTTCTTCTTCTCTTTTTCTCTCCTCTTCTTTTCTTCTCTGCCTTTCCTCTTCCTTTCTTTTCCTTTCCTCTTCTTTTCTTTTTCTCTCCTCTTCTCTTCTCCTTTCTTTCTCTTCCTTCTCTTTCCTCTGTTTCTCTGCTTCCTTCTCCTCTGCTTCTTTTCTCGCTCTCTCTTCAGCCTCTGTTCTCAGGATTACAGGGCTCCTCATCCTAGAGAGAGTGGACAAAGTCATGGCATCTTCTTCATCCTCCTTGTCTTGCAGGATGATCTTTCTTCTTTTCTTTTCA
Organism: Eucalyptus erythrocorys; assembly: GCA_014182555.1. Taxonomy (NCBI): domain Eukaryota; kingdom Viridiplantae; phylum Streptophyta; class Magnoliopsida; order Myrtales; family Myrtaceae; genus Eucalyptus; species Eucalyptus erythrocorys. The sequence goes on along the minus strand of CM024606.1, from coordinate 8,535,805 downwards.
GCCATGGGCTCTTTGCCCTTCCTTTTTGATGAAGTAGTGGGAATCTCTCTTGAAGGTGTTTCCCTCCTCAACCTTTCCAATGCTGCAGTCAGTTTTGGAAATTTCATCTTCATCACCATCTTTTCTCCAACGAGCATCAAATTCAACTTTGTTAGGCACAAAGATGCAGGGACTTGAATATCAAAATGCCTAAACAATTTGGTGATGATTGATGAATAAGGCAGCTGACCCTTATCCTTCACCACCCCTATACATATGGAAAAGTATGACATGTGGAAGTGAGAAAGGTCCGCCCGGTTGATGGCAAACATCAGCTTTACCTCTATTTTGGAAACATCGGTCTTCAAGGTCGTTTTTGGCCGGATGCAGTTGATGACAACTTTATGCAACAAAACATTGGTGGCATCCATCCTAGTGTAGGATATCTTGCTTTCAACAGATCTGTCTCGTACAATATCCAAAGTTGCATAGGCTATTGAGACTTTGATTGGCTGGAAACTCCTTATTTCCACACCAATGATGTCAGCCAGCAAGTCAACATCAACAACATAATCTTTGTCCATGAAAGAAAAGGATAAATGATTTGCATCCAAAAAGGATAGATTCGAGTAAAAGTAAGCTGTCAATTCGAGTGGGCCACGAGTCATATCCATGCAGAAATTTTCCAATTGCAGCCTAGCAAACTTCCCTCTCAAATTAATCCTTATTGAATCTAGGAAGTCAAAACCCACACTCCTTGGATTGACCACTCCCCTTTTTAATAGCTTTGCATAAACTCGTTCATGTTTCTTCGACCGAAATAAACTTCCAGGAGGACAAACAATATTAGCAGCCACACCAAAACGAGGTTCAAAATGAGAGAAAAGTCTCTCATCATCATCTAAAGTTTCAGTAGGAGCATTCTCAAGTGGATCACTCGAGATATTTTCCAGCGTCCTCGTGCAAAGGCCTTCACCAACAACCTTCGGTTTTCCATCTCCATCAAAAATAAATATTCACTCTTATATCCTCTCTCCCTCAAATACTCCTCGATCGTCTTAAGGCTGACCTTCCCCTCCTTGAGCCTTTTATAGAGATCGTAAGCGTATGTGGCTTAAGAGTTCTTACCGGTTCGCTTCGTAACAACTTCCTCGAATGTTGACGCTCCGCTTCTCGTTGAGGCGAATCTTCTTCTTTAGGTCCACCCTTGTAGGACCCTCTTGTTGTCGCTATGGTCCCCTGCTTGCAATTCTGGAGGACTTGTGAGACGACATTTTCGCAAAGCAAGCAAGATTTCAACTTGAACGAGAGGAAAAAATGAAAACTTTAAGGTGAAAAAGGGACGAAATGGAAATGGCAAAGGGAGATTTTTAGGGTTTTGAGAGTGAAGGAGTATGAAAATGAATCGTAATGGAATAGATGAGTGTAAAAGTGACGGTTCGAGAGTATAAATAGTGAGAGAAAAATCACCGGAATACGAAACGTCGCCAAAAAGTGAAAGAAAAGAATTGCCAAAAATAAACCGTAAAAAGAAAACTGCCTTTTTGAAAATATAAACTGCCATTAATGCATGTCAGAAAAAGAGCGAAAAGATATTTTGAAATACTGAAAAGTAATTACCAAAAAAAATGTGTTAAAGAGAGAATACGAAAAGAAATTCGTAAAGAGATAAAATAGTACGAGTCGACGGATGTTCGGACTTTACCTTTGAGTCTGAACCCTTTTCAGACCTTGCTTTGAGTTTGAGCCGTCTTCAGACCTAGCGTTTGAGTCTGAACCACTTTAGCGATGAGTCTGAATATCTTCAAAATTCACAATTCCCAGTTTTGAACAAATTGATTCAAAGTGAGCATTCTCTAGGGGTTTTGTGAATATATCCGCCAATTGATTCTTTGAATCTACATGCTGAATTACAACATCTCCACTTTGAACATGATCTCGAATGAAATGATGTTTGATTTCAATGTGCTTTGCTCTTGAATGAAGTATTGGATTCTTTGTGAGGTTGATTGCGCTTTGTATTGTCACATTTGATTTCCGTCTGTCTTTCATCAACTCCAAAGTCTCTCAATTGTTGTTGTATCCATAGAATTTGAGAGCAGCAATTTCCAAGAGCAATGTACTCTGCTTTAGCGGTTGAAAGAGCCACAGTACCCTGTTTTCTTGAGAACCAAGACACCATCCTGTTTCCCAATAATTGACATGTACCTATAGTGCTTTTTCTATCCACTCTACAACCAGCGAGGTCGCATCGAATATCCAAGAAGAGTAAAATCTCCTTTCTTAGAATACCATAGACCTAGCTTAGATGTAGTTGCAACATATTTAATGATACGCTTTACGGCGTCATATGAGATTCTTTAGGATCGATTGAAATCTAGCACGAGATGCAAACACTAAACAAGATGTCGTCTAGAAGCTGTAAGGTAAAGAAGTGACCCGATTATACTTTTGTATAGCTTTTGGTCTACACTTTTCCCTTGTTCGTCTTTATCCAGCTTTGATGAGCTTGACATAGGAGTTTCTGTTTTCTTGCAATTCTCCATTCCAAACTTCTTGATAAGATCTTTTGCATACTTCTCTTGATGGATGAATGTTCCTTCACTTGATTGATTGACTTGAAGTCCCAAAAAGAAGTTTAGTTCTCCCATCATGCTCATTTCAAATTCGTTCTGCATACACTTTGAAAAATTCTTGCAAAGTCTCTCATTAGAAGAACCAAAAATAATGTCATCAACATAAATCTGAACAAGTATGAAATCCTTGCCTTCTCTTTTTATAAATAGTGTAGTATCTACTTTACCTTTAGAGAAGCCATTTTGAATTAAAAAATTGCTTAACCTTTAATACCATGCTCGAGGTGCTTGTTTTAAACCATATAAGGCTTTCTTCAGCTTGAAAACAAGATTTGGTCTTTTAGGATTTTCAAATCCTGGTGGTTATTCCACATAGACTTCTTCTTGAATGACTCCATTTAGGAATGTGCTTTTCACGTCCATTTGGAATAACCTGAAATTTTTAAAGCAAGCAAAAGCAATGAGTAATCTTATAGCTTCTAACCTTGCCACAGGAGCATAGGTTTCGTCATAGTCGATGCCTTCTTCTTGTGTGTAGCCTTTTGCTACAAGTCTTGCTTTATTCCTTACCACTTTTCCTTGTTGATCAAGCTTGTTCCTGAAAACCCATTTGGTACCAATAATTGATTTTCCTTTTGGTTTAGGAATTAGCGCCCAAACGTTGTTGATTTTGAATTGGTTTAGTTCTTCTTGCATTGCTTCGATCCAGCTTTCATCTTTCAATGCATCTTCTATATTTTTTGGTTCAATCTCAGAAATTAGTGCAAGAGCACCGGAAGCTTCTCGTCTTTTAGATCTAGTACGAACTCCTTCATCAATATTGCCAATGATGAGGTCAGGGGATGACTTGACTTTTGCTTCCAATTTGTAGTTGATTTGTCAATTTGGTGAAGCTCTTCTTCGCTTGGAATTTCTGAATTTATTTGAGGCTCGTGTCTCGAGGCTTGATTTTCTTCATGAGAATTTGTAGACACTTGCTCAGACTCTAAATCTTCAGGTTGAGTATGATTTTGTAACGAATCTTCAAACTTCACATTCATGGATTCTTCCACAGTTTGAGTACTTTTGTTGAAGATTCTGTAAGTTTTGCTTGTCATGGAGTAGCCAAGGAAAATTCCCTCATCTGATTTTTCTTCAAACTTGCCAATTCGATCACTGGAATTCTTTAGAATAAAACATTTGCAACCGAATACATGAAAATATGAAACAATTGGCTTCTTACTTTTGAATAATTCATAAGGGGTCTTCTCTAATATAGGTCTTAGAAAGATTCTATTTATAATATAACAAGCAGTAGAAGTAGCTTCAGCCCAAAAATGAGGTGAAATATTGCTTTTGATTAAAAGAGTTCTTGCCATTTCTTGCAAAGAACGATTTTTCCTTTCTACAACTCCATTTTGTTGTGGAGTGTATGGAGATAAAAAAATTATGTTGAATACCATTGTCATCACAATATTTGGCAAAATCATGATTTTCAAATTCTCCACCATGGTCAGTTTTAATACTCGAAATTGCATATCTTTTTTCAATTTGAATTTTCTTTGCAAACTTAGTAAAATGAATCAATGCATCAGATTTATTTGTAAAAAAGAAAACCCAAGTAAAACAAGAATAATCATCAACTATAACCAAGCAATATCTTTTACCTCCAATGCTTTGAACTCTAGTTGGTCCAAATAAATCCATGTGTAATAGCTGCAAAACACGATTAGTGGATACTTGATTTATAGATTTAAAATAACTTCTAACCTGTTTACCAAGTACACGGGAGTGCATAATTTATGCTTTTGATACTTGAGGTTAGGAAGTCCTCGAACAAGCTTTTTGGATGATACTTTTGCAATTTGCTTCAGATTGACATGTCCAAGCTTCCTATGCCAAAGGATGACTTCATCTTGAATTGATATCAAGCATTGAGAACTGTCATATTTTATTTCTAGCAAATAGATATTCCCATGTCTTCGACCAGTGAAGGATTGTGAAAGATCCTTGCTTGTTCCCGAACATGTGTCTTTTCGGAAATTTATTTTGTATCCGAATCGCATAATTGACTAATACTCGTAGATTGTAGTTCAATCCCTCAACAAGAGAGACGTTGTTGATTGTGAGATTTCCAATCATCACGGTTCCTTGTCCAACAATCTTACCTTTGTTGTTACCACCAAAGGAGACATTTCCTCCTTTTATATGAGAAAATTTTGTAAAACAACTTGAGTCTCCTGTCATGTGTCTTGAACATCCATTGTCCAAATACTACTTGACTTTCTTCTTGAGGGTAACCTGCAATTGAGAAAGAAACTTATGTCTTCTTTGGTACCCAGATCTTCTTGGGTCCATCATTGTTAGTAGTATAAATAGTCTTTGCCCACTCTTCTTAACAGGTCTCCAAACTTTGGGACATTCCTTTTCAAAATGATCTACACTTTTACATCTTGAACAAGTAAGAGCATGTCTACCAACAAGCTTTACAAAAACCTTTTGGAAATGATTTTTATAAAAAAATTTTGTTGGCCTATTCCTTATTCTTTCCTTTACTTTTGGGAAATCGATCAAAGGAACAGTTTTTTGTGTCATTCCTAGACCAGATTTATTAAAGTAAGGTTTCGGATAGAAAGAAATTTGTCTAACTTTTCAGAACCTATTGAAAATTTCTTTGAGACTTTCAATAAATCCTCTTTCAAGCAAGCATTCTCTTTTGAAAGTTCATTTCCATTTTCTTTTGAAGCAGCAAGAGACTTGTCTAAACTTTCAACTTTTTCAAGTAAAATCTTTTCTTGTTGTTTCATTTTGGAATTCTCCCTTTTTAATTCAGCGATCCTTTTAAGAGAGCCTTTAAGACTGAGACAAAGTTCATCAATGTATTTTGATACTTTGACAGGAATTTTTAAATTTCTAACCTTGATACCATTGTTTGAGTCTGAGTCTGAATTTGAGTTTGAGTCTGAGTCTGAATCTGCGTCTGAGTCAGAATCTGAGTCTGAGTCTGCCATAAGACATATATTTGCATATTCTTCATCACTCTCCTCACATTCAGTATCACTCCATGTTTAAGCTTTGAGTGCTTTCTTGAACTTTTCAGGTTTTCCTTTCTTTTTCTTCAATAAGGGACAATTGGGTCTGATGTGTCCCTTTTTCTTGCATTCAAAGCAAACAACTTCTTTGCTGGTATCTTCTTCTTCATTTGATCTCCTTTGAAATCTTTGATTGTTTTGTTTCTTACCGTTAAATCTTCTACTTTTTCTATTCAACCTTCTAAACTTTCTAATCAGAAGTGCCAATTCTTCATCATCCAGGTCTTCTTCGAATCTGTAACATCGAATCATCATTAGATTTTAAAGCAATTGACTTCTTACCTTTTGTGTCAAATTCCTCGTTGAATTGCTCGACTTCATAGGATTGAAGTGTGCCGACCAATTCGTCAACTGAAAGAGGCATGATCCTCTGTGTTTCTCTGATAGATGTCTTGACGTGATTCCAATCTTTGGAGAGCCCTCTCAACAATTTATTGACCTTCATAGGTCCTGAGATTGGCTATCCTTGGTATGCCAAGCCGTTTACAATTTCTATAAATCGACTGAACATATCCGAGATGGTTTCTCTTGGCTTCATTTTGAAGGCTTCATATTGACCAAGAAGGATGTTGATCTTGGTTTCTTTGACTCGATCTGTTCCTTCATAAGTAACATGTAATCTGTCCCAAACTTCTTTGGCTGTATCACAAGATGAAATTCTATTATACTCAGTAGGAGATAATGCACAATAAAGAGAGTAAATAGCCTTTGCATCAAGAGCATGTCTCTTAGAGATTTCTGCTTGTGGTAACCCTGCTCCATCAGCTATTTCTTTTGATGTGCTTGATGTAGCTTTAGGAATAATCCCGTTCTCCACTACATCCCATTCCATAGGATCTTTAGATCTTAGGAACGCCTTCATCTTGTTTTTCCATACGTTGTAATTCTTGCCATCAAAGTAGGGAGGTCTGGTATTGCTCTGACCTTCAATTAACCCTTGAGCCAAAACACTAGCCATAGATCTTTAGCTTCAGAAGTAATAACACTTCTAACAAATAAGCAACCTGCTCTGATACCAATTGAAATGGGCTAGTGAATCAACCTAGAGGGGGGTGAATAGGTTGTTGCGGAATTCTTTTGGAATCTTTTTCAATGCAATACGTTAATATCAAAGATATATCAATAATAAACAGATTATGTATTCACAAAGTAAATAGAGTAGAGAGAGAAAATTGACACAAGGATTATAGTGGTTCGGCTTAGACCAAGCCTACGTCCACTCTCCACGCTGGCAACCAAATGGCTGTAATCACTATGTAGCAAAAGAGTGCCTTTACAGTAGACGGATTAGACTTCTTTAATTGACAATCTCTCCTACAGCCTTCCTCGCTGTCTTTGCTCTATATCTCACTCTCTTTGTTACACAAAGTGTAAACATGAAAGATTTTAGAGAACAAGTGATTTTGGAAATTCTAACATCAAGATTTCTCTACCGGTCTCTCCTTGTTTCCAAGCAACGTCGATCCAACTTAAATAATCTCTGTGCCATCATACCCGTTGGCACATTCCAAAAATTCATCCAATCAACCCGTTGGACTGAATCAATTTAAGTGATCTCCTTGTCCCGAAAACGTAAGTAGACGGTAGCTCGTCAATCTGTTCGCCCATACAATCGGGATCTTGAGTTCCCAAAATTAGATTCTTCCAAAAATAAACTTGATCTTCAACGGATAGAATCCGAAGAATCAAATCTTCCAAGCTCTTGATCACAGCCAGAGATATTCCATGGTTAGGATTAGGAAATACGAAATCCAATATCTGTAGCCATAAGAATAACCTGTAACCAGCATGTAAAAAAAAACGCGAACTATCTTCAGACTTAGATTTGGGTCTCGAGGGTCGTCAGACTAAAACTGCGTCTTGAAGGTCTTAAGACGGAAACTGAGTTTTGACTGACTTCAGACGGAAAAACTTTAGACCGAAATTCTGGGTCTGACTGTCTTTGAAAACCTTTAGACTTTGACAACTTCAGACGTAGCCGATTGAGTCTTGGAATCCTTAGACCACACTGTTGAGGTTGTTTTGTCAACTTCAAAACTCCAAGGGATTTTTCTTCAACACTCTATTGGTAATAAGCTTTGATAGTTCACTAACTATTACAATGATGTTTGCGAATCGCGATAGGACTTCGCAAACATTGTTCAACTTTTTTTGCTAGAGCAACATTAGGAAAATGATTGAATAGGATATTAGCAGCAAGTGTTGTAATGCCATGGGTTTTCACTTTATATATATTGTTCACTTTGAACACTAAGTCTTTACGGTTTTATTCTTCTTAAGTCAGTCATACTACCCAAGAAAATGTAGATGTGTAGTTAGAAGGCCCATTGCCTTATAAGGTAGCCCAGAACTCTCCCTAGGCAATGTAGGGCAAGAGACATACCCCCTCCCTGCGCATGTTCGGGGATCAAGACATGGACGCACCGCTATCCCTTCTCCCCGCGCACTGCCGCTTGGACTGTCACAAGTGTAACTGCTGCTATAGGAATTGGAACTCACAAAATTGTAATTCTTTTGGGTGCATTTGTTTCGGCATTTTGAAAGCCCCTTGGAGCCCCAAAGCCCATTGGAGAAAATTTGGGGTGTTTAGTAATCATCCCCAAGAGGCTATCAAGTGAAAGCTAACCATTAGGAATGCTAAAAGCTCAAGATAGGTGGGGACCTACTTTGAGCTTTCAGCATTCTGAAAATGTTGAAGGGTTCATTTAATGAAAATTAGTAAGCTGCCTATTTTACCCTCAAAACTTTATTGAAAAACCAATTTTACCCATTTTGAAAACTAAAACCCTAGATGGCGTTCTCTCTGCACCTCGCTCTGCACCCTTCCCTATCGCTCTCTCCCTCGTGACAACTGCGAGCTCGACTGTGCTCTTCGCTACTTGATTGCACCCTTCCCCACCCTTCCCCATCGCTCTCTCCCTCATGACGATTGTGAGCTCGACTGCACTCTTTGCTGCTCGACTACAACCTTCCCCATCACTCTCTCTCTCTCGTGACGACTACACTCTTGCTACTCGACTACGCTTTTGTTGCTCGATTGCGCTCTTCCTTCACTCGCTCAAGTGCTTGTCCTGTGCAGGTTCGACTCTCCTCTCGCCCTCCCCCCTCTCTTTGGTGGATTTGCTTTCGATGGCTTAGAACTAAGAAGGAACTCGAGCCCTCCCTCCTTTTTCATCGTGCTTGTCGTTTTTGTTGCAACGACTAAGTTTTCGGTGACAGCAATAGTGCCTTCCATTCATGGTTGTTGTGGATTGTATTTTTCTTGGAGTTTTTTTTTTTTCTGCTCGTAATTTTTTACCTAAATTTTTTGGCTTCAAGTTCTCTATTCATAACTTATCTCTGGGTATGTGCAGTTTTTCCGGCTTTTCTCTCAAAGTTAGAATAATTTTTTACCCAAACTGTTTGGCTTTGAGTTCTTTGTTCATAATTTTTCTCTGGGTATTTGCAGTTTTTTTTCGATTGTTATGTGCTTGTGGTTTTTCTTTGGCGTATACATGTTTTGGCTTCACTAAGGCTAAAGGTTAGTGATAACCATGGATTATAAGTTGTATTGGTGGTGGCAGTGAAAGCGTGATGAGCAAGTAGAGAAAGCAACGCTGGTTTCGTCAATTTATGTCCATTTATTAATTGCTTGTGAAAAGAATTGCTCGGTTTCGTGGCTTTCGAGATGGGTTTTGTCGGGAAGGGCCCATGGTCTGTCAAGTTTGTAGCATTTGCATGTTCTTTGTTGCTGAATAGGAATGTGAAGTGCAAGAGTTGTTATTGTTGTGATATTCGATAGTTTTGAATTTCACGATTGGTCTCTCTGGGTGATGACTATGAGATGAGGAGGGTGTTGAGAGTGATGGGGTAAAGGGTCTTGATTGGGATGCTATGAAATGAGTTCGTAGCTAGATTTTATTTGGAGTTTCGGGTTGTGATGTGGACATATTGATGTTTGCCTGGGGTTAATGCTACAAAACTGCCCAAGATTTATTGGATTAGGGAAGATTAGTGAAGGAAAAAAAAAAAAAGAAAAAGAGAAATGGTACATTGAACAATAGTATCCATCAGTTCAATGCAAGTGTTATGCTAAAAGTAGCATGGCCGATGAGTCTTTGTTGCAGTAGAACAAGAGCGCAGTTCCTCACTCTCCCATGAATAAGAAGAACAATACGCATTATGACTGCGACTTTACCGCTCTTTTAGTAATGTAGGTCTTGACTTCATTCTATTATTGACGTATGTGGTTGTTCTGAAGGGAAATCTCGATCCCATAAAATGTTGATTCAATGAAGGATGAGAATAGCCTAATTAATTCTAGTAGATAGGGCAATCTATGTTAGGAAAATCCCTTATGATGTTTTGAAGATGATAAAATAAATTGAAGGCTACTAACATGTTTGATGGTTGAGTAATAGACTATGCATATGATAGAATGTGCAAATGATTTTATCAAAGTCTATACTTGGAAGAACCAAAAGATAGACTCTATATTGAAGCTGAACTTATTCAGATCGTGTTTAGACCTTAAAGCTAAATTTGTTCAGAAGCAGAAAATGTTCAGACTCAGATTATAAAGTCTAATGCATTCAGACATTGTAAAGTTTATTGCACTCAGATTCTACTTCAGATGAAGGACATTCTCAGATTTTACATCCAGAACGAGACAACTCGACAGAACGTAACACAAGCCCCAAACATATAATGGCTAGTGATCTGATTTGGATTCTACATCAAGATTGATTTGATGGGCTCAATCTAATTGATTGACAATTGGATATTGAAGACAAGAACGTTCTATACGAAGAAGCTCTACTTGTGGAAACCAAAATTCTGTTTGTATGGGCGATCATAATCAATTTGGGATTCTACTTTTGTCACTCAACGGCTACCAAATCTTCTAGATACAGATCTGTCCAATGGGTAGATTGGAAGACAATCCTCAAGATATTGTCCAACGGCTAGTCTGGAAGTGGAGGAGTATTTAAGGAGATCAATGACCGATGAGCAAGTAAGAGACGGAGCGTAAAATTTATAATTCCAAAGTCTGAGTGACGTTCGATCATACACTTGTCTTTGGTGAGCTTAAACATTTATGATCGTGAGAGAAATACCAAAAAAGTGACTTAGTGAGATAGTGTGATATGCTATTGAGTGTTTGCACTCAAAGTTGTAATCTCTTATTGATTACATAGTGGAATCCAACAGAAGGCTGTTAACGTCGAAGAGTGGACATAGGCTTGATCTAAGTCGAACTACTAGAAACCTTGTGTTCTTATTCTCTTCTCTCAACTCCTTTATTTTGTTCATATTTCTATTTAACTGCTAAAGTCTAAACTCGCTCAAAGTCTATTATTCATCAAACTCATATTCAAAAGCAAAATATTTTACTACATTTCGAGAAAATTTTTCTTCACACCTATTCACACCCCTCTAGGTGTTCATACTAGCACTTTCAATTGGTATTAGAGCTTGTGTGCTTAATTATTGAAGTGTTTTACTTCTAAGCTAAAGATCTTTTATAGCTAGTATCTTGGCACCAGGACTTATGGAAGGGCAAAGTAATACCAGGCCACCGTATTTTGATGGAAAGGAATTCAACGTGTGGAAAAACAAAATAAAAGCATTCCTAAAATCTAGAGATCCTTTGCAATGGGGTGTTGTGGAAAAAGGAATCAATCCCATAGCTGCATCTACGTCAAATAAGAATGGCAAAGACAAAGAAACCAAACCCCCTACTCCTATGTCTCAAATGGAGATGTCCAAAAGAGAAGCGCTTGATGCAAAAGCTATTTATTCTTTATATTGCACTTTGTCTCCTATTGAATATAACATAATTTCTTCATGTGAAACAGCTAAGGAAGTTCGGGATAGACTTCATGTTACTTATGAAGGGACTGATCGTGTAAAAGAGACAAAAGTAAACTTCTTGCTTGGCCAATATGAATCCTTCAAGATGAAGCAAGGAGAGTCGATTGGAGATATGTTCAGCCATTTTACAAAAATTGTAAATGGTTTAGCATATCAAGGTCAGCCAATTTCTTCCCCAATGAAGGTTAACAAACTTTTGAGAGGTCTTTCAAAAGATTGGAACCATGTTAAGACCTCAATCCGGGAGACTCAGAGGATTATGCCACTTTCCGTTGATGAATTGATTGGCACTCTTCAATCTTACGAACTGGAATAAATCCACGATGAAAATCCTGAAGGTAAGAAGTCCATCGCTTAAATATCTAACACTGATTTTGATGATACAGACTCAGAAAATGACATGGACGACGAAAAACTTGCTTTTATGATCAAGAAATTCAAAAAGCTAAGTAGAAAATGAAGGAAGTTCAGTGGAAGAAGACAATACAAGTCGAATGGCTAGAAAAGAACAATAAAAGAAGATGATGAGCAAGGAAATATATGCTTGATGGCACATTCAGAATCTGAGTTTAACTTAGACACAGAATCAAAATCAAAATCTGACTCAGACACAGATTCAGAATCCGATGAGGAAATCGAGGTAAGTCATTCAAGAATTCCTACTAAAGTTCTTAAGTATATAAATTAGCTTTGCTCAAATCTCAAATTTTCTCTTAAAATGATCTCCGAACTAAAAAGGAGGATTTCTTGGCTTAGGCAACAGGATCTTTCTCAAAAAGAAAAGTTTGAAATTTTGCAAAAAGATTTTCTATAAACAAAAGAAAGTCAAGATTTACTTGTCAAAGAAAATTATTCTTTAAAAAAGGAATTTTCAAGTATTTCGACAAGATTTTCAAATGGATCAAAAACATTAGAGTATATCCTTTCCATACAAGTTCCTTACTATAATAAGTCGGGACTTGGTTTCAAAAATGAAAGTGATTCTCTAGTAGATTTTCCTAAAGTCAAGGAGAGACTTAGACAAAGGCCTCTTAGACTTGCGTACAAAAAGGATTTTCAAAGGATATTTACAAAACCTGTTGGTCGAAATGCCCTCAAGTGTTCAAATTGTGGAGACTCGGAATACTTTGAGAAAGAATGTCCTAAAGTCTGGAGATCTGTTAAGAAAGATTGGGTAAAAACAGCATACTTTACTAACTCTCATGGACCCAAGAAAAAATAGGTACCAAAGAGAATATGAGTTGTTTTTGCAGGAGATAAAGGAAAAGAAGAAAGAGAATTTGGTAAGGAATGCATTTTTTGTTTGGGCGCATAATTCTCAATATGCTTGATATTCGATATATCCTTGGTTGATCAGATTTTATAATGATCATATTTTATGATTTGTTTTATTGAAGAAAGAATCGTGTGATTTATTTTTGTGAATCGTGAGTTGAGATTTGATATATGTGATTATTTTTTTATATCCTACTTAGAGACAATTAAGATTATTTAGATTGATTTTATGCTCTCAAATTGTCATATTTTGCAAAGTGAAAATCTGTTTTACGTGATATTAATTTATTATGCAAGATATTTTTAGGTACTCAAGGATTTCATTCTCCCTGATTTTATCGTGCTTTGACTAAGTAAGAATTTTTTTTAAGATATTATTATGCATAATGTATTTTACTTAATTAATATGTTATGATGAGTTTAGAAAGAATATTTGATTATTCATGGAAATTTTATATTTTGCTCTAACGAAATGGAAGGATCCAAATTGATGGATTCCAAAAAGGAAATGAGCTGATTGTGGCATCCCAAAATTTTATGACAACCCCTGGATATACCATGAACCATGAATAGGTGATGGAAACGCCATCGAATTATATTACAGCCATTAGACCGATAAATTACAATAGATTAAGGCCGATCATTTTAATGGACAATTATTTGGTTGAAAATATATCCTATGTCCATGAGTGATTAAGGGCTTGTATTAAAGGATAAATTGATAAGAAAATTTTTATTCTTGGCCATGCACTCTATAAGTTGGATTTTTATTGATTTATATTACAAAATTTTATGGCCATGTGAGTATTTGAGATTATGAAATTAAGTGGGGATTAAAGTAAGTTGTTAAGAGCAATTATGGGCTTATTTAGTATTATTTTGGGCCATTTAAAAGTTGGACTTTAGGCCCAAGAAGTGTTGGACTTAAAGTGGGCCGAAAGGCGGGCCCAAGAAGCCCATCATGGTCCGTCGACCACAAGAGGGGAGGAGGCCCATAAGCCCATCTCTAAGCCCATCTTTGCATGGGACTTGCCAAGTGGCAAAAAGAGAAGCTATTCTATTGGCCATCTTGGGAGGCCACTAATGATTGCAAATGATTGCAATTAAGGGGAAATAAAAGGAAGGGGTGGCCGATTAGGGGGAGGCTTCAACCGTGAAGAAGAGAGAGAGGAGAGGAAGAGAGAGAGGAGAGTAAGGAAAGAAGAAGGAAGAAGAAGAAGAGGAAGCCATCCGTCCCCGCCGTGCTCCACCCTTTTTCCGTTTGTTTTTGCTTGATTTAGAGGCAAGTTAGATCCTTGATCTACTCTTGCATGTTGTGTCTTGAATGTGTTGTTGTATGGTGATGAATTTCGGGTGCCTAGGGTGTGAAAAACCGAAGCTTTGAAGAGTGTTGTTTGAAGTAATAAACTATTCTCGAGTAAACAGCATGAATTAGAATGTTGTAGGGGTTTGCATGCGATGTTAGAGTTGGATTTTGGCTTTGACTCCTTCACGAAAGTTGTAGATAACATCTTAAAGTATAACATACTAAAATTTGAGGCAAAATGGATGAGTTTTGAGGGGTGAAACTCTCCCTCTACGAAAACGGTTAGATCTGGAACTGCATGTTGACCTCTTGGTGATTTTAGCTGTTGCATGTAACTTTTTATTGAGAATCTCACTTCGACTCCCTCATAAAAGTTGTAGGGGACATCTTGAAGATTAACATACTCAAATTTTAGGTAAAACGAACAAGTATAGCAGAGTGAAACAAATTTTCTCTTAAAGACGTTGGATCTGGACAAGGTCTGCTAAACACCAGTGACTTCGGGGACAATAACACGACTTTCCTTTGGAAATTTTACCTTGACTCCCTAATGAAAGTTGAAGTAGACACTTTGAGTGAAAACATATCAAAAATTCAGAAGAAAAGAAAGGAAGATAAGTAGGTAAAATGGTGATTTTTCGGAGATGGTTTAGCCTGGAGGTTTCGGTACTAAGAACAGAGGCCTTCATCATCTATAATTAATTATCTATGATTAATTTTGCCTTGATGTCTTCATGAAAAATCTACCTTAGAGTCTTTACTATTACGTGGTAAAATTTCATAATTTTTTAAGGTCGTTTGGGTATTTAATTTGAAACGATCCTAAAAACTGTGCAATCTGGTGTGTTCGAAATTGTAAGCTGTAATGCATGAGCTGTATCTTTTTATGTGAGTTTCTTTTAGGTATGTATTCTTCATGAAGTTTGTGCATTTATGTCTTGACTATCATGTGGTAAAATTTCATAATTTTTTAAGGCCGTTTGGGTATTTAATTTGGGATAATCCACACATCTTTTTATGTGAAGATCTTTGGGTATGTGTTCTTCATGAAATTGGTGTTTTTATGTCTCGACTATCACGTGTTCAAATCTTATAATTTTTTAAAGTCATTTGAGCATTCAATTTATATATTTTAAAAAATTGTGCATGCTGGATTTTGTAAGTCTCAAAGGTAATGATGTGTGGACTATTTTAAGTTGTATGAACAAAATGGATGATATTTGGCATTTCATATAAGCATCAAATGTTAAAAATGATCTTGTTACCATCATATCATTATGCCATGTTGAAATTGAGCCATAAATGTGCATGTAAATTATGATAAATGAGAATGCCGTCGGAGGTGTGAGCCGATGATGCCCCAGGAGTGTCAGGATGCCCGGCTAGGGAGTGTAATGCCGGATGCTCGGTGGCCCAGTGGCGTAATTCCAGATTTCCTCGGGAGTTTTGAGATGCCCGGTGGTATACCGTACGTTGTTCCAGGGGGAAATGCTTGGTGGTATGTCAGTACGTAATGCGGGAAATGCTTGGTGGTATGTCAGTACGTAATGCCGGAAGCCCCAGAGGTGTGTGCCGGGGGGATTCCTCGTGATGCCAGTTGGGGTACGAGATGCCTGGCCAGGGAGTGTAAATGCCGGAAGCCCAGAGGTGTGTGCCCGGGATTGCCTCGTGATGCCAATTGGGGTACGAGATGCTCGGAATGTCGGGGCGCCGGATGCCCGGTTGTATTTTGAATACATGCTCGGGGGTTTCTTGCAACACCAGGTTGGGTGCGAGTGATAAATGTGGGACGCAATTACTGGTCCCGGGAAAGAAAAATGTGATGATCCAATTGGAAGACAAAAATTGAGAAATTGAAATTGAATCATGTATAGCATGATGGTATATGCATGGATGCTTGATGATGAGTGCATGGATGTATATGCACCTATGGCATGATGGTATATGCATGAATGCTCGATGATGAGTGCATGGATGTATATTCACCTATGGCATGATGGTATATGCATGGATGCTTGATAATGAGTGCATGATGACATATACATATATGGTATGATGATATATGTATGGCTGCAAGGTAAGTAGTACTTGTATACATGAATGATATGTACTACACCATGATGTCTTGATTGTCTTGTATGATGCGTGAGTAGCTAAAAGGATCTTTTACCTGCTGAGTGGTTGTACTCACCCATTTTGGAGACTAACATTTCAGATTAGCGAGATGCCGCTAGCACCGGTCACGCGTGGTACATTCTACAGTATTCCTACGGATGTAGAGGTCGAGTGCACGGAGCACCCTTGCATAGGTGTCCCTAGACTGGTTTTCTTCTGAGTGCGTGTTTTGATTATGTTTGATGTGGGCCTCCCTAATGGCCCAGTGACACGAGTTTTTGTCAGTTCATGTTTGCCGCGATGGGATGATGAGAGGGATGTTGCCGCCGCCGCCGGCCGATGCACTCTGCTGGGTGTGAGGAGAACGCGTGACTGGTGTGGGCTGACATTTTTTTAATAGCCGACACGGGATGATGGACCAGCTTGTTTGAAGACCTTAGAGTCGAGTACTTTTGGTTATAGCCAAGCCTAGTAGGAGCTTTGGCCTTTTGTTATATCGACTCTCCCGATGTCCATCTTCTACTATGTAGAGTGTTCAGGCCTTGACTTTCTACTCTGATGAAATAGGCGGTGTGCATTGTGTTATGATTGTTGGGGAAGGGAATGAAGATGTTAATTTTACTTTTGCTGTAAGATTATGCACTGGGACCATTTTTAAAAAAAAAAATGCCTAAGAACTACGGCTTAACTTTAACTTCGAAATAGAGATAGGTAACTGTGGCGACCTCAGTTGGTTTGGGGGTGCTACACTGATTGCAGGAAATTCTATAAGGAAAGAATGATTGCTAATCCATGTAGATTTTGGTACAAGCAGAAAAGTATCTCATGCGAAGATTGGTAATGATTTTTTTTTTAATCAATGGTATATTGCAAACATATACCTTGGGTAAGAGAATATTTTTTATCCTGCCTTGCAAATCTCTACATACATTTATCATGATTTTAGATATCTTTTTGCAAGTTTTTACTTGATTTGGCACGTGATAGAAATATTTACTTTCTTTTTGCGAAATGCATCAATAATATATTTTTGAGATTTATGCTTAAGGAAATCCCTTTGATCTTGAAAGATATTATTGCATATTCATGGATATTCTTACTATATTTAGAAGATGTCTTATATCTAGCAAGTCTGATCTGTAAATCGAAGGAAGGTAGTTCATGACACTTTTGCAAAGATTATTATCTTTTATACAAGATTTTGCAGGTGGCAATAGAATCTTCCATATGGATTTTTGGAAAGCTAGATTTGAAAATCATGGAGATTCTATACTATTTTCTAGAGGTTCAAAAATTCTCTTCCTTGTGCAAAGTTTTTGCAAATTGTTAAGGAAATCTCTAATGTGTCGTTCAAAAGGTTGAGTAATTCTGAATTTTAATAATTGATAATTTTATATATACTATTCAATTTGAAGAAAGGGTATTATTATGTGGATATTATTACAGTTTATTTGTGCAAAAAAGTTTGTTAAGTTTATGCAAGTTGAATTCGAGAAGAGCTTGATCGAAGAAAATAATTTTTTGCCTCGAATGATCGTTATGGATATTGTTGTTACAAAGGAAATAATGGAAAAATATTCTACTCAACGTGCACAAGCCACAACTAGTGCTATTTGCAAATATTGTCATGATGACAGGGGGAGAAAGTGAATCCAAAAGGAAAGGAAAAAAAAAAATCGTGATCACCTCAAAAAGGCAACAAATTGAGGGGGAGCATTGGTCAATTATGGAAAAATCATTTTGAATCAATCGTGATTTTGATTATTATGGAAGGAAGGAAAAGGTAAATGTGTTAGAACTTATTAAGTTCTACGAAATCCGGTTAGTGCATATTTTATTACCTTTTGTCATTAACAAACCTCTTATTTATATTATCGTTTTATTATGACAAAAAGAGTAAGTAAATTTTATAAAGCATCCGTGATTTTATTTGTTGATATATATGATCGAAGTGAGCTATATTGCATATCTTTGATATTTGACTTACTTTATAAAAGCTGATTTTTGGAAATTATGCAAGACACATCTGTTATCCTTTTATATTCTCCACGTGATACTATATCTATTATTATTGCTTTTTGATTATGACAAAAAGGGGGAGAGAATATAAATACGCATATGTGTTGATTGGTTGATATTTATTGCATAATATTGAGCTGCGATTACTTTTCTATTTATTATTATGCTCAATCTATTTGCTATCTTCTGCGATACGATTGCCTTGATTTATTAATATTTTTAAAAGCATGTTTACACATCTGCATATTCAGATATTGTTTTGTCATCATCAAAAAGGGGAAGATTATTAGGGAAATCCCTTATAATGTTTTGAAAATGACAAAATAAATCAAAGGCTACTAACATATTTGATGGTTGAGTAACAAACTATGTAAATGATAGAATGTGTAAATGATTTTATCAAAGTCTATACTTGGAAGAATCAAAAGACAGACTCTATATTGAAGTTGAACTTATTCAGACTATGTTCAGACCTTAAAACTAAATTTATTTAGAAGCAGAAAATATTCAAACTCAGAATGTAAAGTCTATTGCATTCAGACTCAGATTGTAAAATCTATTGCACTCAAACTCTATTTCAGACGGAAGACACTCTCAAACTTTATATCCAGAACGAGACAACTCGACAGAACGTAACACAAGCCCCAAACATATAATGGCTAGTGATCTGATTTGGATTCTACATCAAGATTGATTTGATTGGCTTAATCTAATTGATTAATAATTGGATATTGAAGACAAGAACTTTCTATACAAAGAAGCTCTACTTATGGAAACCAAGATTCTGTTTGTATGGGCGATCACTCAACGGCTACCAAATCTTCTAGATATAGATATGTCCAATGGGTAGATTGGAAGACGATCCTCAAGATATTGTCCAACGACTAGTTTGGAAGTGGAGGAGTATTTAAGGAGATCAAGGACCAATGAGCAAGTAAGAGATGGAGCGTAGAATTTATAATTCCAAAGTCTGAGTGACCTTCGATCATGCACTTGTCTTTGGTGAGCTTAAACGTTTGTGATCATGAGAGATATACCAAAAGAGTGACTTAGTGAGATGGTATTATCTACTACTAAGTGTTTGCAAGTTGTAATCTCTTATTGATTGCATAGTGGAATCTAGCAGAAGGCTGTTAGCGTGGGGAGTGGACGTGAACTTGATCTAAGCCGAACAACTATAAATCTTGTGTTCTTATTCTCTTCTCTCAACTGCTTTATTTTGTTCGTAGTTCTATTTAACTGCTAAAGTCTGAACTCGCTCAAAGTCTGTTGTTCATTAGACTCATATTCAAAAGCAAAATATTTTACTATATTTCAGGAAAATTTTTCTTCACACCTATTCACCCTTCTCTAGGTGTTCATATTAGCACTTTCAATCAATGTGGATGATAGGCTTCTAGGGTCTTTTAGAGATTCTTATTCTTCAGCTCTATGCTTCAAAATAATCACCGAGTTAAATTTTGTTTAGCTCCCAATCAATCCGATCTCCTTTGCACTATTCTGGGCTCGAGTCAAAAATGTGAAAATGATACCATACCTTATGATTATCTAGAGATTGTTATGCTCATTCACCTACCACCAACATAATGTAGTAGCTGAAGGTTTTCTTGGTGAGCTTCAGTTTGTCTGGCATGGATGAGATAAAGCCTAAAAAAACTTTCCAGAAAAAGAAATTCCCACCATTCCCCCCCCCCTTTTTCTCTTGCTGCTTATATTGATGAAATGTCATAAGAATTGTGGTTCCCACTTCCCCTCGCTAGTAACTTGTCTTTAAGCCCAAAAAGGAACCCACAAAATGAAAAGATGCTCTTAACAGGATGTCAAATTTTGAGTTAGTAGATGCCTTATGTTATGCTTATGACAGCATTTGGTCAGTTCTTTCTGTTTCATGTGACTTTGAGAGAAACCCAAAATGGGAGAACAAATTGTCCAAGAAAAACACTTTTGAGCTGATGAATTGTGTGGTAATAATTGGACATTGATTTGACTCTTGATTAGGGAGATTTGGTTCTTATTGCAACAAATAAATATTGATACCACAATGTATCAGCTGTCTGGGACAGTAAGGTCTATGCATTAGCATAATCCTAGAATAAATTCAGCTGACTTATCAGGCTAAAGTAAATCACTAGAAGATGCTTTTTATCTCTTTTAAAGTTATTATCTCTTGACTACTCACTCTTGAATTTAGCACGAGATTACAAATGTCTAAAACTAAAAAAAAAAAAAAAATTCAATGTGGATTGCATCCGTTGTTTATTGTCTTTAAACTCAAATTGCATTTTTTTTATATTACATTTATTAGTAGATGGCAAGTTCATCGAAGGAAAAGGCATTTTGGAGCCCTGAAGATGTTGAAACATTTTGTAAGTTGTACGTTGAACAAATTGACAATGGCAATCGTCCTGCAAACAACAAAAATGGATGGATGTCTGGTTATAATTACGAAGTTTGAGGACCTGAGGGATAAAAAGTATGATAAAGGTCAAATGAAGAGTAAGTGGGATAATCTTAAGGAAGATTGGAAAAGATGGATTAGGATGGAATCTAAAAAAGAATACCATTGATGCAAGTGATGAATAGTGGGAGAGGAATATTTAGGTTTTTTCCGTTCTTTTATTAATTTTTTTTAAAGTTCATCTTTTTTCTATAAAACTCACGAAAATGTTTATTATAATAGGAAAATCCTAAGGTTAGTTTTCGAATGAAAGGCATACATCCGGATCTTCAAGTTTTGTTAGATAGAATGTTTGAAGATACTATTGCCACTAGAAGCATCACATGGACTCTTGCACAAGGCTTATGTATTGATGAGGATGTTGTGGCCACACAATTTGACATTAGTGATTTGACAGGATTTACTGATGATAATATAGAGGGCGATGTGGATAATTAAACTAGTGAACAACATCGAAGTGATAAAGAAAATGTCACAAAGTTTGGTGAGGCAATCTCAAGGAAAAGAAAAAAAAAAAGAAATTGAGTATGGTTGATAAGCTAGCAACACAAATAGAGAGAATTTGTTCAGCTATTGAAAGTAGAAGCTATGTCAAAGAGTTTGATCCTTACAAGAAACTCATAGAGATGTTGAAAGCTATACCTGAGATTAAGCAAGACCAAGAGTTATATTTTTTTGCACTATATTATTTTTTAGAAAAGAAATATAATAGACAAATCTTCATGCACTTGGATGGTGATTAAGAAAAAGTCACATGGCTCAAGTATAAGTTCGCACAACGTAATTATCACTATGATATTTGCTATTTATATGTTTCATGTATAACGTTGTTGTAATGTGATAAATATTTACACTACTTATTTGTATTAGTTGGCGAAACATATTTATGCTATATTATCAGACTTGTTTCTAATTGGTGTTCTTTTTATTGAGTGGAATTTACATACATACATATTTATGCTATAGATATAAGTATTTTTCGTTGATGAATTATTTAAATAATTTGTTATATTTCTTATTCTAATTCTATTTTGTGACTTTAATTAGTTATGGATGACTCTCTTGAAAGGGAAACTATGAAAAAGAGAAAGAAGAATATTGGCAACTTTATGCAGCTGCACATACCTATGGTGTTTATCAGGTAACATATGGTCAAAATATATCGTGCATGACCTCATCATATATAAGAAATGCATGGTTAAGAGAGTTGATGGACATGGATGCTGATCTTGAAAGGTTTTATCGAATGTTTAGAATGAATAAAACTATATTTAAGAATTTAATGAATGATTTAGTAACACGATATGGTTTGCAAGGATCTAAAAATATTGATATTGCAGAAATGCTATGATTGTTTCTTCATATTTTAGAACATAATATAGGTAATACGTTAGCATAAGAGCGCTTTCAGCATTATGGGGAAGCCATATGCATGCTATTTAGCTTAGTTTTTGATAAAATATGTAAAATGGAAGCAGATCTGATCCAACTATCCGATCAGTAATTCAAGAAAATTCTAAAGAAGATCGGGAATAAAATAATATTTTTTTCCACATTTTAAGGTAAGTTATGATTATACTATAGAAAATATGAATTCAATATAAATCAAATAATATCCTTATTCTTGTTTTAGGATTGCATTTGAGCTATAAATGATACTCATATTCAAGCGATGGTACCTACGAGTGAGTAGTTTCGTTTTATTGGTTGGAAAGGAACACCAATACAAAATGTGATGGTTGTATGTAATTTTAACATAGAATTTACTTATGTGTGGGCCGGCAGTTGGGAAGGAACAGCTCATGATACTTGTATCTTTTATGAAGCCATTAGGAGACATGATTTACAATTTTTTATCCTCCAAAAGGTTCATTAATTAATGGTTTTTACGCATTAATATATGTATGTGTTATATGTTGATTAAATTTATAACTTTTTTATGTAGGTAAATATTATTTGGTTGATGTTGGATATTTAAATCTCATGGGTTATTTAGGGCCATATAAAGGGTCCTCAACTGACGGGTTATAAAGAAGTGTTCAATCATACTCACTCCTCACTACGATCATAAATTGAACGAGCTTTTGGCATATTGTACAAAGCAAGTGAAATTGTGATAGCAACAATGACTTTGTACAATTATATATAAAGAAATGCTGTGAATGATGCACATTTTGTTAGAGTAGATTTAGATCCCAATTTATATACAATCGATTTTGATGATGTAAATAGGGAGGGTAATGCTTCAAATGATGATGTAATATTTGATATGGCACGTTTACTCAATCAAATAGCTATGAATTTAGGAAATAATTAATGATGTTCATAATTTTTAAGGATAATGAGCTTCTTTTCTCAAAGTCGCAAACATGATAACATTATTGTCAAATATAAATTAAAAAAGTCACAAACATTATTTTTTTAATTTTAAACAAATAAAAATTAAAATATTTAGATTAATCACCAAATGGACTTTGCAAATGTGTTTTCTACCAAACATCATTTCTCTCAAAGTTGCTTTTCAAAGTAAAATTTATCAAACAATTTTTGCATTTTCCCCAAAATCCTTTAGGCTAAACTGCTTTGCATTTTCCTATTAAGTTTTTCAAATGCTGAACCAAACTCACTCATATTGTCCGCTTTGGACACTAAGTCCTCATAGTTTTGTTCTTCTCAAGACAGCCTATACTATCCCAAGAAAACACATATGTACAGTTAGAGGGCCCATTGCCTTATAAGACAACCCGAAACTTCCTCCCTAGGCAATATAAGACAAGAAACATGCCCCTTCCCTGTGTATGTCCGGGGATTGAGGCGTTGACGCACCGCCATCCCTCCTCCCCACGCACCGCCACTTGGACCGTCACAAGTGTAACTGTTGCTCTAGGAATTGGAACTCACAAAGTCGCAATTCTTTCAGGAACAACCATGGAGCCAATACTGTTAGCTTTCTTTGTCTTCATATTAGGTTTGTCCTCGCCAAAGAAGAAACTAGCCCTATCTATCACTTACTAATGAATTTCACTAATGTTTTAGGTGTTATGAAGTTACTCTTGTGACATTTACAAGATTTCCTCCTGAAATGAAGATGAGACATGATTGTGGGCTTATAGTGTTCGATCTGACCTTCTACGTGGTATCTGTATCCGGTTATCAAGAGAATCAGGCAATCGCACTAGCCTGCTAAAGAGTGTCGTCGTTCTCAGCAATTTCACTGCCATTGTCGTTTGCATCTTCATTTGGCCAGTTTGGAGTGGTGAGCAACTTCAAGATTTGATCATTGCAAACATGGATAAATTGGGGTTTTTCCTATAAGGTTTTGGTCAAATTTGAAAAATTAATCGGAAATGAGCTTTATTGAGGAACAAAGATGGACTGACAAAGCCTTTGATTTACAGGATTTGGAGATAAGTACTTTGGATTATTAGATGATGCGCAATTAGAGGAAGACGGTAGATCTTCTTGAGTCATATCGAACTGTGTTAACGTCCAAAGACAAGGAAGAGAGATGCTAGTAAGTAAACAAGTTGTTTATCTTTAGCCAAAAAAACGAGCTGTTTATCTCTGCTTCTAGAATCAAATTTTAGGTCAATCTGATTCCATTTCTTTGCATATTAATATAGCAAGATGGGAGCCTTGTCATGGTCAATTCTGGTTTCGTCATCATTGGGAGGATCATCTAAAAATCGGAACTCTAATTCATTAGTGCACCTACAAGATTGAAGTTCTCAATAGCTATCTTCACTCCTATACCCGGGTCTGTTGCCACTATAGTTTCTTAATAGAAGCAGTCCTATTGATCTCGCTTAGGCACAACTCTTTGCCTAAATCGAGTTGGTAACTTGACTTCGACATATTTATGAACCATAAATGTCGGTGGTTGTCTTAACAATATATAACCATCTCTTAGATAAATCGTTCCTATGATTGGCCACAAACTCAGTTAGAGCCAATGCTGATGATTAATGACTCATTGAGTACATGTACAAGCGCCCCTTAATGTTCAAAGGAAAATTCAAGAACCCTGTATGAAGATTTCTTTGGAGTCCAACAAATGTTTGAAGGAAAGAGCATCAGTGTCGCAACCTTTCCAAAGGTGAATTACCCAAAAGAAAGCTAATGGATTACTAGGTTTGAAGACTTAGCATAGACCCTCCGGAAGTCCTACCAATCACGACTTGACACTAAGAAATTGATTCGTTTAAATGTGTAGTTATACTCAATTTGGAGACGTCACTAATCAATTATAATTGATTAGAAACCCAAGTAAAGTATGGGAAAATACTTTACTTTTGTGAACCAGAGATTCGATAGGTCTGGGGATATGGTTACACTAAACTAATCTAATACCCTTTCAGTACATTTTCATTTTAATTTCAAAAATAAATTTTTTTTTTTTTGCAAGCGGTCTTGATTAATTTTAACCTAAGCTACTAACAGCAAAAGGTGGTCATTGCATATGCACGATTAATAAAATAACATTCAATAAACCGAAGTGATAGATTGTAAGAAATTATAACTAACATTAAGCAAAATAAAGTACAACTTTATTAAGGTTTACTCTCTAAAAAAACTTACAAAAAAAAAGTTGATTAAAAATGCATGCCCTAAACATGATTTCTAAATGATATGACATCAATTTTTTTATTTTTTTAAATATTAATTATATGCAATCTTAATCTAAATTTAATTTGCATGAGTTTTAGTTTAATGACATGTGAGATGCAATTCATATGATATAACTTGAACCATCACAGTATGTATGCAATCTAATTTACATAATCCTAAATATATATGTGCTACATGATACGGAATGAATGACGTGGTAAATCTATATGCATGTTCTTTTTATGATTTTTTTTAAATGACTTAGTAATTTTATTGAAAAGAAAGTGACATGATGATGCAAAGCTAATCTCTTGGCATTTTTTTTAATTTAAAAAAGAAAAACTACATGATGGGAATACTAAGACATTAAATTTAAAACGTACGACTCAATTACTAAAGCGCAACATATGGTGTGCATATTATGAAATCTATATGACCTAAATGACATTTTTTGTTCTTTTTTTGGTTTCATTAAAGGAAAATTATCTTGACATTATTCGAATCTTAAAAATCAAGGTGCATTGCTTTAAACATGAAATATGTATGGACCTAAATCCTAGATATGACATATGATGCATGATATGTGATGTGCACGTAAGAATGAAGCATTGAAATATATGTCCTATTGATAATCAACTAGTACAAATCAATGACATATTATCTTAATGTGAATCAATTATGCAAAGCAATCTATAAATTTGTCATGAAAAATCGAAATAATCAAAAATCTAAGTCGACATCTTGTAGCTCAATATTTTTTATTATTATGACTTAATATGACAAATTTCCTAATTGGATAACGATTAAATATGACAAAACAAATGAAGTCAGAATCACAAGTTAGGAAATCGAATATTTGAATTGAATTTAGCCTAAAAAGATTACCTAGTCTAGGGCACGGCTTTCTCAAGGGGACGGTGACAAGCGAAGCCGATAGCAAGGTAAATCTCCGGCAGTGGCTAGACGACACTGGAGAGACCGCAATTAATGAACAAGTCCAGGACTTTACGGCAGCGAGAACCTTCGGTGATGTATGCTTGGCAAAGCAAGAGTTCCACAATCATTAGAACTGCCGGACACGGCTGAAGGAAAATGCTTCGTGGTAGAGCCAAATTGACTAATAACCTGCCAAAAGAACAAATAAAAAAATGTGCCAGTAATGAGAGTTTGCAGCTCCTTTGATTCGCTGCCACCTGAGAATGTGATAACCAGCCAAGCGGGCCAGAGCGATGGTGAGAACGGCAAGGGATTAGGGCGATGGAAGGCAGAGGACCAGCGGATCAACAAGGAACCTTAGCAATGCTTATGGACAAGCTGAACGCGATCGAGCAGCGAAAGCTCAATTTGCCGCCAAGCGGGAAGCAACAGGTCGGCTTAAGACGGCAAGTAGCAACAATTTCCTAGTGCGGTGGCTGGCTGCTTCTTGGGATGGATTGTTCAGTAGGTGGTTTTAGTACGGTGAGACAAACTCGGCGGTGCAGCAATGTCGCAGGCAGGCAACATTTTCACAAACTGATTCTGTGGAAACATGACGGGCAGTGTCACCGGTGCAAGCTTGACGACAGGGGTCAGCAGTGCGCAACAGCAACAAGGGCACTGATGTAAAACTTGGAGCAGGAACGCAGCATCGGAAAGAAGGTGTTTGGTCGTGGATGGCCAATGGAAAAGAAGACCCCGCTCTCCTTCTCTCTCTAATGGCTTTCTATATTATGGCCATGTATCCTAACATGCGTATTACCCTCCGGTACGAAGCCTTGCACTCTCTATTTATAGAAAAAAAAAAATCAACTTCGTTTTGCAAGTGAAGATTTTCCAATATGATTGCATATATTCACTCAACCACTGAAGATCATCTTTTGAAAAGAGGGATGTGCTCAACAAGAAAATGGCTCCAAAATCTAAAATCTTTTGTGAAGATTTTCCAAGATAATTCACATAACCACTAACAATCGTCTTTTGAAACGAGAGGATACGCTCAACAAAAAAAATAAAAATGCTCCATTATCACAAAAATCCAATATCTTTCAAAATCTCCCTCCACAACCAAATGTTTTATTTTATAGATTTTTTTCTTATCCTCTTTTTTTTTTTTTTTTTTTAGAACAAATTTTTTAAAAGATAAGTTTTAATATTATTGTCACCTAAATGTAAATATTATGAAATGCTTAAGGTAGTTTTTTTATATGACGAACAAGACAAAATTTAGGTGTTAAAAATCAGCCATTCAGAAAATGACTTGACCGTTGACGTCGCCTGGTATCAATCCAGCTAACGCTGAGGCAGCTTCCGAAGAACTCAAGTTGTTGCCCGAATGGTGCCAGTGGGAAGGTGCAGATCTCCTAGATATAATACTAGCTATTGCTGTGGTTTTGCTGCTTATCGACACTACAGAATACCTACTGAAGATCTCCGAGGCCGTCAACGGATTGGCCTTCCTGGCGCATTTTAAGTGCGCAGAGCCTGGAGCCTTTGCAGTCAATAGGGCGTCGACATATGACTCACCAAGGAAGCATCCAGCTGCTTTCTGACCATGGGAATGAGACTCTTCAGCCACTTCTTGATGAGGATATGACTCACCATATGATCACCATTGAAGGGCAGCCACAGACTAAAGCAAAAATGCGAATGCATCACGACGACCGGGCGAAAATGGATGATGATTGGTCACCTACATGTCGCTAAACACACGTCACAGCACAGTTCTGTGTTAAATAATTGGAATAAAACCTCTGCTTAACTATCGCATGTTGACTTTATTAGCTTTCCCTTTTCTGTCAAATTTCATTGCCTTGGAGACCCATTGGTACCACCACGGTCTCATTTTTCTCTACTTAGATATTTATTCTTGAAAAATCAAAAGGCTGGCTAACACAAAGTGGGTCATACATGGTGGAAAGATTCACAAATTAATGAATGGTACGGGTGGCAAATGAATGGGTCGGATCGAAAATGAGTTGACCCATATTTGATCTATTTAACCCATTTTGATCCATTTCTAATTCATATTTAACTTTCATTTGATCCTTATGTGACCTATTTAACTAAAAATGGGTCATAATATGGGTTTACGTACCCATTTTGCCAGCTCGAATGTCAAATTGAAAGAGACAAAAATTATCGTAAATAGGAAAATCTCAAATAAGGGTCTAGAGTGGATTCATTTTCTCAAAAAAATACCCAAAGTCCACACTATATCAAATAAGGATCCAAAGTGGCTAATTTTGTCTCAAAATAAGGACTCAAACTTTCAATCTTATTTACAACTTAGGGTAGTTTTGTCCAAGAACATTTTTTTCTTTAATTTTTTTTTTTTCTTCATCTTCCTCACACCTCCTCATTCGCTCTACATTGCCTCATTCTTCAAAACCATAATAAGGGCACCTACCGGCGACCTCGTGAGCTTCATGTCATCACATTGTTGGTCTTAGTAATAAGAAGTCGGATTGGAGTTATTTGCTATTGGCCACCTTCTCGGATGCTAAAATTCTCAGTTCCTCAAGATGCATCAAATCTCGGCTTGCTTGTGCTCAGCCTAAAGCTCAGATTGACCTCCATCTAACGACGACGATGCTGGACTTTCTATTAGGGGCAGCGGTCAATGAGGTTGAGAGCTCGAATATGACTTGTCAATGGCGGCAATGGGGCGATGAAGTACAACAATTTCTACAATTAATGATGTTAGATACGACTAATGATCAATCTCAACATGAGGTATCGATTGAGAAGAAGAGTTATGTCGATGAGAATGGCAAAAGTGTAAGTGGGTGTCTTCAGACTATGATTATTGAAATGAGCCATTTGCATTGCAAATGGGAAGGGGGATCTTTGAAAGATTGGATTTACGCAAGAAAGGCAAACCCAAATTTGAAATTGATGAGGCAAACTCTTGTCGAGATTGAAATAGTCACCAGCCGCAACAAAATTGTTTTTTGGCGTGAAATTGTTGATCACCAAGTGTTAAATGAATAGAGACATAAGTTAGTCAAACAAGATGATCTGGCGATGCTTGGATATTGCTACTCTATTGTTGGCAAGCAGGATCGAAAATAACATAAAAAATTGCAATTGCTGAGTTAGCGGAAAGCCCGAAATAAGTGGAGTTTGATGCACTCTTGAGGTGAGAGAAATACGTCGTCAAAGGGATTAGTTGCATAGTTTGAGAGTTGAACAATAAGTTGAGTCTCAGCAAAAGTATATTCATATTATGGCTTTGAGATCAGAATTTGTGATGAATGTTGGAATAAAAATAACTTATTTTTCAAAGCTCATTTCAGCTTCATGGAATTGTCTAAAACCATTTTGAGGAGTGAAATTTAAAATTTTCAACAAGTTAGACTACATTATAATGGCTTGTGTTAAAGAAAACCTAATCTTGGTCATATAACGAGATGACGCAACGAGTGATAAAGGGGTTGATAATAAATGTGATGTAGAAATTGAGAAAGAAAATGAAAAAAAAAAAAGAGAGGGATAAAAAATAAACAATAATGCTCTTGGACAAAAGTATTCTTAGTTATGAATAAAATTAGAAGTTCAGGTCCTTAATTAAGAGTAAGTTAGCCACTTTGGATCTTTATTTAAAACAGTATTCACTTTAGGTTCTTTTTTAGAAAAATGGCTCAACTTCGTATCCTTATTTAATATTTTCCCATAATTATAACAAAAACGTCCGGGAAAATTAGAGATTACAGGCAAAAAGCATAAGCCGGCAAGCGCTTCCTCCTCCTGCTGGGTTACAGCATCCTTTGAGGATCAGAAGACGGGGGACATCATCAGCTGCTTCGCTATTCAACTCTCGAATGGCTGCTGCTCCTTCTTCTCCTCCGACGAACCGGGTCGACGCGTTCTGGCACGACGGGATGCTGAGCCACGACACGGGTCGGGGCGTGTTCGACACGGGATCCGACCCGGGCTTCTTGGACGTGCTCGAGAAGCACCCGGAGAACCCCGACAGGGTCCGAAACATGGTCTCGATCCTCAAGCGAGGACCCATCTCTCCCTTCATCTCCTGGCACACTGCAACGCCTGCTCTCATCTCTCAGCTCCTCTCTTTTCACTCTCCGGGTACTTTCTATGATTCTCTCTCTTGGTACCATGTTCTGTTCTCTTGTTTTGTTCGTTGTTGTGTGAGAAAGCTTGATTGGATTGGAATACGTATGGAGCGAACAGTGATTCGTTGGATAAAGGCTGCAAGTGATCGTGGGTGAGCTGCGGGGAGAGAGAGATTTTGGTCTTTGCTTTACTTTCTGAAGTGTTGGAGGATTGGAAGTGCAAGATCAGATTTTCTTTTAGTGCTGAAGTTAATTAATTGGTGATGCCCAGTTCAGGTTTGGTGTCCTTTGATGATGAACTGGAAGGTACTTATTAGTTGTGAAAAAATGTATTCTTAGGGACTCGAGATAATCGAATTCCTGAATAGAAAATGGCTCTCTGAATATGTTTAAACACGATGCCGCATGATTAGCAGTGGAAAATATCAGCACTCAGAACTTTTTGGCGTGCCAGTTGGAGTTGTTAAAGTTAACTCGTGAGGCTGTCGAATGTGTTCCTTTTATGATAGCTGCATCGGGTTGGTAATAAGTTGAATGTGGAAAACCATCTCAAGTCGGATGTGATTTTCATCTTTGACCTTCCAGAATACATAAATGAACTAGTGGAAGCCGATAAAAATGGAGGGAAAGTTCTTTGCTGCGGAACTTTCTTGAACCCAGGGTCATGGGATGCCACACTTCTTGCTGCTGGTAACACACTTTCTGCTATGAAGTACGTACTTGATGGTAAGGGGAAGATTGCATATGCACTAGTGAGGCCACCCGGTCACCATGCTCAGCCTTCTCAAGCCGATGGGTATTGCTTCCTAAACAATGCCGGTCTAGCAGTTCGATTGGCATTGGACTCTGGGTGCAAAAGGGTTGTCGTTGTTGATATAGATGTGCACTATGGAAATGGAACAGCGGAGGGGTTTTACCAATCCAGTGACGTTCTTACCATCTCTCTTCACATGAATCACGGGTCCTGGGGTCCATCTCATCCGCAAAGTGGATCTGTCGATGAGCTTGGTGAAGAGGAAGGATATGGGTATAATATGAATATTCCATTGCCAAATGGAACCGGAGACAGGGGATACAAGTATGCCATGACTGAGCTGGTTGTGCCAGCTGTGGAGAGTTTCAAACCTGAAATGGTTGTTCTTGTTGTTGGCCAAGACTCTAGTGCGGTAAGTGGATCCTCTTTATTTCCCTTCCCATTATATCCAGGTACACTTTCTCCTGTAACTGATGTAAAACTGAACTTACTAAGCTGGTGTATGCTACTCTATTAGTGCATAGAAATATACTGTTGGGAGTCACAGAACTACTAAACAAGTCGGTTACATGTTAGTTGAATGTTCGATTACTTTTAATATGAGCTATGCATTTGACAGAGTGGCACCTTATGAGAATCTTTTGTCCTTTTATCTAGATCAGTTTTTGTGGCTGAAGAATCTCTTTCTATTTGCTCAAGAAAGCTATATGATTCTCCAAAACGGAAAGTGTGGGATTTTTGCTTCTGGGGCAACTGCTGTGGGTTGTGCCTTGTTTAAAGGAGAGAATTGCTTCATTCTAGCGACTACCATTTTCTATAGTTATCTCATAGTACTGTTAATCTTGTAAGATGGCTGAGCATATTTCTAGTAAGGATTAAAGCTTGTTATTACCAAAAAGATGAAGGCTTGGAAATACCTATGACATTACTTAGAAAGCCCTGAGAAACTGTCTCTGAAGAAAATTAGCCTTAATTGGAGCACGAAAGTGGAACTACTATTGTTATTGTAAAAGGGCCATGTGAGCGTGGGATTTGGGATATGGTGTAATTGTACAAGCTGTTACTGAGGAGAATGGCACCTTAATCAGTTCAAAGCAACATCTTCCTGTAGTGGAGACCATTTCCCAGATGAGGATGAGCTTTTTTTCTCTTTCAAGCCAAAATGCTTGTATAAGGTGATGAGAGCTTAGGGCGTGTTTAGAACTGCGAAATGAGCATCCTCTGATTTTCATGGAAACTGTTGCAGTTGCATGAGTTACTAGTGGAAGCACAATAAGGCAATCAAACTTTATAGCATCCTTAGATCCATCAATGCAAGCTACATCGTCCAGAAAACTATGGATGTGTTGGTGCATAAAATTGCCCAACTTGCTGACATTTTTGTTTGTGATTGTTAAAGCTCACTGTTCACCCCATCTTTTCACTACACCCATAATCCACCAATTGTGAACGTCCAAAAATGAGTAGGATATGGATATTAGAGAGTTCATCCCTATGACCCAAAGTTGAAAATACAGAATCTTATCTTGATTAAGTTTTATGTGGATAGCTACCTGAACTGAGATATTTGGCTCTAGATCCAAAAAGACTTTTATCTTCACAATAACTTTCACACGTCTCTGTTTTACCAGAATGTCTTACATGGTGATTATTGTCTTTGCCACTGTAGTTCGATCCAAATGGAAGGCAGTGCTTGACAATGGATGGATATCGGGCGATTGGTCGAACAATTCGCGGCCTCGCGGATAGGCACAGTGGAGGCCGCATTCTCATTGTCCAAGAAGGTGGATATCATGTTACCTACTCAGCTTATTGCCTTCACGCGACGGTGGAAGGCATTCTTGATCTTCCAGATCCATTATTAGCTGATCCAATTGCTTATTACCCAGAAGATGAGGCTTTTCCTGTGAAGGTGGTTGACTCAATCAAAAGGTACCTTGTAGATAAGGTACCTTTCCTCAAGGAACATTGATACAGAGATGTTGCGATACAACTTTGCTTTATTGGTATGGTGTCCCCAAATCTAGTTTGAATATTTCGTTTTTTTAGGACTTCATCTGAGATAGAAGCAGAAGCTAATATGAAGAAAGTAGTGATTTCGATATTTTATTTTTTGGGTGAGAATTTTTGAATCTATATTGTCAGAATGTTATAGCATTCCAGGACCTTAATAATTTAGTGGCGCTTTTTTCTTTTAACAATGGAATGGATTGATAAGAGTATTTCAATTCTTTGTTTGGTCGTGATGCGATGAAGAAATGACGTGGGGAAGGAAAGGGAATAATCGACAAAAAATATAACAGTGTGAGGATGAATTATTTAATTGAGAAAGTTGAGGAAAAACATTGTAACTTCAATCTTCCGGCAAAAGACGTTGTTAGATTAATGTCTTCCCGTGCTGTCATTGGCTTTTGGCCTATCCAGATTGTAGTGGAAAGGGTGAAATGACATGAGATTTGGAAATTGATGAACGAATGCATTTGTTGGTTTTGTTATTTTCGCTCAGCTCTACGGTACTTCATTTTTCAAACATAGCACAAGGTATCTTCTTGATCTTTTGTTAATTTCGGAATAGATAAGATTGCTAGAGGCGTTCTAATGTGAAACTTGCTGTTGCTGTTAACCCCATGCGTACGCAAGGTGCCACTTCGATCTCTCTCTCTCTCTCTCTCTCTCTCTCTCTCTCTCTCTCTCTCTCTCTCGCCTTTTTAGTGCAGAACGTGATGTTACCGCCATATGTTTTCGTTCCCTTCCTGTTTTACTTTTTGGAGGTTGCTATCGGAAGGTTGACGGAAGTGAATGCTGACTGTATCTTTTCTCAAAGACTAGGAAAGATGAACCACACAAAACGGAGCCTTAGGTTGAGGTTGGTTTGGTGGGGTCCCAGAGACATGGCATTTGGAGTTAAATCAGTGGCTGGTGTTCTGTTCCTGGCGATTAGTCCAAACTTCCCGAAATTTGAAAACTGAAGGGGACATCACACCCGCACAGAAAAGGACAATAATTCATCATGCGTTCTGGGTTATCTTCACATCATCGGTCACCACATACAGGAAGCCAATGCCAGATCTCTTAAATGAGTCCACATGCGAGTGTCCATACATAGGTTTACACAGAGGAATCGATGATTAACGTGTAGTCCTAAGGTTTGTGCCGACTTTCTTAGCCCGTGACATGGATAAAACAAGTCTGGGATTTCATCGGGTTTGCGCTTGCCTTCATCTACGTATCGATTGGACAGGAAAAGATCAGCCCGTTCACAGCGAACGTTGGTTGATAGCAAGGAAATGACTCGGTTTTATCTGGATTTGATGCAAGATGCAAGGTCCCATGTAGCTAACAGTGCCATTGAAAGGAAAAGAGAAGAAGAAGATGATATTCAGGTGGAAATGGTACGGGAATGTGGAATGTGCTCGATGGACTGAGATTTGTAAAGATGGAACAAGTTATTTGCTTGCAAAAAACATGGAATTTTCCTCGCGTTACGCATCACCCACCACCGAGATCAGCGGGGAAAGCCGAACTTCCCTTAATTAGCCGACGTCATGGCTGCTCTCGTGTGGGGACCCCTGGAGAAATTCATAATCATAATGAAGGAGGGATTTTGTTTTAGAATAGCGACCAGACAACAATGGGTGCCTCCGAGAAGAAAAAAAGAAAAAAAAAAAAAAAAAAAAAAAGCTGCTCTTGGTCCAAAACGCTCCTAACCGGACACATTGTGTCAAAGAATGAGCTTGAATTGGACAATCGGGTCATTTCCCATCACCTACTCTTGCCATCCGAAAGGCAGAACCAAAGCAAAACTCACTCTTGCTTTGCATTCACTCTAGTTTAGGCTTATGCGAAACCCTCAGGCCAAAAGCAAAGTCTTTAACTGTCCAATGGAAAATATAGCAATAAATACATGGATTAATGGCCAGATTTGGAAAGGAGGTCTTATATTTATGGCGGTTCCTTCCAAATTTCCATATTCATCTCCATATAATTGTGTGGCGAATCAAGTACGATGTACAGAGTCCTGCAGGACATGAGTTGCTATGATGTTTTAGCTTTCTTATTTCCCCCATCGTTCTATCTTTGATCCATTAAGAGGCTAAGCATAGAGGAGATTGAGTCCATTTACATGTGATAGGACGTTCCAACTATTAATCGTAGTTTCATCTAGATTAAGTTTGGTCAACACCTTCCAAGTAAATAGATTGATGATACCCGGCCAGACTTATTCAAAATCTATAAATGCATAGCCTCTTTTTGCTGCAACACCACCCCGGAAACTGCTTAACTATGACCATAGGATGTTGCCTCTTTTGCCAAATCTATAAATATAGGATCTGGCCTCTTTTGCCAAGACACTAGTCGGTTTTTTTGTTCTACTGGGTAGTGTTGCTAAGAGTTTGCATGAGACAAAATGGAGATGGCAACTTTTTACGACAATGAGAAGGCAGGGCCTTTCATGAGGGGATACATATCTGTCAAAGCTTTGCCTAAGAAAATACATGTGAAAATGATTTCCATCGCAATGAGAGCAAAGGAACTAGGGCAAGACCATCCCAGTAAGATCATTCATTACTTAAAAGTGCGATTGCTCTAACACTTGTTTCCTTGTTCTACTACTTTTGACTGGTATACAATGGTTTTGGTGTCAATCCAATTTGGGCAGTATTAACAGTTGTAGTCATGTTCGAGTTTTCTATTGATAGCAAGCTTTGATAGTTCACTAACTATTACAATGTGTTGCAATAGGACTTTGCAAACATCGTCGTTGTTCAACTTTTTTTGCGAGAGCAACATCAAGGAAAGGATTGAACAGGATGTTAGCAACAAGTGTAATTGCTGCTCTAGGAATTAGAATTCACAGAGTTGCAATTCTTTCGGGAGCAACCATGGAGCCTATACTGTTAGCTTTCTTTGTCTTCATATTAGGTTTGTCCTCACTAAAGAAGAAACTAGCCCTGTCTACCACTTACTAATGAATTTAACTAATGTTTTTGGTGTTATGAAGTTGCTCTTGTGACATTTACAAGATTTCTTCCTGAAATGAAGACGAGGCATGATTCTGGGTTCATAGTGTTCGATCTGACCTTCTGCATGGTATCCGTATCCGATTATCAAGAGAATCAGGCAATCACAACAGCCTACCAAAGAGTGTCGACCATCGTTCTTGGCAGTTTCACCGCCATTCTCGCGTGCATCTTCATTTGCCCAGTTTGGAGTGGTGACCAGCTTCAAGATTTGATCGCTCCAAACATGGATAAACTTGGGTTTTTCCTAGAAGGTTTTGGTCAAATTTGAAAAATTACTGAGAAATTAGCTTATTGAGGAATAGAGATGGATTAACAAAGCCTTTGCCTTACAAGATTTGGAGATAAATACTTCGCACTATCAAATGATGCGCGATCCGAGGAAGACGACAGATCTTCTTTTGAGTCATATCGAACTCTATTGACATCCAAAGACAAGGAAGAGATGCTGGTAAGTAAACAAGTTGTTTATCTTTAGCCAAAAAAAGAAAACAAGTTGTTTATCTTTGCTTCAAGAATCAAATTTTAGGTCAATCTGATTCATTTCTTTTGCAGGTTAATTTAGCAAGATGGGAGCCTGGTCATGGTCAATTCCGGTTTTGTCATCCTTGGGAGCATCATTTGAAAATCAAAACTCTAATTCATCAATGCTCCTACAAGATCGAAGT
This sequence comes from Eucalyptus erythrocorys, assembly GCA_014182555.1. Taxonomy (NCBI): domain Eukaryota; kingdom Viridiplantae; phylum Streptophyta; class Magnoliopsida; order Myrtales; family Myrtaceae; genus Eucalyptus; species Eucalyptus erythrocorys. The sequence continues at coordinate 8,499,051 of CM024606.1, read as the reverse complement.
TCTCAATAGCTATCTTCACTCCTATACCCGGGTCCATTGCCACTATAGTTTCCTAATAGAAGTAATCCATTGCCACTATATATATATATAAAAACCTCTGCACAGCCAGCAGCCGAAGAATAAACCTTGGGATGACGCTAGTGGAGGACCCATCATCCCGACGTCACACGTAAGACACCTAGCGCCTCCACTGAATTTCGAACACCTCACTTTTGGGCAAGGATCAACTGAGCTCTTATCCAGTGGAGCCACCATGGCCGGTGGTGATGTAGTCCTATTGATCTCACTTAGGGGCAACTCTTTGCCGAAACCGAGTCGGTAACTTGATTTCAATAGATTTTTGAACCATAAATGTCGGTGGTTATCTTAAGATCATATAATCATCTCTCAGATAAATCATTCATATGATTGGCCACGAACTCGGTTAGAGCCAATGTTGATGATTAATGACTCATTGAGTACATATACAAGCGCCCCCTAATGTTCAAAGGAAAATTCGAGAACCCTGCATGAAGATTTCTGTGGAGTCCGGCAAATGTTTGAAGGAAATAGCAACAGCCATTCAGAAAATGACTGGACCATCGACGTCCCCGGTATCCATCTAGCTAACGCTAAGGCAGCTTCCGAAGAACTCAAGTTGTCGTTTGAATCGGGCTGGTGGGAAGGTGCAGATTTCCTAGATATAATACTAGCTCCTGCTGTCGTTTTGCTGCTAATCGACATTGCAGAATGCCTACTGAAGATCTCTGAGGCCGTCAACGAACCAGCCTTCTGGGGGCATTTTAAGTGCGCAGAGCCTGGAGCTTTGCGGTCAATAGGGCGTCGACATATGACTCACCAAGGAAGCATCCAGCTGCTTTCTGACCATGGGGATGAAACTCTTCAGCCACTTCTGGATGAGGATATGACTCACCATATGATCACCATTGAAGGGCGGCCACAGAGTTTGAGCAAAAATGAGAATGCATCGCAACGACCAGGCGAAAATGGATGATGATTGGTCACCTACATGTCGCTAAACACACATCACAGCACAGTTCTGTGTTTAAAAATTGGAATAAAACCTCTGCTTAACCATCACAAGTTGACTTTATTAGCTTTCCATTTTCTGTCTAATTTCATTGCCTTGGAGACCCATCAATACCACCACAGTCCCATTCTGCTCTACTTAGATATTTATTCTTGAAAAATCAAAAGGCTGGCTAACACAATGTGGGTCATACATGGTGGAAAGATTTACAAATTAGGGAATGGCAAATTGAAAGAGAAAAAATATCGTAAATAATTATAACAAAAACGTCCAGGAAAATTGGAGATTACAGGCAAAAAGCATAAGCTGGCAAGAGCTTCCTCCTCATGCTGGGTCACAGCATCCTTTGAGGATCAGAAGACGAGGGACATCATCATCGGCTTCACTATTCAACTCTCGAATGGCTGCTGCTCCTTCTTATCCTCCGACGAACCGGGTTGACACGTTCTGGCACGACGGGATGCTGAGCCACGACATGGGTTGGGGCGTGTTCTACATGGGATCCGACCCGGGCTTCTTGGACGTGCTCGAGAAGCACCCGGAGAACCCCGACAGGGTCTGAAACATGGTCTCGATCCTCAAGCGAGGACCCATCTCTCCCTTCATCTCCTGGCACACTGCAACGCCTGCTCTCATCTCTCAGCTTCTCTCTTTTCACTCTCCGGGTACTTTCTATGATTCTCTCTCTTGGTACCATGTTCTGTTCTCTTGTTTTGTTCGTTATTGTCTGAGAAAGCTTGATCGGGTTGGAATACGTAAGGAGAGAACAGTGATTCGGTGGATAAAGGCTGCAAGTGATTGTGGGTGAGCTGCGGGGAGAGAGATTTTGGTCTTTGCTTTATTTTCTGTGGTATTGGAGGATTGGAAGTGCAAGATCAGATTTTTTTTTAGTGCTGAAGTTAATTAATTGGTGATGCCCAGTTCAGGTTTGGTGTCCTTTGATGATGAACTGGAAGGTACTTTTTAGTTGTGAAAAAAATGTATCTTAGGGACTCAAGATAATTGAATTCCTGAATAGAAAATGGCTCTCTGAATATGTTTAAACACGATGCCGCATGATTAGCAGTGGAAAATATCAGCACTCAGAACTTTTGGCGTGCCAGTTGGAGTTGTTAAAGTTAACTTGTGAGGCTGTCGAATGTGTTCCTTTTATGATAGCTGCATCGGGTTGGTAATAAGTTGAATGTGGTGAGAAGAATCGTGGATGAACAGCATACAACTCAAGGATAGAAACACTTATGTGAAATCAAAATCAGGTAATCTTCATCATCATTCTTCCTTTATTGAAATCTGAATCATTCCTGTACATGCGAAACCCCTTTGCGTAGATACAAAGATGAAGGTAAGGTGTTTGAGAAAATACATCAGAGAGAATCAGAGAGATGGAGAGTTTCTCAACTGTACATTTCATGAATCGCACTCACTCTCTTAACTTCCTTGGCTCTCTCTTATATACCATGATCGATTCTTGCCTAAGTTTGTTTCTCTTAACAGAATTAGCAAATCCTAACTGTTAAATTTCAAGTACAAGTACACACGCATGTCGGTTAGAGCCTTTTCCTTTCTTCTCGCTTTCTTTAGTCTTTACTTGTCGCTTGTTGCTGATAAGTATTTCCAACTTGTAGACTTGAATTGTTGCTTCGAGTGTCTTGACCGAACTGAACTTTCCCGACTTGTCTTGCATTGACTGTGCTCGTATCATCTTATCTTGTTTTAGCTCTTGTTGTAGCTGAATCTGCTTGTTCTCTGCTTGCTTAGCTTTAGCTTGTCCCGTATCGCCTTGCTCGTATTGAATTACTTGCTACACCGCTGTGAATTCTTAATAGCCCCCTCAAATTGGGAATAGGACAAATGGAAATTCCCAATTTGTTTCTTAACCGAGAATGGATTAGACGCGTCAAAGGTTTTGTGAAAATGTCGGCTACCCGATACGACTAGGGACATAGTGAACCCGTAAAGAGCCGGAGACACCTTTTCCCGACAAAATGAAAATCAATCTCGATGTGTTTGGTTCGGCATGTAAAATAGGATTTACTGTTAAAGCTATAACAGATTTATTATCACAATAGAGACTGATAGGAGGTGGCAGTGAGCATCCAATGTCTCTTAAGACAAAACTAACCTAGGTTAGGTCAGCAGTAGCAGATGCCAAGGCATGATATTCAGCCTTAGTAGAAGAACGACTAACTGTAAGCTGTTTCTTGGCTGTCCAAGTCACCAGATTAGAACCCAGGAAAATACAAAACCCAGTTGTAGACCTTCTAGTCTCTAGGCACCCAACCCAATTAGCATCTGAAAATCCGTATAAGTTCATAGTGCTCTATGAATGAATAGACAGACCACAATTGACAGTACCTTTTATATATCTCAGCACCCTTTTTAAGTTGTTTAAGTCTGCCATAGTTGGTCGTTGCATCTTCGACACAACCGGTTCGTAGCATAAGCTATATCTGGTCTTGTGATTGTAAGGTACTGTAATCCTCCCACTAAACTTCGATATTCAGCGGGTTAGACAGAGTAATTGGATCGGTAACCGGCACGGATGTCTTCAATGGCGGGGAGTAGAGACTGGTTTAGAGTTTACCATGTTGGCTCGAGTGAGTAAATCGACAAAGATATTTAGTCCGAGACAAGAACGAGACCGAGATGTATGCTTGATTTCTATACCCAAAGTAATGTAAAGTTCCTAGGTCCTTCATACAAAATTGATGACCGAGTGAGTTAATAAAAGAAGTCCGCATATGAGATGAGCTCCCGGTAAGAATAATGTCGTCAACATAGAGTAGAAGAAGAATTGTATCGTAGTAGTTCTGAAAATGAATAAGGAAGGATCTTGGAACTACAAAAGAAGCCATATTCCAATAGAAAACTACTAAATTTATCAAACCAAGCTCGAGGGCTTGGCGAAGTCCATATAGTGACTTTCTTAGCAAACACACATGGTGTGGCTTCGTTTATCCCGAAAACCTGGTAGGCTGTTCCATGAAAACAGTCTCGGTTAAATCACCATGTAAGAAGGCATTCTTAACATCTAGCTGGTGAATGGACCATTGTTTCATTTTTGCAATTGATAGGATAATCCCGATAGTAGCATGCTTAACTACTTGGACTAAAAGTCTCGGTAAAGTCGATTCCCTCTTCCCGGTGAAACCCTTTAGCTACAAGCCGGCCTTCAATCTTTCTAGGCTCCCATCTCGAGGCAAGTTTAGTTTTAAAAACCCATTTGCAGCCTACTATATTCATGTACTTAGCTCGAGGAACTAATTCCCGTGTATTGTTTTGATATAGTGCATTCATCTCTTCTTGCATAGCTTGGTACCACCCTTTATGTGCCAAAGCATTTAACCGATTTTGGCTCACCCGGAATGTGATATTCAGCAAGACAAGCATATTTTGGATTTGCTTTAGTAATACCTGATTTTGATTGAGTTTGCATAGGATGAATAGAAGAGATATTTTGTGAATTGTTAGGTGAATTGCTCCGAGCCTGTTTCGTCGTAGCTGGATATGTTGAAGCAAGTTCTTGAGTAGTATTGATGGATTCTGCAGGAACCGAAGCTGACAGAGGGATTTCAATAGCAGCAGGGATTTCAACAACAACAGTTGCTATTTCAGTACTTTGGGGAATCACTTCGACAGGTACTTCACTGTTCTGTTGTATGTCTGTAGCAATTGGTGCAGGACGGTTAGTGTCCTGTATTTCGGACAAAAATAGGTTGCATCGGTAACATGAGATGAATGATAGCTTTGCTGCCAATCATGGGCTGAAGTGTTAGTCATAGGTACTAACGGACTCGTATCCATTGGTTGTATAGTGTAGACCCCGATAATGATCGGTAGGTAATCTATGAGAAAAATGAAACTCTCCTTCATAAAAAACCACATGTCTCGCTAATGTAGACATGACCATTTGTTGGCAACAGACACCTATAGCCTTTATGCTTATCACCGTAGCCGAGAAAAATACAAGTGAGAGATTGTGGATCTAATTTATGTTGAGTGTAAGGTCTTAGGTTTGGATAGCATGCTGACCCAAAAACTCTTAGATGCTGATAGTTTGGCTCCTGTTTATACAATCTGGAATAGGGTGATTTCATATTCGCCTTGATGTAGGAAGTAGATTAATGACATAGATTGCTGTCATGAATGCATCCACCCGGTAGCGTAAAGGCACTCTTGCATGATATAACATGGCAAGACCAAGTTCTCCAATATGTCTATGTTTTCTCTCGGATACACCATTTTGTTCTGTGTATAGGGGCAAGATATATGTTGTTTTATACCACAAAGTCTTTGTAAGTGTTGCTAAAACTTGTTGCTTGTAAACTCACCCCCTCCATCACACCGAAATGTCTTGATCTTATAATCAAATTGATTTTCCACAAGTTTCTGAAACAGCAGAAATATTTCATACACTTCTGATTTCTTTCTCAAAGGATATAGCCAACTGTACCGAGAGTAATCATCCACAAAAACTACATAGTATTGAAACACCGAAAGGAAGTGACTGTGATGGTCCCCATACATCACAATGTATTTTCTCTAAAGGTACTTTGTAGAATTATGTTCTGAAAGAGGAAATGGTAGAGCTGAGCTCTTTGCAATTTTACAACTATTGCATGTCTAAAGACTTTGAATTGTACTTGAATCGGCTTTTGGTTCTCGCAGAATTTGTATTGTTTTGAAGCTTGTATGGGCAAGTCTCTCGGTGCCAAACATCTGCACTTGCTTCAGCTTGAACCTAAGTGAAATAGGCCTCGCTTCTTCTAACCTCCACTTGGTACATTCCCCCGACTTTCTTGCCGAGCTTTACTGTCACATGTCTGTGATGATCCTTCACATACACCCCATTTTTGTCAAATATAAATGAACAGGGGTAGTCATCAGTCAGTCTAGATATAGAAAGCAAGTTCCTTTTGATCTTAGGAACTACTGACACATCATTAAGTGGTAATGTGCTTGTTGTTATGCATAATGTTCCATGACCAATGCATGAGATTGATAAGCAAGAACCATCACCTATCATGACAGAATCATCACCATTGTATTTGATATGGTTTTGAATGATACCAGTTTCAAAACAATGTGTGAAGATGCTCCCGTATCGGGATACCAATCTGCTCCAGAGGAATTCTCGATGTGCATAGCTGTCAAGGCTGTTGGTATGTCATCCACTTGGTAAGAGTTATCAAACCTATACCAACACCTTAGTGCGGTATGGCTTGATTTCTTACAAATCGACACTCCAAAGTATAATTGTTCTCATTTTGGTATCCTGTTTATAGTTGACAAAGCAGCATTGTTCGTGGTGGATATGATCTCACTCCTTGGTACCTCTCGGTTAGCATATGGTCTCGAACCCTTGTCTATAGTCACCCCAGCCATTTTTACTACCCCGATCTTGTTTCATCACATTAGAATCATTCATTCTCGTTCACCGAGTTCCTCCCCGATTCAGTAAACATATCTTCATTTTGTCTTCTATTGATGAACTGTCCTCTCGCCAGATTGTACCCTCTTCGCATGTTTGCTCCTTGGTTTCTTTCATTAAATTTCTTCACTCCTATTCCAGTCTTCCTTTGTCCATAGTACGCCATGTGAGGATTATACTGATGCACTGGATATGTTTGTAGCCTTGCTTCAAACCTCTCAAGTTGTGACACAACTTCTTCATACTCGGCTGCGGCTTGAGGCAATACATTGTTGTTCGAATGCCTCATACTCGGGACCTAATCCCTCGAGTATGCCAAACATTCTAGTTATATCATCAATTGGTTTCTCGATGGCATTTAGTTGATCACATATGCCTTTGAATTCTCTCGAGATAGTCACTTAATGAACTATCTCTTTTTCGCAAGCTTGCGCTTTACCTCGAAGCTCAAATTCTTTGGCAACGAGACCTCCGAGTAAACTTATTCATTAGAGCCCGCCAACTTCAAACGAAGTTTCCAGCCCAATTATTAGGCTGAGAATGTTTTCGAAACTGCACCACTTATCCAGGAAGAGATCAATTGATCGGTTTTTATCCATTCAAGATGGTAAGGGTTCATTACTTCTCCCATCTCGGTTTGTATTACTTTAGCAGGTGGAAGAGTCTCACCATTAATAAAACCAATTAGATCTTGACTCTTTAGAAACCTACTAAATTGAGCTTGCCACAATAGGAAATTCTCATCATTCAACTTTATGGTTACAAAGTTCGCTATATTCACATGAATAGGGAATGGATACTTCGTGATTGATTTGCCATTCTTATGTGTTCAGCTATCTTCGAAGATACAGCAAATCCCGAGTCAACGAGATCAAGATATAGAAGAATCAGCGAATCCGGTTGTGACAAAACAAGATACGGGAGAACCGAGAGGACACAAAGGATCCGTGCGATATGCTTGAATCTTCGAAGAATAACTACTCGAAGATCAACAAAATATCAACGAAGACTATCGGCTATTCCCGGATCTCGGCTACGATACCATGAGAAGAATCGTGGATGAACAAAGATACAACTCAAGGATAGAAACACTTATGTGAAATCAAAATCGGGTAATCTTCATCATCATTCTTCCTTTATTGAAATCTGAATCATTCCCGTACATGCGAAACCCCTTTGCGTAGATACAAATATGAAGGTAAGGTGTTTGAGAAAATACATCGGTGAGAATCGAGAGATGGAGAGTTTCTCAACTTGTACATTTCATGAATCGCACTCACTCTCTTAACTTCCTTGGCTCTCTCTTATATACCATGATCGATTCTTGCCTAAGTTTGTTTCTCTTAACAGAATCAGCAAATCCTAACTGTTAAATTTCAAGTACAAGTACACACGCATGTCGGTTCCGAGCCTCTTCCTTTCTTCTCGCTTTTCTTTAGTCTTTACTTGTCGCTTGTTGCTGATAAGTATTTCCAGCTTGTAGACTTGAATTGTTGCTTCGAGTGTCTTGACCGAACTGAACATTCCCCGACTTGTCTTGCATTGACTGTGCTCTATATCATCTTATCTTGTTTTAGCTCTTGTTGTAGTTGAATCTGCTTGTTCTCTGCTTGCTTAGCTTTAGCTTGTCCCGTATCAGCCTTGCTTTGTATTGAATTACTGCTGCACTGCTATGAATTCTTAATATGTGGAAAACCATCTCAAGTCGGATGTGATTTTCATCTTTGACCTTCCAGATACATAAATGAACTAGTGGAAGCTGATAAAAATGGAGGGAAAGTTCTTTGCCGCGGAACTTTCTTGAACCCAAGGTCATGGGATGCCGTGCTTCTTGCAGCCGGTAACACACTTTCTGCTATGAAGTACGTACTTGATGGTAAGGGGAAGATTGCATATGCACTAGCGAGGCCACCTAGTCACCATGTTCAGCCTTCTCAAGCCAATGGGTATTGCTTCCTAAACAATGCCGGTCTAGCACTTCGATTGGCATTGGACTCTAGGTGCAAAAGGGTTGTCGTCGTTGATATAGATGTTCACTATGGAAATGGAACAGCGGAGGGGTTTTACCAATCCAGTGACGTTCTTACCATCTTTCTTCACATGAATCACGGGTCCTAGGGTCCATCTCATCCGCAAAGTGGATCTGTCGATGAGCTTGGTGTAGACGAAGGATATGGGTATAATATGAACATTCTGTTGCCAAATGGAACTGCGGACAGGGGATACGAGTATGCCATGACCGAGTTGGTTGTGCCAGCTGTGGAGAGTTTCAAACCTGAAATGGTTGTTCTTGTTGTTGGCCAAGACTCTCGTGCGGTAAGTGGATCCTCTTTATTTCCCCTCCCGTTATATCCATGTACACTTTCTCCTGTAATTGATGTAAAACTGAACTTACTAAGTTGGTGTATGCTACTCTATTAGTGGATGGAAATATACTATTGGGAGTCACAGAACTACTAAACAAGTTGGTTACATGTTAGTTGAATGTTCGATTACTTTTAATATGAGCTATGCATTTGACAGAGTGACACCTTATGAGAATCTCCCCCCCTCCCCCAACACAAAGTGGGTCATACATGGTGGAAAGATTCACAAATTAATGAATGGTATGGGTGGCAAATGAATTGGTCGGGTCGAAAATGGGTCGACCCATATTTAATCTATTTAACCCATTTTGATCCATTTCTAATTCATATTTAACTTTCATTTGATCTATATATAACTAAGGGATAAGTGCATTAGAAGTCCTAAAACTTATCATGAAAATGCAATTAAGTCCTAAAACTTTCAAAAAGTGCAATTAAGTCCTAAAATTTATTACGAAAGTTCAATAAAGTCCTAAAACTTTCAAAAGGTTCAATAAAGTCATAAAACTTGTCTCGAAAGTGCAATCAAGTCCTAAAACTTGTCTCTAAAGTGCAATCAAGTCCTAAAACTTTCTAAAAGTGCAACCAATGGAATGACTTAGATTGAACCATTTTGATAAGTTTTAGGACTTGATTGCACTTTTGAAAGTTTTAGGACTTAATTGCACTTTGTGACAAATTTTAGGACTTAATTGCACTTTTTGAAAGTTTTAGGACTTAATTGCAATTTCATAACAAATTTTAGGACTTCCAATGCACTTATCCCTATAACTAAAAATGGGTCATAATATGGGTTTACGACCCATTTTGCCAACTTTGAATGGCAAATTGAAAGAGACAAAAATTATTGTAAATAGGAAAATTTCAAATAAGGGCCTAGAGTGAGTTCATTTTCTAAAAAAAGACCTAAAGTGGACACTGTATTAAATAAGGACCCAAAGTGGCTAATTTTGTCTCAAATAAGGATTCAAACTTTCATTCTTATCTACAACTTGGGATAATTTTGTCCAAGAACATTTTTTCTTTAATTTCTTTTCTTTCTTCATCTTCCTCACACCTCCTCATTCGCTCTATATTGCCTCATTCTTCAAAACCATAATTAGGGCCCCTACCAGCGACCTCGTGAGCTTCATGTCATCATGTAGTTGGTCTTAGTGACAAGAAGTCGAATTAGAGTTATTTGCTATTGGCCACCTTCTCGGATGCTAAAATCCTCAGTTCCTTAAGATGCATCAAATCTCGGCTCGCTTGTGCTCAGCCTAAAGCTCAGATTGACCTCCATCTAACGACGATGATGTTGGACTTTCTATTAGGGGCAGCGGTCGATGAGGTCGTGTGACATCCCGATTTTCCAATTCTGTTTTCAGCTGTTTTGAGTCAGGCATTTCATCTGTGCATTTAGTTCGACTCTCTGAGTTGGCCACTCATAAGGGAACTAGCTTATTGGGCGAAGCAATTAAGGGATTTTAACACGTCGGACTTGGGAACTAATCACCCTTAGGTCGGATGCAAGAAAATTTCCCTGAAAGCTATCCGGTAGGTTAGGACGTGCTGGAATTGCACCAGATCGAAATTAACTGTGAAAATTGAGATTCAATCCAGAAATTGGAAGTCATGGTATGTCACAAATCATTTTAGGATCATTAACTCATCCTCGGAAGATTTTTCATGCAATCAGAGTTTTTCAGCGAATCAAATCAGAGAATGGCTAATTTGACTCGAGAAATTAGTAGGTCCGCCTTTGGTCGTGCTTTTGGGATTTAAGTTGGTTCTATAAACAAGTGAAGATGTGAATTAAAGTATGGTGACATTGGATTAATTTTATGGGCTTCAATTTAATTCAATTGGAAGAGAATCGAGTGGAATTGAAGAATTGGTTGTACAAAGATTTGGACCCCGGCGGAATGGACATTGCACCCATTGAAGAAGTTGTAGGAGATAGTGGGGCATGACATCATCAGTGATGTCATGTGGTGGGCCACCTTAATTGGTTTAAAGAAAAAGGAAAAAAAAAAAAAAGGAAAAGGAAAAGGAAGAGAGAGAAAGAGGCTTCTTCTTCCCCTCCCTCTCTCCCTCTCTCCTGGGTTTTCTTATTGCTGTTTGAAACCCAGCAGCTGTGCGGCCGCAGCCGGAGTCATCGCCGCCGCCTCACGCCGTCGTTCAGCCCCGCGCCCCTCCGCCGTGCCGCCATCGCCTTACCTCTACGCGCCTCCGCCTCTCTCCATCTCCAATTCCTGCTCGAAGACCCAGCAGATCTGAGGACATCGGAGCAGCCAGCTAGCTACTAGACCGTCATCTCGCGCCTCCGCCCATAGCCGGAGCTTGTCGTCGCCACCCTTCGCGCGCGTTGCCCCGCGCGTCTCTCGGGCCAGCTCACCGCGCACCTCCAACTCGTCCCCGCTCCACCTGCTTCGTCCAGCTCGTGCCAGCCACACCACCATTGCCCTCCATCAGCCGAGCCACCAGCCACCACCATGGGCCGCTGCCAAGCCCCTTCGCCGTTCCTCCGCCCAAAACAGCCATCGTTCGGCCTCCTTCAACCCCAAACCAGATCTGGAAAATGGGTATGGCAGCGGACTTTGGGCCCGTTTTGGCCAGCTTCCGACCCCGGATGCTAGGCCTGCTTTGGAGAAAGTCGATCCCCTCGTCGTCCTCGTCGTTTTGGTCCGTTCGGTTCGTTAATCGGGTGAGTTTACCTCACTAATCCTTGATTAGAGTGTTAATGATACCCTAAGTGTGTTTAGTTTAAATTAAGCATGTTTAGGTGGATAGATTAGAATATTTTATTCTAAGTTGGATTAGTAGATTGGATTAAGTTAATTTGGGATTAATTAAGGTTAAAAGTGGTTTATTCAATGTTAAGTGTGATGGGACTTAATTAGGATTTTAATTTAGATTTATTTAAATAATTCGAAATTCGGTAGATTAAAATAATATATAATATTCCGAAATTAATTAAATATTATAAAAAAAGGAAAATTTTATTTTTAGCCCTAGTTGCTCAGAATTTCGTGCTAATCGCTGCTGTGCTTTTAGAATTTAAATTTAATGCTTGATTGTGGCGAATTGAGTGTGATTGCGATTAATGGGGGTTATGTGTAAAAATTCTAAGTGTGGAAATTGATGGGGATTTGGCCGTACTTGAACCACCTATTAGAGGTCATGCCGAGTGGGGCCACTAGTGATTGCCACCTTTTGAAGTGGGGCCGTGATGCCACTTTGATTGACCACCTTTTTGAATTCGTCTTGATTGAAAGTTGATTGACCACCTTATTAAAGGTTGTGCCGAGTGGGGATGTGATTACCACCGATGGTTAAGTCTATCCTTAGGGTCATGGTTGGGAGCATGTGATTGATTTGATAGAATGACATGTAATCGGACGAGCCGATTGATCGCTGAGACGACCTGAGTGGTTGAATGGTTGATGATGTAATTGTGCCTTGATTATTTAATTGTCACATTTGCACGTGATTGAATGATATGAACTGTACTAACTTGTAGGTGCGGACTATTGCGAGGTAAGTCTTCTTGATGTTGTGGCTAGGTCATTCTGGGGTGTATTTACTTTCTAATAGGGGCTTAGGAGGGGTGAACTTGCTGAGATAATGTCTCACCCCATTGTGAGAAAAATATTTTAGGGCCGTAAATAGCGGTTCCAGCGGAGAATGGTGGACTGCCGGTGCAGTTGGTCAAGGAGTTGCAACGCCTGAAGATGAGGGATCGAAGAACGAGTCCGACTAGTAGTTTTGGGACTGTTCCTTCTTTTTGGTGGACCGATCCCTAGTGTGTAGACTTCGACCCATTTCGGCTATATGTAAACCTTGTTTGATTTTATGACAGCATGTTGGCTTGTATTAAATTGATTTTGTTCCTACTGTTCTATCCCCTTTTTAATCTGTCAGGGGTTTCTTAATACGTTTTGGATGCGCATAATAAATAAATTTGGGTCGGTGACACTACTTGGGGATGTCGCATTTGTTTGACCATGGCGGGATGTTGGCATGCTCGAGGTTTAGGGCATGACATCCCCGTTTAAGTGGTATCAGAGCATGGTCTATGTATGGAGTGATAAGGTGCGATGAATCACGGGATAGTTAGTAGGAAAGGCTTTTAATATTCCAATGCATGTGATTGATAGTTGCTTGGTAGCTTACTTGTGTGGTCACTCAGATTCCAATGTGGTGTTGGAATTAAAAGCGAGTGTCTATGTTGAACCTATAGTGTGAGCGACCGAGTGTCGAGGGCCGCTAAGTGAGGGTAGTAGGCCCTGTGTTTCGGGGTGGGCCGCTGTTGAAAGTCGGTGCCCGTGGTGCCCCGGGTAGAGGGCAAGTTGGGGCCAGTGCGAGTGGTGAAACATTGCTTCCAGTCAATGCTGGGGTAGTAGCCCCTGAAGATCTAAGGTTTACTCGGTTATTGAGGATGCTTGAGATGTTGGGAGACAGAATGGGTCAATTGGCCGCCGCTTTAGTCATTGTTACCGCCGTCGCCATCAGTGCCGCAAACGCCGCCAAGGTCATAACTGCCGTTGTTCCTACCACTGTCGGTGTTGTGACCGTTGTTGTTGCCATGCTTGTTGGGGTCCGATATGGAATTGTGATCGAGGATCAAGCCACCGTATCTAAGTTAAAGTTTAGTTTAGACAGAAATGGGAATCGATTGGGGGAAAAGCCGATGTCAGAAGAAAGGTGCCTTGTTTCACCCAATTGGAAGAGTGGAACTAGAAAGTTAGTACTCAACTCGATAGTTGTGTGTCGTGTCCGTAAGAAGAGACATGGATCTGTTCCATGCTGTAAGAGGGAAGATACTTGTTACAGATGTCGCCAGTAAGGCCGTTTGATCAAAGATTGTCCGTATAGGCAGATGGAATCACAGTTGTTTCTATCATCGCCGTTGATAAGATAGAGCAAAGGAAATATGTTTTGGGATATTTAGTGGGGTACTTGGAACAGATCTCAGTGCAAAGAAGAGTACGTGGTATTCCTTGATGGGAGGTAGATGACTCACTAATTGTGTGCCGAGTTTGTGAAAAGAAGGCATGAGTTAGCCCAGGGTCAGAGTGAAAAGGGAACACGGTTTGAACGTGGCCGGCGGCCATCAAGTTAGGAATTGTTCGTGTAACCTCAGGAGAGCGTAAGCGCCGTTATTACAGATATGACGCCAATACGATGGCTAGAGGAGCATGAAGGGATTGACCATGCATCGATCAAGGAAAGAATGCTTTTGAGATGCTTTTATCAGAGTAGTGCAATAGAATTTTTAGTAAAAGTTATAGGATTTTCGTTGTAGTAATAAAGTGATGGAAAGATGAATCTCTGACTATAGTTGTATTTGAAGGGTTTACTTAAGTATGACTTGCAAGTCAATTATAAAAAGGTTTGGCTCAAAGGAGCTTTCCGTTGTTTGAATCGTGGCGTAATATAATCCAGTTTGTTCAGTTAGTGTACAGAAGTTTTGAATCATTGAAAGTCAAAGAGGGACTTCAATCTTTGTTATTCGTCATTGAAGATGACCTGGTTCAGTTTGTTGGTTATCAAATCTACGTGGCAACTGTAATGGATGCATCAGTTGAGGGACCGAATATTGAGAGCATATTTGTAGTACAAAAGTTTCTGAGATAGTTTCTGGAGAATTGTCAGGTTTGTTGTCAGGAAGAGAAATAGGGTCGTGATTGAATTAGCACCCGGAACAGAGCCGGTCCCTAAGACTCCTTACCGGATGGTGTTACCTGAGTTAGAAGGACTGAAGGTGCAGGTGCAGGAATTTTTGGATAGGGGATTCATACGTTCCAATGCATCACCTTGGGGAGCACCTGTTCTATTTGTGAAGAAGAAAGTTGGTTCGTTGTGGTTGTACATTGATACTTCTCAAGACCGACTGGAGGTCAGGGTATCATCAATTGAGGATTAGGAACAAAGTCATACCGAAGTTAGCATCTCGCACTCAATACGGCAGTTATGAGTTCACTGTAATACTGTGTGGTTTGATGGATACCTTAGCTATTTGTTTGGGTCTTATGAGCAGAATGTGTAAGGGTACTTAAATCAGTTGTGATCGTGCTCATTGAAGTTATCCTGGTGTGTTCAAAGAGTGCCGAGGGGCACGAGAGACAATTGAGGATGATACTTCAAGCTCTAAGTATTTTTGGATTTTTCAATAAGCTTAGCATATGCAAGTTTTGGATAACTTGTATTGCGTTCCTAAGTCACGTGATTTTAGGCGAAAAAATCTCCGTAGACCTCGCCAAGATTGAAGCAGTGATCAGCTGGCCGAGGTTGACTACAGTGACAGAGATCAGAAGTTTCTGGGTTTAGCAAGGTATTACAGACAGTTCGTATATGGGTTTTCTTTCAATGTTAGCATCGCCGTTGACAAGACTATTGAGGAAGGAGGAAAGGTTTGTGTGGATAGATGAGTGCGAGTGTAGTTTTCAAGGGCCTAAGAAGAGGCTGATTACTACACCTGTGTGGGCCATTCCGTCTGATACTAGAAGTTATGAGATCTACAGTCATGCATCGTTTAGAGGACTGGGTTACGTGCTAATGCAACATGCCACAATTTTTGCTCTGAAGATTTAGAGATGTCATTGGTGTAAAGAAAGATTCCAGTTCCTTATTGACTGTCAAAGTCTCAAAGTATTTATTCTCTCATGAGGAATTGAATGAGATGGTGTTGCGGACCAGATTTTTTGAAAGACTCGGATGGTGGTATCTGGTGTCACCCGGAAGGATGAAAGAAGTCACTGAGGCTTTGAGTCAAGAGTCTTCATTCGTGCATAGACTGGTTAAAGAGTGGACTTTACATGAGAAGGTGGAGATTCAGATTTCAAATTTTGGTAAGCCACCTTTAAAAAAAAAAAAAAAAACTTGTGGTCACCCTCAGTGTTGAGTCGGAAATGCAGATCAGAATCAGAGCACTTTAACCATCAGATCCAGAGATTTAGAAGATAGTGCAAATAGATGCAGATGAGAGAGAGGTTGATTTTCAGATTTATGAAGACAGAACA
This sequence comes from Eucalyptus erythrocorys, assembly GCA_014182555.1. Classification (NCBI taxonomy): domain Eukaryota; kingdom Viridiplantae; phylum Streptophyta; class Magnoliopsida; order Myrtales; family Myrtaceae; genus Eucalyptus; species Eucalyptus erythrocorys. The sequence goes on along the minus strand of CM024606.1, from coordinate 8,483,220 downwards.
CTAAGGTTCTAAGGACGATTGTAGATAATTGACGATGCAGAGATTAAAGAAGAGATCTTATGGAAAGCTCATCATAACAACTTCAGCGTTGTCCAAACAGTACGAAAATGAGTCAGAATCTACATCATCGAGATTGGTAGATCGGTATGAAGGTAAGTATCGCTGAACAAGTTGTAAATGTCGGATGTATCAATAAGCGAGAATTTGGTAAGGTAAGCCAGGAAAGCTTTTTCAAGCACTTGAAAGAGTCTTGTGTGGAAATGGAAGTATAGCACGATGGGATGTTATTACGGGTTTATTAAGGAGTCGGGAAGAGTATTGATTCCTTATGGGGTCGTGGTCGATAGATGAACAGAGTCAACTCAGCTTAGTACAGTACAAAAAGATTTCAATTAGAATAAGTATACCGAAGTGTGGGTATATCATATAAATCGTCTGCATGGGGGTGCTGGGGATGAATTTATTTCAAATTTAGATCAGATGTTCCAAGTTGGTAGAGCTTTTAGATGGTTCTTTCTTAAGCAGTACATAGCAAAGAGTGCAGAATTTCAATTGCTTAGACGAAGTCAGGGAAAGAAAGATCATAGGCCAGGGTCAGTACAGTAGTCAGTGATTACAGTTGACGAGATCAGTGTCAGAGTTATATCAGATCTTGACAAAGGTTCCCAGTTTCAGCAGAACAGTCAGGTGGTTCCTTTTAAAGCAAAGCAGAGCAGAGTGTGCAAAACTTCAGTTGGTTGAGTTGAGATCAGAGACCAGAAAATCGTAGGTATAGAGTTGATTCAGAAATCAGTGATTCAGTCGCAGTTATCAGGAACAGTTTAAAGACTGCTCAGAGTCGACGGAGGAGTTGCATAGAATGGTGTCAAGGACCTTTGGAATTTTAAGTGGGAAAGTACATTTTCCTTGGGTGTCGCCCTGGTAAGAACGTCTCAACCTATTAAGGAAGGGAAGATGAATCGGCATTTAAATCAAATCGAATTTGGATTCAAAGAAGAATTTTGGTTTTAGATGAGTAAAGGAAGCAAGTCGAGACACCGCCGGCATCTTTAGCCGAGTGGTACCCAGGAAGGAAGTGAATGGTCCGAGGTCAGGGTTTCGAATCCCTAGCGCGGCAATTAGCCGCTTTGTGGAAAAATAGAAACAAAAAGAAAAAAGAACAAGAAAATTTTTTTTTTTTTTTGCAACTTTTATTTTGTGAAGATGGACAAGTGCGTAGTCTTTCGGAACAGAATGTTTTGGGCAAGACTTGGAAGTCATCTGGCAGTACCGCAATACAGGGAGAGCAACCAAAGGAAGAGAAGGTTAAATGAGATGACTGTACCCCCACCTTTTGGTTTAAGGATTGGTAAGGTTTAAATTTTGAGGACAAAATTTTTATAAGGGGGAAGAGTTGTGACATCCCGATTTTCCAATTCTATTTTCAGCTGTTTTGAGTCGGGCATTTCATCTGTGCATTTAGTTCGACTCTCTAAGTTGGCCACTCATGAGAGAACTAGCCTATTGGGTGAAGCAATTAAGGGATTTTAACGCGTCGGACTTGGGGACTGATCACCCTCAGGTCGGATGCAAAAAAATTTCCCTGAAAGCTATCCGGTAGGTTAGGACGTGCTGGAATTGCACCAGATCGAAATTAACCGTGAAAATTGAGATTGAATCTAGAAATTGGAAGTCATGGTATGTCACAAATCATTTTAGGATCATTAACTCATCCTCGGAAGATTTTTCATGCAATCAAAGTTTTTCAGCGAATTAAATCAGAGAATGGCTAATTTGGCTCGAGAAATTAGTAGGTCCACCTTTGGTCATGCTTTTGGGATTTAAGTTGGTTCTATAGACAAGTGAAGATGTGAATTAAAGTATGGTGACATTGGATTAATTTTAAGGGCTTCAATTTAATTCAATTGGAAGAGAATCGAGTGGAATTGAAGAATTGGTTGTACAAAGATTTGGACCCCGGCGAAATGGACATTGCACCCATTGAAGAAGTTGTAGGAGATAGTGGGGCATGACATCATCAATGATGTCATGTGGTGGGCCACTTTAATTGGTTTAAAGAAAAAGGAAAAAAAAAGGAAAAGGAAAAGGAAGAGAGAGAAAGAGGCTTCTTCTTCCCCTCCCTCTCTCCTGTCGGCTTCCTCTCTCCTGGGTTTTCTTCTTGCTGTTCGAAACCCAGCAGCCATGCAGCCACAGCCGGAGTCGTCGCCACCTCACGCCGTCGCTCAACCGCGCGCCCCTCCGCCGTGCCGCCGTCGCCTTACCTCCGCGCGCCTCCGCCTCTCTCCATCTCCGATTCCTGCTCGAAGACCCAGCAGATTTGAGGACATCGAAGCAGCCAGCTAGCTGCTGGATCGCCGTCTCGCGCCTCCGCCTGTGGCCAAAGCTCGCCGTCGCCCCTTCGCGCGCGTTGCCCCGCGCGTCTCTCGGGCCAGCTCGCCGCGCACCTCCAGCTCGTCCCCGCTCCACCTGCTTCGTCCAGTCCGTGCTGGTTATGAGTTCACTAGTGTTGACACCTAAATTTTGACTAATCACTTAATAATTAATTGCATAGAAAATTAGGAATTAATCTTTAACCCCTAAAAAAAATGTAAAATTGCATTTCATGTAGTCGCATTTGCATCAATACTAAAAGGGCAACAAAAAAAAAAAAAAAAAAAGGCGGGGGGCTCGCGGTCGACTACTTGCACAAAAGGATGGTCTCTCTTTCGCCGTTCTGAACACGCGTAAAAGAGAAAGCAAAAAAAAAAAAAAAAAGAAATGAGGAAAGAAGCTCTCGCAATGAGGAAAGAAGCTCGCACGTCCATTGTCTATTCTTCATTAATGCATACACATGCATGCACAAAAATTCAGCCGACGTGAGGGAGGTCTCGAAGGAGCAAAAGACAAGCCCATAATATATTATAATATATTCTCTCAAGGGTGAGTCATGAATTTTAGTGAAGCTCCAAGCATGAAAAAGAAAAAAGATTTTCTTTTCCCCTCATTAATGCATGCACATGCACGCATGAAACGGAGGACGTGAAAATTCTACCTACGCGTGCTACCTACACGTGCAAGAAATCTTTTCCTTGCTGAAGAGCGGAGTGGTTGCGGAAAGAAAGGAAGAGATAAAAAGAAGAGAGAGAGAGAGAGTCCGTCAAAGAGGAAAAGATGGGGAGAGGAGAGTAAAAAAATATTAATTGTGAAGGGGCTTCTCCTTCGGACAAGAGGGGAAGAGGGGTGAATAAAAAATTCATTTGAGAGATTTGTAAAAGGAAAATAATATATATATATACATATATATATATATATATATATATATATCAATTGTCGGGAGGTTTCCCCTTCGGACAAGAAAAGAAGTCGGGAGAGGGAAGTCGGGAGTTAAAAAATGGAAGTGGGGAAGAGTGAGACGTACAGCAGAGGGGAAGAAAAAAAAATTCATTGCATGAGGGTGAACGAAAGAAGAAGTTTGTCAGAGAGAAAACATAAAAAAAAAAAAAAAAAGTGAGGGCAGAGAGTGCAGCACCGAGAGAGGGAGCGTACAAGTGGACAAGTCAAGTAAAAGAGAGAAAAAAATAATATAAAAGAAGGGGAGGTCTTCTTCTTCGGGGGAGCACGGACAGCAACGAAAACGAAGGGCCCCCTTTGCACTCGCACGGCCGCTTCGCTTGCAACCCAACACCGCCGTCCGAGCAGTCCCTACCACGACCGAAGCCACCAGCTGCCTCGCCCCGTAAAGTCGCGACCCAACGCCGACGTATGCCACTTGCTCGCCGCCGTCGCAACCCGCAAGACCACCGCGCCCCTGCGCCGCTGCCGCTTCCCCCATCTCCGAGCCGCCTCCCCTCGGCAATCGCATCTTCGTGAGCGACCCACGACGCCGCCAGCAGCCCAAATCAATCGCCTTGCCACGTCACCACGCCCCGTCAAAGCCGGACCCGAAGCGGATCCGTGGTCCTCAGCCCGTGATGCTCGCGCTCCGTCCTCGCCCGTGAGCACCCTCCTGCGAGCGCCTCCGCTCGGCAACCTACGCCACCGACCGCACGCACCAGCAGCTCCCGAGCTCCACCCGCTCACCGCCCAACGCCTCAGCTCACCGTCTCCGACGTGAACACCCTCCTCCGAGCACTCGACGCCACAAGCCCCGCGCCGGTCCGAGATCTGCTATCCCGCCGCACCGCCCATCACCGCATCTGCTCGCGCTCCCGCTCCTTGCCCTCTAGACGCCGCCGGCTTGCCACATCGACACCGGCCGGAGCTAAAGCCGTCGTTGCCCCGGGATCCGTCCTCATGACACCATCCCCGTGACACCGAAGCCGTTGTTGCCGTTCGACCTCGCACAACCGCAACCGACACCAGCCTCCATCTTTGATCGACGCAACAGCAACCCCGCCCCATTGCACCTCGGTCTCCGCTTCGCCCGCGAGGCCGCCGCTGTTATCGAAGCCGCAACCTGCTAGCCTAACGCCACAAAGCCACCTCCCGAGTCGATCTGTACCGCCTCGACGGGTGTGAATCCGAACCACCGCTGTTCCCTCCCGAACGGCGGCACCACAGCAGATCGCCGCCTCCCCGCGCGTCTACCGCCCTTCGCCGGCGTTCCCCCTTTGAGCCACCGGCTCTCTCTCTCCGCGTTGCTACCACCACAGCAACCGGCGCGGTAACCCACCAGAACGACGTCCACTGCTACTACCCGCGTCGCTATATCTCTACATCGGTCGCACGTCCTCGCCGCGAGCCCGCGCGCCATCCTCGAGCTCCCGGGACGTCGCTCTCGCCGCCGCGCCTCGGCTGCGCCGCCACGCCGCAACCTACTCACCTATCGCCGCCGCCGATCCGCCCGTGCCTATCCCCACCGACGCCATTCCCTTGTTGTTTTCCTTAGGTAGCTTTTATTTTTATCTTTTACTTTTTACTTTTACTTTTTACTTTCTTATAGTTTAGTTCATCGACTCTTTTATTTGTTATGTTATATTTTGTTTATTTCATTTCGATAGTATTTTTAGTTTAGGTATTTAATTTGTAATATTGGGTGTTAATATCCTTAATCATGTAGGCATTATCCGCGGGTTTTGCCCGAAATTATTATAATTATTAATTTGACCCGTAAGACGTCGGGTCATTTTTTTTAATTATATTAATTTTATGGGCATTTTTGATAGTATTTCAATGGTTAAATCATTATAATTATTAATTTGATCCGTGAGATCTCGGATTGAATTTTTAATTATTTTGAGTTTTCTTATATGTTTGATGTTTAGGGATAAAGTAATCGTTAATTTAATCCGTGAGACGACGGATTATTTTTTCGATTATTTTAATCCTTAATTTGATAAATATCTTGATTAGTTAGATGTAATGTTTGCTTGTTTTGAAAAAAAAAAAAAAACACTAAAAAACAATTAAAAAAGGTCAAAAAAAATCAAATATTGCATTGGAATATGTTGGTTTCACAAAGTGGATTTAGATTTTTAGGTTGCATGTTTAGAATTTCAAATTTTATATAAAAAAAAACAAACAAAAAAAATCATCATGCATATTAGAATAGAATTGCATGTCTCATTTTAAATTAGTTTCAATTTTTTAGAATAGATTGCATTTTTAGAAATAGAAATATCATGTCAACGTCATGTAGGATTAAGTTCATAAAATGCACGTCACGTAGAATTAGGCTCATTTAATTAAAAAATTCTCCGTCATTATAATTAAGTCATTTTGATTAGCATATTTGATTATTGCATGTTCATTAAGAAAACAAAAAAAATATCTTACTCATGTCATGTAGTTTAGAACACATTGTCATGTCATTTCATGTTAGATTAGATGCACTGCATGATTCTCATTGAAAAAGTTAAAACAAAATTGAGAAGTTGCATCGTTAATTAGAAATCATATCTAGGATTATGGATGTGAATTCTACTTTAACATTGCGAATGCTCTCGTTGCCATGAGGTAAGTCTTGCATTTTTCTTATTCGCTTTCTTGAGTGCTAAATTGGTGGGTTGCGCACCCGCATGATCACCTCACGTATTAGGGAAGTGAATTAAAATCAATTCAAGCTGCCTGCAAAACATTTTTCAAAATTAAAAGAGAAAGGTACCGAAAGGGCGTTAGAGAAATCTAGCGTAACCAAGTCCCCGTACCCAAAATCTCTGGTTCGTAGGAGTAAAATAATTCTCCCATTATTTTGCTTAGGTGTCTAATCGACCTACCGTAAACCGATTAGTGGCGACTCCTTTTTGCATGCTAGATATTTGAATTTAAGTCGCGAGTTGGTATGGGCTTGGGAGAGCCCGAGCTAAGTCTAGGCTTAGCAATCCATTAGCCTAAAATTCTAGGTGGTGCACCCGAAAATTTTTAGGTCGCGACAACTAGTAGTTTAGGACTGTTCCTTCTTTTTGGTGGACCGATCTCTAGTGGGTAGACTCCGACCCATTTCAGCTGTATGTAAACCTTGTTTGATTTTATGACAACATGTTGGCTTGTATTAAATTGATTTTGTTCCTGCTGTTCTATCCCATTTTTAATCTGTCAGGGGTTTCTTAATACGTTCTGGATGCGCATAATAAATAAATTTGGGTCGACGACACTACCTGGGAATGTCGCATTTGTTTGACCATGGCAAGATGTTGGCGTTCTCGAGGTTCGGGGCATGACAGGTCAAGAGCTCGAATAGGACTTGTCAATGACAACAATGGGGCAATGAAGCACAATAGTTTCTACAATTAATGATGTCAGATACGACTAATGACCAATCTCAAGATGGGTATCAATTGAGGAGAAGAGTTATGTCGATGAGAATGGTAAGGGTATGAGTGGGTGTCTCCAGACTAGGGATTATTGAAAGGAGCCATTGGCATTGCAAAGGGGAAGGAGGATCTTTGAAAGATTGGATTTACTCAAGAGAGGAAAACCCAAATTTGAAATTGATGAGGCAAACTCTTGCCAAGGTTGAAATAGTCGCCAGCTGCAATAAAATTGTTCTTTGGCGTGAAATTGTTGATCACCAAGTGTTAAATGAATAGAGGCAATAGTTAGTCAAACAAAATAATCTAGCGATGCTTGGATATTGCTAATCTATTGTTGGCAAGCAGAATCGAAAATAGCACAAAAAATTGCAGTTGTTGGGTTAGCGGAAGGCCCGAAATAAGTGGAGTTTGATGCACTCTCGAGGTGAGAGAAATACGTCGCCAAAGGGAATAGTTGCATAGCTTGGGAGTTGGACAAGAAGTTGAGTCTCAGCAAAAGTAGATTCATATTATGGCTTTGAAATCAAAATCTACTTTGAATATTGGAATAAAAATAACTTATTTTTTAAAGCTCATTTCGGCTTCATTAAATTGTCTAAAACCATTTTGAGGAGTGAAATTTAAAATTTTCAACGAGTTAGACTACATTGTAATGGCTCGTGTTAAAGAAAACCTAATCTTGGTCATACAACAAGATGACGCAAAAAGTAATTGAGGGGTCGATAATGGAGGTGATGTAGAGAGTGAGAAAGATGAAAAATAAAAAATAAAAAAGAGACAAAAAATAAACAATAATGTTCTTGGAATAAAATTAGAAGTTTAGGTCCTTAATTAAGAGTAAGTTAGCCACTTTGAATCTTTATTTGAGATAATATTCACTTTAGGTCATTTTTTGAGAAACTGACACCATTTCATATCCTTATTTAAGATTTTCCCATAATTATAACAAAAACGTCCAGGAAAATTAGAGATTACAGGCAAAAAGCATAAGCTGGCAAGCGCTTCCTCCTCTTGCTGGGTTACAGCATCCTTTGAGGATCAGAAGACGGGGGACATCATCAGGCCGCTTCGCTATTCAACTCTCGAATGGCTGCTGCTCCTTCTTCTCCTCCGACGAACCGGGTCGATGCGTTCTGGCATGACGGGATGCTGAGCCACGACACGGGTCGGGGCGTGTTCGACACGGGATCCGACTCGGGCTTCTTGCACGTGCTCGAGAAGCACCCGGAGAACCCTAACAAGGTTCGAAACATGGTCTCGATCCTCAAGCGAGGACCCATCACTCCCTTCATCTCCTGGCACACTGCAACGCCTACTCTCATCTCTCATCTCCTCTCTTTTCACTCTCCGAGTACTTTCTATGATTCTCTCTCTTGGTACCATGTTCTGTTCTCTTGTTTTGTTAGTTGTATGAGAAAGCTTGAATGGATTGGAATACGTATGGAGCGAACAGTGATTCGTTGGATAAAGGCTGCAAGTGATCGTGGGTGAGCTACGGGGAGAGAGAGATTTTGGTCTTTGCTTTATTTTCTGAAGTGTCAGAGGATTCGAAGTGCAAGATCAGATTTTCTATTAGTGCTGAAGTTAATTAATTTGTGATGCCCAGTTCAGGTTTGGGGTCCTTTGATGTTGAACTGGAAGGTACTTCTTAGTTTGTGAAAAAAATGTATTCTTAGGGACTTGAGATAATTGAATTCCTGAATAGAAAATGGCTCTCTGAATATGTTTAAACACGATGCCGCATGATTAGCAATGGAAAACATCTGCACTCAGAACTTTTGGCATGCCAGTTGGAGTAGTTAAAGTTAACTTGTCAGGCTGTTGAATGTGTTCCTTTTATGATAGCTGCATCGGGTTGGTAATAAGTTGAATGTGGAAAACCATCTCAAGTCGGATGTGATTTTCATCTTTGACCTTCCAGAATACATAAATGAACTAGCGGAATCCGATAAAAATGGAGGAAAAGTTCTTCGCTATGGAACTTTCTTGAACGCAGGGTCATGGGATGCCGTGCCTCTTGCTGCCGGTAACACACTTTCTGCTATGAAGTACGTACTTGATGGTAAGGGGAAGATTGCATATGCACTAGTGAGGCCACCTGGTC